>OZ026515.1:40973993-42350659 GCA_964019695.1 Loripinus fragilis
GTAGCACGTCGTGTCCTTGATCTGCAGCCAAATTTTCAGAAGCTGTGTATGGCTATGGACCCATTTTCATGCAATTGTTACTGACGTTCTGTCAGAGACTAAGTCCATAAATATCATATTTCTACTATATTTCCAGTGTGCGATATATAGGTATGTCTTTGCCTCTTAGATGACATTAAAGTAATGCATTTTGAAATAATTTTAGGTTGCATATATAGATAAAAGCTCAATCTTTCCAAATATATGCATGATGTATGCATTTACTTTCGCCGTTTTCATTAAATCTACCTCTCTACGAACATAAAAAACGTCCCTCGTATATTGTTCTGCAAAATATCAGGTTCTAGTGTTTTGCTTAACACTTTTTACATCATCAACTTTGCACATTGGAAGTAAGCTGTTGCATCTGGCTTTATTGATGTTGTTGGAATAACACTTCAAAATATGATTATAGAAAAATGATTTTAAATATTCCATATATTTGAAAACTTGTTGTGGCTCACTACAAACTAAGACAATGCAGATAAAAAATCTAACTTCAATAAATGCCTTTTTATGTACATATATTACAAAAAAGCAAAGTTTACATCATTCACAAAGATACACCCTTCTCAGAAAAATGGCAAAACATTCATGGTAACGTAATTCACATAGCCAATTGGCTCACTTCAATTGAAGATAAGAATTTATAAATTCAAGTTAACTATTTGATCTTTCATATAAACCATAGAAGTTATCAACATATTAAGTCATAATAATATTTGAGGTCACTGTGATCAACTGGAATGGACCAGGATGCAAAAGCAGGAGTGCCAATTTCAAAGTATACACATAAACTCACCAATAAACCTCCAGTGGTAGCAGCAACGAGATAAAAATGGTATGAAAAAGAGAAACTAACAATTGAACAACAAGTCAGAAACTTATGATCACCGTCGATTTGTTGCATTTGACCCTTTGATTGGACAAATGTGTGTTTTATTTGTAGAATGTGAATTACGGTACGTACTTGTGAGCTACGTTACCTTTGTTTAATCCAGCTCATTTCAAAAAACCATACGATCAGTTTCTTAGAGATTTAAACTATTCAATTTTGTTTTTCAAACAGATTACTTTGCATATGTTGTGTTGATAAAATGAGTAGCTTTGTAAGTTACATGAATAGGGGAGTCGATGTACCCAGAGTATATAGGTAAATCCTTGTTAAAATAAAATGACAACTGTAACATGGTTTAAATCGATCTTCATTAACTAGGACAGATTTGCTTTGATTAAAAACAAACATTTTTCAGTTAGTGTGTGCATTAAGAGAGGTATTTAGATTTTAGTAAAATTGTTGTAACATAATTCACAGTAACGTTATTCACAAATTTATTTTTCCACTTGTTTTTTTTTTCTATACAAAAAAACTTCTTGTAAAGTTATTGTATGGTTTGTTACTTAGGTTATAGTTCTTACATTGGCTTCAATTGCAATATTTGTACCCCTTCTTATACAAATAATACACATAGGGTAACGTAATTCCCAAAACTGCAGATTTTTAGACAGCCTCAAATATCTTTCATCTGCGAAAAATAAACAAATGTTTCCCAATTTTTTTTTGTTTGTCCATGCATACATTAGTCCTCTTGACAAGTTGACATAGGCCAGTACTAGTATCCACTGTTTTATTCTCTGATACTAGATATCTACTCTACTGTCTATATACTATTTTATTTATGATGACGCATTGGTGGTTAACATTCGTAAGCGCCATATTTGTTGACATATGACCAAGTAAATGAACACTATTCGTACTAATTTATATTTTCTTTTCATTTGCTTCCCTTTACGGAGGGTACTTTTATCTCATAAACATCGAACACTTTTTTTTTATTCAATGCGGATGAAAGACTGTATCACAAGGCACGAACACACAGAGTTGTCTCAACTTGAATTTAATGTTTGCGTTCTACATTTAAAACAAAATGGCCATGTGCGTTGGATAGGGCGCGGGACTAACCAACTCCTGCACCCCCATCCCCACCCCCCCCCCCCACACACACATGCGCGAACGCATGCACACAGATGGCTTATGTCCTATTTATATGACTGTTTTGTGGTGGTAGCTGCTTATGTTGAAAAATTATTAGGTTTGCAATTATTTACATTTTGATTTAGCACTAGGCCTACTTAGACCAGGCATCATAAAAGATAAAGCCATGCTGGGGAAATAACACGAATGTCAACAGTTAACTTTTCAGATTACGCCCAATTGCTGGATGATCAAAGCTTGCTTTTTAATTGATAACTGAAGCATGCATAACTCAATATTTCGCCTGTCTCGAGGTGTGATATGCTGGCGGTCATTACAAAAACAAGAGTAAGAAACTGACACTTGTGTTAACAACAGTAATTCAATTTTTCTTTGCAAAAGGAAATGCACATTTTTGACCTAACTTGAGCGTCTCTATTAGGGGGATTGACAAATGGATGGACAGATGGATGGGAGAGTGTGAGGATAGATAGATAGATAGATAGATAGATAGATAGATAGATAGATAGATAGATAGATAGATAGATAGATAGATAGATAGATAGATAGATAGATAGTAAAGCGACACTGGAGCGACACTATTTTCAAAAGCTACTACTTGTTACGAATGAAATACTTATTTAATAAACGAAATCAAGAAAACAAACTGGCCTAAATTTGATCCCATTACTAGACATTTTGAATGTTATGAGTTATATTGTTCTTCTGACCAAGCAAGAAGCCATGTAGCAAAAGAAAGGCTGGCGCATTTTTTTCGTAAACGAAAAGTAAAAATCCCCCTTCGGATCCCCGTCCAATTATAGCATATAAACAGCTTGCAAGAAGTATTTCTTTGCAAGTGTTTCAATACGAAACAAGGGCTTTTGGTGAACGACAACGTTTAAAAACACAATAATGACTGTCTCACCGGCTGTTGAACAGTAGATAAGCATGTCCGGGCTAAATATGACTTTTTCGTAATAAGCCTACCTGTCAAGTAAAATCGTTCCCACCTCTGCGCGTGTTTTCAGTCCGAAACGGGTTTTCAGGTCAGTCCAGCGACCGAATTCTTCACCGATATTTATTCTTCTTCTATTACATTTAGCGTCGTTCTCTGATTGCTCTCTTTTTGTGGCAGATGATGTTTGGCGCTTAGGTCTTCCAACTCTTGCCCTTTTGACATGTTCAGTTTCCGCCATTTTTGTTTTTGCTGCGCTTCACTCGATCGCATCGGCGCATGGGTCATAAGAGGTCACGTTAGAGTTCATATGAATAGCGACTACTGTCGGAAAATACCGTAAAACTTGCCCGAGAATTATTGGAGGGACGCAAATAATTAACAAAGTATAGAAATCGCTCTGAAAGCGGGTTTTTGGCCCACTCTTGGGCCGTTTCCTTCTTGTAATCGTTAGAACACATGGTTTAAACAATATTTTATTCAGATAAAGTGCATGATATACATAAATACAATGTTAAGATAGTAGGATCTGACAGTAAGCCGGTGGCTTATTTAGATCATCTCCTAGACATGTTATAAAATCTGCATTTTATATGATGGTTTTGGACAAGTTTAAACACACAAGTATAATAACGAGAGAGAGAGAGAGAGAGAGAGAGAGAGAGAGAGAGAGAGAGAGAGAGAGAAAGAAAGACTCCTGTTTAGTGTTTAGCGGCAAAAGCATAGTGCTATAGAATGACTGGCTCCAGACGTAGACATATCAAAATGTTAACACTTTAGAGACTGGGATCAACCGAACCTACCAGACCTTATCAAAAACTCCTGTACCTTTAGGAAAAGGGATTCGTTAAATTCATCTGATTGATTTTCGCATCCAAACAAAAGGTCATTGCTAGTAAAATCATCAAGATTGTCTGGCAGATATCTAAGTCTATCGAGCGAGTAAAGCGGGCAAGTAAAAAAGAAATGATTACGACTCTCAAAGACACCGCACCGACAGAAGGGGCTAGGTACAATGTTTTTCCTGTGCAAGTCAGAGTTTAGGGAACTACACTCCATTCGTAGTCTTGCCTGTAGTATTTGGCCTTTGCGTGTTCCAGCATTATAGAATTTTGGAGGAGATCTCAGGTTTTTATTGATTTTGTATTTGAACGAACCTACAGATGGTGCATTCTTTATGTCGTTTGGTAGGTCGTTCCAGGCGCGTACTGTGGAGGGGAAGAAGGAATTGGAGAATAAGTTGGTGTGCACTCTGTAATTCTGAATATTTCCAGCATTCCGAAGGTTATATGTAGTTGTGTCTTGTATTAAGGGCGGTACAATGTCCGATAGATAGGTTGGGGCAATGCCATGAAGAATTTTGTAGAAGATAACAAGTTTGTGCTTATTGCGACGTTTTTGGAGGGACTCCCATCCAAGGTCAGCAAAAAGTTTTTCGATGCTGCAGAGTTTAGTGGCTCCAGTTATTACTCTAGCAGCTTCTATATGGATCGATTCTAGTTGATTTTTAGATTCCGTGGAACAATTATCCCACACAGAGTTGCTGTATTCAATCAAAGGGCGAACATAAGAAATATACATTTTTTCCAAAGATCTTCTGCTTACCCTGAATTTAAGAGTTCGCATAAGATTGAGTCTTGCCCATGCTTTATCAGAAATGCTATTGATATGTTCTGTCCAAGAACAGTTATTGGAGAGAATAAGACCCAAGTGTTTATGGTTTGTGGTTTCATTTATCATTGTATCGTGCATGAAGAGGGAAGGGTGAACAACTGGGTTTGATTTACGTGAGAAGATTACTGAAAGTGTTTTGCTTGCATTAAATGCCACAAGCCAAGAATTTGCCCAATCAGAAATTGTTTTTAGATCAGTATTGAGAATAATAGCCGCTTGGTCTGGTAGATCGACTATAATGTACAAGCTAGTGTCATCAGCAAATAGACGGATGGATGCTCCTATACATTTGACGATATCATTAATAAAGATAAGAAATAGTAAAGGACCAAGAATTGAGCCTTGAGGGACACCTGCAAAAACTGCCATCCAATCAGAGAATATGCCATTTAAAACTACTCTTTGCCTCCGGTCTGAAAGATAGCTGCTAAACCACAGTAATATTTTTTCTGAACAGCCTATACCCCGAAGCTTATGAAGCAAACCCTTGTGCCAGACTCTGTCGAAGGCCTTGCTAATGTCACAGAAAACAGCTCGCACCTCTTTACCATTGTCAACGGCTTCACAAAATTGGTGGTATGTGTGTAGCAGTTGATAAGTGGTTGAGTCTCCGTGTACGAAGCCTGATTGCAACGGAGTTAAAATATGATTACTAATTACATAGTTATAAAGATATTTATGGACACAGCGCTCCATTACTTTGGCAGATTGACTCAGGAGAGATATCGGTCTATAGTTACTTGGCAATGATTTATCTTCCTTTTTGTAAATAGGAGTGACATTAGCTTCTTTCCAGGAAGAGGGAAAGTATCCTTGATCAAGTGAGCGATTGAAGATAACAGAATAAGGAAGTGCAAGAATATCGGCCCCCTCTCTCAAAAGTCTTGGACTAATAAGGTCAGGTCCACTTGCCTTAGTCACATTTAGGTGAAGAAGGACATCCTTAACATCTTGACATGAGATTACTATGGAATCTAAGGTATGGTTTGATGGATCTATATGGGGTAGTTCTTTATTTGCGTCATCGACCATAGTTTGTGAGGTAAAATAGTGATTTAATAGTTCTGCCTTTTGTTTGTCATTTTCAGCAATGTTGCTATTCAGCTTAAGGGTTGGGATACTTCCAGAAGATTTATTTAGATTTAGTAATTGTTTAGATGTTTTCCAAAATAATTTAGGATCAATATTTTCGGAAGACAGTAGCTGATCAAGTTTGTCAAAATATTGTTGTTTTGACTGTCTAATTTCCTTAACAACATTGTTACGGATGGTTTTGTATTTTAACCAATAGTGATTAATGTTTGTTTTCTTGAACTGGCGAAAGGTGCGTTTACGTGTTCGGATCATGTTTTTTATATGGCATGTTATCCAAGGATGGTCTGAAGGTTTGATTGTAACTATTTTATTAGGTATGGATTTGTCTGCTGCCTGCATAATAGCTTCCGTAATGTCTTTGATATTTTGGTCAATGTTGCTAGTTAATTGTGTTTTTTCGTGAATGTTGCGTTCAGAAAGTTCGAGTCTGTATTTTTCATAGTCTGCTAGTTTATAGTACCAGACCCGTCTCTTGAAAGATTTAGTTATCGGACGTGTAAATTTAAGTAAAACTATTACTGGGCTGTGGTATCTTATCTGATTTGGTATGAACGGGTCTGCTACGCCACTCAGTAAGACGTTATTTTTGTTGCTGACCAGTATTAGGTCCAGAATGGAAGAAGAGTGTTCAGTGACATGCGTGGGTTCAGAAATCAGTTGGGTTAAATTATACTCTAAAATGAGTTCAGACATTTTGTTGAGAGCGTTTTGGGCCATATTAAAATTAAAATCTCCAGTTATGATTATGTCTGATATATTCGTATTGCAGGCTCGATCAATACTTTCTTTCATAAGATCAAAGTAATTTATTGTGCAGTTCGGTGGTTTATAAAAACCACCCACTAAGATTTTTTTGCATTTTACATAAAGCTCCACCCAAACTGCTTCTACACCGCGAATTTCCAAGTCTGCACGCCGCTTGCATGTGATACAGTCTCGTACATATATGACGACACCCCCGCCGATGCGATCGACTCTATCTGTCCTAAAGGGAGGCATAAAATTTTCAATATGTATTGTATCATTAGATATGTTAGGATTTAGCCAACTTTCAGAGAAGACGAGGATGTCGTAGGCATCGGCTTCACTTCTAACTATGTCAATTTTTGGTACTAAGCTTTGGATATTAAGGTGGAAAACACTTAGGTGATTAGATAAAGTTTCAAAGGAGGTAAGTGATTGATCATCACTAGTAAAACTGATGTCTTCAGCAGAGCCTGGCCCAGGATTTACCTCAACATCACCGCTTAGAAGAATCAACATAGATCCCCATAAGATCAAGTCTGATGTAAGAAGAATTAGAACTAGTAAATTGCTGAAGAAAATGTTTTGGTGGATTTTAAGACGTCGGATATATGGAAATTTAATGTTTTTGTATAGCTCGTTTGATCTTTGGATATTCAAAATCAGACTATGTAGTGGTATTTGGAGAGACATCGGGCTACCCATACACATTACCATCATGGAAAGGAACAGTAGGTGGAACCTGTGCTTGGTTACTCCTCTTGCTACACCCAGCTCTAGAGAGCAAGCCAACCCATAATGGCCACCAAGTCCGTCTGTACTATATTTAAAATGATTCATATCTACACAAGCAAGTATTACCGAGCAATCTTCGGACGAACTGGTGGCCACCCCGGGTTAACACGATCTCAACTGAAGCAAGTAAGTGTTTCATAGTATCTACTGTCTTGGAGTCAGTCAATAATAGAAGAAGAGCATAGAAGTATGAGAGAAGGATAACAAATAACATATATAATACAAGAACTATGGAGTAACTTAGGTAGTTATATACTTTGACATGGATAAACATCGTTGGTATTCTGTGCGGATTCGTCATCGCGCGAGGTGCAAGGTGGCTGCCGTGCACCAAGCGCGTCGATCAAGCCGAGTACCTGCAGAATTGCAGAAACTCCTGGCCACTGCAAAGGCGGCACCTCAAGAATCCGTAACTAGGAATGGGCTACGTTTGACATCTGTAGGTGAAACTTGAAAATGAGGCGTTATTCTGTATCAAAACACCAGCAAACTAACTACATTCGAAAGCGTACCTGTATGTATATCGTTTTACGTAAGTATAGAGGCAAGCAATGTGGACCCAGATCAGACTACTCCTACAGGGGCGGTCTGATCTGGATCTACGCTGTTTGTTAAAGAGACTTCAAAATGTTTCAACAGACGCCAAAACATACACATTCATTGTGAGATGCGCTTTAAGGGTTTACTTAGACAGGACTTTTGTTTTGAAATGTGCACTTGTTTTCGAGACTTGACAGCTCATTGACACTTTACCGGAGTTCCCTTTTGAGCAGATGAGATAGCCCAATCATCGCCCGGTATGAATATTGAGGTTGCCGCCTCTACTGCGATCCAGAAGCTCTGTTATACAGTGGGATGTACAAACACCAGATTGCTGTTAACCCCCTTTCTGTCATGCTGAACCCAGTTTTGTCCTTCTTTAGAAAAACACTCAAAACAAAACACTATAGATCTAGATAAGATGGCCTCTAACGAGGTCATCGTATCAAGATCCACACCGTTTTCAACCTCGCCACGGAACGCAACCTGTGTGTTCGGATGACAAAAGACCGGGGAGGGGTGCAGTACAAAAAAAATATAAAATATATTCAGCACAACAAGGGTTACGCAGGAAAGTATATTGGTATCGTATCTAGACTAATCTATCAATTTCTAATTGATTTTACCTATTTCAGCAGGACTTTAGTTAAGAGTGTGTACCAACCAAGACATATGTTGTGGGTACTCAAAAGAACCGTCTCGATGAGACGACCCTTTTGAGCACCCAAACATATGTTAAAACTGATGGGTGATAAAAAAGCATTTACAATTTTACGCACTATTTTTCCCCTTCAAAACTATGTTACAGCAAGATATGGTATTCATAGGTCATGATTAATATTTGCCTGTTTGCATAAACAAATACGGTTAACTTGTACTAGGAGCGTGCATGAGATGATCGCTACCCGCCAGGTATTAATTACTGATTGGATGATTTAAAACCATCGATCATACTGGTGGGAAAACAACACCGTGACAATATATGCAGGGCTAAAATTTAGATTTTTGGCTGTAGCGAATACTCTTGCCTAAAGATACATTCTTGGTAATATTATCCATAAGACTACTCTTATCGAAACGAAACTATAAGTATAGTCAGTAGGATGGTTACCGTTCAGCATTCGTGACACTCGCATGTAATCGGCTTGGGCTTGTTATCTTTATTATTATGAATCAATAATAAAATACATTTAAGTATAAGGACAAAGATCTAGGACTCGATTTAGAGTATGTTTGGAATAATGATCGGAAGGAGGATAAATAATTTTGATTACTGTCGTGCCAACCAAGAGTGACAGCAACGTACTACCCCGTCTACAATTGCCAAGTAAAACACCAACGTGCACACCACACCCGAGCCAACGCGAATCGATATATCGAAATATATCGATATATCGGTTGTGCATCAGTCCTGAGGACAGGACCCATACACAAGCGACATATCGATTAAAAGTCCCTGACAACTTTGTAAACAAGGCACGAAGTCACTGTCACTACATGCTGGCAGGACATGTATTTGTGATTTAGCTTTATGCCCAAAACAAGCCCAAAAGCTTTTCCATGGAATAGTCTTAACACCCGAGCAGAAATATTAAATGTACAGATACAGTGACCCAGAGTATAACAGTGGCAATATCAGCAATATATAACAACCAATGGAGGTGTATAAACATAAAGTACAATAGACATGGTACATGACAACAAGTACACGAGAACCAACATTCACACCATATATATAAGCAAAAGCAGCAAACCTAGTGGGAAAAGGTGTCATCAGCACTTTTGGGAATATATACTAATATGATCACTGACATGTCACGCAGCACAACTAGATAAGTAGCATCAATACATCGGAGTAGCAGCCATGTAGTTACAAATACCCTTCAATACTAATTGGTAATAAATTATGTTTCTTTGAAGTAACGCGGTTCTAACAACTCGAGGCTGCAGAGTAGAGTGCGTAATAGAAAATAAATACATTTTTACTGAAATGTGTGTTGTGAGTACTCAAGAGAACCGTCTCGACGAGGCGGGTCTCTTGGGCATACAGAACAGGAGCATTTAAGGGTACTCACAAGAAATAGCCTCGCTGAGACGGCTCTTCTGAGGTTGTAACCTGATTTTTTTTTGTTTAATTTGAATTTCAGCAGAAAAATAAGAGCATGTCACAGTGCACTCGCACCACAGTGAGACATCATGACAAGGCTCTGGTCTTATCCATACCCAGTGCTGGCTGCTATAAATACGCATGTGGGCAGCTAGGGCTCAAGCGAGGCTGTGCGTCGGCACAGGCTTATATGAACCCAAACTGCAATGTGGAGAGGGGACGCTACACACCCACACCGTGTGTAGTATAGTTGATACGGGTATCCTCCCTTTATTTGGACAAATGCGTCAGTAGATGTTACATGCATTTAGGGACCTGGGCCCGGAACCACAATGCCTCCACAAAGCTAAGGAAGACCAAGTCAAGCACCGGCACCCAACATGTCACACGACACACCAAACAAACCGCCCGGACCGATGCAGCACTTGTGGTAAAAGATTAGTAAAAAATAAAACTATTTTAATTTTAATCAGTTTGTAACGCCACTCCGGCATCCTGAAAAACCAATACCTAACTCAGGTCCTCCCCTACCTCAAGGTGGCATTATAATTCCGGGCCCTGGTGAGTATCCATGACACAGTTAGCACGATAACACATGTTAAGCTAAAGAGTAGAGTAATAAAATATTGTGGTAAAAAATTAACAGCGAGATGCCGCAAATGCACTAACGTTAATATTTCCGGAGTTACAAATAAACTATTAACATTTTCAAACTAACATACTGAACAAAATTAATGATACTGCGGTATGCTCATAAATACAAAGTCGCTTTGCCGGGTAATGTTGCATGCTTTTTACCTGCTGTTTTTCTCCTCAAAAAATACGATCAGATTTTCAAACAGTTTTCAAACAGTTTGAATCCTAATCATGTCCCACAGCTTATGCGCAGATGCACTGCTCGTGCCAGTAGTCTCCCTTACATCCATGGAAGGCTAAAATGTTTGCAAATATTATCCGGGTAGAAAAGACATTGGCAAGCGAATATAAAATCCTCCATTTTTTGGCATTTGATATTATTTCACTCATTTTAAGCAGAGTTTGTCTTGCATATCTATTTGTCAATTTCTTTTCCTTACTATATTTGGATCAAACATAAGTGTAATTGGGAATAAGAATAACAGGAAGAAATGTTTTACAAAGAGCACCAGCGGTTTATTGACCTCACTTTGTTTTAGTTAGTTTACACTGAAGTGATGGCAGCTCAACTGTCATCTCTTTTTTGTATATCTTACACGTATTTTTGACCGTGTAACCCTTAAGGCGCAAATACTTCTACCACAACCTCAAAGTTATGACCCTCGATTCATTAAATGTATTTACCGCTAGTGTCCTGTACGGATTTAGAGGAGGGGGACGTGGGGTGTGGACGCCCCCCCCCCCCCCGAAAAATCTAAAAATATAGGGTTTCTTAGCAATACTGGTCTGGATCCCCTGAAAAAGCACAAAGCTACCAAGCCAGCATTCACTATTTTGCAATCGTCACGCCAGCGAAACGCCATTTAAACGGCGTTTCGTTGGCGGGCCGATGATGGCCCGCTTATAGTGGTATTTTGATCTTCTCTCCCCTCATCAATTGAAAAAAAATAATAATAAAGAAACTCAAATTTGGACTCCCTCTGACAGAACGTTCTGGATCCGCGCATGAGTATCACGCCTAAAAGCGTTGACATTTTCAAATTCTATAATGCTAAACATATGTTTTAAATGGGCCTCGACGCGAGAAAACCTGTCTTCGGAAGGTTGCGAACAACACAGGCGCAGACCAGCCTGCGCATCCGCGCAGTCTGATCAGCCCCTTTATTTTTCGCTTTTTGGAAAGTATCGCATCCAAACTTGCAGCAAGCGAAATTTTAACTTCCTAGCTAGTCTCTGTAGCTGAGCAGGCTGGTTTGAATCTCACTTTTTGGAAACCCCGAAAGCTGGTTTTCTCGCGGCGAGGCCCTTTAATGTCTTCTGGCAGGCGATTTACATAATATATCAAGTCTTGTTTTACCCGCTAAAAGAAGGAAAAGACCACCAACCTTTTTTAATCTGATAGATTATCCCTTAGATATTAGTAAATTAGTATGGAATAATCAAATTTGTATTTTAAGTGGATGTCGGTCAAATTTCAATAAAAAAGATGTTTTATATGTTAGATTTTTTAATTTAAAAAAAAACATTGCAGACCCTCATGAAATGCCGCCTTTCATGGGTTTCGCCTGGCTCTTTATGGTTTGCTAAAGTACATGTACATGTAAATCGATATCCAGAATGAAACAATATGTAAAGATTAAGTGTGATCTGTGCTTTCAGAAGTTAACCCTTAAAACGTCAACCACAACAAAAGACGACTGCCTGCTTTTCTCATCTGCTAAAATATTTAAAAAGGATCCGAGTACGACACGAAACCGTGAGGACCCAGATCAAACTACTCGTGTAGTCTGATCTGGGCATTGTCGTTTTGCATCTATAGGCCTACTTACATTGCCAGTACTATTTTAGACAATTATTTGTAGCAGACGCCTTCAGCAGACGACATTTTAAAATGCCATTTTTCTTCGCATTGCGAAAATGATAGTAATACTTTGGAATGTAGCATACACGAGTTATGTCCCCTGTTGCATAAAAAACGAACGTCCATTTTCGCGCATATGTGCGTTTTAAAAAGGCATAATGTCTACTCAGTTTTAGAAAATAACATTCGCGTGCAGGCAGCAGAAAGTGTACAATAGTTTTTGTGTAAAAGCGACCATGCTTTTTACACAAAATTAATGTACACTTAACTGGCCATTCCTGAAAAATAATGTATAGTTTCTACAATGGAGTGACGTCACAGGTGTATTTTAAATCAACTTATCACTAGGGTTAGTTGAACTTTTAAAGTCTGCTACTATCTCAGTTAAGACCAAACAAAGTTTGATAACGAACTATGTTTCTTATGAGTCCAGATACCAGCGAACAATGTGTGACCCCCACAGAAAAGCCTTGTCACAATCTGTGTAAAGAAAAGTTCAATGGGACTGAATACATAATATCTATCTTAAAACATCAAAACAACATCATATTTACTTCATTTGACCTAATCATGTGACATTATGGATGTTTTTATATCTGTTTCCCAGATTTTTGTTTTTTGCACCGTCAAAAGTTGAAAAAGACATGTAGACAGGTATCTGTAATTCACGTGACACAACCAAAGATTTGCCCTATTCAGATATTGGTAACTGATATTGTAGACCAAGCTTTAACAAATTTACAATTAAATATGTCTTTTATATGAATAACAGGCGTACACTTATATTAACATAGACGTTTGTGTCAAATAGCTCTCATTCTTAAGCTTAACCCTAGCGTCTGTTTTAAGAATGTAATCATACGTTACACTGATTTTAAGGAATCCAAAACTGTATTTGAAAAAGTATTATCTGTATAAAAAAAGTACAGAGGCTGAATAGGTTTCACAGAAATGAAAATCCTTATCCGTTAGCATTTAGGCGTTTTTATGAGACAAAAAAAATGAAATGTAATTTACGTGACGGTAATTTACGTGACGCAGCTCATAATGAAAGCACCTAAATGACCAAGATTATGATTTGAATCGGTGTGCGTAAAGGCTTGGCGTGTTCTCAGTACACTCAACACCAATAACAGTTCAACTACATGTATAATTATCTATTATACATGAAGAAAGCTGATTAGAATAGTCTCTTGTTTGCTTCAATTGATGGCATATAAGTGATAGTCCTGTTGTTTAAGAAATAGATTAGTTCTAGCAGTGAATTATTGTGTAATAATTCACTGTTTGGAGGTCAGTTGTAAAGATCAAATCACGAGCTTGCAGTACAACTGACCAACAAACAGTGAATTATTACTCAACAATTCACGCACTAGAGCTGATTTATTTTTTATTCTAACACACAAAAAACAACTAAAACACATTTGAAATCTTCAGCTTCTTCCAACTTTCCGCCATTGCACTGAATAACTTCCACCAATACTTAGACTATGTCGCATTCGTTTACGTGTATTTGTAACGTCTTTTATCATATGACGTCGCGTCTGGGAGTGAAATAACGCCATGCAATAAAATCGATAAACTAGTGGTTTATAGATTTACGGGAAACGTTATGACGTCCATAACAACGTTGCGTACATAATGACAAAATTATAACGGGTTTTTTTACGCCAGAAATGAGATTTCAAAGTATTTGTCATATGATAAATAGAATCTAACATTCGTGCTCTTGTATTCAATTTATTAAACTAGTTGCGAAAAAGAGATAAAATGCTCGGCAAGCCTCGCATTTTATCTCCTTTCCCCAACTCGTTTAATAAATTCAATAAAACATGAGCACTCATGTAAGATCCTCTATTTAATCGTATTTACGACGTTACACCGTCTAACGCAATGAATGACGTTGTTTTATAGCCGCAAATGGCGTCAGCTAGCACCCACTTCGTCACGCTTTCAAACTGGGAATTATTGTTTGATATATCACACTTATTTAGCATTGACTCTATAGGCGAGGTGTGTTAGAATTATGTATATTTCATGTCTAGGGCTGACCAAATGAAAACTATTATAGTGTTTCCAGAGTATAAGTGACCCCCGTTTTTCTTTTTTTTAAACAGCTTTAAATTGAACCTAGGAGAACGGCACTTAGCATGTGGATTTAATTGCACACCCCATAACTAAAACTTATTTTTGGGAGAAGCCCTTATTTGTAAATGAAGCCCGAATCCCCTGTACAAAAGAATAACTTAGTTGTTTTTTCCCTATGAATATACCCATGTGTACCCCTATAGACACACGTGGTATATTTGCATTGCTATGATGATATATACTAGCCTACAGGAATATCTATATCCGCTGATTCAACTAAAATCTATTCTACAAACCTCACTCGTCATCACTTTGACACACACACGCACGCACACACGCAATTATAAAAGTATATATGGGTACTAGACTGTGCCGTATTGAAAGCAGGCAAATATAAGGCTTAAGCATGAAACCTGCATGTGCTTAGTACATAAAGCACCTTCCCTTTTCAATTTATCGACTCTTTTTGCCTACGAGGTAATTTGCCATGGTTTTGTCGTCTGCTGCTATTTTTTTTTCAAAATCAGTTTTTTTTTTGTTTTTTCAAAAAAAATTTCCGGTAATATCAGTAGAGTGTCAAGCAGTTCGGATCCATATCATGCCCGTCAGGTCTGATCTGGGTCTAAATTGTTTGCAAAGGTTATCAGCAGACGACACTAGTAAGTACACTGAGGCCCACGTATTTGTACTGCGAATTCGCGTTTCTTCGCATTTTCAATGCGTTGTACGCACGTACGATTTAAAGTGCGTTGAAAACGCGAATCAACTCGTATCAACGCAAGGCAAGATCATGAATATTCATATGAGATGGTAAGCGTTAGTGCGTTAACCAATCAAATTGCCTATTTTGAAAAATCGATATTGAAATGTGTTGACTCTTTTATAGGTAAATCTAATCTAAACGTTGAAATTTGCTATATCATCTTGCGTAAACTAATATTATTTCTTACCTCAATGTTTTATTTTGTTCTTAAATCCATTTAAACGTCGTTTATCCTTCCTCTAATGAATGACTATGCAGCAATGCATTACAATGCGGATCTGCGTTGCTACCCAGTGATAAACGTTGATTCGCGTTGATAAATCAGCTAGATCGATTGGTGGACAGGTAAATACGTTTCACTGCAGCTCAACGCATTATCAATGACGAGCGGGGATTGGCTATTTGGAATTCGCGTTGAAAATATAGAGCGTATTACCTGCGTTTTCAATGTGTTTTCAACGCGAATTCGACAAGTACAAAAACGTGGGCGTTAGGGTAAAGTTTTTATGACGACGATTCAAGCAAATTAGAGAGTTGACGAGAAACAGCGAATCGGGGATATACATTAAACTTCAAGAGCATCAAGTATTTGCCTGCTTAAGAAATTTCGCTGATAAACTTTGTCAACAGCCGAAGCCAAGTTCAGGCTAAAATGTTGGGCATTATCTGGATCCATACTGTTTGAAAACCTACTTGTATTTCTGAAAGACATATTTTTAGAAAATAATTATCTCAAAAGAAAGTACAGCAGAGGACAACAACAACCCAGCATTTAAGGTTTAGACAATACTATTACTTGAGTCGCTTTTTAACACAGGCCTTTTCAATGCATCGGTTTTAGAAGTTTATTAGTCAGTATAAGCAGTGAATCATAGCCTAATGCGCGAAGATTGGTCCAGTTAAGCAATTTAAGCGTGAAGCTGCGACTGTCGTCATCAGTTTAAACACGTGTTTTTGGTGCTCAAAAGAACTGTATCATCGAGACGGTTGTTTTGAGTACACACCAAATATTTTTTGCAAATATTTTTGGTTGAGAAATAAGAAAAATAATTTTCTGTTACGCACTCTTATCTGTAGGACTGACGAATTACCTCCACTGACCCATATAAGCTATGTTTTATTTATATCGTTAGGTTCACTTGGGGACTAATTCAAAGAGGAGCGGCAAAAACACACCAAAATTCCATCTAATCCAAGCCTATACAAAAACTCACATTTATGTGGAAAAAATTAATTCAATTACGCGGTCTATACCTAAATTCATTTCTCTAATTTATTTTTCAATTAGAATCACCATTAAAGAATAATTAGCAAAAAACGGGAGTCACTTAAGTCTTGGAAACACAGTAGTGTTCGTATTAAAAGACATTTATATCCCTACAAAAGTAGTTATCTGCTACATTATACAATTGTGATAGAAGATGCATGAAGCTTCATTCTGTGAACATACCGTGCATTGTAACCGTTTCATAATTATTTAACAAGACCACAAATAATCTGGAAATAGAGAAAACCTACAATATATGAAAACAGCAGACTCGGTGTATTGATTATGTTCGTGAGAACTAATGGAATGCGCAACAACCAGCACGCCCACGGCGCCCACAGCCCCGGCCCAAGCGGTATTCTACTTTCCATCAGAGCACAATATTCCTGAAAGACCAGAATACGGAAAAATATTAACACATATATTGATTTACAAGGAGAAGTTTTGCCAACTCCACACGGCACAACGACAGCTGCCACAACCTCTAAATAATCTGGAAAAATGGATCTCCAGAAAAAGAGAGAACCTACGATATACGACGGCAGGCCTAGCAGAGTCTGTTCATGAGAACTTATGGCAACAACTCCAATGCCCCCAGCTTATAACCGTATCTTATTTGAAAGTCAAAGGAGAGTGAATATAGCTAGGCCTCTAAGAGCCAAATTTTGGCCTGATTGTGCTATTCCGGATACAAGCATGAAATTTGACACAGTTGTAGACCATGACTGACTAAGCAGAATAAGATATAGAACCACATTGGGAAATGTCTACTGCGCATGCGCTACGCATTTTATGATTTTAGACTGTTATCATAGAGCTTTCATACAGTTTGACTTTAAAAAAGGGGTCATGTTGGCTGTAGAATAATAAAAGTTGGCAGAACTGATATTAATTGTTTGTAGTTAAGTCCTCTTCATTCTTGAATTGCTGCGCATGCGCATAAAATTTGAATTTTGTACAAAGATGGTATTCTGTTTCTCTTTTATTGTAAACTGCGCAAAACCCGATGCCCCAATCAAAGGACCAAAGCATGTCTTCAATATAGGAACCTACAGATCTGTTTAGATGCGCATGCGCAGTGGGTTTCTTTTAAGCGGATGTTGTTGAGACGATATACAAAGCCCCATATATTTACAAGTATAAGCTTTCACAAAAAAAACTCTGTCTACGTTAAACATATATAAAATTGTTATAAGACTTAAAAGTCAAGTTTTAAGCAAAGAGGATAGTAAGCTTGTGGCAGACAGACAGACATGCAATCAGTTTTTTGCTCAAGCTCAAAGCCCTTGAACACTGGACAGACGCGCTTACCACCTTAGTTGCCAGTCTGGTCCAAAGTCACCACCACATATTTTCTTTGTGTAGACCAATTTGGATTGTTTTGACTTGGAAACGTCTCTGAAAAGTTATGTTTAAGCCAAGGCTATAGGTCACTGACCAAGGGAAAATAACTTTTGATAGACAAACAGACAGACTCACAGACAGACAGGTAGGCAGACATATATATTTATTCTTTCTTGATTGAACTCACAGACCTCATATCACTGTCTGTCGATGGACTGTCTCCAAACTGTCAGTGAATTGTATATGTATATTTGTGTCTAACTTCCCATAAACGAACCATACCAAACATTAGTTAGTCTACGCCAGTCTGTTTTATGTGGGTATGATAACCTTACATTTTTTTTTGGGGGGGGGGGGGTGCCAGATACGCCTCATAGATTTGGTTGTGAAGCTACTGACTGGCTTCGAGGCATTTGGTTCCCATGTAAAAGATTTTGCACTTGGAGTCAGTGTTGTCATTTTAGATGGAGCCGATGTTGTTCAGATACTTAAAGGTGTAGGAGCTGGCACTATTCTGTGAGCAGTATACCAAAAATAGTAAGTGAGTATGATCAGGAAATACCACACTCACAAACCGCAGACAACCCCGTGGCACCGCGAGTAAGAGCTGCTCAACCACCACGAGACACCAGGAAGACAAATTAAGCAATGCAACCAGCTCTCTCTTCCCCATCAAGATGATTGCAATACAAGAATGGACATAAAGTAACGTACAGCAAAACATAGAACTATTACAGACTCCCAAAATGGGAGTTACAATAAACAAAAAGTCAACAACAACAGAACCACCGTCCTAGAACGGACAGCAGCCTAAGCCACCGGGGGGGGGGGCTTAAATGCATTTTACTGGTACCAAATCTTCGCCCTAGATTCTGCTGTTGTTGAAGTACAAGAAATGTTCAGCTCGCATGGAGGCCATCTAACTAATGCAATGTATCATCATGGAAAACACTCTAATCAAATCAACACTCCATGATGAAACAAAGAAAAGGGCTCATGACTCACAGATAGTCATATATGTTTTTAAAACGTTACGTAATATCCACTTTTTGTGCAGTTGATCGAGTGGATTTAGTGTGAGGCACATGTTAGGTGGACAGTTCAAAAGTATTAACAAGGGAAAAATAAAAGCACTGCAAGCACTGCATAATACCCCGCCACTGCTGGGGGCACCAAAAGTTATTTTGTGAGATATATAATGCCTAAATAGCAACAGAACTGAGATAGACAGTGATATGACGTCCTTAGTCACAATATGTAACCTTTGATGGTAAACATATCTGTGAAGTTTCATTCAGATACTCCATATAGTAAATGAACTACAGGTCAAAAACCATTTTTCAGATCAATCAAGGGCAGATAACTCATGAACTGGAAAGGTAAGGGTGACGGTCCTTACTAAAAATATGTAACCTTTGATGTTCAACATATCTGTGAAGTTTCATTCAGATATTCCATATAGTAAATGAACTACAGGTCAAAAACCATTTTTCAGATAAATCAAGGGTAGATAACTCATGAACTGGAAAGGAAAGAGTGAAGATCCTTAGTTACAATATGTAACCTTTGATGATCAACATATCTGTGAAGTTTCATTCAGATATTCCATATAGTAAATGAACTACAGGTAAAAAACCATTTTTCAGATCAATCAAGGGCAGATAACTCATGAACTGGAAAGGTAAGAGTGATGGTTCTTTGTCACAGTATGTAACCTTTGATGTGAAACATATCTGTAAAGTTTCATTTAAATATTCCACATAGTAAAGGAACTACGGGTAAAAAACATTTTTTAATTCAATCAAGGGCGGATAACTCACAAACGGGAAGGGTAAGAGTGACGGTTCTTAGTCACAATATGTTACCTTTGATGTGAAACATATCTGTGAAGTTATATTCAGATATTCCACATAGTAAAGGAACAATAGGTCAAAAACCTTTTTTCAGACCTATCAAGGGCGGATAACTCACAAACTGGGAAGGTCAGAGTGACGGTCCTTAGTCACAATATGTAACCTTTGATGTGCAACATATCTGTGAAGTTTCATTCAGATATCATGAACAGTAAAGGAATAACAGGCCAGAAACCATTTTTCCAATACGAAAAAGGGCAGTAACTCCGTTAAAAATGGAGGGATTTTGCCCATTAACAATCCCACACCATTCATCGCCGATAACAATATGTATGCAAAATATGAAAAAATTCCGTGAATAAATACTCAAGTTATCGATCGGAAATGGTGAGCACGGAGGGACGGACGGACGGACGGACAGACACCGAAGGGTATAACATAATACCTCGCCACACTTTAGTGGCGGGGTATAATGAGGAAAACGACATCCACCGACAGGTCGGTCCATCAAATTACTGTCATACCAAAAAAAAAAAATGGCAAGTTTTCTTGTGAGAAGCTGACAACAAACTATTTCATTATCTTTCCAACTGCTGTTTTTCCCAGACATAAGAAATGCCAACTAGAAACAATAACCACAGATTGATATAGGTGTTGCACGATGAGAGTGCGACAATACTCTAGAGAGAACCCTGCACTTTAGGGAAGAAGAAGCTCGGTCTTAGTGTGTCAAACTTGCGATATGCCTTCATTTGCACCTTGTTTGCATAAGGAGACAGATACAGGAATATTTGCTTGTGCTACGGAAGCAGCTAAAAGTTATAACAAGAAAATAAGCAGTTGCGCTGTTCATACTGCTATAGTAGTTCTGGCAACAGTTGTGAGTGGATGAACTGTGAGGTTGGCAAAAATCGCCGGCTATCGTTGGTGTGAAATCAAATTGTCTTGCTTTTTTCATTCATTTTAAGGGTGCAACAAACATCCTTTCTCCTTGGTCGTGGAAAACGGCGGGTAAGCTTTCTAGCTTTAACTAGGTATTTTGTAAAAATGAACTCTCTCCCTGAAAAGCCAGATACAGATTACCTTGGCACCATTGAACGATTCATCACAGTACTGTATGGTTGAGCAAGCAAGCACCTACATGAACATAGACATGGCTAGAAAACATTTGTTTACCAAAAAGGTCTGTTTGATGAAATGATAGCCCTTACGAAGGCGGCTTTGTACCAGCACATTTAAAGGCAGCATATCAGGGCTCATGTGTTAGGGTCAGTACTAGAAAAGGGGAAATGATTACCAAGTCCAGCAAACTGTAATGGATAGAACTAGACACTGGAATGTACAGTCCACTGTAGACCACCATACCACAAGCATCAAAATCTTCTCTGGACATTGTGAGATATGGCTGTCTTCAAGGTTACAGAAGTACAAAAAATCCAAGTGGAAGAGGGAGTATATCACACAGGCAACCACCAAAGGCCAGCCCATGTGAAGGAGGTACATATCACACAGGCATCCTTTAAAAGAATGTGTCATATATACAGATTATGGGACATATTGCCATTGTCCCTTTGAAAATGTATAGTTTGTATCAACGAATATTGTCATCTTAGCCCAGGTGTCAAGTAACCAAAAATAAACACATAACAATGCATGGACATAAGGCCTAAAGACAATAATTCCAACTCAATGTTTTTATTGTTTTTTTCAGCCATTTTCATTGGTCCGTTGGTAAAATTAAATAGTTTTTACACTTCAATAAAAACTCGTGCGTATGAATATTTGATATCAGCCTGCACATAAAACTTCGAGCACAAGTGACAAGAAGGGTACCCTATTGTTGTGTCCGAGATAAAACATTCACCAGTTTAAATATAGTTAAACATGTTTAAAGCTCATTTGAAAACCCTTACACCGTAAGAGGCTGCATCTTAAAAGCAACAGGAGGAACTCTTAGAAATGAACCCGATGACGTGGTTATGTGACGTCACTTAGCACAAACAGTCACGTCATCGAAGAGAATGGGCATCAAAACAATGGCTACATCAATAACGAAATGTTTCAATACAGTTTGACAGCGTCAAAACGAACGTTTTAGTTTAACGCTTAGCGCCTACTAATGTGGGGATTTTAGGCAGGGACTTGTGAAGGTGAACTTGTGCTTTTTAAAACCTGTCATTCCGTGGAAGGACCTTAATCTAAATGCTCTTCAATGAGCCCAGCAAGCCAAGGAAAACAATTCCAAACTAAATGGAGTTGTTATGGAGCTCATACTTGTATACTCGTTCCAAATAGAGAGCAATTTTAATCATTATTTAGCATAACAAAGTTTTGAACTGACGTAATTTTCACGATGGCTGCCCCATCTTTCATAGACAGCGGTTACGAACTAGATCTATTTTCCTTCAGTGGGTTTTTATATTTGAAATGTTGTCAACAACCCTTCACAAATGTGCTGTTTTGTTCCAAAGTTGGAATTATAATTCGGGCTTTATGTTAAATTTGTGAGCGATTCGCCGTAGTTTACACATCGATAAAAACCAAAAAATTAGATTTCATTCCTATAGTAAAATACTCTTCAGTAAACTTCATAATATGAGTTACAGTCGAAGTTACATTACAGTATGTAGTCATTCAAGAACATGGTGGGTAAAACCATGCATGTCCCCAGTATAATGTTGATGTTCAAGAGATATCATTTATGTCAAATGCAGCGCTAGAGAACCACTGTTCTCGAACAGCATGTGCATCGCAGGTTGGCTGCTGTCGACGAGGGCACAAAATATACCATTTAAGCGTACCTGGCTGTTAAAAACGGTCATATTCTTGTCAACATTTACTTTGGAACATATCCTGTGCTTATTTTTGTCACTTATATATCCAGCTGTATATCTGCTTAACAAAGGTTTGTCTGAGTTAAGCGTTAGTCGATTACAGCACCTAAGTTATGCCCAAAACGTGATATTTTTCCTGAAAAAAGGATGGAAGCCATTTTTGTTTATGTTCTGTAATATATGCTTACTTAAGTTAGTGTAGATAAAATGCAAAATATTAGTACTTTAATGCGCTAAAAGTCGAAATTTGAGGGTAGAGCATTTTGAAAGTTATTTACAAGTGAAACTGGTGTAAGCCCTTCAGTAAAATACTTTTACTGACGGTTCCAAGTCGGTACTTTTTTGGTGGTTCATTTGTGTTATTTCTGTGCTTTTCACGTCTGCTCATTGCTGCCTTGTGGTCACCTGCTAGAAAGGGCTGGCCTCTTGGCTCTCGTTTGTGGTGTTAAATTGTGAGATTGTTACTTTCCCATTTGGCATCCTGTGTCAGGTGTGGTACGTGATTCATGATCTGTGCCCCTATTCTTAGTGTTTGATACTGTTCTGGTACAGTGACCAGGTATTAGATTGCATATCAATTGATTATATTTAGACCCTCGACTACTAGTACAATGCCCTTTACTACTCAAATTTTGCGTACAGCTACAAAATGATTTGCAACTTCACAAAAAATAAACAGAAACTTGCAAAACATTTTATTCATTCACTTGTTCTCCATTATGTAATGCCATTAAATCATAACTAATGACTAAATTAGCGTCTCAATAATCTGTGAACACATTTCGTACACATAAAAAATCCCACTGGCTATCCAGAAATTGGCTTGTACTTAGCTAGTTTTAGGATTTAAAGGCTCCAATTGACCCAGAATGGACTACAATACCCAAGTGATAATTGCAACTGAAAACATTATCAAGAAAATTAATAGCTGTAAAGAACTAGCTCATAGAATGGATCACAGTAAACCGACGTAATATAGCGTGTGCCCTCATCGTCTGCAACTGACCCGCAATGACTGCACTGATCTAGTACAGTGGCTTTCTAGCGTGAATGCATGCGCAGCAAACATTATTGGATAGATGATTGTGCAGAAACACATTTATTTCCCAGTCAAACGGTATAAGTAGATCATTTATTCAATGGTTTCTACCGTTTTGTAATCATTAAACGAGATATCCGGAAGTATAAGTTAGTTTGCTCATGCGTAATTACGGAAACTTTAACAAAATATATTTGTTTATGTCTTTTAGGACATCTAGAGATCTAGTGGGTCGATTTTTTACCATGTTAAACGCAAATATTGGTCTGTGTAGTCATATGAGACCTAATTTTCTATAACGGAAGTGAATTTTGCCTTGCGCGTGCGCAGAGGAAATTTGTAGAAGTGGTTCTATATCCAAAAATCATCAGCTCACCAACCTTAACAAGTGTGGAAAGTGTCATGCTTGTATCCGGAATAGCACAATCTTGGCTCTTAGCCGCCTAGCTAATAGTACTGACTTCACGCCAATTACAATCTGCTGTCAGGATGGCTGCAAATTTAATTGTTATGTACACGAATGTTTCAATTTTTCTGTTTTCAGTTTTTTTCTCTACGGCGTTACTTATTAATGCATAAGTAACTTATATTAGTTCATTTATGAAACAGTGGCCACTTAGCCTATATTTGTAATTGGTTTTGAAATGGACTATTCTGAAGAGGGGTGTGATCAAAGTTATTGTTCAATGAATAACGTTTTGATGAAATTTTTCTTTTTTCAAATGGCAAAGTAAAAACAAATGTAGACTTCTCTAATTAAAAGAGTATTTAAAACGTCTAAAATGGGGTGTCTTTTCAGTGTAAATGTCGGATGTTCAACACCTGTATTACCCATGGGCTGTGCTTATTTTTTCACTCTTCAGCTGGTCTTATGGTCTAACTTACTTACTTAGAATTGTAATTATTAATTCTACCAAGAAAATATTTCCAATTATGTGTTATCAGCGGTTTTCTGGGGCGAACTTATTGATAAATTCATAACTATAGATACGAAATTCTTTAATAAGTTTATAAAGGCCCTATTTATAAATCATTGTGACGTCATTCATTCTATATTTATCAGTGTGCGTGGTTAAATTGTTTCCTGCCATCATAAAACAGAAACAAACTTTTAATTTTATTAGAAAATAGGAGCAAGAAAATGTAAAACAAACAAACAGAACGGACAATCGGCCTACAAGCAGAAAATATGAATAAACAGAGAAAATAACCTAAGAAAGATTAAAGGCAAAACGCGCAAAATAGGTCACTCGATTGGTTTGTCCTGATGTTTGTTTCGATGTCATCGAAGCATGTGTCAAATGCGGAAGCATCATCATCATGCTAGTAGATTTGCCTATCACCCGCAAATTCATGACTGGGGTTGGATTTCTTTCCATCTAAAGGAGGTAAATGCATCAGATATTGTTTTGGAAGCAGTCACGAACTTTCGACTTTAGAAGTTGACTTTCTTTCCCCGCTGAAGATAACAAGTAGAGATTTATATAAAATAATCAATTTTGAAGGAATTTCCCCCATGGGAAGTCTAAACTTACAAATGCGACCTACTGCTGCGTTTTCTTTAATAAAAAGTGGGTGTCTTCTTATCATGCAAGTATGCCATTTGTAAAGCATGGAATGTAGTGTAGCATGGAATTGCGTGCTATGTTTAGAGCGATGTCTTTTAGTTTCTCTAAGATCAATACCCAGTCACATAGAGGTCTTCTGACTTCTTAGAGAAGGGACTATGAATTTCACTTATAAAAAGATTATAAATACATAAATACGCCACACACAACTCCTAATACCGTTACTCTATGGTTCCATGCCATTCCATGTTTAAACATAAGCCTCCTGTCGATATGTATGATTCAAGGGGGTTGTTTTCAAGGCTGTTTTTGTGTTTTGTCTAATATTTTGAACACTTAAATGTCTAACTAATATTTGATTGGCCCACTTACAGTTATGTTAAGGAAGAAGTCTAATATTTATGTCTTCATAATCGAAGGGTCTCGGTGACGCTGTGGTTTGAAAACAAGCATAAGCTTTCACAAAAGCTTGCTTCCCCATCACCGTCTGATTGAATAGTTTATTAGCGAAACGTCAAGCATTTAATGACTCATTTCAAAGTCGTATTAATGTATATCTCATTCCGAAAAAAAATATTAATATCCTTCATCTATTATTACTCACAAGAACCTTCAACAACGCCGTTTATAACATGTAACACATGTTATAGTTTTTCATGTTAAGTTTGATGTTAAAAAGTTTTTCATGTTTTGTTAATTTTTCAGTGGTATTGAGTATGGTGGCTGCAGGAGTAATTTGCGTGGCTTGGGTGTAATTTACGTGACGCTAAATAAAAAAAGAATATTTTTAAGAGTATTTGATTTGACAAACTTCTGTTCACCTGAAATGTCATGTAGGGGTATGGTGATTAACATCTAAGGTTTTCATACAATTTAATACTGAAGCTTGACAGTTGAAGCAGTCGAAAGAAGACACAGTTAAAAATCTAATTCTAAAAGCCTATAGTATAATTTTTTCACTTGAAAAGTTTTCGTTAATAGAAAAGTAGTATTTGATTTGTTGATTTTAGTTAATTAATACTGTTCTGAATTATAGAAAATAAAGTGTGTTGGTTCCAAATATTCAATGATTTTGATTTTTTTGTTATATTTCAATCATGCAAGCATGTCACATTTATAACCGAAATGAGCATTAAGCACCGCGTTTCAAAATGCTGCAGAAATGGTCAGAGTGTTATCATTGTGACGAAATTTTGGAAGATGATTATTGAATGATTGGGTAAAGTGAAAACATACTTAAAAAGTCTATGTTTACAACTTCATTTTTCATTTTAATTTTCTCCAGGATTTGCAACTTATTTTAGAATGAATTACAATACATTCAATCAATAAAGTCAGGATGGTTCATTATATATTATTGACATAAAGTTAAGCATATTCCATTTGATAACGCCCCTTAGGTTTTAGGAACGATAAGAATGGAATCTTTAAGATACCAAAAATTTATTGCGGTAGACAGCAAAAGCAGAATACCAGCGATTTGATAAAGAAAAGCCGTGGAATCTCTGACTTGTTTATAGGATGCAATCAACAATTGAACGTTTAAATCGGGACGATCTAATTTTCAGCATTTTAGCTTTTATGGGCAGTTGAATTTCGTACTCAGTTGAGTTGAGCATGAAAAACGTACCAATCCGGCGAAGGACCAGTAAAGTACAACATGCGCGGATCCCGAGTTTTCTCAGAGGTGGTCCAACTTTGACAAGTTTTTTTTTAGGCCAGAGACATTTAAGCAAATACCACTTTAAGCGGACCAACATCGGCCCACCAGCGAAAGGCCATTTACATGGCGTTTCGCTTGCTTGCCGATAATGGCCTAAAATTGAATGCTGGCTTGGTGGCTTTGTGATTTTTCAGGAGATCCGAACCAGTATTGCTAAGAACTATTTTTAGTGATTTTTCAGGGGGTCCTGACCCCCTGTCCCCCCTTTGGATCCGCCCATGTACAAGTATCACATATTTGGCGCCGTCTAGCCTGTGTCTACAGAATATTCCCCAGATCGTCTCCCTTACAGCCCACGATGGTGCCTTATCAATCAAAACCCGCCATACGTGCTACCTCCCTCAGAGAAATCTGTCGCCTTACAGTATTTTATGTAGCCTTTCGTAAGGAGGGTGTGAGATGATTTAATATGAGCTCACCAAATATCACGGCTGCATTCTGTTGTGTCACTTTGGTTTTCCCCTCTGGATGTAACTTAACACAATCCCGGCGATAAATTCATAGGGCCAGTTATGCAAATCTTTTCCGCGTAAAATTGCGATTTTTTTCTTATCCATCAGTTTAAACATGTGTTTTGGGCGCTCAAAAGAACCGTCTCATTGAGACGGTTCTTTTAAGTACCAACAACATGTTTTGGTTGAGAATTAAGAAAATAATTTTCAGTTACGCGCTCTTATCTGGTGGCGATAAATTATAGGGCTTTTCCGCGCTCCCTTTGATACATTAACCCTAAGGCTACAAGAAGACTGACACGTTACAGAAGATTTTATTGCCCATATCGCAGGAGAGTCTTTGTTTTGACACGTTCAGAATTCTACGACAAATCAAAGGAGTCTCTTTGCAAGGAAACCTGTCTTTGGAGTTAGTAACCAGATGCGGCTTAAATAAAACATAAAATGATTTTTAAAAAAATTTGGTTGGACTGAACCTACCTATCAGTGGTAGGAAGGTCAATTCTTTTACTTAACCCTTTAAATTCTGGATACAGGTAAACGGATACTTTGGAAAACAGTGACCCAGAATTGTCAGAGGGTCCAAATAAATTTGACGTTTTCTTTGTTTTTTTTAGTTGATGAGGGGAAAGATGATCCAAATACCATTATAAATGGGTCATCATCGGCCCGCCAGCGAAGCACCATCGAAACGCCTTTTAAATGTTTTTAAATGGCGTTTCGCCGGCGTGCCGATGATTGCCAAACATTGAATGCTGGCTTGGTGGCTTTGTGATTTTTCAGGGGATCAGGACCAGTATTGTATTTTGCTAAGAAGCCCTATATTTTGGTGGTTTTTCAGGGTTTCCGGACCCCCTGCCCCCCCCCCCTCTGGATCTGCCCATGAGGTGGCATTTCATCAGGGTCTGCCCTCTGAGAGAAAAAAATTTAATGAAACCTCACAAATCCCCCCGAATAAGAAAAAAATCAATCTGTGGCGATTCGGGCAATTCGTGGCCTGTGTGGAATAGGGGTATTTATAATCTCTTCGCGAACTGAGTACGATTCAGCCACGAATCCAAATATTTGTCAATTCGTGGGATTCGGGGCCTGTGTTGAATAGGGGTATAAGATATGAAAAAGATCTTCAGGGGCAGAAATACATCATTTTAGATAAACTTTGATCGGCATTGTATATGCGATAATCCATCGAATACTACAAGAGTCCAAGTTGAAAAAATCGATTTTTCAGAGGGAGCTGTCTATAATCGACTTTACTCTAAATTATCCACCAATCAGAAACAATCTTACATCTGCAAGTCTGCTATCTATGCTCATTGAAACGGACTATCTAAATTATCCACCAATCCGAAACAATTTTACATCTGCAAGTCTAGACTGGTTCTCTCCCTTTAATAGCTTGTCAGCATATTAAGACAGGTAACTACTAAACGCCATTGCGTCTATTTATAGCATATACACTGACGTAGTAATGGAAAAATACGTAGTATTGGAAAATACCTGGGACGTCTTGAGTCCATCTGCGGTATTGAATAAAAAGTGCATTTGCGATTTTTAAACAACTGCTCCCAGCTAGCATCCCATCACGAGCCACTATCGACCCGCCGACGAACCGTCACCTGCGGATGGCGGTTCGTTGGCGGGCCGAAAGTGGCCCAATTGTACGTGCGGATTGGATTTTTTTATAAAGTTTATTTTGTTCTATTATCAGGAATATGGCAACTGAAAAATACAAGTTCTATAGGTTCCTATAGAAATAAGCATCCCCAACCCAACACTGGATGCGTGGATCCAGAGGGGGTTAGGTGGTCCGCACCCTACCCCCCCCCCCCATCCCCTAAAAAATCACATGTTCTATGGGTTTCTATAGAAATAAGCATTCCCCGCCACCCGAAAATAAACAAAAATACAGTTATCCCGCATCTAGTCAGACGCAACGCGGCCCGGTACAACTATTTTCTGGAATTTCAAATGTTCACAGGGGAAACACTTATGAGACTTTCAGTTTGCACCTACAAAACTCAATCCGTGACGGGGAAGTGGGCAATTACTTATTTCTAACCGATGTGCGGATCCAGAGGGGGATAGGTGGTCCGGACACCCCCCCCCCCCAAAAAAAAAAAAAAAAATAAATAAATAAATAAATAAAAATAAATAATAACCACAAGTTTTTTTAAGTTTCGTTGGAAATAAGCATTTGCCCCCCCCCCCCCATCCCCGAAAAAAACCCACATGTTACCGACTGCGCCGGCCGGTAAACCTTCTGAGACTTTCAGAAAACTCAATCCGTGACAGGGAAGTGGGCAATTACTTATTTCTTACCCATGCGCGAATCCAGAGAGGGATAGGTGGTCCGGACCCCCCCCCCCCCCCCCGAAAAATCACAAGTTTTATAGGTTTCTATAGAAATAAGGATTTGTACCCCCCCCCAACCCCCCCCCCCCCCCCAAAAAAAAAAAAATAAAATAAAAAGCTGCACCCCCCCCCCCCCCCCCCCCCCCGATAAATGTTTCGACCCTTTTGAACCGTAAAAAAATTTAATATAGTTGCAAAAAAACCAACAATAAACACCCTTATCAGAGTTTTTTTTTCTGTTATTTGAGTCTGGACGCCCCCGGCCCCTGTTTCTATCTGCGAGGAGAGGGTGGAGGGGGGGGGTACTATAATATTTTCATTCATACGTAGGCTCGCACCATTTTGGGGTTCAAAATTTTGAATTTCAATACCTTTGAGGGTTTTCAGAAAAATGAAAATTTTTTGGGGTATGAAGATTTTGTGGATATCTTTTGGGGTCATCACAAAATACCAAAAAGTTAACCCCAAAAATGGTCCGGGCCTACGTATGTTTGAAAATATCAGAGTACCCCCCCCCCCCTTTCTCACCCAGGTGCGAGTATGCTTGGAATTCGTGAACAATATCAGCGGACGTCATATTTTGTGTTTGGGGTCACTACACAGATAGCAAAGATACGTTGGGCCCACGTTGGTAGTTGGTGGAAATGTGGGCGTCGCCGCATACCAACCTTGTACCAACATCGAACCGACGCAACAATGTCGACCATTCTCTCATTATTAAACACCACTATATTATTACAAAATCCTCTGTGCTTGTATTCTGAATAATGTGTTTGGTGTTAAAAGAAGTTTATGTTTCCGGAGCACATGACATTGGGCCAGCATTGCGAAGGAGATTTGTTTGATTTGATTCTTACGTCCCATCAACAATCTTTCAGTTATGTAGGGACGGGTCTTCCTGGGTTGAACCGGTACTAAGCTATGATTAATGTGTCTTGCTCAAGGACACAACGCAGTGACGCCTGCGAGGCTCGAACCCGCGGCCCCTCTGTCTCATGTTCATTAAATAAGCCAGGTTACGAGGAAAACTATCCATGCGCGGATCCAGAGGGGGCCGGGGCTCCGGGCCCAGCAAAATCACAAAGCTATAGGATTTATTTAGCAATACTCGTCTGGATCCACTTGAAAATCTCAAAGGCAAGCCAGAATTCAATGTTGGGCCATTAATTCGGCCGCTAGCGAAACGCCATTGAAATTGGCCGATGATGATACACCTTGAAAGGTATTTGGATTCTCACCATAAAAAAGTTGTTAAAGATAAATTGGACTCCCTCTTACAACACTTTCTGGGTCCGTGCATGCCTGTGTCGGGGATTTCCGATCGGATGGGGGTTACTCTGATATTTCGTAGCCTATGTGGACTGGGACCTTTTTTAAGGAGGGGGTCTAACTTTTAATTTCAATAATTTTAGGGGGTTCAGATTGAATAAATATTTTATGGGATCTATGATAAAATTGCGGATATTTTAGGGGGGGGGGGCGGGATGGTCATCATTCACAGTTAGGGAGCGTGGCGAAAAAGGAACGCAAGTGCGCGACCCCCGTAATATGACTTTAAAGCATGTATAATATCATGCGCGGATCCAGAAATTTTTGACAGGGGGGGGGGGGGGGGTCCAGATTGAGACGTTTTTTAGTCCTCAGCTTATTTTACAGAGGGGGGGGGGCAATGGTTTTATTGCAGAGAAAACTATACTTTCCCAAGGATCCAGAGGGGGTCCAACATTTTCAGGGGAGGTCCATCCAAGGGGGGATCCAAATGCTAATTGCTATCACAATAACTTGTGATTTTTAGGAAGGGGGGGGGGCTCCGGGGATCCATAGGTTTTAGTTACGCGGTGTGCATTCTTCTAAGATCATTTTAAAGCTGTTTAAAAAAGAAAAACGGGGGTCACTTAAAACCTGGAAACACATCCTACCAGTAACAAAATCCACTTTAAGGCCAATTTCCTCGGGTGTGGTACTTTCAGGGGTGGCACTCTCTTTAAACAATTGTGTTTTGCGTTGTGTTTTGCGTGTCTTGTTGGTGTTTTTGAGAAGTTAATTCTCTTTTGTGGTCCAGAGAGAGGAGAGGAGCGCATCATTCTTTTAGTATTAGCACGCATTACTATCCTTGCATTTTGTTGGCACCCCTCATAAAAAAGTCTACATCTTTGATCGAGGTTCTGTAATTTCGAGTAACAGTTTCTACACATAAGGCCTAAATGAAATATATGTGTGGTTCCTGTTTCATGCCAAGAAAATTCAGGGTAGGTAGGGAAATTATTAAATTTTGTTATAACATTTAACAAAGAAAATAGTGACAGAAATTGAAAAAGTGCCCATTTTTTCTCCAAAGACCATTTTATTGTTTAGGGTATATAGGGTTAAAAAAAAATAGGGTAGGTAGGCAACAGGAACCACACATATATTTCATTTAAGCCTAACGCCACTCTCTACATTAATGCCCCCATATTTCGCGAGCAATGCTTTGGCGTTGATGTCTGATTCGATCCTTCGGACCTCTTGTGCGCTCTTTCCACAGACCATGCAGACACGCTCTGCAGGGTGCAGATTTTTGTTTTACGGGAGTTCTATACATTTCTATCCCATGCAGTAGCCACGATGATCCACGGATGTATTAGTTTGTCTTCCTGGTGTCTCTTGATGGTTGTGTGTCTCTTCCTTGCAGTGCCATGGGGTTGTCTGCTGTTTGTGATTGTGGTATTTCCTGATCATGCTCACATACTATTTTTAGGTAGTGAATACCCTTTAAACCTTCTTTACATGAACCACAAGACTGGTGACCTTGAAACATGGTTTGCATCATTGGATAGTAAGTGAGTATGAGCTGGCCCACCCAGTCCACTTTCTGTGCCTTTTATATAGTAAAAAATTTAATTGAATTTGGTTCACACTGGATTCATATAATACCTGGCCTATTTATGAACTTTTTCAACAACGACGCTCTTTCTGGAGCATGCGCAGGTTCTCTACTTGAAAAAATACCATATGCGGAAGAAAAAAAATCAGGTGTGTGGGATTCGATCTCTAGACCCTTACCTCGTTAAGCAAAAGCGCTATCACTTGCGCTATTTGGACAGATAACGTCACTTGATTACATCAAAATCTAAGTACATTAAAAAAATTATTAAAATCGAAATTACCAATAACAGCAATATTTGAAAGGCTTCGTATCGAAAAGAAAGTGCGGCAAATCTTCTCAGTTTTCAGTACATGTTCATTTCTCATTTTGATGTGCGAAATTGACCCAGGATGTAAACAGATGCTCTTTCTGGAGCATGCGCAGTCGGATGAGTGGGATTCTCTACTGGTAAAAAATTACTAGTTACCAAACGTAATATGCGTAGCGGAAGTGGAGCTTTATCAACGTGGGGAACCAATCTACTGCAAGTCTGCTATCTATGATCATTGAAATGGACTATAATTTGTTAGGTATGAAAGCCGGGACCGTGCCGCGCTGCCGCGCCGAAATCTGCCGCGCCAGAAATATATTTTTTCCTTTCCCGAAGCACTAAGAGGTGTAATTCCGTATTTTTTTGCTCTGTCATCTGCAAATAGTATTATTAACAATTGCCAATACAAAAATACATTATTTTTTACCGAAATAATGATTTTAATGGCGATTTGACATGTGTCAGGGGTAGGAAAGCCCCTGCCGTGCCTTGCCACTTGCGTTAGTGGCAGTTTGCCATATTTTTTAACAGTCGATTACTGGAACATTTGTCCTGGCTGCATTTTTAATAGAATCCATGGCACGGATGATTCTTAGTGGGTGTTTTAAGCATGCAATGGAATATATTAATAATAATAACGCATACACTCAATTGGCCCTTTTTCATGTGTTGTTACAGCTGGACAATTAACTGGTCAGTTAAACTTGTTTACGGTCCGCTTGCATCATAATATAATCAAGGGACCATCATTAAATGAATAATATTCTTGACTTTGATCAATAATAGAATCAACAAGCTCATTAAAGAATCTAATCTGATCAATTAGTGCCTTGGAACAAGAAGTTTGTGAACTTCAGTGAGCTCAACATTCATTTGTGTTACTCAGAATCTAGTATTTATTTATTTATTTATTTATTTATTTATTTATTTATTTATTTATTTATTTATTTATTTAAGCATAGCTAATGCGCCGATGCGTCGGCTGGTCTGCGCCTTTGTTTTTTTTTTGCAAACACCCACAACATTAGCAACGGGTTTTCGTCATATGTTTCGCAGTGTCGGCCGAGACGAGTCTGCGCATATGCACAGTCTCGCCATAGCCTCTACTGCTGCTGGTTTATACAAGATGATAACCTTTATACATTAACCACGTCGCTCATCTAATGAAACTAGAATATGGTTATATTACAAGATAGATAACGTTCGTTTATCATAAATTTGTTCACAGTGAAGGCTCAAACGAGCTTGCGCATACGCACAGTCTCGCCAGGGCCTTTACTGCTTGTTTACTGAATGCGAGAGCATTTAATCAATGGAAATGACGCCTTTCCCGAAATTTAGAACAAAACTAAAACTTTGAAAACAAATTTATTTTCTGATTTGAGGGTGCGTCATCCATAGTGCAGTGGGATTCCCACAGCCTATAACATGCTTTGGGAAATATAACTGTGTTTATAGTCCATCCATGTATGATGTCATTGATGCCAGCAAACAAGACGATTACCTGCACTATTACAGGATTTTTTACTATTTAACTGAACTCTATTTTTTCTGAGTCCTATGTACCCTTCATGTCTTGTGATGTGATAGAAACCATGTTATATTGTATACAAACAATATACTGTAAAGGCTCTTGCGAGACTGCGCATATGTGCAAGCTCGTCTGAGTCTTAACTGTGAACTGACTAATGATGTACATGTACATGTATGATCATTGAACAGAACTGAGCTTTATTCGAAATCCTGTAGGCTATAGAGCTCGCAAGGAATACAATCTACATCTTTCGGAGAAGGCGTGCTTAATTTTCTAACTTGCATATCCACTACCTTCAGTAAACAACAGTAAAGGCTCTGGCGAGACTGTGCGTATGCGCATGGGCGGATTCAGAGGGGGGACATGGGGCTGGACCCAGACTGTGCGTATGCGCATGGGCGGATTCAGAGTGGGGACATGGGGTCTGGACCCCCCCCCCCCCTGAAAAATCACAAAACTATAGGGTTTTCTAGCAATACTGGTATGGATCTCCAGAAAAAATCACATGGTTACCAAGCCAGCATTAAATGTTGGGCCATCATTGGTACGACAGTCTCTCCCTTCATCAACTAAGAAAAAAAAAAAAAAAACGTTGCCAAAGTCGGACCCCCTCTGGCAAAACTTTCTGGATCCACGCAAAATGTGCAATCTCGTCTGAGCCTTCACTGAGATCTGACTTATGATGTACAAGCATGATCATTGAACAGAACTGAGTTTTATTTGAACTCCTGTAGGCTATATAGCTCGCGAGGATACAATCTACATCTTTCGAGGAAGGTGTGCTTAATTTTCTAACTCTTCAATAAACAAGCAGTAAAGGCTCTGGCGAGACTGTGCATATTCGCATGGGTGGATCCAGAGGGGGGAAAGGGGGTTCGGACCCCCCCCCCCTGAAAAATCACAACACTATAGGGTTATAGCAATACTGGCCCGGATCCCCTGAAAAATCACAAGGTTACAAAGCCAGCATTCAATGTTGGGCCATCAACGGTACGACAGTGAAACTGCATTTTAATGGCGTTTGCTGGCGGGCCGATGCTGGTCCGCTTATGGTGGTATTTGGATCGTCTCTCCCCTCGTCAACTAAGAAAAAAAAACGTTGTCAAAGGCGGACCCCCGCTGGCAAAAACTTTCTGGATTCGTGTAAGATGCGAGAACTCGTCTGAGGAGCCTTCACTGTGAACAAATTTATGATGTACGAACGTTATCTATCTTGTAATATAACAATATTCTAGCTAGTTTCATTAGATGAGCGACGTATTTAGTATTTTATCATCTTGTATAAACCAGCAGTAGATGCTATGATGAGACTGTGCATATAGGTTTGATAGGATTCTGAGTAACACAAAGTAATGTCGCCTTATTGAAGTTCACAAACTTCTTTCTAGAAAATGATTAAGGAAGGGGAGCGCAGTGGCTCAGTGCTTGACTCGAGACCGAAGGGCCGCGGGTTCGAACCTCACCGGCGTCACATTTCAAGAAAATCGCAGCAGTTTTCTTTGGGTCCTGTTTAAAAGAATTCCATTCTGTCTGGAACTGCCTGTTCAACATAATCACCTTTTGTTTGAAAGATGTTGGGGCTATTTGTTTTGTAGTATCTGGCTCAGCTCTGGTTGCCAATTTCACCCGGTTGTGTCTAAAAGCTGTAACCGAACCGAATTTGGCCGAACCTACCAAACTTACCGAATGTTCACTTTTTTTACCTATTGATTATAGGTATGTGATTTTCTTAATATCCCTTTAAGGCTTTGGCCAATATATCTGTATCCTTAAAAACCCTTCCAGTGCCTCACTAAGAATAAAGGTTTCGTCGCGTTGTCTCATTAAGTGTCGCCGAATTGTCTCAAAATCTGTCGACGAGTTGTCTCAAAAAAACGTGTCGCCGTCGGCGACTTTCCGGTATATTTCGGTATGTTCTGCCACCAAGTTTATTTGAAGTAACTATAAATAGCCTACGCATGTAGATAAATACAACGATCTATGCCAGATTAATATCATTATTAATGAGACTACAACTGTATTATTTTCAAGTGCATACAATTTACTTATTTAGACAATGATCTCAAGGAATGTTGTATTTGTTAAACATATCAGGTGCTTTCATAGTTAGTGACTTCCAGTTACCATTTGTATTAAAAGTTTTTCCCACTTCACATTCTACTTTTAATCCCTATATTAAATATTAAACATGAAATATACAAAATATACCATAACTCCAAACATTCTTAGTTATGAACTACTTATAATACTGCAATAGTGTAACAGGGGCTTTGAAACCTACGCAGCCAGATCAATGCTTAAACTTGCACTTCTCTTTTACAATGCAACTCCTCCACCAACTGACTTTCCAGACTAATTGCAAATTTTCACCGTGTCCCTACAACAGGCTTACAATACACTGTATCCCTTTGATCTGCAAAAGACATCGTTCACATACTTTGAGTCAAACTTTCACGTTGGCAACCTTCAATTTTCATCTCATCTCATTAATCAACATCTAACACCAATCTATTGTGCATAAAATATCTTACAATTACAACAGGACTTTAAATGTATGTTCTCCTTTGAATGCCGCTGAATATCTTTTTTAAAGATATTTCTTGTTTGTAATGGTACGATCATAATGGCAAGGAGTGCTGAACTTTTAGTGAGGAAAATCGCAGAAGGATCTACCTGTATCACAACTGCGTCCCCAATCGCCAAAAACAGCGATTAAAACCGTCAAAACGATGATCATCTATATAGTAATATGTTATCAATCGATGTAATGTATATTTTGCGATCTAGAACGTCGTTTTTAGCAATCAGAAACGCATTTTTTGTAAATGCGTTCACGGTCGCCACCTACCCGGTGTGTCTACAAAACATTATCAGCATATACCTGCCCTTCGCAGCATTTTTAAAGCTGAAAAATAACTACCGCAATGTTGTACCCGTTTCCTGTGATCCTACGATTTTCGACAATCAAAAATTGATCTTATCTCTAGTATGAGAATTCAGGCCCCGACGTTATAAAAATCATGCTCAACTCAACTGAGCATAGAATTTCAGTCTCATTTGGTGCACTTGAGCTCAGGAGACCGCTTTATATGACATCATATCTTATGTTCACATGTAGACCCTTCTCCTTCCAATACTTCCATGCATCAAACTTCACCAGCAGTTCCCCCATGGACTCAATCTTGATCACCAGATCATCTTTGTACAAAAGCAATATGGGCAGCCTGTTCTGAATTCCGTGAATAAAGCCTCTTTTATAACAATTAAGAGCAATGGAATCAGAACAGACCTCTGATGAACATCAACACCCATCTAGCTGCGACAATTGCCAACTATCGCCCTTCTTTTCATATCCTTGATCATGCAAATCGTCATTCGCACCAGGTCCTCGTTGATATAAAATATATTCTTAAAAGGGTATCCTTTGAAGCAAAGAATGCACCAAAGAACTGAAACTAGAGTGTGTATATTTTCTAGGCCAGACTAGCTAGTTTCGGCCATTTAGGCCTCATCCGTGACCGTCAAGTGGTTTCAAAGTTCCACGATGAAACCTATGATTCCAAAGGACAAGAAAATAAAATCTACACTACAGTGAAGGGCAGGGAGACGTTCTACCACCATCACACAGTCCCAGTCACCACATGTAGTGAAGTCAAATGTTATTAAAAGGGTATCCTTTGAGAGCAAAGAATGCCCAAAGAACTGAAACTAGAGTGCGCATATTTTCTGGGCTAGACTAGCTAGTTTCAGCCATTTAGGCCTCCTCAGTAAAAGAATGTATACATTCTACCTGCTGTCCTACTCTATGTTAATGAAAGCGACGTAGAATGGCTAGTTAGAAGTCCGGTGCAACTTCTGTAGCTGGCTTAAAATGTAATGTCACCAACTAGGCTTGATATAAATGGGCACTGTATCTCGTCAGTCTCAACTCTCTGCCTGATATGTCTCTCCAATAGGCAACCAGACACCCTTATTTATTGCTTAATTATCTTTAAGCCTCTGTTCAGAGCACCCCATTCTGTCATTTTTGCTCTCCTACCAGCTAGTCGTACTAACTCTCGAGGTTATGGTGTCGATTAGGTCAAACACCTTGACTGTGCCAGTTTCTTTATACATGTAGAATAAAGCATCTCGACGACAACTGCGACGCTTCAATGATTAAAGTACAGTACAGGTCCAAATGGTGCAATCCTCTATACTGAAAATTCACAAATATTCAAAAATTATTGAAGTAAGAAAGAGGGCGAAGATCAGAAATCGATACAGGGAGCGCAGTGGCTCAATGGTAGAGTGTTTGACTAGAGACCGAAGGGCCGCGGGTTCGAGCCTCACCGGCGACACTGCGTTGTGGTCCTTGAGCAAGACCACATTTATCCTAGCTAAGTACTTGTTCAACCCAGGAAGACTCGTTCCTATATAACGGAAAGATTGTTGATGGGACGTAAAGAATCAAATCAAAAAACGAAAGAAATCGATACAATCAGGTAAAACCCTACAACCAGGATACCAATTGGAAAGTGACAACTTCACATTTAGACACCACAAACGAGAGCCACGAGGTCAGCCCTTTCCTAGCAGGTGACCACAAGGCCTCATTAAACAGAAGCGCACAAAAGCATGACAAAACAAGACAGAAATAACATAAATGATCCACGAAAAAAGCCCCGCCTTGGAACGATCGGTAAAAAATATTTAACTGGAGGGCTTTAACCGGTTTCACGGCGCGCCAACCTCACTCTTAGTTCAGATATGGATCGTTTGTTTTCCATAATGACTGGCTCCAAAATCATTGCTGGCTCTCAGTCAAAAGTATACCCCCTAATTTTGTGGTTGTCGGTGTTTTACTTCCAATGTGTTGCCATACTAAGTGCATTTTTGTTTAAGAGGCTGTCACGTTATTAGGTGCAATTACTGAGAAATGGGTGTGGACACTTGTCTGTGGTCGGAATTGGAACATGAGCGATGACCGGGTACAGGTTGCGGCAAAAATATACACGCTACTTTTTTGCTTTTGAACTTTGGGTAGGGAGGGTTGGTACATTTGGTTGGTACTGTATAGTAACCAATGAATGGAGAAAACTATATAGTCAAAAGAATTTTGATATCCTTCAACTGTTTTTCTGAGTATGTTTCTACTTAATTGCATATTGAATTTTGCATGAAAATTCTTAATTTGTCAAGTTGGTATAACACCACTGTTGGGGATGCAAAATGTGAAAGCCAACTTGAGAATGTCCTAAATCTTGTGTTTTCTAAGCCAGAATGGCAACTTTTAAGGCAAATTAGTATGATTGACTGCAAAATAAGTGAAAATAAATGAAGATAACATATTGGTTTTCAAATTTATGACCTTAAAATAATTCAGTTTAAAATAGACTGAATTTTTTGAGAGAAAAAAACAAAATGCCGACCACTTTATAAATGGTGGCCATAAAACAGTTCCACTTTGACAGCCATCTTGGATGACATGTTGATTTCTCTCCATTTAATCCAAAGCCATTGAATAAAATTATTCTTGAAACTCGTTTGCATAAATTCTAACTGCCTTCTTCCAATTCCAAATGAAAGCAGATAATATGTTATGGGTTGTACATTGGTAGCCATCTTTAATACCGTGTTAGAATAATATGCAACATTAAAGCCATGCTGATAAGTAAGTACCTTTTAAACGGGACTTTTTCTACTTGCTAGAAGTAATTTGCATCAAAATATATAACTTTGTAAAGTTATACAACTTAACTTTTCATAACTTTGTAAAGTATACAACTGCACTTTTTAGATACAAAAGTGGCGGCAATATTTAAATTACTTGTTAAATCGAAAGAGGATTTTAAGGTATTTAGATCCCGGGATTTAGATATAACTGACGGCTATTGAAGTAAAATTAACTGAAAAAAACCTGATGTTTGCAAATAAATAATAACATTATAATGGATAAGTTGAAAAAGGTGGCCATTTTGGGAAAAAAAACAAGATCAATTCCTGATTTGAAGAAAAATATAGCACATGCTGAAGTGCAGGTTTATGACATGAGCAAGCAGGTAGAGCACGTACACTCATTGATAAATGATTATAGTGATAGCATGGACCACTTTAGCCAAACGTTTGATGATATCTTGACGAAAGAGTCCAGTAATAAGTCAACTGTTGATGAAATATGTGAAAGGCTCGCGCGAATAGAAGCAGAACAAAGTGATTTTAAAACAAAACAAGATAGTGCAGAGAGAAAATTATCGATTTGCAGTGCAGGTCAATGTGCGAAAATTTATTGTTTACTGGAATCGAAGAATCTATTATTAACAATGAAAACACTGAAGAGCTGCTGCAGGAGTTTCTTTCCGACAAAATGCAAATAACTGATGAGATCCCATTTGACAGAGTTCATCGAGTAGGGAAATACAAGCCTGATCAGATATATCCAAGAGCAATCGTCGCGAAATTCCAACATTTCAAAGATCGAGAAAAAGTAAGATTCTCAGCACAAAAAACACTAAAAGGATCCCCTTATGGAGTCTGAGAGCAGTTCCCTTTTGAAGTTGAAAGTAAGCGTCGTCTACTTTACCCTGAGATGAAAAGAGCGCGAGAGAACAAAGACAATAAAGTGCGACTCGTAAGAGACAAACTCTATATTAACGACAGTGAATTCAAACCAAGATACGAATCTAACCAGGCAAATTCTGTCAACATAGCGACGACGTCGTCGCAAAATAAACTGCAACCACGTTATTAATCTGACAAGCGTCGACAGGGAAATAATCAAGATTGGCACACCCCGCAGCCTCAGCGAACTCGCATCTTTACCCGCGGTAGGCATACGGACATAAGTAGGCGTGATAAATCCAGTGACGTCACCCCGCTATCAAACCGATTCTCATCACTGGCGGATAGAAGCGACGACGATTATGCCCTACAAAGGGAAAACAGAAAACAAAAGGCAAGGGCCCCATTAGAAAATGAGTCTACCTTGAAAAAGCACCGCGATAGCGCGCAGGTTGAGCAGAGCTTATCATTTTTCTCACAAGAACCGATGGAATTACACACGACAGTTAGTGAACGTCCGACATGTAAAAGCCCAGAGGTAAACAGCGCAGTTATCAAGGACGGTCCCGTAGTAACCTTGACACTCGGAAATACTACGAATATTCAGCCAACCGGTAAAGCGAATACTCAGTCAACCGACAACTCGTCAATAATCGAGGGCAGTACACTGCACTAGGAAAGCGTGGGGAGAAACAATGCCAATGATGACAGAAACAGGTGTTCAGACTTACAGTATAGTAACAAAAAAATGGGCCCAATTAATTTTTTGTCGATTAACGTTTGTGGGCTCAAAAGTAAATTAAACATTCCTGAGTTTACAGAGTTAATCAACTCATATGATATCATTGGTTTTCAAGAAACAAAACTCGATGACGTTGACGAGATAAATATTGATGGCTATACAGTTATTTGCCAAAATAGAAAGAAAATTTCAAGGTACAGGTCGGGTGGCACGGCAATAGCTGTCAAAAACTCACTTCTAAAATTTGTGAAATTTGGCAAAAGTGAATCAAACTTAATTCAATGGTTTACAGTCTCAAAGACTGTAACAAAAACTGAGCATGATATTTTCTGTGCAAATATATATATCCCCCCAGTTGGGACAAAATATGCGTCAAACGACCCGTACCATGAAATTCAAAATGAAATTCATGAACATTGTGACAACACAGACTTTTTAATATTGTTTGGGGACTTTAACTCCCGAACAGGTATAGTGCCTGATTTTACAGTATCGGACGAGTTTATATCAAAGGCACAAGGAGATAAAACATTGCTAGATGAAAATATTGACATATTATTAACCCTACAGAAGTGCAATATACCCCTAGAAAGACATTCTGCAGATTTGATGACTAATACATTTGGCATACAACTAATCGAATTTTGCAAGAGCAATGACTTATTTGTTCTAAATGGCAGGATAGGGGAGGAATGCATTGCCCCGAAACCCACGTTCAAAGACCGAAGCACGGTTGATTACTTATTATCGTCTGCTTATGTAATAGAACATATCTGCAAATTTAGAACAATTGAGTTCTCGCCCTTGTTTTCAGACGCCCACTGCGCTGTCATGATATCGCTGGGCGCAGAGTACCAGTCGTCAAACTGCAAATCTAATGAATCTTTGGTGGAAAGAGATCCAGTTATAAAATATTGGGATCAAGAAAAGTCTGATATTTTTGTAAATAATATTGATTTAGAAGAACTATCACGTATCAATCGTGCATTAGACAGCTGCTCAGAAAAACAGAACATTGGGAAAGCAGATATTGATTCTGTAGTGTATAACATTGAACACTTGTTTAAAAATGCATGCAAAAGTTCATTTGGTTTCAAACGCAATAGCGCACAAGTCAGTCACACAAGTAGAGAAACTAAACCCTGGTTCACTCATGAATGCAGAAATGCAAGGAACATGTATCATAAAATAAGACGACTTTATAATAAATATAAAACAGAACATTATAAAAATCTGTTAAAGGTATTCAGTAAACAGTACAAAAACACCGTAAGCAAGAACATAAGACAGCACAAAATGGAACAAGCAGAAAAACTCAGAAAACTTAATAGTAAAAACCCCAAAGAATACTGGCGCATCTTAAATAAGGAAACGAAACGGCACAAAAGCGCTGCACCAGTAGACGATTTTTTTACGTTTTTTAAGCAAGTAAACAACCCAGAAAATAAGTCAAGCCAAAACAACCACTTCCATAATGAAAATATGAGTACATATACAAATGAAGAAATTAATCAACTGATAACTGACAACGAAATAATAGAAGCAGTACACTCACTGAAACACAACAAATCACCCGGAAGTGATGAAATTTTGAATGAACATATAAAATCAACTCTACATATAATGCTACCAACCTATGTAAAGCTATTTAACCTTGTGTTTGACAAAGCAATCGTACCAGAAAGCTAGCTTTTGGGTGATATAATACCTATATACAAAAAGAAGGGGGATGTTCAAAACCCGGAAAATTACAGGCCCATCACACTGTTAAGCTGTCTTGGTAAGCTATTTACATCAATAATAAACACCAGACTAATCAAATTCACAGATGAACCGTCATTATAACTGACAGTCAAACAGGTTTTCGTAAAGGATATTCAACATCTGATAACCTTTTTGTTATCAACTGTCTCCTTGATATCTTAAAATCAAGGTCCAAGAAATTGTTTTGTGCTTTTGTTGACTTTAAGCAGGCATTCGATACTGTATGGCGTGATGGTCTATGGCAGAAAATGACATCATATAGTATCGATGGTAAGTGCCTGAATCTAATAAGAAACTTATACAATAATATCAAATCTCGAATCAAAACTGAAACCAATACATCAGCCTACTTCCCCTGTTTTACAGGGGTAAGACAGGGTGAAAATCGTTCTCCCTTCTTGTTCGCCATATTTCTTAACGATCTTGGATCCTATTTGAATAACAATGCTGTCCCAGGGCTAAGGTGTGAATATAATGACGACGAATTATACATTTTCTTAAAACTATTTATACTGTTATATGCGGACGACACTGTTATCTTTGGAGAAAGTGAGACAGACTTACAAAAAGCATTAAATGTTTTCCAAAATTATTTTGATGAGTGGAATTTAACAGTTAATATCTCAAAAACAAAAATAATGATTTTTTCTAGAGGCAGACAAAGTAAAAAGTTTCATTTCTTTTTTAATTCTACAGAACTTGAGATTGTCCCAGATTACAAGTATTTAGGAATTTATCTGTCAAGGACATATTCATGCAAAAAAGCATATAGCAGAACAAGCTAATAAAGCCCTTTTTTCCCTACTTAAGAAAATACGTAGACTTGACCTCTCTTTTGATTTACAGATCACTCTATTTAATAAAACAGTAAAACCAATTCTCTTATATGGCTGTGAAATCTGGGGGCATGGTAACCTGGGTATTCTTGAAAGGATCCAACTAAAATTTTTAAAGCATATATTTAATTTAAAAAGGTCTACACCATCGTTTATGATATATGGAGATTTAGGAATAACTCCTATAGCTATTGATATAAAATCACGAGTAGTATCATACTGGTCAAAACTTATATCTATGCATGATCAGCCAACACGAACTTCATATCTAATGTATAAAATTTTATATAACATGCATAGAAATAAAATCTGCAAATCAAATTACATTGAAAACATTAAAGATATTCTAAACACCTGTGGCTTTTCTGGTATATGGGAAACTCAAAACACAGTTAACCCGAAATGGTTGACATTAGCAATATCACAAAGACTCAAAGACCAGTTCTATCAAACATGGACTGGAACAGTAAATCAGGCATCTAGTGGAACAATATACAGATTATTCAAAGACACTTCTTCGCTAGCCTGCAGCAAATATATTTCACTTATGTCAAATAGATTATGCAAAATTTTAATGAGATTTAGAACCCGAAATCATAAACTACCTGTTGAAATAGGCAAATGGAATGGTATAAGTTTACATGAAAGAATATGCCCTATGTGTTTGGCAGATATTGGGGATGAATATCACTATATTCTTATATGTGAACATTTCAGGCATGAAAGAATCAATTATGTTAAGCAGTATTACTATAGACATCCAAATGTAATCAAGTTTACCCAACTTATGAACACTGAAAACAAATTAGAATTGCAAAAACTATGTAAGTTCATTGAAATAATTACCAATGCCTTCAAGTAACACAACACCAGAATAATTAAGACTATATGGCACAGGTAACGAGACCAAAGGTTCTCCTAAAGGCTAATGTATGCATGGTAGCACTCACTGGCTGCCTTGTCGACGACTTCTGCGCGTTGCCCAAAATTGTGAATTATGTTTAAGAACTTTAACCTGAATGCTAGCGCTAATCATGAATATATTTATATAATCGTTGAACATACGTCAATTCGACGTTGATTCGATGTAATAAACGTCGAACCGACGTTATAGGTCGACGCTGAGGGTTTGCTGGAAATATGCTGAACTCATACAGAGGCAGGCGGCGAGTACAATTAAGCTCTAGCGCATGCCATGTTTCTCTTCGCAAACACATACACACGCACGCACGGTGAGTACATACATTGCTATTTGAGGCGTAATTAAACTCTCATTTTGCTCTCTCTCTCAACCAATATGTTTTGAGTGTTAAAAGGAACCATCTCAATGAGGCGGTTCTTTTGAACACAAAAAACACGTTTAATCGGGTGGATAAGAAAATTAATCACATATCTACGTTCCACCACTTAGCTTATCTGGAATTATTAAATATCTAAGATTACATGTTGAATGGATTGTTGGCTCGATGCGTGTCGTAGTTGCCGAGAGCTTGCGCAAATGCAGGGACTTGCCCACTCCGGCACGCCTTCCAACAGAAAGAGACAACAGGAAAACGCGAAAGTATCAACAAATTTGTTATTTACATTTATCTTTTCCAATATTACCAACTAGTTGGCAAACCAAGGAGATGCAACGTCTAATTGACATTGGTGCAGCGTCGGCACGTTTCACCAATGCCGACTTGACGTTGCGTGCCAAGTTAATGGCCTTGATCAGAGGGGAGCCTCATACAAGTTGCACTAAATGTGCTGCTTGAATGAGTGTCCACTTTGCGCCATCCATACACGTTAGAATAAAACATTTATATAAAAACATATTACCTGGAGAATGAATGTATTATCCGAAAAAACGCATTCTCTATTATGTCCCGTTGGAATAAATTCATACTCAAGTAAATAAATCCAAATTGTCAACGAAATGCACACTGTTCACAAAACCTATATATTGATAAATAGCTTGACACATACCAATCAACTATTTACCTTTCCTACAGTAACGCGACAAAGATTATTTCCGCATGGCTAACGTTTGTTATAAACTCGAATAGAGATGAATTGTACATTTTAGTAGATCCAGTATTCTAGACAAAATTTACAAACAGTTGTGCGCTCCCTACGCTTTATATGCTTGATTATGAATTTATTTAGCTCACCATGATGTCAGCTATATATGTATATGTAAAAAATGCATCTCTTGTTGTTAATGCTATGCTTAACCTAGAGAATAAAGAATAGAGCGGCCTTTAGAGGACATTTTCGGTGTAGCACTGACCCTTAATTTATTTGTATTGTTATAAACTAGCCATGTCAACAAGATGGTGTCTACTTTATAAAAATGATTTTAAGGTATTTAGATATACAGACAGTTGGGGTGACATTGTGCAGACGGAATTGTCACGTCGACCCCTACAAGATTGACACCTACTTTAGAACATTTTCAAAATTCAAAATACTAATGCCCCACACTTTTACTCAATACGAATAGGCGTAGGACATTGACAGGACACAGTCATAACTCCTTTATTAAAGCCTAAGTGGGTGCATAAAACTGGGTGTGTCGTGAGTGCTTTATATGTAATTGTGCGAAGGACCGCGGCACACCGTCACAGTATAGCCGAAATTCGTTCGTATTTAGATATACAACTGACGGATATTTAAGTAAAATTAACTGAAGAAAACATGATGTTTGCAAATAAATAATGACGTTATAATGAATAAGTTGTAAAAAGCAGGCAATTTTGGAGAAAAAAACAAGATGGCGGCCATTAGAGGACATTTTGGTGTGGCACTGACCTTTAATTTGTTTGCATTGTTATCAACTAGCCATAAATAATAACTAGAGCGCGCAGTCGATGGGGCGCCATCGCAAATCCCCACGCTAAAAGTTTTTGACTCCCCAGCACCCCGCATTCCCACCCCGGGGCATGACCTTGGCAACAGAATGAAAATTCTGTTCAATATGTTTTCTGTCTTTTATTTGTGAGAACACACACAAAGTTTGGTATAAAAATCTTTGAAATTGACATGTTAATGATAAATCACCTTTTGACCTCGCCCCAAGGTCACCAGTTTGATCCTAGGATGAAAATGTTACTTGCATTTTGTTCTGCTCGTCATCCCCGTCGATTTGATATGCTACATGACAATATTTGAAAAAAATGTTTGACCCCCTTGGTACCCCCAGTGCCCCAAACTCCCACCCCTGGAGCATGACCCTGGCGACAGAATAAAATCCTGTCCGATATGTTTTGTATCTTTCATTTGTGAAAACACACAAAATTTGGTTAAAAAAATCTTTGAAATTGACATGGTAACCGAAATTTAATGATACTTAACCTTTGACCTTACCCCAAGGTCACCAGTTTGACCCTAGGATAAAAATGTTACTTGCATTCTGTTCTGCTCGTCATCCCCGTCGATTTGATATACCACATGACCATGTTTGAAAATAATTTTTTTGACCCCTGGGCACCCTCAGCGCCCCAAAGTAAATAAAAATCCCTTCTGATATGTTTTATATCTTACATTTGTGAGAACACACAGAAAGTTTGGTATAAAAATCTTTGAATTTGACTTTGTAATTGAAATTAAATGATATTTGACCTTTTTACCCCTCCCCAGGGCCCCAGGGGGCGGGGTCAAAAAAAGTTTGACGTTGCACGCCCCATTCATGTCAGTAGCTCACACACCAAATTTGGTTGAATTTCGTCCAATGGTAGGAGAGGACGGACGGACGGACAGACGGACGGAGACGATTACAATATCCCCTCCGCTTTTTTAAAAAAAACGTGTGGATAATAACACGAACTCTAGAAATCAAATATCTCGAAGAACCAACGGAAGTTACCGGTATATTAAATTTGGATAAAAACGATTTAATTCTGAAAAAAATGTTCCGGTCTTATTAAGCTGCAGTGATACAATAAGTATGGGATAATCATTTTTGTATTTTACGGGGTTACAATAAAATGATGTATTTCTATCGCTGAAGATCGATTTGATCTAACAAACATTGCAGATCCTCCGTATGTATGCCAAAGTCCCTGTTTACCAATATCCAGAATCACTGGGTGGGAGCGAAAAGTACACGTGACCCTTTCTGTTGATCTGTATAGTGGACAAATCCTGGTGTGAAGCATGTCCGGTAAGTTTCAGAGTGTTAATTTTTGTGATTTAATATTATTTACCTTGAATATTTCAGCTTCATACCAGTAGTACAAGAAGCATAAGTAAAGGTCTTTTCGATGTATTACTCCGTTTTTTCTGTTTATTGCCGTGATTTCGGTTAATTGCACGTTTATTCTTAGAAAATCATCATTCTACTTTCGATTTTAAAATCAACACCGGTACGTTTTCATGTATATTTGCCGAAAACGCTATTTGAAATGACTGATGCTGCATTATGAGTATTTCATGATGTATTTTGTTTCAGATTATATTAATATTTCTAGATGCCATGCTGTGTAAGTGCAATTAATTGCAATGGAATTCGTAGAGGGGTCAAAAATTGTTCTGCATCGCGTGTTGCAAAACTGACTATCAGCACTGGCTGTCGTGTCGCAGGCATGCTGTATAGTATGTTATGATAATATTATAAAGGGGTTTCGATGTTTTTTGTAGGATAACATTTAAATATGTTCGAAATTCTCTTTTTAAAGTGAGGAAACTTGGCAGATGCACACATTGTTTATTGAAAACTAATAGTACAAATTGACACTCTTCTAGTCGTGGGGGTTCCTAGGCAGTGACTATCCAGGGGTGGGGGGTGGGAGGTACTCCGATATTTTCATTTATATTTAGGTGTAATACTTTTGGGAGTATGAAGATTTGTGGGGTTTTTTTTTTTTTTGGGGGGGGGGGAGGGGGTCATTACGAAATCGGACTTTTTGTGAGGGGGGTCATTTCTATACATTTTAGGGCTTTTTAAGGTCAAGATACAGAATGGGAATATTTTTTCGGCAGCAAAATTTCAAATATTTTTGAGTATGCCTGAGGGTCCAAGCCTATGTATGAAGAAAAATTGAGAGTACCTCCTGGAGTGTCTTTGGGTACAGATTTATACTTCTACTCTAGCCTTGTATGGCGGGCTCGGGATTAGGATGCTTCAAATGACCAGGCTAGAGGCACAGTTTGATAATCCTGATCATAACTAAGAAATACGATCCAGAAATGTCTCCATCTAGACGGGAAAGTCTAACAGCCCTTTACTCCAGGAAGCCATTGTATGTTATATAATCATCATGTATAAGTGCATGACTGATCCTGGTTATCTCAACTTGATGGCCGACTACGGATACGGATGCGTTTCTCTAGCATGTTCAAATAGGCCGAATTGCCTCCTTCAAGATGGGAAAGGCTAAAAGTCTTTCACTCGAGGAAGCCATTGTTTTGGTGTATTACTTGTCCTGGATATCCCAACTTGGTTACAGAAATTCCGGAAGATCTAAATGAGTAGTTTAGCATAAACATGCTTATTTCACTAGATTAGCATGCGCGGATCTAGAGGGGGGATATGGGGTCCGGACCCCCCCCCCCCCCTGGAACATAACGTTAAGCTAAATGTGTTTCTATAGAAAAAAAGCATTTGGACCCCCCCCCCCCCCCCTGGAAAAATGGGACCCCCTCTGAATCCTTGGAAAAGCATATAAATAAGTTGAGGACTCAAAAAAAATAATCAAGGCTGTTTTCTAGCTGTCGGAACTGGATTCAGAGGGGTCCAATTTTTGTAGGGGGGGGGGTCCAAATGCTTATTTCTATAGAAACACATACAACTTGAGATTTTTAGGTGGGTCCGGACCCACTACCCTCCTGACAAAAATTCCTGGATCCGCGCATGATTAGCTACATTGCTAATTGAGCATGCGGAGTTCGCCAAAGTTCACAATTTAGCCAGTTCATGTGACTGATATTTAATGAACTGGATCACTTACCTCATGTGAACATGATACAATGTAAGGCTTTTCGCATAGCAGAGCAGCGAGTGCTACATGCAATACGAGTCTACACAATACCGACCAGGAATTCTTTCTTGGCCTAAGTAATGGTAATTTTTGGCCGAAGAAGATTTTAGTTATTTTAAGAGCTCCTGAATATTGAACCGTTCGTATTTTTCAGGGAGTTTCTGAAACGCAAAATATATAAACGACTGTGCCAATGAAGATTCAGATCAGAAAGAATATCCACCCAGTCTGGCCAGATTCTTCATTGTGCACTTAATGATTAGCTTTCTTCACATGGGCCATAAAGACTCTGATCAGGCTAGGCAGTGGCTCAGACTAAGCTTAGTCTTTGCTGGGCGTATAGGTCATTTTTTTGTTTTGTTATTGTTCAAATGAAATTGTCTCATTTTGTTTATTTCACTAATTTCAGATATAATGAATGAATCTTTTGTGGTGGGTCCGAATGAGGAATAATAAAAGTTGATAAATTAGCATATTTGAGGTGATGTTGCTATGCCCTCGAAGATAGTCTCTCAGAGATATGTATTGGTGCTGATGACATTTCTTACAAACCATCTATGAATTTAAAATCATTTCAAATCTACGACGAGATAATAACGGCCCTTTATCACGCCACTTGTATCGAACAATGTGTAAGCAATGTTTTAAAGATGGTTTGCAGAAAGTATTTTGATACGTATTATATTTCATTGTCTAGCAACGAAACTCGATGGAAATTCTATTTTTGACAATTATTGACAGATCTTGTAATGGTATAGCAACAGTTTGTTCCTGAAATAGTCAAATATGCATTTAGATATTAAAAGCAATTGCTAAACACAATGAAGTACTCATAAATATGATACTTATGCAATAGTTTCAATTCTGGAATGAACCATTATAGGTGGGGGTGGGTGTTACTTTTGTTGGTGATTTTTGTTTAGGGAAAATTCCCTTATCCTCACTGTTTTCTGTGGAATAAAATTCAAATGCCTAAATTAAAGTTGTTGCATTTAGTAAAAATGGATGTATGCATTTTATTTGCAACAAATGTACAAATTGATGCCGCTCACTTTTGTAATGTGTTTCCACAGCTACGCTTTATTCCAGCATGAACGCATGGCATAAGATCGCGCTCTTTGTTTGCTTAGCAACAGTAACCTTTACTTTGTATGATCATGTTTTTGCATATTCTGAGGCAGGATAGTTCAAATATGCCAAATTTGACTGTTGTTCGTCAACTTAATTAAAAGATATGTATCCAACTCTCTTTTAATTTTGAGTTACCCTCATATATAACTTGAATTTGGGTAGAAAACAATGTGTGTCTTAAGAGATCATTTTAGTGCTATCATAAGCCAGCTCTTAAAACATTACGTCAGGTCTATGGACTAGACTACTAGCTTTAAAAGTTTCAGGATATCTTTATTACAAGATATCTTTATCTATGTCCAACTTTGCAAAGGGAAATGACTCGAAAAATGCAAAGGGCAATAATCGAAAAAATAAAATAACATTTTTTAATACTTCACTAGGTCATCTACTCATTATCCTCTATCAGCTATTCAAGTTTGTTCAAAGCTCCTAGCTGTAAGAGTATTTGAGATATCAAGTTTTCTATGTTCAAATTTGCAAAGGGCAATAACTGAATTTTGTTTAATTTTCACCAGGTAATCTCCTCATTTCTTCTATCAGCTGACAAAGTTTGGAGCTCCTAGCTGTAATAGTTTTTGAGCTATCTTAATTACAAAGTTTCATAATGGCCTCTAAAAGGGCATTGATCCACAAAGGGAGATAATCCAGACTTAATAAATTATGGGTGACTTATATTTTGATGAGAAATCCAACTATAAAATACAAAACCCTATCTTAAATTTTGAACCGACTCACGTACCGGCAAGCTTATTTCAATATGCCCCTTCAAATTTTCCAAAGTTGTGGCAATAATAAAATTACACGTTTGTACATGAACCTAAAAAATTACTTGTCATATCCACTATATTGTAACCTTTTTTATTATCAAACAGAGTAAACCCTGATCAGGCAACTCTGACAAGAGCTGCTGATCTGTGTCTGCCCTGTTGAATACGTGTTAAAGGCGTCTCTCATTGAGGTAAACGGTTAACGTAGCTTAGCTTCACATACTTCAGCATATTTTTTGTTGCAAAGAAAAATATTTTTCAAATAAAATTATAAACCACTGCATATTAAAATCGACACACGATACAGAAAAATCGAAGTGTATCAGCACAAACTATACACTAGTTCTGCGACATGCCATGCAGTCTGAAATTTTTGGGAATGGTCACTCATGCTTCTCGTGTGCTTTCATACGCATTTCTAACGACATTTATCTTAAGTGAATGTCATCATAGATCATTACTCTAACTTAAAAAGGCATTGGCCGATGTTTTGTTTCAATCAAAGCGCTCAATCTGTCGATTTTCTGTTCACAGGTGGTGTGCAATTCTCGCAAGCAATAGTGATTTGTGGACGAAAAAAACAATTTATACCATAGAAAACGATATCTTTTCGTGCCCAAAGCTTTTCATTTAGAAGAACAAGAATAAATAAAACACGCTTACCAAGTTGTCTATGTCCAAAACCTCATTACACAGCTGACAATACACACACCGTCATCAAGGTCATAGAAAACACAAGGATTTGTCCACTATACAGATCAACACAACGGGTCACATGTACTTTCACTCCCACCCAGTGAGAATGAAAAGTTTTAAACTAGGGAATCATTTATTTTGTGAGAAGGTCCAGAAGGTTCCGTCCGTGGATTCCTGAAAAGTAACAAAGTATTTCACATAGGGCCTTACGGATCTCCATACCAGTATTTCTAAGGAAACATGTAGAAACTTGAAAATTTCCGGACCCAACGTTCCCCTTATGATCCGCCCATGTATTTAGACTAATTTTCAACCACGTAAAGGACGCCGGATTCGAGACAGATTTTCAAACCGGAGCTTAACCTTGTTTTCTTGTATGACGGCCACCAATTCAGCTCCTTCATCGCACAAAATTAATACTATGTTATGAAGAAGAAGGATCTATTTCCAATGAATGAGGTAGCCATTAAATTCATCAAAATCGTTATTTTTTCTAACCAATGCAAAATTTTACAAATTTGAAAATGCTATTCGATGAGCTTGATATTTACCTTCGGCACACCTTTAACAGTGTGCCCTGCCACATACACCAATTCTAGAATCTGTGTTGAAGTTGAAGAATGACATTTTTCTTCATTACAAACTATTTTAAACTGCGAAGGAGAACCGTTATCAGTGTAGAAAAGTTCAAAATACCATTGTCTGATTTTTAAATTTTGCTATCAAACATGTCAAATAAGGAAACAGAAAGTTTATCCTACTGGTATATGTGATAAAGGAACTGGATTGGTGGCCGTGATGTATGAGTGACTGCAGCAACGGTGCAGATCAGACTCCCGGAAGAGTCTTGGAAGTATACTTGCGAAACATGCGAAATCTAAAATTTCTAAACTTTGGCGAAAGCTACTATCGGCGAATTCAGTTGTTACTGTCGTCGCCCTGGGCCCGGTCACCTGTTAAATTAACGGCACCGGGTGCCAACTTACGACAGTAAACAAAAAACGTGTAGTACCTGGTCGCCGTTTTCTCACAAAAACAGCAAAAACACACGCCAATTCGGTACAAAATATTATTATCTGTGAATGTGCACAGTCGCTTGTCGCTGTGTGTCTGATTACCAAGCCAGTTTGACTCGAGATAGTTGACGTATCCAGCAGTGTCTGGTTATCGGGTCTGGAGTGATATCGCGCGGCGAACACACCTCGATTCTGGATGTGTCAAATGGAGGTGTTGAAATAGGGCAGTGATACACCTCGGTGTGTTAACTATGCTGGGTATATGTGAGATATGATGCTGACTTTTAATTATACATGAGATCATCAAAGAACAGCGGCACAGCTAGTATAAATACACCAAATCAACTTTTAGTAATGATTCTGAAACTCTTTTCCGCCTCTTCGCGATATTTGTAGTCTGTTGGTATCCATTGCAGTTGATTTCATGTAGCGGAAAACGTCGGGCCTAAATGGTTGAAATTCATAATTTTCCGACATATTAAACATGTTAAGGAAATATGCTACTAAATACTTCCCATGTTGAAATATGTTCAATACTTTGCATACAGTTTGTTTCATGCATGGGCTATCCATTTATGAAATAAAAAGGATATGTCACCGCGCTTATTTTTTCAGAATCTCATATGGAAGTTTTCAGCATTTGACCAATTTTCTAAAAATATGAAATAATAACACTAGTCCTAAATGTCGAGCTAAAACGGTTGTTATCTTCAGCCAGCTTCTTTCTTTTAACTTAAATTATTTCCCATGACCTCAAACCTTTTAGAAAATGTGCAAGTTTATTTGTTATCCAATGCTGTGACAAGATACTGCATGATATATTTTGGCAATTCGTCGTAAATTGGAATTTGTTTTAGAGTAATCATGCATTAAAAAATTTGATGTTGAAAATCATAAAAATTTATTTTTAATTCATGTACTATTATAATACCTTTCGGAAAAAATAATAAAATCTGGGGTCGCCGAACTAATTCTCTTTCAAGAGGACCAAATTTAACCCCACCGCCATAGGTTTCATGCGTAATTCAATACGAGGGCTGTTCAAATATGAATGCAAGTAGCTTCATAACTTTCTTCACATATATGCTACGACAAAATGCTATACCTTTCTGGAAAGAACTATTTGTTGCCTTTAAAATGGCACCAAACATAAAGACACACTCACTATATTTCTCGAGTTACAGACCCTTATATAAAGGCCATTCCTGTATACTGTAGTTTTTGAAGCAAATTGCAATGCACGTTTTGGTACACTTGCGAATATAGTGTCATATCTTTGTAAGTTTTAGACAAAATAGCACCAAATTTGAGATGCAAGTTTGAGTAACAATCAAAAATTTGTTTGTAGGATAAAATTATTATAATCCTGTTTCAATCCCGAGTAAACAGGCACGTCTGTGACGTCATTAATTTTATAGTAAACGTCTTTTTGAGTTAGCTACTGGTGATGTAATAATGAACATCGCTGTGTCGTTTTCTTTGCATTTTGCTGAAAACATGCCAAATATGTCATAAGGGAGTTTTCAAAACGCGCCGCCATCTATTTACAGAGTAATCACATTTTCTATATTTTTTCAAGCATTTTTCTGCCTCTTCATGACTTGTTTACTTGTTAATTAAAATATGTTCAAACTATCTAGTTCTCAAGACCAGGTGAGTAATTTTATTGTAAATAATGCCTATAGTAATCAAACTTAAAGTTTACGTTCAAAATTAGAATAAAGCCAGAATATTATGACAAAAAAATAAGTATAAATTCTATAACCCCTCACTTATGGCATTTTGACTTAATAAAAATGCTTTTCATCGTTTAAAAATTACCCACTATCCAACAATAATTTGTAGCAACAGCTCAGTTTGAGCGATTACCATATTGTCTTTGAGTTATAATTAGTTTAAATGTTGCTTCGTGCATTTTGTTAGAGATAAGTTTAACTGAAAACTGAAAGGTGGTGTTTTGTTTATCATTTATTTGCAAACATAAGGAGACATTAGTGAAAACTATTCGTTGTAATTTAACAAGAGCATGTCGGATTTTCACAAGTTTCACGGAATCATTATTTAAGAATATGGGTATACTTCCTGAAAAATTTCAAGAAATTTCACCTGTTTATCGAAGAATTATAGCTCGTCTATATCACAAGTTTATGTTCGAAGCATTGAGTTTGTTAGTATATCAACGTGACCCTCATTCAAAGGGCTATAGTTCGATAAGTATACTGTATTTTTCTTTAGGTCTGGTGCCAGTTTAAAGGTGACATATAGTCCTTTATAGAAACGTTTATCATTTTGTTGTAGCATATATGTGAAGAAAGTAATGATGCTACTTGCATTCATATTTGAACGGCCCTCGTATAAAAGTTCAGGTATGACCATTTCGGTCGTTTTGATGATGCCATTTTACTAGTATATGAAGCAATTTAGCATTAAAATGTTAAAAAAGAACGAAAAACATACTGAAAATATGTGCGCACCCGGGAATCGATCCTGGTCCTCTAGCGTATCTGTAACCAGGGTAATTGTGCACGCCGTTTGATTTTCGACAGAGCTACATTTTCTGTCTTTAGTGCTGAGAATATCAGTGGTGATAAAATCTCAATAGATATTTCGGACACATTTTAATTACTTAATTTTGTCAAGAAAATGTTGGAACACCGATATGACATAAGAATATCGGAAAGCTGTGTTGAACCGAATCCGTTCACGGTCGAAAGACAGGACCCAGACAACTTTACCCATCTCCAGACCACGGGTGGTAAACCTAGGAACTACCACAAAATTGTGTTAACGTAATTTTGTTCCAATGCCACATCCGGGATACGTCGTGGTAGTTTCCAGGCCGAAAATTGGATAAACAAAGGTTCATTTTCGTTTTATTTTTACTATTAAGAACGACTTGTGATAAAATCGGGCAATGTGGTTCCGTGTAAATATGTCTCAGTGTCCCATTTAGCCCAAGATTTTGTATGAAAAGTTACTTTATTTCTTTAGATGTGTGTTTCCCCACTGACCAATGGACCAACTTTCCCCAAAGAACAGTACTAGTTCGAAGGATTTTAGCCCATATCGGTCAAATCAAATGGAATTTGATATCATTTGACGATGAAAATGATAAAAAGACCCTCAATAAACGTTCCTACACAGAAAAAAAAATATCCGAACATTAACTCGTAAACGATTCATGCCTCGTTCGGCCTGTGTGGTAGTTTCCAGCACATCGTGGTAGTTAAAATGCTATTGTGGTAGTTGCCAAGACCATGAAGTAGTTCCCATCAACAGATTTCGGCTCTTTTAAGAGTCGCCAATACTAGTGCACCGACCATACCCCCACCCAGAAAGGGGGGGATACCATGGGGTTTAGACAGACCAAAATCACAACCCAAAGGAATCAGATAGAACACCTAAACACGCGGTTGGGACATTTGATACTTTTTCTGTAAGTTCTAAAAGATTTTATAACAAATATGATGGCCCCAGAAGAATTTTGGACACCAAATATTTGCTTATGGGTAGGGAGTCCAACTAAGTTTTCAACCGTGTCTTATTCCCCATGGGTATCCCCCTGCCTCCCTCTGGGGGGAAACATTGATAGGTGCATTGGGATCAGTCGAGACTCAATTTTATAATTGATATGCGTTTCACTGAAAGAAATAATACCCATACAATTAAAGGCTTGTACAGTTGTGGCGAGCAGCCCCTTTCCAAAATGTGGTCTGTAAAATTGTTTGCTCGTTTAAATACATGTTTACAACCGTTTTCATAATTTCATATTTTCCTGTTTTGGCATCGTCTGATTGTAATGTTTGCTTGTCATCACTTATATATTCCACAGTAAAGTAGAATAGAATTTACCTATCACATTTGTTTCCATGTTAAGACATTTGTACCCCGGTTGCGGGAGGTAAAATGGCTATTTTTGTGTATTTTCAGACACCTGTGCAAAAAGTTAATGAAGTGAGAATACTTGCTGTCAAAAGGACAAAATTATTCAGACTTTAACCTTAACCGTTTAGTATTGATGATATGTTATGATTTTCAAACAATTATGAACCCAAATGGAATGTAATTTGACATATTATTCCTCGATGTGGGACATTTGACATTGTACTATATACCGTTAAAGACACATGAAAACTATGGTATTTGCAACTGAATTACTAGTCCTAAACATAGACATACAAAAAAATTATAGACATTGGGCCATAATCTCAACTTCATAATAATCAAGTTTATTATCTATATATGTTTTACAATCAACTTCGTTTCTGACTTTAAGTCATTTAATTTTTTGATACTTTGTCACATAAATGAATAATTATTTAGTATTTATTACACCATATGACCCCAATTGATCTGGGACAAATATCAAGTTAACCCTGATTGGGGACCAAATCTTTTGAAACAGTACAACTCCAGAATTATAACATCTAAACAGTGAAATTTTGATAAAGGTGTCTGTTTTGTGCAGGTTTGTTCATGTTCAACGTGTAACCAGTACATTTCTGCACAGACGCAGTTTTATGAAATTACCCGTAATTAGCCTTTTTATCACAAAGTAAGAAAGAGGGCAAAGATCAGGAATCGATACAATCAAGCACCACACCTGACCCAGGATACCAATGGGAAAGTGACAACGTCACAATTTAGACATCACAAACGAGAGCCAAGAGGTCAGCCCTTTCCCAGCAGGTGACAAACAGATGCTCATGAAAGCATAGCTTTACAAGACATAAAATAACAAAAATGATCCACAAAAGAAGCACCGCCTTGGAACGGTCAGTAAAAATATTTTACTGGAGGGCTCAAATGGTTGCCATAGCTCAACTAAGTTATGACTGGCAGCAGTGATGCAATACACTCATTGAAGATATTGATAGGTTCATTTTCATTTGAAGAAGAGCTTATCTATTGCTAAGGCATATGCCATGGAGATTTAATCGCTATGTCCAAAGGGTAAATTACTTTTTCTGTTTTAAACGGGCATCTACACAGGGGCATTTTTGAACAATTTTGGTAGAGGTCCACTAGGGGATGTTACATACCAACTATCAAGGCTATAAGCCTTGTTGTTTCAGATGAGAAGATGTGTCTATGTTTTCCCTATATAAGCCTATGTAAAACATGTGACCCTAGGGCAGGGCAATTTTTGGCCCCAGCAGCATAATTTGAACAAACTTGGTAAAGGTCCACTAGATGATGCTTCATACCTTGTGGTTTCAAACAAGAAGATTTTTTCACGCTTTCCCTTTTTCAAGCCTATGTAAAACATGTGACCCCCGGGCGGATCCATATTTTGCCCCAGAGGCATAATTTTAACAATTTTGGTTCGAAGTCCACTAGGTGATGCTACATGCCATATATCAATTCTTTAGGCCTTGTGGTTTCAGACAAGAAGTTTTCATCTCGAAAATCTATTTTTAGCCTCTATGACCTGGATATGCAACGGGCCTACACCATTTAAACATGTACAGTTATTAAAGAGGATCATTTCTGCCAAGTTTGTTCAAAATTCAAGTTTAGGAGGAAATGTCATTTGAGTCAATTGTTAACTGACGACGACTATGGACGACGGAGGAAGACCGATCACAAAAGCTCACCTTGTCACTACGTGACAGGTGAGCTAAAAAATGAAGAAGACCCTGATTAGTAAACATCTGCTGATGGGAATTACTACTAAAATCCTACAAAGTCTTGGCAACTACCACAATAGCATTTAAACTACCACGATGCGCTGGAAACTACCACACAGGACGAATGGGACATGAATCCTTTCCGAGTAAATGCTCAGATATGTTTTTCGATTGAGGAACGTTTATTGAGGGTCTTTTAATCATTTTCATCGTCAAATGATATCAAATTCCATTTCATTTGACAGATATGGGCTAAAATCCTTCGAACTAGTACTGTACTTTGGGGAAAATTGGTCGATGGTCAGTGGGGAAACACACATCTAAAGAAATAAAGTAACTTGTCATACAAAATTTAAGGCTAGATGGGACACTGAGACATATTTACACGGAACCACATTGCCCAATTTTACAACAAGTCGTTCTAAATAGTAAAAATAAAACTAAAATGAACCTCTGTTTATCCAATTTTCGGCATGGAAACTACCACGACGTATCCCGGATGTGGCTTGGGAACAAAATTACGTTAACACAATTTCGTGGTAGTTCCTAGGTTTACCACCCGTGCAGACGCGGGAAAGGTGCGCATTGGAAATAGCCGCATATGTCTTTAAAAAGAGTTTATAATTCCGCACTATGGTTCAAATCAGAATTGGTCATTTCATGCAGAATAATGCATATATACCATGTTCGTCAAGAGTTATGAGCATTTTCATTTACTGACTACGGACGGACCGACTCACAACAGCGATGATAGTGCACACACAGGGTCGTGCACTTTAAACACATGCTGTGAAGGAACGGTTAAGGGGTTCGGCGATTATATAATGGGTTAGGGCTGTTCCTAAATTTATTGTTGGGGAACCGGGGTCGACGTCGAAGTTTTTCGGAAAAGCTTCGTCCTCCTTTGGTAAACCATAGCCGGACAATGTTCAAATGTTTAAGTAAGCAACCTTTAACAAAATCTAGCATCTTTGTTGTATCTCTGTTTTATATGTCAATTTGTGCATGTATGTACTAGCAGATGATACATCGATAAGTAACGGGTCTTTCATGCGAACCAAACATCTATTTGTCTTGATCTACATAGGAAATAAGGGTGAGGTTGATACCGTCAAACATGCTTGAGCCCTCTAGTTATTTTCTTACTGACCGTTTCAACCCGTTACTACTTATGTGGATCCTTTTTGTTATTTGTGCTTTGTGTATGTATTTCATCCCTTACGGCCTTGTGGTCATCTGCTGGTAAAGGACTGACCTCTTGGCTCTCATGTATGTGATATTTTCGTGTGTTTTTGTCACTTTCCCATATGTTGTCTTGGGCAAGGTGTGGTGCTTGATTGTATCAATTCCTGATCTTCGCCTTCTTCCTTACTTTGAATGAGAAATTTAACTTTCGTGATATAAAACTTTAGTCTGGCGATGCAACTTAAAACAGTGTTATCATAATTGAGCCGTGGCATGTGATTTCCAACAGTGTGAAATTTTGACATGTGTAGACTCAGACGAGCCTGTGCAGCCTCCTTTTAAACTTATACAATAAAATAATGACGTGCAAAGTTCTGTTCATTGATGCTCAACCCCTTATTCAGAGGATGAGTTTCGTCCATGCAGAAATAAAATGAGCCAGTGCATGAGATTTCCAACAATGTGGTATGCGCGACCAGCAAAACCTCAGATCAGCCTGCGCATATGCGCAGTCTGATCAGAGCCTTTGCTAGTCGCTTGAGTATTCTGTGATTGTTAAGCTACTGACTGAACACCATTTTGAGTTTCTAAGCTTAAAGGAGGCTGTACAGGCTCGTCTGAGTCTACACATGTCAAAATGCCACATTGTTGGAAATCACATGCCAAGGCTCAAATATTTTCTCGTGCTGCGGAACCAAATATGTTAAACTGTTTGCTAAGAATTTTGTCACCGCCGTTTTTCTGCCCGCATATTTGATATGTGCAGTTTGAGCACAGTTGTTGACATGGAGATGTCGCAGACGCATCGAAGCCGCTAGAAAGTCTTAAATTCAATAACTGGATCCCTTTTGTGGCTTTCTAATTCCCTAAACACTAGATAAGGTTACAGTCTAGATTTAACCGATGCTGTGCCGAGTGCGAGGATGCACTCTTGATTTTTCATGATTGTTATAACATGTATTTGTGTGCTTGTTTGTTTGATTTGATTCTTTACGTCCCATCAACACTCTTTCAGTCATAAGTTACAGTTCCTGGGTTGAACCAGTACTAAGCTAGGATTAATGTGTCTTGCTCAAGGACACAACGCAGTGACGCCGGTGAGGCTCGATCCCGCGGCATATCTTGTGCGTGTGTGCGTGCGTCCGTGCGTGTTCGATTTTCGTTTTTAATGTAGGTGTGTATCCAGATAAGCGTTCTTCTACAGCTGATCATTGATCAGCTGTAGAAGAAAGCTGATCTGGATCCTCACTGTTTTTGATTTTGATTTGATTTGATTCTTTACGTCCCAGTCAACAATCTTTCAGTTACGTCGAGGCGGGTCTTCCAGGGTTAAACCAGTACTAAGCTAGGATTCATGTGTCTTGCTCAACTGCTTCGCATTCACAATTTGAACTCGTATAATGACGAATACTGGATATCAGAAATAGGATGCCCTAAAAAAAAAAAAGCATGACAAGTGTTAATACAGCTATACATATCCATGTTATCCTCGGGAACGCCCGTCATGTTCATTTATGGCTTCTTGAGAAAGATCCGATGTGTGCGCCTTAGAAATTTGAAGAGGTCTTTGAGTTATACAGGAAACATGTGTATTTTATTATTCACGCCATTTTTTTTAGATTTTCAAGGTGAGCTGCTTGGAAGAATGCCTTTTACACGGTTTGTTTCAATAAACAGATACCCGTTATTTTTATTTTATTTTTTTTTCAGCGAGTTTTTTTCCAGACCAAAATTTTAGCTAGTAAGAAAAGGAAATAGCACAATTAAATACTGCAGACCAAGCCACGGCACCGCGAGGAAGAGTCAAAGAACAAAAACAGTCACAAGGCATCGGGAATACAACTTAAGCAAAGAAGCCAGCTATCTATTCCCCATCAAGATCATTGCAGAATGATTGCAAACTAGAAAGGACACAAAGTACCCCATAACAAAGCCAAAACCTACCACAAAACCCTCACAAACAATGTGCATACCTCACTAGATGACAGCAATGCTAATCTTCCTTCCAGATTAATGAGCCAGTGCATGAGCTTTCCAACAATGTGGTATGTGCGACCAGCAAAGCCTCAGATCAGCCTGCGCATACGCGCAGTCTGATCAGAGCCTTTGCTAGTCGCTTGGGTATTCTATGATTGTTAGGCTACTGACTGAACATCATTTGGAGTTTCTAAGCTTAAAAGGAGGCTGCAGAGGCTCGTCCGAGTCCACACATGTCAAAATGCCACATTGTTGAAAACCTCATGCACTGGCTCATTTCATATTAAATTCAATATCTGTAACAGCTATGGAAGTAGAATCAGTCCTAAAATCACTTACATTTACTAAAACTTCTGATCCGTTTGCTATGAACAATAGAGTTCTGAAAGAGTTCGACAGAATGCTTCTCTCACCAAGGGACGAGTTCCAGCTATATGGAAGCAAGCCAATGTCGGACCAATCCAAAAGAAAAACGACCCTTCAGATATCACTAACAACCAACCAATATCTTTTTGAAGGACCGTTGGCAGAGTACAAAATTATACACAGATATGTTTTTAAATTTCCGTACGGACCACGAAGTTCTTACTACTTTGCAGTCTGGATTTATTTCTCGAGACAACACTATTAACTCTTAAAACGCCAAGAAAAAAATGAATCTGAAAATGTCGTCTGCTGAAGTAGTCTGCTGCAAATAATTGCCTAACATTACTGACGAATTAAGTATATATAGGAGCAGTCAGATCTGGGCCCACACTGTTTACCATAGAGGCTTCTTAAACATTTCAGCAGACGAGAAAAGCAGACGACTTCTACAATTCATTTTGTAAAGCAGAAGATGAAGGCAAAGGAGCACGTGCAGTATTCTGTGACATAAACAATGCCTTTGGTCGAGTATGACACAGAGATCTGCCTTCCAAATTACTATATAAAATATCTTAATATTTTTAGAAAAAAATAGGTTTTAGCCTAATAAATAAGATATATGCATATGTTTTCGCTCTGTTTTGTACGGAAGCGTATATACGCCACCACTTGCTACTTAAAATCGACAGAAAAAGACTGTTTTTCGCGCTAAATATTTTAATTTTTCTTGCGTTAATATCTACCTTTACGATATGTTTTACTTGAAAAAGCTAATAAACAGCACAGCAAGATGCATAAACTTATTGCAATGTGCTATAATTATGTCGCAATGTCTTGATATTTTCGTTTATTGTTACATAATTTATAATCATTCGAAAAAATGTTCACACAATTCGAAAAGAGATCGCTATTAAATAAATCATTATAGCTCTTTGCGAGAAGAGTTTTAGCTGTCTACGCCACGTGGCACCTTTAGTTTTCAGAGGTTGTTGAAGACGGGAGGTAAGACGATGATCGAAAAAAGGAGTTTTCTGGAATTTATGGTAATTATTTAATTATTTTAAAGCATTTTAATAGTAGTAGATCTCTCATAATAAAGATAAGGTGACTTACTGAACAGTATTATATATAAACTATTGTGTAAATCTCAGATTTTGGAAAACTGTTTGCCTCAACGTGCCACGTTGCGTGGTGGTTTGAATTTGGTTGGTTTAGAAAAGTTTCAACGGTGTGTGCAAGTGAGTGTCTTTATAATTATGGCTAGAATTCACATTGAGTACCACATTATGAATTAAGTAAGGTGCGTTGTTGTGGGGCTATTTTGAACCGTAACTTTACACCTCGTAAATTTCACGCTGTGAAGAATTGGTACCAATTCCTCACATCACACGAAGAATTGGTACCAATACGTCATGGATTTCATACCAATATTTCTCACGTGCAGGTTCTGCGGGTAAAATATTTGCTACCATGTTGCTGCATTTGTGATTCCCTTTCAAATTGATATGCAACATGACCATGTACTGAAAAAGTTGAAATTTTGACATTTTGAACCCACCCACAGGGTCGGAAGGGGGGTGGGGTCTGCGGGTAAAATATTTGCTACCATGTTGTTTCATTCATGATTCCATATGATTTGATATGCATCATGACCATGTTCTGAAAAAGTTGAATTTTGACCTTTGCATCCCACCTCCTAGGGTCGGGGGTGGGGGCTGGGAGTATGCGGGTAAAATATTTGCTACCATGTTGTTGCCTTTGTGATTCCCTTAAATTTGATATGCAACATGACCATGTTTTTAAAAAAGTTGAATTTTGACCTTTTGACCCCTCCGTCTCAGTCCACCAAGGGGGGGGGACACAGGCCTTCGATCGAAAAGCACGTTTGATATGTGTCAAATTTATTCTACTTCTATCTACATGCTTTTTGTGAAAAAACATTGACATGTGAAATTTAAATATATGACATTTGACCCGACCTAATCACTGTCATGTTTATCTACAGTAATCATGTTCTATAGTGAGAAGTTGTCAGATATTACAGCATATGAGAAATGTGAAGTTTATATAGCTTTTGCATTAGCCTAAAGCTAAGTCAAAAAAGGGCCATAACTCAGTCAAAAGTTTGCAAATGATCTCCAAATTCGACGTTGACCTGTATTTAATGATCTTTTACCCTTCTGTAAAATTTGAATGAAATTGTTGCATTCTCTCAAAAGTTATTGATCGGAAATCACAATTTACCCAAAATATAAGTAGAAAAGGGCCATAACTAAGTCAATATTTTGCGGTTTACCCTCTTTTTCGAACTTGACCTGTATTTTATGATGCTTGACCCTTCTGTAAAGTTTAATGAAATTGATGCATCCCTTCATGAGTTATCCATCAGAAATCAAAAGTGTGACAACGCGGACGACGACGCCGACGGATACATGATCCCCATGTGTCGACCATGCTTCGCAGGCGACACAAAACCATGTCACAGATGTGACGAATACTTAGCAATTTTTGCCATGTCAGTAATTATCAATGAATTTTTCACATGTATGAGGATTTTGTACCATTTGTTTCACCTGTGTGAGGATAAGCTACCGATTCTTCACACCCGAGAAAAACGTCACACCAGTTATTCACAGGTGTGACGAATACTTACCAATTTTTATTCACATGTCAGAAATTATCAACATGAGAAATGTTAGCACAAATTTTAGACCCCAAAATTTATCGAAATTGACCATATGAAATGATAAATGTACGGTTCAACAGGGCTATTTTAGAATAGAGCTACACCGTAGCTGTATTGGGAGGAAGCCTACGAATACAGCTACTTCATAGTCAAAGAATACAGCTACTGTATTTGTACGAATATACCTGCCCTAAAGGACAATGTCTGTATGCATATCTAGAAGCATAACATTTTTTTCACCGAATATCTTTGCTTCACTTTATTGATTAACTCCAACTCTAATCTCACCTCATAGCAGCTATTCTGTAAGACGATGGTGCCTTGGTTACAGCATTCCCCAAAGCAATAAACTTTCTTTTCTTTCCCTTTCTCTATATACTGCCTGACGCCCTCGCGAGCATCATCGGCAGGTGCACTTTGTACACTCCAGGAAGCTGGGTGAAAGTAAGTTAGAAGGCAAAGATAAGGAATCGATACAATCAACTACCACACCTGACCCAGGTCACCACAAGGGAAAGTGACTAAAACACAAGAAAACTTCACATACATGCAAGCCGAGAGGTAAGTCCTTTCCGTACAGGTGACCACAAGGCTGCAATGAACATACAAGTAAGCATGACAAACACGAAACAAAACATAAATAACAAAAATGATCCACAAAATAAGCACCGCCTTGGAACGGTCAGTAAAGACTATTTTTACTGTAGGGCTTAAATTAATTTCACAGTACCATCCTCGCCTTTAGTTCAAATGTGGATCAAGACACATATATGTTTGGTTTCCATGAAAGACGCCTAACTTATCCATGAATTATCTCCTAAAAATTAAAATCAAGATTTAAAAGGAGATAGAGCAAAGATAAGGAGGACTCGACAGTACATAAATTTGAAGTCCAGAACAAAAGAGATCCAACGGTTAAACCCCGGTGGGCCTGACAACAGCCAAAGCACCAGGTCCACACCATTTCATCTATATATGAAAGTAAGTAAAGGTGCAAAGATCAGGAATCGATACAATCAAGTACCACACCTGACCCAGGATACCAATGGAAAAGTGACAAACTCACAGAAGACACCACAAACGAGAGCCAAGAGGTCAGCCCTTTCCCAGCAGGTGACCACAAAGCACATATAAACAGACGCGCACAGACATAGCAGACACAAGACAGAACAAAAACATAAAAGATCCACAAAAGAAGTACCGCCTTGGAACGGTCAGTAAAATATTTTACTAGAGGGCTTAAACCGGTTTAACGGCGCCAACCTCACCCTTAATTCAGATGTGGATCAAGACACATAGATATTTAGTTTGCATGAAAGACCTCTAACTTATCAATGCATCATCTCCTAAAACATATAAATCAAGATTTAACAAGGAGATAAAGCAAGGATAAGGACTCAACAGTAAATTAAACTGAATACCGGAGCAAAAGAAATCCAACAGGTAAACCCCGGTGGGCCAGACAAACAGCCAAAGCATCAGGCCCCTACCATCTCATCAATAGATAAGTCTTTAAGTCGGAACCATCATAGAGTCTGAAGTCCGACCCACCGGCGTGCAATTAAAGAGGAAAGCAAAGTTGCCAACCGTGATTGGGTTGACTACCAAGCATGAGTCTTTTAGTCGGAGCTGTCATAGAGGACTACGAGCAACCATATTTAAATTAAATAGGGTTCTTTAACCTGCACATGTATATCAAGCAATAACTTTAATCATAGCAGTTCTTCTTTGAATTTAGCTACTCAAACGCAGAAGCTGTATTCATACATCTGCTTATCGAGTATCTCAATTCGAAGGTAGCCATTTTCGGTACGACTGTGCATAATAAAATTTTATCTTATTTCTCATCAAATCGTATGCTGTGGGTACTTAAAAGAACCGCATCAATGACAAACAGTTTTAAATCTAATTCTAAGATTGGGGCCATATTGGATAGTGTCATTTGGCTGAATCTAAAACTACTCGCTGACCTGATGTCCCAAAATATCAGCTTGATATGTCAATATGAAACAATATAAAGATGACCACCATGGTGATAATATATTTGTTGCTACATCTTTGAACTTCTATAATGTCTAGATGTCACTTACAAAATGTCAACATTATACGACTGGGAAGGTGGTGAATAAAAGATTAAAATAGATTGTTTTTCAAAATACCACCATGACAGTTATTTTGTGAAGCCCTGTTATCATTAAATTCTAATCTTATATCAAAGTCCTTCCAATAATGTGTCTGTGCTGGTTCGGTCACAACATTGTTATTGGTTCAGAAGACAGGACAGACAATGCTATTCTATGGTGTTATATGAGTCTGGCGACCTAGAAAACTATGTCAAAGTCACCAAAATGTAAGCATCTATTATGCCCTCCCAATGGTATATCGTTAGCAGTTTGGTCTGTGTCTATTCATTGGCCCAGAAGAGGGAGTACCTATAAGGCTATTTCATATAGCTACGTTTGAATTTGGCCCTGGTGACCTAAAATATAGGTCAATGTCATGATATTCTGATGATTCCTTTCGACTGGCCTAAATAAGTATATATGCACGCTTGGTTGAAATCAATCAAACTGTTCATAAGTTAAAGCGTTACCAAAAAGATACACTCGCGCTGACAGGATCTTTACAATTATCAAATGTGGTCATGATTCCCACTAAACGCTGATATTCTGTGTACTTAAGTGTCCGTCAGTGCATGGGTCTCCAACTGATAGGAGGCATCGATATTTAGAGTACATTTTCTCATGTTTTACGCATGTTGTGATACCTTAATACTCATATAGTACTACACAGTCTCTTTAAATACTTGTGCATGCTATGAGGGTGATTCAATAAGTAACCGGCATGACCTATTTCTAACTAACCGACACAGTCAAGATTTTTTCACAGTGTGTTTGGTCGCCATATTTCGACAAATGTACAAAATTTAAATATTATTGGTCCATTAGTTGGTAATTTATCGCGTTTTCAAGCATGGCCAGCGAGTCAAATGATTTGTTTCCGTCGATTTGCTTGCTACATAAATTTTACAATTAGGTTATTATCTTTAGTATGAAACATGATGTGAACGTGTGTAATATATCAATGGAACGGAAAATTTGTCGCCTACATGGCGTAATAAACAAAAAGATTGCATAATTTGATAAATCACAATACTAACTTAAATGACCAATGGTTAGGGACACTGGACCATAACACTTTTCAGACATGTTGGAAACTCTAAGAAAGTACAACTTTTAACAAAAATAGTAAGTGAGTATGATCAGGAAATACCACAATCACAAACCGCAGATAGCCCCATGGCACCTGGAGGAAGAGCCACTCAACCATCACGAGACACCAGGAAGACAAATTAAGCAAAGCAACCAGCTCTCTCTTCCACATCAAGATGATTTCAATACTAAAATGGACATAAAGAAACGTACAACAGAACATAGAACAATTACACACATCCCACAATGGGAGTAACAACAAACAAAAAGCCAACAACAACAGAACCACCACCTTAGAACAGACAGCAGCCTAAGCCATTGGGAGGGGGGGGGCTTTAATGCATTTTACTGGTACCAAATCTTCGCCCTAGATTCTGTTGTTGTTGAAATACAAGAAATGTTCAGCTCGCAACTGTTTATGTAATATATCAATTAATATCCAAATATGATTATGAATACATTTTGGTCGAAATAGAAAGGGGTAAAATGTTTGAATTCTAAAATTTTCAAAAATGAAATTTCCATTTCTTCTAAGGGAATAAGTAAGTGTTGATTTTGAACACTGTGAATTGTTTCAAAAGCACTGAAACTAATTCTCATTTAAAAAATAAAAATCTATTCTATTGGCTTCAACTATAGCTTGCAATGTGTCTTTTGAAAATGACTCTTGAACATAGTAGTGTTGCATATTTCCAAGTCATTTTAGCACACTTTCAATAGTGGCTATATTTTGGTTAAATTACTAGATAATTATTTTTTTCAAACATAAGGCCGAATAATAGCTTGCTAGAGATTAATTTTATAAAAGAAAAAGCGGCTTATTTTGATCAGAAGTAGGGTAGGCCAGTTACTTATTGAATGGCCCTCCTAATATGACTTGTGCTTGCAAATATTATAATTATGATGTTCAGGAAATAAAATAATAAATAACTAAAATAACTCTTAAATTGGTACAACAGAGACTTATTTGATACTACTAACTAATTGCTATACTTTTTAGGTGATGGTCTCTGTGTTTACTATTGGCAGTGTGGATGCAGTGTTCCCAGGGCCTGGTAAAACTACAAGTATAACAGATTTCGTTTGGTTCTATTTCGCACAAGGCTATATTAATACAGACATCCTTAGTGTTTTGTTAACTGTGCACCATATATCAATCTGTGTCAAAACATTACAACAACATATATCAACAGGACACAATTTGCGTTGCTGACAATGTCAAAATTCCATCAGAGCTGTTGTATCAAAAATTATGAAATTGCACAGGCTTGTTTACGTTTGTCATGGTCATAGATATTTATGGATACAAAATGTGGTGTGAGCGTAACACAGAAAACAATAAGACTTATTAAAGACAATGAATCCTGATGGTGTGCGACTTTGTAGTATTCACAAACTAAGAAGGCGTAATTATATTTCCATCGTTGCCCCTGTTTCTTGGTACATATGGATAGTTATGACAATCTCCTACCATATGGGTTTCCCATTCAGAATGCTAAAGATGGGTTCTCCAGGGAGATGCTGTGGGTCTCAGATGGTTAACACCCACAAAATCCTGGGTATATGGCAAGACTGTATTACGATGAAAATCCCAAGGATGACAAGAGGAGAGGCAGGCACAGAAAACTCGCTTGTGAAAGACTTTCGAATTCTGATAAGATATCAACATGATGGTGAAATTGCAGGATTAAGAAGCTTATATATATGTCGTTCTTCTGCATATAAGCGAAAAGAAACATTGTGGACCTGTGTTATGCGTATTTTAATCAATAGTGGAGATTAGAAAGATCTTGTTAATAAGAACAGGTTTTATGGTGCTTGCTACGACCATCTACAATGTATACGATTCTGTTTCTCAAATGTTGTAAGGATCACTCAGACTTTTTCTATAGTTACTGAAACTGTCAAAACATCAGGGCAAAGAACAGCAGTGACGTGCAGTCTGGAACACACGATGTTATACATCATCAATCCACTGTACTTGACTCTAGTGGCTACCTCTTTGTACAATCATGAACAATGAGTTAATGGTATGAGTCAAGAAAATGCTTGCAGATCAGTATTACTGTGCTGTCCCATACAATAACTATGATGATCAATTTTTAGGGCTAGTAGCAGAAGGATCAGAGATGATTCAACTTCCTCAGTTGTCAGAGGATGATGAATAACTTTTTAAGGCATTAAACGCATAGTTTTAGTAAACATGCCAGTATCCTATAGATCCAGCAGGCGCATATGTCTTTTATGTGGCTTCTTTATCTATTTTGCGTCTCTATGATACAGGTACAGGTTATATTTAGCATAGGTTATATAATATATATGCTTAACTCCATTGTAAATATTTTATAATCAATACATAACATAGTGTAACCTTAATAGCCCTGACCCAGCTGTTTTGAATCTAATGATTGTGACACACTGGATTTAGATTTTGAAATATGCATATATTCTATTGCATTTTTTTGACATTTCGGAAAAGAAGGGTTTTGGTAGACTGTTACTGATGTGAGAAAAAATAGTTGGACAACATTTGTAAGCTCAAATAAAATAAATATTCTAAGATGTATTTTGTTACTCTGTTTCATTAAAATCAAACTTGTTATTTGTTGACATTGTTTCTATCATGTTATATCCATGTGATCAAAAATAACCCTTTTATGTACATCCTAGGTCAGATTACATGGAATGGGCCCAAGAGCTCAGAATGCTCATTGAAGAGTCTGTTATTTCTAGTCTAGCTATGTATGCGTTCAAATTTTAATGCATTATACTAAGCATTAAGTTACGTCTCAGATCAAACAGTACATTCGAGATCTGATCAGGGTCCTTGGTATTACCCGATTCTCATAGCTTAAATCATAAGCTTTCTTTCAACAGGCTCTTCTGATTAGACTGTGTAAATGTCTAAGCGTATCTGACAATTCTCTTTATGCAAAAACATATTTTTGCTTAACTTTATCATTTTGCTCACACATAAAAAATGCTTCTTATACTTTATTGATATATGAAATAAGAACACAGTAAACAAGCATCATATAGGCCGTTGGACAAAGAAAAGCTGTCTTTGAGGTTGGTAACAATATAATTTCATGAAGCATTTAAAAAATGATATTTTCTATTGCATAAAGTTCTGAAAATAGATTCAGAGTCTGTGGCCGTTTTTGAACTATGCTTAAGTTATAAACTCTAATTTATAGAGGCAAACATGGAGTATGACTTGGAAATGCCATAATCACACATTGTATATCAAACTAGAGCAATGCGAGGAAAAGACACAGAACACTAACATCCACGTGACGTCAAGAAGACAATTAAAGTAAAGCAGCAAACTCTCTCTTCCCCAGCGTGATGATAAAAAATAGAAAGCACTGGACGTTGCGCAACAATGTCCAAGGAAAGCAATTTATAATTTCCCCGCCATTCGGGAAATTGTCATCTCCTAGCTTATCTTCTGGTGTATATGTTCTTTTAAAGCATACACATAGTATTTTGCAATCAAATTTATCCACACAAACTGTTTGAACCCATGAAATAATCTATCCGACCAGTTGGCAAAGTGTGCCATTCCGTCTGCACCTTCTGGAAGCTGGCCTGTCTGGGAGATAAGAATTACTTAATAGACAGTAACTTAAGGCGGATTTTATTATGTGACCCTGCAAGGTCACACATGTGAAAAATAACATATTGTCATCTACACCCCATAGGCAATTATGTGAGAAATATGAACATAAATGAGTCTAAAAAGGAATGAGATCACCTTACGAGCTATAAGACAGTTATTGACAGACTTTAAGTATATCTGACATTGACCTTTGACACCAAGGTCACATTGATAATCTGAATAGCATTCATGTGCCTAAATTTTAATATTTAAAATACCCTAGATCTTAAAATAAAAGGATTTAACTATATGTGACCTTGTCCTTGGACCCCAAGGTCATATATGTGACCTAAAAAACATATTTCTATCTACATCCCAAGGCAATTATTGTTCCAAATATGAACATCCCCAGTTAAAAATGAGTGAGGAGTTCACGTTACGAGCAACCACTGGTGCCCAACTCCCTCACAATGATTTTCAAATTTTCGCCTGCAGGTCATCATGAAACAATTCAGATAACAGAAGGAGAAAGTGAAGTTATTTAACATTTTATTGGTTATAAATATCAAATATATGCTTTGTTTGAACACTGACAGACGTATTTTCCACTTTGAATTTCTTAGTTGTGTATCGTTTCTAACTGAAAAAGCAACATCAAATTAATTCATGTTCAGTTTCTGGGCCATCAAAAATGGCGTTATCTAAACTAACCTGCTTAGATGTGAACGCAATTAAATGACGCCAGAATGGCGTAAAAATTTGCTCAGGATTAGGCGCTTTAAAAGCTACTTATTTCTCATGCTTTTGTGCATTTGTTATGTTTTTATTCGCTAAGACAGGAATTACAAATAATTCTGGAAAAACGGATCCCTCAGAAATAGATAAAACCTACAATTAAAAAACCCCAGCAGGCTCAGGTGTATTAAGTCTGTTTATGGGAACTATTGGAAAGTGCACCAATTCTCATGCCCCCTAGCACCGGCTTAAGGGGTATTCTGCTTTCAGTCAGACCCCAATATTCCTGAAGGACCAGAATATGAAAAATATCAAAAATAGTTTGTAAATATGATCAGGCAATACCACAGTCACAAAACTGCAGATAAACCCACAAATCCCCATTTATACCAAAGTAAGAGAGAAGACAAAGATCAGGTATCGATACACCTGACCCAGGACACCATATTGGAAAGAGACAAAAGCACAAGAAAACATCACATACACAACAGCGAAGAGATCAGCCTTTTCCCAACAGGACACCCAGGACACCATATTGGGAAGAGACAAAAGCACAAGAAAACATCACATACAAAAGAGGGAAGAGGTCAGCCCTTTCACAACAGGTGACCACAATGTTGCAATCAACATGTACCACAGAAGGCAAATACAAACACAAATTACAAATAAATTAACACAAGAATCACCGCCTTGGAACGGTCAGTAAGAAAATTAGTGGAGAGCTTAAACTAAGTTCAGGGTACCAGCCTTTCCCTTACGTTTGGTGGGAATCAAGGAACATAGATGTTTGGTTATCATTTTTGATCCCTAACTTATCCACGAATTATCTCCTGGAACATATAAATCAAGATTATAAAAACGAGATTAGCAAAGAAAAGGACTCAACTTTACATAAGAAATAGTAAAACTGAATACCGGAGCAAATGAAATCCACAGTTCAACCCCGTGGGCATGACAACAGACGCAGCATCAGGCCCCAACCATCTCAGCTATAGTTATCTCTTTAAAGTATTTGCAATATTAGATAAACTTAAAGCTAGGGATATCAACGCGACCAGTTTGTCTACATATGATTGTTTTACCCAAGACACTACTTTACCTCATAATTTAATTAAAGAAAATATGGAAAAGTAAGAAAGACAGCAAAGATCAGGAAAAGATACAATCAAGTACCACACCTGAACCAGGATACCTCATGGGAAAGTAATAAAAATACAATCAATATCACCAACAAGAGTCAAGAGGTCAGCCCTTTCCCAGTCAAATATACTCTGCAGAACCTCAACTAAATAAAGCCAACACCCCTGATACTGAGGCCTCGTTTTTGGACTTGCATTTGACCATTTCTAACGATACTGAATCTACCACAATTTAGGATAAACGTGACGATTTTGATATTGAAATTTGTTAATTTCCCATTCTTAGATTTTGATGTTTCTCTCTCGACATCCTATGTAGTTTATATTTCTCAACTCATCCAATTTGCTAGAGCTTCTAGCCATGCTACTGATTTCACACTTAAACCATTAATGCCGAATATACTTTCTAATTCTTAGCAATTGAATCAGTCCATTCCGTTACAAGAGTTGTTGGATCGTATTTATCATTTTTATTCAAAATTTCTAATAGAATAATCTGTTAACAAACGGTGGAGACCCTGATCAGTCGCTGCATTCTGCGGCGTCTGATTTGTGTATGCACTGTTTGCCCATGTCCCACAAAAAGGACGCAATGCAATATACGGGTTAAAGTAGTGTAAAGAGTTGAACAATCATATGTAGACAAACTGGTCGCATTGAAATCCATAGCTTTAAAAGTATCTAATACTTTACCGAAATTTTTAATGTACCAAAATAGATTCTTACCAGATCTTAAATAAACTTTTTCACAGTAATTTATTACATTCTTTTTTTAAGTATTTGAATCAATATTCATATTGGTAGCGATTTTATTAAAATTATACATAGTATAGGTTTATAAAATTTATAGCAATTTTTAGAAATTCTGTATTATTAAAGTAATTTGGAGAAGAGGAAATCACTGATCTATTTTAAAGTTACTATGTTAATTGATAAACTTTATACCTTTGTTTATGAATGAAATTTTAATAAAATGGCATTTATTGTTTATAAGGACTACGGAAATGGTGAACATAGCATATTGTCAAAAGGGCTGCGTTATATGATTTGTTAGCTCTATTGTAAAATTGATTAGCATCTGACTCTAAATAACGTAAAACTGAACAAGGTAAAAAACTAAGCATGGTGACCATCCTTATTAAAAACAACTGAAAGATCGGTAGAGAGGTATTATTGCTTTTTTCGGCACATTTTTCGCGCTAAACTTTGCTGTTTTTATTTCATTAACCATGAGATCTAACTTAACGTTTCTTACATTCAAAAGAGAAAGAACATCAGAATCTGACATTTTAGACATTTTAGAAATATTACCTTCTTGGCATATATTATCATTAAAACCTAAAGGAAAATCTGATTGCAAAAATTGTATCCACTTTGATTCAGTTTCGTGTCTATTGATATTTTTTTAATTTAGATGAAGAATTTGGATCATATTTAATTTTATAACAGGTTGTATTAACACTTTGCTATGTAAATGACCTATTTGCATAAAAAAGCAATATAGAAATCTTGTCTTATAGGGTCGACCAGTCTGTCCAACATATTACATGCCACAATTAGTATAAAATAAACCAGATAAGATGATGTTATGTTCAAATCATTATTATTGATTATAGAGAACTGTCTTCCACTTACATATGGGGTAATGGTAGTTTTAGTATATAAATGTGTGCAACAGACACACCTTTTGGCATTGCAATTAGAAACATTTTTTGAATGCATTTAATGGTTTAGTATACTTCCTACTAATAGGTGGCCCAAGAATCTAATGGAAATGCCTTAATTCCCAACCATGGGCGGGGAAGGCAGATTCGTAGCATATGACTGAATAAAGGCTACACAATTTTATAATTCAACTATTCGTGACTGGACTATGCACTCTGATTCAGTAAGATGTACAAACATCAAACGATAACAATAAAGGCTAGTGCTAATGTAATAATCTGGAACACAACGACAAATATACACATAATAACAGTTTATTAATATTCCTTTTGTGTGGCCTGGTCTCCTCTCATTTCCCCAAAAACCCTTGGAAATGTGATTAAAATTAAAGCCTACAGAACCAACTAAAGATTGCCTATGGATTAGGACATGAGAATTCCCTGATTAATCCAAGGCATAAGGTGAATAAACTCACCCAATTGGCAGGTGATCCTACCTGATATAGCCAATAGAAAGGTAATCTCACATTGGAACATAAAAGTGACCATACCTTTAGCTTAGGACAGGATGGCCCCAACCCCTTATAGAATATAAATGGCAGAAGGCGAGTGATCTCGCCCCTAGATTAATTCTAAATGATGAAAGGTGAGTGATCTCACCTAGTTTATCAGATGATCCCACTAGAAACAGACAATAGGAAAGTGATCACAGACATCACAGAAGGCAAAGAAAACACACACACACAACAACAAAAAATATCATCAAAAGAAGCATCGCCTTTGAACAGTCAGTAATAAAATTACAGACGTATTAAACTAGTTTCACGGTACCAAACTCATCCTCAGTTCTGATATGGAAGGCAGAATGAGTATTTTCTGACTTGTTTTGTAATGTTAGACCAGTAAGAAGAAAGTGGCACAAGACCAAGTCCCACTTATACTTCTATGCTTCAGTAAAAAGACCCATAAAGTCTGTCCAGATTTTACCATGCATGAAAATGCCATGAAAATCATTAGAGTTTAGTTTTTGAAGTTGCTTTCATGACTGAAATGAATTGACGGTTACTTCTTTGCAGCAAGAAAAAAAATTTGCCAGTTAGAATCAAAAAAAAAAACTTATTAGTCTCATTTATGATAAGTGTGCATTTCATGTATAATTGTGTAATTGTAAAAATGGTTTCCTCATTTTGTAATGAAGTGGTTTCTCTTTACAAATGGGTAATTGGAATGCTTAACATTCACGGTGTATTTTTGTGTAATAGGGAGAATGTTTTATTGAATCTGTATGGATGTATATCAAGGAAAGCTATTTTTCACTTTAAATTAGAATGGCTTTGTACCAGGTAGCATGTAAAACCATGGCCACTTTAAATGTATCTAGTGACTACGTGTTAGACAATAACACAATGTTTCAAATGCCACAAGGGACAATTTAACATATTTTATTTTTATTTTAGATCAGCTCTTTGAAAAAGTACCATGTGACACTTGGGTCCATTTTTCGTTACGTGTTACTCAGAAGGCATATTGGAGAAAAATGCCAAGTGTCACTTGGTATCTTATATTACAAACTTATCATCAATATACTTGTATGTAAAGGTGCCAATTGACATATGGAACCTTATTTCACACAACTTTTATACATGATCACTATTGTGAAAAGGTACAATGTACTAATTAATTAATTACAAACACAATGTAGATGTTAGATGCATGAAAACAACATAACTACTATTCTACAACCTGATATCAATTTTATAAGAAATGTAGTAGTTGTGGATGAAATTACAAAAATGCTAGATGACTGCAAACATTAAAACTTGTTTGTCTCAAAAGTTGAAAAATGTCACTTGGCACCTTCTTCCACTTATTGGACGATATCGTAGTCTCTTGTATACTAACTAAATAATGACTTTAACCGTTACAGAGCAGTGTGAACAGAGAGGGTACACAATGAAATATTTGATCTGATCAAATGAATACAAAAGAGAACTTGACATAAATGAATACCAATATATGATCACCCCATGCAATATACTTGCCATCCAGTAGAACCCATTCCTGTGCAAGAGGTAAAAAAGCTATGGATTGCCTACATTACGAGGTGGATGGCATCTAACACCCTGTGATTAATTTTGATATGCTGCCGTCCATAGAATATAAACCTTTTTACGGCTATAACAATTTTTGTAAGCACAATTAAATGATTTGAAAGAGTCTCATGAATAAATATTGCCCATTCATTAATCGTTCTCACCTGCGCATTCAACTAGCACTTGTGACAAAGGTCTAGTTTGACTGAAAACTCAAGTTTACTCAATTCTGAATGTACCTCATAGACATACTTTCCGATCTATTTGATGAAATGTTTGGAAAGGTCATACCATTATAGTAATGAATAATCGATAAACGACAGAAAGGTGGTGGCGTTGGGGCGCTGGCTCGGTTAAGCTTTCAGCCTTTCATAGCGAATCCCTTTTACTGCTCTGAAGTCAAAGGAAAACCGCAGCCTCTCCCACAAATTGCTATCTGATAGCTAGACAAGCTGGCCAATAGAACAGAGCCTATGCGTATCTGTATAAACCTGTTGAAATGGAACGCTAGCATACACAAAGTTGGCTGGACATGATTTAAATCCATCCTGACTTAACTGCTATGAAACCAAATTTATGATGAATTATGCGTGTAACAAATGCCTTTATTATGGCACATCGGTGGTCTGAAATACATTATGATACAATCTGTTTCTTATGGCCACAATTGACAGTCCCATACAGGCTGTTGAGTATATTGAGCACAAACTTAACCAACTGGGTTTCACAAGACTTCTAACGCTGGAAACCATGATGGCAGTCCTTGATTAAATACTTCTGTGTTAACATTTAGATTTATTAACGTACATGTACATAGATATCTAAGTGCCATTCATAGAAATTTAAGCATAAAAAATAAATTAATTTATGATGAGTTAACATGTAATGCACAAAGGGGCTCTAACAAGGTATGGGGAATTTACATGGGAGTCTGCCCACGCTTGGAATGTGATAATATTACGCTGATTAATTGCCTGGTGTACGACATATTTATGATGCATTTGAGTTTTTATGCAATCTATTGTTAATTTATGACGTCATGTATTATATTACTACAACACCTTAGGGTATTACCCTGTTATAAACATTTCTACAGTTATTGGCATATCATTTAATGGACGCAAAGATGTTTTATGAAATAATGATGTAATTGATAAGTTCGTTGGTTCTATAATGGCTTTGTTTGTATTAGGATAGTGGATAGGCATTGATGTGTTTGCCATGGTTGCCCAAATTTCAACTGTATAGTTTGTATTCAGACAAATTTGGAATTCAAATTTTAATGCGTTGCGATCTTTGTCAAGATACCATTTCTGAAAACTGCCCATATATATTTAGAATATGTTGACCAAATTTCTTTTTTATGTTTTAGTGTAAAACATACTTGAATACTGACTTAGTTTGAATAACCATGCTAGTATGATCATTAGTAGAAGTTGATGTGTTCAATTCTTTACACAAACTTGGATAGTAAATTCAACGATTCTTGTTTAATGAAATGCTTACACAATTTAGTATTGCCCAAAATGACACAATATAGTGACAACTCTACTTAATACATCTAGTTCTACGGTTCAAGCTACATCTAACCAATGTAACACTTAATGTGTAAAATTATTAAGAATGTAAAATCATACAGAGAAAACCCTTATGATGAGTCAATTCATACAGGAGAAGAATCTTATATCTATGATTTTATAACCGGATCTGAAACTTCATTAAAACCCCAGTTAAAATGTTACAACCCTATTATACCTATTTGTTAAAATTAACCATTTTGTTAATTGAACCTCTTGGCCACAAACATATTGCTATTTCAATGCTTAAATCATATCTATTCATTCTGTTCTGTAAGACGGATGCAGATATTCATCAAAAAACAACATTTATACTTTATCTGGCTGCGTATTCTAGAAACACATCTTCGTTTCTGGACCGCACTTGATCATGTAGAACACTGTTCTGTGATACCACTGACCAGACTCTGTTACACCTTATCCTGGTCACGACACCAGTATGTGGTTATACTACTTCAGTTGGAATGTAAAGGTAATGCTTTGTCTTCTTGCTTTCACATGTTGATTGCTATGATATTATGTTACTTCAACATTATTATGCAGGATATGAGGTTGTGATATGCGATGTCTTGGCCCCATGGTGCTATGACATGGTGCCATGACCATAGGCATTTCAGACCATCAATCATTTGAAATTGTCTAAATATGCTTTTTACTTTAAGAAAGGTGTAGGTAAATTTAAGAGCAACATCCTTCTGTGAAGTTATTGATTCATTTCAACTAAATTATAAACTTTGCTAAAACTGACCTACACCCATAAGAGGTAAGAAAGAAGGCAAAGATCAAGCATTGATACAATCAAGCACCACACCTGGCCGAGGACACCACATGGGAAAGTAACAAATACACAATAAAACATCACACACAAGAGAGCCAAGAGGTCAGCCCTTTCCAAGCAGGTGACCACAAGACAAGAAAACACGACAAACACGAAACACAAATAACAAATATTTTCCACAAAAGAAGCACCATCTTGGAACAGTCAGTACAATGTTTCCTGTTTTGGATTTTCATTAAATTTGGCTCCGCTTAGCAGGATATGTATGGCGTAAATTTGTGATAGTATTATATCTTGACAAAAACATATCTATCTTTGAAATTGCATTTGGATTTTTTTTTCCAGAAAATATATTCAAATTTTATAATTGTGTCTTCAGAAAATGTCAACCATATTTATAATGCCTGTGGTGTTCTGGAGTCAATATAGATGTCAAATCATGGAAATATAAAACCATAGCTTTAGGACATAGAAGTTTAGAGACAGGTATCACCTCAAAGTTAGAGTAAGTCAGGGTTGTTTCCTAAGCCTTATTATTAACTATCTAAATCAATAAATATATTTTCATAGTTTGTATATGTTGAGTTATCACTATGCAAAGTTTAAAGAAAATCCATGCGTGGGTACAGATATAAGTACCCCTTTAATGATAAATATATATTATTAAAGGAATTTGTTAGACTAGCTTAACTATCTTTGTTTAGTTTGGATTTATAAATTAAATATAATAGTCTTGGCACGCTACGGTGCAGCAGGCAAACTAACATACCACATACACTATAATGTTTATGATCTTAAAAGCTATGAATGAGTCTTGTAGAGATTTTGCAAAAGAAAAACAGAATTATAAAACGCAGAAATTCAAAATGTACTAGAAAATTTACGACGAAACACACGATGAATGCACATTGAAAGACATTCGTACGGCAGCCATGCAATCGATGATTGAAGGGTGTTCTTGATTAATCTATTTTTGTTTGTTTGTTTGTTTGATTTGATTCTTTACGTCCCCTCAACAATCTTTCAGTTTAACAGGGATTCGTCTTAAAAGATGACATTTCCCAATCTAAATACAATTTCAAACCCACTTGGTCCATTCTAACTGTTTGGCAGTACTTTCTTTTTGGCCTTTCTCCAAATAAAGGGCACTTACTATGTAGCATCAATTTTGAACATCCAAAAATGCGCTTAAAATATCTTTTAAAAGTCATTTTGCTAAGATATAAAATTTGTACAACCTGCTAGTGCACAAACACCCAAGTCAACCAAGTGATTAATTATTGATACACTCAATAGCTTCAATTCTCAAAGTATACTCACAATGCTTGGTACACATGCCATTATAAATGACCACCACAATGTTCTTTGCTGCTCTCCTTATAAGCCCTTAATTTGAAATAGAGTTTTGATAAGCAACTTTGATTTACTAAAAATATATACAACTTTTTCAGAAGTTAAAACTTGATACAAAAAATCTCCAAGAACAATCAATATTGTTACTCACTAATAACTAGATATATCGTTCGTGTAGTGACAGAAAAAAATCATACATCAAACAAAGAATATGTTTATAACGAACACGCAAACAAGTATAGGGTATGTAGATAATTATGACAAAAATCGCTATCTATAAAAATTTTGGAAAGCAGCTGTATACCTCTAGCAAGCTCATGACGTTCTGGGTTAAACATACAACACAATGGGAGAATAAGCGTAATCATTCGTAGCATACATGCAAGTTTGATATAGATTGGATAAGTATATTGTTAAAAATAAGCAAAATCAATGCAAATTTTTATATCATCGCCGCCTGCTCCTCCTCTCCGAGCCTCCTTCTCCTGCCTTCGCCTCCTGCTGCTAAAGAAATTTGGCTCTAAATCACTCAATTATCATTGAAATATCTCGAAAAATTGCATTTGGGACAACATGGGTGTGGAGGGGCCTCGGTAGTATGAATAAGGGTCCAAACGCTACTATTTGTTTGGTTAGAAGGCAAAACCATGCGGGAACCACCGTTTCTTGGACAACTGTGCAACGGGAGAAAAGCTCTCACGCTTACAAACTAAGTTCAAATGTGCAAACAGCATGCTATACGGATAGCTTGAACAATTGCCCGAAGCATAGCATTCTTAGATTTTCGAGTTTTGCGCTGAAAATTTACTTATGATTGAAAATGTGTCAACACAACTTACCGTGTTCCATTGTTTATGCCCACTGCCTGCTTCCTGGAAGGGCCTTCGCCTCCCTTTACGTTCAGCTCTTTTTGGAGAAGAAGGCAGAGATTGGAAGCCGTAATGAAAGATCCATAATTTATCAATGAATCATCTCCTAGAACATATAAATCAAGATACACAATGAAGATAAATCAAAGGTAAGGACTTAACAGAACATACAACTGAACACCTGAGCAAAGTTAAAAGCCAGAGGGCCTGACAACAGACGAAGCATCAGGCACCAACCATTTCATCTATAGATAAGACTTTAGGTCGGACACGTCATAGAGTCTGAGGTCTAACCAGCCGGCGTCCTATCAAAGAGGAAAGCAAAGTTGCCAACCGTGATTGAGTTAACCACTTAGCATATGCAGTTTGCTGCAATACCGATATGTTATAGCCAATATTTTTATAATGAGAATTTTTTTTAATAAACTGTGCTGAAAAATTATTAACGCCAACGATTGTCTTTAATTTATAAGCTAAGTCGCCATAAAATGAAATTACCTGGGTCAAAAGAGACCCAAGCCCAACATCGAGCACGGATATCAAACCACAGTATCCAGGGTAAAATTTAGAAAAAAGTTTTGCAAAGTTTATGATACCGATAGCCTCGTTTAAGACGTTATTGAGTTAACAGCAAACAACTAGCATCGAAATCAGCAACACAGTCAGATGCCCAAGCAAACTGGACAGGCTGATAAACACAAACACTACTGGATGCAGAGTGAGGAACATCATTATCTAAAAATCGGAAATTGAAAAATTAATTTCAAAATTAAAATCGCCACTTCCATCGCAAACCCTGGCAGAAACAGCCCCACTAGAAATGGTAATTTAATGACAGAAACGCGTTTTTTCACTTTAGAACAGTCAAAAACACATCATGCATGGTCTTGTCAAAATGTATGTTTGGTTGGACAACATTTTTATATGATCCGGCACTAAGTTGTATAGACAAGTTGTTGGGATTCCATTATGCTCCCCAGGTTGCAGATTTAATCTTGTTTTGTTATGAGAGGGATTTTATGATGTCTCTTTCTGATGATAAACAGGCTGATATTTTTAAGGGTTTTAACACTACATCCAGATATTTCGATGATAGTTTAAACATAAAGAATACATATTTTGACAATATGGTAATTCAGATATACCCTTCAGAGCTCCAACTTAATAAAGCTAATACCTCTGATACCAAAGCTGCGTTTTGGGACTTGCATTTGTCCATTTCTAATGATATTGTTTTTACTGAAATGTACGATAAACGTGGCGGTTTTGATTTTGTAATCGTTAGTTTCTCATTTTTAGATGGTGATGCTCCTCGCTCTACATCCTATGGAGTTTATATCTTTCAACTAATCCGATTTGCTAGAGCATCTAGTCATGTTGCAGACTTCAACATTCGTGATAAAGGATCATTGACACTGGCTTTGGATAAATGCCTATGGTTTTCAGTAAAATAAAGTTTGTCAATCGTCCCTTTCTTCACCTTGAAGCTACCCTGACTGAGTACTTTATGACAGTGAAATCCATTTTCCATATTAAATGCTTCAAAGTTGTAAACTTTTGGGTAGAACAATCAGTTTTACATTGAAATATATAGAAATCCGAAAACATTTTTTTAAAATATCCCCCCCCCGTGTGCCAGCAAAAGCTTCTTTTGTCTGTCTATGTGTTACCATATTTTGCACATGGTATAGAAGTGGCTTGCTGGCACAAGGGGGGAAAGGTTTCAGCAGCCCCAAAAGACAGGGCTTAAGCCCATAAAATGCCTTTTCTACCGATTTAGAAATGAATGACAGTAATGAAGTTCTCTAGAACCAACCTCCTAAATTGCTTTGTATTTTTTGCTAGTTTAGTATAAAGTACATAAATATTAAAAGTAGAACTAGCAAGGTTTATGCAGTTTTTCAAAAGAAAAAAGCTCAGTGTCATTTAATGACACAGTCTTTTGCAAATGTCCTGTACTTATCTATTTGCATGCTAGGGAATCGTTCATGTATTTATTTTCGTCTGCTGACTTTCTTCAAAATTAAGTTTTTACAAATAAACCACCCAGGATCACCATCGGGGTGTCAAACAGTTTGGATCCAGATCAAGACCCATGTTCTGTTGGTCTTCATCTGGGTTCAAACTGTTTGCAAAAGGCTATTGGCAGACGACAAAATTCTCCACTGGCATGCAAAGAGTTATAACAGGTAAATACTTAAGTGTTCAGTATATTATTCAATATAGGATATACATGTATATGTATACCATAAATATTCGGACACTTTAAAAACATTTCGACATGCTATGGCCTTTAAACAAAGCAAAAGTAATATTCAAAGGATCTAGTTAGAATCAGCTTTACTTTCCAATGCTAAATGGGACACTTTCATTCCTTCAAAAGTATTTATTTCTTTTGTTGCACCTTCAGTTTTGTATTATTTACGGTACATGTAGTAAAAATGTACAGGTAACTTCTAAATGATCTCCCCAAAATCATTTATTACAAAACTTATTTTGTTTTAAAACAATTTCATCAATTTTCGTGATTCTTTAATACTCTGCATATGATATGTTCAATAGTTATCACCATGCCTACCAAATAAATCAAGAAAAAGTGCAGAAATCACTTTTTAAATCACTTTTCTTTGTCATAAAATTTCAGACCCCTCCCCTTTCTACCCGCAACATCTCTCGAGTGCGTAGGAATTTTGAAAATATTTTGCTAGCTGGCTCTTGCCATTAGATTCACCTATTGTACTTATACTACATGCATCACACCAGAAGCTCAAAAGCAGCGTTCTGGGAATCGGAAAAATAGGCGTATAAGGCCCAAACCGTCAATGATCCTTTTAAAAGTAAGAAAGAGTCCAAAGATCAGGAATCGATACAATCAAGCACCACACTTGACCAAGGATACCAATGGGAAAGTGACAACTTAACAATTGTACATCACAAACGAGAGCCAAGAGGTTAGCCCTTTCCCAACTGCTGACCACAAGGCATCAATAAACAGACGCGCACGAAAGTAAAACAAAAACAAGACAGAAATAACATAAATGCTCCACAAAAGAAGCACCGCCTTGGAACGGTCAGTAAAAATATTCTATTGGCGGGCTTAAACCAGAACTCAGAAACTACTTATTATAAACAAGCCTATCTCTATCATAAACTTCGCAAACGTTTTTTCTTAATTTTATCGCAGATACTTTGACTTGATATATAAATTCCATGTTGGACTTAAATCTCTCTTGTGCCTGGGTCTTTCGGGTCTTAGTATATAAGTTAGAGAAAGTTGTTGGTTCTAATAATTTTTCTGCATATTTTATTAAAATAGTTTTTCATAATAATATAATTGTGGTGGGCTGCATGCTTGGTGGTCTGCTCGGTAGCAGTTGGCAACTTTGCTTTCCTCTGTAGTTGCACACTGGCGGTCGAACCTCAGGTTCTGTGACAGTTCTTACATAAAGTCTATAGATGGGGTGGGGTTGTGGCTTGGTGTTGCGTCTGTGGTGGGGTCCGTCGCCAGTGTATGTTTGTTGGATTTCTTTTGCTCTGGTATTCAGTTGTATATGATGTGTGTTCTTATCTTTGTTTCATTTCCTTTTAATATCTAGATTTGTATTTTCTAGTGGATGATGGATCGATGAGTTGGGGATCTCTCGTGAAAAAACCAAACATCTATTTGTCTTGATTCACTTCAGAATTAAGGGTGAAGATGGCTCCGACAAACATGTTGGGCCCTCCAGTTTTTTTACTGACTATTTCAAGGCGGTGCTTCTTTTTTGGATTCGTTTTTTTTTTACTTGTGTTTCACGTAAGCTATGCTGTCTTGTCTTTTCCTTGCAGCCTTGTGGTCACCTGCTGGGAAAGAGCTGACCTCTTGGCTCTCTTTACGTGATATTTTCTTTCGTTTTTGCCACTTTCCTGTGTGGTGTCCTGGGTCAGGTGTGGCAATTGATTGTATAGATTCCTGATCTTTGCTTTCTTCCTTACTTTGTTAGAAGCACAGCTTACTTATATGCTATGGTAACTGGTGATGACATGTACGAGTGCGAAAGGGACATCAAGAACTGGCTTGTTTATGTACTGTCCGCAAAAAGTAGGATATATTCGAATGTTAAAAATTATAGCACTTACACAAAGTAAGTAAGGGTGCAAAGATCAGAAATCGATACAATCAAGTACCACACCTGACACAGGATACCAATGGGAAAGTGACGAACTCACAGTTAGACACCACAAACGAGAGCCAAGAGGTCAGCCCTTTTCCAGCAAGTGACCACAAAGCACATTTAAACAGACGCTCACAAAGACATAGCAAACACAAGCGAGAACAAAAACATAAAAGATCCACAAAAGAAGTACCGCCTTGGAACCAATATTAACTAGTATTAATTAGCAAAGCGATCTCACAGACAACATGCATATGTAGGATTTATCCAATCATGTGCTTCTCAGACAACAATATCTCGACCAGGGATTGACTCTCATATTTCACAAGTATATATCTTGTAAACGGTTATAAAGCAAACACTATCCGCTGTTCTTTACTATTTTAAGTTCTGTGGCGTCAGCTGTTGTCCGTTCTAATGCGTTGATTCTGTTGTTGTTAACGTATTGTTCCTTGGACTGCCATTGTTTGTGGGTTTCTTGATGTTTGGTCCTTTTTTGTTGTGCAGTATTTAGTGTCCTTTCTAGTATTGCAATCATCTTGTTTGGCTTTACTTTACTTGTCTTCTTAAGTGCATGTGGCTGTTAGTGTTCAGGGCTGTAGTGTGTGACTTGTCGTTTACTGGCCATATACACTAAAGTAATTTCTGAAGGAGTTAGCTTGTTCATTACAGTGCAGTTTAATTCCCAGCTTATTTTATATCGAAAGTATTATAGATGTAGGCCCAGGATTTTTATGAGATTTCGTATATAAAAGTAAGAAAGACGACAAGGATCAGGAATCGATTTTATCAAGTACCACACCAAATAAGGCAAATGTAATCTTCCCTAATTTTTCTCAGACTGATCGCAAACAGGGAAGACCAAATAGACTCGACACTGCCCCCTTGTTGCCAAGACCTGGTCAGCTGTTTATGCTAACACTGATGTATGCAGAAAGGAGTTTATGAGAATGGAAGGAACAACTCTGTATTATCTTTGGAATTATTGATTTTCATGTAATTTTATCATTTAAAAGAAATAATTTCAACAATTGCTTGATCAGATCTAAATCAGGGAAATAATTTCTACAATTGCTTAATCGCATCAACATAGTATTTAAAACACTCATCTTATTTCACAATATTTAATGGACAAAATGTGAAAACAACTATCACCTGCGTTTTCTCCGTTATAATGTCAATATATTTATTGGCAAAAATGAGATAAATAGAAGCAAGCCTCCAAAATCATTAGCACTGCTATTTATTTATATAGCACGAAACATATTTAAAAACGACACGCGATAATTATGTTATCAAAAATAAAATATTTTGTGATCACGTCATAATTATGTATATATCTTTGATAAATAGAATTAATTTTGTTAAAAGTTTAAAAAAAATTCGAAGTGCCAAATATAAATTTATCAAAACAACATACTCAACAGGCTCAGCTAAACATTTATACAGCTCGCTTCTTATTTCATTTTATTGCAGGAAGTAATACTGTTAAGATGCAAAACGTTCTTACGAAAAGCAATAGTTTTAAGCCAAATGCAAAAGTATTGCTACAACTCCTTTATAGCAATATCTTTTTTGCGAAGAGACAAATACTTATTTGGCGAAATGAGATAAGAATTTGCAAGGCAAATAAATTAAATTTGCATACTATTTCTTTAATTGGTTTGTCGACAAAAGATTGACAATTGAAATAAAAATTACTATCTTAACGCAATATGTTTTAACATTCTAAATATCATCGCGTCAAATCCACTTATATCTGACATTTTCGCCAGAAAACAGTCTTTTTCTGACGGATTTAAGTAGCAAGTGGTGGCGCATATACGCTTCCGTAGTTTTGCTTTCATTTATTTGCCAATAGCAAGTAGTGTATTCTCAGAAAAAAAATGTTATTTTTTCTTGTTTAAAATACGCGCGAAGAAATTGTTCTTTTTTTCAAAACAACTCCAATTTTTTTTCAACTTTTAACATCAAATAACTTTTTTAAAAGGCTTGTATTTCTATCTAGAATAAATATGTCCACATAATGAAACTGCATTAACAAAATACTTATTACTTTGAAGGGACTTTTTATAGAACATTTAAAGGGCATATGTCACCATGCTGTTTTTTCTGTTTTTCTGTTCTTTAATTTCTAATACCTCTAAAACGGCTTTCTTCCCTGGTCACTGATCTCTTAGGTCGATGGGTGTAGACAATCATCGAAAAGAGTTTGTTCGAAAAGCAGTAATATACTCGGAAAAACAATTGAAGGATATTAAAATTCTTTTGGCTATAAAACAGTTGAGAATATAATTTCCATACATGGCATTTTAGTATCTGATAGAACTACCAATATGCAATTCAGCAGAATGCAAAATAAAATTTACGGGTCATTGGTTACGATACAGAACCACACCAAATGTACCAACCCTCTTTAACCAAAGTTCACAAGCAAAAGAATTAGCGTTTATATTTTTGCTGCAACCTTTACCTTGTCATTACTTATTCTCTAATTCTGACCACAGAAAAATGTTCACACCCATTTATCAGTATTTGCACCTAATAACGTGAACACTTCTTCAACAAAAATGCACAGATATGGCATTCCCCAGCCAATATGACACGAAATTGGAAGCAAAACACTTACAAAAACTACAAAATTAGGTTTCAAACCTTTGGCTTAGAGCCAGCAATGATTTTGAAGCCAGCCACTATGGAATACGGACGATTAAAATGGGTTTCAATCATTTTTGAATGCTTGTGACTTTTCAGTATAGAGGGTTGCACCATTTGGACATGAACTGTACTTAAATCATTGAAGCGTGACTTAAATCAAACATTCATATTGATTGCAGATATCTGGAACTATGAAATGCATGCATAATTAGTTTAGTTTGTATTGTATTAAATGTTAGAGATGGAACTGAATCTAAATATCCTTCAGTTGTTTTTCTGAGTATATATGATGTTAATTTTGTCTTAAATATGAGTTTTAGCTATTTCTTAACATATTAAAAGAATGTGACTTTTTGAGCACATGTCCATAAGTGAGGTACTTAGTATAATAAATGCAAACATTGTAGATATATGTTTGAAATGCACGTGATTAACTCTTTCCTTCTATAATTGGCAAGCACTGACTTTAAAAGTGCAGCAAAGTTGGCAACTTGCCGCAAGAAACGGTTTAGCAGATCGATTGGGATCCCATTTCTTCAAACTGCGTCTGAATGTGTCATAATTTGATATATTATCTAATTAAAAGTTGTAAGTTCCATTCGTTTCATCCATCTCATTCTTCACATTCTCTCGTGTATATTTGGAGTCTATTTCAATATCAGGTCTCTGTAAATTCAGCCAGCCTGGCGTTAACTCTTTACCTACTAATGTCGTCTGCTGCTATATTTGAACCCCAAACAGTTTGGATCCAGATCAGGCCCGACAAAACGTCGGGCCTGTTCTAGATCCAAACTGTTTGACACTCTGGTGGTATTCCTGATTTTTTTTTAAAAAAGTTGATTTTGAAAAAAAACAGCAGACGACAAAATAAAGAATGCAAAATTGCCCAGTAGGCAAAGAGCTTAGGGGTAAATAATACGGAGTCAGATGATAAAAAAAAATTGCGGTCGAAATTTAGAAATGAAAACGCGAAATTATGAGTCGAAGATCCAAACATTCAGCATTTCGGTTATGTAATCTTTGTGATACAAAAAAAAACAAATAGCATTTTTCTGAATTTTGCTCAAGGATACAATGTGTTGTCATGGATACTCATTGGAAGCGGCTCACGGAGCCTTCCAGTATGTAATGACAAACATACGACTGTTTTTAAAATAAGCGACCAGTAGATTGACAAGCAAGCTTCTCTTATATTCTATCAAAGCCTGTCCAAGGGGTTCCTCCATTTTTACTAGTTATAGAAAAAGTATCCATGATGTTTTCGATTTCTGAATACGAAAATCTCTCAGATTCGATTGGTTACATGTACTTGGAACTTCAACACCGAGCCAGCACATTGGATTTTGGCGCTTATCGCATTGGCGAACAGCGAATGCCCTGGCGATGCTGCGCAGTAGATGGAGACCCAGACAAATCTTTATACTTCTAGCTGCATGCATGTCAAACGTATGACTTAACGCGTTTGCAATAAGTACGAATATATATAGGCAACACTTTTGAACTGCCATCTTGAAATTTTGACCGCTAAACTCGAAATTTCGACTTGTCATCTTGAATTTTCGACCTCTTGAGTTTAAAATTGGACATCAAATATTCGTTCTTCCAGAGCCTAATACCATGAATGTGCGGACGTAGGAATCAATAACATTACTGGAGGAAAAGAGAGCAGTTTATTTGTTAAACCCCGCCTTTTTCGCCTTCTGAGGGCAATAATCAATATGCAGCAAATGAATATTTATGAATTCGGTCACGTGCTATTTGTCGATAAGCTTCCCAGAGCGTATTTGGTGAAAATCGCAATTGTCAGGTTTTATTAGGAATTGTAAGGCTTTGCAAAAGTCAAAATAACACTCGGATTGTGAAACCGTGGAGGGGTTTAACGGGCACAGTTTTATTAAAATGTCAGCCGGTTTGGAGTCGCCCCATTCCGGATACATGACGGATAGCCCCGGAAGCCCACCAGCTTCTTTAGCGGATATGATCAGCCGGAATAAAATACTTGAAGGTATGTTGATTTCATTAAAATAAATATAGATTCATTTAATCAGGCTACGGTCTAATCAAGCCTTTTCGTGTCGTTTGTTCATTAATTCGTAATTTGTGATAACCGGTTTTATTAAATTATGCAATAATATTTAGCGAAAAGATTAATACGAATAAATTGCGGTCTGTCTAAGGTTTTCATATTTTCAATATCAATTTAGATATCAATTTCATCAAGCGAATTGTTATTAAATCAATTTACAGAGAGTTCGCGATCTATCGGGAAATTCATCAAATTAATTTAGTCCCCTCTTCCTAGATTAATTTCATGGATCTTTTTGATTATTTTTTCGAATGTTTGAAACCGTTGGAGAATTACGTTTGTCAATGTTGGGGAAACATATCAATTTGGCTGAAGCCATACTTGGTAAGAGTTGGTGATTCTTATATTTAGGATATAGACCTACTGTATATCCATACCAATTAAGTAATTAGTCTTGGATACTAGCCCTATAGGTAAGTATTTTCATCGTGTACATGCGTCAATGAAATTATTACTTCCAACCTGAGCTCTGTATTTTCATTGATGTCAAATGAAATATTTCACCCTTCTCGGTTTTATTAACCCGAACATCATTAGGGTAAAGTCTGGTATATTCGGACATACAACTAAATTCGGACAGCCACTTTGTTTGTTTCATAGTTCAATTATTGGAATAAAAAATAAATTAACTAAGCAAACAGTGAAAATCCTGATGAGACGGCTCATAAGGAGCCGTCTCATCTGGATTTCGACTGTTTGCAAATGTGTGTCCGAATTTACCTGATGTCCGAATTTACCCGATTGTACCCTATTTTTTTGATCGTGTTATGGTGACTTATTATTATCCCTCATGGTGGTTAGTATGTTGGTCGAACTTGTCTCGGTTGATGAAGCTGATTTTTAATATCAAATATTTTAGACTCCGATGATGTTTGGCGTTGTGGGTTTACACTGCTTGCTAAATTGTCTCATTTGGGAAACACTGCGCACAAGTGGAGTTAACTCTATGCCTTCTGGGAAAGTTTCATTCTGCTGTTTGTTTTTTCAAAATCAACTTTTTTGAAAACTTCTTTCAGGAATACGATCAGAGTGTCAAACAGTTTGGATCCAGATCAGACCCGACGTTACGAGAAGAGAAGCTGTTTAAGGTGTAACAAAACCATTAATATTGATGATTGCTACTGCAACAAGGGGATGTCTTGTAACGTGTTGTGCGTACGTGAATCTTGTTACAAGATAAACATTTATTATGTAATTATAAAATACGTTTAAAATTTATACATGTCTTAACTAAAAACATACCTACCTAATCTTAACCTACATGTATATTTGTTTCAACAAGCGCACACTTGTATATAACTACGGCCACTAGATTCTAGGGAGCAAGGCGCTCAAGAGGTTTATATTGTTTTAACAGAATCGTATTGCTACTGGCGAATGAATTCTCTAATTTATTGCACATCAGCTTAGCTAGTTGTCATTTATATTTTTGTGGTTTTGAACAATTTCGAAAATCTAAAGATTCGTTAAAGGCTTGTTTTGAAAAACGTAATTACTTATATATGAGTGCTTCTCTTCAATGAACTTGAATCTAGCGTTTCTAGTTTTATCATTGGGTGTTTAAAACACATACATTGTAGGTTTGGATTTGGTAGGAAAGCTTTTTTATTTGGGAAAGATATATAAACTTAAACTCGCTTTATAATGGCATACTAAATGGTGCTCTAAGTTATTTTTCTTGGTGTAACAGCATCTTGTTAAGTTGAGGGTACAAGATTAACAAGTTGTTCATACAACGCACTGCATTTTTATAACGACATAATACGTGTTTAAAACGATATCAATTTGAGTAAAAAGGGAAAATGATAATCAAAGAGACTATATTAATAAATGAATGTTTCTGTTAATCATTTAACAGCATAGGGTTCATTTGACCCTCAAGTCGTGTTATCATGACATAATAAGTTGTACGCTCGAAGTTGAAACATTATATATAGTTGTGAGTACAAGATAAAACAAAGAGTCGTATGCAGAACGTAATACGTTACATATTACGTTCTGCTTACGAATCTCTTCTTTATCGCCGTTATATCAAAACATAAGTTGTTTAACAAATAAGGATAGAGACATACATGTAATAAGTAAATAACATATTACGTTTTGCTTACGACTCTCTTTTTTATCGTCGTTATAACAAAACATAAGTTAATTGCTTAACAAATAAGGATAAAGGCATACATATAACAGTTAGGCACATCCGTTTGAACGAGATATAATATGTCGATCTAGATATGACCACTTGTAATATATCCAGAACGAAATATGTTATATCAATCGACATATCCCATATATTTCGATCGAAATATTGTTTTTTCTCAATCCGCACATGTGGTCTTTCTTGCGCCATGCGCAGTCTCGTATCGATTTGCGCATAGCGCGAAATTTTGAATTCGAAAGAAACAATTTATACCTACAAAAAAGCCAGCGTCATGGGTAAGTTCACCAGGGAAATTTTATACAAAATAGTGTCGAAAGTTCTCGTCCTCCAATGCTGAAGTAAACCCAAATAACGTTTCAATTATTCCACCGACACATTGTTTGTCACGTTGTTGGAAATCTGGATAAATCACCCTGGTCCGTCATTACATTACAGGCACCGAATAAAACCTACAGGTTTCGTAATTTTAACGTTTGGGTTATGAATAAAATGGGGAAAAAAGAATGTGGCGAATCCGAAAGAGTACATTCAATGTTAAGGTTTTAAATTATGCTAATAGCCTTACGAACCCCACAAATTAAATTTGATTTTATTTGGAATATCTAGAAACGTCCCTGTTGAGGCATACGCAAGAAATGCAATATCTACAGGGACCAGCCAGTGCTGATTTCACTTTCTGAAGTATGAACTATAGTTAGAATATCGTCAAACGTATATTCTAGGAACATACATATGCTAGTTTCATTATGTGAATAGTGAACTGTACATGTATAAATAACTGACCATCATATAGATTTAGCCCGCTCGCAAAACAAATAAACTGTATGAAGATATAGCCATTTATTGCTACAATGTTGATGACATCGAACATCGAACAATTAACAAACTCTTTTTGGGTTTATTGCCCCCCCCACCCCCTCAACGCACACACGCACGCCACTAAAGTATTTTAGTATTAATTCGAACACACCCCGCCTATAGCCAATGCTAAAAATCGTGTTATGAAACAACAAAGTCGCAGTTTTGAAAGCGCGTGGAAAGCGCGCGCTATAGCTGACGTCAATGTCCTCTGCAAAATGACATCAGTCATTACGTTAGACGGTGTAACTTGAAAGACTTTACAAATACATGTCTACAAACATGCGAAACAGTTCAACTACTGCAGGATTTCTTCAGTGCAGTGGCGGAAAGTTGGAAGAAGCTGAAGACTTCAGTGTGTTTTCGTCGTTTATTGCGTGTTCCAATCGAAATAGATCAGCTCTAGCGCGATCGTGATTTTATCTTCTTTACAACTGACCTCCAAACAATGAATTATTACCGAACAATTCACTGCAAGAGCTGATCTTTTTCTAAAATACGATTTAGCTTAACGTTGATATCGATACAAAAAGGCTTATGTTTAGGTAGTTTTGTTACAGACAAGCAGACAGACAGACAGATAGATCATGTTTTGCTGCTCGAGCGCACAAAGCTCGCAACATTGTATGTCGATGAACTGTCTTCAAATCTGTCGATGAACTGTCTTCAAAATGTATGTCAGTGAACTGTCTCAAAAATATTAAGTTAATTGAAATAGCCTAAACTTATATGTCGTTTTAGATATAATATTTCAAATGAAATATAGATATCCGGATGTAGAGTTATATGTATCTCGAAGGAGATATTATATCTAAGTTGAAATATAGTATGTTATATCTCGATTAAGGTATGTTATTTCGAATTAGATATCATATTTAAACCGACATAATATATCTCGTTCGAACGGATGTGCCTAACTGTATAAAAAGTTACGTTCTGCTTACGACTCTTCTTTTTTTCGTTATAACAACTAAATAAGTTGTGCGCTCGAAATGTTTTATCTTTTTGAAACAATATTATATAAAGTTGATAGCACAAGATTAACAAAAGAAAGTCGTAAGCAGACCGTAATATACGTCACGTATTACGTTCTACATATAACGGTAATGATAGCAGCGACGTGGCGTATTTGTATATCGTATTTTATTGTAGAATTTTGGCGGAAAGGCGATCCATGGTTTGAATCTTTACGGCATTACATTTGAATTCCAGCACTACCCTGAAGGACATGTCTCACTCTTTATTACTACCCCCTTCTAAAGTAATAAATTGTTATACCATGGCTTATCCGCCTGTACGTGGAGATAATGCACGAGCTTTGGCGAGTGGATTATCTTACGTACAGGTGGACAAAGATGGTGTAACTATTTCATACCACCTATATCAGTGTAGACCTTGCACATGTACGATATTTTGCGTGCTAAAGTTGGCAAGGGTGTCATAATTTTTGCTATTCTGCGGGCAGCGATATATTCAGGGTGTGTTGATGGTACTATACAAGATTATTAATCCGTCATGATAAATGCTTTCCAATAATAATGGAAAGTTTTAAGACATAAAATCGAGGGAAAGCAATAATACACATTTAGTATGCACGTTCACTTGCGATACCGTTTTTGAGAATCTGTATTTTTCTTCTTTTTTTTCTTTCGAGTAATATTTTTTGAATTTGAAACATATGTATATTTTCGAAAAAAACATACCGTGGCTTGATGAAAAATCGTATACAATTTCGTTACACTTATTAGCCAGCACATGAGACTTTGGTGCTTGTCAAATCGACGTGCAGCCAAAGTGCTGCTTTAGCTGTTCACAAATACAAAGTATGCAAATCTAGTCTTCTGGACCAACCCATAATAAGTTATGCGATTGAATATAATTAACATTGCATCAGCGAGCAGCAGAGGCTCTAACGTGTCAGTGCATATGCGCAGACTCGTTAGAGCATTCGCTGCTCGCATACACGAAGTATTGTTGAAGATGAAGACTCAGACCGATAATAAAAGTATGGAAGATGGCAAAGATCAAGAATCGATACAATCAAGTACCACACCTGACCAGGATACAATATCCCGCTGTATACGTCTACATGGGCATTGAAAACTTTTTTTTCGCAAATGTTATTAGTTTAAAATCTTGTTCGCTGGCCCATATCATTTTAATATAGGCTGCTCTATTGTCATAGAATAATCCGCTGTTGATAACAAAAAAGTTTTTTTTTCAAATACTGTTTCTCAAAACCTTTCATCGACTCACTTTTTAAAGTATCTTTTCTTGAAGAATAACATACATTTCATTTGCGTAAACAAATAATGGAACCTTTTCAAGTTTATTGGACGGTGGAAAATGATTAATAGAGGTGTCAATTTATGTTTGTACAGTATAAACGGCAACACAATATTCATAAGTTAACCTAATTTTAACCAAATGCTATCATAAATTGACGTGAAATTCCAAACGTTAAATTCCAGTAAAGTTCCAAGATCAGATGCAATTGGCCTAATGCGCCGTTTGTAACGGACCGTACTAGGTGTGAACGCCGCATAATAGCGTCTGTATACTGATATGACGTGAAAAATGCAACAATTGTATGTAACTAAGCTAAACTGGTGCCCTGTCATCGTCTCAATTCGCCTAGATAGGTAGATCTAGGGGAAGGAACCAGATTATAACTAAGCCAGACATACCTACGTAAAATGTAATATTATTCAACTTTACGTAAATGGCAACGAACACCCTACGCTTATGTAATGTTGTTACATTTTAGCTTAACTTTACGTCGTAATTAAATTTAAACTATACACAATGTGAGCAGCAAACAAATCAAGAAAACACTAGCAGCAACATAATCACCACGTGAAAACAGACAACAATCGAAATAAGCAATTCCATACCCATAGCTGTTATAGAGTTCGGAATGTTCAAGCACTCAATACAAGCCATTCGTGGTCGAACTTTCTAAAATTTGCATCTGCTGAATAATGGATTTCATTGTAGGTGATTCGGATTATGTATCATGGTGTTGTTTTTATGGCATTTCTAGTTTGGCAACCATCTAGCTGAGGAAGATAGAGTTGTTGCTTTGCTCATTGCATTCAAACGATTTAAATACATTCATATGTTTTACCATTTAGAATAGCTTTATTTATGCTTCTAATGTGTGCCAGAATTTATGCTTAAGCTGAACTAAGAAAAAAGAAATATTATATGTATTATATATGCGCCAATCTGCAAATCAAAATGAATTCCTGTTTTATTATATGCGAACATCAAATGAGTAGATCTACTATTCCACAAACAGTCTATGGCAGTGACGTAAGGTTAATCCCAAAATCGTTATAACTTTCAATAACTGTATGAGATCTACTGATAACTTAAATTTAGTACCAAAACATATTATGACATAACTGTCGAAATCTCCTTGTTCAATTATACATGTGTAACAGCGTCATAATGCATATCTATGCAAAATTTGATCCAAATATACCATGTGGTTCAAGAGTGAGAATTTTTACTAACAGACCACGGACGGACGGACTCACATAGTGATTATAATGCACACCGAAGGTCGTGCAACTGTTCTCTGTCTTGATATTGCAATGGTTCTACTTGCTGTAATTGAATTGTCGAGTAGAACTTTGTGAAATTCATACGAGGGCTGTTCAAATATGAATGCAAGTAGCTTCATATCTTTCTTCACATATATGCTACAACAAAATGATAAACGTTTCTATAAAGGACTATATGTCATTTATAAACTGGCACCAGACATAAAGAAAAATACAGTATACTTATCGAGCTATAGCCTCTTGAATGAGGGTCATGCTAGCATACTAACAAACTCAATGCTTCGCACATATACCAATGATATAGACGAGCGTATAATTCGTCGATAAACAGGTGAAATCTCTTGATATTTTTACGGAAGTATCCCCATATTCTTATATAATGATTCTGTGAAAGTTATGAAAATCTGACATGCTTTTGTTAGATTACAACGAATAGTTTTCACTATTTAAGTCTCCTTGTGTTTGCAAATAAATTATAAACAAAACACCACCTTTCAGTTTCAGTTAAACTTATCTCCAACAAAATGCGCGAAGCAACATTTAATCTAGTTTTAACTCAAAGACAATATGTTGTTCGCTCATACTGAGTTGTTGCTACAAGAAAATGATAGATAGTGGGTAGTTTTTAAACGCTGAAAAGCATTTTTATTAAGTCAAAACTGCCTTAAGTGAGGGAGTTATAGAATTTATACTTAAATTTTTTGTCATAACATTGTGGCTTTATTCTAAATATGAACGTAAATTTTAAGTTTGACCACAATAGGCATTATTTGCAATAAAATTACTCATCTAGTCTTGAGGACTAGACAGCTTGTACATATTTTAATTAATGTAAACAAGTCATTAAGAGGCAGAAAAATGCTTGAAAAATAATATAAAATGTGAATACTCTGTAAATAGAGGACGGCGCATTTTGAAAACTCCCTTATGACATATTTGGCCTGTTTTTCAGCAAAACGGAAAGCAAACGAGACAGCGATGTTCATTATTACATCACCAGTAGATAACTCAAAATGACGTTTATCATAAAATTAATGACGTCACAAACGTACCTGTTTACTCGAGATCGAAACCGGATTATATAAACTTTATCCTGCAAGCAACTTTTGGATTGTTACATAAACTTGCATCTTAAAGTTGGTGCCATTTTGTCTAAAACTTACAAAGACGACAAATAGTTCTTTCCAGAAAGGTATGACATTTTGTCGTAGCATATATGTAAAGAAAGTTATGAAGCTATTTGCATTCATATTTGAACAGCCCTCGTATCTTTTAACCCAAGAGTACCCATATCCCTATAATCACATAATACGTAAACAAATAGTAACCTGAATTTCACAGAAAAACGAATATGTGCAAATGGCACCAAAGTTCACTACCTTTCACGTATTGTGCAAAAGTGTGTAAGTTAAAGAGGTGCCAAGCGTGACAGCTGTTCTGCCACACTGTAACTGTCGTGAAAATGGACGATCACCATTACAAGTAGACTGAAAGGTCAAATCTGTGGAATTATGTGATGATTATTAATTTTATAGATGAGAACAATGCAAACACCGTACCGTAAAATAACGAAAACATTTGCTAATAAGACGAGGGTATTTGAATTAAGGATTAATCCTTTTAAGATCAATGGAATTTTGCATTCAGTTCGATACAGTAAAGTCGGGATGGTCCTTTGCATTTATTGAGGGTTACAGGTTATAATTTCCATTATGAATATTATATTTCTTTCTCTGAAGATTGATTTTGTCTTTAATAGTGCAGACTCTAATGAAATGCCGCCTTATGCGGCATTTCATCTGGGTCTTCACAGTTTGTCATAGTACCTGTGTCATTTCAAAGTAAGAAAGACAGCAAGGATCAGGAATCGATACAATCAAGTACCACACCCGTCCCAGATACTAAGTTTTGCAATAATCTGTTTTATTTTTTAAGTGTGTGCGTGCGTGCGCGTGTGTTGCTACAATTGCAAGAAACTTACGATATATGAAATCTGTAAAAAATGCACAGGTTTCATATTTTGTAAATTTTCTCGGCGTGTCCATATTTTAAATACGTTTTAACGTTTATAAAGTACGGGTTGAGATCAGAGACTGCCGACCGCACATCCTGACCAGTACATTCGTGTTTCACCTAGAACTTAGACAACACCAAATGGACACATATAATGTTTGCTTGTTTTTTTTTTGTTGACAATATACTTCATTGAGCACACCAACGGATTATTTTGAATTGTGGTCTGAATATAGAAAGCAGGTTTCATCTGTGATCAAAAATATGAATAGGCCGGACCGAGATGCGACTGTGTGATTGGTCACTATAATAGTTGTTCATTCTATGCAGGACATATAGAGAAAATTAACTTCTAAACAATTTATATACAAACCTTGCATAGATACTGCATATCAGAATGTCTCTTAAAAACTTTTTATACCAGTAATTATTGAACCAGATAAACAACAAGCCATATCTCGTTAAAACGGCCCTTCAGAAAAGTGCAAATTAAAAAAAACTATTTACGGATTTATGTATTTCTTATTTATTAATTCATTAAAGCTAGTGAAATGTTCTTCAAAAGTAATCAGATAATCCACAAGCTTTAGCGAGTGGATTATTCTACGTACAGGTGGATAAACATGGTACAACTATTTTATACCACCTACATCAGTGTAGACCTTGCACATCACGAGATATTTCATGTTAAAGTTGGTAAAGGTGGTATAAAACATAAGAAGCAATATACATAGTCGCGAGCATACCAGTATATTATAAAGAAAACACAAGAGTAAATACTTTATTTATTGCCATTTATGTATTTTGACATATCTGATGGTAGATTGGTTCCATACGAGATGATGCTACACTCGTATTTGCAGTCGGAACAAGGTAGTCATGTTCATGTTTAGGACAAATAAAAAGTGGACAACTTATAAAATCCTGTGAAAAATGCACTTTGACCTTGGTCTTTATTTGCATGATGCTGTAGGGGCTTAGTGTATTGACCAGCCTTATCACGAAAGAGTTGTTTTTGCGTTACTTGGGTTTCCGCTCTTTACCTGTTCGTAAGCGTCATGCCTCTGGTTATAACTTTCTTTTTTTTAAAAAAAATAATTGAAATCAGTATATTACTTTTATCATCTGTCGAAGTAAATGCATGTTATGATACCCATTGGAAGCGTCTCGGTGAGACGCTTCCAATGGGTACCACAACATGTGTTGTCATAAAAACGTAAAGCAAGATGGCGACCCGGAAACCCATCTTATCCGAAGCCACAGCTTTAGTAAAACTGGAAAGTAATGTACCCACTCTCCTTCCGTCCCCTATCAGTAAAGATCCATTCAAATCCGCTTAAGAGTCTTTCAATAGGGCTTAAGGCACATCACATATGACAGACAGTCAGCCACGTCGGCGGTTAAGCCGGGTTTTAACGTCACGCGAACAGGTGATATCGACAACAGGAGGAAATCAAGCATGACACATCACAGGTAAAATCTATTCAGAAGATCAAAAGGACCGCCGCACGCGCACCTGCCGGTAAATTGACAGATAACGGTACAGCGAACTACTTTTATAATGATTAATAGAGATAAATAGAAATCGAATACAATCGAGAAAAATGAACGACATATTATTAACGTGCAAAAGTTTTTGTTAATATAAAAATGAATTTTGTTATTTGAACGGTAAAACATCGAATATTAATATGCTGACCAGAATCAATCGCATCCGCACAATCTGTTGGCGTTTTAAATTCGAAACTTTATGTTAAAGCTGTATAGAAATATCATGATTTATCGACTTATCAATTTTATTTGATTTCATTTCCATCGGAAAAATAGGGAACTTTTTGTCCGCCAGTCTCGTGCACATGACATCTGCTATGCAACTATAACCTATGCGCTACAGCACCTTTTAAAAAGCCTTGAGTGTATATTCTGACCAGCTAGACGCAATTATATCAAGGGTGCCTTCAGTGTATCCCTTAAATACTTAGCAGGTATTCTTTGACTTTTCGCTTACTGTAAAGGCGGCGCCTCATGAATGCGTTATTAGGACTGGTCAACCTTGAACATAGGTAAAAGCTGAAAATGAGACGTGGTTTTATTCAAAAGTAACTGTATCAGCTTGCGCCATTATCTCAGTATAGACGCAAAACACATTATTTAGTCCTTAAAACGCCAGCAAAATAATTGCATCTGAAAATGTCTATTTAACATAAGCATAGATGCAAACATTGTGGACCCAGATCAGACTGCTCCTACAGGAGCAGTCTGATCTGGGTCCACACTGTTTGTATACAAGGCTTCAAATATTTTAGTGGACGACAAAAAACATACATTTTGTGATTATGCGCTTTAAGGGTTAATAAATGTGAGTTCAGTGTGAATATATACGGTTAGGATTTTCATGAAATGCACGCACGTTTGCGCCGCCCAAACAACTTATTATTTCTTCACCAAATTATAAATAGAACCTGATTTCCCTTCCTTAGCAGATGGAATAGCCGAACCACACCCAGATATGAATATTAAAGTTGCCGCCTTTACAGTAAGCGAAAAGTCTAGTAATATGTTACAGACATATGAAGAAGTTAATTGATTAAAAACATTTTTGATAAAACAGCATTTTAACTCAGCACGATTTTGAGCATTGTACATAATGAATGTTAACAGTGCACACATTTAAAAAAAATACTCCAATGGCTTAAGTGTATCCTTTTATAATACTTTGTGAGTATGGTAAAGACATATTGAAGATGTGCATAAAGTAGTTTTGTGCCATTTTTGGATAATCCAAAGCATTTTGAACTTTGAACTTAACTATTTTTTTTTTTAGATCATTGCAGTGCATACCTTGTTTCAATTGTTTTTCATTCAGTTCAGAGGGCATGTCATGTGGTTTTAATTGTAACAGTTACTTATCATTGCCTGTCTTTAACTTTACTTAATCTTGTATAAGTCTTTTTATTTATTTATTTGTTAAAGACATAGAAAATTTAGCAATAATACTGGTACCACTCATTATGATTCTCTCCAGGGGTCATACTGGACAGATCAAAGGCTAATCTTTATTAGGTGATTATGACTTCCTTACAGGGGGCAATAAAGTGGTCCCATGAAGGGATTAGGTATTTTCTGATAAAATATTGATCTTAATCTTAGTGAAAGAAATTGTGTTGTATACAGGTAAGTCCCCTCTTGAGGCCCCTTTAAGTTTGTGAGATACTGAAACTGTCCCTTATCAGTAAATTCACTAATGATTCCAAATATCACAAAATATATGCCTTTAAAGGCTTTGAGCGAATTTAAAGGAGCCTGCCGGAACAAAATGTTGCGGGGGGTATATACTGAAAGCAATGCTTGCAGCCAAATTATTGCCCTTTACAGCCTGTGATTATATAAATATATGGAACCATGCAACTGGACAGTCTGATAAACAGACATGGGTGTATAATATTACTTAGAATCTCATTTCTTGCTTGCGACGTATTTTGTCGTATGCTGATAAGCTTTGATAGTGTTCCTGCGTGCCCGGATCCAGAACGTTTTATCAGAGGGGTCCAAATTTGATTTTTTAATGGGGGAAAGAGGATCCAAATAAATACCACTATAAGCGTGCCATCATCGACCCACCAGCAAAACGCCATTTAAATGGCGTTTTGCTGGTGGACCGATGATGGCCCAACATTGACTGCCGGATTGGTAGCTTTGTGATTTTAAAGGGATCCGGACCAGTATTGCTAAGGAACCCTATATTTTTGGGGTTTTTTAGGGGGGGATCCTATATTTTTGTAATTTTCCAGGGGGGTGGTCTGGATCCCCCTGCCCCCCCCCTCTGGATCCGCACATGTCCTCAAATATTGTTTTCAAACAGTTGAGTTTTTAAAAAAATCTGGAGATGACCCTCAGCATGCAAATGGTTAACCAGCATGATAGCGACAAAGACAAACTGTTTCACCTCTTATGTATCAACAGAAACCATAGATGTGTGGCTGTAGTTCCTTTCTTCTTTTGCTCACGCTAGCTCGATGTTTGTGTCATCCTGTCAACTACGGACATGTGTCACTAGTACGGCTTTACGCTGGAAGGTCTATTATGGCTTCTTAATGTCAACATCTTCATTCTTCGGCTGTTTAAAATTTCTGCTAGAAAAGTACACGACACTATCACGAAGTCGGAGGTCTTGTCAGGGTAAATGACACATTTTAAAACAAAGACACTTTTATGTGCAACAGTCGTAATAGCGTTTATTTTGCATTTCAAAAATGTACGTATTTTGTTTGACTTTTATGGACTGGCGGAATATTCTCGCTGTTTATTGTTACTCTCATTGTTTGTTGGATTTTTGTGTGTGTTTTGTCCTTATTATATTATGCAGTGGTTGGTGTCTATTCTGGTGTAGTTGGTTGCTTTGCTTTAGATATCTTCTTGCTATCATGTGACTGTTGGTTTTCTGTGTTTCTTCCTCCCGGTGCTTATAGTTAGTCTGCAGTGTATGATTGTGGCATTTCCTGGTCATACCCATTTATTTCATTCCATTTTATAGTGCGGCCAGCTAACAGAGACTGGGCGTGTCATACAGAGCGCTGTCTTACACTGTCATATGAGACTAGTCTACAGTAAATCGGAAGTAATAGCCTATGTACGCTTTACTCGTGCAACCAACTGAAGCGCAGATGACAAGGGTGACCAACTTTATACGTTAGCATGCCTGGTTAACGTTTATCTTTAGTATGCTGCCGTGGGACCTACTGCATATCATTTTCCGGGATGAAAAAGTATTTGGGGAGGGTAGGTTTACACTTTCTTCAAATTTTGTCTGTATGGTAAAACTGGTTTGATTTTTAAGCCTGATACAATAATAATAAATCACCAAATAGAACTCAGCGGGACAAGGGTTTAGTATCTGGATCATGAGAAAAGGGCAAACACACACGAGATTTGGTCTTACCGTATATCCGAAAAAGCCTGTAATAATCGCTCATTCTGGCGTGTCCAGAGCAACTAGATGTCTAAAAGTTGTTCGGAGTCTTCTTCAACTTGCATACTTTGTTTATGCGAGAAGCGAAAGCCCTGGCAAGGTCATGCGTACATGCTGGCTCGTCGGAGCCTTCGCCCCACGCCGTTGTTATAAGAACCATTTCCTGTGCTGACAAATTTATAGCATTATTTTTTTTCATTGTGGACCATTTATTTTATTTTCTTATTCAGTATATAATTTGAAATTTAAAATTCGAAACATTGTCAGAGCGCATATATCCAGACTAGCCAGTCTCCTTGTTATCAAAATTAATTCGAGATGCCCTTTTCTCACAATGGGCTCAAAACTACTACGGTATACAAGTATTTTCACAGGTGAATAAATACACTCTGCCTTACCGATTTTTATATGGAAATGTCCAAGGGTGTGTCTTTGCTAAGAACCGCCCAGTCTCTCTTATCTGGACGGACTATACACATTTAAAGGTTTGGATAATCCATGTGCGTTGAAATAGAACAGGTTAACATTTCCAAATGACATTTGTTTAAATCCATGTTTTATTTGTGTAGTTTGTATGTCGATAGCCTTAATTAACTTAGCAGATAAACATTTGTTTCTATTGTTGAAGTCACTAATAGCATTAAACACACTCTCGCAAAACAATAAGTTGTAAAATACATACACAATAGAGATGAAGAGCAAGAATCATCTCTACCTAAAAAGGGGAAATTAACAATTGCAAAATTAAAATCACCTCTTTTATCATAATTTTTGGATGAAACCATGCCATTTGTTATTTGCACTTCTAAATCCAATAGAAGGGGCTTCGAATTCAGAATCACCAGAATTTGCTTTATTTAGCTTACGTTCAGCGGGAATTACCTAACTTGGTGAGGAAGAGAAAACTGGTAGATTTACTTTAACTGTCTTTCTGGTGTCTGGTGACTGTTAGTATTCTGCGGCTCTTCCTCGCGATGTCATGGGTTGGTCTGCAATGTCTGATTGTGGCATTTCCTGGTCATACTCGCTTACACTTTGCAATTTGTTCGAAATAAGGATTATCAATATTGAGTAAGTCATCTAGATACCTGAATGTAGAGTCGAACGCGTCAACTACACCAGCTTGATTATTGTCAGACACAAACAACATGACATTAGTTCTTAAATAAATGTGTAGAAAACTGTTATTACAATGTAGATAATTAGAAGTGCTCATTGGAATATTACAATCTGTCTCCACAATTTAGAGCCAAATCTAATAACTATATTGTCCACAACGTGATAATGTGTGTCATAAACTTTCGGACATGACCAAAATTGATATTTTTCAGCTATTTAGAAATGGCAAAATAATTACAAGACAAATAAAGCGAACCTTCTCTCTATGACAAAAGCTTGCTTAATGTATTTCGCAAGCTTTTCTTTTTATTTGGTTAGAATTTGAGATAATGTTGTAGATATAGTAGAGACATCATAAGTAGATAAACAAGATGCTAGAAAACATTTAGATTTAAATTTATTAAGAATTTAATCTGAATTTTTGATAAACCAAACTATTTGTTATACCGTAAAACATTCTGCTTGAGCAAGGACTTATAGTTAGAAATAGTAGAAATCATATAATAGCAATGCTGACTTAATGCTTTTGTAGGATGCCAGCTCGATTATTTCCATAGAGATTTTTGTAGTTTAGTATAGCAAATACCACCATCACAAATAGCAGTCACACAGTGACTGAACTTGCACATTGTGTGTGATTGTTAAGTATCTACGGGGTCCACAGATATCATATGTATATCAAGGTCCTTGGGCAAAAATATCTTGTACTTTATTCTTAAACAGACTCTAGCTATGTTGTTTCACAAGAGACATACAGTGCCACCAAGAAACAGGAACCAAATTATTATTATTATTATAATTATTATTATTATTATTATCATTATAATTATTATTATTAGTGTAAACAATATTTTATTCAAATATAAAGTACATCGAGATACAACAGATACATCATATATACAATAAAATACATTTGAAGGGGATACAGAAATAAGTCTAAGACTTGTTTGAATCTGCTTCCCTAAAGGAATCATCTAAATAACATAATTTGATTAGCAGTTGATTTCTTGATGATGTTTCCAATTGAATTATATGTGATTACATTTTATGCAGATAGTAAATGATACTAAGAAGTGTGTGTGTGTGTGTGTGTGTGTGTGTGTGTGTGTGTGTGTGTGTGTGTGTGTGTGTGTGTGTGTGTGTGTGTGTGTGTGTGTGTGTGTGTGTGTGTGATCTAGCAGATAAGATAGAGAAAGAGAGAGGTTTCCACGGTATCGACCTTATTGGATAAGAAAAAGTGCCATTATATTGGTAGTTAGTTCTCAAATCGTTTTGAATGGGTGATAAACTCCTGAACAGCTTTGAAGATAATACAATTTGTATTGCTGTTTAAGCTTCGTTCACCGTACAACTGCACGTTAAGAGTTGGGACACAGTGTCTTTGAACCTTTTCTAGCATAATTTGACGCTGGGCTGTGAACCTTGCACAAGAGAAGAGGAAATGCTGGACGTCTTCAATTTCGCCACATGTACAGAACTTGTCTTGTATGATGTTTTTACTGAATAAGGTGTAATGCAAACTGCTACAATTTGTCCTAATTCTAGCATGAAGTATCTGTTCGTTTCTGCTGCCAGTGAGATAATAATAATTTGGAACAGGTTGTCGCGTTGACATCTTCTTTTTGAAAGAAGAAACTGATGGACAGGACTGAACTGTGTTATCTAGAGTATTCCACTCACGTATGGTTGAGGGGAGAAATGAATTATAGTACAGTTGGGATTTAGCGTCAATTGTTTGATATTGTTCGCTGTTTCTTAGTGGATACCTGGACATGGCACCTACAAGGGGAGGAAGCAATGAACTGAGATATGCTGGAGTTTAGTAGTTGGTCATTTTATAGTACAGAGTCAATTTATGTTGCCTTCGTCTTCAGCTAAGAGTCTCCCAGCCAGTTTCTTTATATAAATTCTCAATGGATACTAATTTGGTTGTTCCAGTCACTATCCTGGCAGCTTCAAGCTGTATCTTCTCAAGTTCGTCTTCCTCATACTTAGTAATATTGCACCAGACAACGTCAGCATATTCTAAGATTGGCCTAATAAATGCCATATATATAGTTTCTAGTGCTTTTCTGTCTAAACGAAATTTGAGTTTACGCATAAGGTGAATTCGCTGCCATGCTTTTGTAGTTATTAATTGTATGTGCTTGTGCCAAGTACCACTACTTTCAAATGTTACTCCTAGATGTTTGTGACTTTCGACTTCTGCGATTTCTTGATTATTCATAATTACAGGTGGGTGAACAGGTTTATTTAATTTACGAGACAGTAGTATGTATTCGGTCTTATTTGGATTAAAAGATACCAGCCATTTCTCAGCCCATGCAGATAAAATTATTATTATTATCAAAAGCATATTGCTCTGTGTTTGTTTCATGTTTTGTTGTGAAGTGCTTTGTGTCCTTTCTAGTTTTGCAATCATCTTAATGGGGAAGAGAGAGCTGGTTGCTTTACTTTATTTGTTTTTCTGGTGTCTTGCGATTATAAGTGTTCTGTGACTCTTCCTCACACTGACATGGGTTGGTCTGCAGTGTGTGGTTATGGTATTTCCTGATCAAACTCACTAACTTTTTTGCTATTTGAGTAGTATTTTATAATGCATTTTAGGAAATCAAAGTTACTCTTGTATGTTATACAAAACTAACAAGAGTGTTTGTTTTTTTTCTATTTAGTGTGTGCATTTTAGCTACAACAAATGCATTCGAACTGACAAACAAAAGAAGCAACATCAACTGTAACAACAACTAAAGTATTGATAATAATAATTATCTTTATAACAATTGAAACGATGATAATGGTATTAATTATTACGGTAATATTATACAATCGCAATATCTCCAGTACAGACAATTCGTAGTCAACTTGACGCAGTGGAAAACAATTCTAAGACAATGCTAAGAGCTATTTTTCTCCGAGGAGTAATCATATTCCCATTATACTTTTTAAGACGGATTGCGGCAACTCATCACTGTCCAACCATCGTATTATTCACACAACCTGACATTAATATATATTGATATCTTGAGAATTAGATATCACTTCGTCACTCTACGCATTAAAACCAGCACTATTTATCTTGTTTTGTACACAGCGATTAATAGAAGACACGTTTCTTGGTCATTATGATTCGTATTGCTGGGTGTTACACTCTTCACATATTTTGTATAGTTCGTTTCTGGAAACAGACAGAAGAGATATTTCAATCCAACTGGGGAAAATTGTGCAACATTAATCTACTCCCTCGTTGATGAGTGTCTAAATACTTTTTGCACAGAATCTGAGATTGTTTTGTATAACATATAATGATGCAGATTATCTGCATCATTATATGTTATACAAAACAATTTTAGACTGTTAATGTATCATATAAACTGCAGGAAATCTTTAATCCACAAATTGCTTCTTATATATATTTGAAGAATTATTCTGTAGAGTTTTTTAGTTTATGATGCTATGATAATTTATGTTATACTTGTTTGGCAAAAATAACATGTATGTTTAATGCCAATGATGTAATTGTTTTGTTTGCTTTTATTTGTCTAGTTTTTCGTAAATGGCCAATTTCCTGTATCCGACTCAACATTTCTTGGATTAATTTGATAAAAAATTAAAGTCGAATTCAATATTTTTCTAGAACAGAACAATAACATTGGTATAAAAAGTAAGTATAAACTTTCATTTAAGACATTTGTTTAACACCAGTAGCGCCTCTATTGGACGCCTCTAGTGGGTACATAGCTACGGCACACAACCTTTAATTTTAATTAAAAAGAATGTAATCCATTTATTCTTGAAAAAGCCCTTTTTGATAAATAAAAACGGGATCGGAAAGGTTTGGATTCGGTGCATTTGTTAACTTAAACACAACCGGGAGTACTATTCCTTATAAAGCACTTGTACATTTCAGCATTACAGATTTTTTTAACATAACACATATAATTAGGATTTCTGTTGCAATCATTCAAAAACAATTATGCATTTTATTGACTACGTGAGATCATCAGTGTTGAAAAAATGACGATTTTTTTTTATTTGGGCAGTAAAATATATTTAAGCCCCTCGGTGGCATCGGCTGCTCTCCATTCTAAGGTGGTGATTCTATCGTTGTCGATTCACTGTTTGTTGGGAGTTTTGTAGTTGGTCCTTATTTTGTGATGTAGTTCTTTTAGTATCCTTTCAAGTTTTGCACTTATTTTTGCTGAAGAGGAGAGAGCTAGTTGCTTTGCTTAGGTTATGTTCTTGCTGTCGTGTGGGTGCGGGCGTCTGTGCTCTGTATCTTTTCCTCGTGGTGTCGTTATTGGTATTTGATAGTGACATTTCCTGGTCATACTCGCTTGTTTTTTAACATTAAAAATGTTATGGTTTTCCAGATACCGTTATAGTCTATGTCGAATGGGCATCCCGTGTAAATTTTGTGACGATTTTTGGCGACCTATACCAAAATAAACTTTGGGTCATATGTAACAATTTAAACCAGTTCGCCCATCTGAGTTCCGCGTCTGGTCCGAGTAATGACGTCATCAAAATGGCGGCTATAGTGCTATAATGTACACATATAAGACAACGTATTTAAAGCAATAGTTGAGGGAGAATTTATTGCTAGAAATGATTTTTCGTCTTTATTTAACTGATTGGACGTCAAACAATACGAAAAAGATGTGCTCCATTTTTTCAGACGCCTAGGTCCATTTGGGGCTCCCAAATCGATACATTTGACCCAGATCGTATTACTTTTGTTTTAATCCTGTATAAATTTCATGCTAAAATTATGTGGTTTTTGCTCTTGTTTAGTTAATTTGGGGCCATTCTATACAAAATATGAAGTGAATTAGGTTTTATATTCCTAGAATGGGAAAAAATCTATTTTTGGAGTCCTTATTTTCATTGAAATAGGCCTAGAGACGAATAATGGAGCTGTTAACGCACACGACATATGACCTTATAGTCTATGTCGAATGGGAATCTCGTGTAAATTTTGTTACGATCTTTGGTGAACTATATCAAACTAAACTTTGAGGCATGTGTAACAATTTAAACCAGTTCACACATCTGAGTTTTGCGTCTGGACCGAATGATGACGTCATCAAAATGGCCGCTTAAGTGCTACTTATGCACATATATACATAAGTAATTATATTCGAAGCACTAGTTATGTGGGAATTTCTTGCTGAAATCAATTTTTTGTCTTTATTTGATCGATTTGGTGTCTTCTGATACGACAATGACGTGTTTCTTTTTTTCTGATCCTTGGAACCCATTTTTGCGCTTCAGATTCAATAAAGTTGATCCAGAACCCATTGCCGTACTTGTTATCCCGTAGGACATCATGCTGAAATTTAGTGTGTTTTTTTCCTTTTGTCTATTTGATTGTTTGTTTGTGCTTAAGGTCCATACAACAGCAAAGGTCATATTGAGACGGGGCCACAGCCTAAATTCTCATCTGACAGACTAGTGAAGCCGGAGATCAAACACTCGACCCCTGGTTTACAAGGCGAGGAGTACAGCGGCTCCTTTGTTTTGATGAATTTAAGACCATACTATATAAATATGACCGACCCCTGAGGCTATTTTGGGATACTTTTGTTTTGGGTTTTAAGTCCTAGTCAATGGTCATGGCCATGTCGAGATGGTCAATTAACCTAACCACGCTTTTCCTGGGCAGGCTTAGACTAGGCAGTACTTTGTGCATACGCCTTCGCTTGTAACTGACAACATCCCTTCTTGAATAACTGAAAGAAGGAGAATGACGATAGAAAATATTCATGATCAATCTCCACGGAAGTATTGGGCCTGGATCGAACTCACGATCCCTGTATCAGCAATTCAACACACTACCGATTGCTCTACAGGGCCAGGTCCTTTTGGGGTTCCTATTTTATTTAAGTGGACCCTATATCCGTTATTCAGTTTTGGCCCTATTTGATTGCTTTGGAGCCATACTATATGAATTATTGATTGCTGGGCTCATTGACCTGGTCTATCAGTCAGGCGCATATGCGGCATTCGAAAGGGTTTTGGTGAACAAGGGAAAATGGCATTTATTTCAGGGAAACAGAGGAAGAAAGGCCAATTTTTGAGGGGAACAGAGACAATATTGGGGAAGAGGGAATGTAAGAAAACAAAATTTGAGGGAACAGCGGAACAAGCCAATTTATTTCAGAGGATCAAGGAAACATGCATACCCCCAAAGAGGACTTCGCATATCACTTAGGCGACAGAATACCACCAAAGTAATGGCATACAATATTGCTCGAAATTCGCCATTGTAATACAAGCAATGATGTTCAAACAAATGCTAGTGCATACGTTATTTGTGGTGAAAAGCGACGCAAGCAGTTTTACTACAACCATTTATTACTCCTTATTTGGAGGTAATGTTGTTATAATAGGAACATAAGTGTCACCTTATCAACTCCAAAATGATTTTTAACCATGCATGTCTTTGGTTGCTGAGAGCAAAAGTTTTTAGCCCATGACTGGTACCATGAACGCCATGGACATGTGTTCTGCGTTTTTTTCTTAACTTAGGTCAATGTGTAACCAGAGTTAAATAAATATCCTTCAAGGCTTGGCATGAAGTTATTACACTGACCTTGAGCCCGTATAACGGAGACATGTATTCTGTACATCTTCTCACTGAAGAAACCATTTTAGTAGAAACATAATGCAAACATGAAATCAAATGTTCAAATTATTGACCTTCAACTGTGACCTTGAGTTGGCATGGATGAAACATAATGTTTGCATACAGTCTCAATGAGTTGAATATTTGATTAAAGTTAAAATGGCAATCCTTCTGACATAAAGGAAGGAATTCAAAAGTTCAAACTTGTGACCTTAAATTTTTACATAGAGCTTTAGCCACAGTGTTACCATACATTTTGCATATCCTCTCACTGAACCGGACATTTCACCTATATTTTATGAAATAATTTCAGGGTAAAGGCGATAGGGTGCGGACATAGAATTAAAGGCTCAAAATTGTGGTCACCATTGGTGACCACGACCTTGTGGTCATGGTTGAATTACACGCTTCGCACATCATCTAACTTAGACAAATATTCGCCCAAAATTAAATATAGGGTACACATGAAATTCAATGTTTAATCCCATTACCTTCAACTGTGACCTTCGCCTTGAGTTTGCATAATTGAGCTATGTGTTTTGCACACCCTCGTACTGAGCTGAACTTCTTATCAAAGTGTAATGATAATCCTTCAAGGGTTTGAGGAGATATGGAGCATACGCGCGATTGAAGGCTAAATTCCATTACCTGTAACTGTAACCCTGACTTTGAGTCTGCGTTATTGAGTCATGGGCTCTGCACACCGTCTAATTGAGGTGAACATTTGACCAAAGCTTAGAGATTTTTTAAAGGTTAATGAGATACAAGAGTTATGGATAAACAGATGAATAGATACTTTTCGGGTTGGAGGATTTATGAATATGGAATTTGCTTTAAGAGCTGTTAGGTAAATTTTAAATATATTTGACCTTGACCTTTGACTCCAAAGTCATATCGGTGATCTTAAATTTTTGTTGTAATCTACATACCACCGGCAACCATTGTCTCAAATATGAACACCCTTAGTCAAAACATAAAAGAGGAGTTCGTGTTACGAGCCATAAGTCAGATAGATTCTTAGTATATTTGACTTTGAATTTCGATTCCAAGGTCACATCGAATATCAGATCTGAGACCTTTGTTACAGTCTACGCTGAATAGCCGATTACTGTGCCAAATATGAACACCCTCGGGCATGTACAATATTGTGTAAAATTGTTGTTCTTATTAACAATCTGTAGCGGCACGAGCACTAAATTGTAAAAGACTTTGTCTGGCTAACATACTTTAATACATATACTATGAATATTCGTATCAATAGCGCGGTGACCGCCATTCTGATGACGTCACTTTTAACACCAGAAGCGGATCTCAGATGTGTGAACTGGATAAAATCGTTTCTAATGCCTCAAAGTTTAATTTGATATAATTCGCCGAAAATCGTCACGAAATTTACACGGGGCCAAATTGTGTCCTTTTCGACATATGCTACAATGTGACTCATGCCCTATGCTCATGGGCAAGATGGCCTATTGCATTTCAAAGTAGAATTCTGTGTAAATTTTGTTTCTGTTTAAAATCTGGAGTAGTTCTGGCATTAAATCTATAAACAAAAACGTTTATTTTGCCAATATACTTTGATTTTTCTGATATACATACGCATTATAACTGTGCGATGGCCGCCATTTTAATGACGTCATTACTCGGACCAGACGCAGAACTCAGATGGGCGAACTGGTTGAAATTGTTGCAAATACCCCAAAGTTTAATTTTATATAGGTCGCCAAAAATCGTCACGAAATTTACACGGGACCATTTTTTTGGCCCATTCGACATAGACTATTAACTCAAATATGATAATTTTTCGGCAAATACAGTCAAGTACATGTTTCAAGTTTTTGCAATTTGTATATTTGGTTTACCATTCTTTACAAACGAGTACATTGTACTAAGATGAGAACGAAAGCTTATTGTTTATTTTATTCTAAGTTTTATGTACAACATATTATATATTGAAATTTTGACCAGCTTTTTATTGCTACATCAAACAATAAAATTTCACAATTGACTATATTTTACAGTTTTGAATGCATATGGTTATTCTAACCAGTGTATTCCCCATTTTAATTCAAAGAAGCTTTATTTGTATCCAAAGTATGCACGCACAAATTTAAACTTACTTAAAAACCAATGAGCCGTGACATGGGATTTCCAACAATGTGGTATGTGCCGCCAGCAAAGCCTCAGACCAGCAAGCGCAAACGCGCAGTCTGGTCAGAGCCTTTGCTAGTCGCTTGAGTATTCTATGATTGTTAAGCTGTTGACTGAAGACCTTTGGAGTTTTTAAGCTTAAAAGGAGGCGGCACATGCTTGTCTGAGTCTACACTTGTCAAAATGCCACATTGTTGGAAATCACATGTCGCGGCTCAAATAGAATTTACACATGGTGTTGGAATACTTGGACAGAAGCATGGCAGATGTGTATCTTTGCGCTACACGTGTCTGCTAAACTTGCAGGTTTACGACATATCACCATCTAAGCCATCCTTGGTATCGCTATTCTCTTGCCAAACGTTGGTCTTCTCCTTCCGCTAGATAACGTGTCATGCACGCGCTCGACACGTGCCGCTTTCAGACTCTTCCGATAGCTGTCTCTCAGTGATTGAGGGCTTGAAGGAGCTTCTTGTGTCATCAGAAACGGGCGCTTTACCGCGTGCTACAGCAAAGGCAAAAGTTACCTATGAATCAACACAATTTGACCAAATTCTTACTGGCAGTTGAAAAATACATAATATCCATCAGTGGGCAGCGTGGACACTATGTCGAATAATCGAAGCATCCAATAATCTAAGCACCCAAAGTCTTCGTTATCTTTTTTTTATGAAAAGACCCTTTTTGAAACAGACAACAGCATGTCAAGTTGCTGCTCAACGATGGTTTCGCAGCAGGAAAATGAAAACAAAAGGTTAATGATGGAAATTATATGGTCAATTATCACGCCCCTGGTTCTAACTTTCTAAGGTTTCCGATACTTAAAGGGTTACTTGAGAAAAATGACAATAAAACTGGCGTGAATGCACGAGACTATATGAGAGACTTGTATCAAATGTAGGATTCTTGCTGAAATCGCCACCAGCTTTATATTACTTGATATCACGTTGTATTTAGTAGGTTTCTGGTGCAAGAAAACTAAAAATTCCCTGAAAATAAACTCAGAACTAAGCCGAATGCATTTGCTACTCTTATCAATTGGACGATTCCATTTTGAACTTAAGGGTGTTGGGTATATATAGTAAAAATTTCATTTTATTGTACATTCTGTGAGCAAACGGTGCATACATGTAAAATGATCAGAAGCTGCGTTCTGATCGGGTTTAGCACTGTTTGCTGATGTCCCCAAAAAGGACATCAGGCTTAAATGGGTTAATAGCTGCAGAATGCCTTCGAAAGATAAACAATTTCAAGTTTTTCTTTTAGATAATCTGAAATAAGTCAGAGAAGCTACTATATATATTTATTCTTTTTAAGTATTAAGAGGTTGACTTTCTATAGAATTTACACATCGATACTAGCATACAGTCCACATTAATGACAGTTCTGTTTTTCTATTACACTTGCGGAAATTTCAAAGATATGTAATTTGTTCAAAATGCAGAGGGTGTTTCATAGTTTGGACATTTCAAGTAAATGGTTGTGTACAGCTTCAAAGTTAGCAAAAGTGGTGCACAATAATGCCTTTCGTTACGTTTATAGCACCATATTCTGTGATCAAAGCATACATAACACCCAATGGAAGAGGCATAAAAAGGTTCAACTGAACGAACTACTAGCTTAAACAGATCAGAATAGTCTAAGCCAAGTAATCTTTCCATCTGTTAGATAGTTAGACGGATACGCAGAGTAGTTTGAACTTGTCGCCCATGCCATTAGTAGACATATGCGATACGTACTGAACTTTTACGTACTGCTCAATAATACAGACATGTTAGAGTCTTAGCTTAAGCTTGTCCATGTTTTCTTATGACGTGTCAGATTTAATACAGGTTCAGGTGAAAGGTTCAGGTTGCTGATCTTGGTTATAATTAAAGAATCCATCGTAAATATCAATTCAGACCAAACATAAATATCATACTCACCGCTCGAATATCTGCCGGCCTTTTGCAATCACAGATAAAGCCTCCTCACCATTTACATGTATTCTATACATTTAGACATACATGAAAAAAATGGTACCAAAATTGCTGAATTGCATTGCATAAAATACAGACAAACCATCCTGTGTCTACTTCTCCGAGTCTTTCAGGTAGAGGTCTGCTTAACCCTTAAAGCGCCAATCACGACTGCAGCAGACTACAAATTTTGCGACATCTTTTCTATTTTTTGAAAAAAGTAAGGCATGATTTTACATGAGAATCGTCTGCTGGCAGACGATTCTCATGAAATATCATGCCTTATTTGTTATTTTTGAAAATAGCAGCACAATTTAAAATTGTCGTCTGTGATGCTACTCTGATTTCGGAAAAAGGTCTGTACATCTAGGAATGCCAGTAGAACTGTTATACGAGGGACGTTTTTTATATTCGTAGACAGGTAGATTTAATGAAAACGGCGAAAGTAAATACATACATCATGCATATATTTGGAAAGATTGGGCTTTTATCAATACATGCAACCTACAATTATTTCAAAATGCATTACTTTAGTGCCTTCTAAGAGGCAAAGACATACCTATATATCGCACACTGGAAATATGGTAGAAATATGACATTTATGGACTTAGTCTCTGACAGAACGTTAGAAATAATTGCATGAAAATGGGTCCATAGCCATACACAGCTTTTGAAAATATGGCTGCAGATCAAGGACACCTAGTGCTACAATATTATATAAACATTTTAGCAAATGCGCAGCAATTATTGGATATGGAAGATTTGTTTGGAACCTCAGCAAATTTAACAGTAGGCATATAAACCTTTATTGTAAAAAAAATGACACAAATGGAAGTTGGATACGAGCTTTTTAAATGTGGCTTAATATGTTAGCTGTAAAGTAGTACTATATTATTTCTTGTTTACATGGTAGATGGAAGTGTTATGGTAACTTTCATCTAAACACACGGTGATTACTTCTGTTTTATTAGAAATGAACTGCAAAATAAATAGCATAGGAGGTGCTTAAATCCCTTATCTTGTATATAAATGACGTCATGGAGCGTTACTATATTTAGAAAATACATTAAAACTGTATTTGTGCCTCTTAATAGGTTTGAATTAACTGCAATAAGATAATTATGCAGATCCGATTGTTATTGTGTTTTCTACGCGGGGTTGATTTACCCCACCCACTTTTTATAACATGGGGGTATGCCAGTTCCGGAAGTTGCCAGTTACTCGCTTAAAGCGATACATCAATATAACTGCTGACGAATGATTGAGTGTACCATGTGCTATGCAAAACCAGAAGAAATTTTAAAATTTGTTCACAATCATAATTGTAACAGATATAATAACTAGCACTTGACTGTGATTATTTTGGTATATTAATGGGTGTTTTAAAATTGTTATAGAAGAACAAACAACATGCTTATGGTTTTGCTGCACTTGTCTACAATTAGCGTTTGAATAATTAATTTTGATGGTGCAAAGAAAAAAATCGGCTTGAAAAATGCGTATATCACCATAGCGAATGGAACTTAACTGCTAATGGCTGCGTGGTTAAAATGACGCGAATTTCGGCCAGTGTCCTTTTTACGCCCTATTCAAAGCTATATATCTTGACCGAACTAAGCGCTAATGATGTAAAATTTATATTAAGTGATAGACAGGAGCTAGACCTTTCAAAATATATATAGTTATGGTACCGTAAATTCTATATTTGTAGAGATACAGCCCGATTCTACGAACATAAAAAATGACCCTCGTAAGGTTTGCCTGCCAACCTGTCTGTTGCCATAACTTAGAAATATTTGCCCAGACCAATCTGAGTCTGCTTCTTTGAGAGCCGGTTTTGTTCTAAATGAGAGGGACCATTATGTTTTTGACGGCTTTTAAATTGTTGATATTAAAACATAAGTAAGTATGACCCGGAAATGCCACAACGGCAACGGGAGGAAGAGACATAGAACACTTACAGTCACATGACAACAAAAAGACAATTAAAGTAGGGCAACCAGCTCTCTCTTCCTCAGCGAGATGATTTCAAAACTAGAAATGACACTTAGTACTTCATAACAAAACAAGGACCAAACACAAACCCAACACAACCAATGGAAGCAACAATAAACAATGAATCAACACAACAGACCATCAACAAAAACCAATACCATCTTTAAGTCTATTTTTAAATAGGTACATATATATAGCATGCACCATACAATACACATATAGCTTACTGATTGTTGTACAGATAATATTTGATACATTGTAATAAGCAATTGCGTATATCTGGTTCATCTAACTTTGATGTAAAACTTACTTTGGTATAAACAATGACAAATCTCAACTAAACTTGTTGTTGGAATAAAACTCTACAGAGCTAATGCTGTCTGTTGAAAATAGAAGTAAAATGAAGCTATATCTGTGGTCGCTTTAGCCGTACAAGGGACCCCGATCCAATTGACACTTCAAAGTAATGTTGGTACCATAGGTCGGACCATGATCTGTAAGTGTGATATTTCCTGGTTATATTGCACATGTCAAACATAGTCTATGTTAGATATCTCTCAAAACACACCGCGCAGATCCATACATGTGCAATGAGCAAGCTATTGTATGGTTTATGCGCCTGTATGGGTGATAATCCACGAGCCACGAGCTCGTGGATTATCTTCCCGTACAGACGCACAAACCATACAATAACTTAAGCATAGTCACGTATTCGTTTAGTTATTGACAATATCAAAACGTTTAACAAACATATCAGTCAGTTTAAATGACATTTGGCAATCCCAGTCTATACTCTGTCAATTTTTTAAAAAAGAAATTTCGGACAATATGACAGTTCCACAATATTTTTCATCGGCTTGCGAAAATATGTTATAGTATAAATATATTATCCCCAAGCCAAACGGTATTAAAAGTTCATGCTACTGAAGAATTGCGGCATATTTCATAAGGGGACGCAACCTTGAAACCAACGGAACCCTCCGGAAACACCACACTCACACACTGCAGACTAACGCACGGCATCGCGAGAAAGAGCCACAGAACACTAACAGGATCAAGATATCAAGAAGACAATTAAGGCAAAGCAACCAGGTCTCTCTTCATCGTCAAGATGATTGCAAAACTAGAAAGGACACAAAGTAAAACATAACAAACAGAACCCCCACAAACAATAGGAGGTACATAAAACAATGAATCAACAACAATGCTGTCATGTTTACCATGTGACACATTTTTCAAAAGGCTGAACCAAAACGTAGCGTTTCATGGGGCTAGCCATACAGATATAAATTGCAATCACAAATTATCTAGTTGTTGTTTAAAACAGTTGGGAATGTATCATAAAATATTACAGATTAATATTATATTATGTGACAGGAATTTTCACTAATCTCTCTCATATAGCCAAACAACTGGAAACAGGCCAGTATATAGTATGAGTAATTTCTAGAAGGCAATTAATTACAGAAGTGTTTTCGCGTGTGACATAGAAGCAACTTAAAAAGAAAATAATAATAAACAAAAAAACACAATAAACACACACACACACACACACACACACACACACACACACACACACACACACACACACACACACACACACATTTACACTGTTTGAGAAGATAGGAACGCCTTCATAGACTGAAACAATGTTGTTGCGGGGATTTTTGTGCGTGTGTTTTGTTTATATATACCCGTCAACTCTCAAATTATATAATGGTCCATTGAAACGTTATATATCAAACTCAATTTACTTACATTGGGTAAATATAGACAATGATTTAGAAACTTATAGATCATGGTCGCCGTGTGCTTGCGACACATGTTTTTTTTTCACATCACTCAAATTGGCCCATGTTTAAAAATACAATGCAAATCCCCAGAAACTGGAACATGGAAAATGAATTCTTGTATCTAAGTTTAATTATTGTCTAACGAAACACATTTTACGCATCACTCAAGTCGACCCATTTGTAGATACAATGCAAAAATGTCCAGAAAACTGGAACATGAAAAAAGAATTCTATGCCTAACTTTAATTATTGTCTATATCGGTAGACAATATTGAAGCCTAAGCTAATAGGTCAAAGAATACTTCAAACCTAATTAAGATACATAGAATATGAAGAACTAGACCATTCATCCTGCCTGGCTTCACTCTCTGGTTGCAGCCTTTTCTAAATCCAAACCCATTCTATGCAAGCAACGAAGACCTACTAAATCAGCACAGCAAATTTCCAATCAGGTTTCAATAGGTAGGTTTCAATATCGATACAGTTTTCTATTTTTGACGCTTGTAATAATCATCATCAAAAGCTCTTGCAAGACTTAATTTAGTCTCTCGAAATTCCTCTCATTCAATGGTATCGTTAGAAAAGAGACGAATAGTTTCTGGAAAATAGTGACACTGATCAGGCTATGTGTATACTCAGTGTTTAGCAGGGCCTTTATCATCTGTCGATATCCATAAACAGTTTTGTGATCATAAAATGCGGGAGTTTACATGGGTCTTCAAGTATATTGGCTGCTATGTTTATTAACGGTCTGTCAATACTCTGAGAGACGTTTCCACACGGCACGTCTCAACTGGTTCTAATAAGGTATGTAGTAATTTGATTAAACTGTCTTCATACAAGTTACCCATCTTTACAAGACAAAAATCGATGGATATGGCAAAGGCCTTTTTCATTGGCGTATTGATTACCAGAATCGCTTTGTAGCTTTTTGACTGGAATGAAAAGAATCCCGTGGCTTGTCTATTGTTTCTTTGAATAAAAAATATTTGGCAAGGGAGATTTACAAGATAATGGTGCCGACGTGAACAAAAAGCCTACACAAATCGAGCAAATTGGAACTGCCTCGGCCAATTTCGTGGAATTCCGTGGAATCAGACCTCGGATGTACATCGAGAAATCTACTTCGATAACGAGACGCTGACGTTATATAACGTAACGCTGACGTAACGGAAGTCATGCCAACACAATAACAAGTGAGATGCAGCAAAACAAGCGGTTATAAATGAAATTATGATTTTTTCAATAAAAATATCGCTTTAGCGAGATTTTATTGAAAAACACATAAACATCATTTATTCTGCTGATTAAACTTTTCAGGTAATCAGAAAAAGGGATTTTGATAGGACTGAACCCACATGCTACAGAACTAATTTTCCTTTCCCCGGTTCTGGTTAACAAAATGGATTTTTTTCGCACATAGTACTAAGCGTACTGCGCCTTACGTACACCCGAGGCTTGATTCGATTCTCGAATTGTGCCAGGCTTTCCTGTAAGAAACCTAGCATGCACACAGGTCCAATTAAACAAAACTTTTGAGCATAAAATCGTGAACGCTTCCTTATTCATCGGTTGAAACATTTGTTTTGGATGCTCAGAAGAACCGTCTCATTCAGACGGTTCTTTTGAGCTCGCACAACATATGTTTGGTTTAGGAATATTATAATTAAAGTTTAATTACCAACTCTTATCTAAAGTCTTGAATGTCATTTGAAATTTTCTACTTTCATCACTGTTTGGGCATATTTCCAACTAAATTTATGCCAGCTATACAAAAGTATATATATGGAAGCAAGGAATAAAAATTTCACCCTTTCCCAACAATGAAATAGAATCTCCTATTGGGTTTGATGAAATACATGTAAATGCTTGAATGATCCTTATTATATTTTGAGAGGTAACAGGTTAAATTTTCCGAATTATATTGCATACTCAACCAAAAATGTAGCTTGGCATTTTTTATCACTGAACGCTGGTTTAAACAATAGAGGCTTAGCGCCCTCTTTTGGGACATAGGCAGACCCAGATTAGACACCACATCATGCGGTATATGGCTGATCAGGATCTTCCCTGTTTCTTTCGGAAAGTTCTATTAAAATTTGGAAAACAATGAAAAATACCATCCACTACCATTAAAATTGCATATGCTAAACAGCTTACTTGAGAATTGCTGGGTAAATGGCTTTAATGTTTCTTGCAGAAGTACATAGTTAGGTTAACATTTCCAAAGTATAGCGAGTGTTAAAATTCCTATACCTCGTTTACAGATGTTTGCCTATTCAAGCCTCCATGGAGATTTTAATGGACTTACAAAGACATTTAGGTTTATCATATTCAGTCCTCCTTCTATATACTTCTTTATCATTATTTTTTTTTTGTTTTTTGTTTTTTGTTTTTTAATTCTGAATTTTTATTCCATAAGAAATCATACAGAGTTTTATCTATAGTTTCATATATTTTGACATCTGGATTTGGTAGAGATGTAAAAAGAAGATTAAATATTGGTATAACAAGAGTTTTAATTACAGTATTTTTTCCAATAGGTGATAAACTTCGTTTATTCCACTGTTTTAGTATCTTTTCCATTTGCGTTACTTTTGGTATATAGTTATTTTTTATCATCTTATCTAAGTCTGTATTAAAAAGAATCCCTAGTAAATTAAATTGGTTACTACCCCATGAAAGTTTCCACTTTCTTATCGAAGTTTATATTTAACCCTGATATTTTTGAAAATTTTGAGAGCCTATTCAAGCCTAATTGAACCTTTAAATGTATAGAATTCCAATATTTTTGGACGGCCAATTATTAATTTTAAGCGACTGCAGTGTTTTTCCTCTTAATCATTCATTTTGCTAAAAACAATCGTCAAAGCAAACGGTGCAGATTTTGACGAGTCGCCACAATTTATTGCGTCTCAATAAGGTCTGAACTGATCTTGGTCCCTATCTGACAAATTTAATTCATTGACTTCTGCTAAGCCCACGTCTTGATGATCCATGTAGTTACTACATGAGACTGGCCATGTAACCAATTTTAAGCAGTCGAAACTGTAAGCTCTTAGGCTGAAGATGAAATCGCTCGAAAATATTAGTTCTCTTTGAAATAGTCAGAGATTGACTTTCATCACGTTAGAATCATCTCCTTTGCAATTTAAACAATTTCAACGTTAACTAATTATTTCCAACAACATTGTGCTCGAAAATTGTAGCTTATTTAACCGGTGATTGGTCTTGACCTCTGCAGAAACAGTATGACCAGAAAAGCGTGTCTTGATCCACGTCTGAATTTAGGGTGAGGTTAGCGCCGTGAAACCGGTTTAAGCTCTCCAGTAAACTATTTTACTGACCGTTCCAACATGTCCAAGGCAGTACTTCTTTTGTGGATCATTTATGTTTTTCTGTCTTGTGTTTGTATAGCCTTTGTGCGCATCTGTTTATTTGTGCATTGTGGTTACCTGCTGGGAAAGGGCTGACCTCTTGGCTCATGTTTGTGCTGTCTAACTGTGAGTTTGTCACTTTCCCATTGGTATCCTGGGTCTGGTGTGGTACTAAATTGTATCGATTCCTGATCTTTGCACACTTACTTACTTAGACTGGTTATCAATTTTCTAGTGAGGGACAAATTAAAAGCATAGCAAAATTTGATGATCCAGCTAATTGACATCAATCTAGCGATTGCTTATTTCGTTTATTGTTTTTGGGTCCCCCAAAATCATTAACCTGTAGCTAAAATGAAATCTATATTCGAGTGCTTCCTTAGTTTTATAGAATCGGGAATAGCGTCAGATGAGAACTATTATTGTCGCCTGTAACCTGCTGTTCTTTGTTTTTATTTTCACCTGAGAGAACAACATTTTATTTCTTTATATTTTTACCGTTATAGTGATTCGATCGATTCCGTTTCGCGTGCTTTCATGTTCTTAAAATAAATACAGAAATATCAAAGGAAAAACATAAAATCCTAAGGCGATATTGAAAGTGATATCAGCTCTCAAACGCATGAAAAATTGTAATGAAAGCTCCACAGAACTCGGTCCATCTGTTCTTCAATTTATAATTGATGGTTGTCTTTTGGGAGGCGTGTTAAGTTCGTGTACATCATCATTGTAATAACTGTGTGTATTATACCTCTTGTCCATAAACCACATGGATCAGTTAACGTATGAATTAATACAACTGTTTAACACACCGGGAGTCTGAAGAAACCGATTGGAGGGGCATAAAAGGAATGTTAATAACATTAGTCTCTTTGATGCACACTCGATCATGCACAAGTACCTTTACTTTCAGTGTTTAACCCATGTCAGCATAGCCGCCCATTAGTGGAATATTTGCAAACAATTGAGTAAATTGTGGCGTCTCATCAGAATCTGCACTGTTTGCATAGGAGTAAGTGTCTAGCAAAGGAAATAAAGAAAGAGAAAAAAATGCAATCGCTTAAAACTAATAATTGGCCGCCCCAAAAAATGATTCCTCTAAAGTTGAAGGTTCAGTTCGGATTGTGAAAGGACTAGCATCTGTAAACGAGGTCTAGGACTTTAATGCTCGCTAGACTACGGAAATGTTCATTCCAACTATGTACTTCTCCAAGAAACCTTTAACCCATTTACACAGCAATTTATAATGTGCTGTATATTGTGAATTGGTGGGGTAACTTTTGAATATCCTTACATAAGAGGCATCTTCTTCGATTTATTATAATAATACAGTTGTAGATTATGAAAAAGTGTTGGTTGATACGTCGGCAAGCTGTCCTATTTTTGCTGGGATTGTTTTCATGGTGTAAATTGCATAATTTAAGCTGTATCCTGCGCATACTAGTGTAAAGAAACTGTAAGCACCATGAAGGTGTACGGCGAGAGGTGGTTCTTGTTGTGTTGCTGCATTGTTAATGGTTGCTACCATCGTATGTAGGAGTTTTGTGTTTGTGTCCTTTCTAATTTACAATATTCTCGCTGCGAAGAGAGAGTTGGTTGCTTTGCTTTAATTGTTTTCTTGGTGCCGTGTGTCTGTTAGTGATCTGTGTCTCTTTCTCATGGTACCTTGGTTTGGTCTGCAGTGTGTGATTTAGGCATTTCCTGGTCCTACTCACTTTGTACCGACTTCATTCTGAACAACGACAGTTGCTTTGATCTTAACCCTTTCCTTCATGACTATTCATGCTTGACTCCACCCAATATGAATACTTTCACGTATGTACATATAACAGAATTTTCTACTGGTATATTGCACCTCAAATGGAACACAGTTTTTCGTTTTTAAAACTTTACATGAAGGTTTCTTCACCCTGAAAATTTGCATGCGCATAGATATAGCAAAACCCTAACTAGATTTAAATTTTGGCGGAGAATGATATCAATCTTACTACTCTTGATATCTTGTAAAAATAGATAACTTAGTTTTTGTTGGAATGAAAATACCCGTCTAGTACCCATTTTTGAACTGTCAGTGCAATACACCTAGGATAGATATCGTAGTATTTGCTCAGCTATAAAATGTCCATTAGAGATTACAGCAGACGATTATTTTGTAACATAAAATGGTGCGGTTTACGATTCAATCCGAGCTGCTTATATAGTTCTACGGATAATGGGTTATTAACGCTGTTTCATGCCTACCAAGAACCATCATTTTTTTGCTTGCTTCTGTCTGGCTACCTAATTGTGTGTGTTGTTCATGTGTCTGTATGTGCGAATCTAAAACTAGAAATTCACAGGCTTGAAAATACGAATAAGATCTCATTTTATATTCAACTTTTACTGTTACTTTATATGATGGAAAAATATGCCTGTTTTCATATGGGATTGGTGAGATCAATAAGCAGACCCATTCATGGAATAGCTAGGCAAAACAGCGCTTCCAACTAAGAGGGCATTTTGGGTAGTAGACATCTATAGATGTAGCCTTTCATTTGTGTCACCGGCTTTGTGACATGGTTAGATAACTTAGATATTGTTGGCAATGCTGATAAACAGCAATACAAGCCAATATGCAGCTACATTTATAACCCACTGATGCATTGTAAATTGTCTTATATTAGTATATACATGGTCATATATTCAACTGATAGCCATTGATCCATATCGCTCAAGGAACAAGAAGGGAATGTTATTTGGCATAAAACATTAAGATTGTTAAAATTCCATCCAATCCCAGCATTTATGAAAACGTATACAAACTTCAAAAATATTTTTGGTTATGGTTATTTGGTTTAAACATATTTTTCGAATTAAATTTAAAATTCCCATTTTAGATTTCATGTTATTGTCAAGAAACAGTGCTCCATTTGAAGGGCTATACTCCAGTAGTCATGTTCACTAGTGTTTGATCAAATATATCATACTTTATACGTAAACAGAGTAGACCCTGATCAGGCAGCTCTTGCTCTTACAAGAGCTGCCTGGTCTGGGTCCGCTCTTTTTGCAAAAGCGTCAAAAGGTGTCTCTATGAGGTAAAGGGTAAATAACATGGGCGCTTACAGTAGTATATCATATGGAAGTTAGTGGAAAGGAACTACGTTAGAAAACAAAAGACTCAATTGATCGAGTCAACCAATGATGAGACAGAGCATGGCAAAATGACATTTGCACCCATTTAGACTCTGATCAGTCTTAGCATCAACCCAGTCAGACATTAGTCTTGGCTTTCGTCCAATGGGTAGCAAATTACATTTGGTTTTTTAGCTGGTTGTACTTGTCATTTGATTATTTTGTCATGCATATGTAACCCTTAGCTCTGATTTAAACAGCATTCTGCTTTCAGATGCAAGAACCCAAATGTCCTAGAGGACCAGAATAGCAAATAAATGCCAACCAAGTATGGATGTACAGGAGTTAAGTTATATTCCTTTCTCAGCTAAGGAACCCAGTTATATTTGACAATGTCATTGTGACATTGAAACTATTTTTAGCAAACTTTCACAATAGTTTTGAATTAATACAGACATATACTATATACTTGGTTAGTATGCTTTAGTATTGAATTTACGCTGTACGTTCTACCTGTTTACAAAATTAATGTCAATTTGTACTGCAGTCGGAGGATAAGATGAAAGTGACGTCAAAACTTCAGCACAGTGGTGTACCATCTTACCACTGCGCTTAGCCGACAAGGGCAGCTTTTATTGATAAGAACAATATATGTACACTATTAGCGGAACTGTATTACAATGTATTACAACAGTTGACAACGCCCACTTGTCAAAGCATGCTCTGATGTCTTCCGAAAATAGTAATAAGGTGTGTTTATGAAGTATTTAAGGGGTCCCAAGACTGCTGGAATCTTTCAAACAGATGCATAACACCATCACCTCATAATGATAGTTGTTTAGGCGGTCCGCATGTGCCGTATCGCTTTCTAATTTACAAGATGCATTTCCTGCTAGTGTTCCAAAACACAAGTAACTATTAATAACGGTAAATGGGAAATAAAATTCATTAAGTTCTTTTTGATAGCTCTCTTCCTCCTCCGTCTGTGAAACTATTGATTCAGGCACGTGGGACAACAATAAAACCAGTCAACCGTGCTGTATAAACAATCATCATAATGATAAAACACCGATATGGCGCACGCAGATACCATGGTCCAGTGATCCAGCATCTGGCTGTAAATTTGTTAAAGCCGTTTTCCGACCTTAATGACAGGGTAAAAGTATCGATGTTTTTGATAAACCATAAAAGAAGTGTCACCAGAAAGGACCCATATCATAAATCGTACAACCAAAAATAGTTCCGTTTGCTATTCCTAATATTGAAAAAGAAAAATTAAAATCTTTCCAACGTGGTCCTGACCATAATTTGGTTTACTAACTGGCTAGAGAAAACTCACCGCTAGGCCACGTGTTTCACGCAGCCTGTATTGATACTGCCTGTCCACCTACGTTCGAAACGCGATTTTCTCTATAGAAACTCTTATGTCCTCGGGGTGGCTCTTGAATCAATGTTATCTTTCCTCTTTCGCTTGCTTCTGTCTGTTTCCCGGCTCTATCAGGCCGATCTCTGTACGGAGAGGTAGAAAATGTCATGCGAATGTTTCCCAACAGATAACCATAATAGGCATTCTAAATAACGGGACGAACATGATCATCTATGTTTGATTCAGCTGACTGGAATATATCTATCTCCTATATGCGATTCATATGCGCTCTTTGGGCAAAACTTTTATGTAGAAACTGATAAAAGAAACTCTTCCAGTGTAGAACTTTACTGCCTAGCTTTTTGTCCCATAACAAGAGGACGCAACTACGGTAAATCCAGGCTCCAGATAACGGGATGGTGATGATGGGAAGAGGGAAGGGGTATAAAAATACATTTTTTTTATTCCTGTACCAAAAAATACGTTGTGGGTACTCAAAAGAACCGTCTCAGTGAGGAGGTTCTTTTGAGCACCCAAAACATATGTTGATACTAATGGGTAAGAAGATAGTCGCTATTTTTACACTAAGGAGTTTCTCTTATCTGGATCATTGTAAAAGCCATCAGTAACATAAAATATTATTTCAGTATCTGACAGATAGGGTGTTTGTGTCTCCGAGAAATGCAAACACAATAAAATACATAAATGTGATGAATTCCACAAAGCACTTTCATGACATTTACTCTTTGATCACTGAGATTGGCTTATAAAACGCGTTTCACTGATGTGTCCGTCCAGATATCTCTTTGATGAGGCTTCAAAGAGTGTTCAGTGGTCGTCCAGTGGAAATGACGTGTCATAATGAAGTCAAATTGGGCCCACAAACGGTTATGATGCGACGTTACTTATACGTCGTGCGTATTCTGTACAGTTTTGTTAAGACTCGCCACTATTTTGTGTATGTTAAACAGAATAATGAGAAATCACCATGGTCATCACATGTTGAGAGAGAGAGAGAGAGAGAGAGAGAGAGAGAGAGAGAGAGAGAGAGAGAGAGAGACTCACGCATCGATAAACGCATAACTCCTTGCTGTATTTGACGATAAACAGCCCCTTTATGTCATTATTAGCCCAGAGCTCATGAAATAATTTATCCATTTTCGCTCTTCTTGGTGGTAGTGGCCCTGACGAGCATACTGGGGTATCTAATATAATTTTATGTATGAACTCAATTTTTATTTTCAGCTGCTATACCTAAGTGTGCGGGTTGTGGAGATCCTATTCTAGATCGGTTTATTCTGAAAGTTCTGGAGAGATCCTGGCATTCCAGGTGTTTAAAGTGTGCGGACTGTCATTCACAACTCACGGATAAATGTTTTTCCAAAGGGGACAAAGTTTACTGCAAGGACGATTTCTTTAGGTAAGAAAGTAAATGAGCCATGACACGTGATTTCCGACAAATTGGCATTTTGATAAGTGTAGACTCAGACGAGCCTGTGCAGCCTCCTATTACGCTTAGAAACCCCAAATGATGTTCAGTCAGAAGCTTAACACTCATAGAATATTCAAGCGACTAGCAAAGGCGCTGATCAGACTGCGCGTATGCGCAGGCTGATCTGAGGTTTTGCTGGTTGCACATACCACATTGTTGGAAATCCCATGCCAAGGCTCAAATGTAGTAGTAGCAGCCGTGTTGCTGTTGTGGTGGTAGCATTGTGTTGCCACGCCAATCCAAAACGAGTTAGCGAGAAAACCTGTATTCTGGGTTTCTGGCCAAGCAAGACTGAAACCAGCCTACTCAGTTACAGAGACTAGTTAGAATGTTGAAACTTTGCATGTGGCAAGTTTATGTGTTATATTATCCAGATAGCAAATAACAAAGGCGCTGATCAGATCTCGCGGATGCGCAGGCTGGTCGGCGCCTTTGCTGTTCGCAAGCATTAGCTGTTCGCATGCAACAGTCAGAGTTTCTCAAGTTGAGGCCCATTTTATATTTGCCAGCCCATTAATATTTTATAATGATATTTTTAACATGCTAAGTCATTCATTATATGGGCCTTGAGAAAATCTGACTTTGTTGCATGCGAAAAACAAAAGCGTAGACCAGCCTGCGCACTTGCACAGTCTGATCAGCGGCTTTGTTATTCAATGTCTCAAAAATATTACATCTATACTTCCTACATGCTAAACTTTGATATTCTACCCAGTCTCTGTAGCTGGACAGACTGTATGGAAGCTTACCTATTCGCAAACCCTGAAGACAGGATTTCTCGCGTGGATTTCCATATGAACATGCATGCCCAGCTACCATGCATATAATGGATGGAGTTAGTGGTCTCTATCTTGATCTCAGTCCTTTCTTTCTGTGTGCAAGCAACGAAGGCTCTGGCGATATTGTGCAAATATCATGCACCTTCATTGTCAATATACCCGTTTACTGGCTTCTAGACAAGCGCGATAAATAGACAATTCACCGAACATGGTCAAGTGAGCCAGTTCTTGTATGATCATACTTAACCCATATAAGCCTAGCATCCTTTTTGTGGGACATTGACAAACAGTACAGACCCAGATCAGACGCCACAGAACGTGGCGTCTGATCAGGGTCTTCACTGTTTGCTTACAAAATGTTAAAGTATGAATAAAGATAAAAAGTATCGCCGTTAAAACAGAAATGGACTGGTCCGATTGATAAGTATGGAAACTTCTATTCGGCTTAAATGGGTTAAACAATTCTTTAAACATACATGCACAGTTTTCTAGTGGGACTAGAGGCCTAAGATTTGGCCTCAGTCGCCATCGATGTCCACACTTTGCGTGTGTGAACAGCAAAGGCGTTAACTGGCTCAAAATCATGGCGCCTATGACATGTCAATAGCTGTTGAAACAAGCTAATTGAGATCCTATATGAGGGTCTGGATGGGGATACACTGAGAAAAAAGCGAAAACAAACTGATAGGAGAAAAATATATAGAAAAGTCTGAAAAGAATAAAGAAAATTTATTTTGAATAACTTTAAGAGGTAAGACAACTGCTTAAAGAAAACAAGATCTTAAACAAAAAAAAAATGTAAAAGGCAAACATTCTAAAGAAAAAGAAATATGAGATGATTTTCACTGATAAAACAATTCAGACCCCAATTCAGACCCTCATATTAGCGACTGGATCATAATATTATAAACAAGCCCAGTAGAGCGGCCCAACTAAAAGCAGGCGATAAATCCTACTCGAGTTTTATGACAGGTTTAAAATTTTAACACTGAAATGTTATACCAGACCTCGTGGAACATAAAGAGATAAAGGAGAAACATAATATGAAAACAGAATTGGTGTTAAGGTGAATTTCACTTTTTATTGTCGGCATTGATGGCGTCGTGTGGCGTATTGTATGTAGCTTCACATTTCAACTCCTTTCCAGATGGTCGGATAGAGATAAGGTCATGCTAAACTGACAAGATCATCAAATGAAGCGAAACGCGGAGACACGTTTCTGATGATATGAGCCGTGACATGTGATTTCCAACAATGTTGCATTTTGACAAGTATAGACTCAGGCGAGCCTGTGTAGCCTTCTTTTAAAATGAGGTACTCCAAATGATGTTCAGCCAGTAGCTAAGCACTCTTAGAATATTCAAGCGACTTGCAAAGGCTCTGATCAGACTGCGCGTATGCGCAGGCAGATCTGAGGCTTTGCTGGTCGCACATATCACATAGTTGGAAATCTCGTGTCGCTGCTCATATGTGCTGGCTACAAACTCCGAGACTGATAAAACTGAACAGTCTTTATGCGCGTGCTTGAGTACATGTATATTTACCTGACAGGGTCATTGTATTCACGATGGCTTCCAAAATACAGAAAAAAAACTGGGTATGATCTAGCCAATCTCATCGCGAGGTAGAGGCACAGAAACTGGCAATAACGCAATTAAAGCAAATTCAGCAGCCAAGGCTCTCCTTCTCTGCGAGACGACTGCAAACCCAGAAATGACACTAAGTACTAAATTACAAAACAAGGACCAAACATACCACCCCTTCCCCCTCTCTCACACACAATGAGGGCAACAATGAACAATGGATAAGCAACAACAAAACCATCTGCAAGAATATAACTATTAAAGACTGGTGTTCAAAAATGATTGATGACTTGCCGATGTGTTTTATCTCTCAAAATAAATTATTTCAAAACAACAAACGGTTGTTTTGATTTGAAATTTTTAGGTAATACATATCGATTGTGCCATGTTTTTACCTGTGTCACCTTGGCGAAACGCCGATATTCCGTCCGTCCGCCCGCCCGTAACACTTTTTGGGTGCCTAGTTTGTGTCATCTGCAGCTTCAACAGTTTTCATTCCTTTTTATTAAAATTTTGCATAATAATTGTTCACACATTAAAGATGTGCACCTCTTATTTTGTGCACATGAATATTTTCTCATTTTGAGGGGTGTTGAATTCAGAAATTTTCTTTCATCCAAAATGCTTAGGGGTGTCGTGTTTGTAATCTGCAACTCCAAAAGATGTCATTCCTTTATATTCAAACTTTGCATAATGATTGTTCACACATCAATTTTGTGCACATTTGTTAATATTTTATTATATTTTTGGGATTGTTAAACTTAGACATATCACGTCTACACCACCTTTGGTGTTCTTACATTGTGTAATCTGTAACTACAACCGTTTGCATTCCTTTTTATCAAAACCTTGCATACTGATTTCTGACATATTGAAGGGGTGAACCTCCTACTTTGTGCAATTTGATATGCTAATTCCTCATACATTTTTGGATGTTGAAATTAGACAACATCTCCCCTAATAGATATGTCAATTTACAAGCAGTATTTTGGCGACGCAGTTTGGCCTTGTTTATATCTTACAATTCTTATTACTCTTTGAGTGCCACAACCAACTTACTCAGGCAAGAAAAAAAACAGGCATAAACAATAGGTGAGCAATCTTATCAGGGACTAATTGTTTGCTTTCTTAGGCAAATTATTTCTTATTAACCCATATAAGCCTAGCGTCCTTTTAATGGGACATGGGTAAACAGTGCAGATCCAGATCAGACACCGTATAATGCGATGTCTGATCAGGATCTTCACGGTTTGGTTACAGAATATTCAACTGAAATTTGGAAAATTATGATAAATACCACCCAACACCTCTAAAATTGGAGAAGGACTGGTCCAATGGATAACAGTGGGAAATTCCATTCGGCTTAAATGGATTAAACTATTTTGAAGGAGTCTACTAGATGATTTTGCTTTAGAAAGTTATAGAGCGAAGATGTATCATACTAGCATATGCTAAAGTAATATAAAATGTAAGACATTGAACACGTTAAAATAGTAACAGGTTGGTCAACTTTGTCAAAATGATGAGGGGTAAATGCAATTGACACTCGTTACTTCAAAGTGGTCAGAGTTTTCATATTGAGTTATCAGAAGTTGGATTTTAAAAGTTGATTGAATACTTAAAAAAAAATCAGTCAGTCATTGCTATTTATCTATCTTTAGTAGCATGGTCATTTAGTTGCCATATTTTTTTTTTGAAATATGGAAAAAATACAAGAAGTCCTTTGGCCTTCAGCGGGTGCTTGAGTTATAGAGCGGAGAGTACAGTAAAACATGTGTAAAGCGGCCACTCAAAAATAGACATATCAAAGATCTTAATAACAATGGTAGCCTAATGCATGTCAAAAGTATTGCAGAATGCTCCCCTTGGAGCATGCTGCAAAACTGCTGACCTGCATTAAGCGATAATTGGTCTTGCAAATCAATTTTTGGTCTTTCTGAGAGTGGCCGTTTTATACAGGTTCTACTGTACATGTGTATATCGATCCGAGTTGACCTTTGATCACTTATCCGACTTTTTCCATGTCATATATAGCTACCAGTTAAAGATATCGGACTCATTAACAATTCATGATCTCGTGTTGCCTATGTATTTAGGAACGGTATAATGACTTCTAACGAATGAAATGTCCTTAATTGAATCTTGATGGCTAAAATATAATGCATTGCTTCCATCTGGTTGAATAATAATCTTAGGGATATATGATTCTCTCCACATAAGTAGGATTAATTCAAATTATTATGCATATCCTAATGCACACGCCAAATAATCCGTATAGATGCACTACAAGTTAAAAAAAAGTGTTTCATATTCATAACAAGCAAACACGACTAATACAACCAGGCAACCACCAAGTTAGCATTTCATTGCGATGAAACATCTAAAGATAAGCTGTCAATACTATCTATAATTGTCATCCAGGCGCATGCCAAACTACACAAATCTTGTTCATTTCTACATGCTCATTACACTGAAACATAAAAAGTAGTTGAGAAGTTTGTAAAAAAAAATGTTTTATGGTGAAAAACACTCATATATACAATGGACATAGGTTGTAGGTGCACATAGGAATTGCCTCTATGAGACAATTCCAATGTGTACCAACAACATATGTTACTGAAATTTAGAAAACCTACTTTGAAATATGCACTTAACAAGTATCATGTCCTTTAAACATCTCAAACTGCCAATCAGTATTAAAATATCTGTCACTGTATGGCAAATTGTTTATATTTTCATGACCGCTATATCACCAAAATGATTTCATGAACTATGCTTTTGCTAAGCTGGTAGTTGCATGGTAGTAAGTGCCACATGCACACTTATTTTACACACATGGCAAAACCACAATTTCAGTTTGCGTCCAGCGATGAATCATATAGGCATGGACACCAACCCAGTCAAATCAGAGTCTTCACTGTGTACTAATGGGTAATCAAAGGTTTATTGTTCGAATAAGTGCGCAGCAAAAAAAAACCCGGACAGATTGGGCAGATGTTCATGCTGGGCGCACACGTGTCATAAATTGACTTACATGAAAATGCACATGTGGATGCAGATGATTATCTTAGTTATTCATAGTATAAATGCACGCATGCAAGGATAGGCCAAATAAAGATAAGTGAGTTTCCGGTAACGGGTCTGAAAATTTTACATAGAGTAGGCACTCATATTTGTTCTATTTTTTTCTAGAAAAATATAAATCTATGCATTTTGAAAGGCATTTTGCCTTTCAAAATGCATAATATTATATTTTTTCCAGAAACCTGAAAAAAATCTAGGTTACACCAGTAAATTTAGGTAGGGTCGGGTTACCCTAAACACAGGTATTTTTTATTTGGCCATGTTGGCCTTACTAATGTGTCTATCTGATACAATGTATGCACGTATGTGTCTGACTTTATGATAGGACACATGCACGGACACATGCAACCAATTCACACGTGTGGTTCCAAACACCTTCATAAACCTTCATAGTCATCTTGGATCGGATGCAATACCATATCCCACTTCGATTCAATTAGCGACTCCAAGGAATTCACTGTAGTGGTTAGAAGATAAGGGTGTCATTCCCACAATAAGTCGATGGCTTCTGGTAAAACATGCTGAATAATATATGGTCTCGTGTAACTACGTCATTAAAGATGCTGGCTGCGTTAAACGACGAGAATGGGTGTCTGTTTAATTGTTTATTTATTGCCTTAATTATGATAATATGACCAGTGGGCCTGAAGTTATGTCATGTGGAATTAACTTATGTATGAGGACATTTATCTTGCACTTCTTGCTTTTTATATAAAGTTTGAAAAATCAAATGTTAGCTTGCACCGAATAGTTAAAATGTCACCAATTAAAGCAACTGTTTTAACCCATATAAGCAGATCGTCATTTTATAGGACATAGGCAAACCGTACAGACCAAAAAACAGTATGATCTGGATTTTCATTGTTTGCTTACAGCTTATTCTTTTTAAGTTTGAATACAAATGGAAAAAAAAACACTCATCAACGCTAAAGCTGGAACTGATAAGGATGGGAAATTTTGATTGATTTAAGTGGGTTGACATCCGCTGCAAGATTGATGGTTCAAAGCTTATATATTGATAATCACACCATTCAGGACAGCCTCAATCCAAACTTTAATTCTTATAGTAGCATGTTATATCCTCATTCACGTTGAAAATATCATATTAATACCTACCCTACATATATCCGTGTTCTTTGCTATGTAAAATAAACACGTCGTACTAGTCAAATGTTTCATGCCACAGCAAAGACACCAGCTAAAAATACCTGTGTTAAGGGTAAACCGACCCTACCTAAATTTATTGGTGAGATCTGAATCTGGAAACAAAATATATAATATATTTTATGCATTTTGGAAGGCGAAATGCCTTTCAAACTGCATAAAATTATATATTTTTTCCAGAAAAAAAATAATTAAAAAAAATATGTGTGCCTACCCTACCTAAAACTTTCAGAAGCGTTACCCAAAATACACTTATTTTTTATTTGGCCTGAAAAAAAAACAACAGCAACAACGCTGATACTCATTCTATATTATGACTATAAGTGTATAATCGCGCTAATTCCAAGTCCTTGGAACTAGTATAGAGCGTTTTCTTCAAATTATCAGTAGTTCAAAATAAGTGTCGTTATTCTAGGGTGTCTGATAAAAACATCAGCAAAGATCAAAGAAAAAAGCATCGGCCATACTACAAAGGTATTTAAAAAGCTCATGAATACGCCCTATGTCTCCCAATTCAGTTCGAATTAGCGATCCTTCGACCTTTCGGTCGAACTTTCGGAGTTTGAATTTTCGAGTTTTAACTGTATATGACCCAACACGTGTTCATAACGAGCATCGAAGGCTCTGGCAAGTCTGCGCAAATGCGCATACTTGCCAGAGCGCTCGCTGCTCGTATACACAAAGGATATAATCATGTTAATCAAGACTCTGACTATTTAGCTCGCTGGGGTGGTCAGCTTTGGCGTTAAAAATGTGGATTTTGCGCAAATATACGTTAAGTACCAAAATCTCATGCTGGCCCAGTCATGATTGTATGCAGCAAGAGCCAGCCATACCTCGCCTTGCTATAAGATATGCCAGAGCATTTTCTGCTACATCAGTTGTAGTAATGATGTGGTTAGGTGCTAAAGGGAATAGAAGAACTTTAGTTTTAGCCAACAAAATGACATTATAGTTAACAGGCGTGAACTCCACATTTTCCCAAGGTAAATAACAAGCATGAATTATTAAAGCGCCTGTCATTTTCAAAACCATTAAGCCTGGTACCAGGGGACCGTCTTAGGGAAGCACGGGTCTTGAAGAGACGCTGCCTGCCGATGCATGAATAATAGATGGACTGGTTGCGTGTGTAATGAGAGAAGGAAACAAAACAACACATTATAGTCCCAGTCTGGTTTTCTCACAACAAACAGAACCCACAGACAATTGAAAATGGTTGCTAAACATAAGAGCTGAGAGTTAGATCAGTCAGTGTATACAGTCCATAGGGCCAGTTTAGCAAAACTTTTCAGCGTAAAAGTGCGATTATTTTCTTATACATCAGTTTAAACATGTGTTTTGGGTGCTCAAAAGAACCGTCTCATTGAGACGGTTCTTTTGAGTACCCACGACATATGTTTTGGTTGAGAATTAATAAATTAATTTTCAGTTACACAATCTTATCTTGTGGTCTGAATATTACACGCACACTGATCATAAGCTTAGTCCTATTTTGGCATAAGTTTGGCCATAGTGCAAAATTTTAGATATGGTTCCTAGGTCAATCTTAACCAACACTGCAATGACTGGATGTATTTAAACATACATGGGTATATACTTTATGATTATGTGAAACAATAAATATTGCACGTACTTGCTAACGCCATTGTTTACACAAAGTATGGGACGTAGATGATGCGTCAGACCAAACTATTTACATAGCCCAAATGGTAAGATTTGCATGCAGGTTTAAAAAACACCCAATTCATGCGTAGATATGCCATCTTGTTAATGTCTTCTGAACCCCGTCTGTACACATGTTTTGCATTCAATCAGTATATTTGTTTGCTTTGTCTAAAGAGTTGTGTAGCCAACTTCAAAACATATGAGCATAACAGGCTTGATGAGACGTCTGTCGTTGATAAGCATCGATGCCACATGGCTGCTAAGTTTGGTGTGTTAGTTAATGAGGATCACAGCAAGCTTCCGACGTTATACTGGTTACCTAAACTTCATAAACGACCCTATAAGTCATGATTTATTGCTTATTCTAGTTCATGTACTACTACCGAGTTGTCTATACTTTTGACTACTTGCCTCACTGCGGTTTAAAAACATGTTATAATATATTGTACAACAGTTGGTAAAAATTCATTTTGATCTATTAAAAATTCAGGTGAGATTCTTAATAAATTAAAATCTAAAGGTTTTGTAGCTTCTAGATTGTCTACATATGATTTCTCTACTCTCTTTACTACGTAAGCTCATAATCTAATCAAAGAAAAACTAACTGAATTAAGACAAACTTTTAGCAGAGAAGGCTCACTTTATTGCTTGTAATAAGAACCGTGCCTTTTTTACTACTGAACGACCTAAACAATATAAGTTATAGGTCATGTCAGAAAATGTGTGATGCTCTCCATTATCTTTTGGACAATATGTTAAAACAGTTTATAAGATTTGGCTCGAAAATATATAGACAAATTGCAGGTATTCTAATGGGTACTAACTAATTGTGCTCCTCTTGTTTTTTTATGAGAGAGACTTCATGTTGTCTCTGTCAGACAAAAATCAAACTGATATTATTGAAGCTTTTAACTCCACCTCCAGATATTCAGATGACTTACTTAATTTGATAATCCTTATTTTGAACATATGGTAGGTCAGATATATCCCACCGAACTTCAGTTAAATAAAGCGAATTCTTCTGATAAAGAAGCCCCGTTTTTTGGACGTGGACTTGTCCATAACGAATAGCATAGTTTCATCTAAGATTTATGATAAACGGGATGATTTTAATTTTGAAATAGTAAATTTCCCATTTCTTGATGGAGATGTTCCTCCCTCCCCTTCCTATGGTGGATATATTTCGCAACTCATTCGTTTTCCGAGAGTGTGTTCTAATGTTGATGACTTCAACGACAGTCTGCATGACTGGTTGTAAAACCAATCACGGTTTATAGGTATGTTTTCCTCTTTAATTGCACGACGGTACGTCAGGCCTCAGACTTAGTGACGGCTCTGGCGTAAAGCTTTAATCGGTGGGTTGGTGTCTAATGCTTGGTTGTAGCTGGGCCCACCGTGGCTCAACTTGGGGTTTTCTTTAACTATGACTATTGTGAGTCGTTAGCCTTTTTTCTCAGTTTCATCATAGTGCGTTAATTTGATTGTACAATTCTCTATGATGATACATTGCAATAGTTAAGAATCCTCCATGCGAGCTTAACATTTTTGTGCCTCAACAACAGCAGGATCTAGGGCGAAGGTTTGGTACCAGTAAAATGTATTTTAGCCCCCAGTGTCTTTGGCTGCTGTCCGTTCTAAGGCGATGGTACTGTTGGTGTTGATTCGTTGTTGATTGTTACTCCCATTGTGGGATTCTGTAATTGTTGTATGTTTTGTTGTGCGTTACTTTGTGTCTACTCAAGTTTTGCAATCATCTCGATGGGGAAGAGAGAGCTGGTTGCTTTGCTTTGTTTGTCTTCCTGGTGTCTCGTGATTGTTGTGTGGCTCTTCCTCACGATACCAAGTTTGTCTGCAGTTAGCGATTGTGGTATTTCCTGATCATACTCACTTAAAATTTTCAAAATACTTTCTACGCATATACATGTACGCGGTCTTAAACCGGAATGTATCATTTGTATTGTTTTTCGACTCAGATACGAGAGTAATTCTTGAGAAACTATAGGGGGGAGAACTATAAAAGATTCTGTAGCTGTACTCAGGACATTTACATTTCAGGATAAATGACTATCTGAATATGAATATACTACCAGTTAGTACACCAGGGACAGCGTTGTTTTCAATATTTCAGACTTGACAATACGCATGAGCGAATTAATGCATGCTAACACATTCAAACCAAGTGACGACAAAACGGAGGGCAAACAGTGGAGTACAAAGTTTTGAAACAGTGCAGATACAAATAACCCAGTAAACATAAAACACGGACCACCATCGGCTTGCCAGCGAAACGCCATTTAAATGGCGTTTCGCTGGCGGGCCGATAGTGGCCCGTCACTGTATGCTGACTGGGAAGGATCTTCACTGTTTTCCATGCAGTCTGGGAAACCACCATATACATAAATGGAATCATAAAATGAGCCATGAGACGACATGAGATTTCCAACAATGTGGTATGTGCGACCAACAAAGGCTCAGACCAGACTGCGCATACACGCAGTCTGATCAGAGCATTTGCTTTTTGCTTGAATATTCTATGAGTGTTAAGCTACTGACTGAACATGATTTGGAGTTTCTAAGCTTAAAATGATGCTGCACAGGCTTGTATGAGTCTACAATTGTCAAAATACCAAATTGTTGGAAATGGCATGACGTGGCCCAAATATAGTTGCACTCACAGTTTCATAGAGCACATCATGCATATTCCAGTTACTCAAGGGCTTTATCAACAGCACAATTTATCATGTCTTTGTCATACTCCGACAAGCATGAAAGCATGCACTGGAGACTAATTTGTCACCTTGAATTATTCATGCACGAGTTCATGACGGAATAGTGTTGTTTAACTTTTTGAAATGGGCTCTTTTTTAAGTTTGATATTATGTTTTTGTGACAAGCAAACAACGTGTGTACTCATAAAAATTGTCTCAGTTTACGCCTTGTACTATCTAAATTTTTTGCACAGCAATGAATATTGAAACTTTTCTGGAGAGTTATTTTTCAATTGTAGTCGTATAACATTAACAGTATATATTGATATGGTCCTAAGATAGAATATGTCTATGCAACTGAATTAGTGATAGATTTACGTCGGATATATTTAGTAATGCATAATAGTGACACAGGCAAATGCAATTGTGTATGGGGAGCAACTTTAGAATCTGTTCACCACTTCATCTGACCCATACTTCCATAGCTAAAAGGAATATAGATACGTTATAGTTGCTACCAAACATAGCGCCAACCCTAACCTAATCCTAACCATAGCGTCCTTTTTGTGGGACATAGGCAAACAGTGCAGAACCAGATCAGACGCCCACAGAACACGGCGTCTGATCAGGTTCTCCACTATTCGCTAACAGAACGTTCTATTAAAATTTGAATAAAAATTTAAAAAAATACCACCCAGCAACCCTTCAAACGGAAATTGACTGATCCAATGTATAAGGAGTGGGAAATTCCATTCGGCTTAAATGGGTTAATTTGTTCATTATTTTCATGTTTTGTATTAGCAAGCACATTCACCAAATGAACATATGCAATTGTGGCGGGTAGATTCTAAAGTCTAACCCTGTATGCAATATTTTGAGGCTCCAATACTATTCTGTGGTTAATTTTATATGTTGATGCTGCTTCATCTGAACATTTTCTATAAGGCGCCCATGGGAAGTCAAATGAAACTGACATAACAAAATCCACTGCTATGAGTTGGAAAAAGAAAACAGGGTTGTATTACTTCTTATAGCTGTGTGCAGCTGATATGTTCTTCAGGGAAAATTCAAGTCAGAAATGTTCGTTCAAAATGACAGGAAACTCATCCATCTGTTAGCCAGGAGAGAGGAACAGATCTGGGGATAATAATGGTTAAGTAATAGATATACCATGGGTTGTCCGCCTGTACGTGGAGATAATCCACGAGCTTTAGCGAGTGGATTATCTTACGTACAGGTGGACAAACATGGTATGACTATTTTATACCACCTACATCAGTGTAGACCTTGCACATCAAGTGATATTTCATGCTTAAGTTGGTAAAGGTGGTATAATACTGTTTAACCCATATAAGCCCATGGTACTTTAAATGAGGGTATGGATGGGAAGGGTTTTGGAATTCTCAAATCATTAAAAGATTTAGCCCATTTTTCACTCTCATTAAACTTTTTTGTTTATTCATTAACACGATTTCAATTATTCTTTAAAAAGTTTGGTATCTTATAAAATTACGTCTTATTATTAAATGTTATGTCCCAGTGGTTTTCCCTATACAGTAAAACCTGTGTAAAATGGCCACTCTCAAAAAGACCGAAAATTGGTTTTCAAGCCCAATTATCGCTTCACGCAGTCAAACATCTTGCAGAATGCTCCAAGGGGAGCATTCTGCAATACTTTCAACCTTCATTAAGCTACCATTTGTCACTAAGATCTTTGTTTTGTCTATTTCTGAGTAGCCGATTTACACAGGTGTTACTGTACTTATTTTCCAGCTCAGGCCACAAGGGTTGGTTCTGTTCTCAATGCTCTCCAACTTTCCAATTTTTGAGTCATATTTGGTTTATTCTTTATTCTTTAAAAACTTATTATTCAGTATTCTTTATTTTTCTGCTATTCTTTAAAAAACGAAAATTATTCTTTATTTTGGAGTCTCATTATTATCTAATCAATTTGTTTTTGTTCATTATTCTCTAATCATTATTAAAGAAGGTCATTATTCTCTAATCATTAAGCCCCGTCCAGTTCCTCCTGAATCATACCCAACAAGGAAGACCAATCATCGCTTAATGCAGGTCAAAAGAACTAGTATTAAAGAATTCTCCAAATGGAGCATTCTGCAATTCTTTTGACCTTCACTAAGCTACTATTTGTCATTAAGATCTTGGTTTTGTCTATTTTTGAGTGGCCGATTTACACAGGTTGTACTGTTCTTATTTTCTAGCTTAGGCCACAAGGATTGTTTTTTTTTTTCTCATTGCTCTCCAACTTTCCAATTTTTGAGTCATACGAGGGACGTTTTTTATGTTCGTAGAGAGGTAGATTTAATGAAAACGGCGAAAGTAAATGCATACATCATGCATATATTTGGAAAGATTGAGCTTTTATCTATACATGCAGCCTTAAATTATTTCAAAATACATTACTTTAATGCATTCTAAGAGGCAAAGACATACCTATATATCGCACACTGGAAATATGGTAGAAATGTGACATTTTATGGACTTAGTCTCTGACAGAACGTTAGAAACAATTGCATGAAAATGGGTCCATAGCCATGCACAGCTTCTGAAACTTTGGCTGCAGATCAAGGACACCACGTGCTACAATATTATATAAATATTAAAGCAAATGCGCAGCAATTATTTGATATGGAAGATTTGTTTGGAACCTCAGCAAATTGAACAGTAGGCACATAAACTTTTATTGTAAAAAGTTGACACAAGTAGAAGTTGGACAAAAAGAAATGGACTGCAAAATAAATAGCCTAGGGGGTGCTAAAATCCCTTATTTTGTACATAAATGACGTCATGGAGCGTTACTATATTTAGAAAGTACGTTAAAACTGTTTTTGTGCTTCTAAACAGGTGTTGAAATCACTGCAATAAGAAAATTATGCAGATCCGATTTTTATTGTGTTTTCTACGCGGGGTTGATTTACCCCACCCACTTTTTATAACATGGGGGTATGCCAGTACCGGAAGTTGCCAGTTACACGCTTAAATCGATGCATCAATATAACTGCTGACGAATGATTGAGTATACCATGTGCTATGCAAAACCAGAAGAAATTTTAAAATTTGTCCATAATAGTAATTTTAACAGATATGATAAGTAGCACTTGACTGTGATTATTTTGGTATATTGATGGGTGTTTTAAAATTGTTATAGAAGAGCAAACAACAAACTTATAGTTTTGCTGCACTTGTCGACGATTAGCGTTTGAATAATTAATTTTAGTGGTGCAAAAGAAAAATCGGCTTGAAAAAAGCTTATATCACCATAGCGAATGGAACTTAACAGCGTCTTATTTCCTGCTTGCTGCGTTGTTAAAATGGCATGGATTTCGACCAGTGTCCTTTATTAGCCCTATTCAAAGCTATATATCTTGACCGAACTAAGCGCTAATGATGTAAAATTTATATCAGTTGATAGACAAAAGCTAGACCTTTCAAAATATATATACTTATGGTGCCTTAAATTCTATATTTGTAGAGATACAGCCTGATTCTACGAACATAAAAAATGACCCTCGTATTTGGTTTATTCTATATTCGTTTAAAACTTATTATACAGTATTCTTTATTTTTCTGCTATTCTTTAAAAAACGAGAATTATTCTGTATTTTGGGGTCTCATTTTCTCCTATTATTTTGTTTTTGTTCGTTATTCTCTTATCATTAAACCCCATCCAGTTCCCACTGAATCGGACATATGCAAGTGATTTAGTCTAAGGTCAAGCGCTACAGAATTGAGCCTCTGATAAGGCTACAGAATGAAAAAAAAAATATTACCCTACAAACAAAAACTGCAAATGGAACCACCGAATTGATTGAAAAGTCCATCGCATGATTCGGCATTACATTACCATTCATTTATATTCCAGGCATTTTGGTACGAAGTGTGCGGGCTGTGAAAAGGGTATCCCACCTACAGAGGTCGTACGAAGAGCACAAGACAACGTGTATCATTTAGAATGTTTTGCCTGTTTAATGTGTAGCCGCCAATTAAACACTGGGGACGAGTTTTACCTGATGGAGGACAGAAAGTTGGTGTGTAAAACTGATTATGAAGCTGCAAAGGCAAGAGGTAGGGACTAAATCTTTCACACTGTGGCGGCATTTTCAGTGTCATCTTATTGTATCAACTATACAGGGTCGGTCAGCTTTTGTTTACCCAAAGTCCGTGGGACCAGGCCCAGAGATTAAATGTTAATGTGGATGAGGATAAAATTTGTGCTTGTACAATTCAGTTGCAAAAGTCTTCTGTGATGTTCAGCAGCAGTTGATGCTTCCAGATTAGATTGGGCAATTATAAATAAACTTTCTTATTTTTCAAATAAAAACAAATGCTATGGATTACCAAAATGAGGCGATTGTTTCCGTACCCAAAGGGTATAAACAGATTGATGGATAAGAAAGTCATTGCAATTTTTCGTTCAAAGGTTTTCTTAGTTTGTCCATACTTAAAGCTAGACTTGTGCATTCGTTGCGTGATTAAGTCCCAGAAGCTATCGATTGGTTTACCGGAAGAACACGGTTAATAGGATTACAACAGCTTTGTAAATCATCGTAAATGTCAGTCCAAAGGAAAACATTTACACAACACTATAAGGATGTTTTTCCGATTCTGTAAATGGGCTTAGATTGGACACTTTCTCCCACCAGGGATGATGCATTTCTTAAGTTTCCTTATTTGAATCTTTATTTCTGATATCCCACACCATTTACGTTTGTATTCCAGACATATTTTGAACAATTAGATTGGGCTAGTATAGCCCATTCATTCTATTATTAAAATGATACCTTCCTCTTGGGCCCTTACCAACCACATATCATCATGCCCAAGACAAGGTCAGTCAGACCCTCGCCCGCTGAAATAGAAATCTATAGAAAACTAGTAATAGCAATATGCTAAACACCGTTCAACTGGACAGACTCAAATTATATGACAATCTTTGCCTCATCCTTATTTAAGAAACATATACCACAACCTGGTTCTTAATTATTCATTTCGTCCCCCATCCCCAATACAGTCATTGGGGTGTTGGGGTGCAATCACATGTGACGGGATTGCAAGGTAGTTGAATATATGTCTGATTCGTTGTTCATTTTATGGATATTACATACTGTTACATTATGATAGAGACTTCTTCCTTTGATGCAGCAACATAATGACATAGTACTATCTATATCGCCCTTACAAACTTTAGCACGAACTAGCTCGTAATGTGCAAGGTAAACACTGACGTAAATGTGGTACATATGGCTGTTCAAGTGTACGAGAGGTAATCTGTTAGGATTATCTCTACGTACAGACGGATAAATCACGGTATAACTAAGTTTTAAGGCTGGCTGTTTTGCATGGTAGATTAATAATAACCTGTAAATCTTAGACATGTAGTACCAATAGGATATTTGAGCTTTGTTTAGGCAAGATGACAACCAACATGTACATGTTTCACCTGAGATAAATACTAGTTATGCCACGGCTTGTCTGCCTGTACGAGTAGATAATCCACGAGTTTAGCGAGATGACTATCTCCCCTACATGTTAATAACATACTACAGTAAATTCTGTCTTAAGTGGCCACTCAAAAGGAACACCAAACATTGGTTTTCAATACCGATTATCACTTAATGCTGGTCAAAAGTATTGCAGAATGCTCTAAGCTGGGGGGGGGGGGCATTCTGCAATACTTTCGACCTCCATTAAGCTACCACTTTCCATCAAGTTTTATCTATTTTTAAGTGGCCGCTTAAGACAGGCTTTACAGTATAGTTCTAGTTTTACTATTTTATACTACCTATACCATTGTAGACTTTGCACAATACGAGATAATTGGTGCTAAAATTGGTAAGGGTGGGTAAGCTGTAAATATTCGACCTGGGATGCCAATATAAAGTATGATATTGAAGTCTTTTTAGCCAAGATGACCACCAACACGTACAAAACTGTTATAGAGGCCACTTTGACATTTAACTCTTTACTCTATAATAACGCCTTTTGACGACTTTGAAATATAATTTATTTGAAAATATTATGGAAAATGGAGCATTTGCTCCAAAAGAGCAAATGCTCCATTTTCCAGAATATTTTCAAAAGTATTCAAAACTTAATTAAATTTTCTCTATGTTGTCTAAAAATAGAAAATGATGCCATGATCTAAAAATAGCCCATAGAGTAAAGGATTAATCATCCTCACTAAACCAAGTGTACATGTATCAAGTTGTGCTCCATCCTTATTAAAGAAACATATATCACAAGTTGGTCCCGTGTTTGCCTAAGAATGGTTTGCTATCATATGTGTCCCAGCAACCGTAGGATCCTCTGGTCGATAATGATGCGGCATTATATGCTACATTAGAAGTGAGTCTTTAGGATGCATTTCTCTTTCACATACATTGAACCTAATGCACACAGAATGGCCAAAACTCTTTGCCGTTCTGAGCCCAATAAGGTTAACCATAAACCCCTGATAATTCTACGTGTGTATGTCTATATAGTACACATTAAAGTGTCGTGTGAATGTTGTGTGCTATTTTTAATTAGTCTTTTCCTAATCAGGTGTATTATTATCACCTTAGATACTGATACCAGAACATAAAATCTGATCCGAGTTGTAACACCTCTCTTGAAATAACAACAGACCCGTGCAGGCACATGTGCAGCTAGCGTAATTAAGTCTATTTCCGATAGAAGTTTAATTATTTAGGTTTGTTAATTTGCGTGACATAGCAGACCTATTGCTCAGCGACTAAAAGTAAGACCCGTGTATTGACCAGTTCAGTTAGATTTAAGAAGTATTATATTTTCACGTTTCATTGATGCTTTTTCTGTCTGTAAATACGATTTCATTGATAACAATGCGTGTGTTATATATTTTCTTGTACATACGCTACTTACATTTGTAAGGCATCTATTTCTTTGTTTGTTCTGTTGTTACTCTTTCGTTGACTGCAATGGGCTGATTTACTGTACAACGCAAATATTCCACAGTGATGTAGCAATCACGTTGGTTATAAACTATATAACCACATCTTTACACCGGTAGGGAGCGTTTCACTCGTTGCTTGCAAAATGTCTCAAATGTAGAGTAGGCAAAATAATATTGTGATACTGATTTCTTTACTGTTTGAAGTTTGGTATATTATAGCATTTTGTATCATGACTTTGTCACCTCTCTTTTGATCTACGCTGTTCATTAATTTCGGCAAGATCGGACAAAGGTGGAGCTTATAATTGACTTTTAAAATATCTGATGAACAAATTAAAAGGTTATTGTTTTATTGGCCATGATACAAATATTTTATTGTACAAATACTCGTGAATATACAAAAATTCGCTCAAATAGGGCGAAACTCGTCTTCGACTCGTCCCGCCTACAAGAGCGAATATTTGTATATATTCACTAATAAAATGTACAATAAAGCTAACTTAGAAAATCTCGAGCTGAAAATAAGAATGTTCTACACGTCTTCATGACAGGCTCAACTCGTAATATATACAAATTTGCCGACTGACCTCAAACCTCCTCATCACTGAAACACTACTGTATATGCAAAAGCTACTCTCATAATATTTGCACTTCAAGATTATTTCTGTCATTGCGGACCTCTTGGCAATATAATACCAATCAACACTTATCATCAAATCTAAAGATGCAATTGGTAACCTAAACAAAGTATTAAATTTTAGCATATCATATGTAAACTATATTCAGTACTTGTCAAAATTAACACACACACACACACACACATACACACACGAACAATAAGAGATCGCGCTTCCCCCACGCTTCTCCCACGCATCCACCATAACAGTTTCTTAACGATATCATGAGCAATATAGTAAAACCTTTTGTTACAAGCAATATAATATGAGAGCTTTAGAAAGTCTTTATATGTTAAATATAGTTTTTATTTGCAATACAATGCGTAAATGTTTTTTAATCTGCAATATATTTTGAAATAGAATACCAGAGAGATATCTCAATATCTTAATCCCACAAAACAAATCTGAGAACAAAGCACTGGTGTTATGGAATTATCTTGTTAAAGGTGTATCTTACATTGTATTATTGGCACCAATCACCTACTAAAATACTGCCTTAATCAATTAGTTTTAATCGTCTAATATAAATGATATCTTAGAATGCTGTAATAATATTTAAACAATTATAGCTTATTTTATGAAAGTTCCAATTGCTTGTCATCCAATACATATACAATCAGTTCAGATTATTAGTAATTCGAATTAAAATAGGCTAGTTTTTAAACCAAACTTATAAGTTCAGTATTCTCCATTAAATGATTTTCTGTTGCTTAAAATACACTGATTTCATATTCCATACGATAACTTAAGCAAGTTTTTGAGCGCAAAATTTCATTTGTTTTTCTTACTCATCAATTTTAAACACATGTATTGGGTGATCTTTGAGACAGTTCTTTTGAGTACTCTACATGCAGCATAAGTTTCGGTTGAGAAATTAAAATGTTACTTTTCAATTACGCACTCGTTCTTTTATGAGGCCTGATATATTGTTTTGTGTAGACTGTAAATGATAATGGCATCTCCTACCAAATTATTATAACTTTGAACATGGCAGTATATCTAATATTGAAATAACACTAAACTGTCATAAACGAATGTAATCCTGTGCCATGTTTGGTTGTGGCATTGTATAAATTGCACCCACTTAACAGTTTTAAAAAGTACACTAAACATTCAACAAAACGTTTTCATAATTTGTCACTGCCTTTACTATACAAATAAACCTTGATATTTCATGTGAATTATCTGCTGGCAGATGATTCACATGGAATATCAAGCCTTATTTTCCCTGAAAATGAGGAAAGTTATCACAAGATTTGTCACCCATCGCAGTTTTGTGTGAAGCTCTAAGGGTTAAAAGTCACCCAACTCCCCAGTAGAGCATCATTACCGTCACCACGAGATTCATCTGTCATTTTTGTGACTAAACTTGATCGTATTAATTTAGTGTGAGCAGATGGTACATTTTCAGAGTACGCTCTTGATGATGCGAGTAAGAGACCACGAACTACAATTACTGCCAAACAGTTGGAAGCATTGAAGAGGGCCTACAATGAGAGCCCTAAACCTGCCAGACATGTACGAGAACAGCTTAGCGCGGAGACTGGTCTAGATATGAGGGTCGTTCAAGTCTGGTTTCAGAACAGACGAGCAAAGGTAGGCAAATAAAAAAAAAACAATGATGACAGAATGGCGGTAACATGAAAAACGACACATCTAATAGTTATACTTATCTGAATAATGCCTTAGTACATACATTTTGTACCATGCCATGCTTCGTCATATTATTGCTTTTTATTATCCTGAGACAAGCTATTTCGTTAAAATGGTTTAACCACTCATGTCGGATCAAAACAAATGTACGGATCGGGTATTGCAAATACATCTTGTCACAAGGTATGCAATAATCATAAAAATTCCCTTACGCCAATATAGTGTTGTTGATCAACACCAGATGCACTCGTGAGATTTGTTATGTACACAATTAGTTCATTAAGATTAATGGTTGCTTTACCTGCTTCTTTCTCTGTCTAACTACTTTGTTGCCATAGATAATCTGTGTGAAAGTGTTCCATTCAGAAGTCTCTACAGAGTCAAGCTAAAACACAATGTGCGATACAAATTTATAATATACCATATTAATCCATACTGCGTAATTTGACTGTAAATAAATAAATAATCTATCGTTGAATTCAATCCCCAATACAGCTGGCTGCTTGTTTTTTACGTTCTTCCTTTTATAATGTCTGGTATCTAAGTAAGTAAGGGTGCAAAGATCAGGAATCGATACAATCAAGTACCACACCTGACCCAGGACACCAATGGGAAAGTAACAAATTTACAGTTATACATCACACACGAGAGCAAAGAGTTCAGCCCTTTCCGAAGGCGACCACAAGGCACATATGATAGATAACCCTCGCTCTGTCATGGGTTGGTTTGTTATTTTTGATCATACCATTTGCTGGTCATATTCATTTGTTTTTGTAATGATTGACAACAAGTAGTTTTGCTGTATGAAGGCTTGTGTCATGTGCGGATCCTGAGTGGGTGACCAGGGTCCAGACCCCTCTCCAATTGTTAAATTACAAGTTGCTTTAGGTTTCCTTAAAAATACTGGTACGGATCCACTAGGGGCCCAATTCCTTCTCGAGGAAGGTCCATGCAGGCCAATGTGAAATACTTTGATGTCTTAAAGAAATTAGAAAAAAATTGGCAGAACTCCCCTCTCCAACGGACATTTCTCGATCCGCTCATGTGTGTTATCTCTCATATTCTGTTTGCAGGAAAAACGGTTGAAAAAGGATGCTGGTCGACAAAGATGGAGTCCATATCTACGACAGTTGAAGAAGAATGGAGATCCAGATAACTCTTTAAGCGCTGATGAACGTTCTGACGATGGTTTAACAGATTATCATGGTAGGTTTCATTCATCTTGATCTGTTAAAGGAACTATAAAGCATTCCAGTATTGCGTTCGCCCTCAAACCACAAATTCAATAGAACATCTGGGGTGCCATTGGTTACATATTAGAAGCAACTCGAAAAACTTCTAATGGGTATTCACAACTGATGTTTAAAGCCGGAACTAGGTGAACTAAGTATAGAGAAACAGACAAGTATTTTATTCTCTTAGGTCATTTACAACATATAAACAAAGATGGTAGCTTTAAAAGCAACATGTTGGTTCAAAAAAGTTAGTTTATTGCTTTGTTTTTTTAAATATATGTTTTATGCACATTATTAATTAAAAAAAATATTGGTTTCTCCTTCACAAATAATTTTGATACCATAACTATGACTATTAATACGGTAATGAATGATGCAAAAAAATGTTTGTCTTGCGTCGAAAATAAGACATTTTGCAACATATTTTTATCAGATATAATAGGCCTATTTTAGGGGATGTATAGTGCCTTTGCCAAACATTTATTTATCTAAATTGGCTTCTTCGTTACGGGTATTGAGACTTGATTTGGAATTATGATTTACCTTTACCTTGTAGTTGCTGGATTATTGCTTGGTTTACCGAGGAGAACTGTGCTTTGAAATAATATTTCCAAATATTTGTTTTAAGCCATAATTTCTCGACTTTTCGTGACTTTTTCTATAGAAATGCTTTTGTTCAAAAACTGGACAACCCTAGGGTAGTTGTGCAAGAAAAAAAGTTTTATTAATTAAGTGTTTTGTTAAGAAGGATTTATATTAAGTTAAAACATCTATCATAAAACTAGCAATGGTCCTGGTAAATGGCAATAATATATATAATACCATCAAGCCCCTCTATTAGCGCATGTATCCAGTATTTGTCAGTATTTGACACCTAGACTTTACCCAGACATTTGATGCTTACCACGTAGACACTCTCAACCAATAGGGTGTTTAAGCTCCAAAGACGAATACTGGCCAATAATTATTCTACCAATGTAATCTACATATCTACATTGATTGCTGGTTCCAGGTTTACAGGTTGTAAATATTGGAAAACAGATCACCACAACTGGTTACCTTTTATTGACAAATAGTAAGTGAGTATGATCAAGAAATACCACAATCCCAAACTGCAGACAATCCCATGGCACCGCGAGGAAGAGCCGCTCAACCACAACGAGACACCAGGAGGACAAATTAAGCAAAGCAACCAGCTATCTCTTCCCCATCAAGGTGATCGCAATACTAGAATGGACATAAAGTAACATACAACAAAACATAGAACAATTACAGACTCCCACAATGGGAGCAACAATAAACAAAAAGTCAACAACAACAGAACCACCGCCGTAGAACGGACAGCAGCCCAAGCCACCGAGGGGCTTAAATGAATTTTACTGGTACCAAATCGTCGCCCTAGGTTCTGCTGTTGTTGAAGTACAAGAAATGTTCAGCTCGCATTGAAATGGGGAATTTTTTCCTACACATGCTTAAACCATTTTTCTTGTATTACAGATCTTGATGATATGGATCCTGGCTCAGTTCACAGTGGGCGTTTATCTAGTGATATATTTAGTTCCGGACAAATGGATCCAGATGGCATGGGCCACGTGCCAATCGTGCCCCCTGGTACCCCGCCCATGGATAACTGGGGTCCATATGGGGCTATGCACCCAAACCCAGCTTTCATGGAGCGCCATTCGCCAAACATTCCAATGTCATCAGGACATCTCATGCCCATGGACGGTATCCCAATGATGGGTCCAATGGTGACCCGGATGATAAACCATGATTTGAGTGACAATTCGAGGGGATATTCTGATTATGGGCCAAATTCAAATCAAAACCATGTGGAAGTGTATTGATGATAAATATAACTTTTATGACTTTTCCCAGCAAACACATTGCATCGGAACAATGTCGTATTGACGTCGATGCGACGTTTACGTCGAATCGACGTCGATACGATGTTGTTTGAACGTTTGTTCATGCATAGATGTCTATTCGTATAGTTGTTTACATCCATTGTCAAGTGAACGAAAACCCATGTTCAAATCAGGAGATTCACGTGCTGTTTGAACATGGGTTTAAACTTGAAAATACTTAAAATGAGCCCCAAATTATTTACATGACGTTATTAACAGCAAGCGTTGCGGACCAGACTGATCATTTCGCTGATGTTTTCGTTCGCGAAAATGTTGCGCACGGTTATGACGTTTTGATGACGTTCGAAAGTTTACAGCCGACGCCATTTTGTTTAGAGAAATTCAGCGTGAGAAAAGGGATATTTAAATGTTTAACTGCGTTTTCAGTGCGAATTTGGTTGGAATAAGGTAAAATATGCAAGAATAACGATCACACATGTTTGTTTCATTGCATTAACACTTGCCGGGTCCCTCGAGAGATGTTTGAGCACTCGGCCTATCAGCCTCATGTTCAAACAGCTTCCTCAGGACCTGGCAAATATGTATGCGTGAAAAAAACATGTTTGATCCCTATAGTGTATACTGGGAATTAGATCACAAGTGTAAACTCATAGTGTGAGATCTAGTCATTCTGTCTCGGATAGTAGAAAATATGGAAGTATAAATTGGATATTCAGTATTGGACTAACTGTCTCAAGATGGCTAACATGAGTGATAGCTTGAACCAGGTGTGATTTCATCAGGGGATGTGCTACAACAATGTGACAACCAATATGTGGGATAATAAATGCTTGTTTCTTGACTAGTCATGTTTATGTTGCAGAGCCACGTTGTGTTCGTGCATTCTTTTCTTGTGTATAAAAATAAAATAGTACATGTATATGAAGCAGCACATTGAGAATTTGTAACTTATGGCTTTTGCGAGCACCAATACTCAGATAAACCTTCGCTGCCCGCATACACAAAAATGGATGTAGATGACAGCCAATGACAAAGCTAATGAATGTAGCCCATTAAATAGCTGCGCATGAGACACCTTATGCTTACGCAATATGTATCGTTATCACATGGGCTTGTCTATTTTTAGAAGATGTGTGAGCCATGTAATGAGATTAGTATATTTTGTCACCCAGATAGTCATTAATCAAACATGCATTCCTACGTATCCCCAATGAATCTTGTCCAAACCTTAACCGATTGTCAATCTTTGTGTATGCGGACAGTAAATACTCTTGTGAGATGGTACAGATGCAAGGGCCCACCAAAACTATAGGTAGTCGTCTTACTGGTCAGTACAGTTTCATAATTTATAAGTTTGGGTTGTTTGCACTGTTATATTATGTTGAATTAGAGTGCATAATTGAAAAATTATGTTCTTTTTTATCAACCAAAACATATGTTGTGGGTACTCAAAATTGAGAAATTTCTTTTGAGCATCAAACACAATATTAACACTGACGGTATAAGAAAATATTCACAGTTTTAAGCTCAAAACAACCTATATGTATTTATATGTTTTGTGGAAATATACATCATATGATGCATGTCATCAGATAGATTGCAAATAAATGATAACTCCTATTGTTATATGACTGGAGAGAATCCTGTCTCCTGATTTGCCCAATTTGTCTTCATAAATCTCTATGCCTACCTGGAAACTGGTCTATACCGGTCCACAAGTTTATATTGCATGAAAACCAGCTGGAACTAGTTTCTAGAAGTTAATATTTTTGACACTTCTGCAATATTACCCTCTAGAGAGCTAAAAATAGCATCATGAGTGTGGAACTAGCATGTGCTGCATGAAATTTACATGATTTGCTGTTTCACCTCCCAACAGATAAATTAAAGACTTTCATGAATTTTTACAACAGTTTTGTTTTGTTTTGTTTGCTTATTTATCTTTGTTTGAATAAACAAACTGTAAAAACGGTTCTATAATAACAATGTATATTCCCTATAAAGAAAATTAATATACATTTGAAAAACACTACATTAAAATACTTTAATAATAGTTGCTAAAACTTGTGAGAAAGTCCCTTGATGTCTTAGATTGAAGGTTGAACATGTCTATAGCAACAAAAGTGAAAGTAGCAAAATTTTCATTCTTAATGAAAAGTCATATAACAAAACAGTTATTAACTTCAATTTCAGTAGACATAAGGATTTATTATATAACTAAGTAAAAAGACCGATTTTCATTGGCTTAGAGCGCTCACGTGGCCAGTCGATATATTGTCATATTTACTGGCTGACGCGCGCTAGCCGGTGAATATTACTTACTAAAATTAGACTCCTTGCGTTTGTTTCCAATCCGATTCTGCTTTTCTAAATCGTCGCTAATAATCCTATCGTACATGCAGTTGCCGAGACAAATCACGCACTGGAGCTGATCTATTTCGATTTTATCGCACAATAAACGACGAAAACAAATTTGAAGTCTTCAGCTTCTTCCAACGTTCCGCCTTTGCACTGAAGAACTCCCGCCAATACTTAGACCACGTCGCATATGTTTACATGTAATTGTAACGTCTTTCAAGCGTAAAAACGACGTTACACCGTCTAACGCCATGAATGACGTCATTTTCCAGTAACAAATGACGTCAGCTATCACACATTTTACCTGCGCTTTCCAAGCTGTGAATTATTGTTTGATACGTCACACTATTTCAACATTGGCTCTTCAGGCAAGGCGTGTAAGAATTCTTGCTAGTAAATGTTGATTGATGACACTCATGCACAACTTCTATAAAATAGTAAACAGGTGGTCATATCTAGGTCTGCACTGTTTCTGCTAAACGCTTGACTGTCCCAAAACTTGTATATAAGTTCAGTACTTTTTTTACAGGTGCAATGATACCTGTACACCTTTCTCTAAATGTTATATAATAAAACAGTTATTGACTAATGAGGCATTGGATATGATGTGATATCGACCAGAGCATACCAATATTGACCTCGGCGAACGCCTCGGTCAATATTGGTATGCTCTGGTCGATATCACATCATATCCAATGCCTCATTAGTCAATAATTGTATATTATCTACCCTTAAAAGTGATATTCACCTCGGCCTCGGTGAATTATCACTTTTTTGGGTAGATAAATCCTTATGTCTACCGAAATTGATGTCAATAATTGTATATTATCACATATTTGGAACACTATTTTACCGTGATAACCCAAAGTCTGCATTTGCAATAAGCTTTTTCCCGCCAACTGGTTATTAGTCTGCCATTATGATAACCAGAAGCCATGAAGCCAGAATCCTCGACCATTATCAGCCTTTGCGGTAAAGCTCTCGGGCTGATATTGGGGTTTCGGGTTGATACTGATGGCAACAACCAAAACGCTGTGAAATCATCTCCAAATATTAAATGTGCTACTTTTAATTCCATTTCACTAAACACTTACATGAACACTTATCATCAGGGAAACATCTCTCGACAGACCTTATCCCAGAAAAGAAGTCTATAATTTAATAGAAATTGGGGATCTAACATTATTCATTAATCTTGAATTTATTAAATAGGTTGGAACAAAATGATAAGATGTGAGGTTTTAATTCAATCATGTCGGATTCTATTTACCATTTAACAAAGAAATGTGTTAAAATCATGGTAAGAAAATTTCAAGAATTTGTCATAAGTAAATGCAAAAATTGTGATGGACGTTCTTGAGCAACATCAGCTAAATAATTTGCAAGTTTAATACACTAGTGTCTTATCTTTTTTAGCACATACTATTATGCACTCACTGACTAAATCTCATATGATTAAACGCAGTGATGTGATTGGGGCTGCTATGATTTTACATAACACGGTAAATTTTATCAAACATTTTGTAATATCACAATTTAAGAGATGATGTTATACAATGAAAACCTTTGTCGTCATATGATTAATAAGACTATATATGGCATGTTATTCTATTCTATATTTACACAAATCCATATCATTTTAGTTACTGCAAATTAACTTTTTTTTATGAAATATTACAAGCTCTAGGAGAGTGGGGGGGGGGGGGGGGGCATTTATGTATTAAAGCTTGTGACTTCGAACAATTTATATTCAGTCAATTAATTAGTTGTTTGTTTTAGGATATGAGAAATTTGCTTCTTAGGAATATGAGATTATATTGAAATGTTCAGCGGTGTAATATGATATATGTACATATATGTGTATAATATTATGATATAGTGCCAATACTTAAGCACCACCCTAAGAGGTACTCTGATATCATATATACATAATCTTGGCCAATATCTTTGGGGTCAAAATTTTTAATTTTGATATGTTTTTGGGTTTTCATAAAAGTAAATATTTTCGGTGGTATTAAGATTTTTGTGCATATTTGTTTGGAGCCATCACCAACTGGACTATTTTTGGGGATCATTTCTATGTTTTAAATGTTTTTTTATAGGCAAGGTACAGAATGGAGATATGATTTTGGGTTATGCTAAAATTGAAGTATATTTTCGGGTATGCCGGATATGCCAGCAATTTTTGTTTAGTAAACATTAGATGCTGGGCCAAACAAATGTAGCAAAAATGTCTGTATCACCTTCCTCTTTCCCCCTTGAGCACCACCCATCTTGGCAACTACTGTATTAGTAAAAACCCATTCATTTGTAATTTAATTTGCATGCTTTTTGATCCATTTTATCAATCTGAAATAATTTAACAATGATGTTTAAAACACAACACAGTCCTGTATTTACTAACAGTTATTAATATTATTTATATAAGACTAATACTTTCTTTAAAACATTGAAAATGTATATAACTGCTCAAACAGATACTAGTCAATAAATATAAAGCCGAATGATAAACCAGGTTACGTTTTGTCTTACTTAACTGTTTGTATTACAGGCACTACAATATCATTACTTGAGACAATTGACAATTATGCATGATAAGTATTTATCGTTTACAAACATATAAAAGAAGTAGTTAGATTAAAAACATAGATTGTGTGATAGTCCTCAGCCCTGTTGATTTATATTAAGATTGACCAATAGTATCATTCATGATCAAGCATTGTTTAAGACATGTCTTGCAGCAGAATAACCTGCTACGCGTGATATAGACATTTAAGTTTGTTTGTTTTAAAGAATATAGGATTTAATTCCAAAGCACATTTTACAGTGTATAAGAATAGTAAAAACTGTCCTCAGCAGGCACTCAAAATAAGACCCAGAAATATGTTTTCAAGACCGATTATCCCTTAATGCAAACCAAAGGTTTGTCTTCATGATCTTTGTTACGTCTATTTTGACAAACAAATTGAGAAAAGTATTGATAAAAGGCTGGATTATTTCTTACATATGACAGTCAACTATGTATTTATTCATGTATATGATGGCTAGTTATTGATTTCATTCATGCTTCTCACTCTGTTTATTATTTTGAGACTTTTTTTTGAAGAAAGTTATTCCCATATAATTCATTACTTGCAGCCTACAATGATCCAATACTCATTAAATAAACTTTATGCCTGACAAACTTTGCCAAATGCACCTCTACATAGGTGTTCTATCTTAGAGATCCCTTAACAATACTAGGCATGTTTTAGCAGATATCATACTAGGCATGTTTTAGCAGATATGTTTGTACTTGATGCATCCATTTTAATAAACTTACAATTATATCTTTCAGTGTCACTATGGGGCTGTATTTGTGATCAATATAATCACAAAAATGACCGCATAGAAACTCATTAACCTTCTCTCAATCACAGTTTATCACATATTATTTGCGATTTTCATGTACTAAACATTGTTTACAAATAAAATAGTCCATTAATATATGTCTATTATGGTTATTGATGATATTCTAAATAAAGAAACGATGCTTAATAATGAGTTATTTTCTTTTCATGCACATTTAACCTGAGGAAAGCAAAGATCAGGAATCATATAGATTAGTATATGGCAATTTCCAATCCATACCCTATATCAACATTAGACACACATATATGCCAACGGGTTGATATGAGCCGAAGGTTGATATAGCGTATGATATGAAATTGTCATATCATAATCTGTTTATCATACATTGATATCTTATCTCACAAGTTAACTATGCACATATATTTTACCCTTCAAAGTTTTTATTTTACATGTAGCTTGTAATCAGACAAGTAAACCGTCTTTTGCACATTTTTATTTAACTTTATTTTTATGGTACATAGGCAAGTAGTGCAGACGCAGCGTTTGATTAGGGTCTCTACTGATTGCTTATACAATCTTCTATTAAAATTTTAACAGAATTATAAAAAATCGCCATACATCCCTAAAATTGGAAACGGACTCGTTCTGTTGATAATGATTGGAAATTCATATTAGCTTAAATTGGTTAACTGACAGCAGTGGAAAGCATCCAGATGGTTGAGCGAATTTCTAACTTGGCAGAAACTAAATGCACGTGTTGACCAAGTGTTCCGAATGCAGTGATTCAGCTTTTGCGCGTGACACAATGTCACACCCTATTATCACACCCAATATTGATTTTGGTCAATTTGGCTTGATACAGATTATGCACTCCCCAAAAGTGGTACGTACTTGAAAGCAGTGACAGTATTACATATGCAAAACGAACATATTTTCAAGTAAACGGGTACCACACCTGACTCGGGACATAATATGGAAAAGTGACAAAAACACCAAGTAAACACAACATACAAGCGAGCCAAGAGGTCAGCCCTTTCCCAGCAGGTGATTACAAGGCTGTAAGGAACAACATAACAAAAATGATCCACAAAAGAAGCACTGCCTTGGAATGGTCAGCAAAGAAATCACCTGAGGACTTTAACATGTACAACGGTACCAACCTAAAACTTAGTTCTGAAGTGTTGGGTTCTCATATAAGATGTAGGGTTCTCATAAAAGATCCCTAACTTATCGATGTATCATCTCCAAGTACATACAAATCAAGATATAAAAAGTATATACTCGCGAAAATGTTTAAATTGTATACAATAGGCAAAACTTGGCGAAGATCCTTTATTTATGACAAATGACATCTAAAGGGTATAGTGACGAACAGTGCAGACCAACATGAGGTCAACTGGATGTTGTGACTCTTCAAAGGGGTTCACACTTTGGTTTAACAAATGACATTTGCTATTTCATAACATTAAGTGGTTAATCCTGACCTTTAACCTCTTAATTATATATTGACCATTCGATCATAATACAAAAGTCGCATTAGGAAAGAATTAGATCATTTGTAAATGTTTTGTAGTTACTGTGTCAACGTCAGGCCTAACGTAGATTGCATTTTAGTTGCATAAATTGGGTAAGTATATCTCTAAATAACAAGAATTAATGTCCAGGCTTTTTCACAGATAAAAGAATAAATATGGCACAAATGACACACAATTACACAGCTAAACTTTGATTTCCGGGTTTACCTGTTGGCTTTCTTTTGCTCCCGTATTCAGTTTTATTTACTGTTGAGTCCTTATCTTTGCTTTGTCTCCTTGCTGTGTCTTGATTTATATGGTCTTGGAGATGATGCGTTGGTGGTTTTGGGGTCTTTCATGCAGGCCAAATGTCTCTGTGTCTTGGTCCGCATCTGAATTGGGGGTGGGGTTTGTGCTGTGAAACCAGTTTAAGCCCTCCAGTAAAATATTATACTGACCGTTCCAGGGTGGTGCATCTTTTATGGATCGTTAGTGTTTTTTCTGTCTTGCGTTTGATATGCCTTTGTGGGCGTCTGTTTATATGTGCCTTGTGGTCACCTGCTGGGAAATGGCTGACCTCTTGGCTGTCGTTTGTGGTGTCTAACTGTGAGTTTGTCACTTTCCCATCGGTATCCTGGGTTGGGTGTGGGTCTTGGTTGTTTTGATTCCTGATCTTTGCACACTTCATGCATAAGATCCACAAAAGAAGAACCGCCTAGGAATGGTCAGTAAAATATTTTACTTGAGGGCTTCAACCGGTTTCACGGCGCTAACCTCAACCTTAATTCAGATGTGGATCAAGACACATAGATATTTGGTTTGCATGATAGACCCCTTACTTTTCAATGCATCATCTCCTAGAACATGTAAATCAAGATATTACAAGGAGATAAAGAAAAGATAAGTACTCAACAGTAAATAAAGCTGAATACCGTAGCAAAAGAAATCCAACAGGTAAACCCCAATGGGCCCTACAAACAGCCAAAGCACCAGGCCCCTACCATCTCATCAATAGATAAGTCTTTAAGTCGGAACCATCATATAGTCTGAAGTTCAACTCACCGGCGTGGGATTAAAGAGGAAAGCAAAGTTGCCAACCGTGATTGGGTTGACACCCAGGCATGCAGTCTGTTGCAATACATAAATGCTATAGCCATTTTTTATAATGGGAAATTATTCTAATGAACTGCGCTGAATAATTATTAGAGCCACAAATCTTCTTCAATATATACACTTAGTCACCATAGAATTCAGGTTCTGAAAGTCCTTGGCCCAAGAGAGATTTAAGTCCAATTTGAAATTTAGATATCAAATCATAGTACGTCTATAAATTAAGAAAAGGTTTTGCGAAGTTAATGATACCGATAGCCTTGTTTAAAAGTTTCTGAGTTAATTTATTGCGAGTGTTGAAGTCAGCAACATAGCTAGATACTCTAGCAAAACGAACTAGTTGAGAGATATAGACTCGATAGGATGTAGAGCGAGGAACATCACCATCTAAAATGGGAAATTGACAATTTCAAAATCAAAGTCATCAAAACTGCATAACAACAACAGAATCATACCCTGAGAACAGACAGCAGTCACGGGAATTTCAGAAAGTTTGCTAAAATAAACTTAACTTGCATGTTCTTGATTTTGTTGTAATATTCGTGTAGAGACTTCAGAGATAAAAAAAAAGGAATACATGTGATGAAACAAAAAAGATGATAATAACTCACAGCCAAATGAAAGAAAAACGATTTAGCACCAATGTGATTAAAAATAGTAAATGAGTATGATCAGGAAATACCACAATCACAAACTGCAGACAACCCCGTGGCACCGCGAGGAAGAGCCGTTCAACCATCACGAGACACCAGGAAGACAAATTAAGCAAAGCAATCAGCTCTCTCTTCCCCATCAAGATGATTGCAATACTAAAATGGACATAAAGTAACGTACAACAAAACATAGAACAATTACAGACTCCCACAATGGGAGTAACAATAAACAGAAAGTCAACAACAACAGAACCACCGCCTTAGAAAGGACAGCAGCCTAAGCCACCGGGGGGCTTAAATGCATTTTACTGGTACCAAATCTTCGCCCTAGATTCTGCTGTTGTTGAAGTACAAAAAATGTTCAGCTCGCATGGAGGCCATCTAACTAATGCAATGTGTTCTATTCAATTCAAATTTGTTCCTGATATAAATCTAAAAATGCCAACAATTTGTTCAGGTCATACATTTTGAAATAATAATACTTGTTGGTAATTTAAAGTTATGACCTGAACAAATGATATTCCTTGTTAATCTGGGCCTGAACATTTGTATTTTGAAATTTATGTTGACTAGAAATGACCATGAAAGTGGCACAATTCCACATCATGACCTACCTGTGTTACCAAGAGGATAAATAATGATTAATAATAATCCTGAACGATTTAGCCATCTGCTCACCACCGAATTGATAACAAAGCCAAGCAAAGCCAAGACAAAGTTCAAAGAAAAGCTGAAGCTTAGTCTATAACAACTTGTCAATTTCCTTATACCGCCATGCCTACGGAGGAAACCTATATGGAACAGTGAATATGTACTAAAACTGCTGGGAGCACAGATCATAGTCACTCGCCTATGAGCAAGAAGAAGAGAAATAGAAATAACCATCTAACATATACAAGTAACAATGAAAAAGAGAATTGAGTACGACACAAATGCTACTATCACAGACCACAGACAGACCACCTGCACTGCAAGGAAGATACACAGAATACAGACACCCACAGAACAGCACTTAATACAATTTAAGTAAAGCAATCGCTCTCTCTTTCATGGCAAGATGTTTGTTAAACTAGGACAGACACTAAGTGCTACATCACAGAACAAAGAAAAAACACAAACACCCCAAAGTCATCGACGACAACGACAAACAAAGAACTAACAACAACAGAATCAACGTATTAGCACAGAAATAAGTAAAACAACCCAACTCTTTCTTTGTCAGTGAGACGATTGCCAAACCATATAGCACAAAACACTACATAAAACAGGGCAAAAACTAAACCCCATGTACAATGCGGTGACCTGAACAATGAACCAGCAACAACCGAACCACTGACTTAGAATGCCAAGCAGTCAGGCATTAGAACGGAAATAAGCAAAACAACACGACTCTATCTTCATCAGTGAGACGATTGCCAAACCATACAGGACACAAAGCACTACATATTAAAATCAGGACGGAAAATTAAACCCAAATAAACAAAGTGATGATGAAAACAACGAACTGGCAACAATAGAACCACTATATTTTAATTTAATAAATTGTTTTAACAGTTAATGCACAAACTGTTGTAAGTTGACAGCTAGAGCAGTAACACTAACACTATTAACCCTGTCACATGCATGTAAGTGACCCACGGCATCGTGAGGAAGATACAAGCCATCAGACATCAACCTACAGAGGAACGTTTTAACCTAGCAATCATACAAGCAAGTATTTATGAGCCGCGACATGAGATTTCCAACAATGTGGTATGTGCGACCAGCAAAGCCTCAGATCAGCCTGCGCATACGTGCAGTCTGATCAGAGCCTTTGCAAGTCGCTTGAATGTTCTATGAATATAAAGCTACTGACCGAACAGCATTTGGAGTTTGTAAGCTTACAAGGAGGCTGCACAGGCTCGTCTACACTTGTCAAAATGCCACATTGTTGGAAATCACATGTCGCGGCTCAATTATTGTACTTAGAGAATGATACCAAGTTTATAACTTATTATGTAGAGCGTGGCATTTAACTTATATTCTGCTCTGACATATCTCTTAAAATGAAATCCGGAAAATCCAACAACTTCAAACAACATTTGTGAGTTTATAAACCTTACTCACTATGAAATATTGGTTCTCAGAAGAGTTTTCAATCCAATTGTTGTCTATTTTACAATTGACTAAGATTGTCACACCTCAGAAAAACAATTATCAAAGTTTGTGCTACTGGCACTTGCTTTATATTCTTTTAAATAAAGAATTTATTTGCATTCTTTAACGACAGAAGAGAAAAGTTATTGAAAACAAGTGATTATGACCAGCAGTTAAGTCACAATTTGTTTTGAGCCTGTCAGTTTTTCGATTTCGTTTGCCTTCAATATATCTAACTAATGATCAATTGAAATTATATCAACGTCTTTTTTAGTCAGTTTTGCAGGATAAAAATTGTTCAATTTAACTGATAGAGTAGTCATTATATTACCAATATATATTTCAAAAAGATCAGTATAATCTGTCTCACACACACACACACACACACACACACACACACACACAGAGAGAGAGAGAGAGAGAGAGAGAGAGAGAGAGAGAGAGAGAGAGATTATTGTAGAGCTAATTAGGGTACAGCATACTCAAGGAAATGCCAGGACACCCGTAAGTTGTTTCAAACATTTGTTAATACTGACATTAGTACAACAATAAGACCGTGCATATACCAGGTTCTATGGAATAACTAAAATAATATGCCATCTGTCATGACTACACGTTTGAGTTTGATGAATTTTTGTGGTAAAATGAGAATCTAACATGAGTGCTAGTTGTTTATAAAACTATCTGGGAAATGTGTTTTTTTCTATGAGTTTGACAAATTCAATAATCTTTAGATTTTTTATCTAATGGCACTAAAATTGTTTATAAATCGCATGTTTCCTGGTCATACTTTGTTGGTAAATATAATACACTAGCGTATTATCGTTTTAACACATGAACTATTAACACACCAGTACGTGAAGCAATTTGATTACAAAGTATGCATAATATTATACATGCAAGCATTAATTATACCATGTCCTACTGTTGATTCAAAGATAGATGAGAATCGATGTAAACAAAAAAGTTCATCCAGGCAATGGGTGATTCATACAGGTATATATCGCAAACTTCCTCTAATGCAGTAATACAGTTACTGTTACTTACCTGTTTCAATCAAAAATGATATAGTCCAACAACAGTACAGTGAGCCACTTTAGTTACGCACCACTTTTTCAGGGCCCATATTTTTGACAAAATGTTGGAATCAAACATTCTCTATGATAATTTGTTAATTGACATTTTATTTGTTTGTTGACATCAAAAAATATATTCATAATCACTCATGCGAAACATTCTGCCACGTCAAAGGCAATTTTGACAAAAAATGCACGTGTAACCTGAACGTCTATATTTTCTATTTGCGTTTTCGCCAGGCATTATCCATGGTGATTGTTGTGACAGAAAAAAATCGCCAAAAAAGATTTTATTCAATTAGAACCCCCTTTTTCGGTCGTTGAGTCTAGTAACACCGTTACTTTTGAAGAAATGCTCGTTTTGACGTCATAATATCGTCAGTTACAATAATCAAACAGGTTTTCCTTCGCAAATTGTTTGTTATGAGTCACTTGTTGACATAGAAGTATCAAAACACTAAAAGGTCTTATCACTGACACATCTTATAACCTTGGTAGTAGTGACGTTAACACTAACGTCAACACCATGACGCCAAATAATCCGTTATTTGTTTTACGAAAACAAACGGCGGATACATGGTTGTTTAAAATGAAATTATGAAAGAAAAGTTTTGATATCTAGTTTACTCAGAACCATACGAAATTTTAACTAACTTTAAAATATGATTAAAACCAACTTTTTTCAAACCTTGGCCAGCTGGGAACCAAAATAGTAAATACGTTTAAAAATGATGAAGTTAACAAACACATTCCAGTCTTAGATATTGTCAAGAATAAATCGTCTCTTATCTCTGGCATAGCAGAAATACGACCTTGAAAACAGTGCAATTTGAACTGAGTTTCATTCGAAATAATGCAATGTGAAATGATTTTTTGAGGGTAGTGCCCTTCAAGATCAATTTTCTCATACGTTTCTAATCTGATCACAATGAAATTGCAATGGGTAATGCAAATATAAATGCGCTTTACGCTCGTATTCTCAGATTAAAAATATCACATTTCATTTCTGTGTAATTTTACATTTTATAAGTGGTGCGTACCTAAAGTGGCTCACTGTATATTAAGCGTTTTGTATATACATATAAATAAGGAACAACAGAGGAAAAAATGGAAAAAAAGATATCCATTTATCCCAAATTGTGCTTGTGATGATGCTTGACGTCCGATTCAACATTTTTTCAGTGATGTTGGGCTGCTTTCTTTTCTTCCTGGGTTGAACCAGTACTAAGAAGAGGATAGAGTGTATTGCTCAAGGATACAAACAGTGCCTCCAGGGAATTTCGAACTCGCAACCCTTCGATCTAAAGTCTAACATTTTACCTACTGAAACACTGCAGTCCTCATATTTAAACATACATTAAATTGCATAGAATCGTGTAATAAATCGAGGTAACCGATCCTTTTGTTGAAACAGAAATGTTTCAAAAATCATTAGGACTAAACTTTATACGACAAAATTCATTATTTTTATAATAAACAAATGAAAACTATTTAACAAATAAAAGGGAGTTGGAAAAAAAGGCTAGAGACACATTTTAAAGATTTACCATCGTACATGTAGCACGAGTTGAGCGCTCACGAGTTGTTATTAGTGCAAAAGAGGTTAATTAGACGCTTATTATAACAATATTAAATTGAGAACTGAAAAACAAAAATGATTCTGATTTGATTAAACGCAGATTACATTTCATCTATAATTAATTAAAGGGGTGCAAATTTTATCAGATTTCTGTTGGACAGTAGTTCTTATTATTTACTATATATCATACCAATGCCCAACACTTTCAATATGTCACTGATACTGTTATGTTTAATAACGTGATGGTAAATATCTAGTATCATGCATCAATATTTGAGCCGCAATATGAGATTTTAAACAATGCGGTATGTGCGACGAGCAAAGGCTCAGACCAGCCTGCGCATACGCGATGTCTGACCAGAGCCTTTGCTAGTCGCTTGAATATTCTATGACAGTTTAGCTACTGATTGAACACCATTTGTAGTTTCTAAGCTTAAAATGAGGCTGCACAGGCTCGTCTGAGTCTACACTTGTCAAAATGCCACATGATTGGAAATCACATGTCACGGCTCATTTGTAAAATGAGAAAAATTGAAAACACCAGCGGTTTACACATTTTGTAACGTTATCTAATGGCACTCATAACAACTGACAAAATCTTAGCGCTTTAAGCCAAGCAAAAAAGCAAACAAAAACAACCTCGATTTTAAAGTTTTATTGTCATGGGATAAATAGTATATAGCATTTGTACTCATGTAACATTGAATTTATTAAACTCGTGAAAAAGTGAAAATTTATCTCTTTTTCTCAACTCGTTTAATAAATGCAATAATACATGAACATTCATGCTATATATCTTCTTTATCATTCATGGCCAGCATAAGCATAAGGAAGATCCGAAAAAGATTGTCTGTTGCGTTCTTTTTCAAGTTGCAGGCAAGTGGTTTAGACCCTGAGCAAACTGACAATCTGGCCAGAGTCCATTTGTTCCAGTGTATAACAGCATATAATGCTAAAGGCGACATATGATGCTACAGGCGACTGTATCCGACTATGGCGGTTAAAAGATTAGAAAGACGAGAATTGATACTTATCGCAGTGTCGAGCAATGCATACACAAAGTATGGATGAAGAAGAACCAGACCAAAATTTAGAATTCCAGCCTCACTAGATTAGTAAATTAGCCCGTTGACGCTGGAGGACTAAATGGAGGCTTTTGCACAAATGTGATAAGTTCCAAAATCTTACAAAATGGCTTATACAGTAAAGCATGTTTTAAGCGGCCACATAAAAAAGACAAAACAAAGGTCTTAATGGAAAATGGCAGCTTAATGAAGGTCGAAAGTATTGCAGAATGCTCCCCTTGGAGCATTTTGCAATACTTTTGATCTGCATTAAGCGATAATTGGAAATGAAAATCAATTGTGGTTTGTGTTTTTAGAGGCCGTTTAAGACAGGTTTTACTGTATACATTATGGAAACATCTATAATATAGACTTGAATAGCTCATACAGTTCAAACCAGACATGGTTACAGTATCAACACCATTTATTGTTTCAAATGCCACTGAATCTGGTTATGGGTAGTACCAGCACTCACTCCGTCACTTTTATTGTCATATCTCAGTTTTCACACAGTCCAGACCATCAATCTGTCAATCGCCTGTCCTTCCTAGCAAGAGAGTTTGACGAGACAAATTAAAACTTGGCCTTTTAAGCAATATTAGCAAACAGACCGGTTGTCTGTTGTCGGGTTTTTCATCAAGAGATCGATATAACTAATCAAGGAAATAGAAGAGTGTTCCAGTCAAAGTAAACAGATAAGATGGCCTCAGGTGCCTTTATGGGGAAACATAATTTGAAATGTCAAGTAAATCAGGCAACTTTTCATGTAAATCTAGCAGAAAGTGTTACAAATGCAAAACAGAAAGGAGTGACTCGGGTTTTTATTATTTTTCATAGGCTTTATTTCATGTTTATAACAGTCAATGTTCTGAAAGTGACGATCATAAAATCATATTAACCACGAGAAATATCACATGAACAGAGAAAAGCAATAAATTTTCGAAATAAGTATGTGTGTGTTTTAAACCAGATCCCTGGGTTTTACTCCGATATATACACAGGCTTGGCTGATTTTTTTGTGGGGTTCGAAATTTTTATTTTTTATCATATTTTTGGGGTTTTCAGAAAAAAATGAATATTTTGGGGGGTATAGAGATTTTTCAGGGAAGTTCAGTGTGGGATATATCTAAACCTGTATTTTTAAGGCGGTTTAGTTTATAAATTTAAAAGAATTGTTAGAAAGCCTAATTTTGGTGATTATTTTAAAAAGATTATTAAACGGTATAAAAGAGTGGGATACAACATGGATATCATGCGACAGTCTGCATGCCTGGTTGTGAACCGAATCACGGTTGATAGCTATTATTTCCTCTTTAATTGTACGACGGTGGGTCAGGCCTCAGACTTAATGACGACCCTGACGTAAAGCTTTAATCCGTTGGTTGGTGCCTGATGCTTGTCGATGGCTGGGCCCACCGTAGCTCAACTTGAGATTTTCTTTAGCTCTGACTACCTGCGAGTCATGAGCCCTTTTCTTTGTATCATCATAATATGTTAATTTGATTTGATTGTTTCTCTGTGATGATACATTGCATTAATTAGGAAGCTTAAATGTGAGCTAAACAATTTTGTGTTTTAACAACAACAGAACCTAGGACGAAGACTTGGCGCCTGTAAAATGCATTTAAGCCCCCGGTTGCTTAGGCTGCTGTCCGTTCTATGGCGGTGGTTCTGTTGTTGTTGATCTATTGTTTGATGTACTCACCATTGTTTGTGGGAGTTCTGTGTTTGTCTTTGTCTTGTTATGCATTACTTGTGTCCATTCAAGTTTTGCAATCATCTTGAATAGGACGAGAAAGCTGGTTGCTTTGAAAGTATTGTCTTACAGAAGTATTGTCACTATAAATGTTCTGTGACTTTTCCTCACGGTGCCATGGGTTGGTCTGCAGTGTGTGATTGTGGTATTTCTTGATCATACTCACTTACTTTTTGCCATTGTTCAAAGAAGAATTATCATTATCAAGTAAGCCATCTAGATATCTAAATCTAGAAATCAAGGTGTGAAATTACGTGGTTTTGGTCCTCCCAAAAGGCAAGGTCTTTCCCCCCTGTTTTGATAACATAGCATTTGATCCATGTACCTATGTCCAGTCCTACCATTCTGAGCTATTGCTGTGTTCCAGTCTCAAAATTTCCAGCGAGACCGTCAATGTAGATTACGCTGGCATTTGCCGTTTGAAATTTTGTGACAATGCTTATCCAAAGTTCGAATTAGTAAGAAAATAATATGAATTCATTTGTGCGGGAAAAAGTGTTATGGAATGTGGTGCATGGATTAATGAACAAATGTCGATAAAAAGCTCTTTACACTGCACAGAAAATGGTTCTCCATTTTTTCTGTACCTTGTACTATTTCGTGCATGCGGTGTATCAAAATAGTAACAACGTGATTATTCACCCTGAATGTGAACATTTCCTTGACACCAGTTTGATAATTGTCAGACAGAGATAACATGAAGTCAACAAAAACAATTCTGCAACAACGGAGTCATGATAAGCCTACAATTTATCTATTCAGTTGAGAACCAAATTTAATCAATTTATCATCCAAAGGAAAATAAAGTGAGTCACAAATACATAGCCAAAAATATAGATTGTTGTTGCTTTGCTCTTGTTCAGAAGTTAAAAAGCATGTTTTTTATTACAAATCAAACACAATGAGTTCAACCTACAAAAAGTGTATTCAATTTGCTTAATTTACTAAGTTTTTCTTTGATTAGAGAAATCAACTGTAAACAAAACTAGATGAAGAAAATCTTTATATTTATCAAGATTCCCACCTGATTCTTACAGATGAAAACAGGTTCTTACCGTTTGTCTTATTAAGTTTTCACAATATTTTATCACATTATTTCTCAGTGAGACAAGAAGCTAAAAGTATTAACAACTAGGTAGTAGCACACGAGCATGGGCAAGAAATATAATGTGATATTTACAGTCTTTTCAGATAAGGATCTTCATCGTTCGCTTACAACAGGTTCTATTAAAATAGAATAAAATGAAAAATATAACCCAAAAAAACGTAAATTGTAAAATGACGTATTCAATTAATAAGGATGGTAAAAATAGTAAGTGAGTATGATCAGGAAATACCACAATCACAAGCTGCAGACATACCCGTGGCATCGTGAGAAAGAGCCACACGACAATCACGAGACACCAGGAAGACAAACAAAGCAAAGCAACAAGCTCTCTCTTCCCCATCGAGATGATTGCAAAACTGGAATGGACACAAAGTAACACACAACAAAACATAGAACAATTACAGAATCCCGCAATGAGAGTAACAATCAACAACGAATCAACAACAATAGAACCACCGCCTTAGAACGGACAGCAGCTAAAGCCACTGGGAGGGGGCTTAAATGCATTTTACTGATACCAAATTTTCATCCAAATCCCATTTTCGCATAAATACGGATTACAGGCATCGCATTTTTACACGAGGACCAATAAAAAAGTAGGTAAACAAGAACAGCGTAGCTTAACTTAGAAAAGAACAGTTGATCACCAGAAAATACACGAAACAGCCTACCCACAAACACGGACATTTCTAAATCACAGATATACTTTGCAGACTTTCATAGACAAATGACCGAATCTGGTGTGAACCCTAATGCTGTTTTCCATTTGGTTCGATACAATTAACTTGGAACAGTTCGTTGTACATCAAGGGTCACGCTGTACTTCAGCCGTGTGGATTGAATCGTGTAAGCAAATAATGCAGACCCCGCTGAAATACCACTGTGGTATTGTATCTAGGTATTTACTGTTTGCCAAAGTACATGTTTATGTGTTTACAGTCACAGGGGCGGCTTTAAGTTATGATTTTTGAGTGATTTTAGGCCTAGGGGAGCGTGATACATGCTTTAAAATGTCGATAGTTCGACTATTTAAAGATTTGAAAAAATGTCCGAATTGAGTATAAGAAAAATGACTCTATGAATCATTTTGGTCAAATTTTTCATTTTGTTTTCATCGGCTGTTATTTTCTCGAAATTGTTGGATGGAATTAAATTGAAGGCCCCTAAGCATCAGACAAGGTAGCAAATTTTCATATGTTTACAGTATACAAAATGTTTCGGAGTAAGACGGCATATGCTGCTCATTGGTATTATATGAAATATCATCGTCAGTAGCTTATAACAATTTTAATTGAATCAGTGGTAGGTATTGACCATGTAAATTATTTCGACGGGTCAGAATCACCACCACCTTTATTTACCTTGTCCATGAATGGGTTAGGGTATGATATGTAATGGTCCTATATATATATATATATATATATATATATATATATATATATATATATATATATATATATATATATATATATATATATATATATATATATATATATATATATATAAACGTACCCTGAGAGTAATAAAGTGGCGACCAATCCATTACTCATATACGTGTATAGATGTAATACTTTAGGGAATAAGGTAGAAATCTGAAAAATCAAGGCCACTGGATCAGCTGATAGAGATTTCCTGGTTATTTACTCAGGTCATGGCTAAATGACATATTATAACAAATAGCAGCTTTGGAATCTGGTAGAAGTGCGGTCAGAGCAATAAATTGTCTATTGAAAATTTATACTTGTCTAAAAGTTAAACTTACGTCCAATATGGCTTGACAAATATCAAAGTATGTTTCCTAACGAACAAAACCAAATATTATTCTCATAATGTAAAACTAAATTAGAAATGGGTGTTTAGGGCCTTCTCGAAGAGTATGTAAATGCCTTTTTGTGCCTAGGTTTTATAAAAAAAAAAAACTCTTACAAGCACGCATAAGCTTCATCAGAGATCTCTACCGCTAGACCCAACTGGAATATTTTTAAAAAACTTGCTGTAACAGTACAGGGGTCATTCAAACTGTTTGTCTGTATAAAAAAGATCCTCACGATGAGGAGATTCTGTAGCTTGTTCCTATAAGTAGTAAGGCATTCGTGCGTTCAGCTTTCGGTATTCCCAGCAAATGGTTCGACAGCAATGTGTCGTTTATGGCAGCTATATCTTAGACCTACATCAGCCAGTATTATAATTAATTGCCCTCTTACAAAGTTTGCGTTGTCTGAAAAACAAACATATGCTTTGTGTCGTTTGCTGTGCTTCATTGATAACAAAATTAACTGTTTATTGTTAAAGAAAGCGCTTTGAAGAACTAATACAGGCTTGTTTGCTGATGTAATCATTACTATTACTTTGTCTGTGAAATCATCAAGCCAATTATGACACAAAAAGAGACCTTTTTTATATTATAAGCATACTCAAATTTAAAAGGTCCAGTTGAGCAAAACATTTGAGCGTCAAATTGCAATCGTAATTATTTTCTTACCCATCAGTTTAAGCATATGTTTTTGGGTGCTAAAAAGAACCGTCTCATTGAGACGGTTCTTTTGAATACCCACAACATATATTTTGGTTGAGAAATAAGGATAATAATGTTTGATTGTGCTCTCTTATCTGGAGGCATGGACCGTCACTGTCACGGCACTCAATAGTAGAGCCCACACCACATCAGGCTTAAAATCCGAGCATTTACCTTGTTATTCTAAGTAAAATGATATGTCCCATCCATTTATTTTATTCACGCATTCTTCAATTTCATGGCACCATATATTACAATGGATTAACTGTTGGCATGAAAAAAATAATAAAAACAAATTTTATCCGCATTGACGATGTTCTTATGTCCTTCCCCCATGGTGCCACTGGTTGGTCTGTGATCTGTAAATGTGGTGTTTCCTGGTCTTATTCATTTTTTTTTTTGTTTCGCCAGAAGAACAAGGTCAGCCTATTAAACTGTTAATTCGCAATTTTTTGACATTCTGTTCAGTCATAAACCTTTCACAATCTACACTTTCAGTTCTTTGGTGTATTCTTCACTGACCTTTTTAATAACATAGATCTATACACATTGGAATATTATATCAGTTTCCCAAAGCGGAAGTGAGAATAACCAGTATATGCAACATTCACACACTGCATACCAACCCACGGAAAAGACACAGAACACTCACAGCCACGTAACAGCAAGAACACATTAAACCAGCTCTCTCTTCGTCAGCGAGATTATTTCAAAACTAGAAAGGACACTACAAAACAAAAGCCAAGCACGCCTCTACTCACAAATAATTGGAGCAACAATAAACAGTGAATCAACAGCAAAACCCAAGCCTTAGTATTAACATGGGCGGATCCAGAGGAGGGCAGGATGTCCGGATCCCCCCTTGAAAAATCACAAAAATATAGGGTTTCTAAGCAAAACTGGTCCGGATCCCCTGAAAAATCAAAAAGCTACTAGGCCAGCATTTAATGTCGGGCCGAAGATGGCCCGCTTATAGTGGTATTTGGTTGGTTCCCCTCTCTCCCTCATAAACTAAAAAACAAACGTTGTCAAAGTTGGACCCCTCTGACAAAACTTCCTGGATCCGCGCATAATTAACTTCTGGCTGTTTGCGAAATGCTGAAACAGTATACCATGAAGTTTTAGGGATTAATTTTGAACTGGCTGACAACTTTAGCCATTTTGAAAGAATACGGTCGCTATGTCTAGAACAATTTAAACGTTGAATATTATCTCTGAAAATATGATATTGATGTGACAAGGTTTCTTTCTCATAGAAGGGGACATTGTATCCTTTGTCATTGTTCTATAGTAATAAATGTTTCTTTAGTTTTTATATTTATACGCTCTGGTGACTCTCAGGGAGCCGCTTTATTTCCGATATGAAATATGAAAATATCAACATCAATTTTTGTAACTCATTTTATATTACATCATTATGCGAAAGATGAATTTGAAATCAATAATGAAAATAACAGTAAAAAATCTCAAGCTGGTTAACTACGCACAAGGGACCGAACTATAAAATCTGTTTCTTGAAATGATAAATTATTATTTCCCGAATGTGGATTGATATGAATTTTATTGACGGTTTAATTGATTCATCAATATACGTCTGGGAATTCTCTACTGTTTAATGGAAGAAGGCTGCTGAAGAGGGGTCGCTTGGCAGACCTCTATCCGGCAACATTATGTCTCGTTGGGAGAAATCCCGATAAAATTGTCATCAGCTGTACTTAATGAAATCATTCATAGCGATAATTGTTAAGAAAAAAGACCATACCGATCCAGCGAGGCGCGATATGGATAGAAAATACAAAATAAAACCATGAAAGCAACAACTGTTATGAAACAGCAGGGTATAAAAGATAGAAAAAAAAAGAAAACAAAAAAGAAAATAGAGAAAAAAAGAGAAAGAAAGAAGGAAGAATATGAAAAAATGATCAGTTATTTCCTCCCATTGCATTTTTGTAAGCCAAATATACTAATTCCACTTCGTTCCATACGCAAATTGCACCTTCGCAAGCCAAAGGTACTAAGATCACTTCGCTCCATACGCAAAGTGCATCTTCGCAAGCCAAAGGTACTCAGATCACTTCGCTCCATACGCAAATTGCATCTTCGCAAGCCAAAGGTCTAAGATCACTTCGCTCCATACGCAAATTGCATCTTCGCAAGCCAAAGGTACTCAGATCACTTCGCACATACGCAAATTGCATCTTCGCAAGCCAAAGGTACTCAGATCACTTCGCACATACGCAAATTGCATCTTCGCAAGCCAAAGGTCTAAGATCACTTCGCTCCATACGCAAATTGCATCTTCGCAAGCCAAAGGTACTCAGATCACTTCGCATTTACGCAAATTGCATCTTCGCAAGCCAAAGGTACTCAGATCACTTCGCTCCATACGCAAATTGCATCTTCGCAAGCCAAAGGTCTAAGATCACTTCGCTCCATACGCAAATTGCATCTTCGCAAGCCAAAGGTACTCAGATCACTTCGCACATACGCAAATTGCATCTTCGCAAGCCAAAGGTACTCAGATCACTTCGCACATACGCAAATTGCATCTTCGCAAGCCAAAGGTACTCAGATCACCTCATTCTATATCTGCGTATGGAACTAAGTGGACTTAGTACACTTGGCTTGCAAAGGTGCTGCAAGTGTTGAACTAAGTGGACTAAGTACCATTGGCACGTGAATAATTCTACCATTCATATCATTCATGGGAATAGTAAGTGAGTATGATCAGGAAATACCACAATCACAAACCGCAGACAATCCCGTGGCACCGCGAGGAAGAGCCGCTGAACCATCACGAGATACCAGGAAGACAAATTAAGCAAAGCAATCAGCTCTCTCTTCCCCATCAAGATGATTGCAATACTAGAATGGACATAAAGTAACGTACAACAAAACATAGAACAATTACAGACTTCCACAATGGGAGTAACAATAAACAAAAAGTCAACAACAACAGAACCACCGCCTTAGAACGGACAGCAGCCTAAGCCACTGGGGGGCTTAAATGCATTTTACTTGTACCAAATCTCCGCCCTAGATTCTACTGTTGTTGAAGTACAAGAAATGTTCAGCTCGGAACCCTAACTTGATATCCATTACATTATTACCAACGTTATCAAAAAATAAATGCTTCATCAAATTTTACATATGGACCCACACAAGTGCAAATGTGCATACTTGCTAGCATACACATAGTATGGATGAACATTTAGATGAAGACTCAAATCAAAATTTGATAACGCCCTTTAAAGGAAGCTCTTGTACATACGCATTTTTTAAGAGAAAGTACAGTAAGGCCTGTGTAAAACGGCTATTTTTAAAAAGATCGAACATTGGTTTTGAAGACCAATGATTCCAAATTGCAGGTCAAAAGTATTGCAGAATGCTCCCCTTAGAGCATTCTGTAATAATTTGACCTTCATTAAGCTACCAATTGTCATTAAGATCTGTATTTTGTCTGTTATTGTCTTTTAGATAGAAAGTATGCTAAAATACCATAGTCTAAAACATGAACGTTCTGTTCATACATGCTATTGTGTTTATATTTGCTTGTTTTATTAGATAAACAAGAACCTTCAAAGTTTACGTCTTATAACATTCATTATTCTCCTTATTCTTGTAAAGTAAAAAAGCATTAATGTTGCTTTCATTCCAAGATTTGTGTTTTATTTTATTTTCCCTTCCTTCTTTCGCGCGTGCGTGCGTGCGTGTGTGTGTTGTTGAGGGTCCCTTTCTATTTAATAATTCTCAATAATTCCCATCTTACCTTTTTATCCTTGTCAAATTCGTTGCCTTTGTATATACATATAGCATGCCAGTTAACATACAATTATCAAAAAACCAATACAATTCAAATTCCATACACACATTTTTAATACAAAGAAAACTGATGCAAAATGATTATCCTAATAATATTTTTGTATCGTTTGATATCAGTAAATATATGAAAGCAGACCACGATCAGCCCACCAGCGAATAGCTTTTCATTGGTGGGCTGATAGTAGCCCGAGACTGTAAGCTGGCTGGGATATATACTACCGCATTAATTGAAGTGATATCAACGACTATTATTTGAACTGATATGAGCCCATTTTATTCCAAATGAGATATTCCATCATGTTTGCATGATTATTAGATTGAGATTATATATTATTAAAACAAGAGATTGTAAGTTAAAATTACCAAATTATATCGTTAGCCATAAAACAAATGAACATAAAGCAACCGACGTCACCGCGAGGAAGAGACACAGAGCACAGACGCCCACTCAACAGCAAGAGTACATTTAAAGTAAAGCAACCAACTCTTTCTTCCTCAGCAAGATGCTTCCAAAACTAGAAAGCACACTGAGAACTATATCACAAAACGAGGAACTAACACACAAAAAAAACACAAAATTTGTGCAACAACCAACCGTAAATCACCAACAACAAAATCGACAGCAGTCAATGCCACTTGGGCCTTTAATTTATCTTGCATCTATATTCTGCTGTTGTTTAGTGTTAGATATAAAAAGAGAAAAAATATGGCTATGTACCATGATTTGATTTATAACCAGGCATGCAGACTGCTGCGTAATATCCATGTTATATCTTACTCTTTTTTTAACAGTTATTTTTTTTAATCGATAAGAAAACGGGGGCTATCCAGCGACACTTTTTAATTTATAACTAAATCACCATAAAATACTGGCTCTGATATGCCTTGTTGCAGAAGAGTTTTCAAACCAACACTGTATCAATTTAGAGTGTTTGTGATTGAAATTAGTAAGTGCTTTACAAAGTTTAAGATAACGATGGTCTTGTTTAGTCATTCAGCTGTCGAAAGTTTGTTTCGTTTGTTAAAGTCATGAAACATAAACACCATAAGAAGGGGAGCAAGGAATATCTGCATCCAGAAATAGAAAATAAACTATTTTAGAATTGAAATCATCTTGTTTATCGTTAATTGTAGATGGAACTATGCCATCTGCTATGGACAAGTCGAAATCTAAAAGGGTATTTAACATTAAACGAATTTGCTTCATTAAACTGGAGTTCTACAGGATATATCTGACCCTACCTTTCTACCATTTGTTCAAAATAAGGAGTATTGGTATTTCAACTGGTTTTCATTCATTTATCATGGCAAAGTAGAAATCATTAAAAATCATCTAAAATTATTTATGATAAACGAGATGATTTAAATTTTGAAATAGTTAATTTTCCATTTCTTGGTGGAGATGTTCCTCGCTCCCCTTCCTATATATGGTGTGTATATTTCACAGCTTATTCGTTTTACAAGAGTATGTTCTAGTGTTAATGATTTCAACAACATAGATTAAATTTTGACTGCTAAGTTGCTAAAACACGATTATACATATCATTAACTTCATCATCTTCTAAGTTCTACCACAGACACTCAGAGTAGATTGTTGAATACAATGTTGGTTTCAAAACTCTTCTGCAACAGGGCATATCAGAGCTATTATTTCATGGTGTTTAGTTTATGAAGACGTCAATCGTTGGAAAGCCTACATTTAGTGGTCATTTTAAAAATATAATCAAGCGTTATGAAAACGTGAGATATAACATGGATATGATTCGACAGTCTGCAATCCTGGTTGTAAAACCATTTTCGGTTTATAACTACGGCTTCCTCTGATCTAAAACTTTCATCGGTGTATTAGTGCCTGATGCTTGTCTTTGGCTGAGCCCACATATTTGTTAGTCTTTGACCATTTTCTTTGTTCTGTCCGTCATCCCATCCATCTGTCCGTCTGTCCACCCGTAGACGCAATGATGGGGTACTTTGTGAGCGCAACTCCTCATACAGTTTAAGTTCGATATTTCGTCATCTCAGAAATAAGGAGTGAGTACTTTGCGAGCACAACTCCTCCTACATTTTCATTCCGATCTGTTTGAAAATTTGCAGATGATGACGATGTGCATGTGGTTTGGACATAATGATTATCGTTATATTATTTTTCTCACTTTTTTCAACGTGTGAACTTAGTCTTTTTTCGTCATCTCAGATACAATGAGTGGGTACTTTGTGAGCGCAATTCTTCCTTCAATTTCATTCTGAAGGTTTTGAAACTTTTCAGATCTGAAAAATGAACATGTAATTGTCGTCAAATTATTTTTGTCATTTTTTCGACTATGCATGTGTTTTCTTCACAGTATGAAAATGTGTACGTGGTTTCGATATTATTATCAGCTTAATTTCGTAAATTATGGGTTTTACTGACAAATCGCAAACGTAGGGAGACGCTTGACTGGCACGTTCTATTTTTTGAACGAGCATTGTCTTTGGTTGTTTAAAATGAATATAAACCAATTCTTTGTTTAAATCCATATTCGTACACGGCTGAACTGTCAGTGTATTCATGTAATTATTTTCGGAAGATTATCCCTGTATAAGCATGCATTATAATAAAATTGAGAGAGTGGGTGACAAAACCAACAAATGTAAATGTGCTCGCAGCAAAGACCAGAACACAAGTCAAATCAGAGTATTTGCCGTGCCTCATTCGGCTGCTTCCCTATTCAGACAACGAAGACTGATCAGACTGGTGGCTGGCCAGAGTTCTTTTTCACAGTACATATAATTGTATGGCTTATTCATGCACAGGCTCCTATTGTACAGGGTTGTACAAAAAAGTAAGTTTCAAAATTGCATGTGGAGAACAAAATATAAATGTGCCAGATCACGAGACATTCGTACGTTAGAGTTTTTCTTTAAACATGCATGCACGTCTCTCTGAAGAGAATATATGCCTGAATTTTGGCCTGAGCTTTCACTTACGTACCGCCTTCGTGGATGCGCAATCTCGTCTGAGCCCTCGCTGCTCGTCGCGATGATTTGCGATTAATAGCAAAAAATCACAAACTGGCTCAAATGTGCAAAATTCCTTCAGTTAAACTTTATGCAGCCCGTATTTGAAGGCGTCGCCTTCTAAGACGATTGCTCCTTTAAGATGATTGAATTAATGCGCCAGATTTTCTGGATAATCAGATTAGTTTTTCTCCACCGCTCAGCTTCCGAAGAATACGAACGGGTTCTTCAATCAAATTAATTTAATTAGGATCTCGTGTATGGGCTGGTGTTATAATTTGTGTGTGTTTACAAGTTCGCTCAATCGAATAATCACCTAAACGCTCACAGAAATGAGGCGCTGTGAAGTCGTCTTCCAGAATCAATCAATTCTAGGATACTGAAAACCTATTAATATTTTACTCGATATCTGCAAAGATGCATTCTTGGGATAAATTTAACCCTTTTATATTTTTCCCTTTGTCAACGTGTCTGTTAGATTATTGTTAACATTTTACGTAATGACAGGACATTAAAGCGTGGAAATTGAACTTTCTTAGAAGTAATAAAAGTGTTATGTTTGTCGGAAGAGTCGCTCGGGGAGACGTTTAACTGAAATACTAGACCCACTGAGACAGTTTAAAGTATTAACTACCTACACGGGTTAAAGTCAAACGTTTGTCAAACTACGTGTATATCTAACTTCATATTTTACCATGCTATTTTCAGCATAGCGGTACGGTGTAGACCAAGATCAAGAGCAGCACTGTTTGCATTAGAATACGACAAATTTCGACTGAACAATCACTAATTCCCAGACCTACCTTTGTATTTGACTACATACGGGGGATGATCCTAAAGTTCTGATCCTGGCGCTATATCTCTGTAACCAGTAATGCGACATGCCTGAAAATTGCACCAAATATAAATGCATTCTTTGTCTATACACCGCTTTGACAAGTTTTGTGTAACTTGAAGGAGCGACACGAAAACTACCCCAAATATGCACTGACCTATCAAGCAGACTGTACATATTTGAGACCTCACAATTCAGACAAGAGCAGTATCAGCAATTTGTTTTCATGGCTGCTAAATGTCCATCCGTAAGCCATTATGTCCTGTAAGTATGGCGAACTTTCTATATGATCTGGATTTCCTAGGCCCTTGACTGTATGGTTATGCATCTGTCAGCTTTAATCAAATTTTGGACCATCTGAAGTTTTGACCGACCCACTCTGTCGTAACAACAGCTGTATTAAAGGTAAAAATATTTTAGGCAAACTAAGATGAACTGATTTCTGTCTGAAGCAATTATAAATATTCGGTATCGTCGGAGACTGATAGTAAGCCACATAAGAAAATTAAAACGAGTCCACAAATTAGGTACATAAATGCATGTGTATATCTAAAAATAAAACAAATCAATTGTCCCAAGGTGCAATATTACTGCTATATCCATTCTACTGACATTTTAATTTTGATACTGTGATGTAATTTACCTCCATGGAGTTATTTTGAAACGCCATTTTTCTACCCAATCTATAAGACAAGCTGCTTGTTCTTGTTATTGCAACAAACTTTGACCTTCTTATCTTTGATAACCTCAGTATTGCTCTATATGGCCATTTTTACTCCTCCGCCTTGCTTCTAAACCAGACTAAACACCAAAAACTTCAATATATGAAACTCTACCCTGTGTTTTATATTCATCTGAGGCGCCTCTTTTGCATTTGCTCATTAATGTTTGCTCATGCCAATCCTCATTTGGGGATTTTACACCTTTATAAAATATAGCCCTTCAGCCTGCATTTTCATCTCGACTTCCACTTCCGGGGAAATCTCAGAGTTATTATCTGTTAACTGGTAAGTATCCTTTTCAACTTCGGGGGAACTTGCTTCCACTTCCACAGAAATCTCAAATATTACCTGCTATCATAAAATACCTTTATACCACTTCCAGGGAACTTCATTTTTCCACTTCCAGGGAAATGGCATGTGACCTATACATCAACCTATTTTAGAGCTCTCTCATATGAGGAAATTTTGCTCTTCCCACAAACATCTACTGCTCCTATGATATCCAATCTTACCTTTGGAAACAACCTCTGAAATTCCACTTCTGGGGAAATTGACTGAATATGTAAATATATTTATTTTTTAATTTGGTCTCACTGCATATAACATTGTACATGTACAATTAGCCAACATTAGGCGGTCACCTTTTTGCGTTTGCAACTAATGCAACCTCAAATACAGTGTTCTTTTTTAATACTCTGACCTAAGCTTTAAACGACTTCACGTAAACAACTATACAACTCTTGTATTGATTCTAACAATCTTACCTATAACTGATTGGTTGATAACATCTGATCTACTGTGGATGCAACTTACTATGTTTGTACTCTCTGATAATTCTGTGCTCCTAATTGAACTATCATTTCTTTATATTTTTCAAATTCATAATAAAAAGAATCAGTTTAAATCACGGTCAGTACAGAAGTGTAACTAACATAATATACGGATCTGACCCTGATTGCTTCCATTTATATTCATTTTTTCAACGTATTTTATGGGGTTTCATCTGTACTTACTCTCTGCCAATCCACCCTACCTTCATTATCGTCTCTCACGACTTCTGACGGATCTGTATTACCAGCTTTCGTATAACGCCTCGCTTCATATCTTTCAAAATACTTTATATCTGAAATTTCTATTTGATTAAAGCAAGAAAAAAAATCTACAAGTATCTTAACATTGTGCGTTGAATATGGACATTCAAATTTCCAATGCCACCCTGGTTTGAGCTCTATGAATGTGAGACTGATCCTCCTCATCACTAGCGACTACCTGTCGTATGTACTCGTCGACTACTTCTAGCCAATGTGGAATTTGTAAAGAATGCTAATAACCTTCTGTCATCAGAGGCCATACGGTACTTCTGTTCAATCGTCTTACAGTCATAGAGAATAAAATTAAAATCGGATCTCAAAGGATTTAAATCATACCAAGTAGCCGTTGTTATCATTAAGATATACGCAAAGATTCAAAAGGTATTTTGCAATAAATACAAGACAAATATGATTGCATCAGAAAAAGAATGGCATAATGATAAAATTGGAACACACCACAAGAAAATCTGCCTTCGGGTTTGCTTTCAGATAAAAGTTAAAAGCAACCTGCTCCACAGGGTCTTGTATTATGTTTTGAGAGAGAAGGCATTTATACAATCCTATACTTACACCCAGTAAACTGTCTAATTGACCATCCAGATAGGTCAATGAAAATTAATTTGGCCTTCTTCCTGTGGCCAACTTGAACATTTCCTGTCATTAGTTTTCGAGGGGTACAGGTAAGATTTTTCTCAACCCAAGACATATTTGAAAAAATCTAAGACTGTCATGACATTATATGTCTACCCAAAATGGTATTGAACGTTTTGAAGCCTGTCACTGCTATCGCTTGTGTCCTGCTTGCTCAGTGGGAAAACGAAAGTAGAAAGTCAGCAAATGTAGGTTTAGCTCAGTTTTTATAGTTGCAATCTTCCAGTGACCCTGTTAGTGTTGCAGTCAGATACGTCTATTCTATATCGCTTTTAAGATGTACTTTTACAAAAAAAATACACACTTTCCTTTCAATGCGCCGGTCCATCTTTTATTGATTGTCAGTTTAAAAATGCGGTGGTAGCTTTGACTAATGAAGATTATAATGGCAAATATTTTTTGGTATTCTTATTATGATTGTCTTTTAGTGTTGAATACAAAATTATTGCATACGCCTTTTGGGCACATCAACATCAAAATTAAGACTGTCTGTGTACCAAATCTTCACATTCATTTGTCAGTTAGGTTTTCTAGAAACATAGTACCAGTAAAATGCATGTAAGCTTAGGCTGCTGTTTGTTCTAAGGCGGTGGTTCTGTTGTTGTTGACTTTTTGTTTATTGTTACTCACATTGTGGGAGTCTGTAAATGTTCTATGTTTTGTTGTACGTTACTTTATGTCCATTCTAGTATTGCAATCATCTTGATGGGGAAGAGAGAACTAGTTGCTTTGCTTTATTTGTCCTCCTGGTGCCTCGTGATGGTTGAGTGGCCTTTCCTCGCGGTACCATGGGGTTGCCTGCGGTTTGCGATTGTGGTATTTCCTGATCATACTCACTTACTATTTTAGACAACATTGTATGTAAGTTTGGCTGAAGCAACAACATGCACGGTACACTGATATAATTTGCCAGATAGCCTTGACATAAATAGTGCATGAAAAAATAACTCAGTGGTCAATTTGAAATCAAGGTGGTCAATTGGACTATAAAGTAATAAATGATCACATTTGAACATTGATATGACCACCATCATCTGATGTATTACTATTATATATAGCATTTGTGGTATTTTTTAGGTTTATTTGCCAATTTTATAATCATATTTCTAAACTGAATATCACTATGACATTTCTTTTTAGATATTCTCTAACTACAAAAATGATCCTTCAAAATTTTCATTACTATTTTGGGTAGGCATACACTTGGTCAAACTGACAGCATGACATTCTTGGCTTTTTGAGCCTCTACTTGTGATTTCCAACAATATGGCATTTTGACAAGTGTAGACTCAGACCAGCCTATGCAGCCTCCTGTGAAGCTTAGAAACTCCAAATGATGTTTAGTCAGTAGCTAAACAGTCATGGAATACTCAAGCGACTTGCAAAGGCTCTGATCAGACTGCGCGTATGCGCAGGCTTATCTGAGGCTTTGCTGGTCGCACATACCACATTGTTGGAAATCCAATGCCAAGGCCCATATGTCTTGGGTCATTTTTTTACCTGTTATCTCTGTTTTTCCCTCGAAAACTAATAACATGAAATGATGAAGGAAGCAAGTCAAATTAATTTGTATTGACCACCAAGGGTGATCCATTTGAACGTTTACTGGGTGTGGTACTAAAAAGACAAGTGCACCATTGGGAAAATATAACCAATCGTAAATAAAGTTGTGTATCTCTGGCTGTTCGTAACATACAAGTCAAACATCTCGCCACGCAGGTAGATGACACATTTATTTGTTTTAACAGTAATGGTAAGTGAGTATGATCAGGAAATACCACAATCACAAACCACAGACAACCCATGGCACCGCGAGGAAGAGCCACACAACCATCACGAGACACCAGGAAGACAAGCTAACTCTATCCTAGTCTGCATGATAAGGAGTAACAGAGTGTCCAGAACTGATCAGAAATTCTCCAATGTAGTTTAGCTTGTCCTTTCGCTTACATAAGAGATTACAGAGTATTCTAGATACAGCACAATGAAGAATAACAATCACATATGTCCATAATATCAACACCTCATAGATACAACTGTGAAACTGGAAACAATAACAACGTTGACAGATTCCCTCTCTAGGAAGCCATGTTTTCATGTACAGATCTGGGGCAAATGAATCGTGATTTGATTGGTTAAAAATCTCAACAATTCAAGTTGTTTTTAAACAGCTGTTTTGCTGGTCTTGCTATTTTGGTATATCAGTATCCGCTGAATTGCAGAAACACAGGACTATCACCCTTAAAAAGATTTTATTTTTCTTGCTCCATCTGTCCGTGTACAGTTTGTTAAGTGCTTCCAGTTCCTCAAATTTGACAGCCAGTATGATGATGGTCAGCATAAGTTTAGCGCTACAACGCAATGCTAAACATGCAACATTTATAATACACCCATATACTCATCAGCACAGCTCCTCATTTCACAATAACTATCTATTCACCATTTTTAATCCAATGCTTTCTGGAAAACCTTCTCTGGTTGTATTAACTAATCATTCTATCGGGGGATGTTGAGATAAACCCAAGTCCAGACAGTGTATATCGCTTTTCATCCTGTAATTCTTGCTCAACAGATATAAACTTATCTCTTTTCGATCAAAATTTTTCAGTGGTGCACTACAATGGTCAGAGTTTATTAGCAAAGGTTGATCAACTGTAGATGGAGCTTTCACATTTTGATGTCATCGCGTTGAGTGAAACATGGCTCTCTCCAGATATTCAGGATGACAAAATAACGTTTCCAAATTACCAAAAACCCTTTTGAACAGATATACCAGATGATACGCAATAATAATGACAAACATAAACAACTTTGTAACAAAAGAAATATTTGGAAATATGATAATGGAAATTGTGATCTACTTAAACAATATGTCACAATCGTTGATTGGCTCTGCTTAAAAAGTAACAACATCAATATCAATGCAGAAAATGTAACCTCAAAAAGTTTAGAGTTTCGTAAACTTACCATTCCAAATAAAATGATTACTTTAAGACCCTTATATCCGCCTTGGATCAATAACGAAATTAGAAAAATTATAAGGAAAAGAAAACGGGCACATAAACATGCCAAAAAAGTGAATACACCAAACAATTGGGAAAAATTTCAAAAACTCAGAAATAAAAGTATCTCTGCTTTTAGGGTAGCACAAATGAATATAAAGTCAGAGTTTCAAAAAGAAATACATCAGGGAAATTTTCAAGCAAAGATTGGTGGAAAACTATTAAAGTAAGAAAGGAGGCAAAGATCAGGAATCGATACAATCAAGTACCACTCCTGGCCCTGGAAATTATATGGGGAAGTGACAAAAACACATTAAAACGTAACATGCAAGAGAGCCAAGAGGCCAGCCCTTTCCCAGCAGGTGATCACAAGGCTGCACTGAACAGATAAGAAAGCATGACAAGCGCGTAACATAAATAATAAGATGATCCACAAAAGAAGCACTGCCTTGGAACGGTCATTAAAAATATTTTTACTGGAGGGCTTAAACTAGTTTCACCCTTAGTTCTGATGTGGATCAAGACACATACATGTTTGGTTTGCATGAAAGGTCCCTAACTTATCTATGAATTATTTCTTAGAACTTATAAATCAAGATATAAAAAGGAGATAAACCAAAGATAAGTACTCAACAGTACATAAAACTGAAGACCAGAGCAAAAGAAATCCAACAGTTAAACCCTGGCTAAATCTCTTTTAGGTAAAGACAAAATGGAAGATATACCACCTCTACTTCAAAATGGGCAACCCATAAATGATCCAAACGATTAAGATAATGCTTGTAACCAGCACTTCCAATCTCAGACAGAGCTGGATGACAACAATATTTCAGTTCCTGAACTTTCATAATCAAATTTTCCCTTTTTCTATTGAACTCACCATAGAGAAGGTACAAAGCACATTAAAATCCCTCATCAGTGGCAAAACATGTTATGTGGCCCTGATCAAATCAACAACCGAATATTAAAGGAACTAGCTATCGAGTTTGCTCTAGTTCTAACTGACTTATTCAACACATCCTTATTACATTGATATCTAGAAAAGAGTTAATGTTAGTCCAGTCCACAAAAAAGATGATAAAAGTTCAGTAGATAACTATAGACATATCTCTCTGTTGGAAAAGCAATGGAAAAACTAATACATAAACACGTGCAGAACTACTTACTATAAAATAATATTATTACTTGTTTTCAATCTGGTTTCACTCCTGGGGACTCATTAGTTAATCAACTTGTTGAATTGTACAACATCTTTTGCTAGGCCCTGGACAAAGGCAAAGAAGTTCGTGCTGTTCTCTGTGATATTAGTAAAGCCTTTGACAGGGTCTGGCATTGGGGTCTAATCGCTAAAGCATTGTGGTATATGAGGTCCGTTATTGAATTGGTTTATTAGTTAATTAACTACTAGATTTCAAAGAGTTGTTATACCTGGTGGAGCATCCAGTTGGCTTGAGATACTGGCTGGCGTGCCCCAAGGCTCTATTCTGGGTCCTCTTCTTTTTATAATGTAGTTAAAGAAATCCATTCAAACATATGTCTCTATGCAGATGATACCAGCTTATAAATAAATACTTAACTTGGATCTAGAAAGACGCTAAAAGTGGGTAGTGCAGTGGCTTGTTAAATTTAATCCCATTAACCGAAACATTATTGTTCTCTAGAAGAATTAATCTACAAGACCATCCAACTTTCTTCTTTAATGATGTCCCAATACAAGAAGTTGTATCTCATAAACATTTAGGGTGCATCTATCTCAACGGTGCGATTGGCAAAACCATAATGATTTCATCTAGGAGAAAGCTTGGATTCGAATAAATCTTTTAAGAATGTTAAAATTTACAATAAATTGGAAATCTCTTGAAACTATCTACTTTGCTTAAATTCACTCTTTATAAGAATATGCTGATATCATATGGGACAACTGTACACAACAACAGTGTTATGAAATTAAAAAAAATCCAACTTGAAGCTGGACGTAGTGTCACTGGTGCCACAAAACGTGTTTAAATTGACAAACTCTACAAACAGCTTGGATGGTTGAAACTCTCTGAGAGAAGAGATCTTCACAAACGTTTCTTGTTCTTTCAAATGAATCATGGTTTGTCGCCTCTTTATCTATCAAATCATCTACCTCCCCATGTTGGGGATATGTCCTCTTATAGGCTGCGTAATGCTGAAAACTATGTATGCATTCATGCAAACACCCGTGCATATGCAGAATCCTTTCTCCCTTCAAGCTTCCAGGCATGAAATAACCTATCTGAAGCAGTTCAATCAGCAGATACTCTAGCCTCATTTAAACACCTCCTTACCCTTACCCTTGATACACCAAAAGTACCCAAATATTACTAATGTAGTGATAGATTGGATCAAGTCTCGCATACACGCCTTAGAACAGAGTGTAGTTCATTACACCAACATCTTTTTAGATGCAACTTGGTACAGGATCCTTATTGTTTATGTGATGAAATTGAAAATAACATACACTTCTTTTTGACCTGTCCTCATTGTAATCAGATGAGAATGATCTCATCAATAAGGCGAAAAACGAACATAGAACAAACCACAGATGTTTTGCTTTTTGGCACTGAAGCTGTTTCGGATAAGGTTAATGCTTCAATATTCCTCGATATTCAAAGCAGTGCAGAAGTATATCAAAGTTTCCAAGCGGTTTTCTCAGTAAGTTCAATAAAATGATGTTGATACTGTTAGATAGCTTTTCTGGAAGTTGAGACTAATGACAAACAAATTGCTTTGATGTGTGTGATACGTGTCTGAAGTCAATGTTAACGCTTCAAAGTTTGTTTCTCTCGCTTTCTTTGTTTCTTTCATTCTTCCTCATATTTAGTATTTCTCCATTTATTTGTTTCAGAATACTGCATTATAACATCTTTATAATTTTACCTGTAATTATAAAATCTAATACAATTTCAAAGCTTAATCACAATGTCAAGATCGTGGTATTGATAACGCTCAAGCACCAGGGCGCTGGCAAGTTACCAAAATGACGGTATGACGTTATTTAATATTACATATACTTTTAAAAATCTTGCTCCAGCTGCAAACTTGGCATGCCATTCACATTGCTCATCATGCAGAAGATGATAAATATAAGCAGTATTGCTTGTTTTCAAATCCTATTATTTGCGTATATATTATTGTATTGTTGTTACATGCTTTGTATTTTCGAAATAAATATTGTTTAAACTTAAACTAGACAACTGTTTAACCTTTACCTGTGGTCTAGTTTTGTGTTTAACCACTGCAGAATCTATGGCGAAGGTTTGGCCAGTAAAATTAATTTAAGCCCCCAGTGGCCTTGGCTGCTGTCCGTTATAAGGCGTGGTTTTGTTGTTGTTGATTCATTGTTGTTCCAATTGTTTGTGGGGGCTTGTTTGGTCCTTGATGTGTAATGCAGTGCTAAGTGTCTTTCTTTTAAATTTTACAATAATCATCTCGATGAGGAAGAGAGAACTGGTTGCTTTACTTTAGTTTTGTTTTTCCAGTGCAAAAAGTTTGTATTTGTTTACCACCACTACAAAAGCTTAAAAGCTGTAATAAATTTGTCGTCTGATGCAGTACTGATTAGTGTCCTGCTACTTCAGCTCCAACTTAACCCTTAATACGCCAATCGCAACAAAAGTCGTCTGCTTTTCTTGTCTGCTGAAATTCTTTAAGAAGCCTTTATGGCAAACAGTGTGGACACAAATCAGACTGCTCCCATAGGAGCAGTCTGTTTATGGTCCACGCTTTTTGCTTTTATACTTAATTCGTCAGTAATGCTAGGCAATTATTTGCAGCAGACGACTTCAGAAGACGACATTTTCAGATGCATTTTTTTTCTTGGCGTTAAGTGTTAACCTGAGTCACCTAGTACCTGTCGCCATATGTATATGCCTGATTGCCAGTCTTCCTTGCAAGAGATTTGATTTTCGCAAGAGATAGCAAAATTAACGCCATATCTCCGATTTTCTTGCGCGGCATTTTCTATCCCTAGATCCTCGTGATCGATACAGGTAAAATTAAAAACTACTTAGCAGGGCCCGGTCCTGCTATAAGGTATTTGCACGCAACTTTTTAATTAGTCACATACGCTTTTGTTATCTCTTACATCCAGTATTTGTAAATGTGTTTTAATTTCAATTCCCCGGAGAATTATATAGAGGATTTCCTGATGGCATTAACACTTTGCATGCTCGGTAATATACTTTTCCATTTTCTTTGTCTGATGATTTTTTTCCATAAATATACAGTTTTAAAAATTCTTTGGAATACCATCAGAGTGATAAACGGTTTAAATCCACATTAGGTCCGTCGTTGAGGTTCAAACTGTTGGTAAAGGTTTCCAGTAGCACTAGTTTGTATAAAGTGAAGGAAATGCGTCGCAGAAAAAAGCTTTCTATCGTACTTGCGATCTGTGTACACTCGTTTCATTCTGTTCATCGACGCACTCTGAAACGCCTGCAGAAATATTCAAAGAGTTCAGAAAATTAAATACTTCCGTTTTGCATAAAACGAATTTCCTGTATAGATTGCATGAACAGAGTTGTAACCGGAACTTCGTTTATCGCATTTGTTACACATTCATGTTTGTCGGAAAAATTAGCAGATCAGCCACAACGTAGGAAACGAGCCATTATAACGTATTTGGATTACGTTGGTCCAGGCCTGTGCTTGCTTATCGGGACCCTCGTTTATCAAACGCTTTTAGAATGGATGGGTAGAATTGGCGCTTAATTGGCAGTATCAGAAGATTGATACGAGGTTGAATCCGGTCTTTGTTGTTAGCATTTGTTTTTAAGAGTCTGCAAACAAAAGTCAACTTGCCAATTTCTCAACCAAAACATATGTTGTGGGTACTCAAAAGAACCGTCTCAATGAGACGGTTCTTTTGAGCACCCAAAACAAATGTTAAAACTGATAGATAAGGAAATATCCACAATTTTACGCTTTAAGTTATCGTGTATCTGGACCTATGGTTTTAAGTACCATTTTCCCTTGTTGAACATGAAGCTGGAAGCACGGCAGCATGCATTGTATCCGGTGAAAGGATGTGGCAGTTAACGCTTCCATTGTTGTCTAATAAACTGCTTTAGTGCGATATTGCCAGTAAATCATACTGGGAATTATCCGATTATCATGGTCATATTGGTATCATATTCGCAACAAAAAATGAGCAAAACAACGCAACGATTAAATTCAATAATGCTTCACTTAATAATGAATAAAATTATGGCACATAAAAACTTGATTCCCGTTGAAAAAAACACATGTAGCTTTTAAATATCTGCCTTTAATCTTTGTCGAGCATAAGACATACAACACCATGAATGTGAAGTATACGTTATGACTGGGGAGACTAATACTGTCTTTGAGTCAAGGCAACTCCTCTCTATGGAGGGACAACAAAATAAAATTACTATTACTGTATCAATTAACTATAGTTTAGGAGGTTGAAGATTGCAATTAAATATCGTTGGATGCTTCTTATAGAATCACAGAATATGAGATACTACAAAATAAAAGAGCAGCTATTGTTTTATCAAGCGCAAAGAGTATAATTAAGCTCGAAATATGAATTATAGAAGTCTTTGGCTAAAGCAATAGTGTTCTGCATCTTTTCTTTCGTGTAATATTTTAAAAAGCCCTCAGAAATTGGTCTCTGCATTTTATACTTGATGGAAATATACAATATAAGGCTATTAGAATGATAAAGTTAATCATTGATGTGTTTATATACCAAAACGAATTCTATGATACGTTAAATCTATTTCTAAATTGTTATCTTTTAAGATCTTTTGTATTTTTGACTAATACTCTTGCACATGGAAGCATTCCCAATATAAGTGTACATTAGTTTCTTCTTGCATTGCACAAACATCACATAAACAGGTTGGAGCTAGTTTACATTTAATTTGGTAAAATTCACATTAAATATTTGTATTGAAAATTTCTTAATTTCATATCTATTGCACATCTGTGTGCCATCTGATATGCTACTTCCCAAACAATATCATAATTTTGCAAATTATTTGTCCATTTACTTCTGAATTTAACTTTTCTTGTGATGTATCTTTTAATTGTGCTCTGTATAAGGTTTTATTGATGGTATGTTTCATTGGAATTATGTCTATATTTGTTTTTCTCTGATCTATTCCTTGTTCCATAGCAGTTTCACTTTTGAGTAAACGCTTCAAACCTTCAAGTATATTGTTAATAATTTGATAGTATTTTAAAAACTCAATGGTTTTTAGATCGTATAAATTTTGTAAATTATTAAAATTATAAAAGGTATTTGAAATATATACATAAATATGCTCTATGTATTTGATTGCTGATAACAGTTGCTTATTGGTTTGTATGTTCATTTTTTTCTTGCTTTCTTATTATACTTGAACAATGCATTTCCTCTCTCAAACATCACTATACAATAAAGAAAAACTGGGGTTTCAAATTATTTATGCATTTACTCAGGCCATATGTATATGTGTACTCATTAGAACTATTAATTAAAGTATTTCAAACTTTGTTTTTATCAATAATAATTGAAAATATAGATTATTTATTATAAATGGTCGGTTTATAGCATGTTTATAGAAAACCATTTTCACCTAGGTATACATGTATTTGTTAACGTTATGCTACCTTATCGCCCGTCCTTTTTATACTATAACTGTAACAATCTAAACCACTTTTACAAAAACCAGCCATGTATAACATTTTTTGGAAAGCTAAACTATAAATGTTTGTTATCTCCTTACCTCACATGTTTCTTCCTTATCTTTGACCCATTTAAGCCAAATGGACTTGCCTATTCTTATCAATTGGACCAGTCCATTTCTGTTTTAAGGGTTGTTACGTGCTGTTTTTCATTTTTATCCAAATTTTGATAGAATTTTCTGTAAGCAAGCAGTGGAGACCCTGATCAGACGCCGCGTAATGCGGTGTCTGATCTGGGTTTTCACTGCTTGCCTATGATCCACAAAAAGGACGCTAGGCCTATATGGGTTAAGATGGCATAAAATAGGGTATCAATTTCATGTTTCTATTTTCGAACCCAAGGATTATTCAGTGCTGTCGTATTTTGATACAGAAATGTATTGACAATTTAAGGACCTAAATCAAATAGATTTGCAAGAATCTAGTAGGGAAATTCATCGCTGGTTTCAGAGAGAATGACAGCTAAACGAGCTAGCGAGCGTCTCATCACTCTAGGAGAGGTGTCCTGGGAAATCAAGCAATGGACTTCAATGAAATGTATTGCGCTCTTAGCGGAATAAATTTTATTCATTCAATTAAATAGAGTAAACGATAAAAACCATAATACTGCTATTAAGTCGTGCAGTTTCGGATGTGGGATTCGGGATGTCTCAATAGAAGATGCAGACTATCTATCAGTCTCCGGTTATTCATCCTACGTTTTTAACCAATTGACCATTTGGAATGATCTAACCTAGTTATGTCGCTTGTAATATTCAATTGACTAAGAATTCCTTCTTGCTTCAAGCGAAATCTCCTTAAAATCAGATGGAATTTAGCCAAACTTCACAGGAATGATCCTTTGGATTGGTGCTATCCATTCAAAATTGTTATCGTTGTTATTTTTTACGTTTTATGCAGAGCTTTGGTTGCCAAGGCAAACTGAAGGGGAAAACTATAACAACCTTCTTCTTGTCAAAAACTGCTGGCCAAATCTGTGTATAATTTGGTACAAACAATCCTTGGGTGACCCTCTAGCAAGACTGTAAAATTATTTTGATCCGTCAAAAACATGGCTGCCAGGGATACAAATTACCATGAACCCGTGCCAACGACAAATCTGTATAACTTTAAGTCCCCATGGCCTGGGCTGCTGTCTCTTCTAAGATGGTGATTCTCGTGTTGTTGCTTCATTGGGGGTGTTTGGTCCTTGTCTTGTGATGTGGTTCTTGGTGTCATTTCTAGTTTTGCAATCATTTTTCTGAGGAAGAGAGAGCTGGCTGTTTTACTTTAACCCGTTTAAGCCTAGCATCCTTTTGTGGGACATCGGCAAACAGTGAAAAACCAGATCAGACGCCACAGAACGCGGCGTCTAATCAGATTTTGCACTGTTCGCTTACAAAATGTGCTTTAGAAATTGAATGATATTGAAATTTACCACCCGCCAACACTTAAACTCGAAATGCATTCGTCCAAATGATAAGGACGGGAAAATACATTAGGCATACATGGGTGAATTGTGTTCTTGCTATCGTGTGGATTTCTGTGGTATGTATCACTTCCTCCCAGTGTCATGTGTTGGTCAGTACTCTGTTATTTTGGCATTTTCTGGTCATTGTCACTTGTTTGTTTGTTTGTTTGTTTGTTTGTTTTTGTCAACCAGGCTAACTGCTTCACTATGGATCACGCATCGTTTTCAGGACATGGCGATTTTTTCGCCGTTACTTTTAGATACTGTTTTTGAAAGGTGACTTTTGTGAGCAACATCTTTAAGATGCTGGTGACGGCGCCTAAATTTAGTTACCCACCTGCAAAAAAAACCATGACCTCGTGCCAAACCACAAGTCTGTATAATTTTAAGCCCCCAATCACACACTGCATACCAACCCACGGCACAGTGAGGAAGAACCACAGAACAATTATAGTGACAAGACACCAGGAAGGCATCCAAAGCAATGCAACAAGCTCTCTCTCTTCCCCATCAAGATGATTGCCCAAAACTAGGACACAAACTTACGACCAAACACAGAACCCCCACAAACAATGGGAGCGACCATAAACAATGAACCAACAACAAAAACGGACAGCAGCCTAAGCCACTAGGGGCTAAAATGCATTTTACTGGTACCAAATCTTCGGCCTAGATTCCGTTGTTGTTAAAACACAAAAATTGTTTAGCTCGCACGGAGGCTTCCTTACTATTGCAATGTATCATCAAAGAGAAACAATACACTTTATTATATGACTCCTTAGCTTTCTTTGGTTGTGACAGATCTTAATTTTTGACATTGATGAGCTAAATTTAGCCCAGGACAGGTATACACTCAGTGGCCATAAGTGAGTTCCCAAAATGGCAAACGTTGTTTTATTTCCAAAAAAATAATACAATTAAAATTGGTATAATTTCAAAACCAGCAATGCAAATTATTCGAAATTTTAATCATATCACTTTTTGCTATTTTTCAACTTAAGAATGTTAAATTATTATAGAAATAATATCACCTAGAGTTCGGGGTGTTATTCTTTTCAACCACCCCTGATTTCTGAAAGAGTTTAAAAATTTGATGTGGGTTCTAAACTTCTTCCATTTTTACATGACTATAGATATTTCTTTTTTTTCTATATATTTTTGGTGATAATGGTCCAAATATGTTACAATCGTGAACTGTGAACAAGATGTGTTCTTATCTTCCTAATTTATTTACCGTCATATTAGGGGTGGGTGGGGTATTTGTACCGCTGACCCAAAGATCTAAATTATTGAATAAATCCACTTGGTAACTTCGCAACAAGTATCAGTCTTTCTAGGCTCTATATATGAGTGTTTGAAGCAATTAGTCTTTAAATGTTTCAGTCTTTCAAATAGAAAAGACAGCAACCAGCGATACCTAACCCATTGGTCAAATTTTGCTTTACGAGGGGGTACCCAAACTTTCATACGAACTCATAGGATAGTTCTTCTTGAAAAAATAAATGTTCTGTAAAAATGTAACCCCAAATGGTACTTTCAACTAAAAATAATTATTACACAAATATTATATCACCGGTTATGCTGCTTGTGGCACCAATATCAGGACGGACAGTGAAAATTAGCAGATTTTCTTAGGATCCAACCATAGCTTATATCCATCAGCATTTATTCAAAAAATATTAGTTTCAAATAGAACACTGTTATGATACCTGGCAAAACATACATACCCCATATTCCTGGCTTTGTTTATTTAGTTTGTTTTTTACAGCCAAAGTATACTGCCGTCGGATCATTTTCATGGCATTATTATCCGTCCAGTTCTCTGCTCTGCATTATTTTTTTTAGTGTCTATACTAATTTGAACTTTAACATAATGTTTTCCAGTACATTTCAAATATTTCTGCAAATTTTCAATAAAAAAATATTACAATCTGACATTTTTACAGCAATTTTATAACACCTGCTATCTTTTTGGAAGAAATGAAGCCAAAATATCTCCATAGCAACAGATGATGACATCATACAATTTGGTGATGACGTAAACATATACCCCTGTATATTTATCCAGTACAATTATCATTTGTGGAAATTGTCTTAATTGGCTAGAAAAGACCATTGATTCAGACCTTATTTTTTGTCAATTTCTTGTAAGCTGCTTTGGGAACTAACTTATGGCCACTGAGTGTACACTGAAGGACTTTAAAAACGCAAAAAATGAAAATTATTATTTTTTGCATCCAGAACATTTGAGCCTTCTTTAACAGATAAAAACGGATGGTAACGATACTCTGCTTCTATTTATACCCAATACCGGTGTTTTTAAAGACACTGGCTACCACCAGCTTTGCATTGCTGGTTTACTTTGTTTTGCACGGTGGTAATCGGAATCACAGTGTATCGCTGCCTATAACTTTAGAGAAAACCATTTGCATGAACATGACCTACAATTATTCGACTACAATATTTAGAAGTATTTTTGCCCAAAATGTACTAATTTCTGGTAGAAAAATATAAATTTTCAATTTTTGCTAACAAATTTTTCAAGGTCAAATTGAAAAATTGTGAATAATACCAAAAATACATAATACTTGGGTCAAAATACTTCTATATATTGTAGTCGAATAATTGTAGGTCATTTTCATGCCAATGGTTTTCTCTAAAGTTCATCCAGCGTGTCACAGCATTGTAAACGGTATCAAACCAGGAAGTAACTCTAAAAAGACTGATAAGCATGCTGCCGATTGCTCAAAAGCTGTATGTTGGGGGCGTAAAGTGATTCATGTGAGATGTATAAGTTGTTCATACAACAATATGGCCAAAGGTATCCGTCTCCTTGACAAAAAAGCAATTCTTGTTTATACAGGAAAATTTTCATGCAAGTAAGAGCTTTTGAAAGATATATCCCCTTAAAATTTAAACATGTTTTGCTGACATACTGATGTTCATTTTTGCCAAATCTCAATAAAATTGAGACATTAAAAATAAGTAAATATTATGAATTTCGATTTTTGCGTTTTTAAAGTCCTTCACTGTACATCAGGATTTTCAGTGCTGACAGACAGCTAAATATAGATTGAAATAATTTAGCCCAGGACAGGTAGACATAACTTTTTACTGCTGCCTGACAGCTTAAAATAGACATTGAAACACTGACTGATTTCTTATGTATATTTCACAGGTCAAATGTTTTGAATTCAGAAGGACCTCTGACGGTGGTAATGGGAATCACAGTGTATCGCTGCCTATAATTTTGATAGAAATTAAAGTCGATCAAATGCTTCCATTTTCATATATAAGCTCGCTGTTGGTCCCTATTTTATGATATTACATTTCATTTCCTATTTCCATAAATGTACGGCTTTATTTTGGGGCTAAAATGGTCACTTTTTGCATTATACATATAGGAAATAGAAAAATATTTTTAAAACATCATTCCCTCCCGAGTTCCAACCAATCCATTTGCACGTAAGTGTGTTCCCATATTTTACATAATATATGTGAAAAGCTAGCTGGAACTCGGGGGGGGGGGGGGAATGATATCCCACAGCCCAAAATGTGACGACTGGGCCAGCCCGAACATTAGCATTTGGATTTTTGGTGTGCTCTCTTTTAAATCTTTTTTCCAGTATAGTGAAATAATTAGTACAAGTAAGCTTCCTTTCCATAACCCATTAGTCATAAAATATTACAACGTTATTAGCATATTTTTCTATAGATTTTGAAAACTGTCCATTTATTAAATTCAGTTGGTAGATTATTTTGCACTAATACTGTATCTATCCAATACACATAAACTACATGGCCTTTGACTAGGTGTACTTTACGCATGGATGAATGGTTATAGTTCGTTGCTGCATAATATTGCACCAGGTAAATACATTGTCATCAAGGTTGAATATGGACTACAGTTGCGCTTCAAAATATTTCTTAACAAATCAGATAGAAAAAAACAACGACAAAAATAATTACTATAATGCTCATGATTTGGGACATAAAAATTCTTTCACTGTGATTTGCAATCGAGTATATGATGGTATAATACCCTTACAGGTAAAAAAATGATTTCCTAATGTTTTGGTGAAGTCAAATTTTGCAACCCCTACCCCCTTTAGTAGGGTCTCCTGTTTTGTTGTATGGGTTTGCCTGTCTAATTATAACCTTAATTCATTCCTTATACATCAAGCATCCTATCCAATAGAAAACCAGTTATATCTTATGCATAGGGAAGTTTTGGGACGCATCTGAAAAATAGGCAGATACCCTATCAAAGTGTCAGAGGTCCTTTGTTCATTTTCTGAGAACAGAAATTTAAAAAATGCAATTCCTTTTGACCACCTCATAAAATTTTCAGAAAGAGAAGTAATTGTTGAAATAATCTTGTTTTCAGTGCACTAGGAACATCTGACTTGGTTCTGTTGTTGTTGATCTATTGTTTAATGCACGTCCCATGGTTTGTGAGAGTTCTGTGTTTGTCTTTGTTTTGTTGTGCATTACTTTGTGTCCATTCTAGCTTTGCAATCATCTTGAAGAGGAAGAGAAAGCTGGTTGCTTTGCTATTATTGTCTTACAGATGTATTGTTACTATAAATGCTCTGTGACTCTTCCTCACGGTGAGGTGGGTTGGTCTGCAGTGTGTGATTGTGGTATTGTCTGATCATACTCACTTACTTTTTGAGTAAATTTATAAAGAGAGACAGTGTCATATAACAAAACAATTGGTGCATTCTTTTTCGGTTAACATCAGGATTAGTCAACCCTCAAAAGTGATGTTCACGTGGTGAACATCACTGTTCTCGGGTTGACAAATCCTGATGCTAACCTCAAAAGAATGCGTCAATTGTATAATGATGAAACAAAGTAAAGGACTCACGACTCACAGACTCTTGCAAATCGTCCTGTAAAATCTTTTTTTCTCTTAATATTGCATACCTCGCAGTGAATGTGACAGGTTTTATAAAATATCGAGATGCGATATACTCTGTTTTCAAGCAAGTTGCTAGCTATTTTCGCTGTCATATTTGTGTATAGAGTAATGAAAACGATATAAAGAAATGTACGCTGTACAAATGTCAGTGAAGTTGTGAGCGAGATTTTACCTACATGTATATCACTCTATCGACGCGGTGTACTTTTGAGCACACAATGCACGGTTTGCACGAAATAAAAGTTAAGTTACATTAATTTTGGAACAGCCCTTGTAGTGTGAACAAAGAAAAGGGCTCTTAGCCACAAACGGCCGGGGCTAAAGAAAATCGATAGTTGATCTACGGTGGGCCCAACCAAAGAAAAGCACTATGCGCCAACCCACTGATTTAAGGTTTGGGTCAGGGTCATTGTGTTTGTGACTGAGACCAGCCCACCGTCGTACAATTGAAGAGTGAACCATAGCCTTAAAAAGTAAGTGAGTATGTCACAATTACACACTGCAGACCAACCCATGGCACCGTGAGGAGGAGCCACGGAACACTGAAAGTCACATGACGTCAAGAAGACAATTAAAGTAAAGCAACCAGCCCTCTCTTCCTCAGCGAAATTATTGCAAAACTAAAAATGGCACAAAGTGCTGCATTACAAAACAAGGACCAAACACAAAGATCCCACAAACAATGGTAAGAATCAACATATTTTGGCATACAGACTTTCGCTTAAACAACCCATATTATAGCCTACTCATTAGTAACGTGATTTGTTCAGGAACAGTATACGAGGCGTTTCCACAAATTACTTTGAACTTTAAAATTAACTAAATCATCTACAATTACTGGTTCTAATAAACCTAGTTTTTAAACAAACATTATATCTGAGGCTTCTTGTGATCGCATAAATGGTTTTATAAAACGCCATGCTTTATTTAGTAATCTTCTGTTCTTGTATTTACTAGGTTAAACTATTTTAGAGACATAAATTCTTGAATTAAACGAGATATTTTGAACAGATTTTTATTACTTGGAACATTTGCTTGAATAATTCATACTACTCTAGGATGTAGAAGTGCCTTCGATAAAAAATCTTTAAATGACTTCAATGAATAGCGAGGAGGCGTTGTCGATTATGGCAATTTATCGCATGAATAGTTGTTTAAGATACAAACACTTCTGTTCAAACAGAAGATAAAGAGATGATGTGTGCTTCAACAGCACTTCCCTTTAAAACAGTTCTGAAGACCATTCTTTATTACCATAAAACGCTATTTAGAAAAATCATGCTTTTTCTCATTATGTAAATTTAACCCGAATAAATCTTACGGAAGAAAAGTGCTCTTCAAGCACGAACGTGAATGCGCAGAATTTCATATGCACTGAAACAATACAAAGTGGACCACAGGCGAGCCAGGGCATGATATCTTATACGCATTGGTCGGGCCTGATCTGGAACCAAACTGTTTGACACACTTATGGTATTCCTGGCAGATTTTTTCGAAAAAGTTGATTTTGAAAAAAAAAGATTAGCAAAAGACAAAAAGCATGTGCATTACCATGCATGCAGAGAGTTAATGACTTGAAGACAATTAGACTGTTTAACTGGAGAATTTCTGTAAATCTGTTTTATCAATTCTCGAGGCCCTTAACCGATAACGCCTTCTGCACATGTTTCATCATAACATTTTGATGTAATTACAACCTATCTTTTTCCTTATTATAAATGCATGTGTATCAAAGCAACTGCACATGAAATGATACCATTATAATGTCAGCTTTTTCAACTTTATTTTCGACTCAAGAGTATTGCCAGACGTAAAGCTTTAATCGGTGGGCTGGTGCCTGATGCTTATCTGTAGCTGGACCCACCGTGGCTCAACTTGAGGTTTTCTTTAGCTCTGACTATCTGTGAGTCATGAGCCCTTTTCTTTGTTTCATCATGGAGTGTTAATTTTTATTAGAGTGTTTTCCATGATGATACATTGCATTAGTTAGATGGCCTCCATGCGAGCTGAACATTTCGTGTACTTCAACAACAGCAGAATCTAGGGCGAAGATTTGGTACCAGTAAAATGCATTTAAGCCCCCCGGTGGCTTAGGCTGCTGTCCGTTCTAAGGCGGTGGTTCTGTTGTTGTTGACTTTTTATTTATTGTTACTCCCATTGTGGGAGTCTGCAATTGTTCCATGTTTTGTTGTACGTTACTTTATGTCCATTCTAGTATTGCAGTCATCTTGATGGGGAAGAGAGAGCTGATTGCTTTGCTTAATTTGTCTTCCTGGTGTCTTGTGATGGTTGAGCGGCTCTTCCTCGCGGTGCCACGGGGTTGTCTGCAGTTTGTGATTGTGGTATTTCCTGATCATACTCACTTACTATTTCTGGCTTAAAAGGGGAATAGTCTTTATTATTATACTGTCTTGTCTGTGCCTTGCAGCCGTGTGATCACCTGCTGGGAAAGGGCTGGCCTCTTGGCTCTCTTGTGTGTGATGTTTTCTTGCGTTTTTGTCACTTTCCCATATGGTGTCTCGGGTCAGGTGTGTTACTTGATTGTATTGATTCCTGATCTTTGCCTTCTTCTTTACTATGAGACTAAAAAGTCCAGAAATTACAGACCTTTTAAGATTTTAGTTTAGTTTAAACAATATTTATTCCAACGTAATAACAACATTTAAAGAACAACATATGGAAAGGATTTGATCGAAAGCATGGAACGCTTGTTTTGATCATCTCCTTGTTAACAAATACATTGAGTAACAGTGTTGAAACATCTTCGGAATAATGTATATGGTTGTTGTCAAGATGATTCTGAGCTTCTTCAGTAAATGGTTTACTTCCATACTTAACTCCCGTCTTAATTAATGACTTCATTGATGGTCACACCGCCCTTGAAGAAAATCAAGAAAAAATGGTTTCTGTGCAGGCTAGTAAACGTAGTCATATTTTGTATTGCATGCATTAACAGAAATTGCAAAAACTCAGAAAAAGAAACTGTTCTGTTTTATTGATTTTAGCAAATAAAAGCTCAATAGCTTGAAAACTTAGTTTCTAAATTAGGTAAAAGCTGTTCTGAACCATTACTATGACAGACTGAAGATCAAAATTTGCATCTACCACATTTTTATTTTTTCAAGCGTGAGTAACTGCCCTTTACTGTCAATGTTTACATAGAAATGGGTCGAAAATCCTATTTTCTCCAAAAGATTGCTTGCTTAGGATCGATGACTTCTGCAATTGTCTTTACTTATAAACAACAGAAATGTTAATTTGCAACTGTGTTATTTCATCGCGTCAGAGTAGATAATCAGTGGGAAAAGTGGGTGTGGTAACAATATATATATTTATTTGTCAAGGAAAACTTTCTTTTATTAGTTCATCTTCCAAAACCGGTTTCTACACATACAAATAGCATCAAACACTTTTTGACTGTTGAAAATAAATTTATTCCTTGTTACAGATAAATTGTTAAAATAGAAAGTTTGTGTTACAGGGGGTAGGGGTATACGTCGAAATTGAACTGCTAAAACTTCACATTGATTCATCTTACGAAATGATGTTTAGGATATATACATTTCAAACAAAAAATCTGCTTTTAATTGCCTAAAATATTTAGTAATCGAATGTTAAAATGGCACTATTTTTACTATTCTTTTTAATGTAAAAGCTGATTGGTAGATATATATTGGCTAGAATAACATCAAGAAACTATTCCTGAATTGCATATGAACAATATGCCATAATTATCAAATTAAGAAAGACGACAAAGATCAGCAATCGATACAATCAAGTACCACACTTGACCCAGGATACCACATGGGGAAGTAGCAAAACCACTATAAACATCACAAACAAGAGCTAAGAGGTCAGCTCTGTCCCAGCAGGTGACCACAAGGTAGCAATGAACAGACGCAAAATATGACAGTCACAAGACATATCCACAAAAGAAGTACCACCTTGGAACGGTCAATAAAAATATTTTGCTGGAGGGCTTAAACCAGTTTTACGGCGCCTACCTCGCCCTTACCATATCATAGACGTCTTCTCTCTCACTTTTGCCCTGATTTTTTTTTAGAGAAAAGGGTGTATCAGACATGTCTTTGAAGTGCAATAGCTCTAATTCTAAACAGCAACATCATTTTCTTATATTGTTTTATATCATTATTATTACAATGAAATAGAAAATTACAGAAAATGACGTACAATGAACTGCAAATGCTCATTGTACTAAACCGGATGGAAAAAATCATTAATATCTAAAATGATTATGACTGTCGCATAATACAGCACCAAGGGCGAGAATGCAGAATTGGCAAGAATTAATTATGGCAATAACACCAAAGGCAAGAAAACCTACACCATTGTCAACGTTTTTCGCAGTCGCACCATAAGCAACAAATAGACGCTTACTGTAAAAAGTGTAAATAAACATCGAGAGAGGTGGCAGCTGAGCTGCCGCCCCTTTTGGTGTCAATTTACACTTACTTTTCTGCTAAAACAACTTGAGACCAACATTTCACCAATAATAAATGTTAAAACATTTCTACCTTTTATCGTTATAGTTATTTTCCGGATCAATGCATTATTATTTAGTGTAACGTAACACTTATTTTTTACAAAGTACTAATGACAAGACGCCTAGAAAAAAAATGCTGTTAAATCAAAAGATTCTTTTTCGACCTTCATTACATGTGACGAACAGTAGCATTATCAAATAGTAGTTGAAAATGGCAATACATTTAGTTAAAGGTGATGGCGTTTGGCACCGTATGTGGTTTGTTCACCTGAGCACAGAGTGCAAAGGTGAACTATTGTGATCCCAGGATGTCCGTGTGTCATCAGTCGCTGCTATCCATTTAACAACGCTTCCTCTTGAACCACTGAACTAATTTAGACTAAGCGTCATAGAAATGCTCATTGGATGGTCTCCCTTAAAATTTTCAAGAAATAAATTGCTTGCAAAACTATAACCGCCATAGCAACGGCAAGGAAAACCATTCAAAATAGTATTGCCCAAACCAACATCAATTGAATACGAATGGTCTTTGAAATACCAAGAACTACCATTGTTAGAATCATTCTGGGCCGTCAAAGACAATATTTTCCTTTGAACAAATACGTTAACTATGAAAATTGTCTTTTCATAAACTTCTGGCCTGATTTTAAACAGAAAATGTCGAATTCGAACGAGAATCAACAACACGTAGTTTAACCAGAGAGAGAGAGAGAGAGAGAGAGAGAGAGAGAGAGAGAGAGACAGAGAGCGCGCGAGAGAGCCTTGCTGATTTAACATATCATCTCGCCTCTTAACAGGTCCTCTGTCTAATAACATCAGAGAAAGTTTTGCCAATAAGTATACTGGCATTTTATTTCTCAGAATCGATTAATATCCCAGTAACATTTCAACTTCATAGAACGACTGGCTTCCAGACTATAATCAATAATAGGCTGTAACCAAAAGAGAATTTCTTATCAAAACTCCGCCCACCACTTCATTATGGAAATAGTTTGGTATATTATCGAAAATCGTTTGAATACACGTTCTTTGAGATTTTGGCTTAAATGTGGAAGTAAAAAAAATGCGACGGCATGTATAATGTTCATAACAATGAAGTTCTTATAAGTGTATTTGTTACATGAGTTCGTCAGTTATTAGTCTGCTTTAAATTTGTCTCTTGACGTTAGTCAAAGGAGATTATAAAATTGATTCATCCGTCCTTCCGTACCGACAAATCGAACCTTTTTGGCAACCTTGGATTTCCAAAAGTCCATCCCAAGTATTTTTTTTAAATGACTACTTTTTGAAGATAGAAAGTACCCAAAAAGAATCCTAATGTGAGACCGTCTGTCCAAAGGCGCAATGAGTGGATATTTTGTGACAGCAACTCTTCTTATAATTTCACTCCGAATTCTGAAACGTTGCTGGTATAAATATGTGAATGTCTTTGTTCAGCTCTTGAACTTTACCATTGTTCGACATCAATCATTTATATCTACGAGTATAGTGATTCACAGTGCGCGCCTTGCGAGCATACTAAATCGTTGCTTGTGTTTTCTTCATATGCATGTAATTTGGACTTTGAGCTTTGTCATTTATTACAACTTTTGAATTGTGTTGTCAATTGTTGGCTTCACAATTTCCTATCTTTATGGCAGTTTGTTCCTTCTGAACTCAACTCGTCTAACAGTTCTATACTGACCGTTATGAAAATTTGCAGGCGTTTTCTTCATGGTACGAGAATGTGCATGTAGTTTGGTGATTATCATTACTTTGTTTTGTATAATCTGTATTGTCAATGTTCGCTTTCACAATTCGCTGTCTATATGACAGTGGGTGCTTTGTGAGCTTATCCCCTCTTACAGTTTTATACTGCGTTGTTTTAACTTTACATGATTCGGTATGAGGATATGCATGTGGTTTGGACATGTCGTCAAATTAATCCCTTTAAATTGTTTTTCAAGATATGATCTTAGTAATGCTTCGTCATCACAATTTTATATCTTGATCATTTGGTTACTTGCTCTTTCAACTTTTTACGGATATTTTGAATATTTGTTAGCGTTTTCCATAGTATGGGAATGTGGTTTGAACATTATCCTCATTTTACGTTTTGTTATTTTTTCAAAATTGTGTGTTGTCAATTTTAGGCTTTACAATTTCCTATCATTATGGCAGTTAGTGCCTTCTGGGCGCAACTCTTCTTACAGTTTTATACTGCTCTTTTTGGAAAATGTGCAGATACTTTCATCGTGATATGAGGATTTCCGTGTGGTTTGGACATTATCCTCTCTTTAAGTGTTGCATTTATTTCAACTTGTAAACTGTGTTGTCAATTCTCAGTTTTACAATTTTCTATATGGCAATGGGTGGTGCCTTGTGAGTGCAACTCCTCATACAGTTTTATACCGTTCTTCATAAAACTCTACATGTTATTTTATGGTATGAGGGTGTGCATGTGGTTTGGACATTGTCATCACTTTAGTATTTGTTATTTATTTCAACTTGTGAACGGTGTTGTCAGTTTTCTGTATCGCAATTTTCTACTTTGATGGTACCTTGTGATCTTCATTTTTTTTACAGTTTTGTACTGCCGTTTTAAAATTTTACATGTATTTTTTTCATGATATGAGGATATGCATGTGGTTTGGACATAGTCGTCAAATTAGTTTATTTTATTTTTTACACATGTGAGCTTAGTCTTTTTTCGGCATCACAATTTTATATCTAGATATATAAACACTGTTGGTGCCTTTTGAGCGCAACTACTCTTAAAGTTATAAATCTGATATTTTTTTTATTTTTGCAAGTGTTTTGTTTTCAAAGTTTGAGGATGTGTATATGGTTTGGACATTATTCTTACTTAAAGATTTACTTCTTATCCCAACTTGTGAATTGTGTTAGCAATTTTAGGCTTTACAGATTCCTATATTTATGCCAGTCATACTGCTCTTTTTGAAATTCTGCAGTATTTCTATGATGGTATGAGGATGTGAATGTGGTTTGGACATTATCTTCATTTGAGTTCTGTATTTTTTTAACGTGTAAACTGTGTTGTGAATTTTCGGCTTCACAATTCCCTATCTATATGAAAGTTGGTGCCTTGTGAGCTCAACTCCTCTTACAGTTTTCTTCTGCTCTATGTGAACCTTAGCAGTTGTTTCTTCATGATTTGAGGGTGTACATGTGGTTTGAACATTATCTTCACTTAATGTTTTGTAACTTTTTTCAGCTTGTGAACTGTGCCACATCTTTAAGATAGACTTGAGTAGCCGGGGGTCGATCCCTCAACACCTGGTTTACAAAGCGAGTGATTCATCAACTGTACCACAGCGGCTCCTCTGGCTTCGATTAGGCTTAAGGAAACAATAAGTACCATATATGTAAAACCTGTGTGAAACGGACACTCAAAAAAAGACAGAATTTTTTTTTCGAGACCAATTATCGCTCAATGAAGGTCAAAAGTATTGCAGAATGTTCTAAGGGGAGCATTCTGCAATACTTTCGACCTTCATTAAGCTACCATTTGTCATTAAGATCGTTGTTTTGTCTATTTTGAGTGACTGTTTTACACAGGTTTTACAGTATGCCATTACCACGATCAAATCCGCATCAGTTTTAGTTTAATAATCAAACATGGATTACATTAAATCAAATTTTATTTGAAACAAGAAATACCAAAATAACTGAGCTGTCTTGGGCCATGATTATTTGCCAGAACTGTCACGTCTCTCCTGCTTAATTTGCGAGAAACTTTTTCGCAATGTGTCAATTCCTAGCGATTATTAAATTATAATTGTCATTCGGAAAGCCTTAACTTTGACCTTGACTGGTGAGGTTCACCGATAAGTGTTTATTGAGCTTCTTTCGAAAAGGCAAAATGACGTTAACCCGAAGGTATTCATTTATTATGAGTAGAGTTTGCTTCCAATAATTCAATTTTCCTGACAGCCTTTGCAACATGCAGCCTCTTACAATCAAGTAAGGGTTGTCTTAATATGATTACAGGGAATGCCCTTATAGGCTTATTGTATTAACCTTTTGAGCTCGAAATTTGTACACGAGCAGATATCTAAAACAAAACTCGAATACTTTAACAGTGTTCAAATATATTTCATCATGGTCGAATATTCTATGGAAATAAGACTTGCAGTTTCGTGTAAATCGCATCCTGCGATTTACATAAAACTGCAAGTCCTATTTTTACAGAAAAGCATGAATTGTTACATTTGTGCCATCATTTAGCTAAGTATGTAGGTGCTATATGGAAAGCATATCCTCATCCGGTTCTAAATTTGTCGAGTTCCATTTGGGGAACGCTAGGGAAGATCAGACCTGTGCTAAGAATTAAGTTTACATCGTTCTTTATAAAATGAGAAGATTTCGTGAACTACATTTTTGCTAACCTGGTAGTTACGTGGTTGTATTTTCCTGAACACTATGAAATATCTCTAGGAACGGTCAAGATAAGTTTGTATAATAAGTAAAAACAATCTAAAATTATACCCTGCTCAAAATAATTAAAGGAACACCTGATAATTTTCCATGGGTATGTTTTTTTTCTTTATTCTTCTTTTCTTTGTTATTTTAAGAGGACTAAAGGAATGAATCAAATAAAGTTTAGAATAACACTTTCGCTGCCCTAGTTTATGGCTCAAATTTTGTCATTTTTGGTTTTCTTAAAATGTATGACTTTCTCTAGAAGTCTGCGATTTACATGAAACTGCAAGTCCTATTTTCACAAAAAGGCATGAATGGTTACATTTGTGCCATCATTTAGCTAAGTATGTAGGTGCTATATGGAAGGCATATCCTCATTCGGTTCTAAAATTGTCGAGTTCCATTTGGGGAACGCTATGGAAGGTCAGACCTGTGCTAAGAATTAAGTTTTGTTTGTTCTATATAAATGAAAAGATAGCTGAATGTAATAGATACCAAACAGGCAGTCTTCAGGTCACAAAACATCTCCAAATACGGTGCTTTCTCTCAAAATCTTGAATCCTGACCGATCAGACAACTGCTAAACTTAAAGTTAACTTAATATTTCATGCACATTGTGCTCAGATTAGAGGGCGTGTTGTGACTGATCATTTTCCTTTTTCCAATGAACAGAGAGACTGTGGGGTTTTTAGGGGTGGTAAAAATAAGTAAGACAATCATTTAATTTTGTATAATTTACAAAGCAACTCCGTTTAACTCGATCTATTGACAACTCTTCATAAAAAGTCTGGTTCCCGGTAGGAAACCCTCGCCGAAGAGTCAAACGTACAAGTGATTAATGGGTGCGTTGCTAAAATGTAAAATGTTCACCAAATAATAAATGAGCTTTAAAAGACAGAATGTGTTAATCAAATCTGTTTGCTGCAAATTTTATAAAAAAAAATCTATTAAGAAATAAAGAAGTTATATGTACATTTGAAATTTCCATTATTTCTTTCATGGAAACGGCCATATTTGCAAGTTTATTACGTCATAACCTCCTAATTATATATGCAAAAATGAAATTAATAAGATTTGAAAAATAACTTTCACTCAATTGTGATGTATATGCCTAATAAAACATTAGAGGATCATTTATACAAGAATGTGTGCGATAATAACGCTAAAATAAAGATTTTATTTATCTAAATAATATTTCATGCATCTCATTAGCATCTCATATTCAAAATGGCGACTATGACTGGCTGTCCTGAAAACTTCACTTATCAATAACTTTCGTATTTCTCAACTGATTTTGATCAAAAAAAAGCAAGTTTGCATTAAAATTGTTTGTGTGCACATGCCTCACATTTTAATGTGCATTTTATTTCACAAATGTTTTGGTTTTAAAGTTGATGTGGAATAAATCATGGTAATGGCAAACAGTAAAATCTGTGTAAAACGACCACTCAAAAATAGGCATAACAAAGATCTAAATGACAAATTGTAGCTTAATGAAGGTCGAAAGTATTGCAAAATGCTCCGCTTTGGAGCATTCTGCAATACTTTTGACCTTCATTAAGCGATAATCGGTCTTTAAACCCAATTTTGGTCTTCTTTTTGAGTGGCTTTACTGTAGTCTTCCACTCACGATCCCAACAAGGTTTGAAATCGTTCGGTTAACTCTTTGCAAATTTGGTAAGTGTATCGTCTGCAGATATTTGATTAAATATATTTACGGAGTGGCTGCTGCCAGTTAACTGGTAGCAGCGATTTTACGTTAAAATGGCTGCTGCCAGTTGACTGGTAGCAGCGATTTTAACGTAAAATGGCTGCTGCCAGTTAACTGGTTATAGCCATTTTAACGTGAAATCGCTGCTGCCAGTTCGCTTCAGTATTTTTATTGTAGTGTGTATAGAAAGTTATTTTGCATCGACTGAAGTAGCAAAATGTTAGTGAATGCCTGACTTAATGAGTTGTTTGACGTGTTTCCGAATTTGTTTCATGTTAAAGTGTGAGTATGGGCTATGTTGAGCTTCCAAAAACGTAAAAGAGTGACTATATAACAAACAAACAAACAAATATGTTGTTGCTAGTTTTGATTAATTTTAAAAGCGCACATCTTATGATTACGGAAAATAATAGTTTTGCTGTTTGAATCCCATGGCCTTTTGCTAACATTAGTCGTTAATTTTATTGTTGCTTTCTATACAATGTTTGTACGATATATATATGTTCTTCAAAAGCAAAATAAAATTAATAAAACTTAAAATCCCATTTTGTTTCCCAACCCTCTGTGAATATTTACATGCGCGGATCCAATGGGGGAACTGCGGATCCGGACCTCAGACCCTCCATTTTAAATTGTGCAACTTTGTCTGAACCACCCTGGTCTCCAACTAGACACCCTCTCCCCTCCTGAGACGCATTTCTGGATCCAGGTTTACATTATTGCATGTATAAACACTGGTTTGCACCATGCGTCACCGACTCAAACCTTCTTGTCAAAATAAAGATAAAAATTCAACTGGAAGCAGCGAATTTACGTTAAAATCGCTGCTACCAGTTAACTGGCAGCAGCGATTTTAACGTAAATTCGCTGCTGCCAGTTAACTGGTAGCAGCGATTTTAACGTAAATTCGCTGCTGCCAGTTAACTGGTAGCAGCGATTTTAACGTAAATTTGCTGCTGCCAGTTAACTGGTAGCAGCGATTTTAACGTAAAATCGCTGCTGCCAGTTAACTGGTAGCAGACCTTGCCAAATTTTTCCACAAAAAAAACTTTCAGAAATACCTCGGACCCAATTAACATATACTGGGTCCGAGGAAATACATACCATCAGAGCGTAAAGCATATCGAAATAGTTTTGCCTATTTGGGATTGTCATTTTTGCCGGAATGTCTTAAGCAAATATCAAAAGTCGCCACAAGCCCAAGCCACGGGTGGTAAACCTAGGAACTACCACGAAATTGTGTTAATGTAATTTTGTTCCCAAGCCACATCCGGGACACGTCGTGGTAGTTTCCAGGCCGAAAATTGGATAAAGAAAGGTTGGTGTCACTTTCATTTTTGTTTTATTTTACAACTAAGAACGAACAATGGTGAAATCCGACAATGTGGTTCCGTGTAAATATGTCTTAGCGTCCCCTCTAGCCCAAAATTCTGTTTAAAAAGTTAATTTCTTTCTTTAGATTCGTGTTTCCCCACTGAGCATCGGACCAACTTTCCCCAAAGTTCGAAGGATATTAGCTCATATCTGTCAAATTAAATGGAATTTTATATCATTTGGCGATGGAAATGATAAAAAGACCCTGAATAAACATTCCCACGCAGAAATAAGTCTGAGCATTTACTCGTAAACGATTCATGCCCCGTTCGTCCTGAGTGGTAGTTTCCAGCTCATCGTGGTAGTTAAAATGCTATCGGGTAGTTTCCAAGACTTTGTAGGATACGTTTCTGAAGTGTTACAAAACATTATAGTGGTTGTTTGTTTCGCATGATAACCCTCGAATTCATCAATTAATTGCCACAGTAAACAAATAAATCACATTTCAACACCCTGAAGAAGCTAACCTGAGGACTCAAGAGATTCAATGTGATGCTTGACAGGTGGAGATAATGCCCTGGACTGCCAAACAACACCTCTGGAAATCCAAAGCAAAAGAAGGCCATCAGTTGAGCCGTGGCGGACCAAGCAACAGACAAAAAAGTGATATAAAAAATTGCGTCACTCGCTACGTTGTTCCATGTTCAGTCAACTTTAAGATAAAATGGCAGGCTAAGACTACAGGCCCAAAGTATCGTTAGTACTTGCGCTTCATTCTATTCTTTATTCTTTAGGTTAAGAAAAATGGGAAATATCCTCGGGTTGGGACACTTTTATATACAAGGGAGTGCGACGATGAACGGGCATGTTATTTGATAATTAAAAAGCATGTTTATTCAAAAACAAGATATGTGAATATCCCTTCTTTTCATTCTTCTCATCCGTTCAATAGCCTACTAAAATTAAAATTCAGGCAGTCAACATTTGTAATCTGACAAAAGGTTGTTTGAAAAGGTCTTCGTATAAATAAAAGGGGTATTCGAGGTTCGGCCCGCACACCCTGTCTTTATAAAAATGAAGTAGACCTAAATAGTGAACATCTGCTGATGCGAACTACTACTAAATTCCTACAAAGTCCTGGAAACTACCACGATAGCATTTTAACTACCACGATGAGCTGGAAACTACCACTCAGGACGAACGGGACATGAATCGTTTACAAGTAAATGCTCAGACTTTTTTCTTTGTAGGGATGTTTATTCAGGGTCTTTTTATCATTTCCATCGTCAAATGATATCAAATTCCATTTAATTTGACAGATATGGGCTAATATCCTTCGAACTTTGGGGAAAGTTGGTCCGATGCTCAGTGGGGAAACACGAATCTAAAGAAAGAAATTAACTTTTTAAACAGAATTTTGGGCTAGAGGGGACGCTAAGACATATTTACACGGAACCACATTGTCGGATTTCACCATTGTTCGTTCTTAGTTGTAAAATAAAACAAAAATGAAAGTGACACCAACCTTTCTTTATCCAATTTTCGGCCTGGAAACTACCACGACGTGTCCCGGATGTGGCTTGGGAACAAAATTACATTAACACTATTTCGTGGTAGAACCTAGATTTACCACCCGTGCAAGCGGGGAAAGCTTTTAAACGATAGAAGACACTGACGTCGCGTGCTGACCTTTTGTGAACTATCACCTGAGCCCCTTCACTCACCAATAATCCACTCTAAGAATCCTCTCCACCTCACTCAAAGACTTAACCCCTCTTTGAATTCAAGTTTAGTACCCATATTTGTGTAAGTGTTGGACACTCTAAAATTTATTTTGGTGTCCAATTTTCAAGACGCTATTTCGAGTGCTCATACCCGTCAATTGATTATAGGTGGAGTCTGAACTAAATTACAACTGAATAGCCCCTGATCAGGAGCAGCCGTGCCAGAACTTCATTGAATGATCTCCACCTCAGAACGTGTCGATGCCTTAATGCACCACCATCATTTCTCCGTATAACGGTATTTAATGAAATGCCGTCTGTTTAATTAGAATTTAATAATTCTTTGATCCTCCGAACAAATACCCTCTTAACAAAACATCCAGATTTTGGTTAACCGGGTGACAACTCAACTAAAGCAGATAACATGTGGGGTTAAACACGTTAATATTGACTGTCTTGGGTCAAATATTAGCGAACGCCATTTTAAATGAGGCGATCCCCAGCAAAAGATTCAAGATGGCATGTAAGCCCACCGAAGACTCAGATCAGCCTGCGCGTCCGCGCAGTCTGATCAGAGTCTTTGATGGGCGTCCGCGCAGTCTGATCAGAGTCTTTGATGGGCGCTCTTTTGGTAGCCAAGAGTCTAACGTTTCATCACACGTAAAACAAAGACTTTGATCAGACTGTGGGGATGCGCAGGCTAATTTGAATCTTCGCTGTTCGCACATGCTAACATGTATCTTTTGCTGGGTATCGGGTCATTTTAAGATGCAAACAAAATCAAATGATGCATATTGCCGACCGTTTGTATTCCACCCGTATACCAAGGACCAGCTGTCCGTCAGTCCGATGTTCTGCACCTACAATCACGTTGGAAACGAAGAAACTGTATTGTACAACCCGTATTAAACGGCCACTCAAAAAAAGACAAAACAAAGATCAAATGGTAGCTTCATTAAGGTCAAAAGTATTGCAAAATGCTCCCCTTGAAGCATTCTGCAATACTTTTGACCAGCATTAAGCGATAATTGGTCTTGAAAAAAAAAAACAATTTTCCGGGTCTTTTTGAAGGTGGCCGTTTTACACAGGTTTTACTGTACACTGTATTAGGGTTAAATGCGATTCGGGTAAGCCTGGCCTACTCAGCTACATATACTATCTAATAGTCGCTGATCGCATATACCAACTTGTACCTTATGTTGAGTATGATTTTATCGGCTCATTGTACCCCACCAGTATGCCAGGAACCAGCTGTCCAACCAAGAAACTGTCAATTAGGCCGGTTTTGGGAGACTTGGTGAAACCTAGCCTGCTTTGCTACATAGAATATCTAAAGACTTGAAATTGTGGAACTGTCACGTATATGTTCACTCTTATGTAACTTACATTTTGCTATGTACATTGTATCTCTATGTCATGCATGTTAAGATTACTGTTCTGTTCTCAGGTTCTTCAAAGCAGCTGGCCACAATGGTACCGGTCATAGTAACATTGTGCCGGTGCGTATATTGACCTGCGCCTATGAGTGGCATGAAAAGGGTGTTTCAATACGTTTCTTATAAGTTCATAACAAAATCAGCTACTAAATAACATTTCGCCAACAGACCATGTTACCATAAGCCCCAGACAAAATGCTACGAGTGTACTCGGCAAGATACAGACCTTAACTTTTTGGGGCATTAAATTCAAATAAGCATATGCAAACAAAAAGATCCAAAACCAGACTTTTAGTTGTTTGTTTACTGCAGCAACCCCGTGACGGATCCAAAGGGTCTCTCCTCCCCCCCCCCCCCCCCCCCCCCCATTTTAATATCCTATGCAAATGGAATAATTTGGTCTCAGCAATACCAAATTATTTCCTTTTCATTGGATATCAAGAAAAACGAGGTAAAATCAGCAAAGCGAATCCCCACTTCTCTTTACATATGAAACCCCTGTCCTGAAATTCTGGATCCGACACAGCAACCTAGGACTTATTAATCCAGCTTATAAGCTGAATAGTTCTATAAAATGATTCGCAGCGCCTGCAGTGGTGGATAAAGAAGGTACATGTACTGTTTCACATTTTTTGAACGAAGTTCTTAATTATCTTGAAATACTAGCTCATTATTAATATGGTACGTATCGCATCTGTACAGTCTCGTCAGAGCCTTCGCTACTTGCACACACAAAGTATCGAAGTAGATGGTGCGTCTTTGTAACCAACTACGTAGGTACAGTAAAATCTGTCTTAAGCGGTCATTAAAAAATAGACAAAACAAAGGTCTTAAAGACATATGGTAGCCTAATGAAGGTCGAAAGTATTGCAGAATGCTCTCTTGGAGCATTCTGCAATACTTTTGACCTATATTAAGCGATAATCGGTCTTGAAAACCAATTTCTGGTCTTCTTTTTGAGTGATTGCTTAAGGCAGGTTTTACTGTAGCTGCATCTTATATTACACATATGTGATACGTACCAAAATCATGAATTGGCCCATTCTTTCCAAATTAACCCTAAACTTGAAAATGGGCGTGTCCAGTATGTAAGGTTAGAATGGGATTTTTTAGGGTTGTGATTTGATCTCTTTATGGTTTTGCAGCACAATTTGGCCAGTGCCGAAAGGTTACATCCTATCGTTTGATGTTGGCACTGCCACACAGTGACAGATGGGGGTCGTTTGTTTACCCGTTTTGGAGGTAAACATTCCATGATATCTCATTAATCAAAACCTCGGCGATATTCATAAATGCTGATGGTGTTTTACAGCAAGATACATGCTCTGTTTACCAAATGATGGAATGAGATGAGATCTGTCATTAGTGAAATTTGTCCCTAAAAGCTTGCTTAGCGGTGCCACAATGCAAAAAGCTTTTGGAAATATTGATTTGCATTTTCGAATTAAAGAATCATCTATACATTTTTATGTCCGGAAATGTGCGCTCAAATGCCATATTTTAGTGTGTCTTTTTTTCTTCAAACATTACATATTATGTGAATTTAATAATGTTTCCTATGAGGTTGCTTTTTCGACAGTGTTTTTTAAAGTAATGCAAAAAGGTAGTATAAGTAGGGAGGCTGCACAGTCAACTTGAATGCGCAAAGCAAAAACAAAAACGTAAAAACGGCAAATCAAAGTAAAGTCACCAAAAAAGAGAATTCTTTCCCTAATTTTTTATCCTTATAAGACAGAGCCTTAACATTTCTAACATAAACATATGTTTTGTGTGATACTAAATTTATGTCTAATTGTCTCAAACCAAAAGATGCAATTGCGAAAAGAACATGGAAAATTGCATAGATCAATGCAGTGGCGGATCCAGAGGGTGTTCAGGGGGTTCACTCGAAACCCCATTCCTAACCCCCCTCCCGGTTTTTAAATTTCCTATGGAAATAAAATAATTTGGTCTCAATGAGACCAAATTATTTCATTTTCGTAGGATATTCAAGAAATATGAGATACAATCAGCAAAGCGAACCTCAACCTCTTTAAACATATGAACCCCCTTTCCAGAAATCCTGGATTCGCCCTAGCAATGCTACGTGCGACGACATAGCGCGCGCTGTTTTTTTTTTTAAACTGTTCCTTTAACGACGTTTAGACGTGACGTCTTATAGCTGTGCCCCAAACTCCCAACCCCAAAACTTTGACCCAAATAAGCCACCTGGTCTTGAAGATGTTCTTCTTCCAAAATGTAGACAGTGGACGCCAGACTAAGTACATACTAACAGCTTACCTTCTGAGACTTCGGATAAACCCTTAAAGCGCCAATCGCAGCAAAAGTCGTCTGCTTTTCTCGTCTGCTGAAATGTTTAAGAAGCCTCTATGGCAAACAGTGTGGACCCAGATCAGACTGCTCCTATAGGAGCAGTCTGTTCTGGGTCCACGCTGTTTGCTTCTATACTTAATTCGTCAGTAATATTAGGCAATTATTTGCAGCAGACGACTTCAGCAGATGACATTTTCAGATGCATTTTTTCTTGGCGCTTTAAGGGTTAAGTGGGGTAATAGTTACATGTATGTTAGGTGGGAAACATGTAATGCTTCGAATATAGCTTCTGTTTAACAGAATAGCTACATCCGTTCGAATACTGCTACGAAGTAGCTATATTCGTTGGGTGTCTGCGAGTCAGATTTTTTTCTCGCGTCGAGGCCCATATGTACACTTGCCCAAAGTTCTAAGCGGTCACCTTAATATCACCATGTATTTGTCCTATTAACTCGGGCATTTGGTTCTTCATTAATTTCACGTGAAATATCATGGAATGATCTTTTGTATGACATCTCTCAATACAATATGTCAAAACATGAAATTAAAACTAGTTAGAAATGATTAAAAATTTTGTCAAAATTTTGGAATTGCTAGGTGACCGCTTAGAAGTTTGTGTGAGTGTAGACGTATGTAAATTCGAAATTCAAATGTTACTGTCTAACAGAATAGCTACATCCGTTCGAATACAGCTACAAAGTAGCTATATTCGTTGTGTGTCTGCGAGTCAGATTTTCTAGCGTCAAGGCCCATATGTAGACGTATGTAAATTCGACTGACCTCAAATGTGCATTCTGCTTTCACGCCGACTGATCAGCGTAGCTTCGATAACACTGTTATTCACGGTGGCTAGTATCTAAATTTGAGTATGGGTTTATGAACCAGTGTATTCCATAGACTACCAAAATATTTTCTTTCTTTATAATGCTGTAGTTATTGTATGGTTTGTGCGTCTGTACGGACGAGCTCTAATGAGTGGATTATCTCCCATACAGACGCAAAAACATACAAAAACTTGCTTACTGCGCCAGCATGCATGCATCAATGAAAGCTACAATAAAGAAAGCAACAAGTATTTTTTAAAAAAAAGAATATAATTAATTTCTGAAGTTTGTGCTTCTAGATTAAACTGTCCTTTTACCCACTACATACCCCATTGTTACTCTGACGGATTTCCCAAAGAAATGATACAATAAGTACGGGATACGTAGTCCATTTTGTGTTTTAAGGGGTCACAGGTAAAAATGTCTAAATGTAATACATTTATGTACCTGCCTATTGTTTTTTATCTTAGCAAACAGTGAAGACCCTAATGAAATGCCGCATAATGCGGCATTTCATTTGGGTCTTCACTGTTTGCCAAATAATGCTGCATTTCATCAGGGTCTTCACTGTTAGACAAAGTACCGGTTTACTGGTATCAAGAGTGAAAAGGGTTAAATATTTTCATAAATATTATATTATCTAAAATTCTCAAGGCCAGTTCGCCGCCCGTGGCTGTAGGTATAATTAGGGGGCATTGACACGCTTTGAGAGCAGGTAGGTTCGTCTAGCGGGATTAAGTCCAGACGTGATAACACATATTAAAGGGGTGGCTAGCTATTGAAATTGACCCGATAAGGTCACACTTATCTGTCGCGGGGATCATAAAGGCTTCTACTGAAAACAATACCCCCTAATTTGTTGACTTATGTGGTCTGAAATAACCAGACGATAACATAGTGATTATCCTGACTGCGAAATGCGTTTTTAAGGAATTACGATGTCTACAGAAAAGGTTCCCACAATTTTTATTGGTCAACAAAATCCGAAGATATAAAAGATATTTTGACTCACAAATATTTATATCTGTCGTTTGTTATGGTACATGCATATCTGCGTGGTAATCGAACGGATTTGGATAAAATAGTTTTTTTTTTAAATTTGCGTTAATAACTGAGGATAGAAAATGAATAGCCCAAATGGCCAAGGTTTGTAAATGTCCATTGTAAAATCTGGATTATGTACGAATCATTTACTTATCATTATTATTATTACTATCATCATTTGAGTTTATTATTTCATTATTATTATTATTATTATTATTATCATCTCGCGCAATAATTATCCGTGAATGTATATTCTTATTAATATTACTTGAGGGTGAAATATCTCGGGATGTGCAAGGTCTACAATAATGAAAGTGGTGCAAAATAGCTATGCCATGGTTGTCCGCCTTTACGGAAGATAATCCACAAGCTAAAAGCTCGTGTGTTACCACCACGTACAGGCGTACAAACCATGATATAACTTACTTATAAACTCGGACCCAATATTGGGTCAGAGTTATAAATAAGCTCGTGAGACTTTGGTGCAGCGGCGAAGACTAAGACGAGCAAATGTAAACACGCAATCTCACCAGAGCCTTTGTTGCTCTGGCACAGGGAGAGGACGTATGTTGTGCTGTTATTCCAGAACAGCGCCTACTTTTGCATAAGCGATAAGTGGTGTAGGCGAAACCATTCCGCCAAGTCATCGTGCGGGCATAACTCAGTTTGAAATTTGGAATTTTTCGCGAGATAGCGTTTAAAGACATATTTGCGACGTTAAAATTCCCAACTACTAGGGCATGATTTACCTATATCAGTAAACGACAGAATGATTTCGCCATTCCGCGAGGATCGTTTATTTTCACGAAACTCCGCATATGCGAAGTTTCGTGAAAATAAAATCCTCGCGAAAATTTCCGAATTTACAGTATGTACCAAAAGTAAAGCAAAGAAATGCCGCGGTTTTCCGGGCATGGACATCACTCATATTTCAGACATAATTCCCATATACTAGGCCAAAAAAGAAACGCCGCATACAAAGATTAAAAATATTGCATGTTAAATGAGAGTTACAAAATTTCATTTGATATCTATGTTTCGCTACTATTCCTGTCACACATTATTCTCATTGTTTTATTGAGCTCAGTCAACCCAAATCAGTGTACTGGCTATCTTTTAATTTTCAAGTTTTTCACGTGCACATTCATTTTATTTAGAATTACACATGTTATAACTACTGAAATCAATAGTCTAATATCCGATTTGCTTGAAAACATTTTAAAATTTTATAAAAAAGATAACACATTGCTAATTTACGATGCCAAAACGGACACATTTTGAACGCGAAAAGGCGATAAAAATGTTACAAGCTAACGTGACGCCATCGGTGATAGCCTAACAATTTCGATGCCATGCAAGGATGATCGAACGTCTTAGAAAACGTTTCTGACAAATTGGAACAATGTCAGACCATGCGCGTTCATGACGGCTTCGCCTAATGGCGTGACGTCAAGATCGATAAAAACGTAGGTTTAAACTGGTGAATCAATTTTGTTCGGTGACAATGATAGCTAGGACAACCCCAGGAACTCATAATCCAAGAAACAGCGCTCAAACTGTGACAAATCGTTTACGAGAGATTGTTGAAAAGAACCCATACACAACATATGTTTTATATGCGGCGTTTCTTTTTTGGCCTAGTATATGCTGCTGCAATGTAGCTGTTTGCAAAGCACAAATACACTTTTCACATCGTACAGGAAATCCCATAACGGGTACTTTGGCAAACAGTGAAGCCTGCATTTCATCAGGCTCTACACTGTTTGCTAAGATTAAAACCATTTTTAGGGACAGAAATGCATTATAATTTTAGAAAATTCTACCCGAGACCCCTTAATGTATACAATGGGCAGCCCCATACTAATACAATGTAGTAAAGTATCAATATTTCAGAATACAAAGGGTTAAATATGACAGCACCCATACAAAGTTTATATGTAAAATTCGAAAAAAGTAACCGTAACATGCACCTCTTTCTTACAGTTCCCCCACAGTGCGCTAGATGCAACAAACCCATCTTTGACGGAACTATTTTCAAGGTGAAAGAGCAGCTTTTCCACAACTCTTGCTTACAGTGTGTGGTCTGCCAGGAACAGTTGAATGGGTTCTGTTTTGCAAAAGGAATCGACATCTACTGCAAGGGAGATTTCACAAGGTAAGACATGCGCGGATCCATGAAGTTTTGTCATGGGGGTCCAGAATACGACTAAAAGTGGGCCATAATCGGTCCCACCAGAGAAACGCCATTTAAAAATTTAAAAATGGCGTTTTTCGTTGGCGGGCAGATGATGGGCCGGTTGGGTCGCTTTGTGATTTTCCAGGGGTTCAGACAAATACTCATAGGAAACCTATAGCTTTGTGATTTTCAAAATAGACGACAATCTTTGGCATGGGAATCGACGAACGCAGATGAGGAACCGTTTTTTTTTTCGATTGCAACAATATGCGACCGTAAACGCCTTTTTTGTTATTCGGTGTGAATAAATCAAATATGTTCCGTAACAATTCGACTAAAATTGAATCAGATCGCAACCATGTACGCATTTTGCCGAAAAACGAGATTTTCGATTGTAAAAATACACATATCGATGACGTTATATTTCCAATTGAAAACGCCGTTTTGGCGCCCGGAAACGCAGATTTGATATAAATTAGCTGCGTTCGGTGTGATGGAGGACTTGAAACGTATTTGCATTTTCTTTCTTTTTTTTGCCGATTTGTCCAACTTGTTATAGCAGATGGAACAATCGCACGGGGTTCATTTGATTCGAATGCTGCACTCGGCCTCTCATTATGATGAAAATCAAAGTTCAGTTTGCGGGTGGTAGGACGAGCCTGACTTGTCACACAATGGTCAGAGGCCAACGAGAGCCATCGCTGTCAACCCCTTGGTCACGTAGGATTCTTAAGATCTAATGCATAGTAATGATCATAACCCTTTTACTCTTTGCATGCTGGGCAATTTTTCATGTTTTTGTTGTCGTCTGCTAACTTTTTTTTTCAAAAAAAAAAATCTTACAGGAACACTATCTGAGTGCAAAACGGTTTGGATCCAGATCAGGACCGAGTCGGTCCGTCGGTCCTGATCTGGATCCAAACTGTTTGCAAATGTTATCAGCAGACAAAACTCTCCACTAGCAAGGAAAGAGCACAAGCAGTGCCAATCACGACTGCAACAGACGACACATTTTCTTGCAAATTCATCTCGGAGTAAGGATTGATGTTACGCGTGAATCACCTGCTAGGTGAACAGTCTGCTAGACGATCCTCATACAACTTAATACCACATCGTCAACTGTCGTGCCATTTGGCTTACTTTCCTACTGAAACACATTTAGGCCAACATTTCTCCAGTGATAAATGTTTAAAAAATTCTACCTGTTATAATATAGGTGTAGTTATTCATTGAACAAAGTAGCTTCTAAAGCAGTTGAAAGTTACACCAATATCAGTGGCCACCAAATTTTGTGTAACATGACTTATTTTTACAGTGTAGAGAACAAAACGTACATGATAAGACTAGGCCGATAACAAAATTGATCTGAGTTTTCAATGGGAGCATATGTCACTTTGTTAGTTGTTTTTTAGGTCTAATTTCATAGGTCAAAATTACTATTTTTTTGCATAAAATTGATTTTTTTCTTATCCATCAGTTTAACATTATGTTTGGGGTGCTCAAAAGAACCGTCTCACTGAGACGGTTCTTTTGAGTACCCACAACATATGTTTTGGTTGAGAAATAAGATTTTTTATTAATAACACTGTTTTTTATATATATAAGCCAGCACATGAGATTTCCTACAATGTGGTATGTGCGACCAGCAAAGGCTCAGACCAGCCTGCGCATACGCGCAGTCTGATCAGAGCCTTTGCTCGTCGCTTAAATATTCTATGAGTGTTAAGCTACTGACCGAATATCTTTTGGAGGCTCTAAGCTTAAAAAGAGGCTGCACAGGCTTGTCTGAGTCTACACTTGTCAAAAATGCCACATTGCTGGAAATCACATGTCATGGCTCAATTATATCTTTTCCAGATTATTTGGCGCCAAATGTTGCAGTTGTTCTGGCATCATTGCACCAACGGAGAGTGCCCGCTTTGCCAACGGGAACGTGTACCATTCTGGCTGCTTTACTTGTGTGGTGTGCTGTCATGCTGTGAAAACGGGGGATTACTTCTACATCCGTCATGATCATAAGATCATATGTGGGACTGACTACAATCTTCAGTTTGGAAGCAGTAAGTTTCTAGTTTATCTCGGCAAGTTTTTGTTGTCGTCTGCAGGCTTTTTTTTCAAAATTATATTTTTCAAAAAAATCTCTCAGGAACACTATCAAAGTGTCCAGAACAGAACCAAGGCTCTGTCAGTCCTGATCTGGGTCCAAACTGTTTGCAAAGGTTATCAGCAGACAATAAATGTCGTCGCTAGCAAGGAAAGAGTTATCATTTACAGTTACCATATACATGTATGTCATCTCATTTTTCTTAAATATCCAAGAACAATGAATTTATTTGGTCTCACTGAGACCGAATTATTTCATTTTCATAGATATTTAAAAACAAGAGGGCCATAGTAGCCCTGAATCGCTCACCTGTACTATGTGCATCAGTCTTGTTCAGTGGAATGTAATGATTTAAACCATTTGGTGGATGGCAATCAAGCTGGTCTTTTTGAGTGCATAAGAAGAGCCTACCCCCTCCCCTATCACACACAAAATTTTTCTACATACCAAATATTAAGGCTCCAGCCCTTGTGGTTTCAGACAAGAAGGTTTTTTCAAATTACCTAGATGGGCCTCTGCATAACATGTGACCCCCGAACAGGCCGATTTTGTGCCCCAGGGTCTAAATTTTATCATACTTGAAAGAGGTCAACTAGGTGATTCTTGTCTTCCCTATATAATCCTATATAAAACATGTGACCCCGGGGCAGGACCATTTTTGACCCCAGGGTCATAATATGAACAAACTTGGTAGAGGTTCACTAGGTGATGCTACATACCAAATATCAAAACTCTAGGCCTTATGGTTTCAGACAAGAAGATTTTTTACACATTTTCCCTATATAAGCCTATGTAAAACATGTGACCCCCTGGGCCGAGCCATTTGTGGCCCAGGGCTATAATTTGAACAAACTTGGTAGAGGTCCACTAGGTGATGCTAAATACCAAATATCAATGGTCTAGGTTATCTAGTTTCTGACAAGAAGATTTTTTCTTGTTTTCTCTATATACGCCTATGTAAACCATTTGATCCCCGGGGTGGGGCCATTTTTGGCCCAAGGTCTATAATTTGAAAAAAAAAACTTGGTAGAGGTCCACTAGGTGGTGCTACATACCAAATATCAAGGCTCTAGGCCTTGTGGTTTGAGAAACATGTGACCCCAAGCGCGGGGCCATTTTTGACCCAAGGGAAATAATTTGAACAAACTTGGTAGAGGTCCGATACCAAATATCAATAGTCTAGGCTTTCTGGTTTCAGACCAGAAGATTTTTTCAGGTTTTTCCTATATAAGCCTATGTTAAACAATTGACCCCCAGGGCGGGGCCATTTTTGGCCCGAAGGCTATAATTCTAACAAACATCCAAAAAGTCCACTAGGTGATGCTACATACCAAATATCAAGGCTCTAGGCCTTCTGGTTTCAGACAAGAAGATTTTTCAGGTTTTCTCTTTATAAGCCTATGTAAAACATGTGACCCTCGGGGTGGGGCCATTTTTGGCCCCATGGCTATAACGAACAAACTTGGTAGAGGTCCACAAGGTGATGCTACATACCTAATATCAAGGCTCTAGGCTTTATGGTTTCAGACAAGAAGATTTTTTACACATTTTCCCTATATAAGCCTATGTAAAACATGTGACCACCTGGGCCCAGCCATTTGTGGCCCCAGGGCTATAATTTGAACAAACTTGGTAGAGGTCCACTAGGTGATGCTACATACCAAATATCAAGGCTCCAGGCCTTCTGGTTTCAGACAAGATTTTTAAAGTTTTCATCTCGAAAATCTATTTTTAGCCTCTGTGACCTAGATATGCAACAGACCAAAACCATTTGAACAATTTTGATAGAGGTCCACCCAAGGATCATTTGCGTGAAATTATTTCAAAATTGGACCAGGGGTTTAGGAGGAGTTGTCATTTAAGTCAATTGTTAACGGACGACGGAGTGACGGACGACAGACAAGGACTGATCACAAAAGCTCACCTTGTCACTACGTGACAGGTGAGCTAATGTGGACGGGGAGGGGTTCAAGTGAACCCCCTGAACCCCCTCTGGATCCACTACTGTTATATCTTCTCCATCTCCTATCATGTACTCATGTATCCATGTACACCTTATCCTCCATTTCAGTGCTGGCTGCAGCAAGTGAAAGTGATTCCGATGAAGAAATGGTGTCCAGTTCAAGAAGGAGGAGGACGTGTATAAATGATCTCCAACTGCGCATGCTCCTGGAAACCTACCAATCAAATCAACGTCCTTCTAGACACATGATGGAGAAGCTAAGTAGAAAGATAGGATTACGGGTCAAGGTGGTCCAAATCTGGTTTCAGAATCGACGAGCCAAGGACAAGCATCTGGTACCTGGTACTGAGCAAATAACACAGGGACTGAGTAGCTATGCAGATCAGAAAATAGGTATGTTTGACTAATTCTAAACATTATCATTGTTCATTTGCGCGATTATAGAATGTCATACAAAAACATCAGAGTGTGAGACAAACCAGCTCAATCAGATACAGACTGGATGAAATGATAAACTACATGTATCTAGATGAAAAAATGCGGCGGTCTGGTCGGCCACTATTAACTGGGTCTCAACGGGAGAAAGCCTGTCTTCGGGGTGTACGAACAACAAAAGCGCAGACCAGCACCTTTGTTGTTCACTTTCTGGAACATATCATATCTAAACTTGCTACATGCTAAATTTCATTTTTCTAGCTCCTCTCTGTACTAAAGGAGACTGATTTTAGTCTCGTTTTGTCGAAACCCCGAAGACAGGTTTTCTTGCGATGAGACCCATCATTCCCTTATACTTTTAGTGGTCACATGGCTATCTTATGAACATCAATCAGGCCTCCAGAAAAGAGTGTGTAATTAAGATTTTATTTATTTCTTGACCAAAACATATGTTGTGGGTACTTAAAAGAACCATCTCAATGAAAGGGTCCTTTTGAGCATCCAAAACACACATTTAAAATAATGGATAAGAAAATATTTTTTACGCTCAACTGGATTTTTTTTCTTTATTGAGACCTATGCATCCACTGCAAATGGAGACTGGTAGTGACATTTAGAAATTCTGATGCCACCTGCCAAAAAGGGCACTAATCAGCCTGTACATCTATGTAGGCCTGTGTAAATCATGTGACCTTTGAGACAAGGTCAATGTGTGACATGTGATTTCCAACAATGTGGCATTTTGACAAGTGTACACTTAGACGAGCCTGTGAGCCTCCTTTTAACCTTAGAAACTCCAAATGGTGTTCAGTCAGTAGCTTAATATTTATAGAATATTCAAGTGACAAGCAAAGGCTCTGATCAGACTGTGCGTATGCACAGGCTGATCTGAGGCTTTACTGGTCACATATACCACATAGTTGGAAATCTCATGCCCCAGCTCAAATATAAATTTTTGCGGTTTCAGGCAAGAATTTAAAACCTTTTAAGCTCATTTGATCGAACAAGTTCAATGGACTGGAACTCTTTGATGACTTATCAAAAGAGGCCCATATAAGAATCTTTCAGGCCAAATACCAGCAGTTTTGGTGATGTAGTGTGAAGAAATTTTTAACTACAAATGGCATTGACTGATTACAATACATGTAGCTCACATTTGGCTCTGGTGAGCTAAAAAGAAAATTTCGTTTTTATTTGTAATAAACACTAAAACAATTGTTTTTGTCTCATTTTAACATCCAAGTTCACTCTTGCGCTGCACTTGTGGGAATTCAGATGTTTCAATATACTTGATGAAATATTTTTGATAACCACTAAAACAACTCCCTATATTCATTTATTTGTAGACTACTCAGACTGTGCCAAGAATAAATCAACCAGAACAGAGTGTTTAAACAGTGTTGAAGCTTATCACCATGACAACACAAGAGAGAAACAGGAAACAACCTATCAATTATACTGTCCCCTTGACTACCTTCTACCAGACTCTATGCCACCTAATATAGAGCTGTCATCAACAGACCTTCAGAATGGGGAGGTGATCAGCTCAGAACTCAAAGACACGCAAAACATACCATATCTTACACATGCTTTCGGTCATCCTAATTTTGACAGGATGGCAGAAAATTCATACACTGCCACCCCTTTATAACACACCTCATTATAACAGGGATTTGGATGTACTACGTTTTTTACCATGGAAATTTACATAAAAATTATAGGAAAATGACCTCGTTATAACATGGATTTTGGGTGTAACACATTTTTTTACCATGGAATTTTACATAAGAATTATAGGAAAATGACCATAAAATGGTCATTTTCCATATAATTCTTTTGTAAAATTGTCCCTTTATATTATGATTCACTAATAATGCAGTCGGTCAATTTCTATGGACCCTGAACAAACCATTATAAAGGGACTGCGCTGTACTTATAAGTGTCTCAGAAAAAATTCTATGGGTTGTGACGAAATACATGTACTTTATTTTGTCCGAGAAAACCTAACCAACCCACAAGTGTAATGATTTTACGGGAAATGTTCTAAAATTTAAAACACTTCTTTTTCTGTTCTCAAAAAGAATAGTGGTTACCAGGATTGGAAGTCACAAAATACTTGTCTGACTAGCAAACAGCCAAACATGTGATTTCAAACTACTTTTAGTGTCATATGATAAATAGAATCTATCATTCGTGCTCCTGTATTACTGAATTTATTAAATTAATTGTGAAAAAAAATGATGAAACGCTTGGCCTGTATAATTGAATTTATTTAACTCATTGTGAAAAACAATAAAATGTTTGGCAAGCCTCACATTTTATCATTTTCCCCCAACTTGTTTAATAAATTCAATACTACAGGAGCACTCAATGTAAGATCTATATTCAGTTCATGTACAGAACTTAGCCTAAATATTAGGTCACCTTAACTCCCCCAACCTTACTTAACTTCCCACCATACTTACTTATCTTCAAATTCACTGTTTGCTATCCTAATAACAAGTCCATTTTACAATCTTATGATGTACATGTTTTAACAAGATAGTCAAGGAATGCCAAATAGGGTAGACCTTGATCAGACCATCCTTAAGGAGCAGTCTGATCTGGGTCTACACTGAATGTTTTGGATAAATTTGGTAACACTCATGAACTGTAAATTCCAATTTCTGGGGAAATTGTCAATATTGTCAAATTGTTAATAAAATTCAAAACTGTTATATTTTGGATTGTATACTGTATATTAAATGAGAACTTTATTGGAAATATCAGCTGCATAATTTCTCTCTCTTCAAAACCATTCCCAAAATCGAGATCCATCTTGCATCGATTACAAAGAGTATTTATAGCCTAATCAATAATGTATGTAATGTAATTACACTTTCCTGCTGAATTTCTTCTTGTACAAGTTTGTATTTTTCTTTTTTTTAACCCTTTTCATTCTGATGGATTTTCCCAATCATAATGACGCAATAAACATAGATTTGTCCATTTTGTATTTTAAGGGGTCACAAGTCAAAATTTCTAAATTTTGATAAAATTCTTTCCCTGAAGATTTTTATCTTAGTAAACAGTGCAGACCCAGATGAAATGCTGCACATTGCATATTGGGTCTAATCACTGTTTGCTGATGTACCAGTTTATTGGTATCCAGAATGAAATGGGTTATACTCGTATGAGCCTTTAGACTCTAAACCAACCGTACAGCTAGGCACCCATTGCACATCCATGGACTATTCTTAACATGTCATATGTCACTGGGCTAAGTGGTCAGTACAGACCCTGCTCAAATGCCACTCTCTGCTGCATTTCATCTTTGTCTACACTGTTCATGATAGTACCCATAAACAGGATTCCAGTCAAGAAAAAAAATAGCAAAAGATATTGACTGTCATACTCTTTTGCATCTGAAAAATCCTCTAGTAATTTTATTTATCTGATTTGACTAACAGGAAAAATGGAAAAATCTATTTTTTCCTGTGGAACCGGCAAACATCCTGTGAATCCTTAGATAAACACAAAGCTGTAGAGAAAAAGTATCCATCATTATATATTGTTGTGTACAAGAAATTTCAATCCTCGGACCCGAATAATTCCATCATTTCTGAAGAATCATTCAGGTCCTCTGGTGGAATTTCCTTGTCCCACTATACATATCAACAATACTCTTTACCATTTGCATGCTGGGTAATTTTTCATGCTTTTGTCGTCGTCTGCTGACTTTATTTCAAAATTAACTTTTTCAAAAAATTCTTTCAGGAACACTATCAGAGTGTCAAATAGTTTGGATCCAGATCAGGACCGACATCCTGGTCCTGATCTTGGTCCAAACTGTTTGCAAAGGTTATCAGCAGACGACAAAAAACACCACTAGCAAGGAAAGAGTTAATCTCAATTCCACGTAGGTGGTAATTTCAAGCTCACAGATTTTAACTTATTGGGGCATTACTGCTTGAAAATGAAGCAGCTAACTTTCTCATGATCTAAGGGCAATAACCAATGGAAAACACAATTGAAGTAACATATACAGCATTTCCCTATCTTAACTCTTTCCTTGCTTTTGTTTGTTTTGATGCTTTACATCCCAGTCAGCAATTTTTCAGTTTCCTGTCTTCCTGGGCTGAACCCGTACTAAGCAGCGAATAAAATGTCTTGCTCAAAAACACATCACAGTAATTCAGCTGGCGGTGAGGCCCAAACTAGCTATCCTTTGGTCTACAGTCTAACGCTTTACAAACTGAGCCACTGGGCTCCACATCAACCCTTGCTAATGGTAACTGTTGTACTCTGCTGATAACCTTTGCAGACAGTTTGGACCCAGATCAGGACCCTTTGACACTCTGACAGTGTTCCTAAAAGAAATTTTTGAAGTCATTTTTGAAAAAAGTCAGCAGACGACAACAAACGCATGAAAATTACCCAGCATGCAAAGATTTAATGATGATGCTATCCTGGATAGAATTTTATAGTGATCACCTGACATGCCAAAGTTTGCAACCAGGCCAAATATAATACTTATTAGCCCTTAAAGCGCCAATCACAACAAAATTCGTCTCCTTTTGTCGTCTGCTGAAATGTTGTAGAAGCTTTCCAACAAACAGTGTAAACACAGATCAGACTGCTCCTATAGGAGCAGTCTGATCTGGGTCCACACTGTTTGTCTCTATACAAATGTACTTAACTTTGTTAAATAATGTTAGCAAAAATTTGCAGCAGACGACAAATGCAGGCAGATTTTTTAGGTTATTTTTTTTCTGGTGTTTTAAGGGTTAGGAATGGAGTAAAAATGGCATAGATTAGACAGTGTGGACATTCAGGCTGATATAGCCTTTGTTGTCTATATAGGGCCTTTATCATATGGGCCTCGATGCAAGAAAACCTGTCTTCAGGGTTTCCGACAAAGCGAGTTTCAAACAGTCTCCTCAGCTACAGAGACAAGCTAGAAAATTGAAATTTCACCTGCACCAAGTTTACATATGATACTTTCCAAAAAGTGAATAACAAAGGTGCTGATCAGACTGCACATATGTGCAGGCTGGTCTGCACCTTTTTTGTTCATAACCCGCAAAGACAGGTTTTCTCGCATCGAGGCCCATCTGATGCCATGTCTGGGAGTAATAAAATGGCATGCATTAAAATCGATAAACAACTGGGGGTTTACATATTTTGTAAAGTTGTGTTATGACTTGCATACACAATGACAAAATCTGAACGTTTTTGTGCCAAAAATATGATTTCAAAATATTTTTACGGTCGTATGGTATATAGAATCTAACATTTGCTCATAAATGTATTATTGAATTTATTAAACTTGTGGCTAAAAATTGATTAAATGCTCGACAAGCCAAGTAATTTATCTCTTTTCCCAATTTTTTTTAAATAAATTCAATAATACATTAGAATTCATGTCAGATTCTCATCTATATACAGATGCTCCTATGGAGTGGCTCTACTTTTAAAGTAATACTGGGAGAACTGCTACTTAGCAAAAGGTCGAACACAGTCTCCAAATCCTTGCATTTCTCATTGAAGAGGAATGCTAATGCCTAAGAGATCTGTACCAAATGCAATTTGTCCCCACAACCTTCCATTGGGTGCGAGTGTTGGGGGGGGGAGGGGTACAGAGTATTGGTTCATCAAATGGATGGAAAACAGTGTGGATCCTGATTAGCTGGCTTCAAAGCCAGCTGATCTGGATCTACACTTTTTTTCAGAAGAGGGTTTTGGATTTTGAAAGCTATGTGCACATATTAGTTTGAATAGGGAATGATGTGCCCATTAGTAGTATCTTACAGGAGATGGCTTGGAAACTGATACTGATACTAGATTTTTTTAATTATTTTATTGATAAAACATAACAATATAGTGTAAAATCAGCATCAAACTAGAATATCAATATATTTCATGAGCATACAATGTACTTTTCTTATAATATATATACAAATACAAAACAGGCATAAGAACGGGAAGAAATCCATACCAAAAACTGAAAACCACAATACCTGCTCTAAAAAAGACATCCGATTTGGACATATTGGCTTTAATCTGACATATTTTATTTCAACACTTTTAGCCCAAACAAAAGGAAATAATATGAGGAAAGGAAGATTCTCATCCCTGACAAGAATAAACAGGCACCTCTGAGAGCTGTGTTGTACTGGCAAATGTTACCACCTCCAACATCTATGCACATTGTCTGATAAAATTTCTATATCAAATATGTATTGTCCGATTTTATTAACCTGACACAGGTGCATAATTTCACGGCTGGTGCACAAGATATTTTTACCTTCCGTCGACTTTCGGTATTTACCGTAAGTTTTATGAGAATTTTGCAAGTACTAATGCAGATAATGAAACGTTTTACACTGTACTACTGACTAGTCAAGTGGTTTTGGTACAGAGTTTACAACCAAAAGGTCCTGAGTTCGAATCCACGTAAATTCTTTTTTTTTATTTTACCTCTTTATTTGATTCGTTTAACTTCATTATTATAGATGTACCCCGACCTCTGAGTAATGTCTTTTGGATCATTATATTCCAAAGGTTGATGCGTAAAGCATACACTGAGCCAGTCTGTCTGGAACATCTACGTGCTTCAAAAGAGAATAGTACACGTAATAAAACGCCTGAAACCCCTATTTCTAGATCCGTATTTTCAATTTAGTAAATATAGTCACGCTTCAAAGTTATTTGTTTATCTATACTTGCATTTAGGACCCTCACCGAGAACGCTTACCGTATGCTCGATATGTGAAGTTGAATCTCTGTGCTTTTGACATATTTTTTAAAGTAATCGCAGATATTTAAAAAAAATCTGTTTTGCCTTAGTGCCAAGACTTGCTGCATACTTTCCCACTGATCTTAAATTCAAACAACTTGTATAGAGAATACATTTTAACCAAATGTTTTGGCTATAATATGGCACAATATTTTCCAATAATCTCTGAAGATGTTTCGGACAGACTGGCTCGTTTTACGCTTTACGCATCAACCTTTTGAAATAGAATGATCCAATATTTCATTCCTCAGAGGTCGTGGTACATCTATAATAAATGAAATTAAACGAATCGAATAAAGGTAAAAAAACACACACACGCGTGGACTCGAACTCACGACCTTTCGGTTGTAAGCTCTGTATCATAACCACTTGACTAGTCACTAGGACGGTACAAAACGTTTCATTATCTGCATAAGTAATTGCAAAATTCCTGTTAAACTTACGGTAAATACCGAAAGTCGCCGGAAGGTAAAAATATCTTGTGCAATAACCGTGAAATTATGCACCTGTGTCAGGTTAATAAAATTGGACAATACATGCTATGGTTTCCATGTAATAAAACTGAATTGAAAGCCAAGATGGAATTTAACGAGAAAAAGGAAGCTTGCATGCTTTTATCACCATACTAAAGACTCACTGAAAAATTGTTTAGTGGGACATAAAGAATCAAATAAAACAAAAACATACTAAAGAAGTACAATACAAAATACAGTAAAACCTGTCTTAAGCAACCACTCAAAAATAGACAAAACATAGGTCTTAAAGACAAATGATAGCTTAATGAAGGTCGAAAATATTGCAGAATGCTCTCTTGGAGCATTCTGCAATACTTTTGACCTGCATTAAGCAATACTCATTCTTGAAATACAATTTTTGGTCTTCTTTTTGAGTGGCCCCTTAAGACAGATTCCACTGTAAAAATGCCAGCACACAAGATTTTGGTACATATCCCATATATGCAAATGCCTTCTAATAAACTCTTAGGCTTATGTATCAGTCAAAGTTCGGTCTAAATTTTGGTCTAAGCATTCATCTACACCAATACATATGCAAGCCGCAAGGCTATATGTATAAGACTTGCCTGAACCATTGCTGCTCGCCAATGCAATAAATACTGAAATCTTCGGCACTGGCTGATGTTGTCACATAGGTCTAGATTAGAAAGGGTTTTTTAAGTAAGAAAGGCGGCAAAGATCAGGAATCAATACAATCAAGTACCACACCTGACCCAGGATACCATGTGGAAAAGTGACAAAACACAATTAAACATCACAAACAAGAGCCAAGAGGACAGCCCTTTCCTAGCAGGTGACCACAAGCCAGCACTGAACATACGGGAAAGCATGACAAACACAAGACATAAATAACACAAATGATCCCCAAAGAAATACCGCCTTGGAAAGGTGATTTTTTTCTTATACATCATTTTAATTGTTAGTTTTTGTTGCTCAAAAGAACCTTCTAATTGAGACTTTTCTATATTTGATGTTGCTTAATTTTCCAGTCAACAATTTTTCATTTATGTTGGGACGTTTTCCTAGATTGAACCAGTACTAAACAGTGATGATAAAGTGTCTTTCTAAATGATATTCAATCTGTTGAATCTGGTAGTCTATCAACTAAGCTACAATTCTTTTGAGTACAAACATCATATGTTTTAGTTGAGGAGTAAGAAAAACATAATATATTACACACTCTTGACTCTAAGGCATGCAGCCAAAGAGAAGGTAACCCCTATCTAGACTGATAAAAGCTTTCAGCTATTTTGTTACAAAAAGAGTGAGTGGTTTGTTATGCATTTCAATGGGTTACAACTAATAAACTTTTAAAGAACATTGCATCCTGTTCAAGAAAATTGATTTTTATCTTTAAAAATAAACAATGCAGATCCGTTGAGATGCCATGTTCAACACGGTATATCATCTGGGTCTTACTGTTTGTAAAAAAAAAAAAACTTAAAACTGTGTCTTGATTGGGTTTAGGGGTTATTCAGTGCAAAATATTATAATTCAAAATTCTATAATAAATTTTGATATCAAATACAACCCTATATAGCTAACCAAATTAATATGCCCCTGATTTTTTCCCCTGAAATGCATCCAAGAGCACCCCCATTAAATGGACCAGTACACAAGATTTGTCATGTTTGCATATGCATAGGGCTACTTAAGCAAACAAGAAATGTCACAAACACGTGACGAATGCCCCCAAAGGAATTGGTCTAGCATAAGGCACATTTGAGGAAAGAAAGCTGTAATATAGCATGAAAAACCTAGAAATGAGGCCAGAAGTCAATGTCAAGGTCAAAGTGACTAAAAATGGTATGCACCACTCCGCCATCCCAAGAGGAATCACCACCCCATATTGGGATTCCTACATCAAATAATATAGGAGATATGCTCTGGACACAATAATTCTTGAAAACTAGGTCAAGGTCACAGTGACCCAAAAATGGTTTGTGACACTCAGGCATCCCAAGATGCATTTACATACCAAATTTGGAATTCCTATTTCAAAAAATATAGGAGATATGCACCAGTTTCTAGAAACTAGGTCAGAGGTCAAGTTCAAGGTCACAGTGACTAAATTATGGTAAGCGACACTTCGTCATCCCAAGATCCATCCACACACCAAATTTGAGATTCCTACCTCAAATAATATAAGAGATATGCTCTGGACATGATTATTCTAAAAAACTAGGTCAAGGTCACAGTGACCCGAAAATGGTACATGACACTCCGCTATCCCAAGATGCATCCATACACCAAAATTGAAATTCCTAACTCAAAGAATATACGAGATATGCTCCGGACACAATAATTCTTAAAACTAGGTCAGAGGTCAAGGTCACAGTGACCCAAAAATGGTATGTGACACCCTGTCATCCCAAGATGTATTTACGTACCAAAGTTGGAATTCCTATCTCAAAGAATATAGGAGATATGCACCAGATTCAATGTAGTTTCTAGAAACTAGGTCAGAGGTCAAGTTCAAGGTCACAGTGACCCAATTATGGTATGTGACACTTCCTCATCCCAAGATGCACCCACACACCAAATTTGAGATTCCTACCTCAAATAATATAAGAGATATGCTATGGACAAGATTATTCTAAAAACTAGGTCAGAGGTCAAGGTCACAGTGACCCGAAAATGGTACATGACACTCCACTATCCCAAGATGCATCCACACACCAAATTTGGAATTCCTAACTCAAAGAATATAAGAGATATGCTCTGGACACAATAATTCTTAAAACTAGGTAAAAGGTCAAGGTCACAGTGACCCAAAAATGGCATGTGACACCCCGTCATCCCAAGATGCATTTTCGCACAGAGATATGCACCAGACCCAATGCAGTTTTCTAGAAACTAGGTCATAGGTCAAGTTGAAGGTCACAGTGACCCAATTATGGTACGTGACACTTCGTCATCCCAAGATGCATCCACACACCAAATTTGAGTTTCCTACCTCAAATAATATAAGAGATATGCTCCGGACATGATTACTCTAAAAACTAGGTCAGAGGTCAAGGTCAAGGTCACAGTGACCCGAAAACGGTACGCGACACTCCGCCATCCCAAGATGTATCCACACACCAAATTTGGAATTCCTACCCCAAAGAATACAGGAGATATGGACCGGACACGAAAGCGGGACGGACGGACGGACTGAGGGACGGACGGACAGTGTGATTACTATATGCCTCCCAAAGTTCCTTTGGGGGCATAAAAATTCTGCATAAAATTGTGATTATTTTCTTATCCATCAGTTAAAACATGTGTTTTGGGTGCTCAAAAGAACCGCCTCATTGAGTACCAACAACATATGTTTTGGTTGGGAAATAAGAAAACTAATTTTCAGTTACACACTCTGATCTGGAGGCCTGCATATGCACAAAGCCTTCTTTAATGCTGACTCTATGTATGCGAGAAGCAAAGGCTCTGACGAGACTGGGCATATGCCCAGACTCGTCTGAGCCTTTACTGCTCACTGATGTGATAAGTACAAAAACATCTCTCATGCAGGACAGGTAAATTAAAAGTTTGTGGAGAGCAAGGATAAAACCTGGCTACATACAAATATGAGTCACTGGCTCAGGCATCAGTACTAAAAAGTTCTTAAAAAGATAAAATACTGATTAGGAGACATATGATTATAAAAACAAAACATCATTAACCCAGTTTGAAATGATAAAATCTTCCATACAGTTTGATACAAAAAACATTTGGGTTGTCATATACATATCTTGAAGGGGGGTCACATGGTAGAATTTGAAAATAAATTTTGTTTCTGTCCCTGGCATTGTTTTTATCTTAGTAAACAGTGCAGAACCAGATGAGATGTCACAGGACCTCATCTGGTTCTCCACTCTTTGTCAAAGTACCAATTTACTGGTTAGAAGTATAGATATGATTTTTTTAATTAGAAATACCACGTTTTACCCAATTTATGCCGAGCAGCTCCAAAATGGGACATATCACAAAATATGCACTTAAGTCCAGGCCCCGAGGTTATAAAACTTTTTTCATGCTGAACTCAATTGAGCACGAAATTTCAACAGCTCATAAAAGCTAAAATACTGACAAATAAAGATGCTTGCTTTTTAGTCTGTCAGATGTTGTATTTATCATGCTAATAAATGTTAAAATGCCAACAATTGTTGGCATTTTGACATTTATGAGCAGTATAAATTTCATGCTCAGCTGAGTTGAGCATTAAAAAGTTTTAAAACCTTGGAGCCAGATAAGCAAACTTTTTCAGCATAAAATTGTAATTATTTTCTGATTCATCGCGTCAAACATGCATAACAGGGTTAAATGGCATGACTTTTAACATCCTTTTTCCTTTAACCCTTTTCATTCAAGATACCTGCTAAACAGGTACTTTGGCATACAGTGAAGACCCAGATGAAATGCCGCATTAAATGTGACATTTCATCAGGGTCTGCACTGTTTGCAAAGATGAAGACAAATCTTGAGACAGAAATGCATGAAAATTTAGAAATTTCTACCTGTGACCCCTTAAAACACAAAAAGGACTATCCCATACTTATTGTATCAACATGTTTGGGAAAATCCATCAAAATGAAAAGGGTTAAACAATTGCCAGCTCTTTCAGCGGTTCATCTTCGAGAAATCTCTGGAAACTGTATCTTGATAAATCGATCGTCTTAAACTCATCATGATAAATTAGTTCCATGACCGCTCTTCCTATAGCTATGCCCTGCTGTACACCATGTCCACTCATACCATTAGCAAAACACATATTATAGAAATGGGGGTGTCCTCCAATGATGAGATTCTGATCGTAATAGTTGTAGTCATAGTAACCTGCCCAAGCACTCTTCAACTGAAACAGGTGAATGCAATAATTATTCTATATCAAGTGCTAATCCAGAGGGGGGACAGGGGCCCGGACCCCCCCCCCCCCCTGGAAAATCACAAGTTATATGGGTTTCTATAGGGAATAAGCAATTGACCCCCTCTGGAACCTTGAAAAATGATAGTTTTCTTCGAAATTAACCATTTGACTTCAGTAATATAAGCTGAGGACTAGAAAAAAAAAAAAAAAAAAAAAAAAAAAAAAAAAACGTTGTCAGGGCTTTTTTTGTCAGATTGACCTGGACCCCCCCTGACGAAAATTCCTAGATCGGCGCATGTATATATTCATACAGATAGGCCTTATCAAACAGTGTAGACCTTGACCAGACTGCTCCCAAGGGTAAGGGTAGTTTGTTTGTATTGTTGCTTTACGTCCCAGTCAACAAATTTTCAGTCATGTCGGGAGGATTTCCTGTCTTCCTGGGTTGAGCAAGTACTAAGCAGAGGATAAAGTGTCTGGCGCAAGGACACAACACAATCCAACAGAAAGTCTTGAACCAGTGACACTCCAATCACAAGTCTAACATGCTACCACTGCCATAATTACTCTTTATCATATGACTTTTAATGAGGTTACTGTTATTCAGTGGATAAAGTCATTTCATAAATAATGTTAAGACCACATGTTACATAACACTTTCTGAGGGAACAAGTAACGTCATGACGATGTCTGTGACAACGATGCAAGTTTTCCTTGAAATAAACAAACTTTGAAGGGGATAAAACCACATTTAAAAGGTCACATGATAAAGAGAATCTTACACTCATGATCATTTCATATTAAGTTTATTAAACTCGCTATAGGCTAATTTAATAAATTTCATATGAAATGATCGTGTATGATCCTCTTAAACTGTATATATTCATACAGATAGGTCTGATCAAACATCGCAGATCCTAATCAGACTCTTCCCAATAATAAATTTGGATTGTAAACAATGTAACACATTATGATTGTGTGGTCATTAAAATGTTTGTGAACATTTTTTTCCATTACTATAACCTATCGTACTTAAGATGGATCCTTTCATACTTAGATGGATATTGGTCTATAATTATAAACAAGGTCATCTTTTTTATAGAGGGTATATGTTTGCTTGTTTCCATACATCAGGGACGCTACCATGTGATAAAGAAAAACTTAAAAGATCACACAAGCGTTTGGAAAAAGGATATGCCATTTCTTTCAAAATTCTATTGAAAGTGTGAACAGTTAAATGGACTTTTAGATAATTAAAAATTTTAAGCGTAAAATTGTGAATAAGTTCTTATCCATATGTTTAAACATTTGGTTTTGGTGCTCAAAGAACTGCCTCATTGCTACGGTTCTTTTGAATACCCACAGCATATTTCTTGGTCGAAACTCTTATCAGAACCATACTATTTCCCCAATTTCAGTGTCTGTATCTAGCTTTTTCTACCGTAATTATTATATTATGAAGTGTGTTAACGGCAGGTAAAGATTTTACTTATTAATCTGGTGTGCTTATTGAGTATGGTGAGAGTGACATACCTTTGAGTTTTCAAAAGCTGGTACCCTGTATGATATAGCTGGCCAGACGAAATCTTGGTAGAAGTCATAGTCCACATCTAATGTACTGGTATCCGGTTCTTCTTCCTAAGCAACAGATCAATCAGAATAGTGTAAATTTTCTAAGGTTTCAAACACTATTCTCTTTCTGTCCGCAAATAAAATGTTGGTTTTCAGGGCTGAAACTCACAAAATGCTTGTCAAAATAGCTTTCAGGGAAGACCCTGATCAGACTGCTTCTTCAGAAGCAGTCTTATCTTGGTCTGCGCTGTTTGTCTAGGCCAACTGGTGTTCGAAATTTTAGAGCATTTACCGAACTATATTTATCCACACATAAACACATGCCAATATAAGCATACACCAAGGCCATCTTAGCAATTAAAATATCCTTCATGCACACCAATTTATTTCTAAAGCAACATATCAACTTTTTCTGGTAAGAAGAACACAACCACTGTACTCATGTAGGATTTTTTAATATCCTTATGATCCCTGTATGATTTGGTTGATGGTTAGATTCTTTACATCCCAGTCAACATTTTACTGTCATGTCTGGACAGGTCTTTCTGGGTTTAACCAGTACTAAGCCGAGGTAAAGTGTCTTGCTTAAGGACCATTGGTGAGGCTCGAACCTGCAACCCCTCAATCTCCCCTGCAAGCACTCTACCACTCAGCCATCGTGCTCCTCTATATTATTGTATGAAAACACTTTTTTTGTTACAGCTAGATCTAGAAAATTTGGTTCCTGAAGCCAGACAATCAAAATGTACCCTGTTTTCATTAAGCCCATGAAATCCTATACCTAAATTAACCCCAATTTTGAACTCTGCACACTGGGTAATTTTTCATGCTTTTGTTGTCATCTGCTGACTTAATTCGAAGATAACTTTTTCAAAAAAAATTTTCAGGAACATTATCAATGTTTCAAACAGTTTGAATCCAGATCAGGACAGATGTTCTGTCTGTCCTGCTCTGTGTCCAAACTGTTTGCAAAGGTTATCAGCAGATAAAAAAATAGTCATAGCTAGATAAAAAAAAACTTTAAAGAAAGCATATGGGCCAGTATACTCAATCCTTTAGTTAAGAGTGCGTACCAAAAAATTAACTTTCTGATTTCTCAACCAAAACATATGTTGTAAGTACTCAAAAGAACCATCTCAATAAAACGGTTCTTTTGAGCACCCAAAACATGTTCAAACTGATGGATTAGAAAATATTTACAATTTAACACTCAAAAATTTTGTTTATCTAAACCTATGATATTGATATCTATACTCATCACATATGCAGGCCCCCTAGCAGACTCTCATGAAATTAAAGGTTTTTCATAAAGGCTTTTTAGGCAAAATAAATTGTTTCATTGAAATTCTAACAAAAATAAAGAGCAAGTTAACGTCAAATTTTCTAGTATTTTTATTGGATCCCAATCTTTAAGTCCATGTTTTGATAGATTATGGTATGAAAGTGATGCAGCAAATCCTAATAGCCAATAAAATTATAGCCCATTTATCACAAATCAAAAGAAAATTACTCTTGTTTTTACTCTCTAGTTTGAAAACCTCTTTGAACTAAAGAATTGTGTTGGGGGGGGGGGGGGGGGGGGGGGGGGGGGGCTGGGGGTTCTCCTCCGGAAAATTTTTGAAACCAATAAAGCAGAAGTTATCTCTGGTCATTTTTAGGGCAATTTTACCTTCAGTAAGTGAACATTTTCAGAGGAGATTGCTTCCATTTATTGTGTGCCCTTTTAAATATAAACTTTAGAAAGATATGCATAAGTCTGTATTAGTCTTGTGAGTAGATATCAACATTCAGACTTGACAACCTTAGACAGTGACATTAGAAAAAAAAAATAAAAAAAGAAGAAAATCAGCACACTATTCTGAAGTCATAAAACCCAGTTGATGATGATATCCATTAATTTTTGCCATCCCGTTTTTGCAGTTTGCAGTGTTTCAACCTAATGTCGGGAGTTTTGCAGGTTCTATTCCCAGTTTGGGCACACTCTTTCACTATAGTTGTCAGTTACTAGTGAACTATGAGCACTGAGTACATGTACTTGTGAAAGGATATGCGTTAAGCCTGCCTAGGAAAAGGGTGTTTAGGATCAACTAGTCATTCCGGCATTACATGAATGTAAAGCAAGAAATCAACCCAACAGCATTTATATTTACCCTACCTCACACTAAGGCCTTTTTTATTGCTGCCTTAACTGAAGCCTCAGAAAATTGACTATAAGAGTCACCCTGGTGCAAGAGGTACTCAGTTAGGTAGACACAATGGTCAGAGGATGAATACAGCTTTCTGAAAAGCTCAAGATGTCACAGACATTACTTTTCAACATACTTATGGTTTATTTCTTACGTTCAAACTGATCTTGGAAAATTTAAAGGTTTATTAATCAAAATAAAGGTTATTAAAGGTTTTTCAGCCAAATTAAAGGTTTTAAAGGATTGCAACCCAATTAAAGGTTTTTTCTCAAGGTTTTAAAGGTTCCACTAGGGGCCTGCATATGTGCAAAATTCTGTTTACACATATCTTCCAGATAGATTTTTTTTCATTATGCAGCTCCGTAAAATCACTGATATTTTCCCTAAAAAAACCTTTGAAAATGTACCTTGTGTGAATATTCGAAATTGTTTCCAGTTGGGTGTTGTAATAGAACTAATTTCAAGTAATTGGAAAGGGATTGCATCATGCCCAGTCTGGTACATTACGAACATTTTCTTTAGTTGCAAGCATGTAATTAATGAGAGGAAACACACAAGACATAACTGCGAATTGTCAGGTACGCATCAATACACACGCCACTAAGAAGTAAACCAAAAAAAACTTTCACATGTGTAACTCTTTAAATAACTGTTAAAATGCAGGAATATAATGGTTCTAACCAGTGGCTGAGTGAGACAATATCCGCGACATTTTTATGGCCCGTTGAGCATGTCCGCCGTAATTTCTAATTGCAGTAGATATTTTATCAAATACAGCGAAATCTGAGAAAACAAACAATCTGATTGATGATCCAGATCAAGATATGATGTATCACTGTTTAAGAGAATATTTTCTATTAGGAAATGTTATCAATAAACCACAATGCTGGTCACGTGCTAAAGTTCGTGTAAATGGTAGGTCAATTTTGTAAACGTTTATTGCAGAAACACGAAACGGTGCCGTTAAAACGTGTAAACGTGGCAGCCCTAGTACCAAATTATTTTCAAATCCGGCCTATAGCTTGTGACAAGAAGATTTTTTTAATGTTTTCCCTATGAATAACTCCGCCCCTTGGCGGCCAGGTTTTTGTAAAATCAAAAAAAATTATTTTTTTTTTCAAATTCTTCCAGTAGTATATGACAAGAAGATTTTTTAAGATTTACTCTATAAATGAGTAGGAAATTTAAAAAACCCTTCCCCCCCCCCCCCCCCACCTCCCCCAGGTTCACTCCAGGACCATTTGTGCCAAATTATTTTCAAATCGGGCCAGTAATGTTTGACAAGAAGATATTTAAAGTTTTTCCTTTTTGTTGCCATATCAACCAGAATTCTGCATGGAATCGAAACAAATTTGTAAGCGAATCATCCGATGTTGACTGTTGTACGGACTAAGAAACATCAAAAAGGTGGGCTAAAGAAAAAGTTGGTATTACTTGGTAGAGAAAAAGCTTCTTGTCTACAACTATGTCATTACCTCTGAGAGCGGAGAAGCTCCACAAATATAGTGACCACTGAGACCCTCTCTCCTGAAGTAAGCCCCTGATGGGTCAACTGTAAGGCCTGCATCAATAATAGGAGCTTTGTGGCAATGGGCCACATACACATATCTTTTCCTAAAATAATACAGATAAGACAAAATTTTTAGCATAAAAGTTTGGCTGTTTTTCTAATCATGTAATACTATTCAATACATACAATGAGCAGTCTCTTTATAGCACGCTTCATTATGGATTGAATATAAAACAGTCATGTTGTGATTCCCCATTTTATTTTACCATGGAATTTTTCAAAGTAATTTAGGAAAATGACCATTATATGGTCATTTTCCTATAATTCCCTTGTAAAATTGTCCCTTTATAAAAAGATTCACTTATTAGCTATACCACTGTCAATTACTATGGACAGGCCACGTAGCACAGTCAGTGTTGTGTCTGACTGCAGATCAAGGGGCCGTGAATTTGATCATACTTTCATGGAGATTGATCATAAAATCATTTCTACAGCCATTTTCCTCCCTTCCTCTGGTTCAAGAAGGGTTGTTGTCAGTTACAAGCGAAAGTTTGTGCACAACATACTGGTTAACCACTTATACCCCTATTCCACACAGGCCCCGATTCCCACGAATTGACAAATGTTTGGATTCGTGGCTGAATCGTACTCAGTTCGTGAAGATCTTAACTGATTCGCACAGTCTGTAGTGAGTTCTTGCAATTCGTACGTCTATCGGGAATTCGGCTCAAAAGTTTTGAACTGTTCAAAACTTTGGCCACGAATTCATTTTCCTACAATTTCTTTGTAAAAGTGTGTCTCTATATCACAATTCACTTCTAACACAGTCCATTCCTATGGACCCCAGACACAGAGTAATAAAGGTCACCATTTTTAGGTGAAATAGAAGCCTATGTTATACTGAACTTACCTTGGTTCAACAGGAAGTGGAATGCTGAGTTCACCCTGACCCTCCCCTATACCTGCCATTTTGGCAATCTCACCAGCCCAGGGCCCTGCAGCATTCACACAGGTCACAAAATCACAACCAAACACCTGACCTGATGCATGTCTTATCTGAAATAGACATATTACAGTATTTACTTGTGGTAGGACTTGGTTCAAAGTTTTTGATTGATTACGGGCTTATTCAACTTACCAATGACCCATTATTCCTTTATAAACTAATGGATACTTCCTTCTTTGATACAATAAACTTTGGGATAGTCCATTGTATATATCGAGGGGTCAGATTATAATTTTCAAATAATATCATCTTTTTTCTTAAGTTTGTTTTTGTCGTTAGCAATTACATGTAGTGTAGACCCTGATGAAATACGGTCCTATATGTATTTCATCTAGGTCTTCACTGTTTGCCAATATACTCTTTGAGGAAATTAGGGGTCACCAGTATACAAAAGATTTAACATGAATTAACAAAACTGCTAGAAATACTTCAATATTGGTCTTTATATATACATGTAGTTTTGGATACAAAAGTCCTGGAAGTTTGCTGGCAAAATGTATCATTTATATATATATAAAAAAATGACAAATACAGTCGAGTCGCGTTAATTTGAAGTCCTAGGGATAAGAATTTTCTTTTGAATTTTCAGTAGTTTGAAAAATACGGATGTAGGCATAAAATATATAATCCCCAAAAATGATATATATCAGGGTTTTTCCCTATCAAACATATGTTTTCGGTGCGTAAAAGAAACATCTCGGGGAGATGTTTCTTTTACGCACCCAACTTATATATTTTATAGACTGTTATTAAAACACTTCATAAATAGGCCCATGGTTCATGCAGGCAAGATTGTGTAAAATTCAAGGACTTTTCAAAGGCTTTCCTACTGTTTTCAAGGACTGAAAGCTTAGGAAAAATACTGATTTACACATTAAAATTCTACTTCTGAAATGTGAGTCCATAACTTAAGATATTAGTTAAAGATAATATTATTAGTATAAAATTGTGGTGCCTTTATTTGGTGCAGTATATGCTGCACCAAATAAAGGCACCACAATTTTATACTGATTTAGGTCTCCGAAAACACTTGAATCTTCCTGTAAATGGTTGAATTCAATGACTTTTCAAGGCCTTTGAGTGTTTTTAAAGTACTTTTCCAGGCAAATTTTACTTTCAATGACTTTTCAAGACAGTCCTGTATATTCAAGTACTTTTCAAGCCTGTGCGAACTCTGAGGCCCTTATCTCTGAATCCACTGTGTCCCAAATTTAAATCAAATTAGCGAGTATTTTGAAAAATCAGAGTTCGAATTATCGAGATTTTACTGTCGTTAATATTGGCAGATAACATGTATAAGGCTGTCAAATTCAATGAGATGATCAGCTGATATCTTACATCACAAACTTTTAAGTCTTGTCTCTGTTTCTGCCCGTCACCTTCTATGAAGTATTGAGTTTTATACTGAAAATTAATCACTTCACCATCCACATACTGAACGCCCATACTGATGTTCTTCTTCCGCAGGGCTCGGACTAGCTGCCAGGGATCAAACCATCCCTCCCCTTCCAAACCTACAATATAAGACAGTCCCTTTAAAACACAAATAAGGATTTAACATGGTCATATTGTGGCTCACAAATGTTTTTACCACGTGAAATATTACAAAGGAATTATAGGAAAATGACCATGAAATGGTCATTTTTCTATAATTTTTTTGTAAAATTGAAATTATCCTTTCATAACACGGTTCACTTACACCACAGTCCATTTTTATGGACCCCAAACAATCATATATATAGTAAACAAAAACTATTGGCTAAAGAAATCAAACAAATAGTTCCTGATCTGACTGCTACTCTAGGAACAGTCTGTATTGGGACAATTTTTATCTGCTTATTATAAATAATGCTTCTCCTGTCATTTGGCTCAAGCACCCAAAATTCTTCCATGTTTATTTACTTTGCTGCATGCCTTGGCTTAAGTTCATGCCCCTTAACCGTAAGAGCCCAGCATATTTCATGTGCTAAATTTTTTGGAGCAATAAATTTACTGCCAATCAGCTGACAGTTGGTCTGTGTCTTTTCCATGAATCAAACAAAAGTCAATCTGTCACCTTTATGATCCCAGATTTGAAGACATATTGTAACTGTACACAATTACTAGTACTTTTCTTAATGATAACACGTCTATAAATATTTCGCTTGAAAATAAAGTCAAGGTCACTAAAATCTAACAAACTCTTTTCACTCTCCCAACGTCTTATCTATACAAGTTTGGTTAAAACCCACCCACTGGTTCATCAGATATTGTGCCAAAAAAGGCTGATTTTTACAGTGTTTATAGGACAGTGACCTTAAAAATAATATATAGAGATTGGCCAGAATCCATTTTTGTTCAAGAGATAATGTGCAGAAACCCTATTTTAATTAAAATTTGACATTTCAAAGTACTCGTGAGACCAAAATCTGATAACCTAACAATCTATCTATGCAAGTTTGTTTAAAATTCAACCACTGGTTCGGAATATAGTGTGCGGAAACGGCTGATTTATACAGTCTTTACAGGATGGTGACCTTGAAAATTAGGTCAAGGTCACCAAAATCTAATCAACTCTTCCCGCCATCCCAACAATATATCTATGAGTCCATCCACTGGTTCAGAAGATAACACACATAAACCCTAATTTGGACATTTCAAAGTGCCGGAATGACTTTGAAAATTAGGTCAAGCTCACCAAAATCTAATTAACTCTTTCTGCCCTCCCAACTATGTTTTTTTTTTGTTTGATTTGATTCTTTACGTCCCATCAACAATCTTTAAGTTATAAAGGGACGGGTCTTTGCGGGTTGAACCAGTACTAAGCTATGATTAATATGTCTTGCTCAAGGACACAACACAGTGACGCTGGTGAGGCTCGAACCCACAGCCCCTCGGTCTCGAGTCAAGCACACTACCACTGAGTCACTGCGCTCCCTCTCCAAGCAATGTATCTATGCAAGTTTGGTCAAATTCCATCCACTGGTTTAGAAGATAACGCATGGAAATGTAGACACCAATGCCGACACCTTTGGTAGGGGGGTACATAATAAAGCTTATCTAAAGCCATGTTGTTCTAAGAATTACAGTCGAACTTTGGTCGCTCGAACTCGCCTGTCTCCAACACCAGGGATAGCTCGAACTCGTTCGTCGGTCCCGGCAATTTCCCTATACATTTAATGTTAAAATACACCCCAGGCTCGAACAGCCATGGCTCGAACTCTCGAACTCAAAGCATGGTCCGCAGGGCGATTTTTCATGTAAAAACGTTATGATGGCTCGAACCAAATATTTCTTTACATGAATCAGTCACACGCTTGATTTAAGTTCATTATTATTTTCAAAAGCACTCCTTGACAATGATGATTTTACCCTTGGGTTACCTAACTGACGAGCAGAACGTGTGTGAAGCAATTATTATTATTATAGCGGCTATTTATCAGATCAAAGATTTGAGTAAGTTCTCATTTGTCACCACTTAGTAAGGCGGCCGAAATTGATTAAAGATAATTAATGAGATATTTTGTAATCAATCATTCCCGTGTCAAAATGTGTAAAACATGCCTGGCTGGATAAAGACAGGCATCAGATTGCGCGGCGGTACAGTCTGATCCGCGTCTTTGTTGTAAACATCCTGAGGAGTTTTGTCATTTTTCATGTTTTTATTCGTTGTTATTAATTGAAACTTGCACATTGTGAATAAATAATAAGAAACAAACTTGTTTTTTCTTTTATTCTAAAGGAAACAATAAACAACCGAACATAAACTGTAGCGACACATAAACAAGAAACATTCACCCACAAGAAGACAAACGGTACAGCTTACTCGATAGCAAATGCATTGATCAGCCTGCGCATATGCGCATGATGATAAATGTACTTAGTTTAAACAGGTTCATATGCTAACACATGCGGCTTATCATTTTAACTATAGCGTGCAAAGGGCTATTGATCAGTGACAGGTGTTACGTGCGCTTTGCAACTTTGGTCGAAAAAAACACATGGTGTCCGTGATAACATAAAGTACACATGAACCAACTTGAAAACTGTCAGGCTAGGTATCGCTCGAACACATGGATGAGTCGAACTCGCACCGATGGTCCCGACGAGTTCGCGAGTTCGAGCCACCGAAGTTCGACTGTAATACTATGGATGTTTTCTAATTTGAAACAAATTGTTTGTTTGTTTTGTTGCTTTACGTCCCAAGTCAACAGCTATGGTCATGGTGGGACAGTCACTTCACCTAACCACACTTTTTCCTGGGCAGGCTTGAACAAGCAGATAACCAGTACTTCGTGCACATACTTTCGCTTGTAACTGACAACAACCCTCCTTGAAGGATTCAGCAGAAGGGAGGAGAATGACCATAGAAATTATTTCATGATCAATCTCCATGAAGGTATGGGACCGGACCGGGATCAAACTCCAAAGACAGATTGATCTTTAGATAGTTCACACTCCATAGTCTGTGCATGAGTAAAGAGCTTTAGTAATTACAATATGTGACAATGGCAGACAAGAAGATGCAGGGTCTGTTCATAAGTTTGTGACAGTTACAGATTGCCGTAATAGTGAGTTGTTTTCAAGCAAAGATACATTGCACAAGTCCCTTAAAAAAGCGAGATTGCTCATGTTTCAGACATGCAAACATTTGAATATAGGTATCACATATGTTTTTTCATGCATTAACATTTGCTGGGTCTTGGGGAAGCTGTTTGAACACGAGGCCGATGGGCTGAGTGTTCAAACATCTCCCGAGGGACCTGGCAAGTGTTAATGCAATGTAACAAACATGTGTGATCGCTATTCTTGCATATTTTACCTTATTCCAACCCAATTTGCACTGAAAACCCTGCTAAAACATTAAATTGTCCATTTTATTACACTAGATTTCTCTAAACAAAATGGCGTCGGCTGTAAACTTCAGAATGTCATAACATCGTCACACTGTCATACACGTACGCAACCTTTTCACAAACAAAAGCATCGGCTAAATGATGTATGGTCCGCAATGATTTCCAAATATAATGTCATGCGAATTATGCAGGGCTCATTTTAAGTATTTTCAAGTTCCAACCCATGTTTAAACAGCACGTGAATCTCCTGATTTGAACATAGATTTTTGTTCATTTGACAATGGGTTTAAACAGCTATACAAATAGATATCTATGCAAGAATTTGATTAAGCACTCAAAAAAAGGAAAGAATCAGAAGGCAAAAAATTGTTTGCAGTCTAAAACTGAGCCTTTTTGACTAGGACACTCTTCTGTCGTAAGCTCAACTTTTTACATGCTAGGTAATTTTTCATGCTTTTTTGACGTCTGCTAATTTTTTATCAAAATCAACTTTTTCAGAAAAAAAAACAGGAATACCATTAGAGTGTGGTATACATTCAGAGTGTCAAACAGTTTGGATCCAGATCAGGCCCAACAGTTTGTTGGGCCTGATCTGGGACCAAACTGTTTGCAAAGGTTATCAGTTTTTTTTTTCGTTTTTTTTTTTTATTTGATTTGACAGCTATGGTCATGTCGAGACGGTCAGTTGACCTAGCCACACTTTATTCTGGGCAAGCTTGACTAAGTGGTCAACCAGTACTTTGTGCACATACTTTGGCTTGCAAAGGTTATCGGAAGATGACACTTGAAGGCACATTTCTCAAATCCTGAACTTAAGAAATTCAGAATTTAAAACTTGCTGTATGACTCCAAAATATTAAAAATTCCTAATTAAATGGTCAAATACCTTTAGAAAAACTGAAACATCAGAAAAGCTATTATTATCTGTAGAATTCAGCATTTTGAGGCTGACTTTCTATGGAAAGTCATCCTCAAAATCCTGAATTCAGGAAAAATCCTGAAAACTTTCACCCATGAAGGCAGAGAGTTTAATTACTTACCGTAAGATCCGCATTCTACTCCATCTACATTCAGCCAGGGAAATTTTCTCTTCAGTTCTTCTTTGCTCAATAATTCTGTCTTAGCGCCCAGTTCTCTGTAATATCAAAATAATAAGTTTCTGTCCAAAAATACATAAGTATGGCCCAGATGAACAAACAAGCCACTTTTGGGGTATTTAAGCAATTAAATTTGTGGGGAAAAAAAGCAATTATTTTCAAATGAAGGGGAAACAAAAAGCAATTAATTTTGGAAAAAGCAATTGTTTTCCAAATAAAGGAGTAAAGAAAGCTATTTTATTCTGGAAAAAGCATAACAACAAAAACTCTGAAATATGTAATTGAATACATCTCAATTGGCAGCACTCTAGTGTACACTAGTCTCCTGTTCTGTGTCATTCTTTTGTTGTGATGAAGTCTTTATCACAATCATTTACTCTTTTTCTTTGATACAAGCAAGTCATTTGTTAGTGACCATCTAAAGTATTTGTGCAATCCATAACTAAGATTAGGTACTTATGAATAAGCAATTTCAAAAATATATGTGGGGTAAAAAATATTTTTAAGCAATTGTTTTTGAAAAAAAGCAACTGATGAAATTCTAATTGGGTGAATACCCAATTGAACTGAAAGATTATCTAGACCTCTGCAGTATGCCTCCATACTTTCAGCCACCAAATGTCCAAAAAAGCAAATTTTTCAGCATAAAATTAAGATTACTTTCTTATCCATCAGTTTTACAACCCACATAAGCCTAGCGTCCTTTCTATGGGACAAAAGCAAACAGTGCAGACCGAGATAAGACACTGCATCAGGATCTTCTGTTTGCTTACAGAATGTTCTATTAAAATTTGGAAAAAAAATGAAAATACCATCAAACACCCTTAAAATTGGAAATGGGCTCATCTTACTGATAAACATTAAGATAGTTAATTTTAGTATGCAAAACATTGAGTACCCACTACTACATTGGGACAAAAAAAAGAAGAAATATTGGTCCTTTAGGTCATCAGATAAATTTTCGTTATGTACATTGTAAATTGTCGGTATTCCTTTTAAACACACACTAACAGCTATCAAGTAGAGCTTCATGTCAAGATGTTGGTCAACTCAGAATTCTGGTCACACAAAAAGTTTTATCAACAGATAAAATAAAGTTTATATTTTCCAAAATATATCACTATGGCATCATCCTACATGTACTATGTTTATCATTAGCCTACATGGCATGTTGTAGCCATTTATTTTCACTGCATTCGGGAGCTGCCACATTGTAGTGAATAAACCACTTGCCTTGTAAACCAGGGGTCCCATTTTGATTCCCAGTCTGCCAGATGACTTTCAGCTGTGGCCCTGTCTCCATATGACCTTAGCTATTGGTAGGGCGTAAAACAAAAACACACGTCACTGCATTCAAACCTGTTATTTGTATTGGCGTGGTTTCTTTGAAGACATTATCATGTGATCATTATACAGTAAAACCTCTGTAGAACGGCCGCTCTCAAAAAGACAGAAAATTGGTTTTCAAGACTAATAATAGCTTAATGCAGGTCAAAAGTATTTCTTTTGACCTTCATTAAGCTACCAATTGTTATTAAGATCTTTGTTTGTCTATTTTTGAGTGGCCGTTTTACACTGGTTTTAATGTATCTTAAGCTTATAAACATTAGCCACCTTCCTAAAAGGCTTAGGCAAACAATGTAGGCCCTGATCAGCCTGCTCATGCATTATTCTCTATTCTGACAAGCACTTAAAGAATCTAAAACATGACAGTTGTTGTAAACAGTAAGTGAAAAATATTTCACATACAGTTTGAAATTATGGAACATTTACCGTACTTCTGCATTTTGACTGATTCTATAAGATTTTCTGCCCTGTCTTCAGGTGATAGGAAGAGGTAGCCTTGGTGATGAAAAGAGACCTCAGGTGGATCCTCACCTAGAGAAAATAACAACACTCACATAACACTGAATAAAAGTGGGTACAATTCAGTCCCCTTATACAGTAAAACCTGTCTTAAGCGGCCACTCAAAAATAGATAAAACAAAGATCTCAAAGACAAATGGTAGCTTAATAAAGGTCGAAAGTATTGCAGAATGCTCCCCTTGGAGCATTCTGCAATGCTTTGGACCTGCATTAAGCAATAATCGGTCTTGAAAATCAATTTTGGTCTTCCTTTTGAGTGACCGCTTAAGACAGGTTTTACTGTAATGCTATTTTTGGGATCCATAGGAATAGACCTTTTGGGAGCTAAAATATGACTGTTTATATCCAATTCTGCATTAACGTGTGTTATAAAGGGACTGCAGGGGGCATAATGGCTCATCTGGTGGAGAGTTAGACTGGAGATCAACCGGTTGCTAGTGCAAGACTCACAGCCATCGGATTAACTGTGTTGTGTCCTTGAGCAAGACACTTTATCCGCTGCTTAGTACTGGTTCAACCCAGGAAGACAAGAAACTGTCCTGATATGACTGAAAATTGTTGACAGGCATGTTTGTTTTGTTTGATTTGACTCATTACGTCCCAGTCAACAATTTTTCAGTTATGTTGGGACTGGTCTTCCTGAGTTGAACCACTAAGTAAGGATTAATGTGTCTTCCTCAAGGACACAACAAAGTGATGTTGGTGAGACTCGAACCCGCAACCTCTCAATCTCGAAACAAGCACTCAACCACTAAGCCACTGTGCTCCCTTGACAGCGATGTAAAGCATCATCCAAAACAAACAATTAAAGGGACTGCACTGTATCTCTACTGCTATTTTTTGTATTTCTTAAAGATAACATTTCATGTTTTTGCTGTTGTCTCCTTTTGAGTAAAGCGGCTTGGATCTAGATATGGACCTGGCTCCAAACCGTTTGCAAGGATAATCAGCAGACAACAAAAGTCGCCACTAGCAAGAAAAGCGTTAAACATGCACATGCAGCTGTACAATGGGGCTTGAGGTTGAATTTTCATCTGTGCCATTGTTAACATCCATATTTTGTGTATACGAGCCACACAGGCTCTGACACGACTGCGTATTTGCACATGCTTGTCTGTGCCTTTCATGTTCGCATATGCAATAATTATCAAAATCTCATTGACTGGCTAAAATGCTTTATAAAGAAACAAGAAAATAATTTTTATCTTTCTATCAGGCCCCCAGATAAGAGTGCGTAACTGAAAATTATTTTCTTATTTCCCAACCAAAACATATGTTGTGAGTACTCAAAAGAACTGTCTCAATGTGACGGCTCTTTTGAGCACCCAAAACACATGTTTAAACTGATGGAAAAGAAAATAATCGCAATTTTACGCTGAAAAAGTTTGCTAAACTGGCCCTATGTTCTATAGAAAAAGTGTCCTACCTAGAGGTATAAAATTTAAGGGCCTGTAAGTAAGAATCCAGATAAGCAGGAAGGGTAAAGGTAATCGTTTTTAGAAAATAAGTGATGCAATTTATTGAGAAGTAAAAGACTGTTTGCAATTTGACTTTTCAGAAATGATTTACAATTCAGCAGTCTAGTCAGGGATATCGCTGTCCACTGCTATGATTATTATGTTGCTTGCTTGAGAAAAGAGTTAGAAGTATTAGAGCATTTATCATACTTTATTTTTATACCCGCATTTATCTTTAGAAAAAAAGGGTATATTAATTTCGTACCAAAGTCGGTCCGTCGTACGTCTGTCCGTCCGTCAGTGCGTCCGTCCGTCACATTTCTTGTAAATGTATCTCCTCCTAAACCGTTAAACATAGCAACTTTAAACTTTGTACCTAGATAGGTCACATGATGTAGAGGGAACTGGACAACATTTCGTGTGACCTTGTATTTTCTTTTAAATGTATCTCATCCTAAACCGTTAGATGTAGCAACTTCAAACTTTGTACCTAGATAGGTCACATGCTGTAAAGGGTACTGGGCAACATTTTGTGTGACCTTGACCCCTAGGTCAAGGCCAAAGGTCAAAAAATAAATTTTCTTGTAAATGCATCTCCTCCTGAACTGTTGGATGTAGAAAGCTCAAACCTTGCAGGTGAATAGACCACATGATGTAGAGAGTACAGAGCAACATTTAGTGTGACCTTGACCACAAAGGTCAAGGTCAAAGGTCGAAAAATGTATTTTTTTGTAAATGCATCTCCTCCTTAACCGCTGCACGTAGCAACCTCAAACCTTGCAGGTGAATAGGCCACATGATGTAGAGGATACTGAGCAACATATGTGTGGCCTTGACCCGAAGGTCAAGGTCAAAGGTCAAATAATGTACTTTCTTGTAAATGCATTAACTCCTAAACTGTTGGACGTAGCAATTTCAAATTTTGCAGGTGCAAAGGTCATATGATTGGGAGGGTACTGGACAGCATTTTTGTGTGACCTTGACCCATAGGTTAAGGCCATATAGTGTATTTTTTTTGTAAATGCTTCTTCTCCTTAACCATTGGACATAGCAACTTCAAACTTTACAGGTGCATAGGTCATATTATATAGAAGGTACTGAACTACATTTTGTGTGACCTTGACCCCAAGGTAAAGGTTATAGGTCAAAAAGCGGGTATTTCTGCTCTAGTATATAATTAGTATGCACACAAAAATTCATAAAGTAAAAATATTACTAGTTTCCAAATCATAAAATATTTTCAGTAATTTAGGGTAGCCTAGGGATAATGTTTATGAGTCAGTTATATTTTTTTGGTTTGGTTAGATTCTTTCCGTCCCAGTCAACAGTTTTTCAGTCATGTCAGGATGGGTCTTCCTGGGTTGAACCAGTACTAAGCAGAGGATAAAATGCCTTGCTCAAGGACACAACGCAGTGCCACCGGTGAGGTTCGAACCAGAAACCCCTCGTACTTGAGTCAAGCACTCTATCACTAAGTCACCGGCTCCTCCAGTCAGTTATAAATGAATGAAAATTATAGATCTTCCCAAGAACTATAATTATGGCAAGAACTGTGGAATTGTTTTACCCAGAATTAAGGGAGACAATCCTTCAAAGAAAAGCAGAGTACTCTTACCTAGAACTGAAAGGTGCTCTTTGACATCCCGGAGAAATTCGTACATATACATTGACATCTGGACATTTTCTGGCAGTGTAAATTGATGTCTTACACCACCAACTGACAACATTGTTGAAGCTCTTGTGTACTGTAAATAAACAAAAACCTTATTCAACCATATAAATGTATTGGTCCAGAAAATGAAAATCGTTGAGTGTAAAAATTGTAATTATTTTCTTACCCATCAGTTTAAACAGATGCTTTAGGTTCTCAAAAGAACCATCTCAATGAGATGATTCTTTTGAGTACCCACAGCATACATTTTGGTTAAAAATAAGAAAAATTTTCAGTTAAGCCAAATAAAAAAATATCTGTGTTTAGGGTAACCCGACTCTACCTAAATTTACTGTTGAAATCTATAATTTTTCAGGGTTTCTGGAAAAAATATAATTTCAAAATGCATAAAATTATATATTTTTTTCCAAAGAAAAAATAATTTAAAAAATATGTGTTCCTACCATATCTAAGATTTTCAGACCCGTTACCCCAAAAACACTTATTTTTTTTATTTTTGCCTTATGCACGCTTATCTGAAGGCCTGTAAATGTGCATAGGCTAGCACCAGATTCTATTTTAGCAGTGATTTCAGATTTCCAGCCAATTGCACTGTGCAATTTCATTATTAATATAGATTCATCATGTTGATAAAAAACAGTGTAGATCCTGATCAGCTGGCTTCATCATGCGTAAAATTATTCATGATGCTTATGAACCACGCAGTTAACAGAAAGAAGCATGTTTTAATATTCTATAGCCATATATTGTCAGAAAAAGATAAGTATTAGAAATGAAATGCGAGACATTTTATGAGCTTTCCTACTCAAAATATTTTATAGCCTAAGAAAGAAATTTTTCTTTCACAGGCTTAGATAACCAAATATTTGACCGTAAAACTATAAATATTTTCACGATACCCATGGATTAGTTTTAATATATGCTTTGGGTGCTCAAAAGGGCTGTCTCATTGAGACAGGGTCACGGTTCTTTGGAGTACCCACAACATTATGTTCTGGTTGAGAAATAAGAAAATATTTTTTGGGGGTTACACACTGGATTAGTTTTAATATATGCTTTGGGTGCTCAAAAGGGCTGTCTCATTGAGACAGGGTCACGGTTCTTTGGAGTACCCACAACATTATGTTCTGGTTGAGAAATAAGAAAATATTTTTGGGGGGTTACACACTCTTAACTAAAGGTCAGTCTTTTCATGTCCGCCTATTTAATTTATTGAGCAAAATGCATTTTACTAAATAGGCAGACATGAAAAGTAAACAATAATAATCTCATTTTGAGGTTTTAAAAATGTTTCCGGGCAAGATGTAAAATAGCTGGGTAGAGGGAGGAAATTGCGAACATTTTTTTTTTTAATTTTAGGCCCTAGCTATTAACCCATTATAGACTGGAAACCCCTAAATGGGTACTTTGGCAAACAGTGAAGAACCAGATGATGTGGCATTTCATCAGGGTCTGTATTGTTTGCTAACACAAAATCAAAACACAATTTTTTTTTTAGAAATTCTTACCCGTGACCCTTCACACTGGTAAATGTATATGTCGATTTGGTGGTATTTACGCGTATTGCCGGTACTTCTTGACCAGAAGTGGTAGATATTGGTGTTAATACTATATAGAAAAACATGCCATATGCCTAAAGGACTATAGACTTCAATCATTTTTAAGTATTCAGTATGTGCATGGTGATTTATGTAAGCATTTAGGAATAGATTCGAGTATCGATCATCCAGATCAGTACTCAAATCTATTCCTAAATGCTTACATAAATCGCCATACGCATGCCGAGTGCTTAAAAATGATCTAATTCTAGTCCTTTAGGCATATGGCATGTTTTTCTATATAGTATTAACACCAATATCTACCACTTCTGGTCTATGAAGTACCAGCAATATGTGTAAATACCAGCAAATCCACGTATACATTTACCAGTGTGATCCTGACTTTATTGAATGCATCATTATGGAAAATTCCTTTGGTCTTGAGGGTCAACTCTTTACCTACTGGTGTCATCTGCTGATAACCTTTACAAACAGTTTGGACCCATATCAGGCCCGACAAAATGTCGGGCCTGATACAGATCCAAACTGTTTGACACTCTAAAGGTATTCCTGAAAGATTTTTTCGAATAAGTTTATTTTGAAAAAAATCAGCAGACGACAAAAAAGCATGCAAAATTACCCAGTTGGCAAAAGAGTTAAGCCAGGGGTGTGGAAATAGTAAAATTTTCAACTTGTCCAGGGGCAAGTAAAAAGCCAAAATGTACTTGTCCATAGAAAATTTTACTTGTCCGAAAGAAAAAAAATAGCTTCATACCTTTCAGTGCTTAAACAAATTATTCTTTCAAAAACAGTATGAAACCAGATATATATCAACTCTTGTAAACAGTATGGATCCTGATCAGCTGGCTTCTCTTGAAAACAGTGTTGATCCAAATCAGCTGGCTTCTCAAGAAGCCAGCTGATCAGGATCCACATTGTTTTCAATGCAAGATCTGAGCTCGTAATGATTAATCAAAATATGAAATACAGAATTGTATTAACTTTATACATTGTACTTGTCCAAGGACAAGTAAATAGAAATTTTCGACTTGTCCTGAATGAAATGGGACCTGGTCGGACAAGTCAGGCATGATATTTCCACAGCCCTGGTTAAGCCAAGCTGCCCTACACTTACACAGTGATCTCGCTCCACTACAGTGACGTCTAGCCCATGTTGCATCTTATTCTTCAGAAAGAAAGCGACGGCCGAGCCAACAATCCCGCCACCAATCACAAGAATGTCAGTTCGTCGTGGAACCACATTCTCTAACGAGCTGATGGACCCCTTTGTGAAGGCGTTAATTTCCTGTTTTATTAACTTCAAGGGACTTCTACAATAAAAAAAGATAAGAAATTATAATATTTAAATATTAAAGAAAACGTAAAAAAATTCAGCAGACAACATTTGCAAATTGTTTTGTGTCTTTAACCCTTTGTATACTAACGACAATAGGTCAAGAAAAGAAAATTCTTGAGCGTAAAATTGTGAATATTGTCTTATTGATCAGTTTTAACATTTGTTTTGAATGCTCAAAAGAACTGTCTCATTGAGGCTGTTCTTTTGAGTACCCACAACATATATATTGGTTGAGAAATTAGAAAATTATTTTTCAATTACACACTCCTATCCAGAGGCCTGTAGTAACACCTTAATGCATACATCTGCAAACAGTGAAGACCCTGATGAAATGCCACATGATGCGGCATTTTATCAGGGTCTGCATTATTTGTTCTAGTTGGCCATCCAGAGCCTGAAAAAAAAATTCTGTTGGCATTTTTGAGTATATTTTGGCATCCATGCTCAAAGTGTATCTTGATGTATTTTAAGAAGGATAGGGGTGGATGCCAAGTCTGGAAATGCCCCAAAGTCCCAGAATTAGGTCAAAGGTCAACTGAGTGCAAATTCTTTTATATACGTCAGATTTTAGCGTTTTTATCAATTAGCTATCCAAAATTATGATTCAAAGTAATGCAAAATCTCTTTTGGATAATACAGCCATGCTATATAAACAAACAGCATCATCAGGGCATGATGTGTGTTTGGATCAAAGGTCATTTAAGTGCAAAAGCGGTGAAAATTGTACAAATATTTTAGTTATATAGGGACAAAATTCAAATTTTAAATTCCCTTTTATCCAAATGGAAGAATTTTTTTATTGCTACCCCAATAGTTTTGTGTCTATCATGTTTGGAAAGCAATGCTTTACCAAGTTTCACGCGGTCAAATATTGATAATAGGCATGTAAAGTATGTTACAGTATAAAATCAATTAAAATGTAATACAACTAAGAATAACCATTTCATTTTAAAGAAATATTTTTTTTTTGCTTAATGATTTGTATGAATGTGTCATTTTATGCATTTATCTATCCTTTTATACATAAGATGTGTTTAAGTTGTTACTTACGTTACATTTTACCATCTGAAATTGAGTCATTTTTCAAAGGTATATGTTCCTAGCTACAGCTTTCATGAAGGACTTGGCCATGATATCATGCTTATAGGACTAAGATATATTTCTTTTCTCATTTCACTCATTTTCAGTGTTTGTTCCCATCTATGAGTAATTATAAAGCACTTTTTACAAGGTCACTACCTGCTAATTGCATATACTAAGCATAGCTGCTAATTGCATATACTAAGCATAGCTTCATGAAAACACAAAGACCAATCCTCCTTTCATAAAACATCAGGCGTGTTGAGACTATGATAGAATATGGTAAATACCATATACTGGAAAGAATATATCCACACAATTGGTCTTCACATCAGCCTGTTAGCAGATTGTAACAAACATAACATAACGCTAATATACAGGTACATTTCTAATAATGACCATCCAGTGAAAAAAGTGTTAACTTATTGTGGGGTATATCATGGAAATAGCCCTGACATTAAGGGTAATCCTCCATATAACTTTAAACATTTAATTGTAGGCGTGTCCTTTCATTTGCACATATTAATTAAATGATGTGGATTCAAAAGCGGCATTTCTTTAAAATCAGGATGCTTGTGTAAACGTATTCATCCATATATAGAAACAGTATAGATATGATATTAAAGGTAACCTCTAATTTTAAGATACCATAAAATATATATCTATGTCTTTTACAGTGCAACTTTTTATACATTGTAATTATTTTAGTGTCGTTAAATTAAATTCTAAGTATCATTATTAAGCATATTTTGCTCAGTATTTTTTGCAATGATGATAGAGATCAAGTGCTATGATGTTATTGGCGTGCGTTTCTTTATGTAATTCTTTTTAACTGTAAAATGTCAATGCAAGTTTTATTCCAAATTAAATTTCCCCAAAGCAGATGTCTGGTGACTTCTTGGGAACACAGGCATTCACCATATTGGAGCACCTGATTATTTTATTGTGTTCATAGTTTTCCATCAGTTTGGGGTCATTTCTTAGTATTTAGCTTTAATGTGTTCTGAAATGGTTATCTAATATGTACATTTACTAGCATTGGTATAACATCTCCGATTTGCTTGATGTATATAAGATCCAAATGTAGTTAACTCGCCTGTTCTAGTGTAGAATCTATCTGTTAACCATTACACTTTGCTAAGACAGGGATTGGTTGCATATAGGGTAAGTGACTTACGTTAATGTATACATCTACTGCTCGTAGATACAAGTGCAATATATCAGATTGGATAGCACTTGTAACTGGTAACATACTCGAAATATGTAGTATTAATATGGCATTACTCTTGAAATAAAACTGAACTACTTTCCTTTCACTATATACAAGACAGTCCTCAAACAGTGTTAGTCTTCACAAATATCTACAAGGATATAGGTACAAGAGTGAGCAAGTTTATGCTTAAAAGGCTTTCTGTAAGCTGTTGTCAGCAATGTTGTTCACATGTTCAATGATTTTGCATATATATATTTAAGACTATCACAATAAAAGTAAGTAATGGTGCAAAGATCAGGAATCGATACAATCAAGTACCACACCAGACCCAGGATACCAATGGGAAAGTGACAAACTCACAGAAGACACCACAAACGAGAGCCAAGAGGTCAGCCCTTTCCCAGCAGGTGACCACAAAGCACATATAAACAGACGCGCACAATACATAGCAAACACAAGACAGAACAAAAACATAAAAGATCCACGAAAGAAGTACCGCCTTGGAACGGTCAGTAAAATATTTTACTGGAGGGCTTAAACCGGTTTAACGGCGCCAACCTCACCCTTAATTCAGATGTGGATCAAGACACATAGATATTTGGTTTGCATGAAAGACCCCTAACTTATCTAATTTAGTAAACCTTTTAAAACCAACAAACAGACCATAACTCCTTTTCGTAGGACATATATAAAACATGAACTAGGGTTACAAATAGCTCAACAAAATCAAATAGTGAATACACAAAACTAAAATCAAACTATCTTGTGAATAAGAAGAGCAAAGAAATCAGCTGGGTGTGACACTACTTGTTCAATATTCAGTTTAATCTGTGAGTTTCAGAGATGCAAACCATACTAGTGAATTTTGGGAGTCATGTTTTTGTTTTATGCTTAAGAATAAAACAGTTAACTGATCTTTAAAATAAAGTATCACTAACGTTCGAATGATTTGTTGTTTATGTTACCATGAAATATGTTCAGATGTTTCACAAGCCTGCTACATGGCTCAGGTAACCTTACCTAACCAACCTTAGTCTAAGATAATTAACAAGCAGAATAGTTTCTATCAGAATTGCTGCAGAATATAATAAGATAATCATAATTTCAATATGATATGAAATCTAGTTCAACAAAACCTAGAAGACTTTAATGGGGACAGATGATAAATTAATTTTATAATGTAATTGTCAACAGTGAAAATTAAAAGAATTCAGCATACAAGGAAAATCTTTAATACTAGATCTATGTAACATCCTATATTTGGACATAAAACATGCTGGTTCTGTACTACGATGTTATATTTGCAATCTTCAAAAACCTAAACCTGCTATAGAAGACACTCAGCACTACACTTTGCTTAATTCGTGCCTTGCCACTAGATGTATGAAATATTGCTATGCTATTTTATGTAAATTATTATACCCGCTTTTTTCTTTAGAAAAAAAGGGTATATTAATTTCGTGTCAAAGTCGGTCCGTCGTCCGTCCGTCCGTCCGTCCGTCCGTGCGTACGTCCGTCCGTCACGTTTCTTGTAAATGTATCTCCTTCTAAACCGTTAGAGGTAGCAACTTTAAACTTTGTAGTTGAATAGGTCACATGATGTAGAGGGTACTGGGCAACATTTTGTGTGACCTTGACCCGAAGGTCAAGGTCAAAGGTCAAATGTTGTATTTTCTTGTAAATGTATCTCCTCCTAAACGGCTAGACGTAGCAACTTAAAACTTTGTAGCTGAATAGGTCACATAGTGTAGAGGGTACTGGGCAACATTTTGTGTTACCTTGACCCCAAGGTCAAGGTTTAAGGTCAAATATTGAATTTTCATGTAAATGCATCTCCTCCTTAACCTTTTGACGTAGCAACTTCAAACTTTGTAGCTGAAAAGGTCACATGATGTAGAGGGTACTGGGCAACATTTTGTGTGACCTTGACCCCAAGGTCAAGGTCAAAGGTCAAATATTGAATTTTCTAGTAAATGTATCTCCTCCTAAACGGTTAGACCTAGCAACTTCAAACTTTGTAGCTGGATGGTTCACATGATGTAGAGGGTACTGGGCAACATTTTGTGTGACCTTGACCCCAAGGTCAAGGTCAAATATTGAATTTCTTGTAAATGCTTCTCCTCCTACAGCTTTTGACGTAGTAACTTCAAACTCTGTAGGTGCATAGGTCACATGATGTAGACGGCACTGGGCAACATTTAGTGTGACTTTGACCTGAAGGTCAAGGTCAAATAATGTACTTTCTTGTAAATGCATCTTCTCCTAAACTGTTGGACGTAGCAATTTCAAATTTTGCAGATGAAAAGGTCATATGATTTGGAGGGCACTAGACAACATTTAGTCTGACCTTCACCCATAGGTCAAGGTCATATAGTGTATTTTTTGTAAATACTTCTTCTCCTTAACCATTGGACATAGCAACTTCAAACTTTACAGGTGCATATGTCATATTATGTTGAAGGTACTGAGCTACATTTTGTGTGACCTTGACCCCAAGGTAAAGGTTATAGGTCAAAAAGCGGGTATTTGCGATGGTGTACCATGGACTTCTGCTCTAGTTGATATTAAGTCAATATTTAAATCATGATGTAGATTGCATGTTTATCGTTATGTACCATTGGTAGAAATCTGAAAACTACAATATGAATGTAAAAGAACTAAGCAAATTATAAAAAAGTAGTTGAGTAAGACCAGGAAATGCCACATTCACATATTCCAGACCAACCCTAGCACTCTTTTAAATTAAGTCTTAAATAGAATAAAATGTGTGTAGTATATGTAAGCGAATTGTGGAGAGCAGACCCAAATTTTTGTATAAGCCTATCAACAGTTTACTACCTTTATCCATTTATGTAAGGCACATTTTGTTACCTACGTTACCTCATTAATATATGTACAGCATTTTAAGATCCATTATTGTTAATATAGTTATAATTTGATTTTCATTATGATAGATATTTTGCCAATTCCAATGCAATGTAAATAATAGGAAAATGAATCTGTAAGCAGCTATGCGTTACATGCTGGAGCCAGTGCAAATTACATACTAATTAGCACATTTGAATAATTACTTGATTTCACTGTATTGCAAGTTAAAAGTTATAAACAACTTCAAATATATGAAAATGAACATTTTCAAATAGAATATAAATCAATATCATGTATATTTCAGGTCCGGTAGCATGGTTTATTCTAATACATAAATTTGTAAAGTCATTATCTGCAATTTAGTATAAAATGTAACATATGTATCGCTGATGAGCAGAAATGCATATCACAGATGCAATTGATTTTTATCTCTAGTTTAAACATTTACTGCTTAAACTGTTTTGCTTATGCTATTGAAATAAATCAACATTAGCCTTGTACTGTGTGTACTGTTATTGTCAATGCCAGTAGGGTAACGTTGATTACAGGTGATTTATAGAAAAATGACCACAGAATAGTTATTAAATTATAGGTTTCTAAGGCCCCAAGACATGTCCCAAACTGAAAATAGTTTTACTTTCTGAGAGGAGCAGCAAACTCTCAAAGTTGCCCATATATCTTAGTTTAGTCCAATTGAGGGAGAATCTCCGTCAGAATTGCACAAAACTTAGGATGTTTGTCTTTGTAAAATCCATAAAAAGATGCTTCCAAAGGGGTTCCTTTAATGATAAACATATTAATTTCAGCCTTCTGAAAGACTTCTACCCTTTTTAGAGTTTAAAAAGCATCTTGTTGTTGGACCAGAAAAAAAAGAAACATAGTTTGTAAAAATGCTCTGATTATTGCACTTGATGACCTTTGACCCATTTTAAAGTCGAAATATGAACATTTAGTTATAAAATACAATTTCTCAAAGCTTTTCAGACTTATAACTATAAGCATACAAAATTTGGCTTGAAATGAAATATGTTTACATATAAAAAGATAAAGTTGTTTTACAGTAGTACATATTTTCTCATTTTTGCACTCATTGACCTTTGACCTAATTTCTGGCCTTCATATGCAAATTCAGACTTGGCATCCACCCCTATGGCTTTGTACACATGCTAAATATTATGTTAAAAGTGGTCTAACAAATGTACTCAAAAAAGCCAACAAAACCAAAAATATGCATCTTTTTTCGATTCGGATTGCCAACTATTCAAACAAAATGATCTTCAGGGAAGAAATACAAATTTTATTTCGAAATTATAATTCGTAAATAAATAAATACATTGGACCATCCCAAGTTCATTGTATCAAACTGGCAGAATCCATGAGCATATAAAAGATTATGAAACCAATACTGTGATCCGGGTCAGGTATGGTACTTGATTGTATAGTGACACTTTGCATGTCACAAGTTCAGCACCAAGACTTTCCAGAGAGTGAATAACAAAAGTGCTGATACGACTACCTGGATGTGAATGGGCACAGATAGATCAGTGCCTTTTTTATTCGCTTATTGGAGAGCATGTATAGATATGCACAATTCAATATTCTAGCTGATCTATGTAGCTCAACAGGCTAGTTTGAGTTTTACTTGGTCGGAAACCCCAAAGATGAGACTTTCTTGAGTCCTGGCTGATATGACATAGGCCCTGATAAGCAAATGCTAAGTTTTTGAGCGTATAATTGTTGTTATGTCCTTGCCCATCAGTTTAAACACGTGTTTTGGGTGCTCAAAAGAACCGTCTCATCTAGACGGTTCTTTTGAGCACCCACAACATAATGTTTTGTTGAAAAAAAAAGATAATCTTCAAATACATGCTCTTATCTGGAGGTCTGATATGATACCTGTATTCATCGCCAGGTGGAACATAAGGCTTATCAGGATCATCTGGTTTGTCTGTTAATGACCTTGACTGGAACACGGAACATTTCTTTAAATCTCGGGCTTTCAAAAGTCTCTGACATGTACGAATCATCTTGAGGTCTAGCAAAGATAAAAAATATTCATGTACAGGGCTATAGATAATTAGTTTTCATAATGTGTACAGTACACATCAAAATACATATCGCCCTCGACGGGACAAAACCTTTTATTCGGGGTTTCCGACAAAGCGAGGTTCAAACCAGTCTCCTCAGCTACAGAGACTAGCTAGAAAAATGAAATTTTGCTTGTAGCAAGTTTAGATATGATACTATCTAAAAATCGAATAACAGAGGCACTGATCAGACTGCATAGATGTGCAGACTGGTCTGCGCCTTTGTTGTTTGCAAACCCACGAAGACAGGTTTTCTTGCGTCAAGGCCCGTATACAGTGTGCATTGAGAATTTGAATGTGTACACATGTATTATATTTTCTAATTTTCTTAGCAACCATATTCATTCCCATCCAGTTGAAACTTTTTGTACCCATTACAGGTATTTCTCTGTTGAGTGAGTGGGTGAGTTCGTCTTTTACGTTCCACCAACAGCTAATGTCATATGTGACCAGCCATGAGATTTTGGGTCCAAATGAGGTACCTGGTCGAAATTGAGATATTGATCTTTTCTGATACCTATATATCCCTGGAGTATACATGTGAAATTTTAGTTCGATATCTTAAGATATTTCTGAGAAATAGGCAATAGTTCATAGGTCCCTACGTCATGGAATTGTTTATATTTGTGTTTGCGACGTCAACGTTAATTTTCTGATATATAACTTGGCGAGCTTATTACGAATTGATTATTCTCTTGGGAAAGTTCATTTCACTTCAGAATTTCTCGATTAGAACATTTTGGGATTATAACGTGAGCGGGTAAATCGTCAACATTTTTTCTTTAAAAATATAAATGTATTAGATTAAGCATTTTTCCTGGGTTCGAAAATTTTGAAATTAAATTCTGATAATATTATTGCTACAGTATGAAATGTTTGAATGCGGTCTTTTTAATGATAAAAATGGGTATTTATGCAAATAAGAAAGTTGATCGTTAGCTCGTTTAAAAAAGGCGATCAGATATGATTCATGCGCGGATCCAGGAATTTTCGTCAGGTAGGGGGGTCCAGGTCCATCTGGCATATAAAAATGCTCAGACAAAGTTTTTTTTATTTTATTTTTTTAGTCAACTTATTTTACAGAAGTCCAGTGGTTACTTTCAAAGAAAACTTATTTGCCAAGGTTCCAGCGGGGGTGGAATTTTTTCCAGGGGGGGGGGGGGGGGGGTCCAACTTTTTACAGGGGGGTCCAATTGCCTTTTCCCAATAGAAACCCATAAAAGGGGGTCAGACCCCCTCTGGATCCGCGCATGTGATTCCGCGCATCGTGGTTTAATCAATCTACTCGTTTTTCTCTTCTTTTTCAATATAACCTTTGCTAATTCATTTGTCACGCCGATACATGTAGCATACACGGAACAGTCAGCGTATCAGACTTGTAGCCCTATTAGCACACACGGAGCAGTCAGCGCATCAGACTGTTCATACATATTCGCCACTTCGTGCCGTCGCAGTATAAACAGTGCATTTCCAGAATGTTTGTGAAATTACCATGGCAATGTTAATGGGTGCATTTTTTTAACAAATTTACGGGGATGGAAGTCAAATATAAAATAGCAATATACAATAAAACATTAAAATAAATTATAATTTTGGTTCTCAAGAAGGTCCCGTTTAAAGCGAACATACATTTTAGTAAGATTTCACGATTCCCATTGACGCTAAAGTTAACGTCGCCAAAATACCATTTAAATTTGTCGTCGTATTCAAATGGCTACAATACGAAAACAACATACACCAAAAAGCTACAATAAAATTGTATATCGCGTAAATCAATTTTCTGTCATTTGGTACTTTTTTCGTGGTTGTAGCTTCTATTGTTTTGCGACAATAATTTTGCCCAAAAATCTGGAAATACATTGATTTAAACGGCGACTTTGTAATACGGCAAATGATTATGTCCTGTGACTGTACCTCAAAGTATTACGCTTATTGCATACACTGAAACGAGCATCGTATGCCACATCACCCATAAGTAGGATGGAACTTTCCACTTGCAGTGTGTCGCCTCAACACAACAAGCAACAAAACCGCTCACGTGCTGTACGACAACATTGGGGATAAAAGGTACTGAAACGGACACACATTTTTGCGCATACAATTTGCGTTCGAAAAGGAATTGATTCCGTTGTTTTATAAAATGCACTATAATATCAGGCCTGGTCTTGGTCTGCAGTGTATGACTGTGGTATTTCCTGGTCATACTCATTTGGGATTTTTTTCTGGTCTTAAATATGCACAGTAGAAACAGAATAAAAAGGCACTACAGAAAGTGTCGGAGAAACGGGGTTTTTTTTAAATACATGCTTGTAAATAGTTGTCTCATCTGTAATTCCTCCAACTCCATGATTTAAAAAGTCGTATGTACATGTATAAATCTTCTAATTCATAATTAAATATTTCTGCGAAGAAATGCGCCTCTTGGGCTTCAAACGATGTTAACAAATGACACTTAGCGACGTACAAATTGCGCAACAAAGTGCAGTTGCATAAATTACGTCACTTTTGCAGCGCGTTTTCCCGACGTCACGTTTTACCGCATTTGGGCACAAAATGTCATGGCGCGTCACATATGGAGATGGGGCAATGGCTTAAGAGTCTAATCCGACAGACTCCATGGTGGAATTTGGGACCCCTGGGTCCAAGGCAAGTAGCTTATCTACTGCACTATGATGGCTCTTATTTCTCTGTCTTATTTTGAATTGAAGGGGATGAATATTGTCATGTTATATTTGTTTTGAGGTATACAGTTGGAAATGCTTGGATTCGCACAAGATTTCTTTAAGGCACTCAAAAACTTCAAAGACTGTGCATATTTTGCTCTATGTACACAATTATTTGCGGAGATATTTTGCCTGGATACTCATTTGAAATTAAAGACAGTTTTCTGGAGTCTGAATATGCGGGTACACCATGCTGTCTTCTGTGAATAGTCTAGTGCTTGGTGTTACCCGGTCAGGTAGGTCATTGATAAACATCAAGAAAATTAAAGCAGTGTTTTCAGAGGAAAACTATGTCCCCAAAACCGCAATTTGAGTCTGCAAGCATGCTTACTGCTCTTTATTGTGTCACAATGATCCATCAATTGTTTCAAAGGAGAGCATGCACAAACACAATTTTGGCCGAATTCCCATCCAGGCCATAAATAGGACGGGTGTCTGGGGGGCACCAAGGTCCCCAGTGGGGTTCAGGGGCAATTCCCCTGTAGGGTGTCCATGGGGCCAAGTCCCCTGGCTATAAAAAATTTTGAGCATTTAAGGACCCCTTAGGTGACCCCTCCTGTAACAAAAACTTGCTTTTCTACTCCTTAACATGTATTTAGAGCCATTTTTCATCAACAACAAGAAGCTGATGTAAAGTTTATTTTCTGGACCCAAGCCCACGTAAATTTTGTAGTGGCAAGGATCTGTTCTGCATGAACTTGTGCAATTTTTTTGTTGTTGTTGTGTTATCTTGAAATTTCAAAATTAACACTCCCTGTTTGATCGAGCCAGTATTACAGAAAGAAAGAGAAATAGTTAGTTTATTTTGCTTATCCAACCGTGAATGTGATTGAAATTTTCTTACTTCAGCTTTAGATTCCAAAGTCTTGTGTTGTCGGGAGGCTGATCATTTGCTGCCTGGTCAGGGAGTTCAGTAATATCCGTTGTCCCTGTTCTGTGTAAAAATGGATTACTTCTTCGTGTCAGCGATCAAGGGGCTGATGTCAGCGAGTGGCCAACAAGTTTGTTCGGAGTGAATAAACGTTAGAAATACGCAAGCGCTTATCAATACAGAGCAATTAGGTCGTCGCCAATAGAAACCACAAATAGTTTTGGTTGTCTCTCTTAGAAACAAGTAGCAGATTTTTATAACAGAAATACCGCGAGGCACCAACACAGAAACATTTTGCACCACACGAAAATTTCATGCGCTGAATAAGTGCAAACACAATTTTTTGGCGCCTTATGGATTTTCTATGTGTGTATGGCACAATGGTGCAGCCCAAATTGATCCCTGATTGGTTGCTCAGTGCCGGCAACTTGTTTGACAATAGATCATAAGAGACCACCCCTGGGTACCGTATGTCAGCACTCAAGAGTAATTACAGCAAATCGCAGCTGTAAAGCGACCCGATAATTACGTCAAGCCTGTGTTATTTGCAAAAACAGCTGATTGCAAAACACACCTTGTTTCGTAACAATAATACGGTAAATATTCTAAAATTTTGAACACTAAAAAAAATTTTTTTTAAATCTTTTTCCGCTGTTCGTAATTTTAGAAATTACGTTTCAGAAAAAGTGCTAGGGTTCGAAATTTTAGAATGTGAGCTAAAGCGGTATATATACATGTAAAAATGTGGTAGAAACGTGTTGAAACCACAGCGATATGATTCTGCACTATCTACTCATTTTTCTTTTCTTATAAAATCTTATTAAAACCGCTAAATTCTTGCAGACTGAGTTAGTAAAATGTCTAGCGTGTGCGGTATTTCCCAAGTCGAGAGCCAGGCATGTGCATGTTATGTCACTCAATTTACTTGCAAGTCGTAAAAGTCCACTTATTTAACTATTCGATGAGCCGGGTCTCCTACGTTTACTTGTCTCGGACTACCGATGAATCGCTAAACTTTCATCCTTCCTTCAGAAAACCAAAATGCTTTTGCTCACTCTCCATCTGCGCAAATGCCGAATGAAATTCAAAAAGAACACACATCTCTCTACTTGTCAAACCGCCGATGCACTTTGATTTTCCCGAAAGGATATGTGCATGCACCAGTCTCTCTCCAGTTTGGATCCAGATCAGACCAGAATGGAATTCAGGAAAGAATGTTTCGTCAATTTAAAAATTTGTGCATGCGATAGAATCCTACAAAAACCGATGTGCACGATAAAGGGGGTTTTCAGTATATCTCAATAAGTGTATACATTGGCAGGTCCCATGCCCAGATCCAGAGGGGGGACAGGGGTACACTGGTCAATGTAAATGCACTGGTGGTTGCTATAATGAGCTGGTGGTTGCATTTTTCAGCACAGGTGGTGGCGTAAAAGGTAAAAAAATCTATACCTGTTGACTTTATGATTTATTTATAAACTTGCAGTTATTTTATTTGTGATGACACCTGGCGCATAGACCACCGGAAACATTGTAGTTTATGGCTCTGCCAAGCAATTGGTGATTTAATTCATGGTTTGGACTGCAAATCCAACAAAGTTCTGGAGTTTTGTCATGACAGGTGCTTTTTTCTAGTGTAACTGCCTAAATTGAGGGAAATCTGCATGTCTAAGTGCAGCTGTTGTCATATTCCCATGAAATAACATCCAAAAAACGATGACTACTTTGTATTTTTTTCTTGGTAAACTAGCAAATGTTTTATTGAGGAATTATTACAATGCACTGGGAGCATTTTTAAAGCATTGATACAACGCACTGATGGTTGCACAGAAGTCCTGTGCTTGCTGGTGCAGACTCACCACATCATTCCCTGTTCACATAAACGTTACAAAAATCGCAATTTCAACCAGCACATGATCTTTCGATACTGTGAACAAGGCTCAGGCGAGCCTGTGCAAACGTGCAGACTCGCAAGAGCCTTTGCTGCCAGCACAAGAGATCCTGATATTTATTACATTGTCCAGTGACTTTGCCTGCGCAAATGTGCAGACTCACCAGAGCATTCCTGCTGGCATGAATAGCACACAAATCACCATTTAAGGCAGCACAAGAGATTTTGTACAGTGACAAAGGCTAAAGTAAGCCTGTGCAAATGTGCAGACTCGCCAGATCCTTCGCTGCTCGCACAAAATGGCATTAAAACACCATTTGAGTCACCACATGAGAATTTTGAACTGTGACGAAGGCTCAGACTAGACCAAGCAAATGTGCAAACTCGCCAAAGCCATCGCTGTTCGCATGAATGACACCCAAAAATTGTAAGTGAGTATCACAATCACAAACTGCAGACAAACCCATGGCACTGAGAGAAATAGCCACACAACAATCACGAGTCACCAGGAAGACAAACTAAGCAAAGCAGCCAGCTCTCTCTCTCTTCCTCATAAAGATGATTGCAAAACAAGAATGGACATAAAGTAACAAAATATAGAACAATTACAGAATCCTGTATTGGGAGTAACAATCAACAACAAATCAACAACAACAGAATCACGACAGCAGCCTATATCTCTGGGGTGCTAAAATTGCATTTTACTGGTACCAAATCTTCGCCCTAGATTCTGCTGTTGTTGAAGCACAAAAGTTTTAAGCTCGCATGCAGGCTTCTTAACTATTGTAATGTATCATAACGGACAAACAATCTCATTAAATTAAGTTTTGGGGCCAATCTGAAAAATAGGCGGAAACACTCTCAAAGTGCGAACAGGGCTATCTCTGGAGCGTCTTTGGTGAGGCTACACATTTGCAGAGTCAGGCTTGAGCCTTCATCAGTGTACAAAAATCACAAACTCTATGCCTATTGACTGTATGATTTCTTTATAAGCTTGCATTACTTTTGATGACCCAATGCACAGAAACTGTCAGTAATATTGCAGTTTATGGCTCTGCCATGCAATTTGGGTTTTAATTCATGGTTTGACAAACAAATCCGACACAGTTGTTGAGTTTGACAGTGACAGGTGCTTTTTTCTATTGTGACTACTTAACTTCAGGAAAATTCTGCATGTCTAAGCACAGCTGCAGCTATGTTATCATAGTCCCATGAAAAAACATCCAAAAACGATTACTACTCTCTAATTTTTCCTATGCAGAGAAGGCTCTGGCGAGACTGTACATTTGCACAGGCTCACCTGAGTCTTCGTCCTGGTATTGAAATATCATGTGCTGGCTCAAATAACGATTTATGTACCGTTTAAAAGAAAAGTGAATGCTGTGATGAGGCTGCACCAGCAACTATGGCACATCTAGGCAACTATCAGTGTGTTGTATCAATGCGTCAAAAAATGCTTCAAGTGCGTTGTAATAAAATTCCCCAATAAAACGTTAGCTAGTTTATAATTATAAAACTTAAATTGGGCCAAGTTGTCTTGGGCAAAGTTTTGAATCTAGAATGGTTGGCATGTGCCGATTTTTATGTTGGCCGAGTTGTCCTGCACCCTTTCAGACCTAGTTGCAGAACTGCGACTTTAGATTTTTTTTTCGATCTGGCTGAATCTAAAGTCGCAGTGTTTTTGTGCTCTATCTTGACCAGTGATGGAGTCCCCTTTTGTTTTGGGAAAAACTCGTTTCCTTGACAATCCAACCATTTAGACTTCTTCATGTGTTTTACATACACAACCAAAGTTATAAAAATGTTACCATTGACTTCGTTATTATGACACGATCAATGCAATCTGTGATATCATGTTCTTGTTGTTGTTTTTCGGCTCATCGCAGCCATTTTGCATGCTTTTCACGAGCTAGGGGTGATGACGTTGTTGCGATAAAATTCGGATGTTGAATTGATGAGACGAACTAAATAAAACGTTGAGAAATATTATAATAAAACCTGGTACTGGTTATACTCCCCATGACTAGGTAAGGTATGTCAGCGCTTTTTCAAAAACTCAGTACATTATTATAATAAGATTAACAGTGGATTTTGGACATTATAAGAAACAAGTAGGTGTTTGAATTTTGAAAATCAGGGCAAAATTGCTAAAGCTATTGATTCTGTTAACTTACTCAATGTTGGTACGCTCGCAGCAGTCACGTTTCTGTATTATTGTGCATTGTAGCGCCCCCTATTTTCTATTAAATTATAACGAGTAATGACCTATTTCAGAAAATGAAAGTCGATTTCCAAGAATGGTTTGATTTCAATTTAATATAGCATGCCAATGAAATTGAGATACATACTTGACAGAAATCCTTAACAATCACATACCCCACCCGTATAAATCTAATTTTCGGAAAAGAAGCTTTGTCATGTCCCAAAATGTCATAATCAGACCGAAAATGGACTTTTCCAACAAGGCGGACAATTGTTATTCTGATCATGTGCTCATGTGACAAGTTTCCCGCCAAAAGTAGCAAGCTAACGCAGGAGTACATTGACCTCTGAACCGAGAGAGGGTCAGCTTGTTTACGACAAGAATCGATGGATTGGAAAGATCAGAATCAAATTACTTTTGCACAGTGATCAGTAAGATATTAGTGAAAGAAAATATTTTTTATTTCATGGCTAACCTTGCTGCACGCTGAATAGCTTTACTATCACGCGCTTATGTTCAAATAGGCTATCAGTCAATACTCACAGTTGGTACCCATCGTTTTTAAGGCGCCACGTGAATCTTATATAGACATTGGGTGTTTTGACCTTCTTTCTGAACATGGGCGCAATGGTTTATGATTAGAATTGTATAATGATGTCATTGTTTGAATATGCAAAACCATTTGGATTTTTCTATGTATTTCCTGTTAGCGGAAGTGGGGGAGTTCCTTATCTGAAAATAGTCAATTTTCAATCCAGTGACATCCGTCAGAATACAGAACCAGGGTGAAAATTTGCATACTAGGTTGAAGATTGACCTTTATTCGTTGACATTCATCAAGATATTAAAAGAAAACCTATTACAAATGGTGAGAGAGGTCACCATAAAATCAACCTGTATGCACAAAAAAGGATCCCATCCATTGCCATTAAGCGGTGCACGACTTTTCGTCGAAAACCCTTTCGTCGAATACGACTGTAAGTCGAATACGACAACTGGTCGAAAAAAACAACCAAAAGCGACACTTGGTCGAATTTTTTTATGAAAGAAGTATGACACTTGGTCGAAAAAAATCGACCAAGTGTCATCGACCAAGTGTCGTACTTTGCTGTTTTGAAAACAAAAGTATCGTACTTTTCTGTATTGAAACAAATATAATATACCGAAGTCTGCTGTTTAGGCTTACTCAATTGGATACCCTTTTGGAGTGCGTTTCCCGTATTGCATGATGGGGCGTTAACAATAGCTTGAAGCTTGGTTTGATTATAACCTCAGAATCTGTCGTGATGAAGCGTTAACAAAAGGTTAAATAGGTAGGTATTTAGATGAAGGGAGTGATATTAGCTCGACTTTTCACTTTTTGTATTTACTCCTGTACCGCAGATTAGTTCAATTTCTTATCAGTGTTGTTCTGACGATGGCTGAAAACTTGCAAAATAGACTGGAATTTTTCATTAGTTATAGAGGTGCAAAGAACTGAGAACAGCTCATGGGCTTGATGTAATAAAATTATAATGTTCTATTCAATTTTGTTCATTTTTTCAGACGCATGCACATTGCGCTTATTTGGTAATATACTTTCATTTTCGAATTCTCATTTTTCGACCAATTTTCGACGAACTTTCGACGAATTTTCGACAGATTTACATTCGACGAATTGTCTTTCGACGTAATTTCAACGAATGGTCGCGTTCGACGTAATGTCGTATTCGACGATATGTCGCATTCGACGAATGGGTTTTCGACGAAAAGTCATGGACGCGCCATTAAGAACTCCTCGGACACAGTTTGTAAATATCCAACTGGGTAGTTCTCGATGGCAACAAATTGGTAAAAGGCGGCCCCAGTTAGATCGGTAATTGGTCATCTTTTTTTGCAAATATCTACATGTAACAAATGTATGGTGAGATGGTATTGGATTCTTTTAATCTCAACAGACCAGGTATGATCATTTTTAGGCCAATTATGATAATAAGGAAGGTAAAAGAAAACATTATTCAAGTCTGATTTTGGTATTTAATGTTGTTAAAACATCTGTGTATTCAGAAAACGGAAAGTAAACGGGTCATTGTTGGTACATTAAATACCAAAACAAATTCGTGCGTGACTTTAGTACCCACAGAAAAAGCATGCTCTTCAGCTCAGAAGACAAAAATGACGCCATGTTTTGAAAACAAATAGTGTAAACATTCTGTGTGGACAGGAGTATTTTATCTTTTTAGAACTAATCAGGTATGCATCAGCGGCAAACTAAATAGCAAAATCTAGATAAACCTATAAACATGCAAAATGGAGTAGTGTTAGAGGAAGACACTGTTTGGAAATGTGTTTTCAACTTGGTTTACGTCCACGATAACAGTAAGGGAAAAGATAGAGGCTTAAAAAATCAGGGCTATATGATAACATAAAATAAAAATCCATCATATCGCCCTGAATTCAGTGCTATTTCAGACCCGGCCCCATGGAGGCTAGTCCGAGGGACAAGACTGTGCTGATGTATACAATCAAAGTAGCCAAATATGACAGCGATCAGAGATGCGATAGACATATTATATAAACAGATTATTTCATGATGTGGTTAAAGCTTTCTTCTTCAGAATATAGAATATACAAGGTCACATATTTTCGCGACACAAATCAGTCACGAAAATACATGACATGCACAGTTTAAGCTTCAAAAATATCCCTACAGAGATTCGAAAAGTAATTATTTAACGAGTCATCAGCATAAAGCCAGTGCAATTTATATTTCCAACATACAAAGTCAAACAACTCTGCAAGCCGTGGATTTTACAGATTATTTAAAGACATTCCTAGTTGAAGAGTAGCTAGCTGGAGAAGGTGTCTGGGGTCGGGTATGAAAGCCATGACCGCGCCGCGCCAGCGGCCGCGCCGAAATTGCCGCGCCAGAAATATATTTTTCCCTTCCCGAAGCACAAAAGGGTATAATTCCAAATTTTTTTCGCTATATCAACTGCAAATAGTATTATTAACAATTGCCAATAAAAAAATATTAGTTTTCCCGAAATTATGATTTTATAAGCAATTTGACATGTGTCAGGGGTATGAAAGACCCTGCCGCGCCGTGCCGTGCCACTTAAGTTAATGGCAGTTTACTGTTAGTTTTTTAACAGTCGATAACTGGAATATATGTCCTGGGTTTTTTTATACTAGAAATGTGGGGAAGGGTGATTCTAAGTGGGTGTTTTGGGCATACAATGCGATATAATTGAATATAATAATAACAATAATAATAATAATAACGCACATACTCGATAGGCCCTTTTTCATGGGTTGTTACAGCTGGACAATTAACCGGTCAGTTTAACTTGTTCACGGTCCCCTTGCATCAGACTATAATGAAAGGGTCATCATTAAATGATTAATCAAGAAACCTGTATATTCCTGACTTTGATCAAGAATATATAGAACCAAACAAACTAATTAAAGGTGTACGCATGCCTTTAATCTTATCAATTAGTGCGATTAACAGATTATAACGACTTCTTTAATCACTTTTGATGAAAGAATTACTAAAAAGAAGTTTGTGAACTTCAATAAGCGCGACATTAATTTTTGTTACTCAAAACGTATTATATGGGCCTCAACCATATATAACCAAGACGAGATGTTAGACCTTAAAAAATTTGCCATGTGCGATCGGAAAAGGCTCAGATCAGACTGTGCATACACATATGCATATAAACTTTGAGCGGGCACGGGAGTTTTATAACTAAGCTGAGCACGAAAATTTAACCGCTCATAAAAACTAAACTATGGATAAATGAAGAAGTTTATTGCTTTGAGTCTCACAGATGTTATATTTATCCTGCTAATAAATGTTAAAATGCCAACAATTGCTGGCATTTTAAAATTTATGAGCAGGATAAATTCCGTGCTGAGTTGAATATGCAAAAACTTTTAGAACCTGGGGGCTAGGTCCTTAGTACGTTGCCTGACCAATTTCTAAAGGCAAAAATACGAGCATCTCAACGCAACAGGAGTCTGCACAGACTTATTTGAATAAACCATGGTCGGAATGTCATATTTTTAGAAATCTCACATTGAGCTCACATTGTACACCTAACTCACGTGTGGCTCCTAAATGGGGTAGCCTCCAAGTGGCAGGAGCTGGACATCAAACAAAAATGATTTTATGACACTATCCCATTAAACAAATAAGAGGGCCACCATCGGCCCGCCGCGAAACGACAGTCGAATGACGTTTCGCTAGTGGGTCGAGGATAAATAAAGAAAACGCTGTAACTGGGATATGGTCTTTGGTAAATCATTTTTCTTAGATGACTAATTGCCCCACAGGTAAGTTTTAGTCCCATCCATTCAGAGTTGGACTTATAAACTTATACATGTATTTATATTTTGAATGCATCTCACAAAGCTTCTGTTATATTAAATCATTCTAATAGTAATTAAATTATAATGCAGTGTGTCTAATGAAAACAAAGTGTAATTACAGGTGTCTAATCAATATAGACCGCTCAACAATAAAAGGGGCCTATTGAGTGTTTTGGGGTCTGTTTTGCCGTATTTATTAATGAAAACATTATTTCCCAAAGCAGGAAAAGAAAAATAAGAACCATTATTCGTTCTTATCCTCATTTCTACTTAAAAAAAACATGATACTCGGGTCAGGTAATTTTCAGAAAACTGGGAAATACTACCTAGTGCAAGTGGCACGGCACGGCGCGGCAGGGTCTTTCATACCCCTGGCACATGTCAAATTGCTTATAAAATCATAATTTCGGGAAAACTAATATTTTTTTATTGGCAATTGTTAATAATACTATTTGCAATTGATATAGCGAAAAAAATTTGGAATTATACCTCTTTGTGCTTCGAGAAGGGAAAAATATATTTCTGGCGCGGCCGCGCCGCGGCGCGGTCATGGCTTTCATACCCGACCGGTGTCTGGGTATGAAAATCTACGGGGTAGGATTTTGGGTCCGGATTTTGCAAATAAACATAGGGTCCTATTGGAAGATTTAATATGTTATCTCTTACAACTCTCTTGGTCTCGGATGATTTGAAATAGTCAAAACATGCATTTTGTTCTATGCCTGTCTCATTCCTGGAAAAAGGTGCGGATAATTTTTCAGGAAGAAATTTTAATTGCACCGTTGAAATAAAAACAACATTTGGAATTTGACAGCCTTTTGACGTTTTATAAGTATTTTCCTTTTTGTCTATGTTTGTTGATTCCTAATTTTTACATTGATGCAGCCCTGAATAATGTTACCTAGAATACTTTAGTGTGAGAGAGAGACAGAGTCCGATAAACCCAAATCTTTAATATTTTAGCTTTCAAAAAGAAGTACCCCACCACCTTTAGACAGTTAGACTTATAGGTTATACACAGGCCTTTGACTCTCCCTGTATAAGCCGTAAAAATTCCACAAACTACTGGTATTTACCTGATTTCCTGTTCAAGACGACGAAGTGTCTTAGGTAAATAAATTGGCATTTTTACAGCTGTAGCATAATGTCAATGACCTGTGGGTTATACAACAGATATGGGATGTAGATATTTAGGTAAGGCCCTTTTGGTGTGGATAAGGTCAAAACAAACCTTTTTTTTTAAATTATGATCATGTTACATCAAAATAACATACAAACATAAATTATTGAAGCGCCTCGTGGGTCAAGAGGGGGAAGGACAGATAAGGTGTACCAGGAGTGTACAAAGTACATCCCTGCCTATAATGCCTGTGAGGACTAGGGCTGCCACGTTTACAAAATTTGGTAAACGTTTACACGAGGTCCTATAACCGAAATGATTCCGTTTACACGTTACTTCAAGATTGGGTTTTTTATATTATGCAGATCGGTAAAATCGCTGATATTTTGATTATTGAAAAGTGTACCTTGTGCGAATACTCGAAAATGTTTCTTGTAGGGTGTTGTGATAGAACTCATTTCAAGTAATTGGAAAGTGATTGCAACATGCGCAGACTCGTACATTACTGACATTTTCTTCAGTTGCAAGTGTGTAAATTAATGAGTGGACACACACAAGACATAACTGAGAATCGTCACATTCGCATTAATACACACGCCGACAGGAAGTAAACAAAAAAACCTTTCACATGCGTCTCCTCTTTGCCTTTACATAAATAACTGTTTAATGCAGGAATATAATTGTTCCAAGCACAATATTCAGGCCATTTTTATGGCCCGTTGAGCATGTTCGCCGTAATTCTAATTGCAGTAGATACTTTATCAAATACAGCCGAATCTGAGAAAACAAACAATCTGATTGATGATCCAGATCGAGATGTGACGTATCACTGTTTAAGAGAATATTTCTTATTAGGAAATGCTATTAGTAAACAACGATGCTGGTCACGGGCTAAAGTTCGTGTAAACGGTAGGACAATTTTGTAAACGTTTATTGCAGAAACACGAAACGGTTCTGTTACACGTGTAAACGTGGCAGCCCTAGTGAGGACGTCTGGCAGTATATATAGATCAGTGCATATTTGCAGTATGTTAAATAACCAGATTGGCCTCAATAACCTGATATTGTACCTTTTGAAGTACAGATGAGCACTGTCCGTTGTTGTTTTTGCATGGTTGATGTGTATACCCATTTTAATTGCTTCACTCCATATTGAATTTTCACAGATGACAAAAGTTCTGTGTTGTACTTGTGTCATATGAGCAGACTTTTTTGCCAAGCTACTGAGGCTACATATAATATATTGCATAATTTGGAAATTTGAATGGGATATGGGCCATTGGCCCATTTTATTTCAAAGGGCCCATCATCATTTTGGGTTAGGAGTATCCCTGATAATTCTATGCCATACATACATCTGAGGCCTATATGAATATTAGGCTGAGGAGTTCCGAATGCTCCTCTAAGAGCAGGCTGATCTGGAGCTATTATATGTTCACACATTTTTTTTCAGTCTGAGTTCTTTAGTTCTGGTTCATGTACTTAAAGAGTTTAACCCTTAAAGCACCAATCACAACAAAAGTTGTCTGCTTTTCTCATCTGCAGAAATGTTTAAGAAGCCTCTATGACAAACAGTGTGGACCCAGATCAGACTGCTCCTATAGGAGCAGTCTGATCTGGGTCACCCTGTTTGCTCCTATTCTTAAATTAGTCAGTAATGTTAGGCAATTATTTGCAGCAGACGACTTCAGAAGACGTCATTTTTCAGATGCTTTTTTTTCTTGGTGCTATAAGGGTTAAGGTTATATTCTATTTTTTCCAGAATATTCTACGTATTGAGCAGGATGGGATAGTCTGACTTATAGACAGAAACGTAATATCCAGATAGAAAAGTGATATCCAAAAAGCTTCAAAATGCCTACCATGTCCACAAAGCCCCAGCCCAATGTGGCTCTTGTGGAGGACGATGAATGCTGTTACCCCTGCTGGAAGAGTCTACCAGACAGTATCACCCTGCACATCTTTAGCTTCTTAGGAGCGTCTTCACTCTACCAGGTAAACATGAGCCGTGACACGTGATAACAAACAATGTGGCATTTTGACAAGTGCAGACTCAGACGAGCCTGTGCAACTGCCTTTTAAGCTTATAAACTCCAAATGATGTTCAGTCAGTAACTTAACACTCATAGAATATTCAAGCTACCAGCAAAGGCTCTGATCAGACTGCGCATATGCGCAGGCTGATCTGAGGTTTTGCTGGTCGTACATACCATATTGTTGGAAATCCCATGCCACGGCTCAAATATCACTTTCTTGCCATGGCTACTTTTGTTGTCTGTTGATAACCTTTGCAAACAGTTTGGACCCAGATTAGGACCGACAAGATGTCTGTCTTCACCTGATCTGGATCCAAACTGTTTGACACTCTGATAAGTGTTCCTGAAAGAATATTTTGAAAAAAGTTAATTATGAAAAAAGTCAACAGACGACAACAAAAGCATGAAAAATTATATTCAGCATGCAAAGACTTAACTTATGCTTTTGATGAATCAAACACTGTCTCCTCTTAAGAACTTAAGAGTGTGTAATTAAAAATGTATTTTCTTATTTCTCAACCAAAACATACTTTTTGGGCATTCAAAAGAACAGTCTCAATGAGAAACTCAGAACACACATATATTTAAATTCTCAGGGAAGAAAATCACATATTTTGCTTATCTGGAACAAATCATGCTAAATTGAAGCCATTTTGATTTTCCAAAAAGAAATGTTATTATACTGGGGAGATCAAATGGGCCAGCACATCAGATTTTTTTGTGTTATCACATTGTCAAATAATGAAGGCGTTGGCAAGTTTGCACAAAGGCACAGACAAATCCACAGATTCACCAAAGCCTTCACTGCAAGTTGCATATCCAAAGTATGGATGTAGATGAAGACGCAGACCAGAATTTAGATAGGTTTCTAGCCTTGCTGGATAAGTCATCGTGGGCATTTATTGGAGGCTTTGCCCATATGCGAGTAGCAAAGTAAAGTACCAAAGTACGACGAAGATCTGGAAATGATACAATCAAGTACCACACCTGACCCAGGATACCACATGGGAAAACACAAAAAATACAATAAACATCAAGCGATCAGCCCTTACCTAGCAGGTGACCACAAGGCAGCAACAAACAGTTTTGAAAGCATGAGAAACACAAGACACAAAAAACACAAATGATCCACAAAAGAAGTACCGCCTTGGAACGATCAGTAAAAATATTTTACTGGAGGGCTTAAATAGGCTTTACGGTGCCAACATCACTCTTAGTTCAGATGTGGATCAAGACACAATGTTGTTGGTTTGCATGAAAGACCCCTAGCTTATTAATGCATCATGCACATGTACTGGCCCAAATGACTATCATTGTGTCAAAGAGGTTGGGAGTTTATAAGAAATTTCAGCTTGGTATGATAAATAGCTGATATACTTATGAGTGGCCTGTTTGAGTCCAACAAAGACTCACACCAGCCTGGAACTCTGGCTGCATTACACTGGCACTCGGCTTTTTTATATATTTGAAAAATATAGTCAAAATTACTTTATGGAGTTTCGGCCATTTTGAGTAGAAATAGGGTTAATTGTCCGTCTTTTTAAAATTACATGTAGCAATTTTGGAAAAACAGACATTGAGACATGTTAGAATGGTCACAATTTTTCAGTTAATCCTTTACCCAATAGAGGACCTTTTAATGTTTTTGCAAACAGAGCAGACCCAGATCAGACAGCTCTTGTAAGAACTGCCTGATCAGGATCTACACTATTTGCTTATGGAAGTATGATATTTCTGATCCTACACAAGCAGACCTGACAAGTAATTTCTTTGTTCTACAACCAACATGAAAGTTTATTTATAAAGTTATTCATAGTGGATGGAGCCTAGCATGAATATTTATGAAGGAAAGGGTTAATAAAAGCTTTAGATCTAGAGTTGTGAAAATGTTCTCTGTATTAGGGTCTGTACATGTATCTGTGAAAATACTTACTGAATTTTCTGTTTTTAGGTTGGCCTTGTGTGTAAGTCCTGGTTGCGGGTAGCCTTTGATGAGCTGTTATGGAAAGATCTGTTCTATCGGCACTGGAGTATAAGTAGGTCAATTCCTCTGGCTCCAGGAAAGTACTCCTGGATACAAGAGTACAAGAGGCTGTTATTTCACACCCCCTCCGTCGAAAGTGAGGTCCTCAAGCAACATGGTGACCAAGTGCTACATGTCAGTTTCTCGCACAATGGGAAAATGTTTGCTACTTGCTCTAAAGATGGTTTTATCAGGGTGAGTAAAAGTTAACTCTCACCTCGCTAGCAGCATCATCTGCTTTAAAATTATTTCAGTCAGAGTGTCAAACTGTTTGGATACAGATCAGGAGCAACATTCTGTCAGTCCTGATCTGGACCCAACTTGTTTGAAAAGATCATCACCTGACGACATAATTCGCTGTTAGCAGGCAAAGAGTTTAATACGCAAAAATGTATACACCGCATACCTTTTGAAAAGAAATAATGAATACATGCATGTATGTTTGTGTACAACAAACAGTAGCCAAAACTTCCAAATTATTGGACCTAGAACATTGACATTTCATAACTGTATATGTTTACCTTACTGGAAGACTCCAAAGATATACCTGTAACCAGAATATATTCCCTAGACCTTGACCCTGCTTTGAATATAAATAATCAATAGACCAATTTAGCTGTACTATGAAATGCATATGTTCCAATGGGTGGGATTGTAGTGCTTAACAAGAATGTCTTGTTGATTATTTTCAGACAAATTCAACTTCATTTCTCTCCAAGTGAAAACTCTGGTGACATGCACTTTCATTCAGTGAACAAGAGTCTTTCAATTAACCCTTTAGTCATCTCGACTGCATATGTTCTTAGGTAGCTTTATTGCAAACAATATGGACCCAGATCAGACTGCTCCCTTGGGAGCAAGTCTGATCAGGGTTCATATTGTTTGCTTCCATGAAGCAATATAGTCTGAAGTGCACTTGAATATAACACAGCAGAAGCAGACATTTTTTCAGGACAAAAAATAGTAGGGGGATAGATGTTACATAATAATTAAATTTCATATTCATCCTGGAAGGCTCAATAGTTCAATGATATTCAAGGGGGAGCCAATGGCTCAGTGGAAGATTGCTTGACTCATCGGCAGCAGTGTTGTGTCCTTGAGCAAGACACACTTATCCTTGCTTAGTACTGGTTCAACCCAGGAAGACCCATCCCGACATAACTGAAAAATTGTTAACTGGAACATAAAAAATCAAAAAAAAAATCAATGTTTATCTACATAATTGTAGGTATGGGACACAAGCTACCCAACATCTCTGAAGTACAAGGCTGACATGAGAAAGTTCACATGGAAGTACACCCAGTTTTCTCAGTTTAACTCCAGTGATACACTCTTGTTGGTGTCTGGGGTACATTTTGGGTCCTTGAGTACCTCAGGGGAGATAGCTGTCTTCAGCTTAGAAGGTAAGTACAAGTTCTTTGTTTTAACCCTTAATGCGCCAATCGCTACAAAAGTTGTCTGCATTTCTCGTCTGCTGAAATGTTTAAGAAGCCTCTATGGCAAACAGTGTGGACCCAGATTAGACTGCTCTATAGGAGCAGTCTGTTCTTGGTCCACGCTGTTTGCTTAGATTTGTCGGTAATGTAAGGCAATTATTTGCAGCAGACGACTTCAGCAGACAACATTTTCAGATACATTTTTTCTTGGCGCTGTAAGGGTTAAACCAAAATTAAAAATAACTTTTTCCCCATTACACTACCATATAAAAAGAGAAAGATAATCGCAAAAATTATTTGAATTGTATTTAAAAAGGAAAATGAACCCACTGCATAACTAAATTTAAGTTTTTATTTTGTTGACGAAAAGAAATCTTGTCACTAAATCATGAATAGTTCATGTTCACATTCATTTTCATATGCTGTAAGCATGCTCAGAACCTAACATTTTATGGACATGTACCCTTAAAAATAATTGTGTTAAAGATAGAAATAATTATACTCCGGTATCAAAGCTCCGGATGATATATATTGTTTTTGGTGTGCATGTGTGCAACACACTTTAACATTGGCAATTACTTTTGAACTACTAAAGCAAGCACTTTGATATTTCATATGTATATAATTTGTGGCGAGAGCTTTTCAAATAGACAAAAATATATGACCTTGACCTTAGACCTACTTTTGATATAGTTAAAAAATTTAGCATTGGCAAATTGCATGTGCTCAAGGGGCATTTGTGTTTCACAAACAGCTTGTTATAATTGCTATCTGTCATAATTCGTTCAGTCCCCCCCCCCCCCCCCCCCCACACACACACACACACACAAAATGAAGGAGATGAGTCAGTAACATGCTTTAAAAAGCTTGCAACTGCATTTAAATCCAGGAATTCACAATCTCATAGCTGGTTTAAACTCTAACCCCTGAAATGAGATTTTCATAATCTAAAAGGATACTTATGTCTCATGATGATTTCTTTTTCGAAATGTTCTCACCAATTACAGAATCATTACTATCACAGGGTTCGCACAGGCTTGAAAAGTACTTGAATTTAGAGGGCTTTCTTGAAAAGTCCTTGAAAATTAAATCTGCCTTGAAAAGTACTGGAAAATCACTCAAAAGCCTTGAAAAGTCCTTGAATTCTACTATTTTCTGTGGGACTGTAGCACTGAAGATAGAGAACTAAATCATTATAAAATTATTGTGCCTATATTTGGTGCAGCATATGCTGCACCAAATAAAGGCACAATAATTTTATTCTAATTTTCTAGTACTAATGTCGCCATTATCTCAGTCTAGCTTTTCTGAAGAATAATTTTAACACTTTTATCAGTAGTTTTCATTACGTTTAAGTCCTTGAAAACTGTTGGAAAGGCTTTTAGAAGTCCTTGAAAAGGCCTTGAATTTTACTCGGACTTGCCTGTATGAACCCTGTATCATATAAGTATATGCAGCAGGATATTTCCTTTGTTTTCTAGGAGAGTTTGTGATGCAGAGTCGTGTGATGAACAAACCATATGATGTGTTCGGTACTTGGTACAATGATTGTTATCTACTCTCGGGTAATCTCCACTGGACGGGTCATCTTAACTCCTGTTCTGTTCTCTGGTTGAATAAGGTAAGTATTCAGACACATTACCCAGCCAGCTTATAGTCTCTGACCAGCGAAATGTTATTCCAATGGCATTTCACTGGTGGGCAGATAGTGATCAGCTGGGCTGTGACTCTCAACCATAAAGATCCTAAAATTTAATTGTCTTTTTTTGGATAGAAGATTTCAATATCAGTTGGGGCATGATATTTCGGTACATATCCCATACACAAGCAGTGAGCCTTGGCAAATGCACAGTCTTGCCAGAGCCCTCACTGACCCCACATACAAAGACGAGGTGATCCCCAATCTACCTTGGCGTGAACAAAATGTCGCCATTGTGGGTCAGAGGTCATAAACTCAGCTTTAGTTTGTCACTTTTGGCAGGAAACTTGTCCTTTCTTTCCGAAAATTGGATTTATATGGGTGGGGTATGTGATTGTTAAGGATTTAGGTCATCATTCCTAAGAAATTAATAGAAAATAGGATGCGCTGCATGCACAATAACAGAGAAAAGAGACTATCATGAGATCACATTTAATGTAAAAACACCTTATAAGGCATATATATATAAAACAGACTCGCATGTAAAAATAATATTACTGCAAATTTCTTGTCGCTCAATCAAGCCTGAACTTTGGGTAACTGATGTGCATCGGATACTCATGGTTAGAGGGTGCTAATATAAAACTATTTGGGAAAAGGGAATACGTCGATAATAGGATTGCGTGGGTAATACTGAGTTTGAGTAAAACACCACTAGATAGCTGTCACATGCATATTTAAAGAGTGACTTTATAAATGAGCCACAACATGTGATTTCCAACAATGTGGCATTTTGACAAGTGTAGACCCAGACGGGCATGTGCTGTCTCCTTCTAAGCTTAGAAACTCCAAATGATGCTCAGTCAGTAGCTTAACAGTCATAGAATATTCAAGCGACTAGCAAAGGCTCTGATCAGACTGCGTGTATGCGCAGGCTGATCTGAGGCTTTGTTGGTCGCACATACCACATTGTTGGAAATCTCATGTCGCGGCTCAAATGTGCAATACATACCAAAATTTGATTGACCGGATAATATGGTCTTTACAGCTGGTGTGTTGGATGTGATATGTACAGTAAAACCTGTGTAAAACGGCTGCTCTCATAAAGACCAAAAATTGATTTTCATTTAATGCAGGTCAAAAGTATTGCAGAATGCTCCAAGGGGAGCATTCTGCAATACTTTTGACCTTCATTAAGCTACCAATTGTTATTAAGATCTTTGTTTTGTCTATTTTTGAGTGCATGTTTTACACAGGTTTTACTGTACTACCAAAAGTGAATAATGCCCTTGGCCAAGCCAAAGTCAATAATGAAATAAATTTTCTGGTCCACGTCTTATCCTGTACACCAGCTGAAAATTCCAGTTTTGTTTTATTATATATGAAAATCATCTTTACATGCCTTTTAGAAGTTCTGAGCAGTCTGTAATTTTAGTAACCTATTTGTATTTATTGTCTTGGTATGACATCAAATATTCTGCCAAAAATGCAGTTGACCAGCTCCCAAAATGGCATTTAGTGATATAATGTTATGTCAAACTCATGTTACTGCACAACCCAAGATGTAATGTTATAATAATAAAATATATGATGTCACTTTTGTTCTAATAAAAGATGGAAGACATATGATGCGGTCCATGATCACAAAAAGCTAGCAAATGAAAAGTCTTTTATTTATTGGATATGTTCTAAATATAATTAAGCATTAGAGCAATTATTTCACCTGCTACCATATATTCCCTCAAATTTGCAAATTGGATGTGTAAAGCAATTATGAATTATATGTAATATTACTTCAGTCTGTTTACTTAATTCTGTGTCTGTGTGTTACTCTGTTTTGGAGTGATGCATAGCTTTAGTTAGACCTATCAATGATTTCGAATCACTGGAAAAAAATTAAGCTATAAACCTATTTCTTAAAAATGAAATCATGACAGCAGAAATGATCAAAGCTAGGAAACTATTTAATATTGGTAATCTGCTGTGCTTTTAAAAATCTTTTTGGTACTTATGGTACCATGGCAAACAGTTAGCATGACCACCAATCCAGCTCCTGCTTCATATAAAATCAATGCCATGTTATGATTTATGGTTAGAAAAGATAAGTATTTTTCTGCATTTATGGTTCATCTCATTCATGAATAGGAAATAGGATTCCTCTTCATCATAATAATAGAAAAAATAACAATTTTTCTGAATTTAAAGACATAAAAAATTGAGCAATAATAGTGGTACCACTCATTATGACTCTCTCCAGGGGATCAAAAGGACAGACATAATGAGGTGATAGTGACTTCAATCCTTACATGGGGCAATAAAATGGTCCCATGATGGGATTAGGTGATTTATGGTAAAATATTGATCTTTATCTTAGTGAAATAAATTGTTTTGTTATACTGGTAAGTCCCCTCTTGAGGTGCCTTTAATTTGGTGAGATACTCAGTGTTGTGCATAGGTCAAGATTTCTGGGGGACACAAGTGTCCCTCTACCTGAATTTCAGGGGGACATTTAAAAATTCTGGGAGACACACCAAATCTTTCAAATTATTACCTGTTAAATTGAATAGTTATCCAGAAATTTCTGTTCATTTTTTATTTAAATTTGAGCTAGATGTTGTAGATTTGGCTCAAGAAGGGGTTTAGATGACAGTGAAGTAGTTTCTTCTATTGCCCTAGTTTTGAATTCACCAGCAAATTTAGTATTTCTATATTAAAATAGCTTTTTTCTGGCCTTCTGCTATGAAATTCGAGTTTTCTGCCATTGTTGCTGTGTATTGGACTGCGCTATTTACTTCCCTTTATTAGGTTACACTAAATACAGAAATAGTAGAAAACAACGGAAAAAAAAATGCAGATTTTCTAGGTGCGCCCTTAGGCCCCTGCTGGGTGGGTTTTTAAGGGACATCGGTGGTAAAATAGCGGGAATCCCGCAATGCCGCGCTCTAGGCACAACACTGGATACTGAAACTGTCCCTTATCAGTTAATCCTTTAATGATCTCTATTGGACAGGAATATATGTCTTTAAAGTCCATCTCATCCATAGGAAACAGGGTTCCTCTTCTCCATTATGAAGAAGAGGAACCCTGTTTCCTATGAATGAGATGAACCTTAAATTCTGAAAAATCATTATTTTTTCTAACCAATACAAAATTTTATCAGAAAATGCTATTTGATGGCCTTGATGTTTACATTCTACATACCTTAAATAATATGCCCAGGCACATAAACTGATTCTATACTTAAGGAATCTTCCAACGCATACAGGAAAAAATTACTACAAAAGCTTAATTATGCTAAATGTATTCAATAATCTGTTGTTATACAAAAATTCAATATTATTCACATCATGTGTGATAATTTCAGAACAAAACCTTGAGTATTATGCAAAGTACAGTTTATTTAATTTGAAAGGGTCAAAATTGAAAGTCACAAAAATTGGAATTTAGGCTCAATTTCAATTGTCATGCTGAAGGATGATAAAAAATGCATGAAGTTCACGGTGGATCTAACTTTAGACTCAATGGCAACCCTGCATTAAACTTTCATCGGTGGTTCAGTGCCTGGTGTTTGTCTTTGGCTGGACCCACCGTGGCTTAACTGTTTTTTTTCTGTAACTCTGAGTTTAGAGCCCTTACCTTTGTATCATCACAGTATGTTCATATATTTAATTGTCTCTCAGTGATGATATATCAGACAAGAGGAAGGAAGCTTCTAGGCTAGCTTTACAATTATTTGACAACAACAGAAGCTAGGGCAAATATGTGGCAGAAAAATTAATTTAAGCCCCCCCCCCCCCAAGTGACTTTGGCCGATCATTCTAAGGCAGCGGTTCTGTTGTTGTTTGTTCAATGGTGCCCCCATTACTTTGTGGAGGGTTTATGTTTGTTTAGTTGTGCACTACTTAGTGTGGTTTCTAGTTTTGCAATCATCTCTCTGGGGAAGAGAGTGCTGAGATGGTGTGCTTTAATTGCCTTTTTAATGTCATTTGACTGTAAGTGTTTTGTGTCTCTTCCTCATGGTGCCATGGGTTGGTCTGTAGTGTGTGATTGTGGCATTTCCTGGTCATACTCACTGTTTTCATGTGATTGTGCTCAGTTCAATTTAAAAAAAAAAGCACACACACTGTAAGTATGAGCTTCAGCAGGGTTCTGCTGTAAGCTAGCAGAATTTTACCATGGCCATCCTGCTACCCTGATCGAAACCCATGTGATTGTCAAGAATTATTTAATTACTTGTGTGTGGGTATTGTCCGTACAATTTTATAGACGTAGAAGGTAGAAGTTTGATGATTTTATGAATAAAAGATTACAAACCGTTTTTTTTTTCTTTGAAAATAATTCATATCTCATAAAAATGGGGTACATTTACAAATTGCTATTCTGTTTACCGTATTGATTTGTTTGAAAAATGGTGAATTTTGCGACTTCTGTTTTTTTATGTTTTTTTTTTATGTTTTTAACTCAAACTTCAATATTTAAATGTTCTGAGTCAGTTGTCTCTAAAAATAGCCATGCATTACCGTAAAACATTGTTCTAATGTATTCCAAAGTATATTTTCATTTGAAAGTAAAGTTTTCAAAAATAATGCTAAAACAAAAGTGTATGCGTTAGAAGATTCCTTAGGTGTAGAATCTGTTTTGAAGTTTGAAAATGTCATTTTTCTTCATTACAAAACATTTTAAACTGTCAAGCATAAAACATGTATCCTCATAAAACGGATATCAGTGTCGGAAAGTTCAATGAGTGTCTCATCAAATGGCATTGCCTGATTTCTAAATTTTGTTCTCAAAATTAGGAAACAGAAAGTTTAATCCAAAGTAGCTGGATTGGTGGCCGTGAGTTAAGATCCAGATGAAATGCAACAGAATTCCATTCAAGATCTTCATTGTTTGCTATAAAAGTGGAAAAGTATTCAGGACAAATACATTATAATTTGAAATACTGACCTGTGACCTCTTAAAATATAGAATGGACAATCTTATCATTATTTTATCAATCTGTACAGGAAAATCCAAACTACAAAAAGGCTTGATATGTTGTCAAGTATTTTATCATATGATGCCGCGTCTGGGAGTGATATAAAGCACGCCATGCAATAAAATCGATAAACCACTAGTGGTTTACAGATTTAGTAACAGTATGTAATTACATCCATTTTAACATTGCGTAAAAATGGCAAAATCTTGACTTTTTCACGATAAAAATGTGATTTTTAAATAATATTCATGTCATCATGGTCATGTGATAAATAGAATCTAACATTTGTGCTCCTGTAGTATTGAATTTATTAAATCTGTTGTGAAAAAGTGATAAAATGCTCGGCAAGTCTCACATTTTATCGCTTTTCCTCAAGTCATTCAATAAACTCAATAAAACATGAGCACTTATGTAAGATCCTCTATGTAAAAATTGAGAACATTTACCATATACATGTATCTCTAAAATCAGGACTTTAGTAGTTAAGAGTGTGACTTTAGTTAAGAGTGCATACCAAAGAATAATTTTCTTATTTCTCAACCAAAACATATGTTTTGGGTACTTAAAAGAACCGTCTCAATGAGACGGTTCTTTTGAGCACCCAAAACATATGTTAAAACTGACAGATAAGAAAATATTTACAATTTTACGTTCAAACATTTTGCTTATCTAAACCTTTGTTCTTCAGGCATACCAGGAAACAGTTTCAGAAACAGAATCAGTGGTGATGAGGCTATTCAAATTTTCCAATATCAATGCAAGTTCCATAAGGACTATAATGGTAGCGGATTGCTTAAATGATGAAGACGGAACGGCATTAATGGGAAAAGAGATGGACAATCAAAGTCAAAGTTCTAGTCAGGCAGAGGTGAAAGCTCCAATTGTGAGCCAAGAAGTTGCTGTTGTGAATGAGCCAAGTGGGGATGATGAAAATAAGACCGATCAAGCTCAAAAGAAGAAGTTATTGAGTAAAGTGCAAAGTATCCAGGTGTATGAGAATGGATGTTTATGTACAAAGTTTGTGGAAGTTGATGACGAGGAATTCAACGATAAGATAAATGGGACTATAGAATACAGCAGTGATTATAGAATGGCTGAAGGGCCATCGTGTATAGATGAATCCGAGGGACTTGATAGTAATACAGATACGGATGGTGCTAGTAGTAGAACAAGTAGTGAAGCTAGTCTACATAATGGTGTCATTGACAATAATAGTTGTGCTAGTGCTGCTGCTGCTGGACACAGCTTAGCAAATATTGAAGAAAATATATCTATGGAAAACATCACAGTAAGCATTCAAGAGGATGATAGCTGTGAAGAACTTGAAAGAATGGTTGACTCAAATGATAAAGTGCCTGTCAGTGACATGGTTATGTGTAGTTTTGATGATAGCCTAGAATTGATAGATAGTTCAGTGGGTGATTTGAACACTAATGAGTCTGCTCAATTCTCATATGAAGTCAGTGTTGATAATGTAGAGGAGGGCGGTCAAGAAGATATTTTGAGTCTTCAAGAAAATGTTTCTTATGATGTCGAGTTTGATCACTTGTGGACTGCTGAGAGCCACCACTTGCCAGAGGCAAGTGGTGGCTCTGAGCCATCCTCAAGTGAAGCAATTGACATGGATGCCAGCAGTAATGTATCACACAAAAGAATTCTGCATGGACAACAACAGTTGCAGGGCTCAAAATTCTGCGACCCATCCACTTCAGATTTGGAAAGTGACTCACCAAGAGATCAATGTTCAGTGTCATCTCAAAGTTTTTCTATTCCTTCCACTTCTGCTCTTTGCACTGAGCGATCCAGTTTCTGTTGTGTTGACTATAAAAAGCTTAGAAAATCCACAAAGTCTAACAACAACTCTGATAAAACTACTGGATGTATAAAACGTGAAGAAATGCCGTCAGGCTCAGGTTGGGATCTAGCCCAAGTTCCAGGTACAAGTGCTAGCACCTCACAGACGATTCAATATGAACAGTCAAAAGGGGTCAGGAAAATCAGGTCCAAGAAGTCTCCAACTGAAACATATCCAAAGATCGGTAAAAGTGAAGAGATGGAAAACATCATTCTCACAACAAAAACTCAACAAGATATAAGGTCTCCACAATCGGATGATAAATATCTAATATTTACCAAGGGTTCGGAGACCTATACACCACATCAGATTGGGATAAAGAGAATTAAACCAATGAAAGCTTTTAATGATAATGGTCAGTTGTTGCCTAATGTTTCTGAAAACACCCAGGGTCTGGACAGAGGCGAAGATTATTATGATGAAGTAGATCATTTGATCGACATGGATGGCCACATCATTGGAATGTGTCTGTCTCCTGATCAGAGGTAAGATAGAAAAGACAAATCACGCCTCTTACAGTACAAAGCATGCCTCTTACAGTATCAACAGCTTGCCTGTGTTCTTTACTTTGTAGTATTATGAGGATCCTCAGTCTTTAACTCATTTTTAGCTAAATAAAAATTATCAGCGTAAAAAGGTAAATATTTTCTTATCCATTATTTTAATATATGTTTTGGGTGCTCAAAAGAACCGTCTCATTGAGACGGTTCTTTTGAGTACCCACAACATATATTTGGAATGAGAAATAAGAAAATTAATTTTTGTCACGCACCCTTAAAGTACCATATTTGACCCATATAAGATGTCAGGATATTTAGAGTAAGGACAATAGTTTTCATATTGTAACAGAGTATAAATTTGTCCAGTAAAATGAGGCGCAATATCTGATTTCCAACAAAGTGGTATTTTGACAGGTGTAGACTCAGACCAGCCTGTGCAGACTCTTTTTAAGCTTAGAAACTCCAAATTATGTTCGGTCAGTAGCCTAAGAGTCAGAATATTCAAGCAACTAGCAAAGGCTCTGATCAGACTGCGCATATGCGCAGGCTGATCTGAGGCTTTGCTGGTCGCACATACCACATTGTTGGAAATCTCCTGTTGAGGCTCATATACATCTTAAAACCAAAACAACGTGTAGATGGATATTAAATGATGATTTAATGATCTGTCTGATGAATGAAAGTATACAAGTAAAGATGTATTTTAATTGATTAAAACTAGACAAATATTGCCAACAATATATGTTGTCGATAATATACAATGTAACTATGTTGGATGCATTGGAGTGTTTCATTGGAAACAGATCGCTACAGATGAAATGAAACTATGCCATCTCTGTATATTAACAATAACAACAAGATTTATCTTTACATGGGTGAAAGTTTTCAGGATTATTCCTGAATTCAGGATTTTGAGGCTGACTTTCCATAGAAAGTCAGCCTCAAAATGCTGAATTAGTGATATTATAATAGGTTCTCTGATTTATATTGGGTCTGTCCAAAGACAATTGACCATGTAAAAATCGAATTGTGAATATTTAGGGACATACTGCAAGTTTAAGATTGGAATTTCAAAAGTTCAGGATTTTTGAAATTTTGAACTTTCACCCATGCCTTTATGAATTAGAACATAACTACTTACACATGTAAAACACACAGTTTAATGCATATATCACAAAGATATATTTTTTCTATCTCTGAAGATTGATTTTGCCTCAGCAAACAGTGCAAATGCTGATGAAATGCTGCTTGATGATCAAGCAGCATTTCATCTGGGTCATCATTGTTGGCCAAAGTACCCCTAAATTGATCTACAAAGTGTTAAGCATTCATTTGCAGCTAACAGTATCTGTTGGAGCTACAGGTCTAAAGTTTAGTCTAAATCTCACATCTCTACTGTGTGTGAGCAGTGTAGGCCTGGGGAGACTATGGATGTGCATGCTGGTCTGAACCATCACTTCTAGCATACATGTGATGAGAACCAAAATCCCACAAACTGGTTCAAACAGGGATCCCACAAGCTCTGAAAATCATGGAAAACCTGGAGAATCACTAAGAAAAGTTCCATGCATGGAAAAATCATGGAATTTGAAAAAAACCTGAATAATCATGGGAAAATCATGGAATTTTGTGAAATAATTTGAAGAAACCACCAGTAGCCAGAAAACTAGCTGTCAGACACTTGTGTGTCTGACAGCTAGTTTTCTGGCTACTGGTGGTTTCAAGTTTTAATTATTTCAAAATTCATGCATGGCCAACGAGCATGCTGTTGTTGCTGCATTCCGCATTTATGCTCAGCGTAGTGAAGATGCTGCTAAAAGGGGAGGTTGGAGAGTGTGAATTAAATAGTCATGGAAATTACATTGTTGATCGTGGAAAATCATGGAATGTATGTATTTCAGGTACCTCTATGTTAACAGCCGTCCTTGGCCGAAGAATCACCATATTGAGAACCCACTGTATCCCCCACCAATAGCCCAGGAGATTGATATACATGTGATTGATCTACTGAGGATGAGGGAAGTGGGAACCATGCATAGAGCGCATAAGGCCTACACCTCCAATGATGAATGTTTCTTCATATTCCTAGATGTCTGTGATGAGTATGTTGCGAGGTAAGATAATAAAATCAGGGAATAATTATTGCCATTAGAAAACCTCCATACGGTGACCATACCGCCAGAAAATCATTTTTTTTTGCACAAAAATGTGATTCTTTTATTATCTATCAATTAACCCTGACCATGCTAGGTATTTTTATGTACATAGGTTGGAGGCTTGTTTTTAGCTCACCTGAGCGGAAGGCTCATGGGTGAGCCTAAAGTATACCAGTCACTCCGGCGTCTGTCCGTCATCTGTCGTCCGTCCGTCCACAATTTCAAACATCTTCTCCTCTGAAACCATTTGGCCAATTAAATTCAAATTACATATGGAGACTCCTTAGGAGGCAGGAACGAAAGTTTGTTCAAATGGTCCTGGTCACATGGCCAAGATGGCCGCCAACCCATATATGGTAAAAACCCTTTAAAAATCTTCTTCTCCAGAACCAGAAGGCCGATGACCTTGGGACTTGGTATGTAGCATTGGGGTAGTAGGGCCTACCAAGTTTATCCAAATGATGATCCTAGGTTGACCTTGATCTACTTAACGTCAAGGTCAAATTTGCTTCCTAATGCATTTAAATGGAAATATTTCCGAAAAGTTGATTTTTTTTGAAAACTGTGGAAGCCTTAGTCAATATTCTCACTTGATATGTTTAACCTAATAGTGAGACAATGGCTATAAATAAGTTCCAAAGGTCAAAGTTGACCTTTCAGCTTAGGTCGTGCAAATTGGAGTCCATCAATATATTAAAACAAAGTTTTCTCACAAACTGTGGGTCCAATTGAACTCAAATTTTAAGCTACAATTTGTGCAAAATACTTTGGTCACATAACCAAGATGACCACCACGCCTATATATGGTAAAAACCCTTTAAAAATCTTCTTCTCCAGAACCAGAAGGCCGATGACCTTGGGACTTGGTATGTAGCATTGGGGTAGTGGGGCCTACCAAGTTTGTCCAAATGATGATCCTAGGTTGACCTTGACCTACTTAACGTCAAGGTCAAATTTGCTTCCTAATGCATTTAAATAGGAAATTTTTTGAAAAGTTGATTTTTTGAATACTGTTGAAGCCAAAGTCATTATTCTCACTTGATATGTTAAACCTAATGAGACAATGGCTATTAATAAGTTTCAAAGGTCAAGGCCACCACACCAATATATGGTAAAAACCCTTTAAATATCTTATACTCTGGAACAAAAGGCCAATGGCCTTGGGACTTGGTATGTAGCATTGGGGATGTGGTCTCTACCAGGTTTGCACAAATTATGAATCTAGCTTGACCTTGACCTACTTTTTAGCAAGGTCAAATTTGATTCCTAATGCATTTATATGGGTAAAATCGTGAAATGTTCATTTTTCTATAACTGTTTATGCGGAAATCGTAATACTTTTGAGAAATGTTTAACTTTATGAGACAATAGTTTATTTTAGTACCAAATGTCAAGCTGACCTGTGACCTTTTATCCAATGCCACTCATTGCCACATACCTATCTAAACATTGGTTTCTCAGAAATTACTGGGCCGTCGATCACTATCAGTGTCATTCTCATCAAAACCGCAGAAATTCCTATCAAAATCGGTCTCTAAATTGTGAAAAATCATGGTGAAATGCGGTGTAACATGTCAAAAAGTTTACTTCCTTATTGTAATCTTGCTAAAGTCACGTGACTTACCTGTAAACCAATGAACTTATCTGTTTTAATGTGCAGCCGTTATTTCCATTGTTTTTGGATATCAAACCAACCACAGATAGTAAGAGGATTTTCATCGGATAAGAGTTACTACAGATGAAAGCTCTATACTTGTGGATCTGGATTATTAAGGCTTCAGTCACACAGACCCAGCTGTAAAAAACGGACTGGTCTGGGTCTTGTAACATGTGTTTAGGGTGCTCAAAAGAACCCTGTCATTGATATGGTTCTTTTGACCTAACATTTTATCTCTTTTCCTTAACTCATTGATTAACCCTTTGTATATTGGAAACCCCTAAATGGGTACTTTGGCAAACAGTGAAGACCCAACGAAATGCAGCATAATGCTGCATTTCATCAGGGTCTGTACTGTTTGCTAAGATTAGAAAAACCTTCATGGACAGAAAAACATAATTTAGAAACTTCTACCCGTGCCCCTTAAAGTACAAAATGGGCAATCCCATAATTATTGTATCAATATATATATATATATATATATATACATGTAGGAAAATCCATCAGAATACAATTAAAGCGTTACCAAAGCCTCCCATTTTATCCCTTTTCCGTTAACTTTTGCTAAATTCAATAATAAATGAGCACTCCTTTAAGATCCTCCATGTATACCATTAACTCTTTGCTTGCTAGCGGCAACTTTTGTCATCTGATGATAAATTTTGCAAACAGTTTGGACACAGATCAGGACAGACTGAACATTGGCAATGTGGTATGTGCGACCAGCTAAGCCTCAGATCAGCCTGCGCATATGCGCAGTCTGATCAGAGTCTTTGCTAGTCACTTGAATATTCAATGACTGTTAAGCTACTGACTGAACATCATTTGGAGTTTCTAAGCTTAAAAGGAGGCTGCACAGGCTCATCTGAGTCTACACTTGTCAAAATACCACATTGTCAGAAATCACATGTCACGGCTCAAATATTTTTCAGTGGAGCAGAAGATAAACATGGCTACTTGTGGGATAGGCACTATGGTCTCTGTTTGAAAAAATATCCGCATAGTGACGTTGTAAACTCTGTTGCCTTCAACCCAATGGATCCCGAAGTTCTAGTCACAGTGAGCGATGATTTCTCAATAAAGATATGGCGGTCTCTGAGTCGACAGAAAGAAGTGATCAATGTCTTCAATAGAGAGCACTGTATTCGGCTGAGACATGTAAGAGCCATAATGTCAGACTCGATGGAGGATCTCGAACAGACACAAGAATAGAGTTGTTTTATGCAGTGCAATGATCCCCTATCCCTGAACTCCCCGTTCGTGTAACTTTATGAAGTGGAAGTGTATTAATGGAACATCATATTATGCAAAGAATTGCTATTTTACATCGTGTGGATTTTGGTGTATAATATCAAGAGCATGTGTAAAGAGGGTATTCTTTGATTGCATGATATTACCCCAAGCATGAGTGTTTAGACAATAATTTAAGACTGAAACACTTGGCAAAGTGCCATATTGTTAGGCTCAATGGATGATCTCGAACAGACGCAAGAATAGAGTTGTTTTATACACTACTATGATTTCATCCCCCCCCCCCCCCCCCCCCCCCCCCCCCCCCCCCACTTCCTCAACTTCCAGCTCATGTAACTTTATGAAGTGGAAGTTTACTGATGGAGCATCATATTATGCAATCAAAGAATTTCTATTTTACATAGGCTTTTGGTATGAAATACCAAAAGCCTATGTAAAATAGCAATTCTTTGATTGCATAATATGACTCTAATCATGCATGTTCAGACCATAATTTTGGGATTATTCATCTGGCAATGTACATATGTAAAAGTGAATTATACCCAATTCTCCCTTGACTTGTGTAGATGACATTTTCAAATGCAATTTTTGCAGGAATAACCATAACTGTAGCAGATGCCAAATCTGAACATGTTCAAGGCTAATAAAACTTGATATTTCAAATGAATTGTCTGCTGGCAGATGATCCACATGAAACTTCAAGCATGATTTGGTTCCTTAGAAAAAGCTAATTTCCTTAAAAATGTCATCTACTGCACACATTAGATGGTGCTGAAAGACCCAAATTTTCACTCAATAATCGTGGTACCATTCCCTAGGGGCTATGCAGGCAGATCAAAGGCCAATCTGTATGAGGTGATTATGAATGTCTTGCAGGGGGTAGTAAAGAGATCCCATGATGGATTTAATACTGAGAATGTTTTTTTTTTTTTGATAAAATATTTTAAGTTACCTGGTAAATTAAAGGAACCTTTGGGCATTTCATTCAGTGCAAGGCTCTAGGCTCTTACCCAATATAAGGCTCTAGGTTCTACTCTTAAGTTACCCAAATCAAGGCTTAGCTTCCTGTAAGTTACCCGGTAAAAGGCTCTAAGCTTCCTATAAGCTACCAGAACAGAAAATGTCTGTTCTGTACAAGACTTTAAGCTTCTTTTAAGTTATCCAGTTCAAGGCTTTAAGCTCCCTTGAACCTACCCAGTGTAAGGCTCTAAGCTTCCTTCAAAAAAGTGCCAAGTACAAGGCTCTAAGCTGCCTGTAAGTTACCCAGTACAAGGCTCTAAGCTTCCTGTAAGTTACACAGTACAAGGCTCTAAGCTTCCTTTAAGCTACCCAGTCCAAGGTTCTAAGCTTCCTGTAAGTTACCCAGTACAAGGCCATAAGCTTCCTGTAAATTACCCAGTACAAGGCTCTAAGCTTTCTGTAAGTTACCAAGTACAAGGCTCTAAGCTGCCTGTAAGTTACCCAGTACAAGGCTCTAAGCTTCCTGTAAGTTATCCAGTACAAGGATCTAAGCTTTCTGTAAGTTACCCAGTACAAGGCTCTAAGCTTCCTGTAAGTTACCCAGGCTCTATGCTAACTTAGCTTACCAGTACAAGGCTCTAATATAAGCTGCCTGTTAGTTACCAAGTACAAGACTGTAAGCTTCTTGTAAATTACCCAGTACAAGGCTCTAAGCTTCTTGTAAGTTACCCAGTACAAGACTCTTAGCTTCCTGTAAGTTTACCAGTTCAAGGCTCTAAGCTTCCTGTAAGTCACCCAGTACACTTTTATGTAATTAGTACAAGGCTCTAAGCTCTCTTTATTAAAGTATCAATTACAAGGCTCTAAGCTTTCTTTAAAGTACCAATTACAAGCTTCCTGTAAGTTACTCAGTACAATGATACATGTATAAGCTTCCTGTAAGCTACCTGCTATAAGGCTCTAAGCTTCCTCATAGCTCCAGATAAGTATTGGAGGAAATTGGGTATTTAGCCACCTCTTTTTGGCTTAATTGGGTATTTTAAATTTTGAATTGGGTATTTCAAGCTTTTGTATTGGGTATCCATCTGAAAGCAAATAAGCAATGAAACTGGGCCTTGTTTCTCCTGGTGATTTTTTGTTTACTTTCGGTTTCACTTTTAGAAAGCACACTGGCAATATTAGTATATCTGAGATCGCTATTTCCAACTTACTTCGAAAATCCAATGTATCTATCAAGTCATCTTTAATTCCTCGAACCACCAATGCGGTATTTGAGTTAGTATGATATGATATTATTCAATTGCTCTGGGGCTTTTTCGCCCACGGTACGCCAATGTTATTGTGAAGCGAGACGAATGTCGTAATCGTGTAAATATTGGGTATAGCTAAACAGCTATAAGAATGTTCTTGGACTGGTTTACAATTTAATAAAATAGATTCGGCGCCAAGCCGTGTATAAATTTGTACCCAACAACAGCTTGTGATGCTAAAAACGACAATCGCAAACTAAATACTTTAGCGTCATATGCTACGAAAAATTTCGGAATTGAGTATAAAGGATTTTTATTGCGTTTTTGTATGCACAGAAAAGAGAATTTAATTGCGTTTTCAGGTCCACGAAATTGCGTAAATACGCAATACGCAGCCTTATCTGGAGCTATTTTCCTTTAAGCTACCCACCCAAGTTATCCAGTGCAAGACCCTAAGCTCTTTTTAACTTACCATGTGCAAGACTCTAGGCTTGCTCTTAAGTTACCCAGTTCAAGGCCCTTTGCTTGCTTTTAAGTCACCCAGTTCAAGGCCATTGGCTTGCTCTTAAGTTACCCAGTGCAAAGGTCAAAGCATGATGTTTAGTGTCCCAGTGCAAGACACTTTAGCTTGCTCTTTTATATTTCTATTCATTCTGACTTTTTCATTCCCAACAAATATATAGTTGTAAAAGATGCAGAAATTGATTTTCCTGAAATCACTATCTGTTGCACTAATTAATTCTATTGATTCAATGTAAATAGTCCCCAACCAGTTTCATCAGAAATGACTAACATCTAAATCTTTGTGCCTTCCTTCTGTCTAGATCCTGTGTTATCTCAAAAACGTATATCCAAAACATATGTTTAAATTTATGGATAAAAAATAATCACAATTTTATGCATAAAAAGTTCGCTTTAACTCTTTGCCTCCTATTGTCACCTGCTGATAACCTTTGCAAACAGTCCGGCCTGAGCAGGATCCAAACCATTTGACACTCTGATGGTATTTCTTAAAGAATTTTTCGAAAATATTGATTTTGAATAAAATCAGCAGATGTCAAAAAAGCATGAAAAATTACCCAATAGGCAAAGAGTTAATAACTGGACCTATATAGAGCACAATTACAACCACACAACTACCAGGTTAGCAAAGAGGTAGTTCATGAACTCTAATTTGGAGATATAGCTGTCATGCAAATATAAACAATTTGCAGTAGAGTGACAGGAATTTTAATACTGATTGGCTGTTTGGGATGTTTAAAAGAGGTAAAGACAATGGACATGATACTTGGAAAATGTAAATTTCCAAATAGTTTTCTCTTATTTTCAGTAACCTATGTTGTAGTTACACATTGGAATTGCCTCTATGAGGCAATTCCAATGTGTACCTACAACATATATCTTTTCAATAACTGAGTTTTTCACCATAAGCTTTTTTAAACAAATTCTCAACTACTTTCATTTATTCAAAGAAATGAGCATGTAGAAATGAACAATTTTTCATGTAGTTTTTCATGCACCTGGATGACAATAATAGACTGTCTATTTTATGCTTCTGACAGCTGATCTTGAGATGTTTCAGGGGAGTTTATTGCTAAATTGCTTGTTGTGTGGTTATAATACATAATGCACATGGTTTATTTTGATTGGCCAGACACAACAGATGATGTGATAAATCTCAGAAATTTTGAACTCTTGTTGTCCTGCTAAAAAGCTTAGGCAAATATGCAGACCCCTATCAGACTGTTCCTGAACAGGTTATTACTTTGCTACATAATGTTTATGATTCAATTACATTGTATTCCACACACTGAATTTTAATGAGGCTGTTTTGTTGGTGACTGGGATGTTTGATTGTTTTTGGGATGTTAAAGAATTCATTAAGATCATTTGTTATCTTTTATTGCTCTATATAATAACCGTTTTATGCATTATGTCCTCTGAAAGGAACAGTGGTAAGCAGTGTAGACCCAGACAAGCTGCCTCTGAATATAGGAGCTCAAAGGGCAGGGATTTCAGTAGGTTACAGACATATGTCAGACCACATGACCACAAATGGCACCTGAAAACAGTCAAAATTCCATAACATGGGATAGATTATGCAGGCCTCCAGATAAGAATGTCATTAAAAATTTGTTTTCTCATTTCTCAACCAAAACATTTGTTGTGGGTACTCAAAAGAACCATCTCAGTGAGACTGTTCTTTTGAGCGCTCAAAACAAATGGCTTAACTGATGGATAAGAAAACTTTCACAATTTTACAGTATTTTTTTCTGGGACAAGTCACTGATTAATCTTAAACAATTGCAGTCTATTCACTGTATCTGCATTGAACAGTCACGGATAAGCTACCAATAATTCACTGACAAATTGTAAACCTAACGCTGTATACTCTCCAATAATATTTTCATTCGAAAATTGTACTAGGCTAGTTGAATTGGTCTCAGTGGTCAACATTTATTGGCAACAAGCTTTATTGCTGCCTTACCCTTAATGCGCCAATCACTATAAAAGTCGTCTGCTTTTCTTGTCTGCTGAAATGTTAAAGAAGCCTCTATGGCAAACAGTGTGGACCCAGATCAGACTGCTCCTATAGGAGCAGTCTAATCTAGGTCCACGCTGTTTGCTTCTATACTTAATTCGCCAGTAATGTTAGGCAATTATCTGCAGCAGACGACTTCAGCAGACGACATTTTGAGATGCATTTTTTTCTTGGCGCTTTAAGGGTTAATCACCCCATGCTACTTGCAATGTATGTGTAACCTTGGCTTTACTTACCAATGGATCATCTTTCTAATCCTGACTGTGAGTCCTATTCACTTTTATTCATTTTTGTAATTCATTTTAATTTTGTTTTCTGCCATGATATATACATTATCTTTAACCCTTAATGCACCAATCGCAACAAAAGTCGTCTGCTTTTCTCGCCTGCTGAAATGTTTAAGAAGCCTCTATGGTAAACAGTGTGGACCCAGATCAGACTGCTCCTATAGGAGCAGTCTAATCTTGGTCCATGCTGTTTGCTTCTACACTTAATTGGTCAGTAATGATAGGCAATTATCTGCAGCAGACGACTTCAGCAGACAACATTTTGAGATGATTTTTTTCTTGGCGCTTTAAGGGTTAATCATAAAGAGGCCCCATGCTACTTGCAATGTATGTGTAACCATAGCTTTACTTACCAATGGATTATCTGTCTGATCCATTCACTTTTATTCATTATTGTAATTCATTTTCATTTCGTTTTCTGCCATGATTTTAGCCCCGACACGTTATTTCCAACAATGTGGCATTTTGACAAGTGTAGACTCAGACAAGCCTGGGCAGCCTCCTTTTAAGCTTAGAAACTCCAGATCATGTTCAGTCAGTAGCTTAATAGTAATAAAAATATTCAAGCCACTAGCAAATGCTCTGATCAGACTGCGCGCATGCGCAGGCTGGTCTGAGCCTTTGCTGGTCGCACATGCCACATTGTTGGAAATCTCATGCTGTGGCTCATATATACATTATCCTTAAGTCTCAATCACCGATAGACAGATGGCGGTGCGATTTGTGCCAAAAGATGTGTTCTGGAAGTAGAAGATCTTAAATTCTGTTTGATTTACGTCTTCTGAAATTAGAAGAAACTTCTTTCTTCTTATTCCGACAAATTGAACGGGACTCTTCTGCTGTAAGAAGCTCTTCTGGCGCTTCCGAATTTTGAATAGAAGCGGGAAGATAGAAGTGGTCACATGATCATGCACTTGCAACACAAGGTAGAAAAGCTAGGCAATAAAAATTTACTTATAAATTGTTTTAATATTTCCAACTAAATTATTGTAAATGACAACAAATTAAATTGCGGCATAATCTAAAAAAAAGATAATAACATTGAACATGACATAATTTTGCCAAAAAATCCACACAAATCGGAATGCGAAATTGCATAAAGTGATGTTCTAAATGCTGTAACAAAAAGTTTTAACGGTTTACTTAGGGTGTTCGATTTGTTATCGATCTATCTTCCGAAGAGCTTCTGTCACGTGGTTTGGTATCTTCTCGCAAACAGTCTTCCGCTTCCAGAAGCCGTTAATTGCACCCGCCAAGACTGCAACCATTGTTTGATATTGTGTTCTTTTTATGCATTTGACAGTACCTTGTAAATACAAATGTATATTAAAGCCTTACTAACCCGGATATATCCCATTTTGAAAACAGTGTAGATCCTGATCAACAGGCTTCAGGATCCACATTGTTTCCCACTCTTTGTGTAAATACATGTTTATAACTGGAATTCTGCAAGTTACTTTGATGAGCGTTAGGGAGGAGTGTAGTACATAAAAATATACAGCATGGTAGTGGTAAACTCTTTACTCACTTGATAGTAATGCCTTTCAACACCTTTGAAATATCATGTATTTGAAAATATTATGAAAAATGGAGCATTTGCTTTGGAGCAAATGCTCCATTTTCCATAATATTTTCAAAGGTATTTGTTTGATTTGATTCTTTACGTCCCATCAACAATCTTTCAGTTAAACAGGGACGGGTCTTCCTGGGTTGAACCAGTACTAAGCTAGGATAAATGTGTCTTGCTCAAGGACCACAACGCAGTGAGGCCGGTGAGGCTCATTTTCAAAAGTATTCAAACTTAGTTAATTTTTTCTTGATATTTTTCAATGTTGTCTAAAATTAGAAAATTATGTCTTATCTAAAAAATAGCCTATGGAGTAAACGGTTAAGCTAAAAAAGTTAACACTGAACTTGTATCTATTTATTTCCATTATTTGTCTTGGTTAAGCACAGGTTCAGATAAGCAAAATATTTTAGCTTGAAATTGTAATTATTTTCTTAACCATCAATTTAAACATTCATCATGTGTTTTGGGCGCGCAAAAGAACTGTCTTATTGACACGGTTCTTTTGAGTACCCACAACATATGTTTTGGTTGAGAAATAAGAAAATTTCTATAACACACACTTATCTGGAGGCCTGGGTAAAGTCATGATGGCGATGCATGCCTGTCATTTATGAAACCAAATATCTTGGCTAATAGGCCACTGGCTGGATATGGTTTACCTCCCCCCCCAGGGGGAATTTTGTAGACCATATTTTTCTTGAAGCCCAATGTCTTGCAAGGATTTTGCAACATGTTAGCCCTCTGACAATGGCAGCGTTAAGCTGTAACAGCCTGTTACATACGTTACCCTACAAAATATTTGATAATTAAAATTCTATTTAAGACTTCAGAAAAGAGCAAAAGACAAGGTAATATTTCCAAATTGGATATATTTTCTAAATAAGCTATTACTGGGCCACAGATAATGACATTTGAAAACGAATATAGTCACCCCAGATGTAGTGTATGTTACATTTTTTCATTGAACCCCCTTTTAAATGATAAATGCATCTAATATAGTTTGTCTTAAATGTTATTGAAACCAATTTATGTTCATTAATTTGGTATTACATTAAAGATTTTTTATTAACCTTTTCAAAACTGCAAGCATTACCTTTCTATCTTATATACTTTTTGAGTTATTTGATGATGAACATGGTACTCCCATATCACAGAAAAATGTAAAATGTAATTCTCCAGGCCTCGCGCTGGCTATAGACCCCACTTCACCCCAGGGGGAATTTCATACACTAAGATTTCCAAATACTACATTATTTAAGCCACAAAATGAAATATGTTAGCTTTCTGAGAGTGGCAGCGTTAGCGGGTTACATCATGTTACATATGTTACCTGCAAAATAGCTATAAATTTTCCTGATAATGTCTCCAACATGACATATTCACACTTTTTTTTTTGAAGTCTGGCACAGGTTTAAGAACTTCTTATAGCACAGCTACATAATTTTAGCATTTATTTTATAAATTTCTTGAGTTTTTTGCTGTTGTTTATGTTACTTAGTGTTTCATATGTTATTTCCAAGTATCAGTATGGCAGTTATTGACTATACATGCATTACATCCATCAGTGAATATAGTAAATCTATAAGGCTGCTATTCAAATGAATTAAAGTTCCTTATTATGGTGTCTTACACTATTTTACAGCCCAGGTTACATACGTTACTCTCTGAATACCATTAAACATTCAAGATATGGTCTCCAACACTACCTACTTGTACTTATTTGCATGCTGGCACAGGTCCATGTACTTCTTTTTACTCTGGCTCATTTGCTGATGAAGTAACTCAAAACATAACTTACCATAAACCCTCTTTTCTTTTATAGAGACATCAAATAAAGTTGACATAATACTCATGGAAATTTGTAACATTCAGTGCAATGTGCGAGTAACAACTTAAAAAGATCAAAGAAAACCCATCAGGTAGAAGTTCTAGAGCAAATCTTCATATATTATCCAAGGATTTTAAAGAATTTTCCTATACAACTTATTACTCCTCTATCAGATTTATCTTGCAAGGCTTTTGCAATATGCTAGCACTCTGGTAATGGCACCAATACCTTGTAGCAGCCAATTATATATGTTACCCATCAACATCTTTGATAACTTTAGTAAATGATATGACTTCTGAAAGGTGCAAACCATAAGGTAAGATTTCCAAATTGGCTATATCATCCAAGTAAGCTATTTTTGCATCACAGATATGGACCTTTGAAAACAAATATGCACCCAAAAGTGTTACGTATGTTACTTTTTTCATTTTTCCTATATAAATAATTTATGAAACTAATAAAGTTTGATATTTTTTTTAATGTGAATGTGCTTTCTAACTCATTTTGTATTAAAGAATGTTTATGTACCTTTTGGAAACTGCAAATATTATGTTTCTATCTTTTATAAGGTTTGAGTTGTTGAGTTTGAACATGGTAACCCCATATCACACAAAATGTAAAATATAATTCTGTGGCTCTTTTGTTAGGGTACAATCAAGTTTTCTTTCACCCAGAGGTACTTGATTTCCTTCCCATTTATTTTCCACACATTTTGTCCATATCTGGAATGCCTCACTTGTTTTCATGGGAAAGACTTGGTAGTTCAATCCTTGTATGTACATCTTAAGGACAGAAAAGCAGGGTGGAGATAAGCTCATGTTCATGCCATTTGAAATAGTCAGTATATGTGTATGGCTTTGGTACTTTTTTCAGAAACATGTCGTACTGCAGCTTATTCACACTTACATAAATAGCACATGTTAGGGCTTCATATCACGGATGAGTGTCTAGAGCAATTCTTTATTTGTTTTCCAACCCTTCTTAGAATGTTGACGAACTAGTGGGGGAGAAGTTCTCTATCAGTTTGATAGTAATAACCTTTCCGTGGTACTAACACATCGGCACATTGGTAGTGTCACAATCTGTTGAACAGTGTATTAATGTAGATCTCTTCCCCCATATTCTGGCCAATGCTGTTGAAATTCAGAAGGTGCACCTTTTGTCTCATACACCTTTGTTGAACAAAACACCCAGGTTATCCTCTGCGAGAAAGTAAGACTTTATAGACTGCTGCTTATACATTGTATATATGTATCAGTAACAAAACCAACATGCCCTGCCTTTGGTGCCTGGTTGAATACTGGTGCCATCCGATCCATGAAGGTGACAGGAAAAGCTATTATGCTCTGTAGTTATGATTTTAGGGTTATATACAGAGACCATGGTACAGGTCCCAGAAGGAACACCAGTGTCAACTCAAGGTCAACATTATGTCCAATAGAAAGAAGGTCATGCTTACCAAGGATGCTCCTTTAAGCTCTCATCTGGTTGTTTACGTTTTGTAAATTGGGTAATTTCTTCTTGCTTGACCTCGCAAGCATCAAAACTTTATTAGCTTGTAGCATTTTATGGGGGATGTGAAAGACAGATTTTTTTAACTAAAAGTGAGTCAATGAAGTCTGCAACAGCCTTCCTGCCAATGCCATCGGCCTCAATAAGATCCTTAGCTATGCCAGGCTTAGCAGGCACACCGATTGACAAAAAGTACAGTTCAATGTCTTCAAAACTAGAACTAAAAGGATTGGTGAAGCCTGAAACTGCCTCTAGTACTCATTCTACTTTGCATCTGAGCAGATTGAATATTTCATTTCAGTGCATTGAAGAGTTGTTTCAATATTGAGCTCTGATGTGATGAGTAATACACCATTCCATCTGTAGTACAAAGCGTAGTTCTAGTTGCTGAAGCCTATAATACCTCTTAGTTGCTTGCCTGATAGGTATGTCAAAAGCATTTCTCAAGCAAAGAACCAATGGTTGTGACACACTAAACCCATTTTGTTCGAGATATTCTTTGCATCTGTGATGTGTATCAAATTTATGAGTGTAATCAGTTACATAGGTACATATTGTGCATAGTTGTTGTGATCGTTTGCAATGAAAATTGGGAACAAGGCATACAGATAGAGATGACATGCAACTCAAAGTTGTTTTCCTTGTAGCCCTAATCAGTGTCAACACCATCTGAATCATATCCATATTCCTTGCCCAGAACTGAGCTGTTTCACAGTGACTGTCTTTCAGAACTTCCGATTTGAATGCATGGTATCTATACTGTTTATGTGAGCAAACAGCGAAGGTTGATAGATCACATTATATTATTAGTTTAAGTCACCATAAATTAATAATGAACTTCAATTTATTTCAGCCTTATAAATTTTCTAAATTCTCTGACAGACTTTATACATGTACAGTCAACAACTTCTATTCAGAGTCTCAGAATAACTTATGTATCATTTGGTAACACACATAACAGTTAAAGCTCAAGGCATTTATTAAATGGATACTTAAAATAGGTAAACGTTGTTAAAAGAAGTACATAAACCTGTGCAAGCATGCAAATAAGTATAAACAGGGCTTGTTAGAGGCATTAACTTAAATGTTTAATGCTATTTTGATGGTAACATACATAACATGGACCTGAAAAATAGTGTAAGCGACTATAATAAAGAACTTTAAATCATTTAAGTAGCAGTTTTATAGATTTACTATATTCTGTGACAGATGTAATACGCGTATAGTCAATAAATACCATACTGATACTCGGAAATAACGCAGGAAACACTAAGTAACGTATACAACTGTAATTACTCAAGATATTTATAAAATTAATACTAAAAATATGTTACTGTGTTATACTAAGTTCATAAACCTGTGTCAGCATGCAAATATGTAGGAATATGTCATGGTTGAGACATTATTAGGGACGTTTAATGCTATTTCGGGGGGTAACGTATATAACGTGCTGTTACACGTTAACGCTGCCACTCTCAGAGGGCTAACATCTTTTGTTTTGTGTCTTATATAATGTAGTTTCAGAAAATCATAGTGTACAAAATTCCCCCTGGGGGGGGAGGGGGGTCTATAGCCAGCTCAAGGCCTATAACTGATCATCTCATCTGGATTTGCACTGTTCGTCAGAATACCCATATACATGTTTCTAGCCAAGAATGAGTGGAAGTCATTAAACAGGTTTATATAATACATAGTATTTGAATGTAACTTACAATTGAATTATGATTCCCAGATAATATGATGTCTTGAGCAAATAATGCTAAGATTGATAATGAATAATACAAATTGTTCCTTCCAAGTGAAATTATTAAATATAATCATTATAGTGCATGTGATTTAAGGGTTGCTTAAGAGGATAAGAAGGCATGATTTCTTATAAAAAATGTTAGACACTTCTTAGGAGATATTTTTTGCAAATTATTAGGAGAATGAAATATGTGACGCGCCATGACATTTTGTGCCCAAATGCGGTAAAACGTGACGTCGGGAAAACGCGCTGCAAAAGTGACGTAATTTATGCAACTGCACTTTGTTGCGCAATTTGTACGTCGCTAAGCGCCATTTGTTAACATCGTTTGAAGCCCAAGAGGCGCATTTCTTCGCAAAGAAATATTTAATTATGGATTAGAAGATTTATACATGTACATACGATTTTTTAAATTATGGAGTTGGAGGAATTACAGATAAGATGACTATTTACAAGCATGTATTAAAAAAACACACAAAAAAACACCGTTTCTCCGACACTTTCTGTATCGGCCGTAGTGCATTTTTATTCTGTTTCTACTGTGCTTATTAAAGACCAGAAAGAACCCAAATGAGTATGACCAGGAAATACCACAACCATACACTGCAGACCAAGACCAGGCCTGATATTATAGTGCATTTTATAAAACAACGGAATCAATTCCATTTCGAACGCAAATTGTATGCGCAAAATGTGTGTCCGTTTCAGTACCTTTTGTCCCCAATCTTGTCGTACAGGACGTGAGCGGTTTTGTTGCCTGTTGTGTTGAGGCGATGCATACAAGTGGAAAGTTCCATTCTACTTATGGGTGATGTGGCATACGATGCTCGTTTCAGTATATGCAATAAGCGTAATACTTTGAGGTACAGTCACAGGAAATAATTATCCGCCGTATTACAACATCGCCATTTAAATCAATGTATTTCCAGATTTTTTGGCAAAATTATTGTCGCAAAACAATAGAAGCTACAACCGCAAAAAAGTACCAAATGAAAGAAAATTGATTTACGCAATATACAATTTTATTGTAGCTTCTTGGTGTCTGTTGTTTTCGTATTGTTGCCATTTAAATACGACGACAAATTTAAATGGTATTTTGGCGACGTTAACTTTAGCGTCAATGGGAATCGTGAAATCTTACTAAAATGAATGTCGCTTTAACGGGACCTACTTGAGAACCAAAATTACAATGTATTTTAATATTTTATTATCTATTGCTATTTGATATTTGACTTCCATCCCCGTAAATTTGTTTAAAAAATGCACCCATTAACATTGCCATGGTAATTTTCACAAACATTCTGGAAATGCACTGTTTAAACTGCGACGGCACGAAGTGGCGAATATCTATGAACACCTGACTGCTCCATGTGTGCTAATAGGGCTACAAGTCTGACTGTTCCGTGTATGCTACATGTAACAAGTGTATTGTATCAGCGTGACAAATGCAAGACTGCTTAATCGGTGATGTGCGTATTACTATATGCTGTAAGATGAAGTCACGAGCTTTTGCTATAAGCGCATTTTGCACGAAATTTGGAAATTCTGCCTTATTACATGTAACTACGTTTATTCAGGCTCGACTTTCGGGCTATCCGTTTTGTTCCATGCGTGTGTTAGAGCCACTTGAAAACTGTGCCAGCTGATCACTTATCGCATTTGCCAACCGCAAATACTCAGACGAGCCTGTTCTAAAGCGCAACCAGAGCATGTAGACCAAGGCTCAAGCCAAACACTACGCTTCTACTGTAGCCCAACTATGTAGCTATATATCCACAAAACGCCTGTGACTGTTACGGGTAAATGTATTGAATGAATCGAGGGTCATTCCTTAGAGGTCATGGTGGTTGAAGCATGTATACATATAACGATTTTAACGCATACGCGCCAAGTACCGACATTTCATAAGTTGTGTAAAATCATGTTCTGTAGCGTTTAAGCCAGGTACACCCCATTTTTATCCGCGCCTAATCTGATCTACTTCAATAATTCCGAAGTTTAGAGTTGGATCCATTTCGATCTGATCTGTGTTTAATTAAGTGTAACTTCGGTGTGTACATGGGCGCAAGCTGATTGTAGTTAATTATGGTTATTTCTGATAAATATGCAACCAAAATTATTCGGATATGTACATGTACACATGTATTCCTGGCAAGTAGATCTAAATGAACCTCGACATATAAGATGCAAATTCATAGGCTACACTGTTCACAACTTCCGCGACTGTAATCTGAGTATTTTAGCATGTGATGCTATCAAATATAAGTGGACAGCATTCACACTAGAAAGAGCCGCTTTCCTTTGAGAAATAAGAAAAAAAAGCGCTTTGGGTATCCATTGCTCTTGACCTGGTTCTAAACATTTTTGCATTGCAAAGATATATTAGCAAGTGACAGCCAAAGAAATATGAAGATAGGGAAGTGGTGGGGACTGGTACATCTGCATGAATCTCTTTGATCCGATGCATCTAGCGATAGGAGGACATAATTCGTCACGTTTTGATATCGAACTCTCAACAAAACATTTGGCTTGATATATTATGTGGGAGCTCATCAACTCTTTTCTCTGCTTTTGTTTTAAGCTGCACAGCATGTTACTTGCTTGAAAATACATTGTACATATACATAATAGAATTTGATTACACCGATTATACGAGATGTCTCGCCGTTTCAATTATGACTGCCTTTAAAATTCAAAACTCTGTTCCAGTGGAAGGTATGCACAATCAGCGAAAAAGAGTGATCAGCAAGACCGAGACAGAGTAAACTGAGTAGTTTGCTTTGGTTTTCTAAGGGAACATTGAAGTGAAGCAATGCATCTGTATTGGTACGAGAGATCTAACACAATTTTTGAACAGAAGAGACACGGCTAAACTACTAATTTATCGATGCCCGACTTTTACGAATTGAATTGATGGGTTCCGGGATCAGCTCTTGACTTGGTGACTACCGCATGCGACACACCACTGAGAGTGCAAACTGACCTTAGTATTTTATAACTACTACTACTGGCAGCACTGCTGCTGATGCTACGTTCCCTCCTCTTTCTACAAATGAATTAGCAAAAGTTACATTGAAAAAAGAAACCCACACACACACACACCTGACGAAAATTCCTGGATCCGCGCATGAATCATATCTGATCGCCTTTTTTAAACGAGCTAACGATCAACTTTCTGATTTGCATAAATACCTATTTTTATCATTGAAAAGACCGCATTCAAACATTTCATACTGTAGCAATAATATTATCTGAATAGAATTTCAAAATTTTCGAAGCCAGGAAAAACGCTTAATCTAATATATTTATATTTTTAAAGAAATAATGTTGACGATTTACCCGCTCAAGTTGTGATCCAAAAATGTTCTAATCGAGAATTTCTGAAGTGAAATTCGTTTCGAACATCCTGAAATAAGCTCGCCAAGTTATATATCAGAAAATTAACGTTGACGTCGCAAACACTTTATATACAATTCCATGACGCAGGGACCTATGAACTATTGCCTATTTCTCAGAAATCGCTTAAGATATCGAACTGAAATTTCATATGTATACTCCAGGGATATATAGGTATCAGAAAATATCAATATCTCAATTTCGACCAGGTACCTCATTTGGACCCAAAATCCCATGGCTGGTCACATATTGCATCTGAAATTCAAAAGAATTTAAAAAAAAAAAAATCCTGAAAGAATTTTTTGAAAAAAATAATTCTGAAAAAAGTCAGCAGACATCACCAAAAGCATGAAAAAATACCCAACATGCAGAGTTAATTACCACTACCATAAGTTAGATCTGCCAAGCACACATGATTCTATAAGTGTACACTGGTTTGGTTTGCACTTATAGTGTTGATCCTGATAAGCTGGCCTGATCAGAACCTAAGCTGATGTTTTGCAACACAACATCCAGGTGGCAATTTGTACTCTCACCCAATACCGTTTTTATTACTTATCAATTTTTGATGTATTTTAATTGTTTTCGTTGATATTTTATAAATTTTAAAATCTATTAGATGAAATACTTTACAAGGGGGCAATGGAAAACTCTTGATAATTGGCAACAGACATACGGTAAATGTTCTAAAATTTCGAACACTAGTTTCCTGCCTAAAAGGACCTAGACAAACAATGCATACCCAGAAGCAGTCTGATCACGGTCTTCCATGTTTGCTATTCTGACAAGCATTTTCTGAATTCTAGCCCTTAAAAACTATCATTTTATTTGAGAAAAGGAAGAGTAAAATTTCGAAATTTTAGAACATTTACTGTAGATCAAAAAGCCTGGAAACAGTGTGAACAAGTTGTTTCCACGGGTGAAAGTTGAAATTTTTGATATCCTATCAACTTTAGAAATTCAAATCTTAAACCTTATCCTTCTAATATTTTTGTCCTGAAAATGCCTTCTGCTTATCATGTCTGCTGTATATTATACAGTAAAACCTGTGTAAAACGGCCACTCAAAAATAGACAAAACAAAGATCTTAATGACAACTGGTAGCTTAATGAAAGTCAAGAGTATTGCAGAATGCTCCCCTTGGAGCATTTTGCAATACTTTTGACCTGCATTAAGCGATAATTGGTCTTGAAAAATAATTTTGGGTCTTTTAGAGAGTGGCCGTTTTACAAAGGTTTTACTGTATTCAGATTACTTTTTAACATGGAAGCTAACTCTAAACCATGATCACATTGCTCCTAAGGTAGCAGTCTGATCTGGGTTTATATTGTTTATAAATATAGGCTACCAATGACATCAGCAGATGAGCTAGCAGACGACAACTGTCATGAAAGGGGAATGGCGGGAAAAATGGTTTAAACTTACAGTATGCCTTCGAAACATTTACAATTTTCAAGTTTGAATGGTCAGATGTCTTTAGATAAGCTTAAGAAAAAATAAGCTATTATGATAACTACCTGTCAAATTCAGTATTTTGAGGTCGATTTTCTATGGAAAGAATTATATGGAAAGCCAGCCTCAACATCCTGAAACCTTTCACCCATACTTGCTTCTTAGGCACATTGATTTGCCTTTGTTGATTCTCACTAGTTTTCAAGTGCAGCCTGTCAGTCCCCAAGGTTATAAAAAATTCATGCTCAACCCAAATGAGCATGAAATTTATCATGCTGACAAATGTTAAAATGCCAACAATTGTTGGCATTTAACATTTATCAGCATGATAAATACAACATCTGAGAGTTGGAAAGCAAATGTCTTCAGGATTTTAGTTTTAATGAGGAGTTGAAATTTCATGCTCAGGTGAGTTGAGCATGAAAAAGGTTTTATAGCCTCGGGGCCAGGTATTTGGTGTGAATATGTATAGAAAATTTATCCAAGATTCCTTTTGATATTATGAAAATAAATAACTGGTTAGGTCTTGTACATGTTTGTTCTATTTATATCTTGTACAGAAAACTTTTATCCATATTGCAAGAATCTTGTTTTATTATGAAATAAACTATGATTGTGGTTAGATCTGGCTTTGTTGATAGCTTGTTTTATTGTGACCCCTTATGCCTTTATGTTGGCCTCCTAGAGAACCATTAACTAGAACCAAATTATTCAGACAGGAAATATGTGTTCAAACAAAATAGTCCCAGATCAGGCTGCTCCTAAAGAAACAGTCAATCGGAACTAGCTAGGCAAATTCCATGGAATCAGACCTCGGATGTACATCGAGGATCTACTTTGATAATGTGACGCTTACATACGTTACATAACATGATGCTGACGTCAAAGAAACCATGCCAACACAATAACATGTGTGATTGCAGCAAAACAAAAGGTTAAATGAAGTTTATGTTTTTTCAATAAAATATCGCTATAGCGATATTTTATTGAAAAATACATAAACTTCATTTATTCTGCCGATTTAACTTTTCGGGTAATCAGAAAAATGGATTTTAATAGAGCTGAACCCACATGCTACAGAACTATTTTCCTTTCTCCAGTTACGGCTAACAAACTGGAGCTTTTTCGTATATAGTACATGTACTATGGATAAAGTGCCTTACGTACACCCGAGGCTTGATTCTATTCTTGAATTGGAGAAACAGTCTTATCAGGTACTATTTGTCTGCTTGCTTAAGCAAATTATTAGCTTACGCGAGTTGATTTGTTTGATTTGATTCTTTACGTCCCAGTCAACATTTTTTCAGTCATGTAGTGATGAGTTTTCCTGTGTTGAACCAGTACTAGGCAGAGGATAAAGTGTCTTTGCTCAAGGATACAACACAGTGCCTCCAGTGAGGCTCGAATCTGCAACCCCTCATTTTCGAGTCAAGCAATCTACCACTGAGCCACCATGCTCCTCATTACCTGAGCTGAAGGCTCATGGTTGAGCTAATAGTATACCAATGGATCCGACATATGTCTGCCCATTAGCATGTCAAAACGTATCCTCTGAAACCACTGGGTCAATTGAACTCAAATTTTATATGGAGACTCCTAAGGGTGAAGGAACAAATGTTTGTGCAAATAGTTCTGGCTGCAAGACCAAGATGGTCACCATGTCCATATTTGGGTTAAAACTCTTCAAAATTTTCCTTGGAACCAAAAGGCCAATAATCTTTGGCATTGGTACATTATGTAGCACTGGGGATGTGGGCCCTATGAAGTGTCTTCAAACGATGATCATAGTTAGACCTTGACCTATCCAACAGCAAGGTTGAATTTGTTTCTGATGCATTTAAGTGGGAAAAATCTTAAAAAGTTGAAGCCAGTGATAGAACTAACTAGATATGTCTAACCAAATGAGACATGACTATAAACAAGTACCAACAGCTGAGATTGACATTTCATCCAAGGTTGCTCATCATGAGAAAATTTGGCTAGAGTTTGTGACCATGTTAGGCTAAAACCAACCTGGCCCAGAGGTTATAAAACTTTTTCATGCTCAACTCAACTGAGCATGGAAATTCAACAACTCATAAAGACTAAAATGCTGAAAAATAAATATTTTTCTTACTTTAAAACTCTTAGATGTTGTATTTATCATGCTAATAAATGTTATAAATGTAAAAATGTCAACAATTGTTGGCATTTTAACATTTATGAGCATGATAAATTTCATGCTCAGTTGAGTTGAGCATGAAAAGTTTTATAATCTCAGGGCTAGCTCTGCTAAAAAAGGCTTGCAAAATATTGAAATTTTGCATATTGAAAGCTTTCTAGAGAACAAATAATCTGACTGTGTGAATCAACTATTATAACAAGGCCATCCTTATGGTGGAAATAAATAACTTAAGAAACGAGCGACTCCTCAATATTTATTTATATCAACCACAATATAACACTAACAATATAGCAGCTTTATATTTGTAGAAATAAACATTTGATTAAAACTTGACTGGAATGGCTACGAACAGTCTTATAAAAATGCATATTCTATAATATTTATGCAATTTGTTGTAAATATAATCAGCAGTTTTCTCTACTTTTACTGGCATAGGGACACTAAAAATGCAAATTAGCTGAAAATTTAGATACATATAAAATGTCAATATCTTGTTCTTCAGCAGTAACCACTTTATACATTATCCTTTTGGCCCCATTTTTAAGGGAAGTAACTTTGTTGACTTTACTGAAAGCAACTTTCTTGTGCAAGAAATTTGCTTTGTGAAAATTGCAAAAGTTAACTCACTTTATTTACTTCTAAAATGGTAATTACCCTCTAATAGTGTTCAATATATACAGTTAAACCTGTGTAGAAGGGCCACTCTCAAAGACAAAAAAATGGTTTTCAATACCTATTATCGCTTAATGCAGGTCAAAAGTATTGCATAATGCTCCAAAGAGAGCATTCTGCAATACTTTTTACCTGCATTTAGCGATAATTGGTCTTGAAAACCAATTTTTGGTCTTTTGAGAGTGTATATGTACCATTATCTCATGGGCAGGCCCATAAACTGTTAAGATACAATAAAACCTGTGTAAAACGGCCACTCTCAAAAATACTAAAAATTGGTTTTCAAGACCAATTATAGCTTAATGCAGGTCAAAAGTATTGTAGAATGCTCCAATCGGAGCATTCTGCAATACTTTCAACCTTCATTAAGCTACCATTTGTCATTTAGATCTTTGTTTTGCCTATTTTTGAGTGGCAGTTTTACTTAGATTTTACTGTATTATTAACAAACAGGTCTGCAAAATCTCGGAAATCTTGGACACAAATTATAGCTCAGGTGTGGTACAAGTCTGACCTGGGTACTGACAGGTAGTATAGGTTTCATATCTCAATAGAAATGCAGTTGATGTCATGATTCTGCATGATTGAACGTTCATACAAAATCTATTATTTTGCCCTGTTTTCGATGATTGGGTCAGTCTTTTTTCGGATGCTTCCGGACCACTAGGAGAGAACATACAGCAAAATGCAGACAAAAATCTCCAAATCTAGCCCTCTGCCGTCAGAATCACATGTATTTTTACCTACCATTTTTACATCATTTTCATTTTTGATTTTTGAAAGGGTTCAGATGGTAATCCATTTATTTGTAATCTTTAATTTGTAAAGGGAACCTCAGGCTGCTGGAGGCCACGCCATAAATATCAGCAGTCGTTGAATTGCACGATCAACAAACTACCATTTAGGAATGATTGGAAAAGTTATGATTGTGTATTTGCACGATAATTTTGATCACAGATTTCTGAGATCCTACAGACCTGTTGAATAAATATTCACAAACTTAACACACATGCACTGTTTTCTGTTGAAACATTATAAAAAATTGTCTGTTATATAGAGAATTACTAAATTTACAAAAGTTTAACATGTAGCTAAGAAAAAGTATATCACAACTCAAATTTTTGGACGGAATGAACAACTCAATCAGGCCTCAGTCACAGAAAAAAGCCTTTAACAACAACAGTACTAAAATAAGGCTACATTGTACATTTGACTCAATAACTTGAATCCTTTTACCTTTATTTCCCATCAAAAGATACACATGTACAGTAAAACCTGTCTAAAATGGCCACTCTCAAAAAGACCTAAAATTGATTTTCAATACCTATAATCGCTTAATGCAGGTCAAAAGTATTGCAGAATGCTCCAAGGGGAGCATTCTGCAATACTTTTGACCTTCATTAAGCTTCCTTTTGCCATTAAGACCATTGTTTTGTCTATTTTTGAGTGGCCGCTTAACACAGGTTTTACTGTACATTGTATTTACACACCAACTCCTTGTATCTCAACTAGGGCTTACACATTTACATAGCTCTCATTTCAATGCAATAAACATTTACTAAACTTCTACTATTTAACCCTCTTTTAATTTGGATACCTGTAAACAGGTACTTTGGCAAACAGTGAAGATCCAGATGAAATGCAGCATAAGATAGGATTTCATCAAGGCCTTAACCATTTGCTATGATAAAGAACAATCTTCATGAACAGAAATACATTTCATAGAAATTTTGACCAGAAACTCCTTAATATACAAAATGGACGATTCCATACTTTTAGTATCAATATATGTAAGGGTTAATCCATCAGAATGAAAAGTGTTAAATTAACTTTTGCAAAGGGCAACAATTTTTTAATTAATACACCAAATTAATGAGACATTCCGATATATTTATACCAGCATACGTATCAGCATGCATAAGGTTTTCAAAAAATAAAAGTCGTAGACCTATATATTTCAACCTGTCCCAGCCAGGAATCAAACCCAGGTCACTGGATCTACAGGCAAACACTCTACCATGTTGTTGTAAAAGCAAGGCAGTAGAAGTGTATTTGTATATACCTAGACGCTGTGACATAGAGATAAATTAATCTATTGGCTACTGTGAAATATTCAAGAGATAAGTTGAGAGTAAACAGAATTGTTTAGTTTTCCCAACTTTATTGAAACGTTAACAAAATTCTGTATATATGGCAGCCCTTAGAACTCCGTCTACTGATAACTAAATATGAAACCTCTGGTCCATGGATTCAAGTTAACAAATACCAAAAATGTACTTGCATGATATGTAAATTCATATGGAATTCATACATATAATGACTGTTAAACTTATACAACAATTAGTGCAATCAGCCATATTCCACTAACTGGACACATATACAATAAGATATTCTTATAAAAAAGTAAAGACCATTCCATTGGGATAGAGAGGGTTAAAAATGATTCTTCCAGGGAGAATTCTTCAACCTTTTGTCATGGTTTACTTCAACATTGAAATGTATGTCATGGTTTATGCATGATGTCATGGTTTAAGCATGATGTCATGGTTTATGTATGTTAAAATTTATGCATGATGTCATGGTTTAAGTATGTTAAAATTTATGCATGATGTCATGGTTTATGTATGTCAAAAATTCTTCAATAGTATACTTTACCATTAGAAACCCACTAATACATTGAAAAGCAATCAAAAAATATGATTCTATACCCTATAAGACAAGAAATGACCAATACAAATATAAGACCAAAATCAGCCTGCTAGTAAATGACCACTTTTATAGTATTCTAGCTTTTTTCATGAAAAAATAAAGACATGCCCTGAGTACACAACTCTGGGTTATACACAGCTCAGACTGATCTACATCTGAGGGGACAAAAATTCCACTCGTCTGCTCAAAATTAAGAATGAAATCTAGACAGGACAAGTGATTCTTTCCTAAGCACTCGTCCTACAGGACGAGTGCTTTGGGAAGAATTACTCAAGGGAGTAATATTACATAAGACTCACTCCCTTTTGTTCTTTATTGTATACGCTTTCAAAGGACAAGTGCATGACATTGTGTTTGCATGACGAGTGAAAATTGTTAGTCACTCGTCCTGCAAGACAAGTGCAATATTGAAATATTTTTGTCCCCTGCATCTTCTTTTTTCTAAAATACTGTACATTCATAATTTTTGTGAGACTTTTTTCTTATTGCGAATAGCGTTAAAAAGGCATATTTGCGATGTTAAAAATATGCATCTGGAGCATGACTTACGTACATCAGTAAACAGCAGCATGATTTTGCCATATCACATTTTGCGAGATTTTTTTCTTGAATGACGAAGTTTCGCAAAAATAAAACCCTTACCAAAAAATCTGAATTTACAGTATCGGGTTTATCCTAAATACTTGGACAAATCAATTCCTTAACTTCATTTGATGAGGTCCATTTGAGTACCCTGATGCGGAGTGTAAAATGTTGTTGATGAATGGCAAAACAGTGTAGACTCAAATCAGTCTCAAGGTTGGAGAAAACCAAGGATTTTCGTTTTTTAAATGAATTTTGAAGTCACAGACAGAACGAATTTAATAAATTTCATCAAAATTTGGTTTGAAATTTTCAATGACCAGTCCATAACTAGTAGCAAACTCTAACACAGTCAGCTGAGTGTGACACGTAGCGACCCCCCAAAAAAAAACTTTTCTTGGCTTTCCTAGGTATAAACCAGTTCTGCCGGGTTGGTTTAAGATTTGTGTGTTGGTTTTATAGTGGGAACACCCAAAGGTTCACCGAAAGTGGTTTATAGAGAAGCAGGGTATCGAACCTGCGACCCCTGGTTTACAAGGCATAGGTTTATCCCCTACACCACGGCGGCTCAAACTGGCAGACCTCAATAAACATGCCATAACCAGTGCTAATTTCGGTCAGTGATGTATTAAATAACTGTGCATCATGTAACAATGTGTACTTTAAGTTGATGGCAGATGTTGCTACTGACCATTGAAAATGGATTTAAGAAGTCATGACTTAATAAAGGTCTAAATGATCAAATAAGAATCAAATAGAGCTTGTGCTATATTTATATTAAAAAATATCCATAAAAAGCGACATCACATGAATATTGTGCTGACAGACTGTGTCAGTGTGTGCATGTGCAGGCCTTTGTTGTTCTATATAAAAATTTGATTTCTAATGATGCCACACTTAGTGAAATTTATGAGAACAAGTAATATCAAAGAGTTGTTTTTTTGAGCCAGCTCATAATAGTATAGGCTAGTAGCCATGGCACAGACAAGCCTGCCTAACAGTAATAATCGTGGCTGCAAACACAATGCTTAGATCAGTACTAGTCTGTTGCTAAAGATACCCTTCACTCTTGTTTGGGCATTACGCTAATAGCCCTAGTGCAGCAGTGGTTAACAGGTCGGTCCGAAGATTGAGATAACTTGGGTTTGAATCCCATCGCGGACATTTCTTTAGAAATTTCTCTATCCCTGATCGGACTGCAAGACTGATATGGGTCTACTCTGTTCAGTCCTATGTATCCAAATTTTTAGGTAACATTTAGTATAGATCTCCTATATGCATCCCCACAGTTTTAAAATAGTTTACCCTATATACACTGATACACTTTTACTTATATTACCCTCAGTATGAGAAAAACATGCAATTTGCTATTTATGAATGTATGGATTTATGAACTCTTTGTGTGCCAGTGTAATCTGCTGATAACCTTTGCAAACAGTTTGGACCCATATCAGGTCCGACTTTCTGTCGGTCCTGATATGGGTCCAAATTGTCTGACACACTGATAGTGTTCCTGAAAGAATTTTTTGAAAAAGTTAATTTTGAAAAAAGTCAGCAGACAACAACAAAAGCATGAAAAATTATGCGGCACCCAAAGAGCTTAGAAATATACCCTTTTATGTTTTACAAGCAATGCATATCAATGAAATGTAGAAAAATATGATAAGGCAGTTTTTCTAGGGATAATTATCAGCAGGAAAATATGGTAAACATTCTGAAATTTTGAACGCTTCTTATAATGATCTCGACTTAAATTCACTAAATGCTTGCAAGAAAAATAACAAAAGTGAAGACCATGACCAGTTTGTTTGATTTGATTCTTAACGTCCCATCAACAATCTTTCAGTTAAACAAGGACAGGTCTTCATGGGTTGAACCAGTACTAAGCTAGGATAAATGTGTCTTGCTCAAGGACCACAACGTAGTGACGCCGGTGAGGCTCAAACCTGTGGCCCCTCGATCTCGAGTCAAGCACTCTACCACTGAGCCACTGCGCTCCCAAAGAAGACCATGAAGAGATTTCTCCTGTAGTACACACTTGTCTAAACCTTTTAGTCAATGTACTACTAATGTTCAATATTTTAGAATGTTTACCATTGTTTACATTATTTATATGTTTGTTTTGTTTGCTTGATTTGATTCTTTACGCCCCATCAACAATCTTTCAGTTAAACAGGGACGGGTCTTCCTGGGTTGAACCAGTACTAAGCTAGGATAAATGTGTCTTGCCATAGGACCACAACGCAGTGATGCCGGTGAGGCTTGAACCTGCGGCCCTTCGGTCTCGAGTCAAGTACTCTACCACTGAGCCACTGCGCTCCCTTATTTACATGTAACATTTACAACATATCAATAACAATTAAATATAAGTTTTCCTTTATAAGCTGGTGCCCACTAGGAAAACAAGCAAATTCAGAGAATGTACATGCATGTGCCTACATCCCTTAAGTAACAATAACTACACTATTTACAACCACGCAACTACCAACTTAGCAATATGTTCCAATGAAACATCTCCAGATAAGCTGTCAAAGCATAAAATAGGCAGTTTTTATTATCATAACAACATAAAAAATTGTTCCTTTCTACATGCTTATTTCACTGAAACAATTAAAGTAGTTGAGAATTTGCTAAAAGAAATGCTTATTAAGAAAAACTAATTCATTGAAAAGACATATGTTGTTGGTACACATTGGAATTGCCTCAGGCAATTCCAATGTGTAACAATAACATTATGATACTTGCAACAATAAATTAAAAACAAATTTGAAATTTTCGCTAACCAAGTAACATGTTCATTGTTTTTTACACTTTTTAACATCTCAAGCTGACAATCTGTGTAAAAACTGTTATTTTAACACAAATTGTTTATAAGTGCATAACAGTTATATATCCAAACTACCTATTTGCTTACCTGGTAGTTGCATGATTGTAAAATAACCAATTAGACATTGAGTTTTCCCTCTTTAGCATCTTTAAGGTTGATAGTTTTAGTAAACATTGCGGTCTTCTTCATCTTCTTCCAGCGACTCTGAGACATTTTCTCCTTCTGACGTCTTCTCTGTTCCTCTCTAGCAACACGCCTCTCTTCCTTCTCCTTTTCCTGTAAAATAGTTTCACAGATATGATGATGTAGATATGGAGGGTAAATACAGTAAAACCTGTCTAAAACGGCCACTCTCAAAAAGACCAAAAATGGGTTTTAAAGACCAATTATTGCATAATGCAGGTCAAAAGTATTGCAGAATGCTCCCCCTTAGAGCATTCTGCAATATTTTAGACCAGCATTATGTTTGTTTGATTTGATTCTTTATGTCCCATCAACAATCTTTCAGTTAAACAGGCACGGGTCTTCATGGGTTGACCCAGTACTATAAGCAAGGATAAATGTGTCTTGCTCAAGGACCACAACGCAGTGACGCCGATGAGGCTCAAACCCGCGACCCCTCGGTCTTGAGTCAAGCAGTCTACCACTGAGCCACTGCGCTCCCCTATTAGACCTGCATTAAGCTACAGTTTATCATTAAGATACTTTTTTGTCTGTTTTTGAGTGGCCCCTTAAGACAGGTTTTACTGTAGAATCTAAAATTCATACTCAATTTTATTATAGCATTCATTAAACTTCTTGGAAAAATGATAAGATGCAAGGCTTTGCTGAGCCTGCCTATATATTATCATTTTAATTCCAACTTCTTTAATAAATTCAATAATTAATGAGCACACATTTTATTTTCTTTTTACCTCAGGCATGTTGTTAGAATAAGTACAGAATTGTTCATTTTGTATTTTACGGGGTCACACGTCTATACTGTGTTTCTGTCCCTTAAGATAGTTTTTATCTAAGCAAACAGTACAGACACTGACGAAATTGTACTGTATAAATGCTTGATTAACCCTTTGTATTCGGGGAAACCCCTAAACGGGTACTTTTATAAACAATGGAGACCCATATGATAATGCGGCATTTCATCAGGGTCTACACTGTTTGTAAAGGTAAAAAAAATCTTTAGACAAAAAATACCAATTTTTTTTTTAAAATTATAACCTGACATCCCTAAATGTGTACAATGAACTATCCCAGGTTTATTGAATCAAATGAGAAGGAAAGATCAGTTGGTATACAAAGGGTTAAGCTTTTGCGAGTTTCAAATGCAGAATTAACAATTTTTAATCTGTATGTTTTGAATTCATATGAATAGAAAATACTTTCATCAGAAGAAGTCAAAGTTAAATACCACATTCTAACACACCTCGCCTATATAGCATATGCTAAAAAACGTGTTCTATCAAAAAAAATAATGTCAAAGTTTTGAAAGCGCGGGGAAAGCACATGCTAGCTGACATCAATTGCCACTGCAAAATGATATTAGTCATGGCGTTAGACGGTGTAACATCGTTTTGAAGCTCAATTGAAAGACATTACAAATACATGTAAACATTTGCGAAACAGTCCAACAATTGCATGATTTCTTCAGTGCAATGGCGGTAAGTTGGAAGAAGCTGATGACTTCAAATGTGTTTTCAGCCTTTATTGTGTGTTAGAATCGAAAGAGAATCAGCTCTAGTGTGTGATTTGTTCAGTAGTAATTCTCTGTTTGTCGGTCAGTTGTATGAAGATTTTTTTAAGACACTCTCTTACTTACCGATTGGTACCATTTATTTGGGAAAGCCCTTCGACCATCTCGAGCTGGCTGGGAATATTTTATTTGATATTTCTGGCGTTCTTTTGTTGTCACACTCTGTTCAACAACTAGAACAATCTTCGCCCACTGAAAAATAGTTTAAGGCAATATTGTATGCATGCACCAAATTATGTAAAAATGTAGCCACACTTACATTTCGGCCAGCTCATGAAATTCTGGCATTTACAGTTAAACCTGTGCAAAATGGCAACTCTCAAAAAGACTGAAAATTGGTTTTCAATACCAATTATCGCTTAATGCAGGTCAAAAGTATTACAGAATGCTCCAAGGGGAGCATTCTGCAATACTTTCGACCTCCATTAAGCTACCATTTGTCATTAAGACCTTTGTTTTGTTTATTTTTGAGTGGCGGTTTTACACAGGTTTTACTGTATTGCATATGTGTAAAACCTCTCTATAACCTTGCATGTGCAGCTATTGAGTGGGGCCTTGGGGTCTCATTTTTGGACTGAGCTTTTATCTAATTCCAAACTATGGAAGCAAGCAGCCAAGACTCTGGCAAGATCACACAGATGTGCAGACAGGTTGGAGTCTTTACCACTCACTGATGCAATAAGTAACAAAATTTCACATGCCTGCTCATTTTAATGTAAAATCCAGATCATGCTGTGAGAAATGGTAATCTAAAATGATGTTACTAATGCTTATGAATTTGCATTAAAAATCAGTGTCGCAAGCTATTAACAGCCATGTTTTAACAGGCAAAAAAACATGTAGTAATGAGGCAATTCACATGCTGTTGATGCACGGCTTTTGTACTTTACATATATGCATTCAAGGCCATCACAAAAATTGATGTCATCAACAGTAACATGCATAGAAACGAACGTAATTTAGTGACGTTATGATGACGTCAGTCTTTGCTCCGGAACAGGCGTTTTCAAAACCTACAAATCCATTATAGTAATACAAAAATGAACTTTTCGAAGCATTTTTCCAAAGTTTTCAAGTGACAGAATGACTATGCAACAATAACGATCAAACATGATTTTCTTATATACTAAGATCTGCTAGACTCCTCGGGGGCCGTTAAAACCTTCGCCTTTCAGGTTCAGGTTTCAACACCACCCTCTGGGTGTCCAGCAGATGTTTATACTAGAAAATCATGATTGATCCCAATATTAATCAACTCTCAAGATAGTTTATGGGTACACTGCACTAAACATTCATGAAAATCTGGCCCCGCCTTTTGTGGGGAGAGCATATACTTTACATTAGAGCTTAGATGACATCATTCTTCAATATTCATTGATTGACACATGTTGTGGCGTGTTTGATTAAAAGATGCGAGTCATAGTCCGTTTTGATGGAGATGGCCAAGGTGATAAATTCTGGTACCAGACTGATAACAGATGGGTTTTGCTTCTTGGACCCCCTTGAAGAGCTATCTATATCAGCAAACATGTTGTTTCGGAGTATGTCAGTTTAAAGGAATATAGTGCGGGACTGAGCTGGGAAACATGTAGTTATTATTCATTGAAACTAGCCGGCAAGGATGATATTTTAAAATGAGGCCAGTTTGGTAAACTTTGTATGTATAGTTTTCGAACAAGGTGTTAAAATGTTAACATTGTCGTCTATGGAAAACCCATATAGTGGAGTGCAACCCAAATGCAAGCTTAGGAAATTTACCCTTAGCTGGCCTTTCGCTTCAATATAGAAAATTATTGATATTGTCTGGTATTTATCCCTCCTTTTCTTTTAGTCACTCTCAGCTGAGTGGTATAGATGCACCAAGTTTCTGATAATAAGATAAAGCATTGATCTTAGTGCCATCTAGTGTCAAAGATTTAAAACATTGGTTTTCGTTATGACTTCCATCCTCAAGGTGGTAGAGGTGGAGGTATAGAAAGAGCATGGTCACTCTTTTTGGTCATTCTATGCCACAGATAATTTGACAGGAGACAAATACACTGTCAAATGGCTGTAACAAAGTGCGATTTTTTTGTTTGATTTGATTCTTTACGTCCACTCAACAATCTTTCAGTTATGCGGGACGGTTCTTCCTGGGTTTAACCAGTACTAAGCTAGGATAAATGTGTCTTGCTCAAGGACAAAAATTGATGACCTAGAAACCCTCCAGATAGTGTACAAGGTCTGGACATAGCATTGCCCATTTACTGACAGCAGACATTTTATGGGCCTTTGGTACATGAAAGACACAATTTCAGGTAAATTCGCTATTTTTTCTCACCTCTTCCCTCTGTTTTGGTATGCCATATACTTGTTTTGTGCCTTTATATAGTAAAGGGAGTTGATGTACATTTTACGTCCCATGGATGCCATGGAAAATCAATATTTTTACCATTTTCATCAATGAATTGGGGGTATACTTGGGATAATTAGGCAAACAGCATGATGAATAGGGTTTTCTGAACATCTGTCTGGTTTCTTGTATTTTTAAAAGCATTGTGTTACATTCTGAGCAACAATAGTATACATAAAAGCAATGAAGTATGAGCTAGAGTCGAAAAACTTATCTTTATTTCTCCAAAATGCAAATGTCTGCCATGTTTGAACTTGTTTTAATGGCCATAAATGTATTATTTTTCAACAGATTTTTATAAAACTTTGCACGTATGCTACAAATTTATTGGCCTTGCACTAAATGGACCCTTTAAGAGGAATGCAGCAAATTTTGTTTTTGATTTAGGGTACACTGCACTAAATATTCATGAAATCTGGCCCTGCCTTTTGTGGGGAGAGCATATACTTTACATTAGAGCTAAGATGACGTCATTCTTCAATATTCCTTGAGTGACAGGTGTTATGGCGTGTTTGATTAAAAGATGCGAGTCATAGTCTGTTTTGATGGAGATAGCCAAGGTGATAAATTCCGGTACCAGGTTGATACCAGATGGGTTTTGCTTCTTGGACCCCCTGAAAGAGCTATCTATATTAGGAAACATGTTGTTTCGTAGTATGTCAGTTTAAAAGAATATAGTGCTGGAGTGAGCTAGGAAACATGTAGTTATTATTCATTGAAACTAACCGGCAAGGATTATAAAATGAGGCCGGTTTGGTAAATTTTGCATAAATAGTTTTAGAACAAGGTGTTAAAATGTTAACATTGTTGTCTATGGAAAACTTTAACGTGGAGTGCAACCTTATGACCCCCTACATAACCACCCTATCCTGTGCATAAAATAAAGAGAGCTTACAAAATGGGAAAATAGCAAAGTTTTATTGAGTTTGTTCATTAGAGTTTGTTCATTAGAGATATAGACAAACCTGTCTGAAATATTCCTTCTGTGTTTCTGCGACTAGCTGGTATGTGTTACCCATCATAGCGATCAACATGTTTACCAATAACAGTGTCACCATAATCATATATACCATGAAGATTATCTGAAAGTAAGAAAAAATATACTGTATTTGACCTAATAAGAGCACATGATCTTTTAACCCATTTAAGCCAAATGGAATTTCCCACTTTTATCAATTGGACCAGTCCATTTCCATTTTAAGGGTGGTCGTTTTTTTTTTGTTTTTTTTTCATTTATTCAAATTTTAATAGAACATTATGTAAGCAAACAGTGGAGAACCTGAGTGTGGCATCTGATCTGCTTCTGCACTGTTTGCCAATGTCCCATAAAAAGGACGCTAGGCTCACACAGAGGTACATGAAGGTTGTTTACCTCATGACAAAAACGATTCAGATAAAACCGTATACAATTTGCAGTTCACATCAGCTTGGATTAGAAGTTGAAAGACCAGAGGAGCCGTGGATCAAATTGGGGACCCCTGGGTACAAGGCAGGTGGTTTATCCACCACACCACACCAGATCCTATTTATTTGGAATGGTTTGGTGTACATATCAAAAAGGTGACAGTTTAGATTTGCGAATGCCAATTCCTGTCACTGAAGATTGTTTTTATCGTAGCAAATACCAGTAGTGCAGGTCCTTTTGAAATGCAAGGTTCTTTGGCTCTTCATATGGATCTTCACTGCTAACTACCTGTTTGTGGACTTCCATTATTAAAAGGGTTAAAATAAAACTGGTATATCATTCATTCTACGTTAAATGGTTAAAATATGAAAATACATTGTCCCACGCTTGTAAAATATTCTTATTGCATGATATGTTAAGGCATTGGGTTTTGTATAACTCATCTAACACCTGTTTGAGGTTTCTTACATAAAAAAAGTTTAGATTATGAATAGAAAAATGTAATTTTTTAATAGACAATGCTTCTAAATCTACCAAATTCTCGTGTCACTGGTTTATGTTCTTCAAAAGTAGTTATTTTATAGGCCCATTTACATGTATTTTATCAAAAAAAAGTTTTTTGTGTAAACCTAAGATACGATTAAATAGACTGTCGATACTTTTTACCTGTTTCAGATATAAAAATTTTGATGAAAAATTATAATAACTTGTCCCTATTTTTAAAGTAAGATACGTTACAGTCTTTATCTTGGTCTTAGCATTTCCAAATTATGTTTATTTTTAGTATGCAACTGATTATTTTAGATGTAAATATATCAGTATAAAAGATTTAAACCACAAAACTGTACTGTGATTTATATTAATAAAAACAAACACAAAGGTTTCATCCAGGATACAAAAACACCAAATTTTTTGGTAAGATACGTGACAGTGTTTTTCGAGTGCACTTCAGTCTATTATAAAGCTTTACCCTAACCCTTGCCCGCACAATACTGCCGAATGTTTACTTAAGGGAAAGTAATAAAGCATTCGTGGAATACTAGTTAAACCTGTCTAAAATGGACTTAAACATTTTACTGGAATAAGATACATTAAAATAAGATATGTGACGCTCGATTAGAAGGCTGCATCTCTATGCTGATGAATCAAGTGTACCCCTGTATTCACATGTGATAATTTATTTATATTGTCAGCGGAAGCACTGGGCACTGTTTTTTACTCATAGCTCAAGGTTATGAAGCGGGACAACTAGGAATTTTTGAATTTTACAAAATCACAAATCTTTGAGAAACAAAGGTACAATATCGTTGAAAATATTATATTGTACAATATGAAGCATTAGAAACTACTTGAAATATGAAAGTCTAAAAAACAATTAGCCAAACAAATTACCTTTTGGACAATTTGAAAAAAGAAAACATTGCCTACAACAGATCCTTTCAGCGAAACGTATCTTATGAAAAGTCACGTATCTTATTGAAAACAAAAATGGAATATTTTGTCACAGCAAGAATTAATCAGTCATATTTTGTTATAAAATTGAATTAACAGCACATGTGAATATTTTATTTCAAAAAATAGTATACTGGGCTCTTTGAGTTCAGATTATTTTGCATAACGTACCTTATGTTATTGTAACATATATTATGAAATCAGCGCTTCCTGTCATCTGAAGTCACAACTTAAGAAAATGTTGACGCAAAAGATGTCATGGCTGATTAAAAATGATGTTGTCTTATGTTACAATATTTCCTTATCAGTGAAATGAAAATAACCCAATTTCTTCATATGAATCTTGTGTATTTCATGTTTGTTTTTAAAGAATGTAAAATGGGCTATTTAAATGTAATTGCAAATGTAACTCAACGTCTGATTAGATAACGTCCTTAATTTGCGACTCATGGTGAAGTTATGTGTAGCATTGTCAAACATGTTGCAAATGGAAAGCGTCAGCGTCAGTTAAGGGTATCAAAATCTGATATTGAAATAATCAAAGTGACATTTGAGCTGAAAGCATAAGATACGTTACAATCCCTTTGTAGACACTTGCTGGAATGACCGTTGGAATGATTGGTTTAATTGTTTGACTATGGATAGTTTAATGATAGTTTATGAATTAGTTTGTGTTTGTTCTGATTCACTAGGATAACTGATAATATTTTACATCATTTTCTACAAATACCGCTTTTACTCTGCAATTATGCACCCTATCTGTTTTGTATGCTCTGCTGGTTTTGAATTGATTGTTTTAATATATATAGGATAAACATTTTTAATCAGTTATTGTACTAGACTCACTACTAGTCAATTTAATCAAACATGATGATTCAGGGTATGTCATCAAGTGGATGTACATTGTATGAACAGATGAGACTCAATATTTGTAAGATACGTTACAAAATGGTCTGTTTTTCAGAATGCTTATTGTGGTTATATAGAATACATAGTGTGTATGGAACCAAATTGATATAATCATATAACATTGCAACTTAGAAATTATACAAAAATGTCATGTGTTAAAATGGATATTTGATTTTTATCGATTAAAAAAAAAGAGATGATATTAATAAAACTAATTTCTTTCAATTTGACATTCAATCTTCTTGCGCAGTACCACATGATGAAGACCACTATTTTTAAACACTTATTATATAGCTATACATTATTCACGAGGGTATTTAAAAACATAGTTTGCATTCTCTAATATTCAACTACACTGAGTATTTTATCCTTATATATACTGTAACGTATCTTACGTTGTGAGGATAGCACACCTGTTTACGTCAATATTTTTCTTTCAAAAAAGCTTTATTTTGGTACACTGAAGTTTGTTTCCGTAGATTAAAACGTTATTTTGTCAGATACAAACTTCATTTATCAAATCTAAAGTATTTGATTTTCAACTTTTCTGATTTCACAATTGGCCAAGTTAACGTAGAATGAATGATATGACACTGGTACTTGGTAATGGTATTTGGAAAGAAGATGTACCAGTTTGTCATTTAATGTATTTCCAAATTGGAGGGTCCTTTAATTTACGTCCCCATTGAAAAAAGTTAGAATCACTAATATTGCAATAGGAAACAATTAATTTATTGTATATACATCTAGATAGTTAAAACTTCAAATTTGAAAAGAATACAACATTAAATACAATAAAATCTGTCTTGAGTGGTCACTCAAAAATAAGACAAAAAATAGGTTTTCAAGACATATAATCGCTTAATGCATGCCAAAAGTATTTCAGAATGCTCCTGTGGAGCATTCTGAAGTACTTTTGACCTGCATTAATGTACCACTAATGTGTATGGATTTTAGATCTTTGTTTAGTCTTTTTTTTGAGTGCCGCTTATGACACTGAGACAGGTATCATTATAGCTTCAAAAGGTTCAATTCTTTTTATATGCATGAGGTGTGGTTAGTGGGAAGGAAGTTTGTGTGCATCAAAATGGTTATTTCAACAAAGTGAAAAATGGAGCAAACAGGGAAATGGTGATTTGAACATTTAAAACTGTTAAAACATTCATTTTACACACAAATTCAGTGACAACTCACATGATGCAGCCTAGTTAACATCAGCTGAAAAGTTCTCACACATACTATAGTTACACTTTAACATTGTATTCTGATGGATTTTCATATACATATTGATGCAATAAGTATCGGACTGACTATTGTGCACTTTAAGGGGTCACAGGGAGAATTTTCTAAATGTTGATGTTTTTTTCTTTCCCTGCAGGTTGTTTTAATCTTAATAAACAGTGCAGACCCTGATGAAATGCAGCATTATGCTGCATTTCATCTGGGTCTTCACTGTTTGTCAAAGTACCCGTTCAGGGGTTTCCAGTATACAAAGGGTTAAGATAATAGAACAGAATACTACATTTCATTTCCAATTTTGGACTTTGGAGTGACATCCAGCTTATAATACACATATAGCATCCAAATGTATATAATATGCTCACATACATGAATCAGAGTGCCATAAGGCCCTGAAGCACTAACATGACACTCAGTTACAATATTTACTTATCATAATGATTTAAAAATAATGTTTAATTAGATCAAGATTAACTTATAATCATCATTTGAACAAACATGGCATCTGCAAATCTATAAACAAGGCTCAGGATTACTGGCCCTTTGGTTAAGAAGAAGATTTTTGAAGTGTTGTTACCTGATATGGGCATAGCTGCCATTTTGGTCATATGACCTAGACCATAATTATAGTCAAATTTAGGTGGTCTCATAAATGAATGCTCTATATTTGACTTCAATTGGCCCTTTGGTTTATATATTCAAAACTGTTAAAAAATATTTCTGATATAGTGATGGCATTTTCAGGGTGACCTTGGCTGAAAGGTCAACTTTGGTACTTATCAACACATGTAGTCATCTTGTTAGTTGAACATATATCCAGTAAGCATGATGACTGGCTTCAACAGTAATCAAAAGAAAAATCCCATATAAATATACAAGCCTCTGGTGCCGCACGAACTCCCAACTCCTCCATCTCAAGTCAAGCACTCTACCACTGAGCCATCGCCCTCCTCTTGACAGACAGACAACAAAACATCTGGTATACTTATAGCTTACCCATGATCCTTCTGCTCAGGAGAGCTAATGACAGTTAACAAACATAAAACAACTTACAGACACAAGCCATGGGTATTTTGAAGTTCCAAATATTCCTGTTATGTCTTCAAAATCCCCAACGGACATAGTGAACACCCCTAAAACTGACTCTGCGGGGTGCTGAAACACACAAGGGTCCTGCTCGGGATCACAGCTACTACCAATGAAAGCTATAAAGAAAGCTGCAACAAAACCACAATAAAAGCCACTACTGAACTTAAAAGGTACAAGTAATACACATTTTCAAGGGAGACAACTTCTAAGTTTGAGGAATTACAGTCCTTATTGAAAGCCCTCCTTTTCTTAACTCAATTCGGTCCTTCTGAGTGCAACAGGGTAAAATGTAAAAATTTGCTCCAAGAAGAACAGACCTCTTTTAAGAAGGAGTTCATATTAACACTTTTGCACCCAGAGTGGCAAAAATTTAGATGACCATTTTTTCTCGGATACAAGTAATGAAATTAATAATATTGATATCAAAATTATGATCATTAACTCTTGCATGATGGGTAAATTTTCATGCTTTTGTTGTTATTTGTTATTTTTTCAAAATTAACTTTTTCAAAAAAATCTAGTTTGAACATATACTGAAGGACTTTAGAAACGCACCAGTTATATATTCACTGTATCTTCCACGTAGTTTATTTGAGGATGTTTTCTTTATCACTTTTTTATCCGCTTACACAATGGACCATGATCTGCCATAGTTTCGATTTGATAATGCGGTTCATTCTGACGTTAGTGTTTTTCAACAATTGTCCTCTGACAGCTGTCAGATTAGTTCAATTTAAAAGCAAACACTTTGAGCTGGTAGCCAGATGTCTAAACCAACCGAAAAACAAGAAGAGTTTCGGATATAATCGGAAATAATCATTTGATTACACTCCCAGTCGCAGCGTTTCTTTGCTAACGTCAGTCTTAATTTTTCAAACAGCAATAACAGGCGGATGACGTTCGCGCATGTCTCCATACTTTTGTTTTCTACGCAACGGGTTGTTGAGTATCTTGTAGCACTAAAACATTTTGATTATTCCTGATCCTTAGGCTATAAACAGCCAATTACGTCAAAAACAATAATGACGTCACCTAGACGAAATGAACATTACCAGAGGCCTAAAACTTCATGATTTGATTTTGTCTTTCCTTGTGCTTTCAAGAACAAACATCGGTTCGAAAACTTTTTTGGGCTCATAATGGAAGGTATTGTTACTCTATGACTTTTTGAATTTGGGATGTCTCAGAATAATGGCGACGTCACGGCAACCATAAGCCACAGCGTTTCGATTTTCTTATTAAATGCAAGCTAAATGAAGGGACTTGTCAATTTTATTTTCACATATTTAAAATATTACATTTTGACAATAAATTAGCATTTTAGCAGGTGGTGCGTTTCTAAAGTCCTTCAGTATAGTATCAGAGTGTCAAATGGTTTGCAAAGGTTATCAGCAGATTGACAAAGTTGCTGCTAGCAAGGAAAGAGTTAATAATTGATATCATAAATATGAATATTGATGGTATACTTCATGTCATAAATTTTTGACAAAATATAGCACCAAACAGCTTTCTGACTTTTATTATACTATCAATATTCTTAAAAATGATTATTTTTACCATATTTAATTATAATTTAAATGACCACTTGTGGTGAAAAGAACATGGTCTTTTGGGATAAACTTCAGTGCCTTTAGAATATGCTACAAAAGTTATCTCCCTTGCATACAATAACAGAAAATGGAGACTACATACAATAACAGAAAATGGAAACTATAGCTAATAACCCTACAAAAAATATCCAGTCAGGTTACAAATGGGTAACAGTCTCTTATACAGCAGGTAAAGGATCATTGGTTAGGCTTGAGGTTATAAGTAAGGTTTTTTTTCAAGCTCAACTGACAAGAGCATGGAATTTGTCCTGGTCATTTTTTTTAAATGCCAACTATTGTCGGCATTTTAAAATGTATGGCAAGGACAAAATTGACGTTGTCTGCTGTAATGAGTAAGAAAATTGGCTAATTTTGTTTTTATTTTGATATCTTTGAAAATTACAGATTTAACTAAGCTCATTTACACAATTTAAATGAGTTGAGCATAAAAAAGAGTTTTAACCTTAGAGCCTGAGCATATCTGGTTGGCATAATCTTAAAGGCATTATAAAACATGATTAAGAATCTTTTAAGTATGGAAAATACTGTATGTTTAACCCTTAAAGCGCCAAGAAAATGCATCTGAAAAATTACGTCTGCTGAAGTCTTCTGCTGCAAATAATTGTCTAACATTACTGACGGATTCAAGTATAGAAGCAAACAGGGTGGACCCAGATCAAACTGCTCCTATAGGAGCAGTCTGATCTGGGTCCACTCTGTTTGTCATAGAGGCTCCTTAAACATTTCAGCAGACGAGAAAAGCAGACAGGCTAATCAATCAGATTAGCAAAGGTGCACAAATATAGGAATAAAACTTTTGAAAAAAAAAATTAAAAAAAAAAATTGTTTGAACATATTTAAGCTAAAGAAGGTTGTGCAATTTTTTTTTGCAGGACAATTTCAGGGATATTCATGATCAACATTCTACTTCCACTGTAAGCTCTTCATTTACAATAAATAATAACATATTACTTGACTTTTCGCTTACTGTAAAGGCGGCGCCTCATGAATGCGTAATTAGGACTAGTCATCCTTAGACATAGGCAAAAGCTGAAAATGAGGCGTTTATTCAAAAGTAACTGTATCATCTTGCGTCATTACCTCAGTCATTATTTAGTCCTTAAAACGCCAGCAAAATAACTGCATCTGAAAATGTCTATTTAACATAAGCATTCAGGCAAACATTGTGGACCCAGATCAGACTGCTCCTACAGGAGCAGTCTGATCTGGGTTCACACTATGTATCTATGAGGCTTCAAATAGTTTAGTGGACGACAAAAACATACAGTTTGTGATTTGCGCTTTAAGGGTTAATAAATGTGAGTTCAGTGTGTATACGGTTAGGATTTCCATGAAATGCACGCACGCTTTCGCGGCTCAAACAGCTTATTATGAATAAAACCTGATTTCCCTTCCTTAGCAGATGAAATAGCCGAACCATGCCCAGATATGAATATTAAAGTTGCCGCCTTTACAGTAAGCAAAAAGTCTATTAATACACAGGTATACTAACTCAAATAAAGTAAACAGAAAAAATAATGGTAACAAATCAAACAGCTAATAAAAAAAACTCAGACATCTGTGTTTGAAATGCAACTTTGCAAAACAAATAAAAGCTACTTAAAATGTAATTCACCAAAAGAATAGTAATATGGGCCATGTCCCTGAAGACTGCCTTTTATCTAAGTATGCAGTGTCTGGATCTTCTAAAATTTCAAGATTCAAGTTGTGTATAGACCAAGATTTTTTTAATCTTACCGAGTTGCAAACCTCGATAACAGTTTTTCTCATGATAATTTGTCTCAATTATAAAGCTCCTTATATGCTTGACATAACATAGAAACAATTGTAAAAACAACAACTGAAACTGAAATAAGTATGTCGACTGGGTGGGATTACAACATCAAGCATACTATAGCTAGTATCTGGTGCTTGGTCTCATCAAAGGAGTCATAAAAATCTCCAAACTCCCCAAGTGACATCATAAACATGCCCATTATAGCTTCAGCGGGGTGATTGAATGTGCTGCCCTCTATATCTCGATATATAATAAACATGGCTGAAAGTGTGAAAGACATGTGACATAGTGAAACAATATACTTTTTTCTAGTACTGAATAAAGAAGGCAGCTTGCCAGACAATACACAAGGATTTCTGCTTCATACTTTTTGATCATGGCATTAATTCTTTTATTGCTGGAGAATTTGGCATGGTTTTTTCCAAAAAATCTTTCAATTATACCGTCATTGTCAAATTTTACCGTCATTGTCAAAAAGTTTGGATTCAGATCAGGTCTGACAATGTCAGGCCTGATCTGGGTCCAAACTGTTTGCAAAGGTCACCTGTACGGGATATATCAATATGCAAAAATAATATTGCCTTATATTTTAATTATCAACAACTAATTACCTTACTTTTAGATTTTGAGGCATAAATGTAATAAATTCTGAAACATACTTCTAATTACATGGGTATTTTTTTTAATGATTAGCTAATTTCTGTAACCCCACTAGAGACCCTCATAACCCCAATAAGTTTTCTGCCTTCTTTACATTGATAGTTGTGCCAATTAAATGAATGTGAAGTGAGTAACATGGCTCATCATCAAAACAGCACAGTAGCATTCAGAACAGTCAAGTCATATACAACTGACCATCAATAACTAAAATCCTGATAACTCAAACTTCCCAAACAATAAGTTGTCAGTCATGTTGGGACATTTTCCAAGGTTAAACCAGTCCTAAGCAGTGAGGATCTGATAAAGTGTCTTGCTCAGTGACACAACACAGTGTCCTAATGAGGTTAGAATCAAAACCCTCTTTATCTCAAATCAAGGAATTGACAAGTGACTGAAGTGAGCCACTATGCCCCACCCCCATACCATGAACAGGTTTTACACAGTCATGTTGTGACAAAAGAATTATCCTTTGCACTGTTTTGATGATACACCATTAAAACATGAACGTATTATGATAATATAACAACACAAAAGTGTCATATCTTTGTGAATACAGCTAAAGTGGAAAAGACGCATACATATTGCGTTTGACCTAATAATGCACATTCTCCTATTAGTGCACCTCTGACTACTTACGTGTTTTTTTATAGTCTATCTGGTGGTACAATTTCAATATCAATTATTATCGATTCACGAGGATGAAAACAGGAGAAGATCCTAATCAGCTGGCTTCATCAGAAGCCAGCTGATCTGGATCTCCACTGTTTAAAGTTAAGTGTGTAGAATTTAGAAAAAAGTTATGCACAGAGTGCACTTATTAGGTCAAATACCATAATAGACACTTTGACTGACATTCCTAGGAACCTCTCTTCTGGACTTTATTGATATTATCACAATATACAAATAAACAATTAAAGAGGAAACCATATCTATAAACCGTGATTGGGTTTACAACCAGGCGTGCAAACTGTCGCATGATATTAATACTGTATCCCACTTTTTTATAATGTTTAATTATCTTTTTAGATTAAGTCAGAATCAGAATCAGGGCCAAACCAACACCATCATTTTTAGTTACATCAATCAAGCCACTGTAACCATCAGATTCATATGTCACATCAGAATCAAACCAATACAGTGAATCAACACAGTGACTGAGAAATTGACAATATCATTATATTAACAACACTGATTCCCTACTACTGCCAAAAAGATACACCAGAACTATTAGATTTATTTTTTACACATGTCGTATTATACTAAAACAGTGAATCAACACTGAAAATTTGACAATATTATATTAACAACACTGATTCCCTACTACTGCCATCATATAAACACCAGAACTATTAGATTTATTTTTACAGAAGTGGAATTACCCTAAAACAGTGAATCAACACTGAGAAATTGACAATATTATATTAACAACACTGATTCCCTACTACTGCCATCGTCTGGTACTGAGTTTCATCGAAGGATTCATAGAAATCCCCGAATTCTCCCAGAGACATCATGAACAGGGCTAACACTGCCTCTATAGGATGGTTGAAAATACTACCTTCCACCTCTCGCATTATGATAAACATTGCTGCAAATGAAATTGTTTTTTATTTTTAAATGTAACGTAAAATCAAATTATACATGTTGTACGCACCAAACAAAATCTGAAAGAAAAATATTCATGATGACATAACTATTGTCTGAAGTTTAAGACATTAAGCAGTGCATATTCTTAAATGACCAAATCTTCATAAATATTGGAGATTGCATCGTCAAAAGTCTTAGAAGTTATCAAACTCACTTTAAATTTTCACACAGACTGCATTCAATGGTTAAAATCAAGACTGTATTGAATCATTGTTGGAAATGACTGTGCTTTCACATGTTTATTGAACAAACTATGACCACCTGTTCAATTAATGGTATGCACGGATCCAGAAAATTCTGTCAGGGGGGTCCTGACAATGATTTTTTTAGTCATCAATGTATTTCACAGAGGGCCATACGGACCTCCATCGAGAAGCAATTGGCCCTAAAGGGTCCAATTGCTTCTCGAGGGGGGTCTGTACCAAAATTTCTAAGGAAACCTATGGCCACTTGTGATTTTCCAGTGGGGTCCGAGCCCCCTTGTCCACCTCTCCAGATCCACCCATGTATGCTTTGAACAAGAATTTTATACCAATGTGGCTGCTTCATATAATACTGGTGTGTCTCAGATAAACTAAATTGTTATATGACTGGAGAGAATCCTGTCTCCTGATTGGCCCAATTTGTCTTTATAAATCTCTATGTCTACCTGAAAACTGGTCTAAACTGGCTCAGAAGGTGATATAGGATGTAATCCAGCTCAAACTAGTTTCCAGAAGTTAATATTTTTGACACTTCTGCAATATCACCCTCTAGAGAGCTAAATATAGCATGATGAGTATAAACTAGCATGTGCTGCATGAAATTGACATGATTTGCTGTTTCACATCCCAACAGGTAAACTAAAGACTTTCATGAATTTTAACAACTGTTTTGTTATGTTTTGTTTGTTCATTTATCTTTTGTTTGAATAAACAAAATGTAAAAAAAAAGTTTTATGATTAAATTTTACATTCCAGATTCAGAGAATTAATAAACATTTCAAATTGCAAAATATTACATTAAAATATTTTAATAATAGTTGATAAAACTTGTTAGAAAGTCCTTAGGTTGAAGGTTGACTTCCAACAACAAAAGTGAAAGTAGAAAATTTTCATTCTAAGTTGGAAAGTCATATAACAAAACAGTTATTGACTTCAATTTCGGTAGACATAAGGATTTATCTACCCTTAAAAGTGATATTCACCTCGGCCTAGCGGCCTCGGTGAATTATCACTTTTTCGGGTATATAAATCCTTATGTCTACCTCATTGAAGTCAATAATTGTATAATGTTTGTTAAAAGTTAAAAGGACTAAAAGTAACAAATGAAACAGCACTCATATATCAAAGTGAATGTTAATTATTACAAGGATTCAAAAAGGATCCGGCAGAGAAACAATTGAAATAATGCTCAATTGTCAATGAGCAAAATATTTTGCAAATGTTCAAAAGGAATCAATCATGTAAGGAATAAAAGAACACTCATGTGTCACTCAGTGTAAAATTTTGTGAGGGTTTAAAAGGAATCATGCCAGGAAACATTTCAAATTACACTTATTTTTCAATCAATAAACATTGTTAAAAACAATAACAAACTTAAAACAAAAATGTGATTGTTAGAGAAACATCCATGCAATTTTATTTTGCTAAGATCCAGATAGGAAGGCCATTCTCTTAAATATCAATTTTCATGCAAACTTCCAGTTGTCTGAAATTGTGACATTGACCAGCATGATGTTCACCTTGGCAATTATCACCTTTAACACATATCAACTGTGATAAAGGTCAGCTTCAAATGTCAAGGATGTTAACACTCCTTCAGCAATGACACACATTATCCATAAATCAGATATGAATGCTGTATCTCAGAGTAATAACTCCCTTTTCCCGCCTTTCAGGGCAGTTGTCGTCTGCTCTTTCATCTTTTCATGTATTTTGATAGTCAATATTGCAAATGACTAATTCCATGGGAGCAGTTTGATCAGGGTTCAAAGTATTTGCTTCCAAAGTAAAAATATTCTGGATATGCAGACATAAGAAGCAGACAACATTTTCATATGAAAAATTATTGGCAGTATAAGGATTATGTTGATTTCAAGGATATTCTAATGAGTATATATAGGCATACCTAAGTTAACCTATATCCTGCCAATATATTTTTGTCCTGAAAATGTCTGCTTTTGAATAAGTCTAATGCACTCAAGAATGGCTTTACTTTGGAAGCAAACACAATGAACCCTGATCAGACTGCTCCTAAAGGGAGCAATTTGATCTGTGTCCATAGTATTTGCAATATAGTTTAGCAAAGTGCATAAGCAGATGAGTGCAGACAAAATGTCATGAATGGCAGAAAAAGGGGCTAAAACAAATACAACCTAAAGAGATCAGATCATTCACAAGGTCATTCCTATCTGAATCTATGTTATGGTGGAGGGGGGAAATCACACCGGGTAGGCGGCAATCGAAACTCTATCAACAATAGACGAACATGGGTCAAAAATCAATAGAAACAGTGTTTTTGATTGCCATTTGTCGCCAGTGTGGCGACAAATGGCAATCGAAAACTCTGTTTCTACCTATTTTTGATCTACGTTCCTTGGCGTTTTAGATTGCCGCCTACCCGGTGTGGAAATGATAAAAGTAACATATCCTACTATAGCCATTTCATAGAAGAGGGTCTGAGAGAATGAGTCATAAAAATCTCCAAATTCTCCCAGTGACATCAGAAACATAGCCATTATGGACTCGGCTGGATTACTGAACACGCTGCCATCTATACGGTTATAGATGATGTACATAGCTGAAATGATTAGTTTATTATTCGTCATAAGTACATCATAGCTATAACAGGGTTCATACAGGGAAGTTTGAGTAAAATTCAAGGACTTTTCAAGGACTTCTCAAGACTATTTTACAGTTTTCAAGGATTTCAGGACTTTTCAATACTATTTTACAGTTTTCAAGGACTAAAACTTTTGGAAAAATACTGATAGAAGTGTTAAAATTCTTCTTCAAAAATGCTAGACTGAGATAATGGAGGAATTAGTACTAGAAAATTAGCATGAACTTGTTGTGCCTTTATTTGGTGCAGCATTTGCTGCACCAAATAAAGGCACAACAATTTTAAACTGATTTAGTTCTTTATCAACAGTGTTAAGTTCTACAGAAAATAGATGAATTCAAGGACTTTTCAAGGTCTTTGAGTGATTTTCCAGTACTTTGTAAGGCTGATTTAATTTTCAAGGACTTTTAAAGAAAGCCCTCTAAATTCAAGTACTTTTCAAGTATGTGCAAACCCTGTATAACCTATTTAAGCATAAACATAACATTTCAGAGACTCAAGGAGAGGAATTCAGCTGACCCTCATGCTGAAGAATTTTTATAAAAAAATGGATTTCTACAAACAAGACTCTTTCAGGAATACCTTCAGTGTGTCACTGACAGACAGTTTGGATCTATATCAGCCTCACATTTTGTTGGATCTGATCAGGTCAGTCAAATCAGTTTGCAAAGATAATCAGATGGCAACAAGTCCGCTAGAAGGAAAGCTAAAAGGAATGCTACCTATTTCAACAGAAAAACTCTTTTAATAATAATCTGAAATGGTCAAAATCAAGAAAGGTTATAAATTCTCGATCTTCCAACTTTTTCATAAAAAGTCCATCGTATGCCTATTAGTTTGGGGGGCTTATGTAGTAACCAATAAACTTTTAGTCATATACTGACGGACTTTAAAAACACAACACTTGGATAACAGCTTTAATTTATTTCTCGAAAAAAAAGGCAGACCATTAATTTTGATTGTACGAGGGCTGTTCAAATATGAATGCAAGTAGAGTCACAATTTTCGTCACATATATGCTACAACAAAATGATATACGTTTCAATAAAGGATTATATGTCACCTTTAAACTGGCACAAGACCTAAAGAAAAATACAGTATACTAATCGAGTTATGGCCCTTTGAATGAGGGTCACTTTAGTATACTAACAAAATCAATGCTTCTAACATACCAGTGATATAGACGAGCATATAATTCTTCGATAAATCGGTGAATTTCTTGAAATTTTTAAGGACGTATCATCATATACTTATATGATAATTCTGTAAAATTTGCGAAAATCCAACATGTTTTTGTTAATTTACATCGAATCGTTTTCACTAAAGGCTCCTTATGTTTGCAAATAAATTGTAAGCAAAACACCACCTTTCAATTTTCATTCAAACTTTTCTCTGACAAAATGCAAGAAGCAACATTTAAACTAGTTTTAACTCATAGACAATACGTTGATCGCTCATACTGAGTTGTTGCTACAAATCATTGAAGGATAGTGGATAAGTTTTAAACGCTGAAAAGCATTTTTATTAAGTCAAAACTGCCTTAAGTGAAGGGGTTATAGAACTTATACTGAATTTTGCTGCCATGACATTTCGGTTTTGATCTAAATTTGAACGTTAACTTTAAGTTTGACCACAATAGGCATTATTTACAATAAAATTACTCACCTGGTCTTGAGGACTAAACATATTGAACATATTTTAATTAATGTAAACACGTCATTAAGAAGCAGAAAAATGCTTCAAAAATTATATGAAATGTGATAACTCTCTAAATAGAGGATGGAGCGTTTTGAAAACTTCCTAATGACATATTAAGCATGTTTTAAGCAAAACGCAAAGAAAAAGACACAGCTACGTTCATTATTGCATCACCAGTAGATAACTAAAAATGACGTTTATCATAAAATTAATGACGTCACAAACGTGCCTGTTTACTCGAGCTTGAAACAGGATTATATAAACTTTTTTTCTGCAAGCTACTTTGTCAATGTATGTTTAACTTGCATATAAAATTTGGTGCCATTTTGTCTTAAACTTACAAAGATATGACATTATATCCGAACATGTACCAAAACGTGTATGGCAATTTGCTTCAGAAACACTTCAGTATACAGGAATGGCCTTTATATAAACGTCTGTAACGCGAGATATATAGTGAGTGTTTCTTTATGTTTGGTGCCATTTTAAAGGCTACAAATAGTTCTTTCCAGAAAGCTATGCCATTTTGTCGTAGCATATATGTGAAGAAAGTTATGAAGCTACTTGCATTCATATTTGAACAGCCCTCGTATGTTAAAGAACATTCATTTGTAAGTAAAACATGGAAAACTTGTCCAACTAAGATGAACTTAATGCATTAAATGTAAACTTTCTGAGATAGGGGTCAACTGTTTCATGTGACCAAATATTGTGAATGAAAGATTCCCTACTTCTTTAAATCACGAAACACTAGAAGCATCAAATTTGTATCATGGAATTTGTTATTCATTGAGGAATCACTCTCATATTGATTATCAGGTCTGCGATACAGCTTATTTGAGTATATGACGTTTATCTGGGTGTACCCTTTCATTCAATTGCTTAGAATCTCCTCTACTTAAGAAATGTTTTAATGGCTAAATTCATACGGAGCAAATAACTTTGTCCAGTTTAGTTGTACATTTAAACCTAAAGTGTTCGCTGAAGAAGCCAACTCAGGATGACATCATCGAAGCAAAGGAATTTTACATACAACTGTTTTTTGAAAGATATAAAGGGAAATTAGTGTTGCGTACTTAAAGTCCGTCAGTATATTATCCTATCATAGGGATCCTATAATTCCTTTGTAAAATTCCATGTTTTAGTCAAGAAGCCCATCCTAAATGCAATACTTACACTGTGAAAAGCCAACAAGAAAGACTAGATATATGATGAAGAATCTCCGCAGATCTCCCACTACCATTTTGTAGATCATCACAACAAAGGGACCAACTATGCGGAATCCTCTGTAATTAACATGATAAAAGTCAAAATGAATCCTCCCATGAAAATTACATGATTTATTATGGATGAATCAGGAGCTTATTATACTATATCTATGGCAAGCTACTGGGATGAATTGAATCAAGAAAATGATCACTCAATCTTTGTCTCTTTCAAATGATAATCTTATTCTTTACTTTGTTCCTATTTCATATTTGTGACCCATCACGCGAAAAGGGACGAGTTGGGTGTCATATGGTGAAATTCACTTTTTCCGCTTTTTGAATAGAGAATTTTATGACGAATCAAGAAATATCAACATGTTGGTGGGTTCTTGATCATTTTGGGTCTTAAAATGTCCAAAGAAGATGGGTACCGCCCTGAAGCGTCACAAGCTTTCTATTGACGTTATTGTAAAGTTACATGTACATCATAAAATTCAGCAGATTAAAACGCGTTATAAAATATTGCAAAAGGACGTTACAATGATTTCTGTAATCAATTTTCTTTTTTTTTTTCTATTTATTATTCTTCTCACTCTTCCTCCTCTATTTCTTCTTCAAATTTCGCACCAGATATTTTTGTAGCCTTCAACTACACTATAGTGTCAAAATTTAGTCAACTAAAAAAAAACAAAAACACTTCACACTGACATATGTCATGTTGTGTTTAAAAATTATTTTCCTCGCTGTTAATGCATACCATTGGAAAGGAAATTGAAAAACGCAATAAACAAAATGTATTCATTAGCCAAGGTCTCTTACTTCCTGAAAAAATGATAATTCTAATAAAACTGCAAAATACTGAAAAACTGATTTTTCGTTGACGTCAACGGGAACGTCGCAGAGCCATGATGTAAAAGAAAATTTTGTTTTCTCAAACATGTGTACATTTACTACATTATCAGTTGAATTTAGCAAATATTAGAATGTGTAAATATTGTTATGATATTTCCACCAGCTTTCTGCTAGTAGATTGTTTATAATCGCCCGCCTTTTAGAGAAAGTGATGAGTATAGTATGAGTGGTGTGTTCTTTGTGGTGCATGGTTCTGCTCGGGTGCCATGTGTGTGCAGCCCCTCCTACAGTTTAAGTGTATAGATAGGTTTGAAACTTGCCATTGCTTACAGATCATACAGATGCGCAAGTGGTTTATATACAATATTCAGTCACATTTACTTCAGTCACTTTTTTAGTCGTGACAATCGACTGCTACCAATGTCTCATGATATTCATTGTTGGTTTTGTGCATGGGATTTTGATATGATTCTCAAATTTATTTTGTCACTAGTTTATGTTTTGCACTTAAACACAAGTTTGAACTTGCATACTATAAGCAGGTGATAAGTGTTTATAAAAAAAAAACTTCACCTATACGATTTATACTGATTTTTTAAAAAAAAAACTTTGCATGTACAGTTACCTGACATAAGTATCCACCTACTTGTGACGTCGCCGTTTAAATTAGTTTAATTCAAGATTTTTTGCAAAAATTATTGTCGCAAAACTATATAAGCTTCAATCATGAAAAAAGTACTAAATGAAAGCAAATTTATTTACGCAATAAACATATTTATTGTAGCTTCCTGGTGTCTATTGTTTCGCATGGTAGTCATTTATACACAAAGACAAATTAAAATTTCATTTTTTCGGTGAAGTTAACGTCAGCGTCAATGGGAATCGTGATATTTGAAAATTTACGTCCACTTTAAACGCGTTCTCCTTGAGAACTAAAAGCGTAATTATTTTAATATTTAATTGTATGTCGCTATTTTCTGATTATTCTTCATCCGTGTAAGTTTTGTAAAAATGCACCCATTAACTTCCTCGTAATAATTTTTGCTAAAAATCTCGAAGTGCACTGTTTTAAACGGGGACGTCACATGTAGGCGAATAATTTTGTCCCGTGACTGTACTTTAAATGCTTTTGACGTCCTGGTACATGCATGCATTGTGTAATGCTGATTTTGTATTGCATATACTCAGTACACAAAGAAACGCAACCATCATGCAATTTTGAATAGCTTGCTTCAAATTGGAGGGCACATGCTGAAGTCTAAGACATTTTGTCACTACGGCGGCATTTTCTTTTTGCATGAACACTAAGGATATCATAAAATAAAAAGTCACACGCTCCAATTTCTTTTGTTAACACATGTTTAACATCAAGAAAAGATGCTCTGTTATTAATTTGCATATGCTTTCCGAAAGTGCTTACAATATTAGTAGTAAATTTAAACACACACTGGGCATATAAGGATTGTCAATTTAATAATTGTTTTTTTAGTTAAAATTGCTGGTTCATTTCCTTTTGGTGCCGTGGTTCAACCAGAAGAGATTTGAAAAGCTTTGGCAAGTGTAGTAGCAATGGTCATATCATGTAAATATTTCCAATTCCCATGTCATTCAACCCCCCCCCCCCCCCCCCCTCTTTTTTTATTAACACTTTATTCTCCCCAGGAGAAGACCATCCCTCTGCATGCCTAACAAATCATGCTTTATGGACATCGTTTTCGCAACAGTTGTGCACAGCCACGTAGCAGCCGTTCAGCTTTTTGGTGTGTAGAAACTTACAAGCATGCGAACCATGACAGCCTCTTCCTGCATTTTATTTATTTGAAGGATTGTTGTAGCTTGGCAACATGTTATCGAGTTTCTTTATGATGCTTAAAAATATATAATTATCAAAACTTAACAGCCGGGAAATAGGACTTGTGGAGATGATGTACTCCGTGTATACTAAACTAGCAAGAATGAACTAAGGTAGCAAAGTTTGACTAGAATCGTGTTCCCGCCGATTGGGGCATGGATACAAGATGGGCATGGTTACATACGGTGGGTTGAATGGCGCCTCCGCACAGAGCTGCAAAACCGACCGGATAACAGTTGGGAAAGTTCCATGTCTGTCCAGGCAAAGTATTGTGGGTCAGATCGTCGCTGGTACATGTATATACATATCCGAAGCTCTTCGGGACTGTTTCACGTTCATATCAATGCTAAAAGTGTCAATCAATTCCCGGCAGGTAAGCGTAAATTTACTCCGCCTAGTTTTGGGAAGGAATGTAAACGGCAATGCCGTGAAGATGCTGCTGTAAAATTATAGCCCCGCTACCCTTAGTCCCACAGGTGCTCCTAATGAAGGATGCATAACGGTATTTTTTTTCTTATTTATGACGGAGGGGGAATTAAATATTTTGTTTGGAAATTGCAGATACTATTGGTCTGTCAATATTCTTTTGTCTGCAGCAAAAAAAAGTATATAAAAAGCCTAAAAAAGAGGCAAAAATTAAATTGGAATACCGACGCTCGGAATCGAACTTGGGCCGCTCGCGTGAGAGTCAGGTATCGTAGCCCAAATTTTAAAGCATTTGCTTATACTTATTTCAAATCACATGGCATAATCATGAATGATTTTTCATATGTTTTTTTTAAATTTTCTTCAAGTTCCTAAAATTCATTTTGAATTTTTTACAAAATCTTCTCATACTATACTCATAATACACTTGACTATTCGTTAAAGAAAAACTGTAGCAAAAATTCGTTCTTACCTTATGACATCATAACTACGTCATCAGATAAACTTAAATCTTGCCACGACTTGGGAAAACAAATAGATTTTCACTTTAAGAAAAGCTTGATGTCGTGAGTATTAATTGAAATTAAAATAAAGAAGCTGGGTGGCGATTACAACTATTTTAGCTTAATATTAAGGACGTCGGTTTTCTTTTTCAGAAAATTTGTAAAATGCTGAACACTTCCATGTGAGATTATGAAAAATCAAGAGCGGTGACATATCCTTTTTATTTCATAAATTGACAGTCCATACATAAAACAAACTGTTTGCAAAGAATTAAAAAGATTTTAATGTGGGAAGTATTACCCGCATTTGCCCTTAAATTAGTAGGCCTAAACCATGTAAACCAGATGAGAAATAAATCTTAATCATAAACTGACCTGCATGGACGATTCTCGACCCAACTTTCACTTACGAACATTCAAAAGGGACACTTTAATATCGTACAAATGTTTGACAGTCTGGCGGCAGAAAACCTCAACATGAAAAACGCTTTTGATCCGGTTTTATAATAAGTTAAACTTCTCTTTGAAACACGCGTAGGTGTGCTATTTTTGCGCGACGCAACGTTAACTTTAAGACACATTTTCTCGAAATGACGTCGTCCACCCAACTCGTACCTTTTTGCGTGACGGGTCACATTTGTATATTTGCTTATTTCATTGTTGATAATTATGATAATTATCTTTTTTTGTATATTCTCATTGATAAAGTTTAGGCATGATAAGAGTGGGGTGATGAAATATGATTTTACCCAATACGCAATAACTTTCCTTCAATTAGCCATATATATGTGATACCAAAAGGTATCCATCATACCAGTCTATGTCACTCTACTCTTATCATGTGCTAACTCAAGATTGCAATATTACTGTAAAGTTTAGATATTTAAATTGTAATATGCTTGTTCAAGCTTGCCCAGAGAAAAAAGTGTAGTTAGGTGAACTGACTGTCCCGCAATGACCATAAATGTTGACTAGGACATAAAGGGACAAAACAAACAAAACAAAAAAATGTAAACTATAAATCCTAAAAATATTTACAGATGTGCAGTGTATAGACTACATGCTGTGTGCTGATTCTTATTTCCTAATTCATGGGATGAATTGGAAGATTACATTAAGCTTTAAAATATTGTGAAATGTTAAAGTAACTATTGCGGATTATTCTCTTTTGCTACCATTTTTTCATATACTTATTACAAAAATTGTCAGTACCCTGAACTTTTGTTATTCTTTGTATTATTTAAACTGTATTTTTTTTGTGTGTAAAAATAGTTGTTTATTGTAACATATATTTGTATCATATATGAGGGCCTCATAGAAGATTAGTACCATTGTTTGCTAAATGTTGTTACCCTCGTTAAATAAAGTCTTTACTTACTTACTTACTTTCTTACTAAATACATGCATAAGTACATTCAAAGCACAGTGCAATTCCTTTTTTAACACAATATTTGGGGTCCATAGAAATGGACCGTACGTGTTATAAGTGAATAGTGTTACCCACTCTTATCAGGGGGCCTGTAAACCATATTTACCTTAAACAAACTGATCGGGGTTAACACTGTTTGTCATATGAAACCTACATTTTAAACACCTCATCAGGTGGTTCAATGGGCATACTCAAATTTTAGGCTATACATGTAAATTGCAAAAAGTTGAAGTGTTACTATAATTTAAGTAATTATTATGGTAATATCTGTCGCAATGCCTTTTTCAGTATTCAAAAACTTACCGACAGAAGAAGAGGAAGTAGGGGGCGGTAAAAAGAATAGCCAACACTCCCATTACATCTTCATACTGGTAAGCTCCAGCAGCTCGTCCTGGCAACATCATGACCACAAAGGTACAGGACAAGAGAAACATTGCTTTAGCTGGGGCTCCTTTCTGTAAATCAGCATAGGTTAAGTTAAACAAAACTTTTAAGGTGTAAATTGTGTATCATTTCTAATCCATCAGTTTTAACATTTGTTTTGGGTGCTCAAAATAACCGTCTCCATGAGACGGTTCTTTTGAGTACCCACAACATATGTTTTGGTTGAGATATAAGAATTTTTTTTTTAATTACACTCTAACTCTTATCTGAATGCCTGATAAGTTACTGTAGTATTATGAGGGTCTGAATGAAGCATTTCATGAAGTAATACTTAGGCCTAAAAAATAAGTTGTGTGTTTCAGGTTACCCGACTCTGCCTAATTTTGGACCCAGACCATAAAATTTTCAATCATATTTAGGGAATTTCAGAGGTACTTCCCTGTTTGGTCCCCATCTTTTATCAAAATAAAAATATTTTTTGATCTACCATCCCTATTTGAAACTCACATGTAACCTGAAACACACATATTTTTTTTGCGGCCTTATTGTTACATTTTGCTTTTTATAAATCATTATCACATGATGTTTCTTCTAGAAGTAGTATAACACCATGTTTTGAAATCGATAATATATAAATATTACATTCCCTGCGCTAGAAGAAAACATTAGATTCCTTATTTTCTGTAGTAGAGCTACTTCTCTTACTCAATAGACCTATCATGGTGAGGGGAGATCCAAAGGGAAAATAATGAACAGCCTCTTATCTATATGCTTGAATGAAATTAAATCTTTCAAAAAAATGGTTCTTTTTTAACAATTTGAAAACTCGACCTGATCACTGACGTTCCGTTTTAACAAATTACGTCATAAAAGCTGATGACGTCAAACTTAATACAGGCAGCATCATTTAAAGGAGACACTGTACATGAGGCTGTTTTGATGCAAAATAGAAAATTTCGCCTAATCTGCTTAAATTTGACCTCAACGTGTCCCTCTCGTCCTAACTAAGAAAACGAGTACCCACACTTTATGTTTCTGACCATAACAACGAAGTTATTTGGAGTTTAAAGTCGCCAAATCATGCGTCATGTCCGCCATTGCTGTTGAACATCTCCTAACGTGAACGAACCTTACGCGCATCGACGTTGCGCATCATGTTGCCGCCCTGATATTTTTTAATATCACCCGCTGCTATGGCAAACACGTGACAGTGTTCGCCGTCGCTGTAGCAGCGGGTGATATTATAAAATATCAGTCGTTCGTCTATGGCAGTTTTGTATGGGAAATTCACGTGAGGTATAATAAACCATTATAGTGGTTTACATATTTAGCAAGGTTATGTAATAATATTCATAACTATGTCGCATACATTACAAAATCTTAAGTGTTTCGTGCCAAAAATGCAATTTCAAAGAAATTAATATCATATGATATATAGAATCTAACATTCAGCTCCTGTATGATTGAATGTATTAAACTCTTTTGAGAAAAAGTGTTAAAATGCGAGGCAAGCCTTGTGTTTTATCTCTTTTACTCAACTTGTTTAATAAATTCGATAAAACATAAGCACTCATGTAAGATTCTCTATGTAATTAAAAGTCATTCGTGAAATAATATATTTCAAGATTAAATTACAGTAAAACCTGTCTTAAGCGGCCACCCAAAAACAAAACCAGATATTGGTTTTCAAGACGCTCAATTATCTCTTAATGCAGGTAAAAAGTATTGCAGAATGCTCCATACTTTCGACCTTTATAAATCTAAAATTTGCCATTAATATCTTTGTTTTGTTTTTGAGTGGCCACTTAAGACAGGTTTTACTGTACACCCATTTCTTGAAAAGTATGTTACAACAGGTACATACCAGTGTTGTGAAGAAGATAACGAAGCCTTGGTGATAGATCTCTTTCATTGCTAGAAACAGGTAGGTGATAGCTCCTATCAAAACCATGATCTCAAGGGCAAACCGCACCTGAAACAATTACAAAAGTAGGACAGTTTAACAAAGCCCTGGTGATAGATCTCTTTCATTGCCGGGAACAGGTGAGTAATAGCCCCTATCAAAACCATGATCTCAAGGGCAAATCGCACCTGAAACAATTACAAAAGTAGAACAGTTTAACAAAGCCCTGGTGATAGATCTCTTTCATTGCCAGGAACAGGTTGGTAATAGCTCCTATCAAAACCATGATCTCAAGGGCAAGCCGCACCTGAAACAATTACAAAAGTAGGACAGTTTAACAAAGCCCTGGTGATAGATCTCTTTCATTGCCAGGAACAGGTTTGTAATAGCTCCTATCAAAACCATGATCTCAAGGGCAAACCGCACCTGAAACAATTACAAAATTAGGACAGTTTAACAAAGCCCTGGTGATAGATCTCTTTCATTGCCAGGAACAGGTTGGTAATAGCTCCTATCAAAACCATGATCTCAAGGGCAAACCGCACCTGAAACAATTACAAAATTAGGACAGTTTAACAAAGCCCTGGTGATAGATCTCTTTCATTGCCAGGAACAGGTGAGTTATAGCTCCTATCAAAACCATGATATTAAGGGCAAACCGCACCTGAAACAATTACAAAATTAGGACAGTTTAACAAAGCCCTGGTGATAGATCTCTTTCATTGCCAGGAACAGGTTGGTAATAGCTCCTATCAAAACCATGATCTCAAGGGCAAACAGCACCTGAAACAATTACAAAAGTAGGACAGTTTAACAAAGCCCTGGTGATAGATCTCCTGCATTGCCAGGAACAGGTTGGTAATAGCTCCTTTCAAAACCATGATCTCAAGGGCAAATCGCACCTGAAACAATTACAAAAGTAGGACAGTTTAACAAAGCCCTGGTGATAGATCTCTTTCATTGCTAGAAACAGGTAGGTTAGAGCTCCTATAAAAACTATGATCTCAAGGGCAAACCGCACCTGAAACAATTACAAAAGTAGGACAGTGTAACAAAGCCCTAGTGATAGATCTCTTTCAGGAACAGGTAGATGATAGCCCCTATCAAAACCATGATTACACTTCCCTGAAAAGTTAAAAGCAAAGGCCTGCACATTCACACATCTCATCTGTACAACTACTATTCCAATTTTGGTATGTTGCTACTTGCACAGATTCCCCAAGGAATTGGTTTGTTGTTATGACGCTTTAATTATGTTTGAGAGTGGAAGACCAAGTATTCCATAGACTGTGTATTGAAATTTCAACAACTAATTAGCGAGATACAAACTGGATGTGGTAAATACACATTATTATAACAGTAACTTGATCTGGCGTACTGTAACACGTTGAGTAAATGAGGTCATACCATCGGATCACCCAAAACGCGAAGCTTTGAGTGTGATCCAATGGTATGCCTCATCCACGAGACATGATACTGTACGCCAGATCAAATTACTTTTATAATAATATGTTTATTATATACCTTTTTTCTGAAATTATTCTGATTTTATAACTTGTTTTGGTCTTTATTCCCGAAAAATTGCAGGATCGTTTATCATCACGTTAACTTTTTGGATGTTACGCAGTCGTGTTTTCCGTCTCTGGATCCATGCTTGAAATTTACTTTACACAACGTCGCCACAAAAACAGGTAACCGACGTTAGCCTCGTTTTAAAGGATAGTGATACGGAATCAGAAAACCTCAGTTCATTGATCTGGCTTTCTGTATCAGATGGCCAGAAAACAGACAGTTCAAACGTAGTATCATTTATAGGTATATAATAAAATTCAGGATCAATTTGTATGAAATTTAGTGATTTCATTCAATTCCCTACTTAAATTCAGTTTAAAAAAATGTGAATTTTCAAGTTTCTCTGTCCCTGACTTTAAGGGTTAAGTTGTCCACATATATAGGGTAAATATGGGCCTTGTCGTGAGAAAGCTTGTCTTCGGGGTTTCTGACAAACACATCTCCTCAGCTACAGAGACTAGCTAGACAATTGAAATTTCACCTGTAGCAAGTTACTATAATTAATATGGTACTTTTCAAAAAGTGAATAACAGAGGCGCTGATCAGACTGTGTGGATGCGCAGGCTGGTCTGCGCCTGTGTTGTTCGCAAACCCCCGAATACAGGTTTTCTCACGATGAGGCCCACATAGTAAGTGATGAAGTTGAAATACCTTATCTTCTGTCCTACAAGCTTTCAGTAAGTAGCCACTGTCTATCTCTGTGACATTCTGTAGGAGACCATTGGTGGTGTTCACTTGTCTGATTGTGGGGCAAGGGTCTGTCCCAGGGCGAAGTATAAATGCAGCAACGAACAGAAGAAAGTAGAGGATGAAGATCACAAACCTTCTGTAGAACCTATGAAAGAAATAAACAAAAATGAGCCATGACATGTGATTTCCAACAATGTGGCATTTTGACAAGTGTAGACTCAGACGAGCATGTGCAGTCTCTTTTTAAGCTTAGAAACTCCAAATGATGTTCCGTCAGTAGCTTAACAGTCATAGAATGTTCTAACGACTAGCAAAGGCTCTGACCAGACTGCACATATGCGATGGCTGGTCTGAGGCTTTGCTGGTCGCACATACCACATTGTTGGAAATCTCATGTTGCGGCTCAAATAAGAAGTCTATTGTCCTCACTCCTTGAGTCCTGAATCAGAAAAATCTGGCCCGAGGTTAAAAAACTTTTTTCATGCTCAACTTGACTGAGCATAAAATTTATCACGCTCATAAATGTTAAAATGCCAACAATTGTTGGCATTTTAACATTTATTAGCATGATAAATACAATACCTGAGAGTTTAAAAGCAAGAAAATTCTTTATTTTACAGCATTTTAGTTTTTATGAGGAGTTGAAATCTCATACTCAGTTGAGTTGAGCACAAAAAAAAAGTTTTATAACCTCGAGGCCTGTAAAACATGCACAGATCCAGCAATTTTTTCTAATGAGTGGCTGGACCTGTGGTCTCCTCTTTTGACCATTGCACTCAGGGTGGCCAAATCTCCATGTTTTAACTGGTGAACATCCATGTGTTAACAAGGAAATTCAAGTGAAGTTATAAAATGTCACACAACGTTACAAAATGGCTTAGCGACATTCACATGGGTGAAAGTTCAAAATTTCTCAAATCCTAGCTGAACTTTAGAAACTAGCATTATGCCTATAATATATCAACAATTTTCTGTTAAATGAAAGATGCTATTATAATCTGCTAAATTCAGCATTTTGAGGCTGACTTTCTATGGAAGTCAGCCTCAAAATCTTGAATTCAGGAATCATCCTGAAAATTTTCACCCATGCATTCAATAACTCATTCTGGGCCACTTGATTTTACAACAGCTGATCAGTTAACCACTCTTATATATGGAATGCGGGATCTGATCAGGTTCTCCACTGTCTGCAAACAGAACTTTCTTTTAAAATTTGAATAAAAGTGAAAAATACCACCCAACAACCCTAAAATTGGAAATGGACGCATCCATAATATGGACTCATCCATGATAAGGATGGTAAAATACATTCGGCATAAATGGGTTAATTCAGCAGAACTTAAACTGATAACCAATTAGTTATCCCTATCGCACTCAGAATCACTGTTGTCTAACGCCTCCGAATGTGCTCTGAGTGGTAATGTACGCCCCAAAAGGAAGTATGATTAGACTGAGTTTCAAAATGGCGGATGCAACACCAACGCTTGATGCCAGCAGGTAATATTAAGCTTTTTAACCACTTATTTTTACCCTCAGCAGTAATTGCAGTTAGCCACATTAAGCTTAAATGTTTCTTGCGTAAATATAGGATTTCCCAGTTAGATCTGCTCATCGTATGATTCACAGCCCTTCATAATTTGCGTGCTCATTTGGACATTAATCTGTTGAATCCAGTCACGATGATTGAAAAATGCATTTTTGCATCTATGTGATGTTATACAGTGCGATAAAGCGCTTTAAATCACTTTGATAGGATTATCTTAACAATCATCAAAGTATGGGACCACACATGTGGATTTTTCGAATGAATTCAAAGCATAGGCGAAATCGTCATAACTCGGATTGGTTTTGTGTTATTTAGGTTAAACTACAGATTAGCTGAGCAAGGAGTACGGATTCGAAGGTGGAGGAAACGGAGTGGTGTAAGTTAAAAGGAGCAATTGTCCAGCATTAAATTAACTTTGCATCAAAAATTTGGGTCGTTAATATTTGAGAGATCACTGAATTCACACCAGGTGCTACCAATCTCAACTTATGGGTCATTATGCCTATTAGTAGTCACATGATCAATGACTGATTATCATGACGTCACGATTTCGGTATTCGTGACGTCATATCTTTGTTCTTGACTCGTTCAAGTAGTCATTGATCTTAGTGACGTAGATTTGACAAAATATATTCTTCAAAGGAATAATTTTAATGTTCAAACTCGTTTTTATCCCCATGCTTTAAAAAAAAAAAAAAACTGGTCAGAACTCTATGTGTTTCCACAAGTAGTTCGTTAGCGCAATGCTAGACTACTTCTTCAACGCAGGAAGACCCGTCCCTACATAACTGAAAGATTGATTATGTGACGTAAAGAAGCAAATCAAACAAACAAACACTCAAAACAGACGACTCAAGAAGCAGGCTACCCTTAGTGCAATACTAAAAGGTTACCTGCTTCCAAATCAACTTATCACAGTCAACGATCTGCCAGATCGATCCTCTGTTAATGACGTCGCTCATACGGTAGCAACTATTTTTTTACTCGTGGCACATCTCAAATTTCACTCAAAAAGGGGTAATAAGTTTGACATGTACTAAATCTCCTGCTAAAATTATTTTTTTAACCTTTAGCACTTTATTCTCCCCGTCAACTGGTATACAAGTATACAAAGGGTCGGGGAGGGCCATCCCTCTGCATACCTTACAAACTACAAGATGTTTATTGATATAATTTGTTATCTTGCTCACACCTTTCATGCGCCACTCGTACCTTTATGAATATCTGGTGTGTGTTGAAGGGCAATAAAGGTTAAAACGGCTTAGCCAAGTTGAAGTGGACACTTAGTCTTGTGTTTCACAATGGTCAATTTTCAGGATTGCATCAATCTTCAAACTTGTTGAAATATGGTAGCTATGACCTTTGTGCATATTATTCGGAAGCCGTTCCTATAGTGCAGCCCATCACATGATATGTGAAAGCTTAAATTGTCCACATTATCTTGGCTAAGCCAAATAAACTATATAAATGAGCATACAATCGAAATATTGGTGTATCTACCCTTTGTATCCAAACTTGCTGGTCAAGTCAAACAGTACAGACCCATACCAGATTTCAATATGAAGTACCATGCATAAGGTCTGCACTGCATTTTATTATGCTTCTGCATTTCTTTCTCCCTGTTAAGGGTCAGCTAATTCTATGTGTCTGGATACTTAGGGTAAATAACAGCCTTAACCCCTAAAGCGCCAAGAAAAAAAAATGCATCTGAAAATGTCGTCTGCTGAAGTCATCTGCCACAAATAATTGTCTAACATTACTGAGCTAAAATTATTGATAACTATAATCAAATCAACTCACGATTATTAATTTGTAAAGTTATATTGTGGCTAGAACTGCTATACCTGCAAAATTGGACCATTTCAATGTTATAAAAACTATAAATTCAATGCTCATGATGCTATCTCGGTAAGTCAGTGTGTGTACTTGTTTGAAAAACCGCCGGGATTCCAGTACTGCCGGCACACTTGACATGCGCGGATCCAGGAAGTTTTGTCAGCGTGGGTCCAACTTTGACAACGTTTTTTTTTAGTTGATGATGGGAGGGAGGATCCAAATACCACTAAAAGCGGGCCATCATCGGCCCGCCAGCGAAACGCCATTTAAATTGAGAGAAACGCCATATAAATGGCGTTTCGCTGGCGTGCCGATGATGTCCCAACTTTGAATGCTGGCTTGGTAGCTTTGCGATTTTCAGGGGATCCGGACCAGTATTGCTAAAATACCCTATATTTTTATGATTTTTCAGGGGGGGGGTGGTTCAGGACCCCTTGTTCCCCCCTCTGGATCCGCACATACTTGATGAAAGCCGAAATACTTGCAAGTAAGTGCCAAATTATGCAGTTCGAGTTCTCCTTTGAATATATAAAAAAGACATCTTAATTAAACCAGCAACGGTAAGCAAGTAAGACTTTTCGAAAAAAGAAAAATCTCCAAGTGTTTTCTTGCATCATCACAGTCCGTTTTGCTATCTTCTCCTTTAACATTGAATGAAATCCAACCAAATTGGGTGTGTGAGTTACTCACATAAATAGGGTTTACAACAGCAAAAAAACAAAATTCGCCGCATCACCCTAGGTCGGGTAAGAATAAATTTCAATAACAAAGTCAATTTCAAAGATTTTTATATGAATTTTTGTATGAATTCTTCCAAATACAAGAGATGAAACATCATGCGCGAATCCAGAAAGTTTTGTCAGAGGGGGCCCAACTCTGATAAGTTTGTTTTTTGTTTGTTTCGTTTTTTCGAGGGGAGCGATGCTCCAAAAACCACCATAAGCGGGCAATTATCAGCCTACCAGCGAAACGCCATTGAAATGGCGTTTCGCTGGCGTGCCGATAATGGCCTACATTGAATGCTGTCTTTGTAGCTTTGTGATTTTTAGGAGATCCAGACCAGTAGTACTAGGAAACATTATATTTTTGTGATTATCAGGGGACCAGAACCCCCTGTCCCCCCTCTGGATCCGCACATGAACATATCGAACGTGATTTTTGTTCTGACGCTAGGTTTGTTTGATTTGATTCTTTACGTCCCATCAAAAATCTTTCAGTTAAACAGGGACGGGTCTTCCTGGGTTCAACCAGTACTAAGCTAGGAAAAATGTGTCTTGCTCAAGGACCACAACGCAGTGACGCCAGTGAAGCTCGAACCCGCGGCCCATCGGTCTTGAGTCAAGCACTCTACAACTGCGCTCCCTTTCTGACGCTAGGGGTGGGGCTTGGGGCTCCGGGGTACCCAGGGAGTAAAATAAAATATTTTTTCCAACATGGTCATGTGGCATATCAAATAGTAGAACAGAATACAAGTAAAATTTTCACACTATGGTCAAACTGGTGTCCACTGGGTGAGGTCAAAAGGTCAAATATTATTAAATTTTAATTACAAAGATTTTTATACCAAATTGTGTGTGTGTTCTCACAAAAAAAAATATAAAAACATATCGACCGGACTATTCATTCTGTGGCCTGCGCCATGCACAAGTGGTGTGACCTGGGGATGCTGGGGCTCAAAAACTTGGGCATGGAGATTTGCGATGATGCCCAATCAGCTGCACGTTCTTATTACGTACAGTAGTGGCTTAGACACAGATGTAGAACAACTCTATATCATTTTTATTGTCAACGTTAACAGTCTGAAATTTCCTCCTACCCTTATACATACAAACTCCTTATGTTAGCTAGAGGAGCAGTGCAACTTCCACAAAACACGTCAGATACAAAACATGGGAATTCCATGTCCCTACCCACATCCACTCCAACAGACATATACAGTCATGTAAGCAGATTTTAGTCTATGTGCGATAAGTACCCATGTCTCGAACAGTGGAGCAAATATTGCCCCCCCCCCCCCCCCCCCCACACACACACACACACACACACATACACACACACGAATCTTCGCTGCATTGATTTCTTAAACTGTGCTGGAAAGTCAACATATGGACGGTTTATGGTTTGGTTGTTCCTCACAGTGCTATGGATTTGGCTGCAGTGTGTGATTGTGGTATTTCCTGATTATGCTCACTTGTCTTTTCAAAGAGAAATTTAATCAAAGGACATCTCTTGAAGAGCAACGTTGGTTCTGATATTTGCTTTGCCATAATGCATATGCTGCATGGTCTTTATTAAATGTTCAAAAGAGTTAGCAAACTTCACTAACAGTATCACTGGAACAGAGGAAATATATTGGCCTTGAAAATTGCATGTTTATTCTCTTCATAAAAATGGTTTTGAAAACAATTAAGGACGACTAATCCGCACTCTTTACAGGGGAAACTCATTCCAATCCGATTTCTATAGAAAACCAATCCTTAGTCCACCAGTTGCTAATCCGGGCCTAATACAGCCAGGTTCACAACTTTTAAACTCATTTGTTTGACCACAAAATACCAAAAGCAAACAAAGTTAATGGCATAAATAGCAAGGACTATCACTTATTGGTGAATTTCACATAAAATCAGAGTACAGGTACAAAATACGAGTAAATATCAGTTACATTTTGAAGGATGTTGTTGGGTTCAAATTCATTGTTTTCCGTGAGCACAACTTTAGGGGTCAATATCTCGTTTTAGGGCATTGATATGCTGGAACCAACAAAAGACTCAACTTGATAAGTTGTTCAAAGAAATGCAATTATGTTATAAAAATGTAAACTTACGTAATTATGTTAAATCTCCTCGTTTCTGAACCATGTGTGCGACGCTGCCGCCATATTGAAACTCAGTCTAATCATGCTCTCACTGGGGCCTACGTTTCGAATCAGAGCACCAACGGTGGCGTTAGACAACAGTGAGAATGGCCAAAACTCCAGAGGTTCAGGCCACCAGATAAGTGTGCATTTGGAAAACTATTTCTTTTATTTCTCATCCAAAGCATATGTTGTGGGTACTCAAAAGAACCGTCTGAATGAGACGGTTCTTTTGAGCACCCAAAACAAATATTTAAATTGATAAGTAAGAAAATAATGACAACTTTACACTTATAAAATTTCCTTATCTGGACCTATGGAGGTTTGGCCATTCCGTGTTCAATAGGGTTAATATCCTACCTATATCTTGCAAACACTTTCCACTTCTCCTGCAAGAGGTTCACAATCAAACCATCCATCATATCGAGGTGACCTTCACTCTCGCCATACACCACCAGATTGAGTACCGAGTAGTTGTCCAGCTCTCCACTGGCCGAGATGGTATCTATGTCAGGCAGCGGGTAACCAGCACAGGTGACGTTACCAAAGATCCAGTACACTTGGCGGATAATCTCCAGAATATGCTCATACATCTGAAGAAAAATGATTTTCTCAGAAAAGATAAATTGATGTGTCAAATCTGTTGGACTAAAAAGTAATCATATACAGTAAAACCTGTCTAAAACGGCCACTCAAAAATAGACAAAACAAAGGTCTTAATGACAAATGCTAGCTAATGTAGGTCAAAAGTATTGCAGATTTCTAAAAGGGGAGCATTCTGCAATATTTTTGACCTGTATATATCAAATTTTTTGTGAAATTAAGGATGGAGATTCATACCGAGACACGCTGATCAAACTTTTATTATTATTTCGGTGATAAAAATAATTGCCCATTTTCCAATTTCCTGGTTACAAATAGCCAAGTGGCTTTCGTCACAATATGCAAATTAGTTGTCCAATCAAATAGGATCTTTTTTATATTGAACAATAGAAAAATATTTCATTACTTGGTATAGATGACTATCGCCAAAAAAATCATTTTGGCATATTCTTTTATTTTCAGCATCATTTTAGGTTTACCAAGTATACAACTGCCATTCAATTCAACACTAAATATTCATAAATTAATTTGCATAAAAACATAGAATATTCTTAAAACTTACATCTTTACGGGCAAGCTTTGCTGCTAAAGTAAGGGGAGTCAACCCCTGTCTGTTACGGATATCCAATCTTGCACCAAAACCATAAAGAAGATCAAACATTTCCTGATAAACAAAAGACACAGAATTAATATCTTATTCCGTTATTAATGCCATTACCATATACATATCACTAAGTACGGTAAATGTTCTAAAATTTCGAACACTTTTCTCTTTCCGTTCTTAGCTAAAATGTTCGTTTTCATGGCTGGAATTCACAAAATGCTTGTCAGAATAGCAAACAGGGAAGATGCTGACCAGACTGCTTCTTTAGAAGCAGTCTGATCTGGGTCTGCACTGTTTGTCTAGTCACTAGTGTTACAAAATTCCACTCTGAGGGCACAAAAGTGTCACCTTGTAACCAACTTTATTGATTGGTCAATAATAATATCAAAAAATGATTTGTTTTATATTTAAGAATTAATTTCATTGTTGGCACATGTCATTGATTAAGAAAAACAACAACATATAAATGTTTGTAAAAACCAAAAAACAACATATTATTTACAGAGTGCCGGACTAAACTAGAATGCATCTTTTAATTTTTATATCCAAAATTCAATTAATGAAAAAAAATGTTTTCTAATTTCAAACAGTTTTACACTAATTTCTCAAGAGAAATGAACAAGAAAAATACAGTTTTATATCAAGCACAAGATTTAGTTTACTAGTGGCCATTATTGACTGATTGATTGTTTCTGTGGTGCAGCCATTTTTGAAATAATGGGATAAGAATATTAAAAGTGGTTCAAAATAATTAAATTCCTTCTACATCTTTGTTGTTCATACATATTTGATTCAAACACAACAGGCTGTACTTAAAGACGAAACATAAATGAGCCTCGACATGTGATTTCCAACAATGTGGTATGTGTGACCAGCAAAGGCTCAGACCAGCCTGCGCATACGCGCAGTTTGATCAGAGCCTTTGCTAGTCGCTTGATTTTTCTATGACTGCTTAGGCGTAGTAACTGAACAAACATCATTTCGAGTTTCAAAGCTCAAAAGTAAAATGCCCATACTTCTCTTGAGTCTATTTATGTCAAAACGTCACATTGTTGGAAATCACATGTCACAGCTCAAATCATAGTTTTTAAGTTTTTCATTAGAAAACAACCTTTATTTGAAAAAATAATCTTGGTTATCATCGAGCCATATCGTGAGAAATCCTGATTTTGTTGTATGCAATTGACAACGATGCAGACCAGCTTTCACATATGTGCAGGCTGATCAGCGTTATTGCCAGTCCAAGCCTCTAGATAAGAGTGTGTAATTAAAAATTATTTTACTTATTTCTCATCCGAAACATATGAAGTGGGTACTCAAACTGACTGTCTCAGAGACGAACCGTTTGAGCAACCAAAGCAAAGGTGATAAACGATGAGTATTAAAATATTCATAATTTTATGCTCAACATTTTTGTTTATATTGACCTAAGTTATTCGCTTCTTAGACAGTAATTTAGCATACACACTTAATTGCTCCATTTGAAATTTACAGAATCCAGCTACTCTGTGTAGCTGAGCAGACTGGTTTAAGTATAGCCTGGCCCTGAAGTTATAAACCTTTTTCATACTCAACTCAACCAAGCATGAAATTTCAATTGCGTAAACTGGTGACAAAATAAATACTCAGATGTTGTATTTATCCTGCTAATAAATGTTAAAATGCCAACAATAGTTGTAAGCATTTTAACATTTATGAGCAGGAAAAATTTCATATTCAGTTGAGGTGAGCATGAATTTTTTTATAACCTGGAGGCCTGGATGCAAACCCTGAAGTCCTGTTTTCTCATGATGGACCAAGCGTCATACTTTTACCAAAATATTTGAACAAGAAGGACTGCACAAACATTGTAGACACAGATCAGACAGCTCTTTAGAAGAAGTCTGATCAAGGGCTACTTGGAATTACAAAGTCACAATCTAGACACCTCTACAAATACTCAGCTATGGTAAGCACTAATCAGTCAAATTGTCTGAATATTATGGGTAAATACAATGACAGAAAACTTATCATCTGGCAGGGAACATCCCTGAACAATCTTCCACCAATGTTATATTCAACACTTTTTAAAAATTATAAAACATTAGGGAGGCAGGTGTGGGTATCATTTGTGATGCTTAACTCTTTTCTTGTTAGCAGGATTTTTTGACATTTTCTGATAACCTTTGCAAACACTTTGGACCCAGATCTGATCAGCGCCTTTGTTATTTGCTATCTGGAAAGTATAGTAGTCAAGCTTCCTCTAAGGAAAATTTCAGTGTTCTAACTAGTCTCTGCAGTAATACAATCGGAACTGCCTCGGCCAATTCTGCAAAATTCCTCGGAATCAGTCCTCAGATGTACATCACGGATCTACTTTGATAATGCGTGTGATAATTTGACGCTGATGTCACAGAAACCATCCCAATGCAATAACAAGTGTGAATGCAGCAAAAATAAACGGTTATGAATGAAGTTTATGTTTTTCAATGAAATATTGCTATAGCGGTATTTTATTGGAAAATACATAAACTTCATTTATTCTGCTGATTAAACTTTTTGGGTAATTTTAAAAGGGCTGAACACACATGCTGAAAAACTAATTTTCCTTACGCATTTTTGGGCTAACAAAATGGAGCTTTTCCATACATAGTACTACACGAATAGCGCCTTATGTACACCCGAGGCTTGATTTGATTCTTGAATTGTGCCAGACTATCCCGAATGTGTAGTTGTACAGGCCGGTTTGAGCCTTATTTGGGCAGAAACTCCAAAGATAGGTTTTCTACTCATTGATCTTAATTAAATTATTTGTTCAATTTACAACACACATATTTTTCTTACAAATAAACCTCAAACAGTGCTAAAAGAGAAAGCATCACAAATAATACCCAGTGTTTAATTGGTGAATCAAATTATAAATAAAGCTTTCGTGCATGTTAGATAATTAAACTAGTAAACATCATGCAGCTTTTTATGAAAGCTGCTACTTTGGTTAAGCCATCTATACTTCATGTAGTCATCTGGATTCCAATAAGGAGACGGCTATACAAACTATTAGAAAAATGACTATTTTCTTATTATTTGAGCCCTGGCACGTGATTTCCAACAATGTGGCATTTTGACAAGTGTAGGTTCAGACGAGCCTGTGCAGCCCCCTTTTAAGCTTAGAAACCTCAAATGAGGTTTGGTCAGTAGTTTAACAGTCATAGAATATTTAAGCGACCAGCAAAGGCTCTGATCAGTCTGCGCGTATGCGCAGGCTGGTCTGAGCCTTTGCCGGTTGCACATACCACATTGTTGGAAATCTCATGCCACAGCCCAATTTTAATTTTCTTGTAAAACTCTATTTTTTAACCCAAACATAACAATTTATTTTCAAATCAGTGTTAGCTCGGGTCAGTATAGTGCGGACACATAGCAGCAAGTTGGATTGATAATCTATTTCTATGGACTATAAAAGAGGGATTGAGAGTTCGAACCCCAGTTCAAGTAGGGCAGTTGTCAGCTACTTATGTTATTTTGCGTGCAATTAATACTAATAAGAGCAACATTGTAATATAGCCGACCATCATGACTGAAATTATTTGTGATATTTAAGCTCAAACACAACAACCGAACAAGTACTATAATGAGTCACCATGTCATCCAACATTCATAAAAACATAAACCTTAGGTGGGCTGTCCATTCACTGTTACAGGGGTGGGTCTCAAACCTATTTTGGGTATGAAAATGGTCTGAAAGATTATGCATATTACCATATATGGCCCATACAATCTATATTGTTAGTAAAACTAGCTTTTATGAGGTGAACATATTGTGATATTAGGGGTAGGTGGAAAAAATTATTTCCTTTTTTTGTTAAATTGTTGGGGACATTTTCTGCAAAATTCTGGTTTTGCAACTTTGTTAAGAGGGAAGAAAACATAAACAATACCATTGGCTCCATGTAGCTAGGGTCATATGTTGCCTGCATCAAACACAAAATATTAAGTCATGTTTTAAGATAAAGGTGAAAGTCCTGAAACCTGACTTAAGCGGCCACTCAAAAAGAACACCAAAAATTGGTTTTCAAGACCGATTATGGCTTAATGCAGGTCAAAAGTATTGCAGAATGCTCTCTTCATTCTGCAATACTTTCGACCTTCATTAAGCTACCATTTGTCTTTAAGATCTTTGTTTTGTCTATTTTTGAGTGGCCGTTTAAGACAGTTTTTTACATAAATAGAATATTTGCAGGATATGGTTTACTGACAGCATATATAAGGCTGCATAATCTGCATTAGCTATGGGATTGAGTTGCCAGATCATTATACAGTGCTGTCCCTTTATAATGCTATTTTTGGGGGCCATACTTATGGCGCATGTTATTAAGTGAATCATCAATTTTAAGGACAATTTTACAAAGGAATTAAAGATACAGGAATTAAAGCGAAATGACCAAAAAAGGGTCATTTTCCTTTAATTCCTTTGTATCATTTTCCTTTAATTCCTTTGTAAAATTTCAACCTGAATAAAATTTAGAAGCCATGGCCGTGTAATACCCAAAGCTGTGTTATAAAGGGACTGCACTGTTATCCTGCAAGTTAGTTATAGACTGGGCTACTGAATTAATTAACTTAAGCAGTTAGCAAGCTATAAAGGTTGTCGGCACATTTAATTATTTGTATGTTAATGTCATCTGCTAATAACCTTTGCAAATTTAAAAGTACAGTCAAACAGTCTTGACCCAGATCAGCCCCAACGAAATGTCAAATCAAGCCTGATCTGAATCCAAACGGTTTGACATTCAGATGGTATTTCTCATAGATTTTTTAAAAATGTTTATTTTGAAAAAAAAATCAGCAGCCAACAAAAGATCATGTAACTATAAAACTGTAAATAATGAAAAGCTGCGGGAAGCCTGAGTATTCTGAACTCTGAAACAAAGATTTTTAAAAATATGAAGATAATGTAGAACCAAACATCAAATAGCCATGCGACCCAGATACAAAATTTGGGGAAAGGCTAAAAAGCAGCATGCAGAATAATGAAAGCAATACAGTAAATGTACAAATAAAAGCTATGAGCAAAAAGCAAACTGGTAAGACAATGAAGATATATACATGAATAAAAACTGTGTAAGTATTAATCGACCCAAACACTTAAAACTCTTTTTGGAGGCAAAACTGCAAAAAGCTGCATTACATCTTCAAATGAGGCAACTTTTGAGTTTAAAAATGATGTTTTGAATCTTACGGACCCAGGGGGCTATAAAACTTTTTTCATAATTCAGCTGAGCATGAAATTTATCCTGCTCATAAATGTTAAAATGAAAACAATGGTAGGCATTTTAACATTTATTAGCATGATAAATACAACATCTGAGAGACTTAAAGCAAAAAAACTTCTTTATTTGTCTGTATTTTAGTTTTTATGAGCAGTTGAAATTTCGTGCTCAGTTGAGTTGTGCATGAAAAAAGTTTTATAACCTCAGCGCCAGATCTACTCTAAAAGGAAACACTTGATTTCAAATTCTTTTGTGTTAAAGTACCCTTGTTTGACAACAGGTTTGATTTAATGAATGCATATAAAAGCAAACATGAAGTTGTTTCCCTTACCAAAATTATTTGAGATGTCAAATCTGTTAAGTTATTGATGCTGTGCCACGAATTACAATACCTGCACTTTAATATATACAGTAAAACCTGTCTTAAGAAGCCACTTAAAAAGAAGACCAAAAATTGGTATTCAATACCGATTATTGCTTAATGCAGGTCAAAAGTATTGCAGAATGCTCTCTTTGGAGCATTCTGCAATACTTTTGACCTTCATTAAGCTACCATTTGTCTTTAAGACCTTTGTTTTGTCTATTTTTGAGTGGCTGCTTAAGACAGGTTTTAATGTACTGTTAGCGGACCCACTAAAGGTACTTGCACCTTCTAGATGCCAAGCTGCACTTGTCAAATTACACTGTTACTGTACTTTTAACTCTTTTTTAAAAGTGCTGAATTTCTGAAATGAAATCTTCCATTTGTTGAACTGGACAAATCCATCCAAATCAACAGCTTCTGAAGAAAGCAAGCCAATAGTCCCTGATCAGAGACTGCTCCAGTTTTGTTGCTTAATTAACACTATATATAAATTTAACAGTCATTTGATACTTTTTTTCAAATATGTTCAATGAAGATCAAACAACAAACAAAAAAGCTGCATACACATTTAAGCATATATAGCCACACTGCATTTAAAGAGCCTTTACTGAATAAAAGACAAGATATTAGGGCCATGCTCACCCGATTTCTGGCTCAAGAGGAGAATGATGCTGTTCAAATATGTGAGATTGTGTGTGTTTAACCCTTAATCCGCAACAAAAGTCGTCTGCTTTTCTCGTCTGCTGAAATGTTTAAGAAGCCTCTATGGCAAACAGTGTGGACCCAGATCAGACTGCTCCTATATGAGCAGTCTGTTCTGGGTCCACGCTATTTGCTTCTATACTTAATTTGTCAGTAATGTATGGCAATTATTTGCAGCAGACAACATCAGCAGACGACATTTTCAGATGCATTTTTTTCTTGGCGCTTTAAGGTTGGCGCTTTAAGGGTTAATGTCCCACCAACAGCTAAGGTCATTATGTTACATTACTCATTAAGTCACAATGTACATGCAGTTACCTGCAGCAGCGTAGCCAGGCAATGGCAGGGAAACCTGAGTGTCAACATCATATTTGCTTCTTATCCTTTTTAACTTCTCAAATGGGTCAGCGGTGCAACATGCTGACGCATGGAAGTTTGGGCTTCAATATCATATTTGCTTCTTGCCCCTTGCACTTCTCATAAAGGTCAGATGTCTCTGATTTCTCCAAATTGTCTTGGTTGGCTTCAACATTACAGTAAAACCTGTCTAAAGTGTCACTAAAAAACAACACAAAAATTGGTATTCAATACCAATTATCACTTAATGCAGGTCAAAAGTATTGTAGAATGCTCCATAAGGAGCATTCTGCAATACTTTCGACCTTCATTAAGCTACCATTTTCCATTAAGACCTTTTTTATGTCTCTTTTTAAGTGGTCGCTTAAGACAGGTTTTACTGTATATTACTTTAGCCTCTGGCTATGCCCCTGACCTGTACTCATGAGTCATTGTTTCACAGTCAGAAATCACTTATTGCTTCTGAATTTTGGGTGTGAAAAAAAAATATGCTACCAATTTTTTCTGAAGTTTCTAGCAACTTCGTTTGGCTGTAATGCAGTTTCTGTATAAATATTAAATATACTGAGTGAAATAGGGAGCATTTTTCAAATACTGGCTATCTGATTTGAGGATCGTGGGTACATGCAGCATACTTGTTTACCAAAATGCGTCACCAAATCGTATGATTTGCCCTATTGGTTGATTCAAACTTGTTATCAATCTGCGTCATCATTTGTAACTGAAACAGATTTTTTTACCTGCCCATGTGCAAAATGTTTTCAAAAATGTTTTAGTGTTGAAAATCTTATCACTATGTCGCTAAATACTGCAATACCAATCATTGTTATTGTTTAGCTATGAAAGGTTACTTGATGTCTCAAAAACGGATTATTTATATCCATTCAGTGCTTGCTACTTTTTTTAACATAGTGCATACCAAGTATTAACGAACCCCACTTTTCAGTCGTGATGTGCCTTAGCAGAGAGGTTGATTATTTGAGTATCGCACCTGCACAATGTGAAAAACCTGGCACAGAATTATCCAGGCCTTCATTGGCAACATATACTCAGTCAAGGCTCTTCTCAAAAACCCAAGCTCATATACATATTATAATCACTATATATACACTATTGTTAAATTGATCTGTAAAATACTCATTCTAGCCCATTCTAGATACCATTGTGCTAACTTGTGCAGTACTTTTACCTTAACGTTAAAGTCAGGGAGCCGATGATAGCCAAAGCCACTTTTAACAGTGTTACCCTAAACATAAGAAAATAAAGTATGACTGATTGATTGTAGGCATATTACTAAAACATTCCATGCAAAAGATGTTACTCTTCCAATTTCAGGCTTTATTGAATGTAGTACTTTGTTTTTACCTACCTTAATTGCAACCACATGCAAAAAGAATAATTTACAAAACACCACCTTGGGCTAGATATGCTTATGGATCCTTAAAGGCACTTTAATGATTAAAAATGAGCATTTCTCATCAAAACATCACAAAAATATTTCCAAGAAAGTTTAAACTATCATAAATTACATAATGTGTAGTTGGTACAAAAATGAAGTTCATATATTGCCAAAAAGAAAATCTATTTAGTCAATATATGACTAAATAGAGGATCTAACATGAGTGCTCATGAAATATTGAATTTATAAAATGAGTTGAGGAAAAGAGATCAAATGAAAGGCTTGTCAAGCATTTTTTCACTTTTTTGCAACAAGTTAGATGAATTCAATAATACTTGAGCATGAATGTTATAATCTATTTATCACATGACACTAAAAATATACTTTAAATTTGTGCTTTTTTGACACATAAAGATTTTGCCATGTATATTTTGTTGTTATAGATATTATTACATAACGTTACTAAATATGTAAACCACTGGTGGTTTATTGATTTTGTTACATGGCATTAACGCGACATCATGTGATAAATGTCTTTTCTTTTAGTTGATAAATAGACAAATATTTTGGTATCATCAATCAGGGCCAGCAATACACTATTCAAATTAACGATTATATAATGATATCAAATGTTTATTTGATTATTGATGTCGGATGAAAAATGCTCATTTAACCCTTTACTCCATGTGCTATTTTTAGACCATCATTTTCTATTTTTAGATAACATTGAAAAAATCAAGAAAAATTTAAGAAAAGTTTTGAATACTTTTGAAAATATTATTGAAAATGGAGCGCTTGCTTGCTCCATTTTCCATTATATTTTCTAATACGTTGTAATTCAAAGGTGTCAAAGGGCGTTATTATGGAGTAAAGGGTTAACTGATATAGGGCCTTTAACAACATTACCACATATTTATCAAACAGATTGACATACAAATGTACAAGACCAAATTTACAACATGCATACCACATGCTATACATATCCCTATGTTGAATACAAACCTTCTTGGATGTGTACTGTAATCCAAATATGGGCAAGCATAAAAGCAAAATTCAAGAATTATTACAAACTTTAAAAAAATTAAACATAAGAAGTCAAAGACGGAATCCATGTCTATAATAATCTGCTAAATCCATTTGCTGAATGTAAAGAAGAAAAAAAATAAACTTAAGAAGTCAATCTATAGACTGCTGAATCTACTTGCTGAAAGCAAGGAGGAGAATGAAATCCCAACTCATTGCAGTATTGACACTTCAAGATATACAAGTGTAGAGTAAATTTATTCAGTACCATGAGTAGAATGCAACCCAAATGATGACCTGTGGTAAAAAGCCTAAGCTAGGTATGGAAAAGGATATTAAGTAAAAAGTGATGGTTTTCTAGTGGAATTCACAACCATTATCCTAGCAAGAAATTGATTATACTTATTGAGAATGAAATGATAGCATATATGGTTTAGTGAAAGAACAGACAGTAATATTGCATGGACCAAGTTTGAACAATACAGCATGGTGGAAATAGAATTTGTTTTAGAGTTTGTATGTTCAATGAAATGAAAAGTGTACATGTACAGTATTACTGTATGAATCAGATCTGTTATAAACATCTTAAGAGACAACTTGAAAGAAAGATCCCTGAAATACATGCATGCACAGATCCAGAGGGGGGACAGGCGGTTGGGACTCCCTCTGAAAAATCACAAGCGGCTATCAGTATCCTTAGAAATACTGGTACGGACCCCCATAGAGAAGCGGGTCCAGCTGCTTCTTGAGAGAGGTTTGTATGGCCCTCTGTGAAATACGTTGATGACTAAAAAAACAACGTCAGGACCCCCGATAAAATTTTCTGGATTTGCCTATGACATGTATAACATGTATTTATAAAATAAATCAGATTTCAGGGTTGTTATATATTGTAGCCAAAAGCTGACTTTCAATGTACCTAAATATGTTTTAAAGCTAAAAGTATGGTATGTCTATGTGTTAAACTTTTGGATGGCATTGTGTAAAACAGAATGAGTTGGGGTAGAACTGTAGAAAGTTAGAATTAAAATTAGACAATATATATATATATATATATATAAATGTTTACATATTGTATATTCAAACAACAAAGCTATCATTTTTGAGGGCAAGTATTTGTTTGAAAAAATGCTATATGCATCTACGAAGCCTCAATTGTGATCTGTTAGTGATTATGCCAACTATTGAAAATGCCTATTCATATAAGAAAAAGGAAAGACAGAAAGATAGTCCAACTACATTTGTATAAAAGAAACTGAAAAGCTCCCTAAATTATGTATATTACCAATGCTTTCTTAAGTAACTGTAATGAAAAGTGAACATATAGAGTATTACTGTATCAATCAGATCTGTTATAAACATCTAAAGAGACAACTATATGAATCATGATTGCCTAAATGATACATTGTTTCAGAGAAAACAGATGTTCCCCCACCAACCCCACCAGAAATGCTCCAATTTGACATAGCTCAGCTGTGACCTTGAAAATTAGGGCAAAGTCACCTAAACTAAAAGTCTTCCTCATGCCTCCAATCTTATATCCATGTAAATTTGTCTCCAATCCACCAACTAGTTCATGAGGTATCCTGCACACAAGAAAGCCTCACGCCAATGTCAATGCCAATGGGATCTGCACCTAAAACAATATGTCCATCTCCACTTCAGCCCCATTTTCATTACACATCATCCCCTTATACATCATATGCGGAGGCCGGAGGGTATTGGAATATGCAAAATGCTGAGTAAGCCATTTCCAAGCATGCAGGCACAATCCTTAATGCTCCAATTACATTATGCATGGGATTTGCAAGGGAAAATTATTATCAAGACATCCACAAACAGCTAAAGCAATGGGTAACACATAAAGCCAACAAATATTACCACAAAATCATAAATCTTAAAAAAACAAAAGAAACATCTTTACAAATACACCCCCTTCTTGAGATAACAAATTAAACATCAATGTTATACAAAAATTGACTTCCCTGTTGAACTCATAATTGTCAACATTAATTGAGCCTGTGCATGAGATTTCCAACAATGTGGTATGTGCGACCAGCAAAGGCTCAGCTCAGCCTGCACATACGCGCAGTCTGATCAGAGCCTTTGCTAGTCGCTTGAGTATTCTATGATTGTTATGCTACTGACTGAACACCATTTGGAGTTTCTAAGCTTAAAAGGAGGCTGCAGAGGCTCAACCAAGTCCACACATGTCAAAATGTCACATTGTTGGAATTCACTAGCACTGGCTCAATTGTCATTGTTTTACTCTTATCAACTCCATATCAAAGTTGTTGGGGTTTCTTAATTTTAAATTACAAATAATTAACTGTAACCTATGTGATATTAAACTGTAACCTATGTAGTTACCATGGTAACTTATGTAAAAAGAAACTATAATGTAGATGTAGCTAGCTAGGTGACATTTAATGGTAACCTTGGTAACAAGAAATTGAAACCTAAGTGAAAACAACCTGTAACCTTTGTGACAATAATCTGTAACCTAAGTGACATTTAGCTGCAACCTCATATGTCAATATTATGTAACCTAGGCAACAATACACTGTCACAATTTTTTAGGTGACATATCACTTTCATTTTAGTGACAATAAAATGTAACCATGTAATGCCGTTCATGCTGAGGAGAAGCTATATACATGTAGTCATAAAACACAAAGTAAAGTCTGATAACTTATTAGTGTTAATTCCCTGAAAATTCTATATATGCAATATTTACACTGTGTGACATGGAATTTTATGCAATAAATAGAGGATCTTACATGAGTGCTCATGTTTAATAGGATTTATTAAACAAGTTGAGGAAAAGGGATAACTAATGAGGCTTGCCTAGCATTTATCGCTTTTTCACAAGGAGTTTAATGAATTCAATGATATAAGAGCATAAGTGTTAGATTCTATTTATCATATGACTTTAAGATTACTTTGAAATGTCATTTATGGCGTAAAAAGTTAAAATTATGTAATTTTGCACACAAAGTTGTTATGGACGTCAATTTATAATGTTACCAAAATCTGTAAACCAGTAAAAACCACTATAGGGATCACACATGTTTTTCATGCATTAACATTTGCCGGGTCCAGAGGATGCTGTTTGAACACGAGGCCGATAGGCCGAGTGTTCAACATCATCCGAAGGACCCGGCAAGTGTTAATGCAATGAAACAAACATGTGTGATCGTTATTCTTGCATATTTTACCTTATTCCAGCCAAATTTGCACTGAAAACACTGCTAAAACATTAAATTGTCCATTTTCTTACACTGGATTTCTCTAAACAAAATGGCTTCGTTTGTGTACTTTTGAACGTCATAACGTCATCACAACATCATAACCGTAGTCATAACGTCATCACAACGGCATAACCGTATGCAACGTTTTCGCTAACAAAAACAATGGCAAAAAGATCAGTCTGGTCCGCAATGCTTTCTGTATATAACGTCATGCAAATAATGAGGGGCTCATTTTAAATATTTTCAAGTTCAGAACCCATGTTCAAACAGCATGTGAATCTCCTGATTTGAACATGGATTTTCGTTCATTTGTCACTGGGTGTAAATATACAAATAAACATCTATGCAAGAATAGTGGTTTATCAATGATGTGATGTCATATGATATTGTCTTTTGTAGTATGGCCGATGCTTTTTTCTTTGATCTTTGCTGATGTTTAAATCAGACACCCTAGAATAACGACGAAGGAGGAGCTTAAAACCGTACTCTAACTTCCAATTTTAGTTAAACAGCGATGTAGGCGGTAACTATCTAAATAGCGACAAACTAACCCGTAGGTAAATGTAATATAGTTGACAGCTTAGGCCGGATGCAGGGAGGAGCGAATGTAAATTTCGTCAGGTGTCAGTAACACGTGTTTATTTGCGCCTGCGCCATACTACAAGCTAAATAAAGGATTCTTCCTCGGCTTTCTGTTTAAACCGCTCGGTGGGCTACGCCCACCTCGCGGTTTAAACAAGAAAGCCTCGGAAAAGAATCCTTTATCTATTACTTAACTTGTAAAATAAACTGTGGAGAAACATTGTTAACACATACATCTGTTAACAACTGAGTGACATTGAAAAGCTTTCTCAGTGGTATGATGCAAATTGAATGTTCCATTAACCATTCAGCAGTTCAGTTCTTATTCTAAAGATGACACTAAAGAAAGACATACCCAAATAAAGTTAGACATAAGAAAAAGTATACATCTTCAAAATAAAGTTTATATTAGGAAGTACAATATGAAAGTGTAAAAAAATGAAGTAGGCCCCTAGATAAGGGTGCATTATATATTTTTCTTATTTCTCAACCGCATATAAATCATATGTTGTGGGTACTCAAAAGAACCATCTCAATGAGATGATTCATTTGAGCACCCACAAAATATGATAAAACTGATAGGTAAGAAATGTTCAATTTGACATGCAAAATTTTTGTTTAGCTTGACCTATGATTTAGATATGACACATTAGCTACAGCCAATGAAAAGTATAAGTATGATGATGAGAAGTTGGAATACTTTTCCAATACCTAGTACTAGTCACAAATAAAATGAGCCAGCACATAAAAATTTGGTACTCAGAAATCATTGTTGTGCAACTAAGGCTCAGGCAAACCTGCACCTCGTCAGAGACTTCCCTGCTCACATACACAAGTATGACTGTAGAATACGCTTGAGAGTGACTGGATAGTCGGGACAGAACAACCGTCCTTCTCTGGCTCCTTGGTTTTATCCATGTGTGCAGCGACTAACCCGACCTAGGTTTCGTCTATATGTAGACTCTTCAGGGGTTTCCTGTTTCGACGTGGACTCTATGATTAAGAATCCAGGAATGCTGAGATAGCAAACCTGCGCGCTTTATATAGACGTGGGAAACGGCTCCAAAAACGGCTCCCGAAAACGGCTCGGGGAGCCGCCTAGGCGTGTGCCTAGACGGCTCCTCAAGCCGCTTCCGGTTGGTTGCTAGGCGGCTTCCGGAAACGGCTCTCGGAAATTGCGTATGGAGCCTGCTCGTGTGCTGATTTTGACGTCAGCCGTTGGTTTAGCTATGTAGAACACACCGCCGAAAATTTAGACCTCTAGCCCAGCCGGATATGTCGCCATGGGCATTTAAAGGAGGTTTTGCACATATGCAATACCGGTAAATACCAAAATTTCATGTGTTGGTTCAAATATGGTAAATGAAGCAAGTGAAAGGTAAAGCAAATGAAGATGATCTATCTATTGCATGACAATAACAGGGCCAGCAGATAAGAGTGAATAATTAAGAATCATGTTTCTTATTTCTCAATCAAAGCTTATGTTGTGGGTACTGGAAAAAACACCCAAAACATATGCTAAAACTGATGGATAAGAAAATAAATCACAATTTTACACTCAAAATGTATGCTTATCTGGACCTATGACTAATATTTCCTTGTCAGCCTACAGACTAAACTCACTTGGTCCAAAATTGATATAGTGAATGCTCTATAATATTAAACACTTACAGTTACATGGCAAAAATCAGATCAGACTGCCCATACATATAATCTGGGTCCTTGCTGTTTGGCATATTATAACAAGCATAATTTATGTGAGCCATATGCATAGACTTAATAAACTGAAATCTGAGCTGAGAAAAATAAGCAAAAAGTTTTTAATTTTGAAATTCCTAGGTTTTTGACAGAAGACTGGTACAAACATAGATATAAAAGATTTCTAAAAGGAAGTTGACTGTACATACTTAAACTCATGGGAAAGGAATCAGGCCCCATCACATGCTTTCCCGTCAAAAAACTTAATTCTCCAATGTAAAGCCCACACACTTTGAGTGATAAAAAAATATTTATAGAAGCATAAGGTTGAAAAATTAAAAAGTAAAAGAAGAGCTGGTCTGCAGGCTTTTGAAGCTAAAATGTCTATTTTACAAAAAATATGATACATTACGTTTTATATACACTGTACAATCAGGGACCCAACAAAGGTACCAGTTGCATAGTGTAGTGTAGAGCAAAGACAAAGGAACACTCCAACCTGATTACTTAAGCCTGTCCTTCAAAATTTGAACCTTATGTTCTGTTTGGAAAACAGTGTAGATCTAAATCAGCTGTCTTCCGAAAGATGCTAGCTAATACGGATGCACATTGTCTTTAATTTAGTTAAAAAAACTAATGGTAAAGCATAATACAGTAAAACATGTGTAAAACGGCCACTCCCAATAAGACCAAAAATTTGTTTTGAAGACCAATTATCGCCTAATGCAGGTCAATTTTTATGAGCATTTGAGTTATGATATTGATGCATCCCTTTGAGAAAAAAGTTTTACATCCTCTGGGCCTGATCTTGGCTGATCAATTTTAGCAGGGAACTAATCATATATGATAAGGCTTTTTACGAGTATTCCTTTGCTTTGGCCCCACCTACTAAATAAACCGACCTCTATTCCTTCCAATTGTTTTTCCTTGAATGCATAAAACAGGTAACTTATAACTGCTTAACTGATACTAACCCTGCACATTAAGCAAAAACATGATGATGATGATGATGATGATGATGATGATGATGATGATGATGATGATGATGATGATGATGATGATGATGTATCACATTACAAAACTGAACACCCTTATATTGAGATAGTTTCTTAAAACCTCTTTCCCAACTATTCACCTGCTGGTAACGTTCGCAAACTGTTTCAGGGTCCAAGGTTATTAAACTTTTTTCATGCACAACTAAACTGAGCACAAAATTTCAACTGCTCATAAAAACTAAAATACGGTCAAATGAAGAAGTATATTGCTTTAAGTCTCTGAAATGTTGTATTTATCATGCTAATAAATGTTAAAATGCCAACAATTGTTGGCATTTTAACATTTAGGAGCAGGATAAAGTTCATGCTCAGTTGAGTTGAGCATGGAAAAAGTTTTATAACCTCGGGGCCTGATCTGGATCAAAATTGTTTGATACTGTGATAGTTTTCCTCAAAGATGTTTTTTTAAATTGATTAAAACAATCTGCAGAAAACAAAATCATGCAGAATTACCCAGCATGCAAAGAGTAAAAGGATCTCTTGAGTACCCTAACAGGCCTCTAGATAAGGATGCATAATTAAATTTCTCAATCAAAACATATGCTGTGGGTACTTAAAAGAACCATCTCTTTGAGAAAGTTCTTTTGAGCACACAAAACAAATGTTAAAATGAATGGATAGGAAAATATTCACAATTTTATGCTCAAAATTTGTGTTTATTTTGTCCTACGCCCTTAACACAATGAATTGTGGAATAATGTACCAAAATATGATACCTACACATAGCCCTAGGGAAGATTGTTAAAATCTATCATTGATTTAAGTGTTAGATATAGAGGATCTTACATGAGTGCTCATGTTTTATTTAATTTATTAAACTAGTTGAGCAAAAGAAATAAAATGTGAGGCTTGCCGAGCATTTTATTTCTTTTTCGCAACAAGTTTAATAAATCCAATAAAACAGGAGCACCAATGTTAGATTCTATTTATCATATGACATATAACTTATTTTGAAATCGTATTGTTGGCATGAAAATGTTAGATAATGCCATATGCGTGACGTTAAAAGCGTCATTGTATAACGTTTCCCGTAAATTGGTAAACCACTAGTGGTTTATCGATTTTATTGCATGGGGTTATTTCACTCCTAGACGACAAGATGTCATATGATAAAAAATAATATTCCAAGGATCACTGTTTGGCATCATTGCACCTCTTACACTCATGATATATACTTTTTCTTGCAAATATTTCAATTTTCACAATTATAATTTAAAAAAGCAGTTTTGCATTATTCAACAACAAAAATTTAAATTTCCCCTTTCAAATGACACAATTAGACATATGGGCCTTGATGTGGGAAACCCTGGCCCCAAGGTTATAAAACTTTTTTCATGCTCAACTCAGCTGCGCATAAAATTTCAACTGCTCATAAAAACTAAAATGCTGAAAAACGCTGATTTTTCTTGCTTTAAACTCTCAGATGTTTGTATTTATCCTGCTAATAAATGTTAAAATGCCAACAATTATTGGCATTTAAACATTTATGAGCAGGATAAATTTCGTGCTCAGTTGAGTTGAGCATGAAAAAAGTTTTATAACCTCGAGGCCAGATTTTATAGATCCAAACAAAAAGGCACAGATCCTCAGAGTCTTATGGAGAGGTAAGAAATTATCATAATTTTTCATAAATTTTCTGCTAAATGAGAAGCTTCCAAATGAGCACCCCAGCAAATGTTTTCATGAAAAGGTACAAAAATTATCATAATTTTTCTGCCGGAAAAACATCTTAGCTACGGCTATGTATAGGATATGTATTTATTTCCCCAAACAGATTCCATCTCTCTATTTTGTTTCATTTTAAGAAGAGAAAAAACCCTGTATTGTAATTGCATAAATATCTTCTACATGAAATTTACTCTTTGCCTCGTCGTCTGCTGATAACTTCTGCAAACAGTTTGGAACCAGATCAGGCCCGACAGAATGTCGGACCTGATCAGGATCCAAACTGTTTGACACTCTGATGGTATTCCTGAAAGAATTTCCAAAAGAAATCAGCAGACGACAAAAAGCATGAAAAATTACTTCAAATAAATGATCATATTATAATTTGACTTATGCCTTAAAATGATTTATCATGCTATTTTTATTAAAACTTGAAAGAAATTATTACAATACCTTTTTATCATGAATGACAAGCATGTGCATCACCGTGTTCCCATTACTGTCCTGTAAGTTAGGGTTAGCTCCCTTGGCAATGAGAAGCCTTATACATTCTTCCTGCCCAAGACACGCTGCAAAGCTAAGTGGGTACTCACCAAAATACACATGACTGAAATTATATCACATAAAAGGACATTTCTAGATTCTACTACATCATACAACTTTCATAATCAAATGAGATATTCTTTTTCTTTCTACAAAATATAAGTTTCTTTAGTGACTGAAATGTTTCATCTTTGTGCTTACTTCTGGGAAACAGTATGCACTTTCATTCTGAGGAAAAATTTAAAAAATATGACAGAGAAGCAAAAAAAAAACAGCCCTTTTATATTACCCGTGTGTAGTTATCTGTAGAAAATATCAAGTATCTTTATAAATAATAAAATTACTGACTGTGAGTATAGCTAGCTGTTAAAACATACATGCAGAAAATGGAGAAACATCTGCAATATCTGTATTTTGTTTGTTTGATTTGATTCTTTACGTCCCATTTAACATTTTTCAGTATGTCAGGGCGAGTCTTCCTGGGTTGAACCAGTGCTAAGCAAGGATTAACGTGTCTTGTTCAAGGACACAACACAGTGAAGCCGCTGATGCTGTAGAGGCTCATACCTGTGGCCCTTCGGTCTTGAGTCAGGCACTCTACCATTGAGCCACTGCGCTCCCTCAACATCTGTATCTGCACTTACAGAAAAGCTCTTTTAGTAAACTCAAAGTAGACTGTAATGTAGTAACACTGATTCCAGTAATAACAAACCGTAAAGTATGTGTGTGCTTATATGAGCATGTATGCTTACAAGGTCAAATATAGTACTCATGCAAGATCCTCTATGTAATTTTTAAATGAAAAAAGTGTCCTATCCAGGTCTATGATTTACTAATAAATGTACAGTAAAACCTGTCTTAAGTGGCCACTCAAAAAAAGACCAAAATTGGCTTTCAAGACCGATTATCAATTAATGCAGGTAAAAAGAATTGCAGAATGCTCCAAGAGAGCATTCTGCAATACTTTTGACCTTCATTCAGCTACCATTTGTCATTAAGACATTTGTTTTGTCTATTTTTGAGTGGCATTTTTAGACAGGTTTTACTGTAGTGACTAACCCTTCATAGTTTGTCTTCTCACACACATCAACCCACTCGTGATCTAGACTATCTGTTCTGGAATCTTTCTGATCATCTGGACAGAAGAAGTTGCCGCAGCATCTCTGGTGATAATCAGCTCCCTTGTCTAGTAGAAACTTCACCATAGACGGATCTTCAATCGAAATGGCCATATGGAGGGCATTCTCGCCTAAAATACAGAAATGGACCTCTTTAGCCATTCTGTACTAAAAATTGCCAAAAGTTTCGGCAATTTTTAAAAATTGAACAAGCTGATTTTAAAAAAAAGACACTCACACTCGGACCCAGTATACATGGACTGGTAACTGACATACAGGTAAATGTAAATATATGAAATACGTTGTCGAGACTGACCATTAAAACTATACTATCGTTAAAACGTTATTGTTATTTTTATTGAAAGTTCCTCCGCCTTTATGAACATCAGCAAGAAACCAAGGTACCCTTTTTAGCTATTGTCGGCACTTTTAGCTAAATCGTCAGAAATCAATCTATAAAGATGATAAAACATCAATTTTATTTACTGTAACTTGTGATATTTCAACTTAGCATACCGAGAATAACTTCTTATAATCAAGGGTATGTTCAGAATCAATTTTATTGGCTGTAGTACTTTGAAATAGCTCTAAAACTGAGCCACGACAACATAACTTAGTATTTCTGTAAGTGACCAGTCTGTTTATACTGGGTCTGAGATTCACACCATGGAATTAATAAGGAATATATATAATAATATGCTCTTTAAAAATAGCTCTCTATCATATGCCTAAAAATATTTTCAAATTTGTTTATCTCTGTTGCATACATAATTTTTAATTTCATGCTATGCCTTTGACATATATATATTAACCCTTTTCTCGCCAGTCATGATTTTTGTCGTCTGCTCTCTCATCTGCTAAATGTTCTTTAGTAGCCTATATTGCAAACAATATGGACCCAGATCAGACTGCTCCCAAGGGAGCAGCCTGATCAGGGTCCATAATGTTTGCTTCCATGATAAAATCTAGTCTGAAGTGAACTTGAATATATGCAGCAGATGTAAAAGCAGATGACATTTCTGGCCAGGATGATAAGTAAAAAAGCCTTAACTTACCATAATATTCTTCGGAGAGATAGATGTCATTGATAAGCTTCGGGAAATGGTGCAGAAGCCTCTTCGCTAGATTGGCATGAATAGCCGAGGAATTGAGTAAACACAGGTGTAAGATGGACTCTCCAACAGTTCCTCTCTCATTGATATCCCAGCATGCCTCACTAAACTTTCTCTCTGCAAGTAAAGACAGGGCTTTAGTTATGAGTGCGTAACAGAAAAATATTTTTCTTATTTCTCAACTAAAACATATGTTGTGGGTACTCAAAAGAACCGTCTCAATGAGACGGTTCTTTTGAACACCCAAAACATATGCTAAAAATTAGGGGTAAGAAAATATTTATAATTTTACGCTGAATAGACCTGTGTTAATATGTGAGCCAGTTCATGAGATTTTGGTACTTATCATATAATGCCTCTTAAAGGAAAACGCAGATCAAATGATAAATGTGTCTGAAAAGACAGGCATTTGCACACAAACAATTTTAGTGCAAACTTGATCAAAATCGGTTAAGAATTAAGAATGTTTTTAATAAATGAAGTTTTCATAACATCTTGTCATAGCCCCCATTTTGAGTATATAATGAGATGCTAATGAGATGCATGAAAAGTTATTAAGATGCATAAAATCTTTATTTTAGCATATAATCACACAATTTCTTGCAAAATGATCCTTTATTGTTATATTAGACATATACATAAAAATAGAGTGAAAATTATTTTTCAAATCTTATTTGTTTCATATTTGTATATATAATTAGGAGGCTATGACGTCATTAACACACAAATATGGCAGCTTCTATAAAAGAAATAATGGAAATTTCAAATGCATATAACTTCTTTATTTCTTGATAGATTTTGATAAAAGTTGCAGCCAACTGATTTGATAGACAAATCCCTTCTTTTAAAGCTCATTAATTATATGGTGAGCGTTTTCCTTTAATGCCAGAAAACCTGTTTTTGGAATTTTTGATAAAACGAGACTCAAACAAGTCAACTCAGCTACAGAGACTAGTTAGAATATTGAAATTTTGCTTGAAGCAAGTTTAGATATGATACTTTCCAATAAGCGAATAACAAAGGTGCTGATCAGATTGCACCTTTGTTGTTCACAAACCCTGAAGGCAGGCTTTCTCATGTTGATGCCCATATATGTGTAAAGTCATTCTACAGCTATCTAGTGAGACTAGGTCTAAATTTAACATGAGCTGCCTTGTCCCTGATTTTTGTGAGTGTGAGCAGTGGAGGTTCTGGCAAGACTGTGCTGGTTCATGTTTTGACTATGTAACCAATGTTCTTGTTGATTTGATTCTTTTACATCCCATCAACAATCTTTCAGTTTAAACAGAGACGGGTCTTCCTGGGTTGAACCAGTACTAAGCTAGGATAAATGTGTCTTGCTCAAGGACCACAACGCAGTGAAGCCGGTGAGGCTGGAGCCAGCGACCCCTCAGTCTCGAGTTTAGCACTCTACCACTGAGCCACTGCGCTCCCTAACAAATGTTCTGCTGAAGACATTAATTTGCATGATTAATTTTCATTAGAAGCCAAATGATCTGGATCTACACTGTTTTTAAATGTGTATAGAATTTGTAAAATGTTTAGTGCAGTGTGCATGGTCGGAATGATTTTACAGAAAAAAAGGACAAAATTAACTAGGACCATTGATTAATTTTCGTATTTTTTTTGTAAAATTACACATTTTTGGGAGTTATAGTACAGTGTCACATCCAAGTTTTACATTAGTTCATAATAAATGCTATCATTAAAAGAATTGCTGTGGTAACTGGTTTTTACTACTGTGTTTGTGGTGTTTGAGACAGTGTACATGTAAAGAAGCAAAGCTTAATCTTAGCAATTAAAACATTTACAAAAGATTTGATTGAAGCATACTGTAAGCGCAATGTTTACTGTCGTTGCCCTGGGCCCTGTCACCTGTTAAACTAACGGTACTGGGAGCCAACTCACGACAGTAAACATTAAAGTCAATATACCATATTAAACCTAAAATAAGTAGACAAACATGTCAATTCTGCAAACAATTTAGATTTAATCCTTCATACAAGCAGTTAATTGCCAACATTAAATATGCTATGATTTTGACAAAAAAAAGATTACATTTGAAAATTCATGCACCTTGTTCTCAAACCATGAAGAGTCTGTTTCTGTCTAATCAGTGTAAACACTGTTTGCCATTCCAACTTGTCTCTCTATACACCTCATCGGGTTGTCAAATAGAATTATTCAACATTTTTTGCAGATCAGTGTAGCACAGTTAGTACCATTTAAGTTGGTAAAGGCCAATTTTGAACTCAGACGGATCAAAGATCAGACGATTCGAATTGACAGCACGTGAAAGGGGAAACAGGTAGAAACCGTTATAAAGCGGTATATAGGTGTTTACATAATACATTATATAGGTAACTTTAGACCACTTACACAACGTTCCCTGTGGCTCAGTAGGTAAGCAAGACTACATTAACTTTAGTCTTATAAGGTGAAAGGACATAAAATGCGAGTTCGAGTCTCGGTCAGGATTTTTTTTTTACTTTTAGTGTGTGTTTTTTTTTTTGGGGGGGGGGGGGTGTTGACCGCCCCAAGACGGTGCTTCTTATGTGCCAGCGTGTGTGTGTTATTTTTAGCTCTTTATATATTTTTTTCATCATGGTAAATATTCTATTTCATAATTTATTAAATTTCAGGTACATGTACAATGAATTTCACATTCCCTCTGTCTCGCTGGCAGTGTCAGTATCGGAGCTGCAGTCGGAGTCCGACGCAAGATCTATCACCACTGGCTCATGCTCTTCCTCTACCGCAATCTCCTTTCTCCAGTAAACCTGTTCTATCGACAAAACATGCTCGACACACTTCGCCCATTCACCAGGTGTGATGCCTCTTATGCCCTCTTCAATTAGCTCCTTGATAGCAGTAAGGTTGAAGGCGAAATTCTTCCTCGCAATGAAACCTGAAAAAATAATAGAAACACATTAGATGATACAATTTGCCGCAGAGTAGTCAAAATAAAATTGATCGTGTTTTGAAGATAGCAGGAAAAAAATATTGTAAAGTTCCGAACCGTGGGCCGCCATTACCATATACACTTTTATAATACTTTCAAGAATGAGCTGACAACTTCTTTTTAAAACTTTTTGAAGTGCATTTCATAGTTTTTTATTTCGCTGTTACTGTCACACAAATTTTAATCACACAAAATATGTACAAAAAGCACGTATTTCATATTTTCGCATTTTCAGCGGTTGTATGCTTTTACACAATTTTCTAATCATGAACGAAAAAAATATCAAGGAGCGCATGTAACTTGCCTTTTAGGTTTCCCCAAATCAGTTCAATTGGATTGAACTCAGCATGGTAGGGTGGTAGTCTCAGACATTGGTGCCCATGTCTCTTCAAAATGTCATCCGCCACATAGACAGGCTTTGCATTTTGCTTGCACAGCTGCAGAAGCTCAACCTTCACCATCGCTGGTCTGTAGGTGATGTTATGGCGGTCCAGCCAGGCCTGCATGTCTGCCTTTCGTGTCGCCATGGTCGGGCATCTGTCCATCTGAATGTTGTGGTAGGAGGCGTTGTCCAGGACTAGTACGGTGTTCTCCCTTACGGAAAAGCTGTCTCATTGCGAATATCTGGCGAATATGCTGCGAATAATTGGCGAACTGCTCTGTTCGCAGTAATTGTTCGCAATATATTCACTTCTTATCGAGAATACCCAGCGAACAAAACTGGACAGTCAAAAAAGTGATCGCGGAATGTTAGCAGCTTTGTCAGATAGTCGCTGCATATTCGCAACAAAAACTTAAACATTTTCAAGCACAGTGTATTATTCGCGCAATATTCGCAATAATAACTTAGTTCTTGATACTGTTCGCTGTATATTCGTAACAGTGACTTTAATTTTTTATGTGTTCGCAGAATGTTTACCAAAAGAACTTACACTAAAATATAGCTCTCAATTCATAATGAAAAGAACTTAAACTTTTCTACTGTTCGCAGCATATTCACAGCAAATACTTAAACTTTTTTTCATGTTTGTGTACTTTTCATATTTCATCAATACTTCATGTCAAAAATTGGACTCATCTTTGTTTGCATATTCAGTGAGCATTCATAGCACTAGAGCAATGAATTTGTTGTGTGAACACACACCATATAATACTTTTTCTCATGGCCCAACTTTTGGTATATGATAATTTGCTCTTATTTCAGCCAGTTTGACTCATTCAGAGGAACAGATAAGCCACTTTTTTTGGTATATAAGCAATTAAATTTATGAAAAAAAGCAATTGTTTTCTAAATGAAGGGGTAACTACTAACTAAAAGCAATTTAATTTTGGAAAAAGCCAATATACCTTAAATGTATTGTCATTTTCATTTTCTGTTATCATTCCTAACGCGAACTCTCAGCTCCCCAACGAAATTCTGCGCTGCACTTTCCGGCTAAAAAAAGTCATTTGGCGCGTTGTCAAATCAATTCGCATATGTAACTGACAAAAACAATACTTAAATTCATTGTTTCCACCAAAATTAGCGACAGAAGCTTGCATAAAAAAATGTCTTTTATAGAGACTTACCCAGAGCACTGGCCTTTTCGCCGCCATTGTTTACATTTTACATCGAGGTCGAAACTGTTATTGGTTAAATTAAAAATGAATTGCATTTTCCGAACGAATTTAACGAAAACGAAAAAAAAAACACGTGTTTTTTTTTTTCAACTCGATTTGAGGGCATAATACTTTTTATTAATTTAAAAAGTTTTTGTCTCCAATACAAACGGGACACACCAGCGTCTGTGGCTGTAAAAGACTGAAGAAACAGTCACGCAGTTGAATTTGCATGTGCATAGGAGAGTATTATAGCATAACCAACTGCTAAATAGAGTACTAAACCACCATTGTTTTGAGGCAAATCTTTTTTGTCATGCGTCTTTGAATTTACCCTGTCAATAAATAGAACTGAGTATAAACCATATAGTACCCTATCATTTCTTATCACAACAAGGATGATTTCCCTGTGACCGTCATGGCAAAAATGTTTTAGACTACCTGTGCATACAGGTTTAAATAGAAAGGTAGGGTTTTTTTTTTCAAAGTTAGTCACGCAAGACTAGATCAAAGAAACCAACTTTTCTGCAGCCATACCTACATCTAATCTAAATGTAAAATTGAAACAAGGCAGATGCAGATCTAACAATGTCAGACCCATTAACTACTATGTTTTTGTGCTTCGTGACACACTTCTGATCGCTATTGTAAAACTAGGCACAGGACAAAATCACGTTTTTCAATCAGTTTTCATCCATTACCAATCTTTTCAAGACGTTTTTATATCGATCTGTGACTGTTTTTATAATAAACCCTGAACAAACAAGCAGATCAATTGTGCTGTGTTCACAAGCATCCCCCCACAAAGAAAAACAAACAAACTGCTGTTCTGATTGGGGCAAACTTTGGTCCAAACCTCTCTCCCTCTTGAATTTCATAATGGCTGACACTTTCTAGCATTAAGTCAGATACATTTCTCAGCATTTTTTCTGCCATGTTCAAGTAATGTTTTCTTGGGGTTTTTTTATTGTTTTTTTATATAAAAGTTCACATAACCCATCAAACAGGCCTGGACTACCCATTCATGAGTATTGTAAAACAAATCGCCTGACTTTCTGGCTCTACATGGGCGAAGCCTGAATTAAAACTTTCTGAAAACGATCTGTTTTGTTATGAATCTTGTGTATAACTGACTGGTAAATTATACTCACTCTGATAGCAAAATCATCATCCCCTCAAAGGAAAGCAGTAACGATAAGGGAGCATGTATTTGTATTATTGAAGCTGTGGCACTAGGTATCTGGTACTTCAGAGTGTATGTGTGGACTAGCTACAACAACCCCTATAAGCCAAAGATTGGGCAGATTTGGGGAGTGGAGGGGATGGTCTACACTATCACTCCTGTCAAGTCGAAAGTTACATCCTCGGGCTGACATAGTCCGCCATTACTTGAATAAAATGCTTAAAAAGACTGTCACCACCCAGTGACTATATACAGATCTACATATAGGTCACTGCGCCACCTTAACTCTGTTACAAAACTGGACTGGATTACCCCTACAAAGAATTTCTAGCGATAAGGCGGGCAATTTCCCTAAATAAGACGTTCGTTTTATTTTGTTGAAATAGCGACTGGAGACACTAGGCACACTCAACAAATACATATAGACCAAATACTATGTACCCTTGCCCGCTAGTTCGTAAATTTAAAACGGGTTTTTCTAAATGCATGTAATATATCTACTTCGTTTTGAATGAAAATTTATTTCGATCATCAACTGTGCTCGCTATTCAGTAACATGTGTGGAAAATAGACTGTTAAACTAAGGTAAACAATCGTCCTACATTTATCACGATAGAGTATATTCTATATATTTATACAGTTGATGTACAATAAAACGACCATCTTGCAAAGTTTGTCAGATGATTGATGTCTTCTTTCGCTTATACAACCCCTTCCCCCCCCTCCTAGACCCAAGACGCCCTTTACACATGTTGTATATTTATATAATGACGTTCAATTGTCCAAAGGGCATCTTGGGTCTAGGGGGGGGGGAAGCATCTAAAACAAACTGAAAGACACCAAGTTCACCTTTTCAATGACAAACATCACAATTTTAAGTATATTTCGTACGCATGCGCAGTATGAATATTGCAAAGTTTTGGAAACGAAGGGCATTTATAATCTTAATAATTTAGTACTTTTACTTTTTGAGAACCTTTAAGGGATTTACTAAAATTCTGGTCTAAATGACACCCAATATAAAGACGTAAAATGAGGGGTGGGAGTAGAAAGCGCAAGTTTTCAAGGCTTTGTAAATGATGAATCGCTTTGAAACGTATTTTGATGCCAACTATACATATTATACTACCCAAACAGACCAATTTTATAATCATTAGGGTTATTTAAAATTTCAGCTTTTGTAATCATGTCAACTAGGGAAAATATACGCCTTATCGCTAGAGCTTCTTATATTATTTCATTTCCCCCAAGTTAGGGAGCACAGTGGCTCAGTGGTAGAGTGCTTGACTCGAGACCGAAGGGCCGCGGGTTCGAGCCTCACCGGGGTCACTGCGTTGTGTCCTTGAGCAAGACACATTAATCCTAGCTTAGTACTGGTTCAACCCAGGAAGACCCGTCCCTTTATAACTGAAAGATTGTTGATGGGACGTAAAGAATCAAATCAAATCAAACAAAATTCCCCCCCCCCCAAGCCTTCCCCCAGCCAACAAAGAAAGGAGAAAGACAGTAAACTGTTGAAATGGATAGGATACTTCGAATAATGCATGCAACTACACCAAAGTACCATCTCCTTCAGGCAGAGAAGACAGCAAATATAGTCCAATTAACATCTTACCCCTTTAATTTTGAGAAGCTATTCATAGCTTGAGCAGGTACCACAAACCTGGCCGGGGAGGGGGTACTCTGTAATTTTATACATACAAAGGTGTGGACTGATTTTTTTTTCAATTTTTTGAATTTCAATATTTTGGGTTTTTTCAGAAAGATTAATATTTTTGGGGGTATGAAGTTTTGTGGATATTTTTAGGGGTAATCACAAAAGGGGTCATTTCTATGCATTTTAGGGTCGTTTCTAAAGGTCAAGGTACAGAATTGGGGATATTTTTCGGGCTTGTTGTAAAATTTCAATTTTTATCTTATCTTTATCTTTATAAAAAGAGCTTTGCATCCAGAAAAAATGAAAGAGTGCAAAAATGGCACGGTGTGGTGCCACCCTAAAAGTGATATTGAAGAGTGTTTCTTTCCACCATCACCAATCCTATTTGTTTTCCCATTTTGCACATACATGTATATAAATAGAACAAATTTGTTCTAAAGTAAAGCTGAGCCGTATGCAGTTCCGATTTGTCTTACCTTTTGACGTTTGAACATGCAAGTCTTTGAATTGCGTAAGAAAATTCGTCAAAAAAGTTTTCGTCAAAAACATTTTTAGCTTTCGTTGTAACCATTCACGTGTTGTTATTTTCAACAACAATGGCGGCCAATTGAAAGTTTGAAGCGACAGCTACTTTCATTATGGATAATTGGACAGCATGAACACTAAGATATATTTTTATAAAAGATTTCAAGTATTTAAAGTCTTGGACATTGATTTGGCTCGAAATTGTACAGTAAGACATCTTATATTAATTTTTTAAAAGTGCGACAGGGGCTTGCATAGGGTTTCTAGTCGACTCGTACCTAAGTCGACTCGTACCTTTTTTTCTTTCTTTCTTTCTCTATATACTGCCAGACCCTCTTTCGAGTATTATCGGCAGGTGTACTTTGTACACTCCGGGTTGCAGGATGAAAGCCTACAAGTAACCATATCTAAATTACCGTAGGGTTCTTTAACCTGCACAGGGGGTGACTTTCCCTGCACAGGGGACATCCAGTTAACATCCCGATCCGAAGGACGATGCACTTATCTAGCGTCATCCCTTCAAATGACACTAGAGAAAGCGTGTTCGGACACCGAAATTTTTCTCGCCGCGAGCGGGAATCGAACCAGGGACCTCTAGCACCAGAGGCAAGTGCCAAACTACTGAGCTACCACGTTTTCACCTAAGTCAACTCTCACCCATTTTTGGTCAACTCGTACCTGACCTTTGGTCAACTCGTACCTATCCCAAGTCAACTCGTACCTATCCCAAGTCAACTCGTACCCGAGTCAATAAAATGGGTAGGGTAGAGCATGATAGACGTGGGGTTGGTAAGTCTAGGTCCTAACAAGCCTTTTCAAACACTAAAGTAAAACATCACAATTCACTATCTGTGCGCTGAGGTTAGGTTCGTGCCAGCCTGTTCAAAGATCCCAACTCTTATGCCTATGGGGTGACCTTCTGGGAGCTTGTTCCATCATACATCATCATTACAAATGAGTATTTGCGATCGGACGATGTTCAGGCCAGATCTGGCAAATTCCCTAACCTGTTCCTTCTGGGGAGGTGTTCAGAATAGGGCTCCTGCTTAAATGACCAAACACAGTTTTGCTATCTGCGATAAGGCGAGATTCCAGCTAGTTTGTTCAAGTATTAAAAAAACACCTAAAAATTAGGACCAGTGAGGCTATGATTAGGGCAGTTTCAGATCTGCCTGTTCCAATATCCTGTACCTTTATGTATAATGACGGCTCCGCAGGGTCTATATATAAATACTATGTTCTGTTATTTGAGTTGCTGTATTATTTACAAATGCATTAACTTTTATACATCTTAGAACTGAAATATGCAGCAGTCACCAAAAAAGTTCAATACTTCGCACATAGAAATCTGGTAAAATGTTTTACATAGAAAGGATGATAGCAATGATAAGGAATCCATACAATCCAATACCACATGATACTCCAGACATCATAAGGAAATGTGGCAACAACACAAGTTAGCAAAACTGGATAGTAAGGTATGCTATGATGGCAAAAAATGAAGAAATAATTTTACATCTGGCATTTTTATTTTTCCAATTATATATAGGCCTCAACGAGATAAAACCTGTCGTCATGGTTTTGGACCATCAAAGGCAATTACCAGCTTGCTCACCACACAGTCTGATCAGGGCCTTTGTTACTTTGCTTATTTGATAGCATATCTAAACTTGCTGCGATTGAAATTTTAAGTTCTAGTTAGTCCCTGCATGTAGTTGGGAGACTGGTTTGATGCTCCCTTTGTCCGAAACCCCGAAGTCTGGCTTGTTTATTTGAGGCCTGTAAACTTATATGTATTTTTAATTTCTCATTAACCCTTTCTTGCTTGGAATAATAATATGTACATGTATCTTGACACGGGAATGTGTCACAAACAAGATGGCAACTTTTGTTTTATTACTTTGCAAATTATCTGCCCTTTTGAATTATTTCCTCATTTATCTTTCCCTTGATTATGGAGTCTACACTGTGAGGGACAGCACATTCGCCAAATATTCGCTACAGTGTAAGGCCATCCTTAAAAATATATTTGTTTGCTGTGCTCCTACCCATCAATCTCAGTTTGGATAGGAAGTAGGTATTTTTTTGTATTTTTTTTAGAAATACAGCATAATTTTATGACCTTACTATCACTTTTAGAGGTCTACAAATGCTGTACATGTATATAAGGTAAGAATGCATATAATAAGAGTCTCTGTAACCTTTCTTCAATTAAAATCGTCTTTTAGTCATTTTAAAGAAGTATTTGTTAAAAGAATTTAGAGTAAAAATTTAAAAAAAAGATTCTCAGAAAGGCAATAAATTTTTTTGGGTAGGGCCTGTTTTGGGTGGGTAGGTAGGACATGGCAAACCAACATTTTTTTAAGGTTAGCCTAAACAAGATTTTCCGAGATCTATTCGCAGCATAATCGCTGCTTGTTCACAGGATATTCACAGTTATTGTTCGCTACATATTCGCAACAGCGATTTTTCCTTTTAATTAAAATATTCGCAGAATATTCACAGAATATTCGCAGAATATTCGCTGCATATTTAATTAACATATTTAAATGAATGTTCCCCAAATATTCGCAGAATATTCGCAGGCTGTTAACTATAAGTATTCGCTGCAGACCTAATTTGCATGTGAAAAATGAACATCTCGCGAATATTCCGCGAATACTGGTCTGCCATATATGGTTATGTTTACCGATTATTCGCAGAGTATTTGCTAGTTGTTCGCCAAAATAAGATATAAATTGTACAGTTTGTCTGAATCCTTTCTGTATAGTTAGTTACATGAAGGTTGTTTACCATTCAGATTAAACTGCTCACGATTTGCATCTGTCATCAGCTTGGGTTAGCAGTTGCAAGACCAGAGCGAAGCACTACATTCTCCTTGTTTAGCTATTTAACCCGATAAAAGATATATTTTTTTGGTTTTCATGTGATTTTTTAGCCTCCATATACAGAACCGCCAGCTCTGTTTATGAAGTTTCATACCCGTGATAATAAGTGTATTGTTATAAATACTCTGTTCTATTATTTGAGTTGCTGTATTATTTACAAATGCATTAATTTTTATACATCTATATCTTAGAACTGAAAATGATATATTTGTCTATACTGTACCTGTGCAGCAGTCACCAAAAAAGTTCAATACTTCACACACAGAAATCTGGTAAAATGTTTTACATAGAAAGGAAGATAGCAATGATAAGGAATCCATACAATCCAGTACCACACGATACTCCAGACATCATAAGGAAATGTGACAAGAACACAAGTTAGCAAAACTGGATAGTAAGGTATGCTATGCTAGCAAAAAATGAAGAAATAATTCTACATCTGGCATTTTTACTATAGGCCTCAACAAGAGAAAGCCTGTCATCATGGTTTTGGACCTTCAACGGCAATTACGCAGTCTGATCAGGGCCTTTGTTACTATTCACTTATCTGATAGTGTGTCCAAACTTGCTGCAAGTGAAATATTAAGTTCTAGTTAGTCCCTGCATGTAGCTGGGAGGCTGGTTTGATGCTCCCTTTGTCATAAACCCTTAAGTCTGGCTTGTTTATTTGAGGCCTGTAAACTTACATGTAGTTAGTCCTAGGTTTTTTGTTTGTGGGGGGAGGGGTGGGGGGGCTAGATTTCTCATTCACTCCATCTAGCTTGTAATAATAACATGTACATGTATCTGGACAGGAGAATGTGTCACAAACAAGATGGAGAACTCTTGTTTTATTACTTTGCAAATTACCTGAACTTTTTAATTATTGCCTCATTATCTTTTCCTTAATTATGGAGTTCACACTGTAGGGGAAAGAACATTCCCCAAATATCCCCTACAGCGGAAACAAGATTTTCTGAGATCATATTTGCAGCGGCTTGTTCGCAGGCTATTCGAAATTATTGTTCCCTACATATTTGCTACAGCTTTTTTTACTTTTAATTAAAATGTTCGCAGAATATTCGCAGAATGAGCGTAGGATATTCGCAGTATATTTAATCAACAGATTTAAATGCATGTTCGCGGAATATTCGCGGAAGTGTTCGCGGCAGACCTAATTTGCATGTGAAAAGTGAACATCTCGCGAACATTCCGCGAATACTGGTCAGCCATATAAGGTTATGATTACCGAGCAATCGCAGAGTATTCCCAGAGTATTCGCAGAGTATTCGCAGAGCATTCGCTAGTTGTTCGCGAAAATTGTTTGCGGCAGTGCATTTTTTTCCGTAAGGGCTCTGGAATATTTGGGATAAGTTTCTCAGTGAGCCATCTTTGGAAGTTCTGGTGGTTCATTTCAGAGTGGTAGTCTCCATCAGAGCTTCCAGCCTTAAATACCAGCTTTCCACCTGGGACAAAACCGTGTTCGTTGCCAGCATGGAGCACTATCATTCTTTCACCTGAAAATATACAAACAGAAACTCATCTATAAGACTTTTACATGCTGTTTTGGTTCAGATGCATGTTTTTAGATTGAAAGTATAATGTACTAAACAGAATGTTTGTTTTGTTAACTATTTTAACTGCCAATCCATAATGAGCGTTCTTCAGATATTCTTCTGGAATGGATAGTTTGCTGCTCTTGCAAAAGACGACGTATTCTGGTGCATCTGCACTGTAAAAAATAACTTCACACAAAATTTGGTGGCAGCTTAGCTGCCACTGCATTTGTTTAAACCACAGTTTCAACTCCTTTAACACTTTTCTGTTCAATTGAAATTATCCAGAGAACAGCAACAACAATAGCAAGTGGGAATATTTGATTTGTATCACTGGTGTAATGATGGTCTTAAATTGTTTAGTAGAAAAACAGGTGTAAGTTTACACCAAACAGGATGGCAGCTCAGCTGCCGCATCTCGTTTTTGTGTGTTTTTTTTTACTTACACGTTGTTTTGCAATGTAGACCTTTACCTAAAAAGACAAAGTACTTTGATTTTAAAATCAAACTACTTTGCCTTTTTCAGGTAAAGATCTACACTGCAAAACAAAGTGTAAGTTAAAAAAAACACACACGAGAGGCGGCATTTTTACCTTTAGAGAAGGGAACATTGGCTCCAACGTCACCATCTTGCCAGGTCTTTGAGACTGTGTGATTACTGTGGACATAGGTTTCGTCTGTGTATACTATGTTGCATCCCGCTTCCCGCAGCTGACGGATCTTCCGCAGATACCGAATTCTGCTGAGGACGACATCACCTCTCTCCATCAACAGCTTACGGTTGGTTTGGCTTTTCCTGTAGGTAAATCCCAGCTGCCGCATGTACTTTCTCAGGATACTCTTGCTGCCGGTGTAGCCAATGTCTTCCTGCATTGCTGTTTGAATGTTACTGAGTGTTGGTAAGATTCTCCTTTCCGAATACATGGCATTGACAGTCCTCCGCAGAACCCCCAAGTCAAATTCGTCAAGTTGGACCCTCTTTGTTCTCGGCAGTTCGGGTTTCTCCTCTTTTGTCTTGTCTTGTTTCATCAACCGCTCGATGGTACTCTTGCTGACCCCGGTCATTGTGGAAGTCCTTTCCTTTGCCTGATTCAGAGATATTTTCAGTCCATCTTCCTTCTCCTGTTTGCAAAAATTATGGACACTACGAATGATTTCTTTCGCATCTGCACTGTATCGGTATGGTGTTTGCTTTGCCATGGCGTCGAATGAAATAGATTCGTTTGCAAATGAATTAAGCACGCGCCAAATTATGCACGTGCCTTCACGTATAACACGAGAAGTTCAATTTTCTCGAAGAAAAAAAGATATGTTAAAGGGAAAAAAATCTTTGGGACTCGAACTCTGGGATTCGACCTCTGGGACTCCAACTCAGAAACCTTCCAGAGAATATTAAACCGCGACGTTGACCGCTCGACTAAGCCTGCAGTTGCTGTATTGGTCATGCCGTTACCTATTAATTGAAAGTTTTGTTACGTCGATAGCACTAAAGTAGTAAGTATTTGGCGAGAAATTACCGTTACAATCTTATTTACCTTTCTCGTGCTCCTAAGTAGACTCGTCTGAACTTTGATCCGTCTGAGGTCAAAATTGGCCTATAATCTGACTTTTATTGACAGCAATAGTGTGGCTGCTAGTTCTAACCCCTTTATGACCCAGTCAACAATTTTTCAGTCATGCTCGGATGTTTTCCTGTCTTCCCCAGGGTTGAACCAGTACTTAAAGGATAATGTGTCTTACTCGAGACAACATCGTGCAGTGCCTCCAGCGAGTCTTGAACTATATGGAGCAACCCTTCTTTCCCAAATCTAATACTTTACCAACCGAGCCAATGCGCTCCTCAAGTTTTTGAATGAATATGGTCAGACATTTAAGGTGTCCAAAATTTTAGAATAAATATGAAATGAGCCACGACATGAGGTTTCCAACAATGTGGTATGTGCAACCAGCAAAAGCTCAGACCAGCCTGCGCATACGTGCAGTTTGATCAGAGCCTTTGCTAATTGCTTGAATATTCTATGACTGATAAGCTACTGACTGAACAGTATTTGGAGTTTCTAAGCTTCAAAAGGAGGCTACACAGGCTCGTCACAGTCTATTCATGTCAAAATGCCACATTATTGGAAATCTCTGTGTCGCGGCTCAAATATATTTTGACTGTTTACAGCCCTGTTTACAGTGATTGACAATGCTTGGATACCTGATCAATAAATAGATGAACATTGACACAATCAACTCTTTGCATGCTTGGTAATTTTGCCTGCTTTTGGCGTTTATTTCTTCAAAATTAACCTTTTCAAAAAGTTCTTTCAGGAATACTATCAGAGTGTCAAACAGTTTGGATCCTGATCAGGACTGACATTCTGTCAGTCCTGATCTGGATCCAAACTGTTTGCAAAGGTTACCAGCAGATGATAAAAGTTGCCGCTAGCAAGGAAAGGGTTAACCCTTGATCTGATAACCAAACTACCAGTATATGTGCTGAGATACATTCATCTTGTCTTAAGCCTTTATTCTTAATTTTTCATTCACTGTATCTACTTCTTGTTCTGTATTTGCATTCATCATGTCTTTGTGTCAAGAATAAAGAAGATTCCTAGATTTTAATGAATGTGAATAGATTGAACTCAGCAAAGCAAGGGCAGATTGCTCAAAATCTATCAATAAAGTATTGATAAACTATTTCTGAAAGAGATCCTCTGCCTACAGGCCAAAGCAATCTGTTTTAATTGAAACAGGGTTAAAGATAAAATCAATGACAATATATGTATAATCAATGCAAAACACAATTTAGGATAGCATTTCACAACAGCTTTATTGAAGAAGATACATTTGGAGACTTCCAGCAAAAGTTTAAGCAACCTGAAAGATAGACAAGCTAATTAATGTTCAAGAAAATAATTATGGGTTGATCAGCAGTGAAGCCCATCAAGAGAAGTTCACGAAAGATCATGAAACACATTAAGTTACTTTTTCAGACAGATATGCCTGGCCAAACAATGTTACCATATAGGAGCAGCCTGATCTTGTTTTTCACTTATTTGCAGCCATTCAACCATCTAATTTTCAACAATTCATTAGGTTGTTCAGTTCATATGGACAAACAAAATGGCTTGTACAGAAAAGCAACATCACCCCTGATGATGTGACCCATGAGGGTCTGGATGGGGGAGTCTGGTATTCACTATTCATTAAAAATTTAGCCCATTATTCATCTCATAATAATTTTGGGTTATTCATTAAAATAAGACCAATTATTCATTAAAAGTAAGAAAGGTGGCAAAGAAATCTTGATTATTCACTATTCATTAATTTTTTCTTCAATTCATTAAAAAAAATGGGATTATTCATTAATTTTTAGGCCCTCATTATTCAGTATCCATTAGTATTTTGGCTCATTTTTCACTATCCATTATAAAAAAGGGCCATTATTCACTAATCATTTCACCCCATCCAGACCCTCGCCCATATGGCATGGATGGATCCAGTGGGGTCCTGACAGCATTTTTTAATCATGACTCATCAACGTATTTCACAGAGGGCCTTACAGACCTACCTCGAGAAGCAATTGGACCCAAGAGGTCCAACTGCTTCTCAAGGGGGTTCCGTACTAGAATTTCTAAGGAAACCTATAACCACATGTGTGATTTTCCAGCAGGGTCAAGACCCCTGTCTCTGCCCTCTGGATCCGCCTGTGTATGGACCATATCAGATCAAGGGTAAAGAAGTCATATCACTCAAAATAACTACAAAAATGGGAAACTGTCAATATTTTAGTTTTTCGTGTGCTTTATGTGTGTTTGCTTGTTTTAGGCTTTTTTAATTTCAACATTTTTTCAGCCATAACATGACAACCTCAGAGACTTGTAGCACTGTGGAGGCACAGTGGAGGTGCAACTACATCAACTGCAACATTCTCACAGGTTTAGATAAACAAAAATTTTCAGCATAAAATTGTAAATATTTTCTTACCCATCAATTTTAACATATGTTTTGGGTGCTAAAAAGAACCGTCTCATTGAGACGGTTCTTTTGAGTACCCACAACATATGTTTTGGTTGAGAAGTAAGAAAGTTAAATTTTCGTTACGCACCCTTAACTAAAGTCCTGATTCTTCAAAATGACATTATGAAATGTTTCTGCCAAATACATGTATCTAACCACTATCAAAGCGCACCTGAAGAAGTCTGAGGCTTACTATGATGTCTTTATTTGGTTTGAGGTTTTATGTTCCAGCCAATAGCTATGGTCATGTCGAGACATCAATTCACCTAACCATACTTTTTCTTGGGCAAGCTTGACTAAGTGGTTTACCAGTACTTTGTGCACATACTTTCACTTGTAACTGACAACAGCCCTTCTTGAATCAGCAGAAGAGGGAGAATGACTATAGAAATTATTTCATGATCAATCTCAACAAAAGTATCCGACCGGGCCGGGATCGAACTTGGGACCCCTGGATCTGCATTCTGTCTCACTAGGGACTGCCCTATTGGGCCTGGTTTACTATGGTGTCGACTGCAGGTTAAATACAGTTAAAAAACAGTTTAACTGGTGTTGACTACACGTAAAATACAGGGAAAAAATAGAATCATGAGCACTGCATCACTGACAGATTCACACAGAATCATGTATCAGGAAACTTAACATAAAGATGAAGATTATGACTTGATATTTTTCACATCATACCCACCATCAAAGCACAACCCATATTAGACATCTGGCATTCTGCCCTCTGATATGGGAACTTAGAATTGATATGGATTCAATTAATGAATTGGTCAAATATAACATTTTTACCCTAAAATTCTGACACATAAATACCATATTTTATTATAAATATGGTATTTATCCTAAATATGCTGACACATCAATTCCTCACTACCATATTTACCCTAAACATTCTGACATGTCAACCCCTTACTACCCTATTTATCCAAAATATTCTGACACATCCCTTTGTATATTGTCCCCCGTCACCTTAAAATAATCTGACCCGTCAATCCCTTACAAATACATTTACCCTAAATATTCTGACACAACAATCCCTCATTATTACATTTACCCCAAGTATTCTAACACATCAACCTTTTTTTACATTAATACTAAATATTCTGATAAATCAGCCCCTGCGTGGCATTAGTTACCTTAAGTCTACAAACCCATGAACATGTTTTATGTACACTACTGATAAATGGTTGTCATCTTGCATTAGACAAGCACACAAAAGCCACACATTCAGATTAAGCTATTTAAAAGATAAATTTTAATAGTTTTTCAGATTTAGATGCATTGCTGTCCGTTCATAGAATGTGACTTGAAATTCCAGATCTAAATGGACTCATCAGTCTAATTTCTGCTTTACTGTAATATTGCGACATTCCATAGAAGTTCTCACTATGAATGATGATCATATAAAGCTTTTTTATTATAATTTATATATATGGGAACAAGATGGAAACATCAAAATTCAAGAGAACTGAACAAAAATATCAAAGTTTGACAGGAACAGTGTTGCAGAGCAAATATTTTGCAAAGAAAAGTTATAAATAGTTAATCACCTGGTTTGCTTTTCTATATTAATTAGTATATGCACATAAAATTACTTGCAATGATTGCATCAATCTGGCTCATTCTGTAATCTGAACAGTGACAAGCATTTTTCATAAGGATTTTCTTAATAAATTAAACTGACCAACAAATAAACATGGATCTGTAATCATGTAAATGTGGGCTAAAATGTATAGACCTGCGAATGATAAGCCATTTAAATTGCAGTTATAGCTGGAGGATCGACAGAGACCTCAGAGATGGTATTTTAGCTGGAATATATATTATGATATGGCAGAGTTGCTGTGGAGTCTCAGCAAGGAGTTTGAAGATACGTTAATTGAATATCAATGCTGGGCTCATGTGCATGTACATGTATTGATAAGGATAACAAGAAACTTAAAGTTTTCTATCCCTGAATAGCTATAAGCAGGCCTTCAGGTTTATGGTGGGCCCGGGTCATTGTCCCATAATTTCAAAATATGGCCCATCACTTGCCAAGGCAGTGGGCCCAGTGGACCCATCCTTTTAAGTTGTGATAAAATCTCACTTTAATAAAAAAGATATTCATCTTACAGCGAGACTACGAACTCCACATATAGTCAATACAACATGTCTTAAGCAGCCACTCAAAAAAGACAAGACAAAGATCTTTATAACAAATGGTAGTTTAATGAAGGTCGAAAGAATTGCAGAATGCTCACCCTTGGAGCATTCTGCAATAATTTTGACCTGCATTAAGCGATAATTGGTCATCTTTTTTAAGTGGCTGCTTAAGACAGATTTTACTGTATAATCAGCAGTCAATGTACATATAAGCATACAAGTGTCTGTGCCAGTGTGTAGGTAAAGTATAATACCCAAATGTAAACTGTCCATCATTTCAGAAAATGACCCACTATTTTTTGCTCCGTGGGTCACTTTGGCCCACCAATCTTGAAAAAAATCTGAAGCCCTGTATAATAGGGATGACCTCATTAAAACTACAGTCAAATCATAAAGGCCTATGAAAATTCATACCTTGTTAAAACTGTTTGCTTGAATTATCAGGGCTTACCCTGGCTCAGAATTTGTAGTAGCCAACACTTTAGCCAAATGGAAACAGTTGGAGCCAAATGAAATTGACTTTAGCCAAGGTTTTAGCCAGGAAGAAGTATCAACAAGTTGTTCTGTATTTAACTCTTTGCCAGCTAGAAGCAACTTTTGTCATCTGTTGATAACCTTTGCAAACAGTTTGGACCCAGATCAGGTCGGACAAAATGTTGGTCCTGATCTGGATCCAAGCTGTTTGACACCCTGATCGTATTGGAAAAAATCCAGCATCCAAAGATGGAGTTAAATATGGGACAATAATAAAGTGTGAAGGAATAATAAAAGCAATATTGGAAAATCCAAAAGGTGATAAAAATACACTTTTTCACAAAATGTATAATTTTTGAACTGGGTCCCGGAGCTACCTATAGAGTGTACCTTTAGCCAATGACTTAAAAATAAAAATTATAGCCACTCTACATTTCAGTAGCAAATGGCTACAGTGGCTATATTAATGGCAGGGTTAGACTTGATTATGTGTATGTAGACCTACGATTCAGTGACTGTGGCATTTCTCAGGTGGGCTGATAATGGTCCACTTTTATACCCTTATAATGGGATATCTAGTTTACAGATGTTAAACATTGTACACAAACTACAGTCACTACACCAAATAAGTTTTGCAAGACTGTATAATAATGACCTGGTTTATTGTGGAGATAGTTTCCCTCTGCATCTGTCAGATTCATATCAAGTTTAGCCAATTCATTTGCTCGGTTTTGTTTATCTGTCCCAATTTTGATTTTGCTTTTTTGCCTATCTTTGTTTCTGATCATCACACAATCGACAATAGATATTTTCTTTCCTTCTCCTCCATTATAAACAAACTTTGGAACTTCGGTGAGAATCTTTTCATCTAATTCTTGGTAGTTTTTTGTCCATCCAGCTCTCTTCATGCACTCCACCAATTCCCCACCACCTTTCAGGTCCACAAGCTGATAAAGCTTTTTTGATGCATTATCAGCTTGGTTTTTAACACCAGATGCAACAACAGCTGTGTTTCCCATCTTGGAAAACTTTCACTAAGCTTAAAGTTGCATATTAACTCAGTTTATACTCAAACATGTGAAAAACTCTCAAATAAATTGGAAAATTCCGTATTCCGTATCAGGCCTTGTGGCACAATCTTCTCGAGTGTAGATTCTCTCGCATCGCCATCGCCAATGTAAACAACTCCATTATCATACCGGATGCGAATGACGCATGCGTATTGAGAACATTTTAGTCGGGTTAACGTTATTAATCGATTTTTGAACGGTAACCCAACGAGATTTAGAGAACCCGCCTGCGTCAATTAAGGACCAATTACACGAACATTTGCCATTAAAGTTACACACTTCATATGCATTGTGTACATCCTTAGCAACTGATAGCGCCCTCGACAACGGCTAACCTGTGACAGGATCAGCGGAATTAAGTTTATTGGATTTGACAGCTTATCAAATTTATAAATTTCTGCTGGAGGAAAGTGATTAAGGATGACAACAATTAGCTGTGGAGGGGGACCAACCCTGGACCAGAGAAGGGGCTTTACTGCCTTGAGGGATGGAACTCATGTCCCAGGGTAAGCTTTTAAAACTGGAGCTATAATGATACATAATTATAGCAGCTGTGAACAAAAAGATGTCCTTGATATTTTATTTTGAATAGCTATTAAAGCCGGGCATAGATGTAATGATAATTGAGGAGTAAAAGTAAAAGTTCCCTCTCCTACCATCCACAGAGCTCTAGAAAACTGACATAAATCAATGACTTTGAACTGGCAATTATGAGCCCCAGTTCACCAAGGGTTCTTAACCATTGTCCTGCTGAACCAAGATAATATCCTCTTTTGAAAACTGTAGATCCAGATCATCTGGCGCCAGCTGATCAGGATCCACAATTTTTTTCCAAGCAGCAGTGCTGCGCACCCCCGTGAGCACCCGCATGTAATTAAAACCTGGTTGTGCTCAATGGAATCATGCTATGCTGAACTGGCTAGAAAATAGATATGGATGTGATTTATTAATTTAGTCTGAGCAGCTACCCTTACAGAAATATTTGGTCTCTGGCTCATACCTGCGGCACTAGAGCTGCAATAATGCAGCTCTAGAGCCGCTATTACTTGCGGCTCTAGAGCTGCATTAAAGTATTTCGTATGCAAATTAGTTTTCCGGCTCTAAGTTGTGGCATTGTTGTGGCTAGTAGGCGTGGCTTAATTTGTTGCAGGTAGTAGTTGTGGCTTTATAGCGGGAATAAAGCCGGAAGCTGTGTTGTGGCTATAAAGCGGCAATAAAGCCAGAAGCTGTGTTTACACTTATGCATACATATTATTTGTATTGATGGAGGAATCAAGCTAATCTTTACAATACATCTTTTAAACAGATTTTTTTCCTATTTTTATTGGCAATCCTATTTTAAAAGGTATAAGCATACTTTCCTGCTGGAAAGCATAGCCCAACTGCTTCAACAGTTCTCTACATATAGCATATATCTATTTAAGAACTTACAATTTAAATAGTATAAAATTAAGTAAAGTACTATATACACAATTATTGCTAAATATCTTATGGACAGCTTCCAGTCTAACTTCTTGAGGTGGCTCAATATAAATATGTAGTTTAATAAAAATTATTGCATGCTGAATACCCTTGTGAAAAATAGTGGGTGGGGTGCCTGATAAAGTAAACAAAGAGTATATTAATTTTTTAGCTCTCTCAGATTATATCAGTGACAAATTATTATAATACAAACTTACTTTTAATCCTAAAATGTGCAGTAGTCATTTGTGATCAATTAAAACACATATTAATCCTTTTTATTTAGAATTCCAGAATTCCAAACTGCTTCCATTATATGTTATCATCTCTTTCCCTCCAAAACTTTGTGTTACACACAGTGGTCACATGATTTCAAGTTCTGGCTTGCTTCTGGCAAGAAGAGCTGCTAGTGACTGTATGTTTTTGTCTCAATATTATAACTATTGAGTTGTGGCTAGTGTCTGGCAATAAGTCTGTCCTATAATATTAATGTTTGAGTTGTGGCAAGCTTCCGGCTCATAGAGCGGCTAGCCGCTCTATTAGCCAGTAGCGGCTAGTACTTGCGGCTCTAGAGCTGCAATATAGCTGCTAGCCGCTACAATTGGCTTTCTTCTGGCTAATACTTGTGACTCTAAAATTTTATTGCGGCTTTAGAGCTGCAATATTGCAGCTCTAGTGCCGCTACATTTTCATTTCTGTAAGGGTAGGGCAAGATTGTAGAAAAAATACTGCAATAAATCTGACTCTATTTATATCATACCTTGTAAATATAACAAGGATATAGCATGCATGGTCATGTTGTGGCTCCAAAATTTTTATGATTAAATTTAACATAGGAATTTTTCGGAAAATGACCATTATATGGTCAATTTCTGATTATTCCTACAAAATGTACGATTGTGCAGTGGGTAGGGTGTTTGACTTGGGATTCCATTGAAGGGTCTATAATATAGTTGGAGACTTGCAGTATATATATACTGGCACCTAAGGTTGTATCCGAACTTGAGCAAGGCTACATCCTTTGCTTATAAAGTACCGGTTCAACCCAGAAATATCTCAGGGAGTGCATTGGCTCAGTAGTACTGCGTGGTAGAGTGCTTTAAATGACTCCAGACCGAGGGGTTGCATGTTCAACGGTGACCGGCATCATTGACTGTTAATTGTGTCCTTGAGCAAGACACATTAATCCTTGCTTATTACTGGTTGAACCTAGGAAGACACACCCCTACATAACTGAAAAAATGTTGACTGTGATGTAAAGAATCAAATCAAACAAAACAAAAAAAAAATATCCTGACATAACTGAAAAATTGTTGACTGGGATGTAAAGCATCAAAGAAATTAACATTGTCCCTTTGTAAAACATGGTTCACTTATAACACAATCCATTCCTATGATGGACCCCAAACATAGTGTTATAAGTTTAAGGGACAGCGCTGTACACTGAGAGGTTATACTATACCAGAGTTATGCTTAGCCACAGCATCAGGGACTTCAATACAGTATATGATTCAAAAAATATACTTAGGGGCTAAATGTGTTGCTGGACATAATACTGGCTTTTGTATATATTAACAACAAACAACAACAACAGTTAAAGTCCATGGTCTGTGAGAAAATCTGTCTTCGGGGTCTGCAACAAAGTAACGCTTGAAGATATATCTACTCAGCTACAGAGACAAGCAAGTATATGCAGCATGTTTAAATAGATTTATACAATTTCTAATGAGAAAGAAAAAACGAATGTCTTTTTTGCCTTAATGTTGTGTTGATGTATGCCTGCAAGTTGCTGCAACTATAAAATCAGCCATTTTTTGTGATAATATGGTTAATATTTAAACCCAGAGGCTTGAAAGGATTGACTGGTGTCTTGCTGCATTTTGTTTAAATTTATACTTTGTATTTCACAGATATAGAGGTTATTGTCCACAAATAAAGTACAGAGTTGGAAAGACATATGGAACTGACACTCATGAGCTTGCAAGGGTCAGTATCTTTTTTTATTTCATTTCTTAGCTGTAGATATTAACTTAAACTGTCGTCTGCCTTTTATGTCTGCTGCATATACTAAAGTGCACGTTACCAGAATAAACTGGTGTGTATATCATGGTAAATGCGGTATGTCAAACCAAACCATTATTAATCCAGACCCAGGTTCTTGAAGATCTACAAAAGCACCATTAAATATATAGAATAAACATTCACTCTGGCGGACAATTGGTTCACAAATTAAGGTTTACAAAACATCTTATATATGTATGTTAATGTCCACATTGGTCTTTTTGTGTGCCATTCTTTACAATTTGTAGATTGATCAAAACACCATGAGGGCTGAAAATTTTTAAGTTTTAGTATTTTCATATTTATACCACTCAATAATAACATATATTGTGGGAACTTATAACTATCATATTTTCCCTACATATTCGGACAGAAATGGCTGCACCAAACGGTATATGAACACAGGTCACAGTCAGCTCCTGTAGGAGCAGTCTGATCAGGGTATACACTTTCTGTCTGTCATTCAGTTATTACAACATTTTGGTCTTGATGTGAGAAAACCTGTCTTCAGGAGTTTGCAAACAATTAACAAAGGCGCAGACCAGCCTGCGTATCTGCTCAGTTTGATCAGCGCCTTTGTTGGTAGCTTATTGGAAATTAAGTATCATATCAAAACTGAATTGCTACAAGCCATATTTACTATTCTATCTAGTCTCTGTAGCTCAGAGGAGACTGGTTTGAGCCTCTCTTTGTTAGAACTTCAAAGAGAGGTTTTGTCACGTTGAGGCCCATTTTACACACCTCTTCATGTGTAGTGAAGTGGACTTTTATCTATCAACCTAATACGCAGACATGCTCTTCAATATAAGCACACATCAAGACTACTTTTTAGATGCAATTACAGAAAAACCTGTCTTAAGCAGCCACACAAAAAGAAGAACGAAAATTGGTTTTTATCCATTATTGCAGGTCAAAAGTACAGCAAAATGAGCATTCTGCAATACTTTCAACCTTCATTAAGACCTTTGTTTTGTCTATTTTTGAGTGGCCACTTAAGGTTTTACTGTAGTCATCATATGGATGTAAAACAGTGTGGATCTTGATAAGCTGGTTAGTTGATCTGGATTTTCACTGTTTTCAAAAGAGGGTTTTATAGAAAATCTGAAATAAGTTAGATAAACAGAGGATCTTACATGAGCGCTCATATGTTTTAATAAATTTTTTAAATGAGTTGAGGAAAATTAAGAGATAAAATGCCAGGCTTGCCGAGCATTTTATCTTTTCACAACGAGTTCAATAAATTCAATAATACATGAGCATGAATGTTAGATTCTATTTATCATATGATGTTAAGATTACTTTGAAATCTCATTTCTGACGTAAAAACGTTGTTATGTACTCAACATTGTTATGGACGTTATAACGTTTTCTGAAAATCTGTAAACCACAAGTGGTTTATCAATTTTATTGCATGGCGTTATTTCACTGCCAGACGCAACGTCATATGATAAAGAAGAATTATATTAATACATGTAGTTGTTGTGCCCCACCAACAGCTAAGGTCATATGGAGACTGGATGTTAATACAAAGTAGTTAGAGAAGAGCACAGTCAGGTTCAGTGGTAGAGTGCTCAACTTGAGATCAAAAGGTCATTGGTTAGAGACTCTTAGGAGGCTCTATGTTATGTCACTTTATCCTCTGCATAGTGCATACAGGTTCTACCCAGGAAATGTCCCACTATGATTGAAAAATTGTTGAAGCTTCAACTCAAACAACAGTGGTGGAGGATTTGATATATTAATTTTTTAATGATCATGCATTTACATATGTTAAGGGCCCAATTTGTATATAATTCCATTCCTTAAGAGCAAACAATATGGACTCAGATGAGACGCTACATTGTGTGGCATCTTTATTCTCATCTGGGTCCACACTGTTTGACAAAGAACTCATTCACATGGTTTTCTCATTTAAAAAGGGTTAATTCCAGACCAGAATGGTGTATGAAAGCTAGTGTTATTGAATCTTAAAATAGTACTGGATCAACCCAGGAAAACATCAATCACAACATGGATGAAAAGTGTTGACTGGGACATAAAGCATCAGCTAAAACACACAAACAAAATACATGTATGGGCCTTGAAGCGATAAAACCTGTCTTTCGGGGTCTCCAACAAAGCGAGTTTCAAACCAGTCTCCTCAGCTACAGAGACTTAGCTAGAAAATTGAAATTTCACCTGCAGCAAGTTTAGGACTATGATACCTTCCAAAAAGCGAATAACATTAAAGGTGCTGATCATGCAGACTGAGCAGATGCGCAGGCTGGTCTGTGCCTGTGTTGTTCGCAAACAGCCGAGGACAGATTTCCCGCTCCGAGGCCCATATGAAAGGTGTCCGTCTGAATTTTTAGATTAAAGTTGGCAGTGGCATTCACAGGTTGGGTTCAATAATGTGCCATTATTCAAGTCTTAATTGCAATTCGGAAAATACAATAAGAATAGTTTAAAGTAAATATATTAGAATTCTATCATGCATGAAATCTTCAATAGGACAACATATTAAATTATTTCTATGTTTTATTTGTGCAAAATCATTCCATGTTATAATGATTTGTGACACTGTGGTCAAAAAAATAATGTAATTCCTTACGGAGATTAAGCCCATTTACAGGAGAGAAGGCTATTTCTGGACTAGCTCTCTAGTTAACACTTAAAGCCCCAATCACAACAAAAGTTGTCTGCTTTTCTCGTCTGCTGAAATGTTTAAGAAGCCTCTTTGACAAACAGTGTGGACCCAGATCAGACTGCTCCTATGGGAGCAGTCTGATCTGGGTCCACCCTGTTTGCTTCTATACTTAAATAAGTCAGTAATGCAATTATTTGCAGTAGACGACTTCAGCAGACGTCATTTTTCAGATGCATTTTTTCTTGGCGCTTTAAGGGCTAAACCTTGTCCTGGCATCAGGGGCTGGAAAAAATAAAACCAACAGAAAAAAGAGCAATATGAAATCTCTTCCCAATTAAGAGCTGTCACCTTAGACCTATCTCAGAGGAGCGAGGTGGCTCAGTGGGAGAGTGCATGACTCGAGATCAAGAGCTAGCTCACCTTGAGCAAGACACTTCATCCTCTGCTTAGTACTGGTTCAAACCAGGAAAGTTGACCCATCCCGACATGACTGCAAATATGAGGGTCTAGATGGGGTATAATGATTAGTGAATAATGGCCCTTTTTTATAATGAATATTGAATAATGAGCCAAAACAATAATGAATAGTGAATAATGAGAGCCTAAAAAATAATGAATAAACCTATTTTTTTAATGAATTGAAGAAAAAATTAATGAATAGTGAATAATCAGATTTATTTGCCACCTTTCTTTCTTTTAATGAATAATTGGTCTTATTTTAATGAATAACCCAAAATTTTATTGAGATGAATAATGGGCTAAATTTTTAATGAATAATGAATACCAGAGCCCCCCATCCAGACCCTCAAATATTGACTGGAACGTAAAGAATCAAAACAAACTAAAAAAAAACCATCTCAAAAGTGCCTATATACCATATATAAAGAAAATATTCAGACACATGATTTTACTCAATTATCATATTCCCTTAAATCTGCACTAGTCAATTTGAACATTTGATGCTGGAGCTGTCTGAAAAATTCTGTGACAAAAAATGTCAGAATTATTTTGAATATGGATTGCTCACACTTCTGATTTCTGAAAATCATATCTGAAATCACCATAGGCATTTTACAAACAATATTCAAACTAACAGTTAGTGCGCATGCTCTTATAAATGCATTCTGATGGATTCATTGTGTGGATGAACAAAATAATGTGGATCCTGATGATACCTAACTCCACAAGATGCCAGTTGATCGGCATCTACACTGTTTTTAAGTGAGGGTTTAGATATTTTCAGTGAGACCAAATTATTTCATTTTCATGGGAGTATTTAAGAATCAAAGCACTGAGAGTACTGATGGGGACGGCTGTATTTAAGCGTGCAAGTCTTCAAATAGGGGGATTTTTAGTTTGATACCTTTTGTACAACCTGCGATTTAGCTAACAAGAATGGTTGACTAAAACCTTACAACAAAAAAGCCAAACAAGGACCAAGAAAAAAAATGGAAGAAACAATAAACAATTAATCAACATCAAAACCACTTTCTTAGAACTGGCAGCATCAGCATTTGAAACCACTTGGTTCCTATATAAATTGTCATTTCTTATTTGTATCTACATCACACGGAATTAAATATGAATTGATGTACTGCCATATAACGGACACGGTAAACAGGTTTACTATAGACTATTAATGGTTATGCATACGTATCTACAATATAAGAGAATATGTACTTAATTGCTGAAGGAACAGGACTTACTCTCATACTTTAGTATCACCGTCCATTTGTATGTACATATGGTCAAATTAAGATACTATTCTTTCTCAGCTTTTGACTTCAGCAGAATCAAGAGTGAAGATCTGGCCAGTAAAATTAATTTAGGCACCAAGTGGTTTCTGCTGCTGTCAGTTCTGAGACAGTGTTTCACTGTTGACATAATGTCGGGATCATATCTCCTGTTATATTTGAAGTAGGAATGCCAAAATTCGTGAATTCATGCATCTTGGGGTCACAGAGCGTCGCATACCCTACCTTAACATATGCCCTCAGATCTAGAAAAATCATGTCACGAGCATAAATCCTATATTATTTGATATAGGAATCCCAAATTTGGTTTGTGGACACATCTTGGGGGTCAGGGAATGTCGAATATCATTCATTGTCACTGTTACCTTGCTTTCTGGCCTCAGTTTTAGAAAAAAAAAATATCTTAAAAATGGGCTGTCCAGTGTTGTCAAATAACGTTCCATAAATGTGTCGCATGCTAGATCCATTATCATAACATATCTTGTTCACTATAGACTGCATAAGCCAGGTACTTAAAATCAAGCCACATAAAAAGAGTAGACTTATACGCGGTGGAAGCACGTTTTAAATGGTAAACAATTACAGCTCTGACGTTTATATCTCAGAGCTTCGAACCATTGTAAATGGACAGGCTCAAGAAGTTCAAAATTGAAGCATGCAGTGTGCATGAATACATATTATGATCAGGTTAAACGACCGCCAGCTTTTTTGAAAGCAAATACTTGTTTCATAATTATTATTACCTGCTTGGCTTCAGCGAAAGCAGGTCTAGTAGTAGGTCCACTCCGTCCGTTCATACTCACGAATGGACTCTTATTGGGTACTTTAAATTTCCGAAATTTCTTGGTACTTTAAATTTCCAAAATCAATTATGGAATAAACCGCATTTGCATATAAAGGGAGCTAATAAACTCAAAATGAGGTTTATTCCATTAAACTTTTCTGAGATTTGTTGGGTACTTACGCTTTAGTGGCTACCAACAAGAATACATTTGTAAGAGAGTCCGTCTGTCAGTCTGTCCATCCATCCGCAATACTTTTGGGGCGCCTAGTTCATTAAAACTTTGCATAGTGATTGTTCACATATCGAAGATGTGCACCTCCTATTTTGTGCACAATTCATGAATATCAAGTTTCTTTTTTTTGAGGGGCGTTGCACTTAGACATATTTTCTGTAAAGAATGCTAAGATGGTGTCTGGTCTGTGTAATCTGTAACTCAAACACTTTTCATTCATTTATATTCAAACTTTGCATAATGATTGTTCACACATTGAAGATGTTCATCTCTTATTTTGTGTACATTTGATAAATATTTTCTCAATTTTGACGGGTGTTGAACTTAGGATTTTTTTCACTTCGAAATGGCTTGGGGTGTATAGTTTGTGTAATCTGTAACTCCCACAGTTTTCATTCCTTTATATGAAAACTTTGCATGATGATACGATTGAACATGTGCATCTCTGATTTTGCGCACGTTTCACAAATATTTTGTTTCATGTTTGGGGGTCTTGAATTTAGGCATTTTTACGTTCAAAATGCTTAGATGGTGTCTAGTTTGTGTAATCTGTAACTCCCAGTTTTCATATCTTTATTATTCAAACTTTGCATAATGATTGATCATTCATGCATTGAACATGTGTACCTCCTATTTTGTGCACATTTGAAAAATATTTTCCGTTGAACTTGGAATTTAAATGATTTTTCCATCCGAAATGGTTGGGGTGTCTGGCTTGTGTAATCTTTAACTCCAGCAGCTTTCATTCTTTTATATTCAAACTTTGCATTATGGTTGTTCCCACGTTGAACATGTGCACCCTATATTTTGTGCACATTTGATAATATATTTGGGAGTTTTGAACATTATTATGTACTCTCATGTTTTTCTTCATACGTAGGCTTGGACCCAGCATCTACTGTCTACCCCCAACATATATCGGGAATATTAGCCAGACCCCAAAAAATATTTGTAATTTTGGGCTACCCGAATTAATATCCCCATCCTGCACATTGACCTTAAGAAAAACCCCTGAAATGTATAGAAATTACCCCTAAAACCAGTCCAGTTTTGTAATTATATATCCACAAAATCTTCATACCCCAAAAAATAATGATATTTCTGAAACCCCCACCCCCCCCCCCCCCAAAAAAAATATATTGAAATTCAAGATTTTGAACCCCTAAAAATGGTCCCAGCCTACGTATATATATGAAAATCTCAGGGCCCCCCCCCCCCTTCCAGCACACACACACACATTCTTGGGGCATCAGGGTGTGAAAAGCGAACGTTACAAAAATAAGAAAAAAGAAAGTGACACCAATTACAATTAAAGCATAATAGTGAGCGTGCATCAAAGTGGTCTTAAATCATCATTTCCGACCCCTGTGAACTGAGAAGGAACAGAAAAAATAATATAAAATTATGCTGTTTCAAATCAAACGTGATTTCGTGTTAACCCGTAGTAATGTTGTAGATGCGCAACCTGATTTGAGTCTTCTCTCGATATAGAATCATAGGTCCAGATTAGCAAACAATTCCAGCGTAACAGTGAGAATGTTTTCTTGTCCATCAGTTTTAATATTTGTTTTGGGTACTCAAAAGATGAGACAGTTCCATTTTGATTATCCACAACATATGCCTTGGTAGAGATTTAAACATATGTTTGGGTGCTTTAAAGAACCGTCTTATTGAGACAATTCTTTGAGTACCCGCAACTGTGTTTTGGTTGAGAAATAGAAACTGTCCACCGCCACCGCCGAAATATGTGTTAATGCATTGATGGTGAGGGTTCAAAAAGCTGTCATATGCATTTAAAAAAAAGCTAATGCTTGTAAAAATAAACTTGGTTTCACTAGAAAAATATGACCTCAAAATGCATTTGACATTTTGAATTAGAAATGTTTCTTTAGGGAGGCCCTATCCCCAAACGAGAGGGGTCATTTCTCTCGTGCTCCCCCACCCACCCACACACACACACACACACACACACACACACACACACACACACACACACGTACGTTGACACTCGAAAGACGCATACTACATTTCAAGGTCGTACCACTTTTCAAAAGTCGAAAACGGCCCTGGAGTCAGTTAGCGGCCTATATTGATAAAAGCATAGGTATAGTATTATACTCCCATGAAATGACATTTTCTTGATAAAATAAGCAATTGGTTTTATTGAGGAATTTCATAACCTTGAAGTGAGCATTGAAATAACGCAACGATGGTTGCACCCCGTTGTTGTATTTAATGGTGCAGACTCGTCAGAGCCTTCGCTGCTCGTATAAATAGGACACAAGTCGTCATTTGAGCCAACGCATAACGTTTTGGTACAGTGACGAAGGCTCAGTTGAGCCTGTGCGAATGTGCAGACTCCCCAGAGCATTAGCTGAAGTCATATATGAAAGCGAAAGCGCATTTCGGGCCAGCAAGAGAGTTTGGTACTTATTAGATTGTCGAGTGACAAAAGGCTCAGGTGAACCTGTGCAGCCTTGTGATTATTCACCAGAGTCTTAATTCGCTGCTCGCATAAACGACACACACACCACCAATCGAGCACGCACATGGGATTCTGATACTGTTACAAAGGCTCAAGCGAGCCTGTGCACATGTGCAGACTCACCAGAACCTTCGTTTCTGGAACACAGATTTCCATTTGAGCCACCACATGATATTTTGGAACTGTGACGAATAAGTAGGTGAGCCTGTTCTCTAGAGCATTTTCTGCATGCAAAAATGACACCGAAATCGCAATTTGAGAGAGCACGAGATTTTGACACTTATCGTATTGTGAAGTGACTACGGCTTTGGCGAGCCTGCATATTTACGCTGACAGTTTCGTCTGAGCCTTCGCAACAGTATTAAAATGTCGTGTGTTTGATTAAATGGTGATTGATTTACCGCTAATACGAGCAGCGAATGCATGACGAGTCTGCACATTTGCCTGAGACACTCAACAATGTGACTGCGAAGGCGAGTCTGCACATGTTTGCGCGGATTCGCCCGAGCCTTCGTCACTGGACAATGCGTTAAGTACCAAAAGGTCATGTTGACTCAAATGGTGATATGGTTCATATTTATGCTAAAACGAAGCCTCCGAGAAGTCTGCACATTGTACAGTCAACAGGTTTAGATTTTGGTTACCTTTTAGCTTTTGCATTTTCCAGTGTGCATTAAATGGGAAAATGTATTAAATTGTAAAAAAATATAAAATAACAGCTGGGATATTAATAATCAAAACTTTGAACAAATATTAATGCAATTGGACAAGTCTGAGAGGTTCAAACACAAGTATGTAGTGCGTAAGACGACTTACTATCATATCGCTAAACGACCTCTAACTTTTTTTAAAAGCCAATTCTTGTATATGTATAAACTGGTTCCCTGCTCACGCGGTCGCTAATTATATAAATTTATTATTGCGCGATAATTATTTACATATATTTATGACTGGTTTTTTGAAATCGAGCAGATAAATCTCAAATACTGTAGATCTAGGCCTATTTTTAAACAGACAAAAACAACAACGACAATAAAAAACACGAAACAAGTTGGAACTATTTTTACGCGGAAGCTTTCTGAATAGGTGTTGTTAGGATCGTATTAATCCCTTATCATGCGGCTTGGTAATGCCCTGTTTTGAATACAATGTAGATCCATATCAGCCGGCTTCTCAGAAAGTAACTGATCAGAATCAACTCTTACCACTCTGCCTCTAAATCAACCATTTTAACCTGATACTTTGCGAACACATATGCTGGAAAATTGGGATTAATGGTAACATATTGATGTGTTCAACAGTGCAAGAGCGAATAACGACGTGTGGTCGAAACGCTATTGTTAAAATTGGGGAACGGACTAACATCCGTCCCCAAAAATGAGATAAAATCAGCATTGCAAAGCGACCCCCCCCCCCCCACACACACACACACACACACCATTATACATACAAACCCCCTTTCCAGAAATCCTAGATTAGCCCCTGATGTAAACTTAAACATTTCTTGATCATAAAATAATGTTAATTTAAATTGTCTCAAAATGGTGTGGACTATAAACATTTATTTAGTCAAGAGAGTGTGTTTTTCCCAAGTAGCAGAAGCAGTGACACTGTTGTATTTAAATAAATATTTTAGTCTATTTTGTCAGTACTACTTGAAATATCTCAAGTTTTTAAATCGAACCTATGCAAACAATTATGTTTGTTGGGTTTCTTATAGCTTTAGAACAAGACTACTTGTTATCTTATGTAAATTAACCACATTGTGTAAAAAGAGCCTGCTTTGCGTGCACAATTTTTCTGGATATTGGGGAATATATTGGTTTTTATCAAATTTGTGCCAAAATTAAGACTAGAATCGCAAAGTTGATATGGCATTCCATCACAATTTCTCCAGATTTTGACCACAGTGAGTGAGCCCCCAGAACAACTGGATGGGGGTGAGGAGAAAAAAATGTACTCTTGCACACCCCACGTTTCAAGATTAACCCGTACATCAGATGTTGTTGGTTTTTTCTTCAAATTTAATACCTGCTGTGAGAAACCAAAGATTATATAGGTTTAATTGATATGTTAGCACAGGGGCAGATCCAGGATTTCTGGAAAGGGGGTTCATGTGTATAAAGGTTGGAGGGGGTTCGCTTTGCTGATTTTATCTCATTTTTCTTAAATATCCCATGATAATGAAATAATTTGGTCTCAGTGAGACCAAATTATTTCATTTTCATAGGATATTTAAAAATGGAGGGTGTTGGGGTGTTAATTCATGCGAACCCCCTGAACCCACTCTGGATCTGCCACTGAAGCAGATGATCTGGCAAACCTATCATGCCCACATGAATTAACAAGGATATAACAAAATTTGTTTTCTTCTGCATTTGTGCATGATTGGCCCTTCAAAGTATAACTCCTTACCATCTTTGAGAACAATTTTAATATTGAATATTGATATGCAACAGAAAGCATGATAAAAGTAAAATCTTGTAATGCTATCGATTTTGTTTACATTTTATCTTCAAGTTGGATTAACCTTAAAGCTACCAACAAATAGATATGTCATTCAATATAACCACTTTGCATGCTGCTGATTTCATTTGAAAATGTATACTTTTTCAAAAAAAAAAAATCACAAGTACATGAGAGTCAAACATTTTGGATCCAGATCAGTCCAGACATTCTTTCGGGCCTGATCTGGGTCCACTCTTTTTGCAAAGGTTATCAGCAGATCACACTAAATAAGCAGGTAAAAGAAAATACACGTTTCAAGATTAACCCGTACATCAGATGTTGTTGGGTTTTTTTCTTCAAATTTAATATCTGCAGTGAGAAACCAAAGATTATATAGGTTTAATTGATATGTTAGCACAGGGGCAGATCCAGGATTTCTGGAAAGGGGGTTCATATGTATAAAGGTGTGTGTGTGTGTGGGTTCGCTTTGCTGATTTGATCTTTTTTTTTTAAAATATCCCATAAAAAAGAAATAATTTGGTCTCAGTGAGACCAAATTATTTCATTTTCATAGGATATTTAAAAATGGAGGGCTTTGAGAGGTGTTCAAGCGAACCCCCTGAACCCACTCTGGATCTGCCACTGTAGAAGATGATCAAGCTTATCATGCCCACAAGAATTAAGAAAGATATAACAAAATTTGTTTTCTGCTGCATTTGCGCATGATTGCCCTTCAAGGTATAACTTTGTTCATGGTTTGCCTTACCATCTTTGAGATCAAATTTAATATATTGATATGCAACAGAAAGCATGATAAAAGTAAAATCTTGTAATGCTATCGATTTTGTTTACTCTTAAGTGAATTTTATCTTCAAGTTGGATTAAACCATAAAGCTACCAACAAATAGATATGTCATTAAATATAACCACTTTGCATGCTGAGAATTTTTTCTTGATTTTTTGCTGACTGCTGATTTTATTTCAAAATGTACTTTTTAAAAAAAAAATTTACAAATACATCTGTCTGAGAGTGTCAAACTTTTCGGATCCAGATCAGTCCGGATATGGGTCCACTCTTTTTGCAAGGGTTATCTATCAGCAGATGACACTAGCAGGTAAAAGAAAATACTTTAAAATTGTTATCGTTGGGGATGTGCATTATTATCAATATATCATGATAAATACCATGATTTGTCAGGAGTTTGAGTATGTTTGTTCTATACCCGATACATAATGTGTCACGTAAACCCACCCTCTGCCCATATATACATGAATTGTGTAGCTACTGATCATAGCCCTTAACTCGAGTCTTTCAGAATTGACATACATTTAGAATAGAATAATCATTATACAGCACCCTACAGGGCGGAGTACTATTTTCGAGCCCTGCCCTAGATAAGCAGCGTATTTGCGTAAATACGCAATTAAAATCATCAAAAAAGCAATTAAAATGAAATGTGTGCGTACCGAAAAGCAATTCTAACGATCGGTATGCAATTACATGCGATTTCATTGCGTACCATTTGGTCCTTTTCGTTTCCATTCGGCTAATAAACAAATGCCAGTCGGGTATTGATTTTATTTTTACTAGCGAGCGCCCAATATACTCCAGTTTTATGAAAATATCGGTGCCCAGTCCAGTATTTCGCGGAATAACAAAAAGATGAAAGTGAAACTTTGCAAAGTATACACGCTCGGAATGTCAACAAGGGGATGAGATTTGCTTCAAGAACAATAAAATCCGCGAGTCTGATACTTGAGAAAGGCAGACGATCGGAGTGAATAAATATGCAAGCACATTCCGATGGCTTCATGCAACAAGAAAAGGTTTAATCACAGAAAAAAAAATGTTGCGTAAAAAAATATGAAAATACACAATTGTTTTTACAAGTACGCAATTGAGGATAACCAGGTTGCGTAAGTACCCAATTGACCCGAAAGCTTATCTAGGGCGCTGCATGAGTATTATCAGCACCCTAGATAAGCAGCGTATTTGCGTAAATACGCAATTAGAATCCTCAAAAAAAGCAATTAAAATGAAATGTGTGCGTACCGAAAGCAATTCTAACGATCGGTATGCAATTACATGCGATGTCATTGCGTACCATTTGGTTCGATCATTTCGTTTCCATTTTGGTAATAAACAAATTCCAGTCAGGTATTGATTTTTTTTACCAGCGAGCGCTCAATATAACTCCAGTTTTATGAAAATATCGGTGCCCAGTCCAGTATTTCGCGGAAAAACACAATGATGAGTGTGAAACTTTTGCACAGTGTACACGCGTAAATGTCAACAAGGGAATGAGATTTGCTTCAGGTACAATAAAATCCCCTAGTTTGATACTTAAGAAAGGCAGATGATGGGAGTGAATAAATATGCAAGCACATTCCAGATGGCTTCATGCAATAAGAAAACGTGTAATCACAGAAGAAAAAAAAGTGGCGTAAAAAATATGAAAAAACGCAATTGTTTTTGCAAGTACACAATTGAGGATAACCATGTTGCGTAAATACCCAATTGACCCAAAAGCTTATCTAGGGTGCTGATCATACGTGTTATAATATCTGATAGCCATAATTCCAACTATATACCTCCCCAAATGAACAATTTTAAGTTCAATATTTGGTATTTTTCCTTTATAGGGGTAACTTTAACCTTTGCAAACAGTTTGGACCAAGATTAGGACCAACAGAACATCCATCTTGATCTGCATCCAGGGGTTTGGACACATTAATAGAATTCCTGCAAGATTTAAAAAAAAAAAGTTAATTCTGAAAAAAAGACAGCAGACGACAACAAAAGCATTTTTGTCCAAACATAAAATTATGACCAAATATTTCATGGTCATTGTTGTTGAACAATGACCATGAAATATTTGGTCATAATTTTATGTTTGGACAAAAATGCTTTAATTTGTTGGACATTAATAATAATAATTAACCACCAAATTTAAGCCAAACATTTTATCAATAAAAATAAATAAATGCAAAATGTTGCTTATTTATATTTACAGTCCCAGATTCATGTTCATCCTTCACAGGCCGTAACACCAGGCCAGACAGTGCAAGTTACTCTACGCAATCAATTACCCGCAGCAACAGGTGACAATAAATACACAGAAGAAATGGTTCCAGGATACACAGGTAAAACATTGAGCACTATGCACTATGACTATGGCAGATGTTCTAAAATTTCGTTGGTTATCAAGGCCTGAACCCTTAAAGCGCCAAGAAAAAATGCATCTGAAAAAATAACGTCTACTGAAGTCGTCTGCTGCAAAAAATATTACCTAACATTACTGACACATTTAAGTATAGAAGCTAACAGCGTGGACCCAGAACAGACTGCTCTGATCTAGGTCCACACTGTCTGCCATAGAGGCTTCTTAAACATTTCAGCAGACAAGAAAAGCAGAGGATTTTTTGTTGTGATTGGCGTATTAAGGGTTAACCAGATGCTTGTCAGAATAGCAAACAGTGAAGGCCCTGAGCAGACTGCTTCTACAGATTCCACTAAGCAGGCAATTTTAGATTATAAGTCTAGAGTTTTTTCTGACCCTTCATCTGCTTCTCTACTTGAATGTGAGCAGTGAGACATGACAGATTTGCTGGCTTACTGCAAATTCATATGTAGATCAATGTGATTACGTAAGATCAAAATCTTATAGGCAAGTTTATGAAAATATCCTTACATCGATATTGATTCAGTACTTTATTAGAAGAACAAGAAATGTCACAAACATGTGACGAATGCCCCCAAAGGAATTGGTCTAGCGTAAGACACATTTGAGGAAAGTTAGCTGTAATATAGCACGAAAAACCTAGAAATGAGGCCAGAAGTCAATGTCAAGGTCAAAGTGACTCAAAATGGTATGCACCACTCCCCCATCCGAAGAGGAATTACCACCCCAAATTTGGGATTCCTAAATCAAATAATATAGGAGATATGCTTAGGACACAATAATTCTTGAAGACTAGGACAGAGGTCAAGGTCACAGTGACCCAAAAATGGTTTGTGACACTCAGGCATCCTAAGATGCATTTACATACCAAATTTTGAATTCCTATTTCAAAGAATATAGGAGACATGCACCAGTTTCTAGAAACTAGGTCAAAAGTCAAGTTCAAGGTCACAGTGACTTAATTAATGTACGCCTCACTTCGTCATCCAAAGATGCATTCACACACCAAATTTGAGATTCCTACCTCAAAAATATAAGAGATAGGCTCTGGACATGAAAACTCTAAAAACTAGGTCAGAGGTCAAGGTCACAGTGACCCGAAAATAGTACATGACACTCCCCTATCCCAAGATGCATCCACACACCAAATTTGGAATTCCTAATTCAAAGAATATAAGAGATATGCTCGGGACACAATAATTCTTAAAACTAGGTCAGAGGTCAAGGTCACAATGACCCAAAAATGCTATGTGACATCCCGTCATCCCAAGATGCATTTACACACCAAATTTGGAATTTCTATCTCAAAGAATATAGGAGATATGCACCAGACTCAATGCAATTTCTAGAAACTAGGTCAGAGGTCAAGTTCAAGGTCACAGTGACCCAATTATGGTATGCGACACTTCGTCATCCCAAGATGCATCCACACACCAAATTTGAGATTCCTACCTCAAATAATATAAGAGATATGCTCCGGACACGATTATTCTAAAACTAGGTCAGAGGTCAAGGTCACAGTGACCCGAAAAGGGTACATGACACTCGGCTATCCCAAGATGCATCCACACACCAAATTTGGAATTCCTAACTCAAACAATATAAGAGATATGCTCCGGACACAATAATTCTTAAAACTAGGTCAGAGGTCAAGGTCACAGTGACCCAAAAATGGCATGTGACATCCCGTCATCCCAAGATGTATTACACACCAAATTTGGAATTCCTATCTCAAAGAATATAGGAGATAGGCACCAGACTCAATGCAGTTTCTAGAAACTAGGTCAGAGGTCAAGTTCAAGGTCACAGTGACCTATTTATGGTTCATGACACTTTGTCATACCAAGATGTATCCACACACCAAATTTGAGATTCCTACCTCAAATAATATAAGAGATATGCTCCGGACACGATTATTCTAAAAACTAGGTCAGAGGTCAAGGTCAAGGTCACAGTGACCCGAAAATGGTACGCGACACTCCCCCATCCCAAGATGTATCCACACACCAAATTTGGAATTCCTACCTCAAAGAATATAGGAGATATGGACCGGACACGAAAGCGGGACGGACGGACAGTGCGATTACTATATGCCTCCCAAAGTTCCTTTGGGGGCATAAAAAGAAGGAGATATTTTTATGACATGAAAATATCTTCTTCTTCTTCCAATAAAGTACTGACACCATCATTGGCGTAACATCGTACTGGTGTATAGGTGGTGCAGGAACAATCATTAAGGTGATGGCTAAAATATCTATGTACTGTTGATTCAAAGATAGATGAGAATAGTTGTAAACCAAAATATGAACTAATCCAGGTAAATTGTGATTTATACAGGTATATATCATAAACTACCTCTAACTGCAGTAATACAATTACCGTTATTTACCTGTTTCAATGAAAAAAATAAAAAAAATAATATATATAGTATAGTCGTATTATTATGTTCAGATACTCATACTAAAATGACATGCCACATGTTCAGACTTTGAAACATCAGTACAGTGCAGAACTGCAACATGAGCCAGACCTTGAGAAAATGGTACTTACCATATTTTCATAAGAATGCTTTTTAAATATGCAAAAGGGCCATTTTCTCATAATATTGCTTATGTTATGCTCAGTACCCTTTGGCATATTGAAAACAAATTTTCTCTCAATAGGCAAGTCTGTGCTTTAGTTAAGAGTGTACGTGTAACAGAAAAATAATTTTCTTGTTTCTCAACCAAACATATGTTGTGGGTACTCAAAAGAACCATTTCAATAAGACGGTTCTTTTGAGCACCCAAAACATATGCTAAAAATTATGGGTTAGAAAATATATACACTTTTACACTGAAAATTTTTTGTTTATCTAAACCTGTGCAAGTGCTAAAGAGATTGATGCAAGTGAGGGACATGTATCGAATTGGAAATTAAAACACTTCTTTCAAAGATAAATTAAATTCCATAAATTATTTATGATATGTGTATTTTACAAAATATATGTACTTCTCAGGTGAAAAGGTAAAGGAAACCATTAATTTTAGGCAGAATGATGACACTTTCATATTTTGTCCCCCCCGCCCCCCCCCCCCCCCCCCCCCCCCCCCCCCCCCCCCCCTTAAGAATCCATTCAGTAAGAAGAGTGAGGGAAAAGTGCTCTAAATTTTAGAACACACAGTACACTCCTTTTTATAACACAATTCCTTATAAAATTGATTTGGATATAACATGGTCATGTTGTAGCTCACAAAGTTTTTTACCATGAAATTTTACAAAGGGTTTATAGGAAAATGACCATGAAATGGTCATTTTTCTATAAACCCTAAAATGGTCCCTTATAACTTTATTCACTTATAACACAGTCCAGACACTTATGGACCTGAAACTAGAGTTAAATAGAAAGGGACTGCACTGTTTGTTGGTATTGTATTCACTTTTCAGCACTCAAGAATTGAAAAAATGGAGAGAAAAAAACTTTCTTTAAAAATGCTTTTATATTCTGTTCTTTTAGGATATATTCCCAGAATGCCATTCAAATTTGGTGGAACATATAAAGATGATTGTGATATTTGTATTGATGAATACACAACAAACAGACAGGTTCATGACTTTAAGAATCGAGATCTAACCCGCCAAGTGAGCAGTGTACCTCGACTTACAGCAATTTCTCATGATCCATATGTAAAAGAGTATTTAGACAGATACAGAGACACGCATCCAAACAGACCTCTACTCATGGGTATGTATGAACAAGAAACGCAAGGTTTTATAAACATAAAGCATAGGTCAAGATACGCTCTAATGTCCAGCATCTTCAATGTCAACGGTTGTTTCATTCTACGCCAAAAAAAGGAACAACGTTATCAAAGCTCTGTGCAAGAGAATAAGGTCAAGATAAACACAATTTTTATAGCGTAATTAAAATTATCAATATTTTCTTAACCATCAGTTTTAACATATTTCGGTGCTCAAAAGAACCGTCTCATTGAGACGGTTCTTTTGAGTACCCAGAACATATATTTTGGTTGAGAAATAAGAAAATTATTTTTTAGTTACACTCTCATAACTCAGAGGCCTGATAATGAATATGGAATCTATCAGGGCTGGAGGTCTAATATATACATGTACATTGTATATGGTCTGAGTCTTCATCTACTTTCATATTTTATGTTTGATTTGTAATTTTGTAAAGGCTCTGGTGAGGTTGTGTGAATGAACCGGCTTATAATAGTGTTTTCTTTGGAGAGAAATAAGCAAATTATACAACCAGAATACATCTCTCATCTGTATGTCTATGTACATGTATTTGAGAGTTGCCGAGGTCTTCAGTTAAGAGTGCATAACAAATCTCTTTTTGTCTTATTTCTCAACCAAGACATATGTTGTGGGTACTTAAACCCCATCTAGATCAGACGGTTCTTTTGAGCACCCAAAACATATGTTTAGACTGCATTATAAAAATATTTGCTTAACTAGACTTAATGTCTATGTATTTGAGAGTTGCCAATATAAAAGAACTGCATATCTGCTTGAATATTCAAAAATCAATTACATATTGATTCTACCCTACCATTGAAGATGCATTTAATTGATAATGTATGCTAAGATTTGGCAGAAAATACATTGATATGCACAATTGTATGGTTGAACTTGCCCAAGTACATTAAGATGATTATTTAGGCAATACAATGATGACATTTAAAGTACATTGAGTGATATACATCTTAAAGATTTAAAGCTACACATGTATGTTATGATAATGTTTTGCTGCTATGGTAAATCTTGTATTAGTCCGTACACTCGAATAGTTCGTACACCATAAATTATTCACGACCGGTCAGCTCAAAATTTCATGTATTATTTCGTAAAGTGGTCATTTTTACTAATCTGTAATTTTTATTAGTTCGTACACAACGTTTTTTCCTTCATTGGTGCCTGTGTTTACAATACCTTCGTGTTAACTTTCGTGTGAGTAAGCCAAACATATCTTTTCAACTGCCAATCTAACGGCCAAGTTCGCTTACATAACTCCACCATTGAAGTCGCACGTTTTGGGTTATAGTTTTCTATTTCCAGTGAGTTTTGTAAAGAGGTTCAGCCTTTCCATGGATTAAATCCTCTGTATTCTCTCTAATAATTGCATTTAGTGCATATATTTTTTAAAATCTTAAACTTTTTTTGATATTATAGCCCTAAAAACAGTAACAACTTCATTTGTATCATTAATTTCCATGAAGTTTAGTAATGAATTTAAATTACATGGAAATTGTATACTAAAAACCTGTCAAAATGTTACACTTACTGGTATAGTTTGGCAAGCAGTTAAGACCCAGATGAAATGCCACATAATGTGGTATTTCATCTGGCTCTGCAATGTCTGCTAAGATAAAAGCAAACTATAGGGACTGAAATATATGAGCAACGATATGAGATTTCCAACAATATGGTATGTGTGACCAGCAAAGCCTCAGATCAACCTGTGCATACACGCAGTCTGATCAGAGTCTTTGCTAGTTGCTTGAATATTCTATGAGATTTAATTTACTGACCAAACATCAGTTGGAGTTTTTAAGCTTAAAAGGAAGCTGCTCAGGCTCGCCTGAGTCTACACTTGTAAAAATGCCACATTGTTGGAAATCACATGTCACATCTCAATTATCTTAGTTTAGAGATGCATACCCATCAGCGCTTAATATGTACAATGATTCATATCAAACCAGATGGAAGAATCCATTAGTATACAATGGGTAAATGACATAATTCACTGTTCATTGATATAATCTACATACAGATGATAAGAGACCACTGACAGAGCCTCCTATCCCTGGCTATAAAGGGTATATTCCAAGAATAAAACCTACAGAACTTGGTCTAGGAAACAGATATCATATAGCAACAAAGAATGGATTTGAAGATTTTGTTAGGGAGACAGCCAGACAGTCACAGAAGTTAACTGGCACAGTACCAAGAGCTTTTGATGGGTAAGACTGCTATAAATATTATCATGGAAGTTTAGTACTTATGTAATATGCATAGTCATTCTTCAAATATGATGTACAACTATCTAATATGGATTAGATTCCAAAATTTGTGTGCAAGCCTTCATCTACTTATACAAGCAGTGAATGCTCAGGCATGCAAACTGTGGCATAACATGTTATATCTCACTATTTTATAATGTCTGATTATCTTTTTTAATTGATCTGGAAAAAAAACAGCTTTCCAATGATTCTTTTAAATTTATAAACCAAATCACTTTAAAACACTGGCTCTGATATGCCCTGTTGAAGAAGAGTTTTTAAACTCTGTTTATTGTACATTTGAATGTGACAATGTTTTACCATATTCCACAGACATTATCCATTTGTTGCTGTATATATATTAAGTATATTTATCAGGTATGTTATATGGATGTTATTTGATGAGCTTATTGTTGATTTCAGAGTATCAAGAGAACACTTAAAGAGTGCTCCAGCAGCATTTAACAGAAGATTGTATTTACAGGATGGTATGATTCCAAAATATACAGGATACATTCCTCGTAAGTTCAACCTATACCCCTCTAGGGTAAAGTCGGGTATATTCGGACAGACTGCTAAATTCGGACAGCCACCTTGTTTGTTTCATTATTCAATTAATGGAATAAAAAATAAATAAATAAGCAAACACTGAAAATCCTGATGAGACGGCTCATAAGGAGCCGTCTCATCTGGATTTCCACTGTTTGCAAATGTGTGTCCGAATTTACCTGGTGTCCGAATTTACCCGACTTTACCCTATCAATGATTTCTTTAAGATATACAATTTAAAAATATCAAATATCACTGACTATGCATACTGTATATCTTCTAAAATTTCAAACACTTTTGTCTTTCTTTTCTCAAATAAAATGCCGGTAATTAGGGATGGAATTCACAAAATGCATGTCAGAATATAGCAAACAGGGAAGGCCCTGATCAGACTGCACCAGAAGCAGTCTGATCTGGGTCTACTCTGTTTGTTTTGGCCATTTTGGCAGGCAACCTGGGGGTTCAAAATTCTAGAATATCTATCATAGATATATTAATAATACTGGGGTAAACAAATCAAAAGTTGGTGTCATATATGAAGACCTGTCCTGCTTTGTTAAGCTGAAAAAAAGGCTAAAAATTAAGATTTAAACTGTTGACCGCATTTCTCTCCAAATTATGATCTTTCTAAAATAAAAAAATACAATGTTCTAAAAATTTCCTAATCACTTGTATCCAGTATACAAAAGAGTAGAGGAGATTTGCAATTCTATACAATTATGCAGTGGAAATCCAAATGCACTTTTATTACAAGTATTTTCAAGATTTAGTTGACAACATGTTTCAAAATAAAACTGATTTAATGCATGTAATAATTCTTTTTGGCTGTGACATCACAGGGTCATAGGATGAATTGATTCCTGGAATTGATTATGGTGTGCTCCCTTGTCACTTGTAAATCAAAAAAAAAACCCAGACACTTCCAACCTGCCATACCCAGAAACCAAACCTGAATCGATATCTGGCATGAAAGCCAAACAGTTAGAACAGACTGTACAAGGAACCAGGTCAAATGTACCTATGATACCCATAGGTTCAGATAGGGTGAAATTATAATTGCTTTCTTACCCATCAATTTAAATATGTGTTTTGAGAGCTTAAAAGAATCATCCCATTGAGATGGTTCTTTTGAGTACCCACAACATATGTTTTGGTTGAGAAATAAGAAAAGCGATTTTCCATTAGGCACTCTTATCTGGGGGCCTGGTACCCACTAAATCATATTGGCCTTGATGCGAGAAAACCTGTCTTTGGGGGTTTGCGAACAACACAGGGGCAGAGCAGCCCTGCGCATCCGCGCAGTCTGATCAGTACCTTTGTTAATCGCTTTTTGGAAAGTATCATATGTAAACGTGCTACAGGTGAAATTTTCTAGCTAATCTCTGTAGCTGAGGAGACTTGTTTGAAATTTGCTTTGTCGCAAAACCCCGAAGATAGGTTTTCTCGCGACGGGGCCCATACTATGTATTGTGGTGGCTGACTTTCAGTGATACTTGTATGGGTTTTTTTTTCTTTTTTACAGATAGGAGATTTGTTTTCGGTAACACATATGGTGATACAACAAGAGGCCTAGATATTTGCTCACACAACGCCCCTTCCTATGGAGAATTTACCAAATTTAAAGCAAGTCAAAGTGTGATGGCATAGATTTGATCATTGCGGTATTACAGAGTAACAGTTCCCATCTTGTGATGTCATTGGGATAAAATACAAGCCAGCTTGCATTTCAGAAGGGATGATGGCTTTGCAGCAGGGAATAGGGCACAACAATGAAGAATTGCACTAATTACTTCACTTTGTCATGCTTATTCTATATATTAGGAGAGGTATGGCTCCACAAACAGTGTTGGCTCAGATCAGACAGCTCCAAGGTGCCATTCTGTCAAAATATTTTGAACACTACAGGGACCAATTTCATCTAGGTCATGCAATGTACTAAGTCTAAAGATGGTACCTTTCCTTGTGGGTACATTTTGGTTATCAGGACAAAATGCTTATCAAAATTGCAAGCAGGGAAGACCCTTATCAGATTGTATGCAGTCTAATCTGGGTCTGTGCTGTTTGTCTAGGCCTTTTTGGCAGGCAAATACAAAATTAATGCATCAAGTTTGAAAATTATTATTGTTCCAGTACATTCCTGATATACCAGACAGTAATTAAGTTAATAAGAGCAAAATATATACATTTTCTCAATCTTATTACAGGGAAAATAAAAAGTACCTGTATGGCAGAAATCAGTGTTCGAACAATTATTGCATTTTTTCGTTTCCAGGTCAATACAATGAATGTGTACTGTTACCTTAATTGGCAATTTGCTTCAAAAATCATTCCTCAAAGATGGCCTCAAAATCTTGATTTCTCAATAACTGTATTTCACATTCCTCATCCAAATTGTATATTTTTTTTCTCTATGAAACATGTGTTGTGGATACTCATTGGAATATCTCAGCTTCCAGTGATTACAACAAATGTTTTGGGGAAGAAATTTTAAAAATATTTTATTGTAAAAAGCATATCTATCACATATGTTTTACCAAAATAGGATTTGGCTGCTAATTTATGTGAGTTTCCTTAGTATCAACTAAAGGAAAAATAGTCATATCTTCTCCCTTATATAGAAATCTGCAAGCTGGCTAATGTCCCATACTCTTATGCCACATTGTTACAAAAAATGATATTCTTTTCAAACCATTAATTAGCTGATTTTTAGTGGTCTGTTTCTGCGTTTGTCTCATTCAGCTTCAGGCCTTTAGGTAAGAGTGTGTGATAAAAAAATCTTTTTTCTCAACCAAAACATATGTTGCGGGTACTCAAAAGAACCATCTCAATGAGATGGTTCTTTTGAGCACCCACAACAAATGTTTTCACTGGTGTTTAAGAAATATTTGGAATTTTACACTCAAAATTTGTGTTTATCTGAACTTTAGGAGCATGTGTCTGGACAAGATGACAGATATTTCAATAAAATTAATTTCATAAATTACATTAAAGCATTTGATGACATGAGAGTATTTTTAATTTTTTATGGCATTTATAGAGATATTTCTAGTTTAATATGATTTTTTATTTTGGAAGACACTGTAGTATACATTACCATCATGCTAAATAGATATAACCATTTCCATTCCAATCATGATATAAAGTCACAGTACCAATTGTATGAAGAGTACAAATATCATACGTCCAGTTTATCAATATAAGAGTGTGTAACAATAGCATTTAATCACAGAGGTTGGGGTGTTTAACCTTTGTATTCTTATGAATTTTCCCATTCAGATAAATGCAACAAGGGTGGCTTTGTCCATATTTATTTTAAGTGGTCACATGTCGTAATTTTCAAATTTTGATGTAGTTTTGTCACTGAAGATTGTTGTTACCTTAACAGTGCATACACCCGGATGAAATGTCACATGTAGTATGGCATTTCATCAAAGTATTCACTTTTTGCCAAAACCATCATTAACAACTATGTTTTCTGCATACAAACCAGGGTTTTAATCTTTAATGCAACGCTCATACCATCTAGGCTTCCCACATACAATCAAGGACCACAACAAAAGTTTAAACACTCCAAACCCATGATTAAATGTTATACTGACAGACACAATGGTGTCTGAAAATTTAGTCTATGTGCTTTGCATACTGGTTTGGTAGAAAAGGCAACCCTTAATATAAGAAGATTTAGTTTTTATATCATGAGAGTGCATCTGTTATACATACTACTGTTAAATTATTTGTTGTAGTGATATGTTATTTGCTACCTAATCTACCTTTAACCCTGTAAGCCATTTTAGCCCCTTTTGCTCTACTGGAACCCTCCATAAAGATTGATACAATTCAGTATGGGTCATATGCTAGAACTTTCAAATACAATTGTCTTATACCCATGAAGTTTGATTTTATCTTAGCAAACAGTGCAAACCTTTAGATGAGATGCTTTGGTCTTTGTTGTGTGTCAAGGTACATGTCATGGTACAGTGCTGTCGCTTTAGAATGCACCTTGTTATAACATGGTCATGGATATAACAAGGTCATTTTATGACTCCCAAATATTATTTCAATGAAATTTTAAAAAAGAATTATAGGAAAATGACCATTTTATGGTCATTTTCCTATAATTCCTTTATAAAATTGTCCCAACGCAATTCATTTCTAACATTGAGGTCCATTTCTATGACCCCAAACATAACATTATAAAGGGACTACACTGTACATGTCTATGGGTGTTCAGTATAAAAAGGGTTAAAAAGAATTTTGTTACTTGTATTACCATGTTTAATTAGGGGTCATACTAAATTAGTTCCCCAGAGTTTTATATGAGTGATTTACATGTTTTTTAGGATATCCTATATAACTACTGCAATTTCTCAGGTTTATATCAAAAACATGTTTTATTAATGCAAAATATTGTTTTCTTTTAATATATCTATCTATAACAGTCATGTTGTATGACAGTTTCTAACAATATGTCTTAATGAACAAATTTCTTTACATTTGAAAATTTAATATACGAGGGTTAGTCAAAAATAACTGAGCCCTACCTTATAACATTTGATTCAAGTTAAATGGACATATATTTAAATGATATTTCATCGCAGTTATATGTCATCCATGCAATAACCAAATTTAGATCTGTTGGTAGGCTTTATATACTGGTTGCTAGGCAACAGAACATGACCTGTCGAACGGATGCGTTCACGCTGTAATACATCAATATCTAAGCGTTACTATGGAAACGATAATGCAAATGTAATGCTGCATTCACTGTCGTTTGATACCTATAACATGTACCTACTCAGTGCCACAGGAAAAAAACACAACTGACTCCAAATTATAGATGCTGTGGTAGTTTGATTTCAGAATTTAGCAAATTTTTTCATGCCTCAAGTCCTATAATTTACCCCACCCACATTCATATTAACACAATTTAAAAAAAAACAACATAAAATAATAACCTTATAATGCTTTTGCAGTAATGCATACACAAAGAAGCCCTCAGAAATATTAAATTGCCTGTTTGGAATAAATGATTCTGTTTACATGGCAACACTATCCTCATGTATTTGAAAATTTGTGAAATTTTGACTTATTTTGTTGCTAGGCAACGCATGCAATCAGTGTTCACCTAAACATTTACGAACCAAGTACAATGAAAAGACAATATGCATATGTTATTCAAATAAATGTCAAATATGTCTTTCACAAAAACTATCAAGCCCACAAGCTTTTTAAGACATACTGTATATTCCTGGTGGCTTGAGATCATGAACGCATCGCTCTGACTGACGATCTTTAGTTGCCTAGCAACCATAAAAGAAGCTTCACCGGGTAATTATTTTGGGTCAAAACGTCTATGACATGTTATGCTTATAAAAGATAATCACATTTCTTGTCTACAATGTGAGGCTAAGGTATAATGAGGTAGGGCTCAGTTATTTTTGACTAACCCTCGTATTTTTTAAAAAACTGATTTTGTTAAATTATATAAATACATCTTAAGCATTATTCATGTATTTTTTTATATCTAAGACCTTCTTAACCTATTTTTAGCTCACCTGAGTCGAAGGCTCCGAGGTGAGCTATTAGTATACCAGTGACTCTGGCGTCCGTCGTCCGTCCGTCGTCCGTCCGTCCGTCAACATTTTCAAACATCTTCTCCTCTGAAACCACTGGGCCAATTGAACTCAAATTTCATATGGAGACTCCTTAGGATGGGGGAACCAAAGTTTGTTCAAATGTTTCTGGTCACATGACCAAGATGGCCACCATGCCCATATATGGTAAAAACCCTTTAAAAATCTTCTTCTCCAGAACCAGAAGGCCGATGACCTTGGGACTTGGTATGTAGCATCAGGGATGTGGGCCCTACCAAGTTTGTTCAAACAATGATCCTAGGTTGACCTTGACCTACTTAACGTCAAGGTCAAATTTGCTTCCTAATAGATTTAAATGGGAATTTTTTTGAAAAGTTGATTTTTTGAATACTGTTAAAGCCAAAGTGATTATTCTTACTTGATATGTTGAAACTAATGAGACAATGGCTATAAATAAGTTTCAAAGGTGAAGGTTGACCTTTGCCCTTTCAGCCAAGGTCGCTCATATTGTGGTCCCATCAATATATTAAAACATAGTTTCCTCACAAACCATTGGCCCAATTGAGCTCAAATTTCATATGAAGACTCCTTATGATAAGTCAGCCAAAATTTATACAAAATATTTTGGTCACATGACAAAGATGGCCGCCACGCCCATATATGGTAAAACCTTTTAAAAATTTTCTTCTCCAGAACCAGAAGGCCAGTGACCTTGAGACTTGGTATGTATTATTGGCGATGTGGGGCCTACCAAGTTTGTTCAAATGATGATCCTAGGATGACCTTGACCTACTTAACGTCAAGGTCAAGTTTGCTTCCTAATGCATTTGAATGGAAAATTCAATTGAAAAGTTGATTTTTTGAATACTGTGGAAGCCAAAGTCATTATTCTCACTTGATGTGTTCAATCTAGTGGCTATAAATAAGTTTCAAAGGTCAAGGTTGATCTTTGACCTTTCAGCATAGGTGGCTTATATTGGAGTCCCATCAACATGTTAAAACATAGTTTTCTCAGACAATTCTTGGCCAATTGAAACCAAATTTCATATAACAACTCCTTATGATTGGTTAGCCAAAACTTATACAAATTGTTATGGTCACATGACTAACATGGCCACCATGCCCATATATGGTAAAAACTTTTTAAATCTCTTCTTCTCTGGAACCAAAAGGCCATTGGCTTTGGGACTTGGTATGTAGGATTGGGGATGTGGGCCCTACCAGGTTAGCACAAATGATGAATCTAGGTTGACCTTGACTTACTTGATGGCAAGGTCAAATTTGATTCCTTGTGCATTTATATGGAGAAAATCTTAAAATTTTCATTTTCTATAACTGAGCCGAATTCATTAAAGTTAAACCTATTGAGACAATGGTTAATTAATTACCAAATGTCAAGCTGACCTGTGACCTTTTATCCAAGGCCACTCATTTGGACTGCCACATACCTATCTAAACATCTTTTTCTCAGAAATCACTGGGCTGTTTGATGGATTATTCATTAGATTGTTTAGGTCACTTGACCAAAATGTATATGGTAAAAACAAAATTTGTTCTATTATAAGCTGTAGTTAACCTTGACCTATTTTAACATTATTAAGAAGATCAGGTGAGCGCCTCAGGACCTTCAGGTCCTCTAGTTTCTTTCTTTCTTTGATATCATGGCAGCTGATGTTCTAAAATTTTGAGCCCATTTTACCTGAGAAAAGAGGCAACACCAAACATGCAGTGAAGGCCCTAATACCAGACTGCTCCAGGTGGTGTATTCTGATTAGGGCTTTCACTGTTTGCTTTACTGGCAAAAATTGTGTAAATCGAAGCCTTTCTAACCATTTTTTTTGTTAAGAATGAAAGTTTAGATCATATTCCGTCCATAAAATATGTGTGATATTTTAAAGAATATGTACAAGAAGTATTGTTGTTGATTCCTATCATGCCATTACTTGCTTAGTTTGATGGTATTATTGCTCAGCATTTATTATCTGTGTGAATGTACATGTACATAATTTATTTACCAAAAATATTCAATCATGCCCAAGGTTATAAAACTTTTTTCATGCTCGACTCAACTGAGCGTGAAATTTATCATGCTCATAAATGCACACAATCAACAATTGTTGGCATTTTAAAATTTATTTGCATGATAAATACAACCTCTGAGTGATTTAAAGCATGAGAAATCTTTATTTTCAAGCATTTTTATGAGCAATTGAAATTTCATGCTCAGTTGTTGAGCATGAAAAAAGTTTTATAGCCACAGGCTCAGAGCTCATCATACATGATGTTCCAAATTTGACCTAATATGGAGACATACTTTCCCTGTAAATGCAAACTAAGTACCATGCTTTATGATTTGTTAACTCTATACAGTAACACCTGTCTTAAATGGCCACTCTTAAAATGACCAAAAATAGGTTTTCAAGACCAATTATTGCTTAATGCAGGTCAAAAGAGAGCATTCTGCAATACTTTCGACCTTCATTAAGCTACCATTTGTCTTTAATACCTTTGTTTTGTCTATTTTGAGTGGCTGCTTAAGACAGGTTTTACTTTATAAATAGAAAGGTGTAATTTTACTATCAATATGGCTTCATTATGTGTGGTTCCTGACCAGATGGCTTGCACTGTTTTCAAAAGAGGGTATGGGATTTTCAAAAAGAAAACTTAACACACATCGATGTTATAAGGTTGAATATGGTATATTGCATGATGATGCTCACGCAGCCTGATGATTTCAGCCTGAATATTTGTGGGAAATATTGTAGTCTAAACCTTACCCATTAATGCTGATTCAGTACTTTGATCAAGCAAGCTAGAAACCAATATATGATTGAATCGTAGAGTCTCCAAAACAAGGGTTTGCAAGTAAGATTATCAGGTTTCATCCAACATTTTTGAAAAGTTTGAACTTTGAAGCTTTGCTTGGTCACTATAGGCATTAGTGGGTTTAAGGAAATATTGTTAATACGCAAATAATTTTTTATTCTTTTTATTGAAATATGTTTTGTAATTATATAAAGTTAGGTTATGTTTGTATGTTAACTTTAGAAACAATGGTATTTGATCCAATAAGCACACACGTTCCTGACTAAATGCACACTGTGTACTTAATGGGTTGTTTACACAAGCAGTTAATGAACTTCAGATTTCCGTTAAATTTAGTGTTGCATCATTATTAATATGAAATGTGTGAATGTAAAACAGTGTGGATCCTGATCAGCTGGCCCAAAGCCAGCTGATCTGGATCTACCCAGTTTTCAGTAGACTCAGGGTGTAGAATTTTAAAAAGTCACACACATAATAAAGTGAAATTGATTACCTTATAAGTCTGTTTTCATCAAGTTTAATATGCTTTATGTACTTACTATATTGTTTAGAACAGCAAGTATTATGTTCTTGCAAAAGACACCCCAGGCCTTGTAGTCTGTAATTGTCAGTTTTCAACCTATCCCCAAGGGTGTATACAGAATGATACACTATTTACATACTCTAAAGGGAGATACTAAAGCATGGAGTGTCTTCAATAGCATCTGGACTTTTTTTCAAAAGAAAGAAATTACACCTACATGGCTACTCTCAACTCTTTCCTTGCTATCAGTGTCTTTTGTCATCTGCTGATAACCTTGCAAACAGTTTGACACAGAACAGGACCAGCAGAATGTTTGGAATTCACAGAAACTTTTGGTTCTTTTTTACTAGATATTTTGTAATGCTTTCAAATTTGTCAGTTTTATATAACATGTACGGTGCTTTCTTGCTACATGGTTGTGTATGTAAAAGAGATAAAAATAAAGGCTGATTATAATTTGTAGTGTTGTTATGCAAAAGCTCATTGATTTCTCAACTTTTAACAAACCTCTGACAAATAAATTGATAATATTACTTATTAACTAGACCAAAATCTGCTCTGAACCTGTGTCGTCAGTGCACATCTTCAATGTGTGAAATATCATTATGCAAAGTTTGAAGATAAAGGGATGAAATCTGAATTACAAATTACACACAATTAAACAATGTAAGCTCTCCAATGGTGGTGTAGATGTAATAATGTCTAAGTTCAACAATCCAAAAATTATTATCAAATGTGCACAAAATATAGGATGCACACATGTTCAATGTGTGAGCAATCATAACATATAAGGTTTGAATATGAAGGAATGAAAACTGCTGGAGTCGCAGATTACACACCCGACACCCCCTAAGCATTCCGGATGTAAAAAATATCTAAGTTCAACATACCTAAAATTAGGAAAATATTTATCAAATGTGCACAAAAATGGAGGTGCACATCTTCAATGTATGAATAATCTTTGTGCAAAGTTTGAATATTAAGGAATGAAAACTTATGGAGTTACAGATTGCACAAACCAGACACCCTCTAAGCATTTTACAGAAAAAATGATCAAGACTCCCAAAAATGAAAAATAAATCAAGAAATGTATACAAAGTAGGAGGTCACATCTCCAATGTATGAACAATCATTATACAAAAGTAAGAAAAAGGACAAAGATCAGGAATCGATACAATCAAGCACGACACCTGACCCAGGATACCAAGTATGAATATAAAGGAATAAAAACTGTTGAAGTTACAGATTACACAAACCACACGCCCCCTAAGCATTCTGGATGGAAAAAATGTCCAAGTTCAACATCCGTAAAAAATGTGAAAACATTTATCAAAAGTGCACAAAATAGGAGGTGCACATCTGCAGTGTACTGTAGATGGAAGTCGACTGTGGACATTGAGTCTGAGTGACGATGTCAAGTCTATGTGTTAATAAAAATGATTCAGTCACGTGCTAGATGTAGATTGGTTTGTTCTCTCCCCGCGTACTGTGTAAAGTTATTATCCGCGACACTTCTAACCGGCTGGGTGACAAGGCAGGAAAGTGTGTAATTTTGTGGTGTCTAATGTCACAATATACAAAGCCATCAAGACAGACATTTCGAACTTTCTCGGTGACATAATCTCTTAATTGTCCGCAAATAGATTTGTCATTTTAACTTTGCCTGCTGGCACTATTACCCTTGCATACAATTTTAACAGATCAGTTTGTCCCAAATGTGACACAAAAAGATTGCCACCCAGTTTGAACCCAAATCAGACCCAACCAAACGTCTGTAGCTGTCTGGTGCTGTTCCTAAAATAGTCTTTATATTGACAAAACTATGCAAACTTATCCAGCAATCATGTCAGTGTCAAAAAATCTTTTATATGGAGCTTGAAAAAAGGCTTTGAAATTAATACCGCTTTGATCTTAACCCTTAAAACGCCAATCATGACAAAATGCACTGTACGCTTTTGTGATGTATTGCTTGAATTTCAGGAAGAAAATATACCTTGATATTTCATATTAATCATCTACCAGCAGACAATTCACATGAAATGTCGTTCCTTATTTGGTTTCTATAAACTTTAAAAGTGTTGTTTGTTTAATACGGTCAGCTTTATTATCCCATAAGAAATGGGTGATAACTGCAAGCACAATCCTTTACACAGACCCAGGAGAGAATTTATCGGATACATGATATGTTTATATGCTGCGGAATAAAACTGTGCACCAAGCTACACAACACGGAGCCTGATATTTGTGATCTATGACATGCCAAAAGCATCTATTTCCGGAGCACTGACACGTTACGTATACAGTGACCTTTCCCTTTACACAAAGTAGGCGTTGCTTTCCTAATATATGAATCCAATCAGGATCGACGATGTGACTTTGTGATGAGCTGCTGACAATCGTTGTGCTCGCGCTCGTGATACGGTTTGTCCATGGTCGTATTCCAACGGCAGTATGAACAAACATTAGGCAAAAATAGTAAATGAGTATGATCAGGAAATACCACAATCACAAACTGCAGACAATCCCGTGGCACCGCGAGGAAGAGCCGCTCAACCATCACGAGACACCAGGAAAACAAATTAAGCAAAGTAATCATCTCTCTCTTCCCCATCAAGATGATTGCAATACTAGAATGGACATAAAGTAACGTACAACAAAACATAGAACAATTACAGACTTCCACGATGGGAGTAACAAGGCAGTGAAGTGTGTAAAGTTTGAATATAAAGGAACGAAAACTGTTGGAGTTACCAATTACACAAACTAGGCACCCCAAAGGTGTTGCGGACAGAGTGGACCAACTACTAGACCTGCTTTCTCTAAAGTGACGCAGGTAATTTCTTTTTTTATTATTTATATGTTATACTTTTAAGATCTTTGAGGTGCTGATTTTTTTAGTAATCATTCCTGGTTATCAACTAATAATTTGGTTTACATGTTATGAATGTACATAATAGAAGTATAGGATCTGGCATTAAGCTGTATTTCTCGAATGATGTATCGAAACTTCAAACATACGCTGATTAAAGAAAGTGTTATTTTATTTTAAATACTGTGTTTAATTGCGTATTTGGAAAACACATGGAATCGATAGACACGACGTGAACGTCAAAGTGTCTGATATGTGAACCATTCTTTATGGCTGTAGAGTATTTGACGTTGACTCTACATATTGGAACTATAAGACAGCTATAGCACAAAAGTTTAAAAACAGGGTTCCTTCAATCACGGTGACTGCTATATACAATGTGGCCGACGGCAACGAAGAGGTATTTAACCCAAAGAAGTCTATTGTAGCATCCTGGCAAACAGTGCAAACCCAGATCAGACGCAGCAGAACGCAGCGTCTGATCAGGGTCCCCACTGTTTGCTTACAGAATGTTCTATTGAAAATTTAATAAAAATGAAAAATACCACCCAACAACCCTTAAAAGGGAAATGGACTGGTCCAATTATTCCATTCAGCTTAAATGGATAACACCATACTGAAGTGCGAAGTGTTTGTCAACGCCTATTAGACGAATAGTGTAGTATGTTAGTCATTGGAAGCAATAAACGTCGTTTCAATGACTATCCAATAATATGAACGCTTCCAACAGGGCCGACTAAACGCTTCTATCGACGTCATTCAACCGCAGATCCATGATCCCGTTACGATGCAACAAGTTACCGATTTGCATTAATGTAAACGTTTGACACATTGGCTTTATTAGAGAAAGTTTGCTACGCCAAAAGTATAGCTTCAACATTCAAAGTTGTCAGAACTTAATTTGCATGCAACGCAATTTTGACATTATTGTGAACTTTTATTAGACATGAGTATTCAAAGTATTTTGCTAATCAATATAGTTATTGCTTCATTTAAACGCTCCAGGCTTTGGAGCAAAGCACTACCAAAAAAAAATGAATACCTGGAGCCCATACCCATGTGAACTGATGACATCAACCTTAACTGGTGCTCCATATGGCTAAAATCACAAGAGTCACGGTGAACTTTCACGAATCTCAGAAATAGATATAATATATTTAACCAGTTACATTCTTACTATTAAAAAGATTATATAAATGGGAAACATTTAGTACTTTATGATGCAATTTATTACTCAGTTGGTTAAGTTTCAGGAAAAAATCCTCCCTCTCTCTGCTGTATGCAGAACATTCTAGCAAGAGGTGGATTTCATTTTCAACTGATGTTGTACTGCAAACAGCGCAAATTCTGTTATGAATAGGGATATCTGAATATCTACCTTTTTCAATGACACTTAGACGAAGTTTTGTCAAAGTAGACCAGTCTGATCTGTAATTTAAAAGGTCTGCAAATGGGGGCACGTGTCTAAATTTGTATATATCTTTATAAAAGTATAATTTTGAACTAACGTTTCTAAGAATCCTGCTCTTGTCATTAATTCGAGTTTACATATGGTTAACGTAAGTGTGAACTTGTGTAGCAGTATCTAATTGAATGCGAGAAAAGCATTGTTTGTTAACAATGTGTCCACGAATTTGTGCCTACCATAGCATAATGCATCTTGTTAATAAGAGTATTATTGGATGATGTGATATGCTCCTAAAACTTTAATGCGGAGCTTTGTATTTTCGTTTTTAAAGGTAGTCTATTTAATTCTGCTCTACAAGTTGCATTGGTTGATTCTTAATATAAACCAACAATTTCTTCGTAGATATTCATGTGGAGCAGAGTCTTTGAGAGGCAAGCCAACTCACCAAAGTTCTCTACAGTATAGAATAGTTGGTGGTACTAATGAATCGAAAAGTTTTTCGAGCAATGAGCATAGATTATCAAATCCAAAGTAGGCTTTTCGTTCCTTTTCCAGAAGCATTAATATTGCCATTATATCTTGCGGTCACTCCTAACAGTTTCTAAAATATAGTTTTGAATCTTAAAAGTGTTCATATAAGTCTTTCCGTTTGAATTAAATACAATTACTTTTGATTTTTCATGGTTAACTGGTGCAGAAATATATTTAAACCGTCTAGAGACTTTTGTAGACCTTCCTCAAAGTCAGATAGAAGGGTGATATCATCTGCGTAAAGTAAAGAGTTGACTGACAGACCATTAACCACACTTGGATCACAAACTGATGTATCAAGCGACTTTACAAGTTCATAAATAAATATAATGCTAAACAATATAAATATTGACAGCATTAAAGATGGTTAACTGTCTTAAGTTCACAGCGTGGAAAAAGCTATTTCAGGACATAATCTTTCATTTTATTTGAAAAGATATTACTTTGAAATTTCAGAATGTTGATCTGAGACATCAATTTGTTAAGCCGAAATTTCAAGACATTCACCTGAAATTTCAAGATGTGAATGTGTTATTCCAAGTTGCAAACTTGCAAAAACGAACATGGAATATGCATTACTAACAAAGTCCCAAATCAGTTTCAGCGGTTTACTCCGCCCCGGGGTTTACTTAATTTTTGTCTTCTCTTCCGTCTAGAGAATATTTCCGTTTGATTTATGTCGAAATTAAATCAGGATTGGTTGACAGTCTGATGTAGGGTTTAAAAACCTTTTTATATGGTCTTATCGGATATCTGAAAAAGAAGATCCAGAAATGCACAAACTTGTAATTGTGCGCGTTTGCTGACAAATTTGAGAGATAACTTTTTGTGATGTTGTGCCAAGAGGTGGGGGGACTCACTATATAAGTGTGGACTGGGACGTGTCTATCAAAGGGCTCTTGTTTTCAGAGTTTGTTGTAACGGGGGGATGTTCATCACTAATTTCAAACATACCTATCTGGAAAGGGGTTCATGTCTGTCTGGAATGAGGTGGTAACGTTTTTTTAAAGAGAACAGAAATAAACTTGAAGAAATACTGTAAATTGGAAAAATGCTATGAAAGCGGGCTGAGAAATGCAGATTATGGTTCTAATGATGCCAAAAACTGATGAGCATATTATACTAGATGACTTTGAAAACGCATCACCATATTTTTGCACTTTTTTTGCAAACCGTATATGCGATTGAAAAGTTACTCGCAGGTTTTAATGTGCAACCCAGAATTGGTATAAATCAGTAATAAATTTGACTGCACTATCACGCGACGCTGCTGATGACGTCACATGGGTACATGACGTCACATGGGTACATACAGCATCCATCACCTTTCTGCACAAATAAATGAAGCTTTTTGATTATTTCTATGTTTAAACTGTGGCGTATATGATACCATGTCACCAAAGAGTTTATAGACTTTTGCAAATTAAAAGTAATTGATAACTTCAAAATTTCGAAAATAAACGTCAATTTTGAACATCAATTTATAGCTCCTTTTTAGAAACATCTCCATTAGTTACCTTTATGGACGCTTTCATTGCTGATATTGATTACATACACTGACAAGCATGTGGGGAAGACGTTTTGATGTAAATCGTTGCAGGAGATCTGCTGGCATGTGATCGAGAACATCTTAAAAAATTACGTTGACGTCACTTGAACAATACAAAAGACACGTGAGGCAAGCGTAATTTATGCATAATCTATCATTTGTGTATGCCCTTAGCCTCTCCCAATAAAACCAGACGTAAGAAATTGAAACTTTGAAAGGCCCAAGACGTTGAATTTTATTACTAGACTTTAGTAATCAGGGTGGGTGGGGTATGTCGGTAATTTTAAAGGGGTGTTATATTGAGCATACCGAACTGTCAATTCATTTCTAATCCTTCAATGATGAATGTGCAATCGTAAAAGAAGCAAAGGACGCTAATTTGTTGAGTCAGGAATCAAAACTAAAGCGTGTTAAATTGCAGCTGAATCGTGTCAGGAATGGGTAGGGGTCATGGATCATATTGACACCGTCTACCCATTTTGCCGGTAGTCGCATCCTCCCTCCACCCCCTCCCACCTCCGACGAGTTAGAATAAATTGACTTATATGACAGCAAATGACAGAGGCAAAAACTGGTGGAATCTGAACGTTAGAAAACTAAGTACATGTTCCTTTAAGACTACAAGATGGAAAACTATACTAAAGGACTTTGAAAACGCATCACCATATTTTTGCACGTTTTCTCGCAAGCAGTATATGCGGTTACTCGCAGATCAGATTTTAATGTGCAACCCCTAGAAATGGTATGAATCAGTCGTCCAGCACCATCATGCAACGTCAGTTGATGCTTTTGGGTTATTTTGGTATGATGCCAAAACAAGTAACGCATTTTATAGGCCTTTTTTCTAACCAACAGTAATTGATATCTACGATATTTCGAAAATGAATTTTGAACATCAGTTCACAGCTCCTTTTCAGAAATATCTACATATAAGTTACATTAATGTTCACTTTCATTACTGACATGGACTTCTGACATTGGCAATCATTTTGGGAATAAGTTTTGGTGTAAACTATGGAAGGAGATATGTTGTGAGGTGATCGATAACGTCTTCAAATTTTGTAATGAAAATGGATGTGTGGAGGATGAATTTCGCTTTTTAATGATTTTGTAGAATACCAAGCTGAAAGAAATTAATTATTATTGTTTTTTAAGAAAAATAAATGCAGTAATTGCTCCTTTTGAATCATATGACACTGAAGTGTTAGTGATATTACTAAAAGTAAATCCAGTTGAGATAAGCAGGTTATAAGTGTAATTCCGCCGGTCCTCTTCACAACGAGCGATTTCCCAACTACCACCAACACGGGATTATAGTAACACGGGATACAGTTGGTGGACTTACTTGTCATTTTTTTGCATAATGAACGTTCATACTTCTTAAAAAAAACTGCACCCTAAATACATTATTACCCCCAAAAAGATATGTAACTTTAAAGATTATTTTACCTATGCCCGTTAGTAATAAAATACTCTGGCTGTGTCACATAAGTTGGGAAGCCTACAACATTGGCGCTAGTAAAATGAATATTTGGCGCTAGTAAAATGATGCATTTAAGCCCCCTCCAACCCCAACCCCCATGGCAACGGCTGCTGTTCTTGCTAAGATGGCTGTTCTGTTGTTGAACATTGATTCATTGTTTTTTTATGTTTACATTGTGGGGTGTTTGTGCTGCTTTTGCATTATGTGATTGTGGTATTTTCCCGTCATATTCGCTTACTTTTTAAAGCGCATTTGAACTTTTTTTTTAATCATTTTTTTTCTAAATGAAAATGCTATTTCACACAGATCTATTGCTTTTTCATGAGAAGACGCATGGGACAAAAAGTAGGGGGAAAAAAATAAAATATTTATTCCGGTGCCGGGAATCGAACCCGGGCCGCCTGGGTGAAAACCAGGAATCCTAACCACTAGACCACACCGGACTATATATAAGCCATGTACAATTTATGTATATTATTCTTACTGCTTATTTAGTAATAAAAAAAAAGAATATGTATATTTTAATTGTCTCCCTTTTTATATAGATCTATATAAATAACGCCGATGCAAAGCATGTGCATTCTTCGTGATTCTTCCTTCTTTATTTTCTTTGTTTTCCTAATTATTCTGAAAAGTAAATATACTATTAGCCCACTTCTCGTGCATGAAATATAAATTGGTCTTACATGATTGCAAAACCAGAATGGACTTACGATAACGCATAACAAAACATAGAACAATTACAGAATACCATACTTCACGGGTGGTAAACCTAGGAACTACCACGAAATTGTGTTAACGCAAATTTGTTCCCAAGCCACATCCGGGACACGTCGTGGTAGTTTCCAGGCCAAAAATTGGATAAAGAAAGGTTGGTGTCACGTTCATTTTTGTTTTATTTTACAACTAAGAACAAACAATGGTGAAATCCGACAATGCAGTTCCGTGTAAATATGTTTCAGCGTCCCCTCTAGCCCAAAATTTTGTATGAAAAGTTATTTTCTTTCTTTTGATTCGTGTTTCCCCACTGAGCATCGGACCAACTTTCCCCAAAGTTCGAAAGATTTTAGCCCATATCTGTCAAATTAAATGGAATTTGATATCATTTGACGATGAAAATGATAAAAAGACTCTCAATAAACGTTCCTACACAGAAAAAAACATCTGAGCATTTACTCGTAAACAATTTATGCCCCGCTCGTCCTGCGTGGTAGTTTCCAGATCATCGTGGTAGTTAAAATGCTATTGTGGTAGTTTCCAAGACTTTGTAGGAATTTAGTAGTAGTTCGCATCAGCAGATGTTTTCTATTCAGGGACTACTTCATTTTTTTAAAGACAGGGTGTGCGGACTGAACCTTGAATACCCCTCTTATTCCTACAGAGACCTTTTCAAACAACCTTTTGTCAGATAACAAATGTCGACTGCCTGAATTTTAAATTTAGTGGGCTATTGAATGATGAGAAGAATGAAAAGAAGGGATATTCACATATTTTGTTTTTGAATAACTATGCTTTTTAATTATCAAATAACATGCCCGTTCATAGTCGCACTCACATGTATATCAAAAGTGACCCAACCCAAGGATATTCCTCTTTTTTCTGAAGCGCAAGTACTAACGATACTCTGGGCCAGTAGTCTTAGCCTGCCATTTTATCTTAAAGTTGACTGAACATGGAACAACGTAGCGAGTGACGAAATAATTAATATCATTTTTTTGTCTGTTGCTTGGTCCAACGGGACTCAACTGATGACCTTCTTTTGCTTTAGATTTCAAGAGATGTTGTTTGGTAGTCCAGGACATGATCTCCACCTGTCATACATTACATCGAATATGTTGAGTCTTCAGCTTTGCTTCTTCATGGAGTTAAAATGTGATTTAATTGTTTACCGTGGCAATTAATTGACAAATTCGAGGGTTGTCATGCAAAACAAGCAACCACTAAAATGTTTTGTACCACTTCAGAAACGTATCCTACAAACTCTTCGAAACTACCACAATAGCATTTTAACTACCACGATGAGCTGGAAACTACCACACAGGACGAACTGGGCATGAATCGTTTACGAGTAAATACTCAGATGTTTTTTCTGTGTAGGAACGTTTATTGAGGTTCTTTTAATCATTTTCATCGTCAAATGGTATCAAATTCCATTTAATTTGACAGATATGGGCTAAAATCTTTCGAACTTTGGGGAAAGTTGGTCCGATGCTCAGTGGGGAAACACGAATCAAAAGAAAGAAAATAACTTTCCATACAAAATTTTGGGCTAGAGGGGACGCTGAAACACATTTACACGGAACTGCATTGTCGGATTTCAGCATTGTTTGTTCTTAGTTGTAAAATAAAACAAAAATGAACGTGACACCAACCTTTCTTTATCCAATTTTCGGCCTGGAAACTACCACGACGTGTCCCGGATGTGGCTTGGGAACAAATTTGCGTTAACACAATTTCGTGGTAGTTCCTAGGTTTACCACCCGTGTACTTATGGGAGTAACAATCAACAGCGAATCAAAAACAACAGAACCACCGCCTTAGAACGGATGGGGTATGAAACCCCCTACCCCGAGCCCCCACCCCCGAAAGTATCCTGAAAGTTTTGTAAAAAATGAATTTGTGGATTTGAAGAAAATTAACAATTATTGTATCGTATGGGTATGAAACCCCCTACCACAAGTGAATAAGAATACTGTATAGATATGAAATGCAACGGCAATAAATGGTATCACAGGTGATCTTTCATAGATGATTTACAGACACATCTATTTAAGCCAGCACTCTAAATTTTGGTACTTATCCCATAGGCGAGCAGCAAATTGATGCTCTGGCGAACCTGCACATCTGCACAATCTCGCCGAACCCCTGAACCCCTCGCGAAAATTACTGTCAGGTTAGTGTCACGTACAATTGTACAGTGGAAATTGAGATGCACGTTTCCAATACTTTCAAGAATAAGCAGACAACAATATTAACGAAATAATCTTAATTTCTTAAAAGGTTTATACAAATATTTTGCACAAAGGTTTTTCACAGCATCTCCTTATATGATATATATATTTACAAATATCGTCGATAGGGCTAGCACAGGATATGTAGTTATTTATCGCATATATGCGCATTCACCTCCAAAAACGTAATCAGAAGAAGATTGTTTCTGAGTTTAGGTCTGAGTCCTTAGCCGCTAGTACATCCACACTTTGTCAATGTTTCTGCGAGCAGCGAAGGCTCTGGCGAGTCTGCGCATTGTGCTGACTGGCTCGACTTGGCCTTCTTCATTTGTCAATTTGATAAAATTATATCAAATTTTCATGCAATGACCCATAAAATGTTGCATGAAACTTTGTCAGCACGGACGTGATGATATACCAGGAAAGCCAATTGAATATGCCATACCCATGCTAGTCATTTTGGCGGAAAATCCGTTTCACGTCGTGGGGTTCAATCTTTTCAACAGTTTTTTTCCGTGTGGGGTTCGGGATTCGCTTAGACTGCACGGACATTATCGAAACCATATTTTAGTGGAGACAACTTTGTGCGACATTGTCTTTATGCACTATGTTTTAAACATTATATATCAGCTTTACGGAGAAGATAATGCCTCCATATTGACATTTAAAACGCTTACTTTGAAAGACTATTTATTAACTTAACGTTGTCGCAAAACACTACTGAGTAATTTCCGTGAAAGGTTCGGGGGTTCGGAAATTGGCGAGAGTGCGCAGAATCGCCAGATCCTTGACTGCTCGCAGATGGGATAAGTGCCAAAATCAAAGTTCTAGCTAAAATAGATGTTTTAATTGGTAATTCATCATTAAGGTTTTCATATTCATTTGCTTTCTTTCTTTCTTTATATACTGCGACACCCCCTCGCGAGGATTACGTGCAGGTGGATTGCGTCTTAAAGCCACGGTACAAAAAGTGTTCGGAAAAAGAACTGAATAAAAGATGAAAGTGTTAAAAAGAATGTACAGGAGATTAAAAGCAGATTAAAAACAAATCTTTGTTAGGTTAGAACATAGGGTGGTCAAGTGACCGACTGCCACGCTGAATGTATCCAACGTTGGCAGTGTTACAACAGAACATGGCAGTCTATTCCAATATACAACTGCTGCTGGGAAAAAAGAGTATTTGTAATAGTTCACAGATGTGTGAATTTGACGCAGTGCGAGAGGGTGGCTATGTCTTGTCATTCTGGAGGGTTGTTCAAAATATTGTGGCAGGGGTATTGCAACTAGTCCATGTATAATTTTAAAAAGCATTATCACTCTAGCATCTGCTCTCCTCTGTTCCGGTGTTCTTAGCCCTACTTGATTTTGCATTTGAGTAACGCTAGCATATGAAGAATATGAGTTTTGTGTCCACCTAATTGCCCGTCGTTGAACCATTTCAATTTTGTTTATATCTTTTTTTGTATATGAGCTCCAAACAGAACTAGCATACTCTACCTAAGGGCGGACAATGGTCTTATACGCTACCTCTCTTATAGCGGGATTTTTGGTTAAGATATTGCGTTTGAGATAGCCGAGACTTTTAGATGCATTTGCAGTAGTGCGATTGATGTGTTGAGTGAAGCTCAGGTCTGATGTTATGTCAACACCCAAATATCGGGCGCTGTCCACAGAATCAAGGACCTGGCCATGCATGGAATATGTTGTATTGATAGGTTGTCTGGATCTGGTGATGTGCACAACCTGACACTTAGACGGATTGAACTCCATATCCCACTCCCGTTCCCATTCCTGCAATATATCAAGGTCGTTTTGGAACTTTTGATTATCATCTTGTCCTTTAACGGTCAAGTACACTGCAGTATCATCTGCGAAGAGACGAACTTGAGACTGCAAGCTGTCTGGTAAGTCATTGATATAGAGCAGGAATAGGATGAGACCAAGGACTGACCCCTGGGGGACCCCTGATAAGACCTGTAGCTCATCCGAGCTATTCCCATTTAGGACAACAGCCTGACTTCTCCACATAAGGAAGGACTCAATCCATCCAAGTGTCTTGCCCTGCACACCATGTAACTGTAATTTATATAGAAGTTTGAGATGGTTGACCTTGTCAAAAGCTTTACTAAAATCTAATAAGATGAGGTCTGTCTGCTTACCTGATGTCCTTTTTCGTGCAAGATCCTCTACTAGCTGTATTAATTGAGTTTCGCATGATCAACGCTCGTGGAAACCATGCTGGAGATCATACAGGATATTGTGCTGATTAAAATGCTTAGTCAGGTTGGAGGCTACAATGTGCTCCATGGCTTTACAGAGTATACAGGTGAGTGAGATAGGACGGTAATTTGCAGGGTCTGTTTTATTACCTTTCTTAAAAAGAGGACATACTTGGGCCTTCTTCCAATCAGCTGGTACCATACCACTATCGAAGGAAGTTTGAAAGATCAGAGCTACAATGGGTGTAATTTCCTGGCAAAATTCCTTTAAAACAATGGGTCGGATAGCATCAGGACCAGCTGCCTTAGAAACATTAAGGCCAGAAAGGAGCTTGTTAACCCCTGCTGTGGAGATTTTAATGTCTTGCATAATAGGGAATTTGCATTTTAGATGTTCAGGCAGAAGACTTACAAGGGAAGTTGCACCATTCAACATAGTTGTATGGCAGAGCTTTATTAGGTTGAGAGGTGATCGTATGGAAAAACTGATTGGAATTGAACATTTAGGAGGTTTGCCTGATCAACATCATTGGTACATACCTTATCACCCTTTTTCAACAGTGCAATACCTTGGGCATCTGTCTTTGAACTTTTTAGGAAGCTAAAGAGTTTCTTCCTAGAGAAGGCCTGATTTTCCACACCTGACTCCTCATCCAAGCCAAGGATATCTAGGAGGTACTTATCATAAGCAATCTTAATCTTCCTTTTAACTCCATGCTTGCTGTTTAAGAAGGCTTTTCTGTCTTTATTATCTTTTGATTTCCTAAACTTTTTGTAAAGGCGGTCACGTTTTCTAATTTCTCTTTTAATTGATTGCGTGATCCATGGGAGATGTTTTTTTATTCCCTATAAGTTTCGAGGGGATGATTTTTTAATGCCAGAATCTAAAGCCCCCTTTAGCCTCCTTTGCGGTAGGGGGTTTCATACCCCTTCACTATAATATATGTTAATGTTCTTCCTAACCACTTTTTCAATTTGGACAAAACTTTCAGGATATTTTGATACTAATAGATCACATTGTTTGAACAAAGAATAATTAAATTTTGTACCCATGCTGTCGCGTGAAACTATCCGGTAATTTCCGTGAGGGGTTCGGGGTTCGGGGTTCGGGGTAGGGGTTTCATACCCCATCCTTAGAACGGACAGCAGCCTCAGCCACTGGGGGGGGGGGGCTTAAGTGCATTTAACTGGTACCAAATCTTGGCCCTAGATAGATAGATAGGTAAATATAAACAAATGTACAAAAATATAGAGGATATTTACTTTTTTTAGGTGAATACCAAATATATTTCATCGAGTGCGGTGAAAAAAATCAGTATTTTTCACGAGTGCGTAGCACGAGTGAAAATGCTGATATTTTCACCGCACGAGATGAAATATATTTTGTATTTTCCGTAAAAAAGTAAATTTTCTTTTTATTTTATACTCAATGGAAATACAGAAATCACAACCTTACTTTTTACTTGGTCGTTTCTCGTTCGGTTTGACTTTTGCAGAGTGTTTATTGGGTATAACATTGGGTGTAAACGTAGTTTGCACCTAGAAAATGGCTTAGAATCATATTTTAACGAATGAAACGCAAGAAATCTGCATTTAAAGAAAGTCAATTGAGTGTGCCTTACGGTAGGCGTCACGTGCAAACTGGCGCTACGCCATGTCAAACCGTGACGTCATTATGTTTGATGTTGACGTCACAACATGCGTAGCGTTATTTTTGACAAATATACTTCACTTAAAACCTTATATGAAAAAATCCCAATCACAAAATTGCCAAGAAAGCCTTGTTTTGCTACAGTTCTATTCTATTCTACAGTGAAAATATAAATCGTATCAGTCACTAGTGAAAAAATACGATATTTTTTCACTGTAGGAAAATACCAATTTTACTCACATTTGATATGCATTGAATTCACTGCTTGTGATAAAATAAAAATTTTGAATTGTATTGTATTGCTCTTACTTAGTAGGAGATGTGACCTGAGGTGAGCGCCCGCATCTTTTATGCACGACATAAATACGAATAGTTTTTAGATTGCGAAATAACGGGAACCAGTTAAAGGGAGATAACCAAATGAGTCGTAGTAAAAATAAAAATGTCTAACAACATTGATAAATGGATAGAAATCGCAAAAGAGTGCAAATATCTCCCAGAAAATGATCTTAAGGTAAAGATGAATATATTTTGAATGTTTGAGACCAAATAATTAGACAATCCGAACATCGGTCTGCTAGTTTATGGTTGTTTACTAACGGCAACAGTGCTTTGTGTGTGGGTGGGGTAAATATAAGCTAACATTTAAAGTGCAATCTAGCCAGTACAGTGACGTCCCCTAACATTGCGCGACCCCTAACACATAATAGTTTTAATTACCCTAACATTGTGCGGCCCCACCCAGGCATGGAGTACTCATACTCGTACTTGTACTCGTATACTCCCTCGCCATTATATCGATCTATCCACTGTATCGATCTATTTATAGATTCTTACGATATTTTGTCCATGCACCATTTACCGATTGTTTACATTATCAACCAGGTCAAGGGATACTTTCACTTTCGATTTTGTTGAAAATCTCAGTAAAAGCACGTGGTAAGTACACATTTATGGACAATTTGAATAATTTTAACAAATTTACAACATACTTTAAAGAAAAATAACATTTTAACAAAAAGAAGTAACCTTACCAAAGCTTATATGGTCCTCTGTAGTTGGGAGAATATGCCGTCTGCACGTTGGGAGAATTTATGAATGTCAAGGTCACCTGCTGTATTTTTCAAAAATATGGAAAGCCAGTGCTGCCTTTTATGAATGTATGGTATTTTTTGCTAAAAATATTTCCAAGAGCAGTCCAAAAGTTGGGAACCATGCCAGTGTTGGTTTTTACTTTTCAGGAGGAACCACAAGCAGAGAAAATTTGCATTTTATATGACTTGGCTAACTCCCAGAAAGCTTTTGAAGCCACCCAGCTGATCATTAAAAAAAGGCAAAAATCAAAATTGTAAACAGTGTTGTTTTATTTAGGTTCACAGTTCTGACAGTTAATGTGTTCACTATTGTTAAACTTGCCTAAAGTTTTCATCTTGAGTAACTTTATGCAATTTTATAATTTTTAGCAGTGCTGGCGCTTCATAGTTGAAAAATTTTGAGATTACCCACAATGCATCGATACAAAAGTGTTACGTTTTATTTACTCTGATCCAACATGGCGGCAATTTGTGACATTTTATATGCCAGAAGGGGTTGGATTTGAAAGATTGTGTTGTTAATAGACTTAAAAGATATTAAAGGAAGGATGTAGGATGAAAAATACAGGCAAGCATTTATTTAGTTATTTCACTTAATGTTTACAAATAAGTGGTACGATACAGTGGGGTCCCAGGCTACTTAAGCACTTTTTTCAGTACTTAACTGTACTCTGTACTTAGCAAAATTCATGAGTACATGTACTCATACTTACTTAAGTACTATTACAAAAACCCTGTACTCAAGAGTACATTACGAGTTCTATTGAGTACTTATTTAAATTTCAATCATATAGGAAAAAAAAGTTAATTGTTTCTCAGGCCTCCCTCATCTGTTACAGATGCCCCTCATCTGTCTTTTTTCAGACTTGAAAAAGAGTGGCCTCATCTATTTTTTCAGATGCCAAAATCAAAAGATTGGCCTTTTTATGCTTAAAATGAACAAAAAAAGGTGCCCCATTATGTTTTGATCAAATAAAAAGTGCCCTCATCAGTTTTATGGGAAACAAAAAATATAAATAAAAAACCTGCCTGCCTCATCTGTTTTTTATAAAAGCGGCATGAGGAACACTTGTTTATTTTTAGCCATATCCTAATATTCAAAAAAAGTGTATTTTACCTATCGAGCTATTTTAGGTTAGTGTGGCCACATTGACTTCTTTATTAACATTGGACTTGATTAAAGGCCTAATTATGCATATAATTGGCCAGGAGCAACAGCATTTTGGATTACTACAATGTGCTTGAATTAGTATATTGTTGTATTTGTCACACTTGCTGCAAGATAAGACTCTGTATATACCCCAAATATTGGGAGTGTATGCATTGATGAAACATGCGGATCACTTTTTCAGACAATTATGTCAATACTTTTTAGTGTCCAAATATTTATGAATTTCCCCCCAAAACATGCATTTTATCACACGACGTCGCGTCTGGGAGTGATATAACGATATGCAATAAAATCTGTAAACCACTAGTGGTTTATAGATTTACGGGAAACATTATGACGTTCATAACAACGTTGCATACATAATGACAAAATTTTAACGTTTTTACGCCAGAAATGAGATTTCAAAGTATTTGTCATATGATAAATAGAATCTTAACATTCGTGCTCTTGTATTATTGAATTTATTAAATTGTTGCGAAAAGATATAAAACAGGCCTCACATTTTATCTCTTTTCCCCAACTCGTTTAATAAATTCAATAAAACATGAGCACTTATGTAAGATCCTCTATTTATTTAAATGCTTATTTAACTGTTACTTGTGAACCAGTTCTTGACTTCGAGGATGACCCTCTTAAGTACTGGAAAGACAATGAAATGGAGTATCATCGTCTTGCAAAATTAGCAAACAAACACCTTGCCATTCAGGCATCTTCAGCTGCTGTTGAAAGACTGTTCAGTATTGGTGGCAGGGTATTCAGACTAGACAGGCGTAGGTAAAAGATGAAACATTTGAATGATTGATGATGATAAGGTGTAACAATGAAGTGCCCAGAAAAACAATAAATAAAAATATCAGGAATAATATAATCCTTAAAACAGAACAGATCTCAAGCTTATCACATAAAGCGCCAAAATCTAGAAGACATTCAAGACAAATACTGAAGATTCAGATGAGGCGGCTCATTATAAGCGGTCACATCTGGATCTGCAGAGTTTGCAGAATCAGCTATTGTTTTGTTTAGTGCTTAAATGGTTAATAACTTCTATCAGGTTTTAGCTATTGAATCTTAGAATCATTATCTAATAGATGTCCCTACTATGTATGTGCTTGTAAATATTATAAATATCTGCAGCCTGTTTAGTTATTAAATTCGGCTTTTGTCTTAAATTTTCATTGCATACTTTATAGTACTCAAAGTAGTACTCAGATGTACTCATGGGTACTTTTCTAAAGTACTCAGTACTTATAACATTTACAAAATGTGTACTAGGTACTTACTCAAGTACTTTCAAAACAGTCAGTACTCAGTACTTACTTGAGTACTTTTTCTTAGTACTCGCTTCATCCCTGGCCCCAGCACATAATAGTATTAATTACCTGGAGACAATAACTGCAGAAATTAACATGAGATATCATTACCAGCGAGATACTAGCCTGGTTTGCTGTGTATTCGACCACTTATCACAACTTTTGCGCATGTGCGTTATGGCTACTCCCTATTTTTTTTTTTTAATTTAAGCATAAAATGTAAACTAAACATTTCTAAACCATGGTGCTTGAACTAACCGGAAGGGTCGAATTGACAAGAAGCAAGCATACTGTGGTTTTGACAAAGAATCCAAGAATTAGCTCTTATTTGTGGAAACTCAACCTACATTGTGAGAAGTTTACATTGGAGAAAATAGTGCCACAAGGCCTGATAATGGAATATGGATATCATGGACCAAGATCAAGATGGTTTACTGATGAAACTTTAAAATTGACGATCATTCACCAGTACCTGGGGAGTTACACAAATTGGACTATTATGGGATAAGAGGGTCCACCCACAAGTGGATCAACTCATGGCTCTCTGGGCGCACTCAACAAGTAGTATTAGATGGTCAAGCCTCAGATCCAGTCCCAGTGTTATCCCGTGTACCCCAAGGATCAGTTTTAGGACTGATCCTGTTCCTTATTTTTATAAACGACCTGCCGGATAACATCATGTCTTCTGTTCGCCTGTTTGCGGACGACTTTGTCCTGTATAGAAACATACATTTAATTCAGGACTGTTTTATCCTGCAGGAAGACCTCACTAGCTTAGGTTAATAGGAAGCCGATTGGCAAATGAAGTTCAATGTGGCCAAATGTCACTCTATGAGAGTGACTCGGCATCATCATCACAAACAGTTTCTATTTGATTACTCCCTTCACAACCAAACTTTGGAAAACGTTCAGTCAGCAAAATACCTTGGCATAACCATCTCTGATAATATGGATTGGGGTCAACACATTTCAGAAATTTCTTCCAAAGCATCTAAGACATTTGGTTTACTTCACGGGAATTTGGCTTTTGCACCTCGGAGTACTATGGAAGTTGCAATACAAAACTCTGGTTTGGCCTAAACTAGAGTATGCAGCGCCCATTTGGAGCCCTTACTCAAAACTTCAGATTAGTCAGGTAGAGAAAGTTCAGAGGACAGCAGCCCGTTGGACCTGCAGGAGATGGCGAAACACAAGTAGTGTCGGCGAGATGCTTGATGAGCTTGAGTGGCCATCTCTTGAGGCCCTTAGGGATCGGTCCTCCCTGCTTCTCTTTCATAAGAAACATTCTGGTGCTGTGTCTATAGAAAAAGACAAGTACCTGACCCCTGCTTGCAGTTTGAAATCTACCAGGTCATCACACAGTGCCCAATATTGCAGATACCAGACATACAGTGATGCCTTGGAAAACTCTTTTTTCCCCCCGAACTATTCCACAGTGGAATAGTCTTTCTCCTTCGGTGGTCAATTCCCAGACTGCTGAGGAGTTTAGGGCACTCCTCATTTAGTTAAAAACACAGCCGAAAGATTTTTTTGTTTTTTGTTTTGTTTTTGTTTTTTTCTTCGAAATTCCAAAATTGCACTCCCTGGCGTAATGATCAAAATTTGATCGCGCCAGTAGTATAAGAAAGAAAAAGTGGGGACACACCTGCACTTTATCGAGCACCATGGTACAGTCTGTTCATGTAGAATATGATGAATGCCCCCATATCCGCTCAGTTGTTTTCAGGTTATGTATCCACCATATCAAACTTTTCAAGAAATAATTTAGAAGCAAACGTACAGACCCTAAAAACCTAGTCAAAATCAGTTGTGCCCATTAAAGTGCAATCTAGCCAGTATAGTGACGTCCCCTAACATTGCGCGGCCCCTTATATTGCGCACTAGCCCAAGTGAGTATGCCAAACTTAATCAGATAAAATATTTTTGATATTCAATATCAGGTTGCTTTTGGAAAGAGAAAAACAGCAATATGTTTTCACTTTATGCTTTCACTGCTGAGCAGTGGTGGATTTCGGCAAAATAGGAAAGTGCTGTTAAAACATTTCTGACCATAATTTCAAATGACCCATTCTTCAAATGATTTATTATCCCCCAACAAAGTCGGAGGGATATAGTTTTGGCGTCTTCCGTCCGTCTGTCCACACTTTTTGTCTGTCTGGAACCATATCTAAGTACCTATTGGTCAGATTTGATTCATTCTTGGTACAAATGATAAGTACCATGGATTCTCGATATTCTATAAGTTTGGTCAAAATCGACCCCTTAACACTTGAGTTATTGCCCTTGTTTTATTATAGGCAATTATAAGGCAAAACCTATATTAGCTTTTTTGTGTGATGATCTTCACATTTCTTCAAAGCTATTATATTTAACAACTTCTCACTATTAGACCATGATTGCCAAGTGCCTGTAGATAAGCATGGCAGTGTCAAAGTTTTACCCCACCCCTTTGACCCCACCTAAGGGGTCAAAGGTCAAATATTTAAATTTCGCAATAACTAAAGCAATTGTTAATATTTTTTGCTGAAATTTTGCATACAGGCAGAGTAGCAATAGATATGAAACATATCAAACGGGATTTTTAGTTTGAAGGCCTGGGTCCAAGCCCATTGGGTGGACTAAAGTGGTGGAGCCGAGGTCAAAATTAAACTTTTTCAGAATATGGTCATGTTGCATATCAAATTACAGCTGACGACGCTGGCAGCAACATGGTAGCAATTATTTTGCCCACAGACACACCGTCTACCCAGGGGGTGGGGTCAAAAGGTCAAACTATATCTTTTTCTGAAAGTAGTATGTTGCATATCAAATTAAAGGGAATTGAGCACAGAGCATCATGAAAACAAACATGCTGTCATTACACACACCAAGACCCCAGGGGTGGGGTCAAAAGGTCATTTTCTTTTCTAAAAGTGGTCATGTTGCATATCAAATTAAAGTGGAAGAAGTGTAGACCTACATGCAAGGTAACACTTTGAATTTACACACACCCTTGACCTCTGGGGTTGGGTTTAAAGGTCAGATATTGAAATTGTGCAGATGTAAGTATATTTTTTATCAAACTAAGCACTAAAACATACTTGACAGGTGTTTGTTATGATCTGAATAATACTGAAGGTGAACTAAGGGTTAGATAAATGGGATTTATGTTTTGTGATTTACATGTTTCTCTCAAATAACCCTTCGTTGGGGGATAGAAATTCGTCGAATTTGTCTTGTTTTTAATCAAGTTATTGATGAAGTTAATTGTTGAGCACAAACTGGTGTTACTTATTCTAGTATATTTTGTAAAAATAATTCATCATAGAGAAGTTATTGAAAAATTTGCAGATAGTGTGCAATGTTAGGGGACTATTTTTGTTATCCTAAAACATTGGGGTTGTGCACTTCAAATCATAGTTGCTATCATAGTTGCTAGAGATTAAGAAAATATTTTTCATTTTTAATTTGTGTAAATAAAGTATAATGATTAATTTATTTCCTTATAATTACAACTGTGACATAACATTTATTGAACACCGTTAATCTGATTGGTCAAGAAGGGTCATCTGATCACATTGACCTGTATTTCATTTTCCAATGAACCATCTGAAAAATCACAAAGTCACCAGGCCAGCAGTCAAAGTTGGGCCATCTTCTGCATGCCAGCATTTCACTGACAGGCAGATGATGGCCTGCTTATAGTGGTAATAGGATCCTCCCTCCCCTCATCAACTAAATAAGAAAGAAAGAAAACTTGTTGTAAAGTTGGACTCCCTCTGACAAAACTTCCTGGATCCGCCCATGGCTAGTACCCAAGACTGTGCATTCCTGTGCAGATGCACAAGCTCAATGACCTCCAGATGTCGGTAATTAAAATTTTTTATTTTTATTTCTCAACCAAAACATGCTGTGGATACTCATAAGAACCGTCTCAATAAGATGGTTCTTTTGAGCAACCAAAACACATATTAAAACTGATAAATAAGAAAAAAATTACAATTTTACGCTCCAAATGTTTCCTTATTTTTACATATAGGCTCATGTGAGTCTTGGCTTCTTGCAAATGCACTGAGTTCCAAAATGTCATGAACTGGCTCCGAGCCAGGTTGGGAGATTTTGCAGCTCCTATTCTTTATTACAGAAATTGTGTGATATTGTGTGTGAACTTCTGCTAGAAGAATCTAATGTACAGCCAGTCTCAACACCAGTCACTGTTTGTGGGGATATACATGGACAGGTAGGCAAGCCTTTAGTTATGAGTGCGTTACAGAAAATATAATTTTTTAATTTCTCAACCAAAACATATGTTGTGGGTGCTCAAAAGAACTGTCTCAATGAGCACCCAAACATGTGCTAAAGTTTATGGGTAAGAAAATATTTACAATTTTAAGCTGAAAAATTCTGTTTATCTAAACCTGTGCAGGTAGGTGAAGCAGTAGCCAACTTCTCAAACAATTATGGTTTCATTTTCCTAATTGAGATATGGCCAAAAAAAATGTCTGGTTCAGGTTACACCCTGAAAAAAACTAGGGTAAGGTAGGTAGGATTCTATTTTTTTTTTGAAAATCTTTTTTTCTTGGAATATTCAGACCTGCTTCCTTAAATCCCAAATAAAATCACTAACCATCCCTTAAAAAGTTGGTTTTCAAGACCAATTATCGCTTAATGCAGGTCAAAAGTATTGCAGAATGTTCCAAGGGGAGCATTGAATTAAGCTACCACTTGTCATTATTACTCATTAAGATCTTTGTTTTGTCTATTTTTGAGTGACGATTTTACACAGGTTTTACTGTAAACTCAAATAAATTTTCATGGAGAAACAGTGCTTCCGTTAGTGGACGTTTTAGGCGTTATAACGCCGAGAAATCACAGCAGGATGTCCAAAAATGACATTGCAGACGTCACCAGACTTCCCCATATTCCCAAGGACGCCCGCTAGCAAACATGCAACGTACCGATGTTTTGGCTATCCGCATGTGATATTTTCCAAGACAGGTAAGCAAGCGTGAGTTGACCAATGAGAGAAGGTGGGCGGTGCTTATTTTGGCGAAAGTGGGCGGCTCTTAAAATTACTGAGTCCAATGACAGCATTTCCTCACTCTACTAATATATCTTATTGACTGCGGGAACATCTGAAGGATGACCGCATCTTCAACGGCTATCTGTTTACTCGTGACAATGTTCTGCCATCACGTTTGTAAACGTTTAAAAACATTAACCTTTCTGTTCATGTAATACTCATTCTGTCATTTGAGGGAGAGATAGATTCCATATTGATTTTAGTAGTAAATCGACGGTATTTTTTCCGTGAAAAATTTGTTACAAAATGTACCTTGTTACTGGTGATTGCAAACACTCAAAAATTGTTTAGCTGTGTGATGTAATTGAACGCATGACATGCGCAGACTCGTATATTAGCGGCCTGATCCTCTCTTCACTTGTAAATAACCTGTGTGTAACAAGTTTACATGCGCGAGACGTAACTGCCATCGGTCACGTACACCAAGCGTGTCCACGGGAAAGTAAAAAATAAACACTTGTGTGTGTTGCCCAGCAAATCATTATTCAGATCATAACTGCATGAGTAGACTCTATTGTTCCTTTAAAAAGGATGATCATGTCCGTCGTTATTCGACAGATAGAATTTTCTCAGTAACAGTGTAGACCCTGATCAGATACTTCATTATGCCCCATCTGATCTGGGTCAGCACAGTTTACCAGGGTACCCTTATAGAGATACCCCCTAAACAATGGGTTATGATGGAGCCAGGGGAGCTGATAATAAAATTCACATACATTTAGGTCATGGGAGAATGATTTATTAAAAAGAAAATTATATTTTAGTACAAGATTAAAGTTGTACAATATTGTACATGTACATATTTCATTAATATTTGGGCGCAAACTGCCCGAGGGCAGCTGAACTTCCACTTTTGAGCCAATGACTTCCAAATTGAAGAGGGTGGAAGTCAGGACTTCCTGATTCAAAATGTTAGTGGAAGCACTGGAGAAATAAGACGAAATGATGCTATGAAAAGTTTCTTACCCTTTAACTTCATTTAAGAAATGAATTTGATTTTTGGAAGGTTCATGGAATCATGAATACTTTGGGTCTCTTGCAAAATAAAACGTTAACTTTGCTAGTGACTCGAAGTATTCATGATTCCATGAACCTTCCAAAATTGAATTTATAACTTATATTTACAAATTATTATAAATAACTAATATATAGAAATTATTTATAGTTTAGGAGATAATAAAATTTTGTATTTAATATTTAATCGTATTAAAGTTTTTCTTAGAATGTTAAACGGAAAAGCGGAACAGCCAGTGTGAACAGGGACAGCCAATGGAGCAAACAAGAAGCTTGTTTTGTACGTGCCACTCAGGTGTGGCTCGATGTCAATGACAACACCAGTGTAACATCTGGGGAATGAACTCGGGTGTTTGAAGTGAATTGCACAAGCAAGTTAGCTTGGCAGCTGTCAATCAAATTTTGTGTCGTTCATGAGGCTATGAACGGTTGCAAAAATCTAAAGATTCATTAAAGGCTTGCTTTGAAAATGTAAATATATGACTTTGAATACTTTCTATTTCAGTTTTATGATCTCATTGAACTGTTCAATACCGGAGGACAGATGCCGGATACCAACTATGTCTTTATGGTAAGTGCCTGTACCCAATCACTGCTCAAAATATTTAAAGGAACACTGAGTCTTATGCCATTGATCACAATACAAATGCACTCACAGTCGGATTTATAGCAAGAGTTGGATTAATAAGGCCAAAACATGTTTGTCCTGTGATTAGTTTGGTAACCATTCAAGGATGATGTTTCTTGATGAAAATGAAGTAATCTCTTTCCAGAAATCTCCATGGAACGCTTTACGCAAAAATGGAATATTGTTAAAAATATCCCTTTTTTCCAAACCAAATTTAAAGACGATTTTTTCAATCAAACACCACAACAGCATCATTTCTGTACATTCAATAGCCTTTTAATGTTGCAGAAATCATTATGTTACGCTATTAAAAAATTCCAAATATTCTATTGAGTTCCAGAAAAAATTGTCATTTTCAAGAATATTAAAAATTAAAAAATTTGAGCCATGAACTTGAGCAGTGATTGTTTTGTCAAAAATATTTTTTGATCCAATACTTTGACTCTCTTTGCAAAGATAGCAAAAGAAACTGTTGTCTTATTGTCTGATGAAATATATGGATTGTCTTTAGGATGGGGGTTAACATGATCACCTATGGAAACTTATCAGGTGTTCCTTTAAATATTTAGAGCAGTGTATTTTTAGCTCACCTGAGCCTACTCAAGGTGAGCTTTGGTGATCATAGGATGTCCGTTGTCAGTCTGGCGTCTGTCAACAATTAGCTTTAAACAACATCTCCTAAACTACAGTGTAGAATTTCACCAAACTATCCAGGAATGGTCCTTGGATGGTCCTCTATCAAAGTTGTTCAAAGATTTCAGTTCCTTGCAGAATTCTGGTTGCCATGACAACCAAAAGGAAAAACTTTAAACTACTGGGCCAATTTGAAAATAATTTGGCACAAATGAGCCATGACATGAGATTTCCAACAATGTGGTATGTGTGACCAGCAAAGGCTCAGACCAGCCTGCGCATACGCGCAGTCTGATCAGAGCCTTTGCTAGTCACTTGAATATTCTATGGCTGTTAAGCTACTGACCGAACAGTATTTGGAGTTTCTAAGCTAAAAAGTAGGCTGCACAGGCTCGTCTGAGTCAGCACATGTCAAAATGCCACATTGTTGGAAATCACATGTAATGGCTCAAATGGTCCTGGGGTGACCCTCTACCAGATTGTTGAAATTATGTTGATCTGTTGAAAAGCATGGCCGACAGAGGGCGGGGCCAGTTTTCCCTATGTATATAGGGAAAACTTTAAAAACCTTCTTGTCAAAAACAACTGGACCAATTTGGAAAAAATGTCACAAATGGTCGTTGGTCGATCCTCTACCAAGATTGTTCAAATTATATTGATTTGTTGGAAAACATGGCTGCCAGGGGGCGGGGATCTGTATTCCATTAGCCATACATCAGATTTGATTCACTTTTGGTTGAAATGAATTAATTTCATTTTAGGTTTAACATCCTTTTATTTTCCCCATTTTTAATTAAACTTTTTTTTTAATTTATTGTCTTATTGAAAGTGCTTAGCTGTATCCATCAAAGATTTAAAGCTGGATGGTGGGCTGTATAATACTTTCCCCTAGCCATATAAGCAAGTTATTCTCAGGTGAGCGACCCAGGGCCTGAGGACCCTCTTGTTTTACCATCAGGTCTTGACAAGTCTGAATGTTGACATAGATATTTATAACATAATTTACAGTGGCAATATTGATTCTATTACATTCATGGCTCTTTATAACTCTTTGCATGCTGGGTAATTTTGCATGTATTTTGTTGTCTGCAGATTTTTTTTAAAAGTGACATTTATAAACAAAAACAAAACATTCAAGAATACCATCATATTGACAAACAGCTTAGATCCAGATTGACCCTGATGTTTTGTCATCTGGGGAACAGGTTGTGTTCCCAAAATGCTGAAAAGAATCCTGATGTATTCAGAATGATCAGTGTCAAATTGTTTGGGCCAAATAAAAATACCTGTGTTGAGGCCAGTGTTGTGCCTAGGTCAAGATTTCTGGGGGACACAGGTGTCCCTCTACCTGAATTTCAGACACACCAAATCTTTCAAATTTTTACCTGCTAAATTGAATAGTTATCCGGAAATTTCTGTTCATTTTTTATTTAAATTTGAGCTCGATGTCGATAGATTTGGCTCAAGAAGGCGTGTAGATGACAGTGAGGTAGTTTCTGCTGGTGTCCTAGTTTTGAATTCACCAGCAAATTTACTATTTCTATATTAAAATAGCTTTTTTCTGGCCTTCTGCTATGAAATTCGAGTTTTCCGCCATTGTTCTGTTCTGTTCTGTTCTGTTGTTTCGTAGAGCTCCGCCGCTGACTTATCGGCGCACCCGGATAAACCGGTAAAAGGGGGATAATGGATAAAAATGTTCTAAACACTAAATGTCACCAACACCAATGTACAATATAACACAGTGAGTAATCAATTAGATAAGTCTTCCAACACCACAAGAAGTTCTATGTTCAAGAATGAGCTTTTTCAGTTTTAAAAGTCTCAAACACCTTCACCGGAAGTTCTATGTACAAAGTGAGCTATTACAGTTAATTTTGTGGGTTTTGAGATTGGATTGATTTGCACAGCTGCTTATGCGAGGGCCAATCTGATCTCTGGCAGTCTTTGCTACAGTAGCTGGAGCTTTTACAGCCTGTACAGCGACGTAAAGCTGTCAAACTTCCTTTTTTCAAACAACGTGTACACACAATTTCCGAATCATAACATTTATCCACTGAAATACTAAAATGCTCAACTGCAGCCTCTGCAGACAGTTTATTTAAATCCGATTGAACTTGGGCTGTGAAAAGTGTGTTGACAACGTCCCCTCCAATGGTTAAATATCTGGAAGACTGAGAAACATCAGATGTACGATCCAAGCAGGCGAAGTTCTCTGACTCTGACTGGCTGACCACAGAAAATTGTGGACTGGCTACCGTCTCTGTTTCTTGCAGCTGGTATGACTTAAAATCATCAAATGTACGATCCAAGCAGGTGGAGTTCTCTGACTCTGACTGGCTGACCACAGAGGACTGTGGGCTGGCTTCCTTCTGTGCTAATAGTCGGTAGTGCAAAGCGAGGTTCTCAGCTCCAAGCTGTCTGGGTATTCGCATACGTTTCCAGAACTCTCTTCGCCTGGCACGATCCCTTGCCACTTGAGCTGGGGATTTCTTCTTTGGCTTCGGTTGTGCTAGTTGGACATCGGAAGAATCTTCACGTTTCTTATCCGTATGTTGACTTGCCACTCGAGCTGAAGATTTCTTCTTTGGCTTCTGTTGTGCTAGCCGAACATTGGAAGAATCTTTGAGTTTCTTATCCGTATGATGACTTGCAGATCTAGAAGCATGTGAAGATTTGTTCCTTCTACGCTTTCGCCTTTTATTTGGTAGCTTGTCGTCGGAAGAAAGTTCTCTCTGATCCTGATGAGTTGCTGTTCCTCGAGCGGAAGCGCAGTTCTTCAATGGCGTCGATCCATTCTTGGCGGGAAATTTGGTGATGAGAGAAAAATAATTCCTCTTACGTATAATTTTATACGTATTGTGCTTTTTCCCTCTCTCAAGAATGCAGATGACTTCTAAAAGGTCATCTGGCATAAAATTGGTAGAAGAACCCTCCTTTTTATCCATATTTTAAAGTTCCAAAATCCCCCTTTAGAATTCGCGTGCGACATCTTCGAGCGCCATCTGTTCTGTTCTGTTGTTTCGTAGAGCTCCGCCGCTGACTTATCGGCGCACCCGGATAAACCGGTAAAAGGGGGATAATGGATAAAAATGTTCTAAACACTAAATGTCACCAACACCAATGTACAATATAACACAGTGAGTAATCAATTAGATAAGTCTTCCAACACCACAAGAAGTTCTATGTTCAAGAATGAGCTTTTTCAGTTTTAAAAGTCTCAAACACCTTCACCGGAAGTTCTATGTACAAAGTGAGCTATTACAGTTAATTTTGTGGGTTTTGAGATTGGATTGATTTGCACAGCTGCTTATGCGAGGGCCAATCTGATCTCTGGCAGTCTTTGCTACAGTAGCTGGAGCTTTTACAGCCTGTACAGCGACGTAAAGCTGTCAAACTTCCTTTTTTCAAACAACGTGTACACACAATTTCCGAATCATAACATTTATCCACTGAAATACTAAAATGCTCAACTGCAGCCTCTGCAGACAGTTTATTTAAATCCGATTGAACTTGGGCTGTGAAAAGTGTGTTGACAACGTCCCCTCCAATGGTTAAATATCTGGAAGACTGAGAAACATCAGATGTACGATCCAAGCAGGCGAAGTTCTCTGACTCTGACTGGCTGACCACAGAAAATTGTGGACTGGCTACCGTCTCTGTTTCTTGCAGCTGGTATGACTTAAAATCATCAAATGTACGATCCAAGCAGGTGGAGTTCTCTGACTCTGACTGGCTGACCACAGAGGACTGTGGGCTGGCTTCCTTCTGTGCTAATAGTCGGTAGTGCAAAGCGAGGTTCTCAGCTCCAAGCTGTCTGGGTATTCGCATACGTTTCCAGAACTCTCTTCGCCTGGCACGATCCCTTGCCACTTGAGCTGGGGATTTCTTCTTTGGCTTCGGTTGTGCTAGTTGGACATCGGAAGAATCTTCACGTTTCTTATCCGTATGTTGACTTGCCACTCGAGCTGAAGATTTCTTCTTTGGCTTCTGTTGTGCTAGCCGAACATTGGAAGAATCTTTGAGTTTCTTATCCGTATGATGACTTGCAGATCTAGAAGCATGTGAAGATTTGTTCCTTCTACGCTTTCGCCTTTTATTTGGTAGCTTGTCGTCGGAAGAAAGTTCTCTCTGATCCTGATGAGTTGCTGTTCCTCGAGCGGAAGCGCAGTTCTTCAATGGCGTCGATCCATTCTTGGCGGGAAATTTGGTGATGAGAGAAAAATAATTCCTCTTACGTATAATTTTATACGTATTGTGCTTTTTCCCTCTCTCAAGAATGCAGATGACTTCTAAAAGGTCATCTGGCATAAAATTGGTAGAAGAACCCTCCTTTTTATCCATATTTTAAAGTTCCAAAATCCCCCTTTAGAATTCGCGTGCGACATCTTCGAGCGCCATCTACAGATCGCCATCATTGTTGTGTATTGGACTGTGCTAGTTACTTCCCTTTATTAGGTTACACTAAATACGGAAATAGTAGAAAACAGCGAAAAATAATAAGCAGATTTTCGAGGTGCGCCCTTAGGCCCGCGCTGGGTGCGTTTTTAAGGGGCATCGGTGGTAGAATTGCGGGAATCCCGCAATGCCGCCCTTTAGGCACAACACTGAGTTGAGGGTTACACGACCCTACCTAAATTTACTGATGAAATCAAGATTTTTTTCGCTTATTCTGGAAAAAATATAATTTTATGCATTTTGAAAGGCAAAATGCCTTTCAAAATGCAGAAAATTATATATTTTTTCCCAGAAAAAAATATGTGTGCCTACCCTACCTAAAATTTTCAGATCTGTTACCCGAAACACACTTATTTGTTTATTTGGTCTTGGGGGTTTACACCACGGACTGGCTCTCAGTTATGTTGTGGTTCATATTATGATTTACCCATTTATAGACAGGTTTTCCCTTCCAAATAAGTCTTTTTTTTGGGATTATTCTTGTAGAAAAATATGTTAGAAATGTAAGAGAGTACAGTTCAATGTTTTAGAACATTTTACTTTCTTTGTTTGCAGGGAGACTTTGTAGACAGAGGATACTTCAGTTTAGAAACATTCACACTATTGCTCACACTCAAGGCAAAGTAAGTGTTCTTCCTTTAACCCTATATCCACTAATGGATTCTTCCTTCTGGTTTGATACAATAATCTTGGGATGGTCAATTGCATATACGTAGGGTTCACAGGTTATAATTTCTAAATAAAATTTTATTTCTTTCTCTGAAGATAATTTTTGTCCATTAAAGTAAATTGTGTAGACCCCAATGAAATACCACTTTAAGTGCTCAGTATTTCACCTGGATCTTCACTGTTTGCAAAAGTATGCATTTAGGAGTAACTGGTATACAAAGGGTTAAATACTCTTGCCCTGTCAAATAAAATGTGCAATACTCGACTCTCATTTTGTCAATTTTTGTGCAGATTGAGATTGGGCCAAATAAAGAAAAAGACCTTTGTTTAGGGTAACCCGACCCTACCTAAATTTGCTGATGAAACCTAGAATTTTTAGCTCACCTTTTGTGATCGATCTTCATCCATTGTCCGTCGTTGTCTGTTAACAATTGACTTAAATGACAACTCCTCCTAAACCCCTGGTCCAATTTTGAAATAATTTCACACAAATGGTCCTTGGGTAGCCCTTTACCAAAATTGTTCAAATGGTTCTGGTCCATTGCATATCTAGGTCACAGAGGCTAAAAATAGATTTTCGAGATGAAAACTATAAATCTTCTTGTCTGAAACCAGAAGGCCTGGAGCCTTGATATTTAGTATGAAGCATCACCTAGTGGACTTCTATCAAGTTTGTTCAAATTATACCCCTGGGGCCAAAAATGGCCCCGCCCTGGGGGTCACATGTTTTTCATACGCTATAGGGAAAATGTGAAAAAATCTTCTTGTCTTGTCTGAAACCACAAGCCCTAAAGCCTTGATATTTGGTATGTAGCATTACCTAGTAGACCTCTACTAAGTTTGTTCAAATAATGCCCCTGGGGTCAAAAATGGCCCCGCCCCGAGGGTCACATGTTTTCCTTAGGCTTATATACGTAAAACATGAAAAAATCTTCTTGTCTGAAACGACAAGGCCTAGAGTCTTGATATTTGGTATGTAACGTCACCTAGTGGTCCTCTACCAAGTTTGTTCAAATAATGCCCCTGGGGTCAAAAATGGTCCGGCCTCGGGGTCACCTGTTTTACATAGGCTTATATAGGGAAAACATGAAAAAATCTTCTTGTCTGAAACGACAGGGCCTAGAGTCTTGATATTTGGTATGTAACTTCAACTAGTGGACCTCTACCAAGTTTGTTCAAATTATAGCCCTAGGGCCAAAAATGGTCTGGCCTCGGGGTCACATGTTTTACATAGGCTTATATAGGGAAAACATGAAAAAAATCTTCTTCCTTGAAAAAAAAGGCCTAGAGTCTTGATATTTGATATGTAGCATCATTTAGTTGACCTCTACCAAGTTTGTTCAAATTATAGCCCTGGGGCCAAAATGGGCCAGCCCCCAGGGGTCACATGTTTTACATGAGCATATATAGGAAAAATGTGAAAAAAATCATCTTGTCTGAAACCACAAGGCCTAGGGTCTTGATATTTGGTATGTAGCATCACCCAGTGGACCTCTACCAGGTTTGTTCAAATAATGCCCCTGGTGTCAAAAATGGCCTCGCCCCGGGGGTCACATGTTTTACATAGGCTTATATAGGGAAAACATGAAAAAATCTTCTCGTCTGAAACCACAAGGCCTAGAGCCGTTATATTTGGTATGTAGCATCACCTAGTGGACCTCTACCATGTTTGTTTAAATTGTAGCCCTAGGGCTTGAAATGGCCCTGAACCTGGGGTCAATCGTTTTACATAGGCTTATTAAGGGAAATGTAAAAAATCTACAGGTGAGTGATTCAGGGCCACAATGGCCCTCTTGTTTTCAGGATGTTTGGAAAAAATATAATTTTATGCATTTTGAAGGGCAAAATGTCTTTCGGCTAAAGTAAGTTAATTCAGACATATGATTTTGAATAATTCTTATCACTATGTTAATGTTTCACAATTTGATTAATGAAGAAAATTTGTATCAGTCTGCTAGATAAGAGTGTGTAATTAAAAATTAATTTCTTTATTTTTCAACTAAAACATGTTGTAGGTACATGCACTCAAAATCAGAAGCTAGCAATTAGAGGAAAACTGGAGAAAGAAACACTCCTTCACAGTCTTTGCTTTTTTATTACAGATGGCCAGACAAGATAGTATTACTGAGAGGAAATCATGAGAGCAGACAGATCACACAGATATATGGTTTCTATGGTAATATCAATTGGTTCGTTATAACTCAGATTTGGATATAATACAGTCATGTTGTGGCTCCTCAATTTTTTTTACCATGGAATTTTACAAAGAAATTATAAAAAAATGACCATTTCATGGTATTTTTTCCATTTTTTGTGTGTAAAATAAGCAATTTTCTAAATACTACATGCAAGAACAGTGGCTGACCCTCCCAGCCCCACGTTTTAAATATCCTATGAAAATGAAATAATTTGGTCTCAATGACTGAATGAGACCAAATTATTTTATTTTCTTGGGATATTTAAGAAAAATGAGATTAAATCAGCAAAGCAAACCCCCACACCATTAAACATATGAACCCCTTTCCAGAAATCCTGGATCCACCCCTATCTAAATGGATTGCAAACCAGAAAGTACCAAATTTCTGCGAGCACAGTGGCTTAGTGGTAGAGCACTCAATTTGAGATCAAGATATCCTTAGTTAGAGCCTCATCACTTATCAGAGGCATTGTGTTATATCCTTGAGCCAGGCATTTTGCTCTCATTGCTTAGTACTGGTTACCACCCAGGAAAGGATCCTGCAATGACCATAACTGGTTGACTTGGATGTTAAGTAATAACTTGAGTAAACATACAAAACTAGATTTGTTTGAAAATAGTTTATTTCAACCTGATACATGTTGCAAGATTTCTAAGGATTAGAACAATTACTTGAAGCTTATGCCTTATTTCTTATATTAACAATTGTATCTTTGGAATTTGGAATAAGAGCAATTGAACAACAGGCATTAATTTGGAAAATTTATTATGAAATGTGGCAAACACAATGATACATGAAGAAGACTAAAAACTATCCCAATATTTAGGATGAAACAATTGTCTTATCTAGAGTGATGAAATGTATTATTTCAGATGAGTGCCAAACAAAATATGGTAATGCCAATGCCTGGAGGTACTGCTGTAAAGTCTTTGATCTTCTTACAGTTGCTGCGGTACGTTGGAAAACTTATATTCTTGCTCAAGGGATAAGAATACAGTAAACCCTGTCTGAAGCAGCCACTCAAAAAGAACACCGAAATTGGTTTTCAAGACCAATTATTGTTTAATGCAGGTCAAAAGTATTGCAGAATGCTCCAAGGGGAGCATTCTGCAATACTTTCAACCTTCATTTAGCTACCATTTGTCATTAAGATCTGTGTTTTGTTTATTTTTGAGTGGCCACTTAAGACAGGTTTTACTGTATCTCAGGTTTTAGCCTTAATTAGAAATTCTTATCTTGCCCATGTTATCTTACCCAATCTGTCGTGTGTGGAGTGTTCAATGGTTATATTGGAACTCAATCACATGGTTGTCAAGTGACATCATTTGTTATCTCAAAGTGACAGCATCATGTAATATTGTATCTCAGCATATTTAGGAACTTCTGGGAGCTTATTTTTTAAAAAAAAATGCGGGATTCAATGATGAACACAAAAAAGAATCCAATATTTGTGTGTGAGTATGGGATGGAAAAATCTGTCCCTTTGGATTGCCATTTGTCATCACTCAGCAAGCCTTGTGATTCCAAATGGTGATCCTCAGGACAGATTTTTATAAACCACCCTCACACTCATGATAAATTCTTCTAATCCCAGATCATTGATCCAGCTAATTCTCTCAACAGTTAGGTCTGACCAAACCAACACCATGTCTTTTAATTGCCAAATTTTAGGGGGTGGGAATGTGAATCCTGGATCAGGGCATGACAGAATTTGTCCATCATGGCAGTTAAGACAGCTGCTGTAGACACCCATTTTTACCTGCGTCGCTTTAGCAAAAGCAGGTCTAGTAGTGGGTCCCGTCCGTCCGTCTGTCCATTCGTTCATTTGTTTGTTCGTTCGTTCGTCTGTCCATCCATCTGTCCGCAACACTTATGGGGTGCCTAGTTTGTATAATCTGTAACTCCAACAGTTTTCATTCCTTTATATTCAAATTTTGCCTAATGATTGTTCATACATTGAAGATGTGCACCTTCTATTTTGTGCACATTTGATAAATATTTCCTAATTTTTTACGGATGTTGAACTTAGACATTTTTTCCATCCGTAATGCATAGTAGGTGTCAGGTTTGTGTAATCTGTAACTGAAATAGTTTTCATTCCTTTATATTCAACTTTTGCATAATGATTGTTCACACATTGAAAATGTGCACCATCTATTTTGTGCACATTTGGTAAATATTTTAACATTTTTACGGATGTTGAACTTAGACATTTTTTCCATCCATAATGCATAAGGGGTGTCAGGTTTGTGTAATCTGTAACTCAAATAGTTTTCATTCCTTTATATTCAAACTTTGCATAATGATTGTTCACACATTGAAGATGTGCACCTCCTAATTTGTGCACATTTGATAAATATTTTAACATTTTTACGGGTGTTGAACTTAGACATTTTTTCCATCCGAAATGCATAGGGGGTGTCTGGTTTGTGTAATCTGTAACTCCAACAGTTTTCATTCCTTTAGATTTTAAACTTTGCGTAATGATTGTTCATACATTGAAGATGTGCACCTTTTATTTTGTACACATTTCATGATTTAATTTTCATTTTTGGCGGTCTTGAACTTAGACATTTTTTTCTGTAAAATGCTTAGAGGGTGTCTGGTTTGTGTAATCTGTAACACTAAAAGTTTTCATTCCTTAATAATCAAACTTTACATGATGATTATTCATATATTGAATATGTGCACCATTATATTTTGTGCACATTTCAATAAATGTTTTCTTATTTTTTAGGTCTGTTGAATTTAGATATTTTATCCATATGAAATGCTAAGGGGGTGTCTGGTTTGTGTACTCTGTGACTCCAGCAGTTTTCATTCTTTAATCTTCAAACTTAATGCGTTATGATTGCTCATTATTATAATTGCTCACACATTGAACATGTGTGCACCCTATATTTTGTGCACATTTGATAATATTTTTGCGGATTATTGAACTTAGACATTATTACATCTACACCACCTTTGGAGTGCTTACATTGTTTATTTGTGTGTTATCTGCAATTCAAACCGATTTCATTCCTTTATATTCGAACTTTGCATTATGATTGTTCACCCATTGAAAATGTGCACAGATGATGCTGGTCCAGAGCAGAGTTTGGTCTTGTTCCCCGTGTCCGCAATAAGTGAGACATTTGTCAACTGATTTCTTTCAAATTTCATCTATGCATTATTTTAATCAATAATTGGTAATAGTTGGCATATGTATTAACTAATTATTTGATTTACAGTAACCAAGATGGCCACCAAAATGACTTCTGGTTTAACACTTTTACATGTTTGGGCATCAAATTTCATCTGTATCACAGACAAGTTTGAATTTAATTGTAAATTGGTGTACTGACCCTTTGTCTGAGTATAGAGTAAACTTCAAATGCTTTAATTTAAAGTTTAAGCTTAATATGTGCAATTTCCTATTGATTTTAAATCAACACTTTTCTGCAGCAAAGTCACAATACAAGAGCTTAGAAACTTTAAGCTGAAAAACTATATAATTTGTTGTTCTTTAAAGTGGAGTATCCAGGTGACTATTTTCTTTTCCCCCAACATTTTGTGGATACTTAGTGAAATATTTGTTGCCACTCTCATTGAAAGTGTCTCAATTCAAAAGTCTCATAAACACTTTTGGGGGACAAAATTTCCATTCGTCCACTCGTAATTACGAGTGAAAACTAGAAAGGATGAGTGCTTTGGGAAGAATTACTCGAGGGAGTCATATAACATATTACTCCCTTATGTTCTTTATTGCATACACTTTTAAAGGACAAGTGTATGCATGTGTTTGCAGGACAAGTGAAAACTGTAAGTCACTCGTCATGCAGGACAAGTACAATATTGAAATATTTTTGTCCCCTGACTTTCAATGAGACAGGCAAAAAATATTTTTTGGAGGAATGAGAAATTTTAAAAAATGCCATTTTGTTTGGAAAAAAATGTCTCTATGTCACATTTACTGTAAATTCGGAAATTTTCGTGAGAATTTTATTTTACGGTAACTTCAATTGAATTTTCCTTGCAGATCATAGATGAATGTGTCCTGTGTGTCCATGGAGGATTATCTCCAGACTTGAAGACTATAGACCAAATACGAACAATAGAGAGGGCACAAGAAATCCCACATAAAGGAGCATTCTGTGATATCCTTTTTTTAAGCTCGCCTGAAAAATGTTCATGGAGGCTATTGTACTACCAACGGTGTCAACATTGGCATCTGCTAAAGTAAAAGTCTTGCAGTGAAGTTTTTAAGTCCGCATTATTTGGGCCTTGACGCGAGAAAACCTGTCTTCGGTGTTGTGCAAACAACAAAGGCGCAGACCAGCCTGCCTGCCCATCCGCACAGTCTGTGTCAGTGCCTTTGTTATTTGCTTTTTTGGAAAGTATCATATGTTAACTTGCTACAGGTGAAATTTCATTTTTCTAGTAAGTCACTGTAGCTGAGCAGGCTGGTTTGAACAACATTTTGTTGGAAACCTTGAAGACAGGTTTTCTCGCGATGAGGCCCATTTGTTAACCGTATAATCCATTTGGTTCATCTTTGGAATGATGGTGTATACTGGTCCAAAACTTTGCACCGTAACATTTCTTTCCCTGTCAAGGTCACAGGTCTTGAATTTTCACACATGTTAAAGTTTTGTGTTTAAGTTTTTAAGACCTCATTATTTGCAAAATCTACAATAAGTTGATTGAGGCATAGTAGTATGCATATCTCAAAGTCAAGTTTCTAAATGAAAGCCCTTATCCACTGTAGTTGTGGTAGAGAGAAAGAAGTTGAAAGACTAATTTGAAAATTCATGGTGAAGAATGATTTCTTCAGCGCATCTTTGTATGTCTGGTAATTCAAAATATCATCTAGTTTAGGAAACAGGAACAAGAAATTTAATTTCTATCAGTTTGTATGTCCATTCTTTTGTCTTTCTGTCTCATATGGCCCAACCTAGCAATCAACCTAGTTGTCAGCTTCATTACTTAGGGCAGCAGTTACAGCTCTTATACAGTAAAACCTTGATTACTCAAACCCAAATAGGTCAAAATCAGGCCTCCAGATAAGAAAGTGTAGTTGAAAATTTTTATTCTTATTTCTCAAACAAAGCATATAAGTTGTGGGTACTCAAAAGAACCGTCTCAATGGGCAAGAAAATAATTACAATTTTACGCTTAAAAATTTTGCTCATTTGGACCAATCATAGGGCCAGTTAAGCAAAAAAAAAAAAGATAGCATAAAATTGCGATTATTATCTTATCAATCAGTTAAAACATGTGTTTTGGGTGCTCACAACATATGTTTTGGTTGAGAAACAAGAAAAATAGTTTTCAGTTACGCTCTCTTATCTGGGGGCCTGGGTCCAATGTCAAAGTACCTACTGACAATGAATTAAATTATGGATACAATGGATTAAGATTGTTTTCCTTATTTTCTTTCAAAATGTACATTATGGGTGTTTGTAAGAATCCCCTCGGTGAGACACTTCTATTATGTACCCACAAAATTTATTACGGTTGGAAATAAAGAAAATATCACCTTTTTGGCCAAATATTATTCATAAGCCAGCTTCTTTTAACTCAAACTTCTGGCTAATAAATATGTGTGTTTACTATTGCATGGAAAAGGGAAGGTAGGTCGGAAAATGTTTTTTTTATAAAAAGTTTGTATGTGGGAATGAATGGGAATAATATGGCCAAAAAGGAATTTACCAAGAAATCCCCAAATGATACTAAAAACACTTTAGGGTTGGCAGCAAATATAGAGATGGTCAGCCAGTTTATTTTTGCCTAACAATAAAGGAAATCTGGTCCAAGGAAATCTGGTCCCATGGACTGAGACTGTATTTGTATTTATTTAAATAAAAAATTTCCTTAACCAAGGTTACATCTTGTCTGGTCTGATCCAGAAGAAGTGGATACATGGGCTATGAGCCCTAGAGGTGCTGGCTGGTTATTTGGAGCAAAAGTCACAAATGAGGTAAGATATTATATCATAACTGTCAGGGCCATGTCAGAAGTAAATTGTGTAATGTTTTGGACTCTTTAGTTGAGAATCCAATGATGCCTGAACAGCAATCACTCATGCTTTATATAGCCCCGGGAAACGACTCCAAAAATGGCTATTGGCTCCCAAAAACGGCTCTGGAGCCGTCTCTAAAGTGAGGCTAGAAGCCAAAAAAAAACGGCTCCTGGCTTCCAAAAAATAACCACTGCAGTTATATTCCTTCTTATTGTTCACTTAGGGACGTCTTTCTGGATGCATTGCTGACGACATCTTTCACACTCCAAACAAAACTCCCCTAACAGTGAATGCTCACCTTGGCTTGTAATTTTACACCCACACCGAGGAGTTCCGCATTGTTGTTCATCATAAACCTAACGTGGCATTCGTAGCTGATTTGAAACATTTATGTGTCTGTTGGCCTCTTTTGGGCCACAATAGGCGTTTATATTGTCATGGGAATTGCTATAATGGCGGCCAGACACAGCCCGCCAACCTCCAGGAATACACCCACCCTGGAAATTTTACTGCCAATAAAAGGCAGGAAGTAGATGCAGCCTCTGAGCTGGTTTCTGAAGTTGGTGAGCCTATTTTGTGCCGTTTTGGGAGCCATCTAGCCTTACCTTGGAGGCAGCTTCCTTAGCCCCTTTTTTGGAGCCAGGAGCCGTTTTTTTTGCCTGTTGCCAGGGAGCCATCTAGCCTCACTTTGGAGACAGCCCAAGAGCTGCTTTTGGGGGCCTATAGCCAATTTTGGAGAGGCTTCCCGGCGGGAAGTTCCCGCGACTATAATAAGCACGAGTGATTGCTGTTCAAGCATCATTGGATTCTCAACCACAGAGTTCAAAACATTACAGGAAACCTCTGAAGAGTCTTATTACAGACGAAACCTAGGTCATGTTCAAGCCATGGACAAAGCCCAGGTGTCAATAGTGGTGGCAGCCCTGGCTAGATTATGCAGTCATTTTCTTGTACATTTACCACACCACTCTGGTCAGGGCCTTGCCACCCAGTTGTTTACAATGAGAAACCCCAAACATTCACATGAGCTTCTCCAGTACAGCAAGCATAAGCAGCATGTCTCTGTCCACGGAAGTTTCAGTCTCCTATACTATGGTGGTCAATAACCAACATGGGCTAGAAGAGACTGCTTAGCAACCATAACGTCAATAGACATAAAAATGCCAAATGTACTGGACAGCTACAATCGCTTAAACAGGTCTAAAATGAGTAAGGATCAAGACGACCACCAATGTAGTCATTTTCGTTCCGACTTCCATAGAAGGTCTGCCTCAAAATACTGAATTAGGCAGACTATAATAGTTTCTCTGATTTACTTTCACTTCATCTAAAGAAAATTGACCATTTTAACTTGAAGTAGTAAATGCAAAATAGGTATAATGCAAGTTTTAAAATTTGAATTTCTAAAGTTCAGGGTTTCAGAAATTTTGAACTTTGTCACTGATCAGCCAGCACTATTTACTTATCTGATTCCTTATTGTTCACATACATCAAAATCAGTTTGTGGTTTTGAAATGAACTTTGTTTATAATTTGATTGTGACTTAGTAGATTTCATGTTTTTGGGGAAATTAACTGAGGGTTTGTCTTTCAATTTCAGTTTGTACACACCAATGGTTTAAAGTGTATCTGTAGGGCTCATCAGTTAGTACATGAAGGTGAGTGATTTTACTAATTGAAAACAATTAACTATTATCCTGCTAGTGAAGTTTGTCATCTGCTAAAAACTTTTGCAAACAGTTTGGACCCAGATCAGGACAGACAAAATGTCGGGCCTGATCTGTATTCAAACCGCTTGACACTCTGTTGGTATTCCCAGAAGAGTTATTTTGGAAAAACGTTAATTATGAAGAAATAAAATCAGCAGACAACAACAAAAAAGCATGCAAATATACCAAGCATGTAGAGTTCAAACTGAAATCATTTGAGCCAGTTCATGAGATTTTATCACTGATCACATGTTAAGTCATCCTTGAGGCATGCATGTGAGGCTATCTTGTGGGGATAGAGGCCTAAAATTTACCCTCAGTCTTCATCTACAAGCTGACTGTGTACAAGCAATGCTCTGATGAGAGTCAGACTGTGTAGATGCCATAAGAACCAAAATCGCAAGAACCAGTTCATTTGTTTGTTTGATTTGATTCTTTACATCCCAGTCAGCATTTTTTCAGTAATATCGGGACCGGTCTTCCTGGGTTGAACCAGTAATAAGCAAGGATTAATGTGTCTTGCTCAAGGATTCAACACAGTGACATCAGTGAGGCTCGAACCCGCAACCTCCCGGTCTCGTGTCAAGCACTCTACCACTGAGCCACTGCGCTCCCCCAGTTCATTTGGCTTTTACTCTCTGATTCAAACTTGACCTTGTTGAAATTTCAACTTTGAGTGACAGTCACAATTTTTTTATGTAGCCTTTTCTGGTGTTGATGGGTACTTTCGCTCTATTTATTTGGTGTTTATTCTTTTTTTAATGCTATAAATTTCATGGTACTATCATTTTCTTTGATGGGAGCACAGTGGCTCAGTGGTAGAGTGCTTGACTGGAGACCAAGGGGCTGCAGGTTCGAGCCTCACCAGCGTCACTGTGTTGTATCCTTGAGCAAGACACATTTATTCCTGCTTAGTACTGATTCAACCCAGGAAGACCTGTCTCAACATAACTGAAAAATTGTTGACTGGGACGTAAAGAATAGAATAAAAAAAAAATTCTTGGACAAGTAATGTGGTTCAAAATAAGGCTTGATATTCCACGTATATTTCAAATTTTATATTTTTTGACATAAAGTCCTGTCTGTTGTGAATGTTTTAAATGCTTCATAGATTAAACTGACGCATAGAAGCACTATATATGAATTCCAGACCAAAAGAGCAAATGCTTCATTTTCCATAATATTTTCAAATACATGATATTTCAAAGGTATCAAAACGTGTTAGTATGGAGTAAAGGGTTTATCATAGGCTGTCAATTTTGCTGTTACAGTTTCGGCTTGAACTCTTTACCTGCTAGTGCTGATAAGCTTTGCAAACAGTTTCAACCTTAATCTGGGTCCAAACTGTTTGACACTCCATTTGTATTCCTGGCCCAGAAGTTTTTAAACTTTTTTCATGCTCAACTCAACTGAGCATGAAATTTCAACTGCTCATAAAAACTCAGTTGAGTTTAGCTTGAAAAAAGTTTGATAACCTCGGCACCTGGTCTCAATCCCCAGAGATAGGCTTTCTTATGGGGAGGCCCATATGTAACCATTCACATCTGTGTTTCAGGCTACAAGTATATGTTTGATGAGAAACTGGTGACCATCTGGTCTGCACCCAACTACTGCTACCGATGTGGTAATATAGCTGCAGTGGTGCAGTTCAACGACACTGACAACAGAGAGGCAAAGCTGTTTAAAGCTGTACCAGATAGCGAGAGAGTTATACCGTCAAGAACCACAACTCCTTACTTCCTATAGTCGAATACACAATTGATCAGGGATAAAGACTAACAGGGGTCCAGTAGCCCACGGCCCCTAAATTTTGGACTGGACCCCTAAAATTTTGGAGAAAATGCCCATACCCCTAATGTTATTTTTTTAATTTTGCCAGTGTGGGCCCCTTAGTCAACATTGTTAGTCTGTATCCCTGTTGATGGATGCTACAATATGGTCCAAGTTTTAAAAATTGTTTTATGAACTACTCGAGATTGATTTGATTTGAGATTCAGCTAAAACTTATTGTTCAGATAATGGTAGCTTGTCAGAATACAGTAAAACCTGCCTTCAGCGGCCACTCTAAAAGAACACCAAAAGTAGTTTTCAATACTAATTATCTCTTAAATGCAGGTCAAAAGTATTGCAGAATGCTCCAAGTGGAGCATTCTGCAATACTTTTGATCTTCATTAAGCTACCATATTCCATTAAAACCTTTGTTTTGTCTCATTTTAAGTGATCGCTTAAGACAGGTTTTACTGTTCTAGCAAGTAGGGAAGACCGTGATCAGACTGCTTCTGAATAAGCAGTCTGATTTGGGTCTGCACTGTTTGTTTAAGTCGTTTTGGCAAGCAATTAGTTTTCAAAATTTTAGAACATTTTTCACACAGTGGACTCCAGAAGCATAGGTGAAATTTTTTCAGTATTTTTCGTTTTCAGGATTTTGAGACTGACTTTCCATAGAAAGTCAGCCTAAAAATAATGAATTTGGAAGATTAACTTAACTTTTTTGATATATTGTCAGTTTATCTTAAGACAATTATGTATTGACCATTCAACTATGAAATTGTCAAATATTTGTAGGCATACTGCAAGTTATAGATATGAACATTCAAAGTTCAGGATTATGGATAACTCTCCCCCTGATAATTCCAAGGTTTCATTGTTTTGTTGTATGCTGTGTTATTATAGAAGCTGCAGTAATAATCAGATCCAGATCAAAAGAGCGCAGTGGCTCAGTGGTATTGTTTGACTTTAGAACGAGGGGTAGTGGGCTTGAGCATCATCAGAGGCACTGGGGAGCGCAGTGCCTCAGTGGAAGAGTGCTTGACTGGAGATCGAGGGGTTGCAGGTTTGAGTCTCAGGACACATCACTGTGTTGTGTCCTTCAGCAAGAAACATTAATCCTTGCTTAGTACTGGTTCAACCTTGGAAGACCCCTCCCAACATAACTGAAAAAATGTTGACTGGGACATAAAGAATCAAATCAAACAAATAAAACCAGAGACACTGCATTGTGTTCTGTAGCAAGACACTTTATCTTCTACTTAGTACTGTTTCAACCCACGAAGACCCCTTCATGACATGACTGAAAAATTGTTGACTGGGACATGAAGAATCTAATCAAATAAACAAACAAAGACCCAGATCAGACTGCTGCTATTGGAATCTAATCTATGTGTATACTATTTGTTAAGTACTCATTCAGAGAAATCGTTTAACTGGTCCGGTCCCCATGTAAATGATGGTCATTGTTGTTTTGATGAAATGTTCAGTCTAGCTAGATAAAGGTTTTTAGTCGATCCTAATATATTGGAAGTTTTCAGCTGGTTTGTTTTTTATCAAAATTCAAACTTATTTATAGATAACTCTTTAAATGTATATAGATGAACAATGTTTTATTTTAACAATTGTTTTGATGAATTAGAGATTTCTACATTATTGGTATCTGCTGGGCTTACCATGATTATGTGGCTTTAAGTTATTTCTTTTCAGAACAATCGTTTTGGTAAAGAAAAACTTGTCTGATGCAGGCCTAGATAAAAGTGCATAATTATTTCTCAACCAAAACTTATGTTGTGGGTACTCAAAATAACCAACTCAATGAGATGGTTCTTTTGAGTACTCAATGAGAGGGTTCTTTTGAGTACACAAGACATATGTTTAAATTGATGGGCAAGAAAATGATTAGTTTTACGCCAAATGGTTGCTTAACTGGGCTATGTTGATTTCAGAAAAATACTAGACAGATTTATATATGGGCTAGCCCATGAGATAATAGTACTTATTGTATATGCCTAAAGTCAATAAGAAACCATCATATGTGTGAGGGTAGGATAGAGAAATCCATCCTGATGATCACCGATTGGCATCACAAGGCTTGCATAGTGATGACAAACGGTGATCACGAGGGACATATTTTTCTATCCCATTCTCACACAAATTAAGGATTCTTTTTCTTGGTCACCACTAAATACCTCATTTTATATTGGAAAAACATGAAAAAGGTTTCCAGAAAATCGTGAATACGCTGAGATGCGACATACATGTGACATGGTGATGTCATTTTAACATCACAATGACATCACAGATTGACGTGCATCCAGCGTGCGGCCGGCATGCAGCTGTTCATTTTTTATGTTTCCAACGGTTTGCAACGGGGTATGTGAGTCTCATGAGATAAAATTTTCACATATGGGCAAAAACAGTGGAATTGTAATCTAGTGTGCAAGAAATTCTTTGAACGTATATAGGCAGCTATCTGGTGGGGCAATAGGTTTAATATATTTGCATCTACATCTTCTCCTGTACTTTGTGTATGGGAGTAGCTAACTGGCGAGGCAGGGCATATGCATAGGTTTGTCTGGCCTGTATGATAAGTAACTTTATCTTGCAGACTGCTTGTATATTTCTGATTTTGAAAAGGAAATACCCTCCTTTAAAGCCCAATACAAATGAATATTGTTGAAAAATCTATTTGCATTCTTGTTGTTGTGTTGGGGCTTTACATTGAATTCAACAATTTTTCGGTCACATAAAGACGGTTAGTTATCATACTACACTGTCTCCTGGTAGACTGTCAATCAGTGGTAGAAAGAAATTAATGATCTCTATTTATGTATATGGATGATTCAGGGTTTGAATTGGTGACCTCTCTGTTGTAGTTCATAGAAGTCAGATTACTAATCTAAATGGACATGCATAATTTGCATTTCTTTAAAGATTTCTCAATGAAGAAAACTCTTGTAAGATACATGTATGTGTATTTTTGCTATCTTGGTTTGAAAGTTTAAGTGAGGTAATGCAGTGCTACTCTATGTAAATATAATTTTAGCCAGTGCATGAGATTTCCAACAATGTGGTATGTGCGACCAGTAAAGCCTCAGATCAGCCTGCGCATGCACGCAGTCTGGTCAGAGCCTTTGCTAGTCGCTTGAGTATTCTATGATTGTTAAGCTTCTGACTGAACACCATTTGGAGTTTCTAAGCTTAAAAGGAGGCTGCAGAGGCTTGTCAGAGTCTACACATGTCAAAATGCCACATTGTTGGAAATCTCATGCACTGGCTCATTTTGCTATAGTCTGATCAATGAAACAAATCCATCTGATAGGCACCTCAAACCCCCACTTTTTAATTGTAAGACTGAGATTTCTAGGATTTGAATTAATTTACTTAGTTTGCTCATACTAGTTGTAGGAACTGTTTCTAATGAGTACCCCACAATCTCTGTTTTGAGCAAAAATAATATACCTATAATTTTATTTAAAAGGTCAGTTCATATCTACTCAGTAATCAATTGCATATATTAATGATACTTTTTATGTACAAAATGATGATCAGAATTTAGTTCAGGGCTAGAGAGCTAGAGGTTATAATACTTTTTTTGTGCTCAGTTGAGTATGAAATCTAGTCTACTCATAATGTTAAAAGGCCAACAATATTTGTTGACATTTTAATAATTATTAGCAGGGTCAATACAACATCTGAGCATTTTAAGCAGGAAAAAAACCCTTTATTTTTCAGTATTTTAGTTTTTGTGAGCAGTTGATATTTGATAATCATTTGAGTTGAATAAGAAAAGTCTTAATACCTCTGGGCTTTGTTTTTAAACAGAAATACAATGCTTATCAGCTCCGTGAATAGTAGAGGCTGGCAATAGAATTTTTTAATCATATACACCCAGTGAAAACATAGCTCAGCATGTACATTCACGCAGTATGATTAGATTCATTGGTTTGCCATGGATTTGCACAGTTTAGATCATTTACCATACCATTCTAAATTTCCCTTTGCATGTAGACACCGTCCCATCCGGTCAGATATCTTTGCTGTCAGCATATAAGAAGCTGGGCATGTGCACAAAATAAAGACTGATCAGACTTGAATACTTTCATGCTCTTAGCATACCTGTCATTTTGTTGGCAATTTCATGCTGTGACTTGATTTATTACATTTACCTCAAATATTTGAACATTTTATGTCATCACCAGACTTATCCTAGTAAAGGAAAGTGAGGGTATGATAAACAGTGTAAACCCAGAAGACTGCTCCGGAGGGAGCATTCTCATCTATGTTTACATTATTTGCTCAGTCCAATCTGTTCCAATATTCAAGGTAAAAACCAAATGAGCCTCTTTGCGAGAAAACCTGAATTTGTTGCATTCAAACATCAAGGTGCAAACCAGCCTGCATATCTGCATCCGCCTTTTTTCACTCACTGTAAAGTATACTATCTAAGCTTTTTTGTACAAAATGTCACTATTCTAGTTGGTCTCTATAGCTGAGCAGACTTCTTCCAGTCTTATTTGGTCGGAAACACTGAAGACAGGTTTTTCTCGCATGGCGGCGGAAAATGTAAATTATTCTGTGTATGTTTGTAAATACTATGGTGTAATAATAAAACATGAGATAGTTGAACATGGTTTGATTTTTATTATTAAAAAATTATACAGGCATGACTGCAATAAAATACATGTGTAAACCAATCATGATAAATCAATTATTGCTAGGCATCCCACAAAGGGAACGTGTCTGACTACAGATGCTTGTCTGACTGCAGATCCAGGGGTCGTGAGTTTGATCCAAGCCCAGCCCCATACTTTCGTGGAGATTAGTCATGAAATAATTTCTATGGTCATTCTCCTCTCTTCTGCTGATTCATTCAAGAAGAGTTATTGTCAGTTACAAGTGAAAGTATGTGCACAAAGTACTAGTTAACTGCTTGTTAAAGCTTGCCAAGGAAAAAAGTGTGGTAAAGTGAACTGACCGTCCTGACATGACCAAAGATGTTTAGGGCTATTCCAGAAAAAAATACCTGGAGGGGGAAGAAGGCACTTTTGTTTCGACCCCACCACCCATGGAATTAAATTTCCACAGACACCCACCACCCATGTGATCAGAAAAGTTCATATACCAACTACCTATAGAATTAAATAAGATATGTATATATCAATACAAAATATTCGATAATTGATAACGAGTAAGAAAGTCTAACGTCTACCCATGTGAATTATTTTAATAAGCTTCCGTAAAAAAAAGAAGAAAGTGCAAGTCATGCTCGTTGTCTACACCCATCAACGTATGACATTTCCAATAACCGGCTCTGAAGAAAACAGCCACTATGAATGTATGAAAAGCTTCATGCTTTTTTTATTTTGAAGCAAATGGTGTTAGATTGACTTGCTAAACTTTATTTAGTTGTATTTTTCTTTCTTACATCACCATCATTGGTCCCACTGGGCTGTTAATACAAGGGTGATAACTGGAACAGCCAATGTTTTATCCAATTCTACACCGCTAGCTGTAGATGTTGCATTTGGAAATTTTGTAGGTTATCGTGTTGCTTTACCGATTGCATACTGCATAATTGTGTTTGACATGCAATAACGGCTTTATAAACATGGAAAACAACTTTATCTTGTTTTATTTTCACATAAAATAAATTAATTAAAGCTGCATACTCTGTAACTATGAACATTTTTCGAAAAAAAAATATTTTTTTTAAATCATTTGCAAAAGTAGAATAAACTTATGTTGTCACAATAAATCTAATTTCTACAGCTGAAAACTGCATGAAAAAGTGAATTATCTTATAAAAACAGGTGTATTTTCTCTTGTTTGTAATTATTTGCGTCCCTCCAATAATTCTAGACAGTTAATTTTCAATATAAATGCTGTTGTTTTGGCACTAATAATTTGTTAATTATTACGAAAAAGGTAAAATGTATACCTGAATTTTAGTATTTTTACTGTGTTCTTGAAAAATAGAAACATTATTTTTAAAATGAAAATATCAAAAGTTACAGACTATGCAGCTTTAATGCGTATTTGGATGATTTCGCACAACAGAAAAACAGGCAGATTGGGTTTCCATATTTTGATTACAGGAACATTCCATTTGATATACCTATCAACGTCAATAACCGATTTTCCGATAAAACCCCACCACCCATGTAATCAGGGTTTTTCAAACACCAATGACCCATATAATTTGAAAAATGTCAGCACCAACCACCCATAGAAAAATATATCGTTTGCCTTCTTCTCCCCCTAGGTATTTTTTTTCTGGAATAGCCCATACTAGGATGTAAAGCAACAAACCAAACCAGAAACAAAGGGAATGGAAGGTAGTAATGACCTAGATCAGATGATAGTCAAGGCTATGTCTGATCATGACCTATACTATTTGTCATGATAAAAGCTGTTGACAGGTACTTTAACAGGCTGAGTGTTTGTCCAGACAATCCTCCTTAAACTGACACACTTTATAAACAACATAATTTATATTTGCACACGTGTACCAGTTTTGTTTGAATTTGATTTCATGACAACAGAAATCCAGTTTAACTTCAAATCTTTTATGGACAAACACTGACATTGCAAAGATGGTTGACTGTAGTTCCTTCCAATATTTAACCCATTTATGCCTAGTGTCTTTGTTCAGACCCATGTTCTGTGGCGTCTCGTTAGGTTCTGCACTGTTTGCTGTCATTATAGCCATATTTTAGGCAGAACCATTTGAAAATTTCAACCTGCATCACTTTTAAATGAATAATAGACCATTCTAAACCAACAAAAAACATAAATATAGGTTTTATCACCAAGAACAACTAAATCTTACATATTACTGATCTGATACAAGAAGGAAATAATACAAGCATTTTAAAATAATTCATTGGTAAGTTTGCATGCTAATCAAGACTAAATGCTGCTTGCTGTGTGTCGTCTAATGTGTATATTAAACAGTGTGGACCCAGATCAGACTGCTCCTCTAGGAGCAGTCTGATCAGGGTCTACACTGTTTGCCTGCATGCTGCAGATGACATCGGTAGACAGCACTTTTGTATGCATTGACTCTTAGCAGGTGCAAGTTAATTAAAAAATAGTGAGTAAAACGGAGTATGATCAGGAAATACCACAATCTCAAACTGCAGACAAACCCATGGCACAGTGAGGAAAAGCCACACAACAATCACAAGACACCAGGAAGACAAACTTAGCAAAGAAACCAGCTCTCTCTTCCCCATCAAGATGATTGCAAAGCTAGAATGGACTTAGTAATGCACAACAAAACATAGAACAATTACAGAATCCCACCATGGGAGTTACAATCAACAATAATTATTGCATAAAAAGCAGTGCTGCACACTATTAAGAGCCATGTTTTAACTGGCAAAACCCCATGTATTAATCAGGCAATGCATGAGCTGTTGATGCACGGCTTATGTACTTTACATATAGGCATTTTAGCCAGTCATAAAAATTGACGTCATCAACAGTAACATGCATAGAAATGAACGTAATTTAGTGACCTTAGGATGACGTAAGTTTTGGTCTTCAACAGGCTTTTTCAAAACCTACGAATCATTTTTTTGGTTTTGTGCGCCATTATAGTTATACAAAAATAAACTGTTCAAAGCAATTATCCAAAGTGTTCAAGTGACAAAATGGTTTTATGCAATAATAACGATCAAACATGGTTTTCTGGTACACTAACGTCTGCTAGACCCCTCGGTGGTCGTTAAAACCCTCGCCTTTCATACTCGTGTTTCAACACCACCCTTGGGGGTCCAGCAGATGTTAATACATAGGAAAACGTGTTTGATCCCAATTATAAACAACAACAGAACCACCACCTTAGAACGGACATTAGCCTAAGCCACTGGAGGGCTTAAATGCATTTTACTGGTACCAAATCTTTGACCTAGATTCTGCTGTTGTTGAAGCACACAATGTTAAGATGGCATGCATGGATGCTTTTGTGTTTTTGTTCTGTGTTGTGTTTGCTATGTCTTTGTGCGCGTCTGTTTATATGTGCGTTGTGGTCACCTGCTGGGAAAGGGCTGACCTCTTGGCTCTCGTTTGTGGTGTCTAACTGTGAGTTTGTCACTTTCCCATTGGTATCCTTGGTAAGGTGTGGTACTTGATTGTATCGATTCCTGATCTATGCACCTTACTTACTTTACTAACTATTGCAATGTATCACCATGGGTAAACAAACTAATCAAAATTAATACACTATGATGAAACAATGAAAAGGGCTCACAACTCGCAGATAGTCAGAGCTAAAGAAAACCTCAAGTTGAGCCATGGTGGGCCCAGCTACAGATAAGCATCAGGCACCAAACCATCGATTAAAGCCTTATGTCAGAGCCGTCTTTGAGACTGAGGCCTGACCCACCGTTGTGCACTTAAAGAGGAAACCATAGCTATAAACCGTGCTTGGGTTTAAAACTAGGCATGCAGACTGACGCATGATACTCAAGTTATATCAAACCTTTTTATAACGTTTGATAATCTTTTTGATTTGATCACTAAAATTATGTTTTCCAACAATTATTTTGAATTTATAAACTAAATCACATTAAAATCCGTTCAGATAATACTTTTTGTTCTAATAAAAGCCGAAGAGGCTATATGATGAGATACCTTTCTTGTATATCATGCTTTAAACATATTATATACAGGAAAATCTAAATGACCAGAAATTGCCACAATAACAGGCCAGGTTTTATGATACCAAGAGGTAGAGACACATGAACAAAGGTAAACAAAAGCCACACATTTAAGCAAGAACACAATAAGTTAAACAACTCTTCTCACTGAGATAAAAGGAGTAAGCATGACATATATAGCTCAAGAACAGTATTATCTTTTGCTCACCTGACCCATGGGCTAAAGATGAGCTTTTGTGATCGTCAGATGTCACCAATGGAAGCATTGTGAGCTTTTGTGATCCTCTGATGACAGGTGTCCGTCCACAATTAACATTAAAACAGCATTTCCTAAACCACTGGTTGGAACTTCGTCACACTTATTAGGAATGCTCCTTGTAAGTATCTCTTGCCAAAACTACTGGTACCATTTTTAAAAAATTAACACAAATGGTCCTTGGTTGACTGTTTCCCAAAGTTGTTTTATATTTTTTATCTGTCAAGAATGGGGAGTTATTTTTCCCCTATGGATATTATTGAAAACTTTTAGAAAAATCTTCCTCAAAAACTACTGGCATGATTTGAAAATGGATTAGCACAAATGGTCCTTGGGGGACCTGATATTAAGTTGTTAAAACTTATTTCGATTGGACAGAGTAATGGCTGCCAGGGGTGTTAGTTTTTATATACATATGTATATAGCGAAATAAATCTTGTCAGAAATATTTTCCTGATCTAAATATAATTTGGCTCAAATGATCCTTATACATGTATCACCTTCCAAGATTGTTCAAATTCTTCTGATCCATCAAAAACATGGCCACCAGGGGATTGTGTTAGAGAAAACTTAAAAAATCTTCTTGTTAGAAACCACCGGCCTGATTTGAAAACAAGTAAGCACAAATTGTCCTATGTTGACCATTTACCATTTTTTAACTTGTCAAAATATGTTGTAAGTAGTTTTACAATACATATCCTGGCAAAAACTACTGGCCTAAATTTGAAAATAATTTGGCACAAATATTTGTTTGCTGGCCCTATAGTCTATTATCATAAGATGTTGCTGTTAATCAGTAGATAATGGCATGTAATAACTATCACCATAACTTACATAACAGTTTCTGAGAATTTGTTAAGTTATGCTGACCAATGTGACATCAAAGCAATTTTTCATAGAAATGTAAATTTTGAAGGCAATACATCCCATTCAAAAGACTGTATGATCAACAGAATCTTACACCCATGGTTATTGCCAATAAAATTTAATAAATTCGCAGAGGAACCCCTGTGTTATGGATAAACCACTCGCCTTGTGCCAAGGGTTCAGAGTTGAATCCCTGACTCCTCCAGGCTGTCAGATGAGACTAAGTCATGGCCCCATTCCCATATTATATGACCATTGCTTTTTGTGGGATGTTAAACACAACCTCACTAAATTCGCCGAAGCCTAGCATAATATGACCAACCATTTAAGATCTATTTATCTATAATACTAAATAAACGAATTACCGCATAAACTGAAAAATCGAGGTTATTTTCATGCTTGATTTCTTTACTGTTACTTTAAGATATTGCTTTCATTGATAATCTCGGTTAGGATGAGTTTTCATTTAGCATAGATTTAGAGAATTTTGGAATTAAGTGTGTTTTCTAAAAGAACTGCGCCCTCTTCTATAATACTAAATAAACGAATTACCGCATAAACTGAAAAATCGAGGTTATTTTCATGCTTGATTTCTTTACTGTTACTTTAAGATATTGCTTTCATTGATAATCTCGGTTAGGATGAGTTTTCATTTAGCATAGATTTAGAGAATTTTGGAATTAAGTGTGTTTTCTAAAAGAACTGCGCCCTCTGGCGAATGTTTCTATATTAAGTGTATGTCACGTTCATGGTCACGCGTCACTATTTTTAGATCGATTGGGTTTCCAATACAAACTGAATGGAGATGACCGAAGCGTTCCGAATGATACTTGACATATCGATCCAGGTTTTCATATTCTCCCAAGTTCTACCAAGAAAGGCCGCAACGATTGGTCCGTAAGGGTGTATTTACATATGTCACGCGGTCACACGTCACTTACTCGGGTCAAAGATGACTGGTTATGAAAGCCATGACCGCACCGTGCTGCCGTGTCCGACTGCCGCGCCAGAAATCCAATTTTCCATTTCCCATAGACTAAATAATTTAATTCTCTGTTCATTTGCACTCTATCCTCTGCATTAATTATCCTTACAGCCTGGGCGAAAAAGATCAAACTTACCTGTCCTGAAAGCATAGTTTTGGGGAAAAAATGCTGACCTACATGGGCGCTCAAAAGAAACGTCTCATTGAGACGGGTCTTTTGAGTACCCACAACATACGTGGCCATATGTTTTGGTCGAAAATAATTAATGGTAATATACCGATTTTCTTCTACGTTTCAAAGATAAAAGCTTAACAATGGTATCATTTATTATAATGAATGAAGGTAGTTACAGCGAACCCTCGATTCGACATGTAAAATGCTGTGTATTTGTTTGTTTGATTTGATTCTTTACGGCCCATCAACAATCTTTCAGTAATGTAGGGACGGGTCTTCGTGGACTGAACCAGTACTAAGCCAGGATTATATGTCTTGCGCAGTGACGCCTTTGAGGCTCGGAACCGCGGCGCCTCTGTCTCGAGTCAAGCACTCTACCACTGAGCCACTGACTCCCGAAATGCTGTGTAGCCCTGACCAAACCAAACCAAACCACTGAAGCTCAACTGTTTTACCGAACCACACCTAGCCTTTGCTTTTATGCACAAATCATTGCAACCATGCTCCGATTTTATGCACAAGTCATTTGCAACTGGGGCTTCTTCATTTACACGTGTGAACAGCAATATTGTAACATGCTACCATAGTTTTATATGTTGGGTGCTCAAAAGAACCGTCTCATTGAGACAGTACTTTTTAGTACCTACAACATATGTTTTGGTTAAAACATTTAAAGTGTATATTCCCGTTTCTTAAACTTTTTCTATCAATAGTTACTGTTTTTATCAACAGTCGCGAAAGACAACACAATTACCAAAATAAATTGACATGAAATTAATTCCTAACGTTTTGGACAATTATGTATGGTCAAACAGTGCAGACCCACATTAGACTGTCCCTAGAGAAGAAGTCTAATCAGGGTCTTCACGGTCTATAATTCTTTCAGTATCTTTCTTTGGCATTATTCTATAGTAAAACCTTTTGGTTCATTTGTTTGCATGATTACAACAATGTTTAAGGAGTTATAAAACTTTGGAATATTACAGTAGACATTCATCAAAACTTTGGATTTAATGCCACATATATTAATCTCAAATTACTAACTTCAACACTCTTAACCAATTGGCTGCTTAACTCAATTAGTAGAGTGTTACTACCAACCAAGTGGCCATTGGTTCGATCCCTGGTCTGACGACATTCTTGCATACATTATAAATCTGCTGCATTCATTTTATCAGTTATACAAATAGATACTGTCAGAATAGAAAACATTGGCATGTTTTTCAGCAGCCACAAAGTTTCGTATACTTTTTAGCTCACCTGAGCTGAAGGTTCATAGATGAGTTTATGGTATGTATAGGCATCTGCGGATCTCGCTTAAGCTATGAAGCTCATTCCATATTTCACATATAACATCTAGCCGGCACAGGCATAAGTAAGACATTAAAATATGATCCAAGGGTCTGCATCCTCTCAATATCTGTACATTTGAGGGGAATGATAAAGTGTGTTTTTGTGCAGTTGGAAAAGGACTAAAGTTGATATGACAGCTTACAGTTTTTATTGGGATACATATACATTGCAGTCACTTCGATTAACACTATAGTAGTGTGTTATATGCTACATGCGTTGTTGCAGCCATTATTTAACATTGGGCCGTTACCGCCTTATGTTTGAGTAAGGTTGATAGAAATAAGAAATATACTTTATAACAGAGTAATAACCCTTGATTCATGAAAGAATTCCTTAGTATTTATCCTGCTCTTAGATATTGCTTCCAATTTTAATATTTATGAGGATATCTGCCATGCGCAGCCAAGCTCAGTACATTTTTCATCATATACTAATACATCCTATACCCGCGCTTGCGCGGGCACGTTTCTAGTTATATATAAGATGACAGGCATAGGAATGGGTCTAAGTAAGTAAATGCTGCTCATATTTAGAGAGGGAGAGAGTAGTTATATAAAAAATTCTTTAGAAATTTAAGAACTATATATATTGACAAAAAGTACAAGTCTTGATCGACGAACCAAACTAACAGCTTACTCGGGCTTATATATTGATTTAGTCCAGCCAATTATCCAGGGTTGGTAAAGAGTCTAAAATTTAGACTGTTATAATGAACACGCTCATCTGTACCATCTATTGCATAGAGTGTTACTGTAATATTTTGAATTAGGAATCGTAAATAATAGAATAAAATGTAAAACTGACAGCAAATTCAAAAATAAGATAGTAAACAAGACAAATCACAACTTTCAAGTAAACCATGTATTTCTCAAATAATAGGATATATACTGTAAAATGTTTTTTTCATATGTGATAACAGAAGTTAGTTATTTTTGAGAACACCATCCTTTCCTTGAAACTAAATTCGTTTACCTTTTGTAAATGTTTGAATGTTGAGAACAATGGGATTGAGTTTTGCAACTATGACATAAAAAGGGTTAATATAATAGCCTTTGTCACAAAACAATAAATTCATACATAGTCTGTTAATCTGTATATGGTATCAAGGCTCAGCAGCCTTAAAATCATCGCCTAAGGAATCAATTTGTATTAGTTACTGACAATATGAGCCGAGTAGATTAGATGTACAAAATTTTAAAGACGTGTACTAAAGCTTTAGGCATGCTTCTTTATCTAGAACTTCACTGTTTTAGCAGATGTGGCACTTTGGTTTTCACATTTGAGCCGCAGCATGAGATTTCCAACAATATGGTATGTGCGACCAGCAAAGCCCCAGATCAGCCTGCCCATACGCCCAGTCTGATCAGAGCCTTTGCTAGTCGCTTGAATATTCTTTAAGTGTTTAGCTACTGACTGAACATCATTTGGAGTTTCTAAGCTTAAAAGGAGGCTGTACAGGCTTGCCCTAGTCTACACTTGTCAAAATGCCACATTGTTGGAAATCACATGTCGCGGCTCATTTATTTAAATTAAATTCACTTATCTTTAACTGAATGCTGGTGTATTTGTATGATTCAATACACAGTTTTTCAAACAAATATCAGATCATGTGAATGACTCTGCTTGTATATAATGGATTCTATTAAATGGATTCTATTAAACCTTTAACCATTGTCCAGCTGATTAAATTAATATGCCTCAAAGACTCATGTATGCTTCCAATAATTACTTTGGGCTTGCAGACAACATGGAATATAGTGTAGGTACTGATAACCTGGCTTTCTCAGAAGCCAGGTTATCAGACCTACACTGTAATCATTAACTCTTAAAGCACCAATCAGGACTGCAGCAGACGACAAATTTTGCGGCATTTTTCCCAATTTTCGACAAAGTAAGGTATGATATTTCATGAGAATCGTCTGCCAACAGACGATTCTCATGAAATAACATGCCTTATTTGTTATTTTTGAAAAAGCAGCAAAATTTGAAATTGTCGTCTGCTGCAAACTATAGGTGGCGCTTTAATGGTTAAAGGGTGTATCCAGGATTAGCAAAACAAAGGCTAAGATATCGGAGAGCTCACCAAGAGTCTCCAGGCTACACAATAATAAGATAACTCAATGCTAGACCTGTCCATCATGTTCGACACGTGAGTTTCTTTTTGAACTGATTGTAAATGAGCTTGTTGCAACACCAGAATCAGAATAATATTCTGGACTTATCAAGAAGTCTTCAGGAGTCCGAATTTCTACTCTAGTTTGTGGTTTTATTTGACTATGGGAGGTAAGAATATGATTAGAGTCTGAGACGGACTTATTTCCCTTGGCACTTAGTTCCACACGTTGGCGCATTTTTTCTTGGAGTTGCCTATTGAGTTCGTGGACTCTCTCTTCCATCTGAAATTTAAAGCATTTATTTATAGCATTTATTTAACAATAAACAATGGTGTTGGTAAAGTGACAGTTAACAGTAATTATTTTGGATGGTGCTTTTTGTCTCTTCAACCCAAACGTCTAAGTTGAAATGATATTGCCAACAGCTAACAATAATAGCCAATCAACAGATTTAAGTCAGAACTTGCAAAAGGTACCAAGTTTTAAATCAAATTGCACTATTTAACTGCGATGTATGTACCTGGCACAGTGTAGGAATTCATCTTTTCTATTACAATGATGAGAAAAGCATGATGCGTCCTTTAAAACACTCAGATGTTTGGTATCAAATTGAAGCTAGAAGAATGTTCAATTTATTGGCATTACTTTCAATGTACTACCATTTCTACTCAAGTTCTAAGTTGGAACCCTAGAAAAAAGTATCCATGCATGTGGATCTCGACTTCTTGGTAAATTAATCAGATTTGCCTCATGTCTACCTGGATATTGATTTAACAATGATTGGACATCATATGGGGGTTTCATATCCATGTAATATAGGATCTGTGCCTTTATTTGACCAAACAAGGATTAAGACATTGGCAATTTAAACTGAATGGAGTTCACCATCCTTATTAAATGGATGAGTTCATTTCAAAATTTTATGTTTGATGGGGGAAGGTTTTTACAGGATATTCTGTAAGCAAACTGGAAAAGCCCCACATCAGACGCCTTAGAATGCTGATTTGGGACTGCATTGTTTATCTATGTCCCATAAAATGGATGTTAGACTAATACAAGTTATGTGTTGTTTACCTTGTCTCTGAAGGACTGATTTTGTATGCAATATAGAATCTTTATTGAACCTTTCCTATGTTTGCCAAATCATGCAGTGCATACTATTTATTAGAGAATTGTTCTCACTTGTTATGCCTGTTGAATGCCAACTAGACAACAAATAGCAAATTATAGTGTCAATTTTCTCAATTATTATGATAGATATAAGGCTTGGTATTCCTGAACAATTGTCTGCCATGAAATTCAAGCCTTATTTATTCCTGCCAGTAACATCAGACTTTTGTTTTTTGAAAAATGGACAAAAATGGATGGACTATATTTCGACTAAATGTCTGAAAATTCAATGGAAGAAAATGAGAAAACATCCATCTGTTGAAAAATATGGGGACTGCTTGAAGCATAAACTTTTGGAAAATGTGACTTATTATTTAATTGATACAATATTGGTATTGCTTGATATTTAATTGATAAAGCATTGGTATTGCTTGATATTTTAATTGATAAAATATTGGTATTGCTTGATCTTTAATTGATAAATCATTGGTATAGCTTGATATTGAATTAATAAAATATTGGTATTGCTTGATCTTTAATTGATAAATCATTGGTATAGCTTGATATTGAATTAATAAAATATTGGTATTGCTTGATCTTTAATTGATAAATCATTGGTATAGCTTGATATTGAATTAATAAAATATTGGTATTGCTTGATCTTTCATTGATAAATCATCGGTATTGCCTGATCTTTAATTGATAAATCATTGGATGCTTGATCTTTAATTGATAAACCATTGGAAGCCGTATTTGAATGCCTTAATAATGCACATTAGTCTGCATTATGACCTCCTGAACACAAGCAGGTAGAGCGAAGGAATGTTTGAAACGATAAGATTCTACTCAACTATGCTTTATCAAGGACTTTTGTTTGTTTGGTTTGATTCTTTACACCCCAGTCAACACTTTTTCAGCTATGTCAGGACGGGTCTTCCTGGGTTGAACCAATGATTAATGTGTCTTGCTCAAGGACACAGCGCAGTGACGCCAATGAGGCTCAAACCTGCAACCCCTCGGTCTTGAGTCGAGCACTCTACCACTGAGCCACTGCGTGCACTCCCATCAAGGGCTTTTGAGCAAGCCATATAGTCCTAAGAAATTCAAGTCTTTAGTTAAGAGTGCGTACCAAAAATTTAACTTTCTTATTTCTCGCCTAAAACATATGTTGTAGGTAATCAAAAGAGCTGTCTCAATGAGACGGTTCTTTTGAGCACCCAAAACATATGTTAAAACTGATGGCTAAGAAAATATTTACAATTTTACACTCAAAAATTTTGTTTATCTAAACCTATGTAACTTATTCATAAAATAGGGAAGATAGATAAATGAATATGCTTGAGTTATTTTTGAGATTGTTAAAGGTATATTTTGGTGTGTTCTATGGCGTTTCAACATACGACTTTATAACATATTCAGCACCAAAATGGCAATATCAAATGATTTATTTTGATCCAGGCCAAAAGTACAATTTCATATTTTGTTTTATTATCTGTAACAACAATGCATAAGATTTTACATAAATACACAAAGATATATTGAGACAATTTCTTAACCCTTTGTGTATGCATAAACCCCTAAATGGGTACTTTGGCAAACAGGGACTGCACTGTTTGCATAGATAAAACAAATGCCAGTGACGGATTTCTTGCACACCAGATAAGGATATCTGAGATTTTACCCTGGGATAGAAAATCTTATCTTAGCCGTTCTATCTTACCCAGGACGTCAAGTAACGTCATCATGAGAAATTGCATCTTAGCCTATTCAGGGACTTCTGGAAGATTATTTCAAAATAAATAAATAAATAAATAAAAAAATAATTAATTAAAACAGTGGTTAGCAAGAATTAATAATCCATTATTCGTGTGAGGGTAGGATAGAAAAATCCGTCCCTCGGGATCACCGTTTGTCATCAATCAGCAAGCCTCGTGATGCCAAACAGTGATCCTTGTGATGGATTTTTCTATCCTACCCTCACCCTCATGATATATTCTTATTTGAAATTCTAACCTGTGATCGCTTGATATGCATATCATAATTAAACATCACAGTCTCTTTGTATCAAACCAGATGGAAGAATGCATTAGTATAGACTGAAGGACTTTAAAAACGCAAAAAATAAAAATTATAATTTTTTGCATCCAGAACTTTTTTTGCTTCTTTAACAGATAAAAACGGATGATAACGACACTCTGCTTCTATATATACCCTATACCGGTGCTTTTAAAGGCACTGGCTACCACCAGCTATGCATTGCTGGTTGACTATGTTTTGCACGTGGCGTCCCCACGAATCAATGAAGCAAAGTATTTTATCATTTCACATGTAGCTTGTAGGTATACATGTATAAAAACACAGCAGTTTAGTTTTATAGCTTTATTATTCATGCCACGTTTGTCTGAACATAAACAATCTGGCGTAATTGGAATTTTAAAAGCTGATGTGCGTGTTTCTGACGTCGCCAGGTATCATAATTGCCATCCGTCAACTATACAGCACCTCAGAGATCGTTACCAGGCTACTGGGACAGTCGAAGATCGACGCAGCTCTGGTCAGCCAAGAATGGTGACTGGCGTTAAGAGCCATCTTACGTCAATTGGGTATCGACGATATTTGCATCAAAGATATCCGTTCTGGCTGGCTACTGTCAGTGCAAGACGAATAGTAGGGCTCCAAGGGTAATTTGTTTCTAATTTCTTATTAAAAATATTTTATCATAATAACTTAAAATTGTGTCCAATTTCTAGACAAATTTCAAAATGCAACTTTAGAATCATAAGGTATTGCTATTTGATAGACTGTTGCTCTAACATTATTTATTATTTTGACATAAAATTGAAAAAATTGGTGTTGCTGACATATTGATGTTCATTTTTGCCAAATCTCAATAAAAATGAGACATTAAAAGTTAATAAATATTATGAATTTCGATTTTTGCGTTTTTAAAGTCATTCAGTGTACAAAGGGTTAATATGTACCTCTTCTACTTGTTTCTTCAGCTGCTCATTTTCAGTGACAAGTTTTTGATGTCTTTCTTCCTCCTCTTTGCCAACAACTGATTCTGCCATAGATCGCACCTCTAATTTATTGCGTTTCGGATTGCGAATTATTTCTATAACCTGGTAAGATAGAAGTAATTTACAGTAAAATCTTTCTTAAGCGGCCACTTAAAAATAGACAAAATAAAGGTCTTAATGGAAAATGGTAGCTTAATGAAGGTCGAAAGTATTGCAGAATGCTCCCCTTGGAGCATTCTGCAATACTTTTGACCTGCATTAAGCGATAATCGGTAATGAAAACCAATTTTGGTCTTCATTTTCAGTGGCCACTTAAGACAGGTTTTTCTGTGGTTGTATACTAGATAAATGTACTGTTGATGACACACTTTTATTCAACCAATATTTATATATACTGACTTTCTTTTAAACGAAATGTTATTGTGTTAAACTTATTTTTTCAATCAGAATGTCAATAAATTAAATTTTTAGTTTAGGATTCGAAATTGGTTTGAATTATAGTATCTTACCAGGAATCAAATATTGCCTTTCATTTTCTTGTACTCAAGATTTGTTATTTAGGATACCATTTATCTGTTAAATAAAATGTTTTAATCAACAATATTTCAACAGGTAGTGAATGCTTGAAATCTGTTAAAGAGATATTTTACCATGTTTTCATTTATACAATTGTGTACTGATTTCAACCATATGAAAGATACCAGAAGAAACTGAATTCCTCATTAAATGAATGTGGCTTTAAGTAAAAAACAACAACTGATATTGACTCTGTTAACATCACAAATATTTAAGAATAATAGTTACAAACTATTCAATTTAAAATAATCAAGTATGTGAACTCTTTCATCTTGTGCAGGACATCAATATCTAATGAATACACTTTTTGGTGACTGCAGAGAAGTATTGCTCAAAAATATGAATAGCCAAATTTGTGATAATGGGGAATACTTTTTCAAAGATGAAATTTGTACCATACAAATTTCATCTTTGAAAAAGTATCTCCCATTATCACAAACTCTGATCCAACTTATTTCTGGCATTACCATGCCTGCTGTTTTGCAAGAGTTTTGTTCTTTTACACTTTTCTACACTTTATACTGAGAATAAATGATAAATTAGTTTTAAATAAGAAATAAGCAGACATATGAGATTTTAGTATTTATTTCATCAGTAGAAAGTGCAGGGCCTGACCAGCTTGCACCTCTATGCAGTTTAATGGGATCCTTTTATGGACACATACAAAAAGTAAGGAAATAAATTAAGACTCAGTCCAAATATCTAAATACTTTTATCTCATGACGTTGCATCTTGGAGTGATATAACGCAGTTTTATAGAATAAACAGCACACCAGTCATTTACGTATTTAGTAAGTTATGTAAAGATGTCCATAAAAGCGTTGCATAAATAATGTCAAAATCCCAACGTTATTTCACAAGAAATGCAAATTTAAAGTAAATTTAATGTCAAATCATAAATAGGATCTGATTTTCACGTCCTGTTACATATTGTATTTATTAAACTCTTTGCACAAAAGTAATAAAATGCCCAGCAAGCAAACCTAGCAATTTATTGCTTTTCCCCTGACTGGTTTAATAAATGTAATAATACATGAGCACTCTGTAACATCCACTATTTTGGGATATCCAAAATGGTTAATTTAAAGAATCATACCTTAGGGCCAAATATAACACCCATTGAAAGAAAACTACATAGTATAATGGCTAAGGCAACAAAAGCATAGGAAGCGTCCTGCTGGCTTTTAATGATGAGCGTGATTGGAGCTGTGATTACACATAATACCTGAAAAAACAAAGTGATTGATTTCACTTGATAAATTAGCTACATCATGAGAAAACAAACACAGTGGAATGTGTGCCAATAAAGCATGGGTGTAAATTTTCAGGAATTCAGGATTTTGAGGCTGACTTTCCATAGAAAGTCAGCCTCAAAATGCTGAATTAAGGATATTATGATAGCTTCTTTGATTAGTTTTCAGATTATCTAAACACAATTAATCACTTTAACTTTAAATTATCCATTTTTTGTAGCCATCCTGCAAGTTTCAAAATTTGAATTTCAAAAGTTCAGGATTTGGGAAATTTTGATCTTTCACCCAGGATAAAGACTGAGATTAGCTTTACCATTCACCTAGTCTGATCATGATCAGAGTTTGTGCTTTGTGATATAACAAAAGTTAAGGTCCTAGTGTATCTACACCATGTAGAAAGTGAGGACCTCTGGTGATGATGTGGATTGGTCTGTAATTTTGGTATATCCAGGCCCGAGGTTATAAAACTTTTTTCATGTTCAGCTCAACTGAGCATGCAAATTTAACTGCTCATAAACTCTCATATGATGTATTTATCCTGCTAATAAATGTTAAAATGCCAACACTTGTTGGCATTTTAACATTTATGAGCAAGATAAATTCGTGCTCAGCTAAGTTGCAAATCAAAAAAGATTTATAACCTCGGGGCAAGGTTATACTCACTTGTTTTCTGATCAAATTGGCTGGATTCCAAAAGGCTGATCTAAGTCTTCACTGGGTTATGGTTTAAAAATGAACTTCTCAATCATACGTATACAATTAAAACATAGGCAAGGAATATTACAATATCACCAATACATGCTCATGTAGATCCAGGATGAAAACATTACAAATGTGTATGTATTCAGAAGAACTTCGAAGCAATACATGCCACAAAAGCGAAAATAAAATAAGTATATTCAGAAAACACAATTTATCTAAATTTAGTCAATATTATACAATTATTGACTCATGTTGAAGTGGACAGGGAATGTTATTAAACAGTAAATGTCATATTGACCGACGTGGAGTAGAGGTCATTATGATTGAATGTACTGTTCAATAACACTCCATGTCTACCGAAACATAAGTCAGCAATTATTTTATCAAATAATAAATGTATGTTATGTATTTCATGCCATTTTGGATTATTAAAACCATTGACGTTAAGGATGGATCATGCAAAAATATTTGACATTCTGACGTCACTTCCTGTTAGCCATGCAATATTACCTCGCTTCGCAACGTCACATCTTCCAAGCAATGCGACATGTAATTGTATCAGATGCAGTGGCTAGGCATATGAGCCAATCAGAAGATGTTTATTTATAGATTATGTAATAACAAAACATATTATGAATAGTACAAAATCTTACTACTGACCACATGTGAAGTAAAACTTTAATATACTGAATAAAACTTCTAAACCGCCAGTTAACAAAACACATTTTTCAATTTAACTCATTTATTAAAAATTTGTTTGAAATGATATTTGACACAGTGTATTTGGGCACATGTATCCGTTGAACGAACATAAAAAGTTTGATTTAATAAGGACGTTCATTTATGCGTATCAATAGAGTACTCATACTGGTTTTGCACGTGGCACACGATGCTAAATGTTTTTTTCCCTTGTGTATACTTGTATTTTCATCAACAACTATCTGAAAACTTTATTTTATCATAAAATGCCAACGTTTGGGTTGTATGAGTATAAAGTAGAGGGGTCTGGCTGTGGGTTCAATCAAAACCGGGCCTCGGTCAGACTGATTCATAATTTTTCATAAAGTTTGACATGTTTTGATAGAGCCGAAAGTTTACACCACAACCTGTCGGTCCTTTTTCATTTTTGCACTCGTATGATGAGAAAAATCAACAAAAACTGAGTATTACGTATGTCATAAAATGTACTGTATAGTCCATCATACTTTGGTGCGGTGACGCACAAATGTTGCATTGGAACGTCGGAAGTGTTAAGATTGGTGTGCAATACACGGTTAATGGCTGACGGAAGTTTCAATAATATTGTAGACAAAAACATGTCATCACCAAAATTACATTTATGAGTTCTTTTAGTCCTCCATACTTTTCATAATTGAAACGTGCTACTTTATTACAAAATAAACACGATAGTGTTCAATAATGTCCTTTTATAGCACCAGAAAGTTTCAATAATGACAAAAACATGGCATCTGCGTCTCAATAAAGCATTCTTGTTTTGTTTTATGTCATATGGGCTTCCATAGGAACATTGTGGATTACCTGAAAATTCTTACTTAATGAAAGCGAAACCCCCCCAAAAAGGTTCAATAATGTCCATTTATAACACCATAGTTGGTGTTTTTCACTTTAGGTCCCTAGAATACTCGCTTTTAAGCGATGAGTTCAAATTTTAGCGTTTGTGTGAAAATAAAATGCGATGGTGACTTAATACAGTCTATCAATTGAGCATGTTAATTTCAATTTATGAAAATGAAATTTTGACAGGCTCTGTTTAATTAATTTTTCCACAATGAGTGTAAATCGTAGCCATGTATGTTTCAAATATGTTAAGATATATGAGAAAATATCGAGTGGCGGTTTGGAAGTTTTGCTCAGTATATTTTACAATAATTTGCCTTGCATTTTTTTTTATCTGACAGTGAATTGTAGAACGAATTGTTTGAATACAACTAAATTTAAATTAAATTCATTGTTCAGATAGCAAAACTTTGAAAGAGCAAGCGTTTGGAACTTGTGTTTGCTTTTCTTAATGTAAATGAAGCTATAGCTCTATAACATAATAACATGATACTTACTACAACATTATATATACTCATTCCAACGAATCTGGAATCGTTTACTAATTTAAGTTTAACACTTCTAGTCTCATAGGCCAGAAAAATGCCAAATAACAATAATATACCCTTGTAGCCAAACACAACACCTGAAAAAAAAAAACATATTGGCAGTTAACTCTTTGGATGCTGGGTAATTTTTAATTGCAAAATTTCACATACTTTTATATTACCACGGAATGTTCTATAACGTGATGTCACCAAAGTAGCAAAAGTTTCAGATTATATTTAAAGTTTTGTATGAGTGATGCTGCCATGGGAACAATTAGGCCATACCACATACCATGGCGCATAATGAAGAGTGGATCACTTTAATTGCCTAAATTACGACTTTGCTATTACTGTCTTACAAATGTATTGTTACTATAAATGTTCTGTGGCTTTTCTGCACAGTGCGGTGGGTTGGTCTGCAGTGTGTGATTGTGGTATTTCCTGAGCATACTCACTTGTTAAAAGTATAAATTCATACAACTTCATTTGCATTTACATTATAACATATATAATGCATGTGAATACTGTATATTTGTCAGATATTTATACTGAGCCCAAAATAACAAGAATCAACTGGAGACCAGCATTCTGACCTACGTGGGTGAGCTACATTCTTGACGTCACACTTCAAACTTGATTGCATATGTTGCTTCTTACCTCCATGTATTGGTCAATATTGCTTCAAATTTTCAGGAATGATCTTAAGAGGTAGTAGTTTACACACTTAACATAAGCTAGATTTTGATTATCACAGCCATAAGGTACCTTTTGTCATATCCTAGCCCAATTAATTTTGTATCATCTAATGATATGTGTTAGTGCTAGGCGCTAATAGTTCAGCTCATTTTAAGATTGTTTGCCATTAACATATTCTAGGTATGTGAGTTTCAAAATTCAAATGCTTGCCATTAACAGTTAAACTACATAACTAAAGATTTACGATAAATTCATTTTAGTGCATAGAAAATAATACAAGCATCCTAAACTGTATCGTTGCACCCAATGTCAATAGATACCAACATATTAAGCATGTAATCAAATTCTAGTTAGAGTATGATAATTCGGAAATAATTTTGACCAATTTAGGCCATATGAACTTTCCCGTTTATATCAGTGGGACAAATCTTTTTCTAATTACGAGGTTGTTTGGTGGAATTTTCATTTTTTTTTCTTCAAATTTTAATTTAACATTCTGTAATAAAACAGTGGATACCCAGATAAGATGCCGCATTCTGCTGCATCTGATCTGATCTACACAATTTGCCTTTGTACCGTTGAAAGGGTGCTATGTGATATACATAGGTTAAATATATATTAAAGAAACTGAAGCTATAAAGCTTCTGAAAATGGAAAAAAAAATATATGGCTATTATATAAATACAAATTTTTGTGAGTGAAATAAGCCAACATAATCAAATTCTGAAATGATTTTTGGCTTTCCTTGGAAATCAATTGCATAACACTTTAATTAATCACAAACGACACATAAATAACATTATGTTATGGGTAATAAATACAACTAATAAATTTTGAATTTCTCTAAATTGTAAGAGAATTCAACCATAGAACCAAAACACAATTTTATCATGACGTCGCGCCTAGGAGTGATATAACACAATGCATTAAATACAATAAACCACTGGTGGTTTATATATTTTCTACATTATGTAATGACGTGCATAACAACGTTGCCTTACATAATGACACAATCTGAAGGTGTTCACATCAGAAATGCAATTTAAAAGTGATTTTAGAATCATATGGTGAACATAATCTAGCATTCCTGCTCCTATATCAATGAATGTATTTAACTCATTTCTACAGCTCATTTAATAATTTTAAGAGAAGCATTCATGTAAAATTATGTCTAGTATGTACGATTTACTTACCTAACCATATTGATATATTTTTAGAATTACAATGTTCTAGATATGGTTGTAACATTATATCTTGATCTGTTGTTGGCGAAGGTTCCAAATCAAAATTTTCAGTGTCTCTAAACATAGGGTCTATAACTTGCCATGTAGTTAAAACAATCACATCTATAGCTAGGATAACAAGTAATACAAAATACAGCTCACAGTTGTTGACCGTCTGAAAATAAACAAGAAGGTAAATGCATTAACTTTCACCCTTAAAACTCCAATCACAACAAAAGTCATCTGCTTTTGTCATCTACTGAAATGTTTAAGAATCCGCTATTTCAAAGAGAATGGACACACATCAGAAAGAGCCATCGTTTCTGGGACCACACTGTTTGCTTCTATACTGAAATCAGTCAGTAATGTTAGGCACTTATTTGCAGCCAACGACTTCAGCAGAAGACATTTTCAGATGCACGTTTTATCAGCGCTTTATGGGTTACTCTAACTTTTGATTTATTTATAGGTTATTTCTTTTGCGTTAGGTGCATGTCCATTTATAAAAGAGCAATAAGTTTTCACAGATATTATAAAACATATGTTCATAAATATGTTCATTAATTAGATTATTGTTGGAACAATTCTTTTATTTTATGACGCAGCTACATCATATTTATCTCAAAACGTTAATATGAAAAGAATGGATGATTGAACCATTTTAAACTTTCTTATACCTTTTTATCTTTCTTTCTTGTTGTCGTTAATCTGTGAACTGTCCAAATCTTTGAAAACATTCCACCATAGCCGAGAGAAAATCCAAAGGACAACAGCCAAGCTCGAAGCTGCAAAAAGCATTAGAACTGAATCAACCATCAGGTACATATATACAATAAACACAAATTATTGACATATTCTGGTTCTTTTGTTGTTGATTCGTTGTTCATTGTTATTCTGTGGGATCCTGTAATTGTTCTATGTTTTGTTGTGCGTCACTTTGTGTCCATTCTAGTTTTGCAATGATCTTGATGGAGAAGAGAGAGCTGGTCGCTTTGCTTTTTTGTCTTCCTGGTGTCTCGTGACTGTTGTGTGGCTCTTCCCCACAGTACTATGGGTTTGTCTGCAGTTTGTGATTGTGGTATTTCCTGATCATACTCACTTACTATTTATGCACTAAGTCTCTTTATTTTTTCTTTCTAGGGCAAGGTCCTCAATGTATTTTGATGATAAAGTGTGTAGTGGTACAAGGTGGCTTCAAGCTGTAGGATAGCATGGTGAATGCTGTTATAGGATATAGTTTTGTGGCGATCTGCTATGCTTTGTATTATTAAACACAGGCTTATTATAGTATATGTTTTGGGTGCTCAAAAGAACCACCTCAATCAAAAGAACCATCTCATTGAGACGGGTTTTAAGTACCACAATATATGTTTTGGTTGAGAAATAAGATAATTATTTTTCTGTTACGCACTCTTAACTAAATGCCTTAAATACTATAAAGCCAGGCACTCTATGTGCGTTGTTGTAAAGAGAGGACTTATGCGTCAGTGAACCTTGTTATACATAGGCTCATTGGTATAGGAGAAGTTATCATTTAAAGCTACAAAAAGTTGTTGATTGAAATTGTCTTTGAACTCGGGTGAACTGAAACAAGCAGAATGGGTATATTTAATACAAAGTACAGTCACAACAATCCACAATACCATTTTTATGTAAAAAGTATTGAATACAGTTATAATTGAATTAGCGAGCATGGAAATTGAGCCATTTCTTTATAGCTCGAAATAACATCCTAGATACTTGTTTAAAATATTTATAAGTCTGTCTGCGAAAGATTTTGGCACATCATACATTTGTATTCACATACTAGGTCATTATCATCGGTAATAAGAAACTACTTAAATCAATATCAGGGCTTTATAGAACACATCTGTCTGCCCTTAAGAATTTCAAATGAGTTATGGTCGTCTGGCTATGTCTTCTGTTCAATACTTTCACTTGTAGACGATCAAAAATGCAACTAAATATGCAAACGTCAATGTTTTATTTGCATTCAACAACAAATGAAACTTTACACTCTTCTATCACATGATGCCATGTTATGATCGCCATAACAACTTATCGTATATATGGAAATAGTTTGAAGTTTGGGAGGTTTGCTGAACATTTTAACGTATTTTTGCAATGAGTCTAATAAGTTCATTAATAGACAAACGTTAGATTCTATTTATCATATGACATTGAAAGGGGTACTTTCATCTGTGCCCACGCATGGATGTTCTTCAAACTTTGCATATTGATAACTCATTATATACAAACTATGAAAATGTATTTATCGAATTAGATAGTTAAAAATAAGGCTTGGGAAGCAACCCTGACGTACTCCACCTTTGAGGTGGTACCTGTCTTTAAATTTCCATGTCCTAAATCTATAGTTTTGTTTATTTCTATGATTTGTCATCAAGATTGAATCCAAAATACCATAGACATTATTTTAATACCACGAAACTATTTGGATAAATTATGGTTTACGTTTTCAGAAGAAGTGATTGAAAAATTTTAATATTTTTTTTTCAAAAATTTACAAAACATTCAACATTTAGTTCAAAAGAATGATATGTTCTTGTCTTTGTCAAGATATCATATTATCACAAAAACATACCATATAAATACTGCTGATCTGCGCCAAATATCATGAAAATCCAAAACTGGTAACTTCGTCATTTCCTACCTCTTATGGGTATAGGTCAATTTTAGCAAAATCAATTATTTAGTTCAGATCAATCAATAACTCGACATAAGGAGGTTGTTTTTTAATCTACTTCCACTTTTCTTAAAGAAAGACATGTTTAGACAATTTTAAATGATTCAATGGTCAGAAACGCTGAAGGTCATGGCCCTGTGTCATGGCACTATGGGGCCAAGACAATGTGTATCACTTCCTCAAGTCCTGCATGATATTGTTTAAGAAACATTATATCCTAACAATAAACATGTGAAAACAAGGAGACTTAATATTTCCTTTACATCCCAACTGAACTAGAGGAACCACATTTTGGTGCCGTGACCAGGATAACGTGTAACAGAGTCATATCAAAGGTATCATAAAACAGTGTTCTACATGAATAAGTGAGGTTCAGAAACAAAACTGTATGCCTAGAATATACAGCCAGCTAAAGTATAAATGTTGCTATTTGATGGAAATCAGCACCAGTTTCACAAAACAGAATGAACAGAGAGGATTTAAGCATTAAAATTAGCAATACCTTTGAAGCCAAGAGTTATTTGTTACCAAAATGGTTAATTTTAACCAAAAGGTTTGACAGGGGGGTATTTTTGTGAAGCAGGTTTATTAATGAGTCTTACAATTATAAAATCATAGATATAAGGTTCTTCTCCTGTATGAACTGACTTGTCATAAGGTTTCTCTTCTGTATGAATTAAAATTATTAATACATGTTATGTTACATATTAAGTGTAACATTGGCTAGATGTAGTTTTAATGTTAGAAACTAGATGTGTTAAGTACAGTTGTCAACATATTGTATCATTTTGGCTAATATTATTGTGTAAGCACCTCATTAAATAAGAATCGTGGCACTTAATATCAAAGAATATCGTTTTTTTCTATTTCCAATCCATAATAGGGGATAATACTGAACATATCAACTTCTACCAATAAACGTACTAGCATGATGATTCAAACTAAGCAAGTATTCAAGTATGTTTTACACTGAAACATAAGTAGTGTATTTTTTACATTTCGATGAATTAGGGCCATGTCTTTACATCAAGTTAGAAGATATGTTACCGGTCCTTGAATTTCATGAAATTTGGTCTACATATTCTAAACATATATGGATAGTTTATATGTTGAAATGGTATCTTGACAAAGACTGCAACCTGTAAAAATGTTGATTCAAAATTTGACTGAATACAAAATATGCAGTCGAAAATTGGGGTACCATGCTATAAAAATGAATGCCCACCCAATACTCTAATACATACAAAGCCATTTTAAGTAACAGCAAACTTATCAATGATATAGCTATTTAATAAAACATTTCTCCGCCCGTTACATGATATGTCAATTACTTTAGAAATGATTATAACTGGGTACCCTAAGGTTTATAGTGATATCATTCATGGCGTCATAAATTAGCAATGGAATTGCATAAAAACTCAAACGCACCATAAATATTAAAGTTATGCCCCAGACAATTAAATAACATAATATTTTCAAAATCCAAGCGTGGGCAGACTCCCATGTTAATTTCCCATACCATGCAAGAGCCCATTTCAATTAAATCGCATTTTCGGCGTGAAAATGTTTACCTTTTGTCAATAATATGCACGCAACGTTGTTATGGACGTCACTATATAACGTTACTAATTATGTAAACCGCTACAGTGGCTTATCCATTTAATACATTACTTTATTTCACTCCCTGATGCGATGTCATATAATAATCATATTTGATTCTAGGAATTGCCTTACCTGACATACTATAGGATAAAGATCTTCTGATATAAACTGGCCATCTAAGCCCAGGAGGAACACACACAGAAGGCTGACAATACAACCAAATATCACAATGCTGTTTATATGTGGCTGTGAGTATGCGATGCATCTGAAATTGTAATTCACACTATCAATAGTCCTGTTAACGATACGTCTAGCATTTTATGCTAGGAAAACCAAACTGTATTCATGATAGCTTGAACTTCTTTATATAAAAGCATTAGGTCATTTAAGAATGACCACTAATTACAAAATCTATCCATCTTTTTCTCTTGCATCTGGTTATAAATTCTAGCATGGGTATCACAAAAACTTACTGGTTCGAGTTTGATTTGGGGTTTTCAAGCTACATATCTAGAGCTTAAAAAACTTTACCCTTGCAAATGTTTAAGAGATACACTGAAAATGTATTAGGTGTGAAAATACAACAGATATAAAATAGCAGTTATGGGATAGTTACCTTCAACCTGCTTTCTTTCATTTAAACACTCGTATTAACATTAGAAACACTTCAGAAAAATGGGATAAACTGACATTTTCAGTGGTGTATTCGTACTATAAATAAAACCTAAACAAATAGTATTTATCTCATACTTGATTATCTTAAAACATGAATTTTCCATAATTTGAGTGGCGAGGTAATATTGTACGATTGTTCATGAAAAATGCATTGTAAATAACGATATACTGAATGAAGAGATTAAGGCCTTTACTTACTTTGTAGATATTGTTAGTATGATGTATCTGATTATAACAAAATGAGCAGATATATATCACCATTGATGAGGAACAAAACATGAAAAAAGCAGGAAGTTGCAAAATCCAAAATATAAGTAGCAGTCATCTGGTTATCTTTCAAGTTATTTAAAGTAATTAAAAATCTCATGATCATAACTATTATATCCACAGTACACCTAGTAGCAAACTATAAATGTAACAGAAGCCTAAGGCGATGCCTCTATAAAGATTCATTGATCGCCTAAAGGCAAGGGAATCGACTGAGAGTTTTATTAGATAAAATGACCTACATGCACACGCTTTTTAGGACAGGGCAAGAGAGATTGATGAAGCTAGTAGTCAGCCAGATAATGTTTCTAACTTCTATGAACTGTTACCAACTTCTATCGACTGTTAACGTCGGCTTCTCTAGTTTGAAACCTTGGCTTTCCATTTACTTACGTAGAGATTATTTTCCCTCCACAGCTGATGCAATAAGGAAAGTTATCAGATACTGACACAAGTATGAACACACTACGTTAGTAAAATGCTGAGGCGAAGCTACCCAGGGACAGTGTGATAAGACAAGAGGTTTGATTGAAAACTTAAAGTAATTTTACCTTTTTTATCTGCAAGCATGGTTGTTAAAATTCATTGGGATGCAACTTATTATGTACCCATAAAAAAGATGACACGTTTCTTATCCATACCCAAAACAACAACCTGGAAAGTATTATGTAGTCCATTTATCAAATGAGATCCCTTTTGAAAACTATTTGAATTTAGGGAGATATAGACACAATTGATCTTGTATTTTTTTCAAAGCATGCATGTATTCAGGGGGTGTATGTGTATGTGGGGGGGGGGGGGGGGGGTAGGGGGACTGAACCCCCTTGAAAATCACAAGTGGCTATAGGTTTCCTTCGGGATACTGGTACGGACCTTTTCTCGTGAAACAATTGGACTCCATATGTGAAATTGCTTCTTAAGGGAGTCAGTACTGCCCACTCTATGTTGATGACTGATAAAAATTAGTGTCAGGACCCCTATGATTGAATTTTCTAGATCCGCGCATGCAAAGTGCTATATGGTGTAAAGGATATTCAAATGGTCAAGGTCTCAAGAAATTGGTACATGTAGAATTGTTGATCAGTGCGGATAAGTGTGATGTATGATAAATACCAAAATCTTATGGTGGGCCATATGTTGTTTAAAATTAATACAGTAAAACCTGTGTAAAACGGCCACTCAGAATTAGACAAAACAAAGATCTTAAAGACAAATGGTAGCTTAATGAAGGTCAAAAATATTGCAGAATGCTCCCCTTGGAGCATTCTGCAATATCTTTGACCTGCATTAAGTAATAATTGGTCTTGAAAATCAATTTGTGGTCTTTATGAGAGTGGCCGTTTTACACAGGTTTACTGTATATTGGCGCAAAATACCTCCTGTTTTTATTGACGATGTTAAATATGAGACAACAAACGCCAGCCATTATTCCAGTAGCTGCCAGTCCACACATGGATAATCAAATAGCAAAAAATAGCAATAGCAAAAAATACCTCCTGTTTTTATTGATGATGTTAAATATGAGGCAACAAACACCAGCCATTATTCCAATGGCTGCCAGTCCACACATGGATAAAAATAATCCCATTGAAAGGTGTCGTAGCACAGGCTTTTCTTCCGTACGATCTGGGGGTGGGTGACCATCTGCAAGATGAAAAGTAGAAGTACGTGGTAATATTCCAAAACTATTAAACGGTAAGTATATAGAGGATCTTACATGAGCGCTCATGTTTTATTGAATTTATTAAACGAGTTGAGGAAAAGAGATAAAATGCGAGGCTTGCCGAGCAATTAATCTCTTTTTTTTGCAACGAGGTTTGACAAATTCAATAAAACAGGAGCACGAATGTTAGAATCTATTTATCACGTGACATTAAAATTAATTAAAATCGCATGTTTGGCGCGAAAACATCAAGATTTTTTCCACTTTAACGCAACGTTATAATAGACGTCTTTACGCTATGATACGAAATCTAGGGGTTTATCAATTTTATTGAATGACGTTATTTCACTCCCAACCGCGACGTCGGGTGATGATTAATGTTATTTAACAATGGGCATCGACAAGGGAAACTTGTTTTTGCTGCTTTCAAACAACAAAACCGCAGACAAGTCTGCATGGCAGTGCAGCCTGATTAGCACCTTTGTTATTTACCATCTGGAAAAATGGCATCTAAACTTTATACATACATATATTTGATATTCTAGCTAGTCTATGTAGCTGACCAGGCTGGGTTGTATCTTACCTTTTCACAAACCCCAAAGATAGAATTTCTCAAGCCGTGACCGATATATTTGAGTGTTCTATATTCTCATCCCTTCAAAACTTAATGTTTTCCAAAAGCCATGACTCCCCTGTTGTGTCACGCAAGTAGCTCATTTACAACATATTAAATTTGTCTCAATTTTACTTTGTCTATAGGCCATTCAATCACCATGGGAAACCAATGAGGAGAACTCATTAACACAAGAAACGTAGATGCTAGGAATGATGCTTTGTTTCAGTAGATTCTTTCTCACAACGGTTTGCTTTGGACCAGGTGACTTTAATTGATTAGTTTAGATTAAGATTTATGTCTTAGTTTGATTATTTACTTCTACCCAGAACTTAAATGAGCTAGCTGGCTTATATGATCATTCTACGTGCCACACGTGTGACAAAAGAAGATTCAGGCAAGCTTGCGCATTCATACAGTCTCACCAGAACCATCGCTACATGTACAGGTATATATAAGCATTTTATGAAAATTAATTGCTGTGAGTGTGAAAATAAGTACACTATGCTTGCATGGGTTCAAGTGATACAAAAAATGATGAAAATGAAAGTTCAAAACAATTGTAATCGTAGTCATTTTATTATATTCCAATCCTTTTGGACTTTTTTATTTGCTGCATTCATTATAAGATGGCGCTTTTGGGCATGCGAGTTTTTACACGTCCCATGAACAGACTCAATTAAGGCAAGTCTGCTGTCTTCAAATTTTGCAATTTCAGTATATTTCGAGCGGATATTTTTCAGATTCATGACTCTTTACTCCCTCTCTAGATAGAGCTTTGAGTTTTTTAATATATGGAACAGAATACCACAGATAACACAAGATAAGCTAGGTAGGTACTTTGCTTGATTGAGCTATGTTATTGTTTATCAAAATCTTAGTCAAACTTAGCTTATCTGCAAAATAATAAATACACATCATATCATTTGTGATAAGAAAAAGAAAAAATATAATTTCATAGATAAAATACTTATAAGAAGTTTTGAAGAAGACAAATTAAATTGAATCAACATACCTGGCCATTTTTCGTTGTTTGTCCAAGTAAGATTGTCTGAGTTTGAATCATAGTATCCCAGGTTGTAGTAAGTTCCATCTGAAATAAGAGGAAACTCTAAGTGTACCTTGACAGTTACGATTGACTCCAACCAAATCTGATATAGTAGCGTCATATAATCGCTTGGAAAGAACAATAGCAGGAAATTTGCAAAATATGAAAGTTGTGCAAAATTGCACAACTTTCATAATTTGCATATTCCTGGAACTATAGCAGCAAAATAGACATACCACATGCACCTGAAGACATTTAAGCACACACTTAGCTCTGCATTGGATTTGTAAACACTATTCTGGAATTTCGCTGCATAATTGTATGTGATGGCGAATTTAGATATATATAAAGAATACCAGTGATTTAGCCATTTTGAATATCTTATAGTAGTGTAGAAAATAGCAATATTGTCGAGAAATGCGATCAAGTTTGAATCTTTTAAATGTTATTTTTCAGTGTTATTGAAGCCTTGAAGAGAACACTGAAGGGAGAGGTATGCATGTTAAAGTAAGAAAGACGGCAAAGATCACGAAACGATACAATCAAGTACCACACTTGACCCAGGATACCACATGGAAAAGTAATAAAACTTCAATAATCGTCAATAAATAAAGCCCACAGTCTATTTACAATCTTAGGTGGCTTCAGCTGCTGTCTGTTCTAAGGCAGTGGTTACGATGTTGATTTATTGTTAATTGCTGCTCCCATTGTATGTGGGGATATTTGTGTTTGGTCTTTGTTTTATTATGTTCTCCTTAGTGTCCTTTCTATTTTTGAAATCATCTCGTAGTGGAAGAGAGAGCTAGTTGCTTTACTTTGTATAATATTCATTTATTTCCATAAGGAACAATGTTAAACACATATGATAATTTTACACTTAATTCAAAATTTCGGCCAAAGGGCTTTATCAAGAAAAGACATGCACTTCAATATTAACTACATAGTCTCTATTCCACCATTTAGACAAAAATGGTGGAACAGAGACTATGTAGAGACATTGTATATTTTCAATTTCTTTTAAAGTTAGCTAAATTTCTATCAAACATTCGTAGAACATTTTCTCTACATGCATCAATAACATTTATATTTGTTCATAATCTTGACTTTTGACAATTTGGGGCATCTAAAAACAGAATGTCACCTAACCCAGTGCTTGGTACGTGAGAGCTAATGCAGTTTCCATTAAAGTAAGAAAGAAGGCAAAGATCAAGAATCGATACAATCAAATACCACACCTGGCCCAGGAAACCACATTGAAAAGTTACTCTTTAACTTCATGGACTTGGAGTTTACGAGATTCGGCTGTAGATTTAAACACTCAGTGGTTGTGGCTGCTGTCTGTTCAAAATCAGTGGTTGATATTCACAAGGTATCGTATTCTTCCTTTTGGTTTGGTAAAATAAACTTGCCCGTCACTATAGTGTAGATTATATTTTCTTGTCCTTTGTGATCATGGGTTTCATTGTGGAACTTTGAAACTATTAGAGGGTCACTGATGAAGCCTAAATGGCCAAAACTAGCAAGTCTGGCCCAGACAATTTGCACACTCCAGTTTTAGTCCTTTGGTGCATTCTTTGCCTCCAGAGGATAACCTTTTTAAGAACATATAGGGGATTATTCATTGTATATATCAAGGGGTCACTGGTTATAATTTACAATTAAAATAGTATTTTCCCCCCTGAAGATTGTCTTTGCCGTAGCAAGCAGTGTATACCCTGACGAAATGCTGCGTAATTCATCTGGGTTTCTATTGTATGCAAAAGTATTCGTTTATGAGTCACCAGTATACATGGGATACTGAAACATGGGATCCAGTAAAATTTTCCACCGACATATCTAAATTACAAACACACTTCGATTGAAAAATAATATATAAACAGCTAGCAACAATAAATAATCTTACTGATCATTTGCTCTATCTTTGTCCATGCTATACGATCACCCTGGGAAGAAAACGCTACATTGCCCTGAAAATGTAAAGAAGATAAAAACTTTCACAATTAAAGGGAAAAAGAAAAGAGATTGTCCGCATATCAAACTCCAGAGCTGATGACTAATCCCATAAAAAAATCACAGGTTTATACAGAAATAAAAAACTGGGAATTCTGGACCTGATTTTATTTTTCTCATTCTATCTAAAGCCATATGAGTAGCGCAGTGGCTCAGTGGCAGAGTGTAAAACTTGAGATTGAGGAAATGGGAGGCACTGTGTTGTGCCCTTGAACAAGTCACTTTATCTTCCGTTTAGTACTGATTTAACGGAGGAAGACTGGAAATAATCCCAACAGGACTGAAAATACGTTGACGTGGGTTCTTATTCGAAGTGGATAATTACCTTGTTTAAAATTGATCAGTTTATCTCTTCTTAAAAGAGGAGAGATGTTATCCATACCACTACGCATACATACGTAGTGGTATTGATAACGTCTGAGTGTCCCAGATTGAAACTGGGACGCTGGGACATTACCAATTCGTGCTACACGGCGTTTTGTACGCTGTTGTTTATAAAAACACAAGTCAGTGCCATTCACATTGCTCATTGTTAGCAGGAGATGATTGATATAAGCAGATCAGATCCTGTCACTAGTTTGTATATCAATGTATTATTGACACATGCTTTGTATTTTCGAAATAAAATATTGTTTAAACTAAAAGAGGATCATTTTTATAAGATGTGTAGAAGAATGCATGCGCAAAACGACACAGGATTTACATCTTTCATGGTGTAACTGACTGACCGATGACTGGAATTTGGTTGCAGACTAGTCTGTACCTAAACAATTCTTGGTAAGAATCGGTACATACCGAGACACCTAAGAATCTTGTAGAATTCATCGCAGAGTATATTTCTTGAGTGATTTCAGAATTGGAGTAGTTGAAGTCTTCAATTTTCATTCCTCTCTCTGTGAGCCTGCAAGTAAACAAATGCTTTTAGAATCAGTTTTGGAGCCCCCAGGGGTTTTCGGGATATGGGGAGAATTGCTTTTTATTTTCAGGGAGCTGGGGAGCACTGGTAATTAGTTTTAGAGATTTGTGGAGCATACACTCGCATTGTGGTGAACATTTATATTCCACACGAAGAGTCACTTTGATAGCCATTGGATTATTTGAAGTCTGTGTTATTTTCTGGTTTATTTATTGTCTGTATTAATCAATTAATTAGGATTGATAGAGCGCTATCTCAGAAACTTAGCTTCTCGCCAAGTTTCCCTGACTTCATGACATTTCGAATTGTTCCAAGTTTATGGTTTCAGCGAGTCGCAATATCACTTTATCTGATGGAAAACTAGTGTATCTACAGTTTATTACCCAAAGCAGGAGCTATTATAACTCTTTCCTTGCTAGCAGCGACTTTGTCCTTTGGAAACAGTTAGGACCCAGATCAGGACTGACAAAAGGTCGTTCTTGATTTGGATCCCAACCGTTTGACACTCTGATAACGTTCCTGAAATAATATTTTAAAGCAGATAATTTTGAAAAAAAGTCAGCAGACGACAACAAAAGAATGAAAAATTGTTCAGCATGCAAAGAGTAAATAAAAAGTAAGTGTCAAACTTTCTTTGAAATCAGGACTGACATAACGTTGATCCTGATCTGGGTCGAAGCCATTTGACACTCAGAGTGAACCATTCTCCAAATGTCACTTTCTTGTTTCTTTGAACATCATGGTCTTGTTAACATTGTAGAAAGATGCGTTCTTTGTATTTTTTTTAAAGAAATCAATAGCGGAATAGATCACAATTGCTATTTCCTTTTTAAATTAAATTTTAACGCAAGCTTACGTCGATATATTACCATACGTTTGTTTAACTACATTAACAGAGTTAATACCAGCTTGGTTTTCTGAGATGGATCAGTCCATAAGAAAATGAAACTTATCAAATATGAACAAAATCAATCTGTAAACGTGCATATTCAGCTACCAAGAGAGCTGCCTGGGCGGATCCAGAGGGGGTGGTGTCCAGACCCCCTGGAAAATCACACATTGCTATATTTTTCCTTAGAAATACTGGTATGGACTGAGCATGAAATTTCAAGTGCTCATGAAAGGTAAAATGGTGAAAAATAAAGATTTTTCTTTGTTTTAAACTTTCAGATGTTGTACTTATCCTGCTAATAAATGTTATAATGTCAACAATTAACATTTATGAGCAGGATAACTTTCATGCTTAGTTGTAATGAGCATGTAATAAGTTTTATAACGACTGGACCAGAAGTTGATATACCTGTCACGGTTCAAAAAGAACTTATTATGGGCTAAAAATAGCATTCATGTTTCGCCGAATTAAGTACTTACTTTTCCGAAGTCTTGTTTAATGCTAGCGCTAGGGCCCAAACGGCATCATATGCTAGCGGTGCCTCTGGGTAGCCTCCCACCTGACTCGTATCTGAAACATTCAATCGTTCATCCAATCGCTCTTGAAATCTTTGAGCAGTCTGAAAAATACAGAATTTCACCCTTTTCATTCTGGATACCAGTAAACAGGTAGTTTGGCAAACAGTGAAGACCCAGATGAAATGCCGCATAGGGCGGCATTTCACCAGGGTCTGCACTGTTTGCTAAGATAAAAACGAATCTTCAGGGACAGAAATACATAATTTTATACTAAAGATTGACCAGCAAACTCTTAAAATACAAAATAGACAACTGAAGCCTTATTGTATGTTAAGTGCACAACAGGTGCACAACAGGTGCACTTTTTGTAACCTTAAGTTCAGACTCCACGGTAGGTTCATAAATGAGCCGTGACATGAGATTTCCAACAATGTTGTATGTGCGATCAGCAAAGCCTCAGATCAGCCTGCGCATATGCGCAGTCTGATCAGAGCCTTTGCTAGTCGCTTGAACATTCAATGACTGTTAAGCTACTGAACGAACATCATTTGGAGGTTCTAAGATTAATAGGAGGCTTCACAGGCTCGTCTCAGTCTACACTTGTCAAAGTGTCACATTGTTGGAAATCACATGTCGTGGCTCAAATAATCCGACAAAGAAGATTTTGGTAGCTACCGCAACAGCGAGAAGCCAAGGCTCAGACAAGACTGTACATCCGCTGGTGAGTTTTTCAACCAAACCTTACTCTGACTGTAGCTCATGCAGCAGTTTCTTGGCCACCAATCCAGCTCATTCATCGCATAATATCAATACTGTGTTATGAAGAAGAGGGAACTGTTTCATATCAATGAAATGGATCTTAAATTCAGCAAAATCGTTATTTTATCAAACCATTTTTTTAGAGTTCGATGGCCTTGACGTTTACCATTGACATACCTTTACAGTGTGCCCTGGTACATATCTGTGTTGAAGTTGAAGTGCCCTGGAACATAAACTAATTCTAGAATCTGAGTTGAAGTTGAAAAATGTCATTTTCTTAATTACAAACCATTTTAAACTGTCAAGCAAACTATTCTCTTAATAACAGTGTCGAAAAGTTTAATGAGTGTCTCATCGAAAAGCATTGCCCGATTTCTAAGTTTTGCTACAGAAAGTTTAATCCGACTGTTTTATGCGATGAAGGAGCTGGATTGATGGCCGTGAGTCTGGTCCCAAAACAATATTGTTGAAGATAATAAGTGTAAGGGTTTTGTCATGTCATGGCGGAAAAGATTTGTGTTGTTATATACAGTAAAACCTGTCTAAAACGAACACTCTCAAAAAGATCAAAAATTGATTTTCAAGACAAATTATTGCTTTATGCAGGTCAAAAATATTGCAGAATGTAAGGGGAGCATTCTGCAATACTTTCAACCTTCATTAAGCTACCATTTGCCACTAAGACCTTTGTTTTGTTTTTTAGTGAGTGGCCGCTCAAGACAGGTTTTACTGTAGGTTTTGGTAGAGTTCCACTTGCTTTAAGACGGAACTGTAGTAGGCATAGAAATGAAACTTGGGGTCATTTTAGATTAAGCCTGAATACGACCAATTAAAAGTCTAGACGTTTGACAAAAGACGGTTTGACCAAGAATGACATGTTCAGTAATTTTCGTAATCTATCACAAGAAATGTCACGATAGGAACACGCGTAACAAATTATCAGTTTTAAAGATTTTGAATACGCCATACTTCTAGGGTGCTGAATATTCATGCATTCCATCCGAGTTATTGATACAAGGGTTGCTGAAGTTGGTCTCTGATCATATTGCCTCTCGGACAATAGTCAAGGTTCGTTAACTTGAAATTCAGGGAACAAAAATGTTAATTCGGAGAACTTTGAGTGGTTCGAGGTACTTCGACCTACCAGCGTTCAATGTATCGATGCTTTATTGTACGGACATGCACTTCCTCAGTAAACATCTTAAAGCGAGACATAACAAAGTAAGTAAGGGTGCACAGATCAGGAATCGATACAATCCAGTACCACACCTGACCCAGGATACCAATTGGAAAGTGACAAACTCACAGTAAACACCACAAACGAGAGCCAAGATGTCAGCCCTTTCCAAGCAGGTGACCATAAAGCACATATAAACAGACGCGCACTAAAACAAGGACCGAACACAAGAGCCTTCTTTAAACTCCAGCGGGGCTAGAAGTCTCAAATTTGGACCGAGTCTTGTCAACATCAATACTTGGCGTATGCGAGCAGTGAAGGCTTTGGCGAGTCTGTGCATTTGCGCAGACTTGTCTGAGCCTTCGTTGCTCCACAATGCGATAAGTACCACAATCTCATGCGTTGTTTTATTAATGAGCTTTTAATTCAGCCCTGTTACGCCCCCAAACTGCAGCACAGTACGATTGAAACGTCGCTGAAAAACTAAAAGAGACGTGACATCTGAGCCAAAATAACAAGCACCAGAAAGACTTTCGTGGCAAAACAGAAACCAAATTAGTAACTTCGTGTCAATTAATTCGCCCTGTCGTGATTGCATCATCAGATATAATGGACATCCTGTGTTTCTGTCAAACCAGATGATAAGAAACGGAAACGCTAAAACGAATAAGAGCTATAACACGCCGAACCTATACATACATGGCTATACATGTATTATATAGAGACTATGAACGAGATATTTCTTTGCATTGTTTTTTCTCCTCGTAGCAGATCGTTTTTGAATTTCTTTTAAAATTTCCAGTAGATTAAGCATATGAGTTTTGGTGTAGTATCAAAATGCAAGACGGCAGTGTCAAGCCTCCTGAGCCTCAATGACGTCCCATTAACCCTTAAAGCGTCACCTATATTTTGCAGCAGACGACAATTTAAAATTTTCAAAAATAACGAATAAGTCATGATATTTCATGAGAATCGTCTGCTGGCAGACGGATCTCATGAAATATCATACCTTATTTTTTCGAAAATTGGGAACGATGTCTCAAAATACGTCGTCTGCTGCAATTGTGATTAGCGCTTTAAGGGTTAATCGATGGGTTGGTTCCTGATGCTTGTTTTTGGTTGGGCCAACCGTGTTCAACTCATAGTATTTTACCCTTGTCTGTGGTTGATGAGACATTTTATTTGTTTTCTCAGAATTTGTTTCATTTGATTCCATGTGATGATACATTGATTAAGTTGGGAAGCCATGAGAGCTAAACATTTTATATTTCAACAACAGCATTATATCTAGTGCATGGCGAAGAGCTGGTCGTGTCATTTTAGTGCTGTGAAACTATGAGACAGTACACACAGGTAATTTACACAGAAAGGGCTATCTTAGACGGTGCTACCCTTCAGATTGCAAACATAGTCAACTATAAATGTCATACTTCAAAAGGATTGCAACAAGAGGGTGGCAATAAAGTGTAATATCTCTAGTGAAGAGGATTTGATCCAGTGCATTATAAAAACAACATGTTGACTCCACGTCTAGCGAAAACTCGAACCAGACTTGCCATTCGCCCAGTTTGATCAGGGTCTTTGCTAGGTGCCCATTTTGGTGGCTAAGCATTCGTCCTGCTGCCATCAGACTGTACAGGCTGCTCCAAGTCACTGCTGGGTGCAAAGTCAACTTTGTTTTAGGCTCATTTCTTAGTTGAGCGCACTGTCCTGAAACTCTTAATCTGGATTCAACAGGTGGTCTATGGTTCTGTTGATTATGGCTTATCATGGTCGTATTCTCTTTCCCTTGCATTTGTTCCGTAGGGACAGTTAAGCAATCTTTCAGCGTATAATTGTGATTATTTACTTATCCATCAGTTTAAACATGTGTTTTGGGTGCTCAAAAAAACCGTCTCATTGAGACGGTTTTTAAGTTCGCACAACATATGTTTTGGTAGAGAAATAGGAAAATAATATTTTAGTTACACACTCTTATCTTGGGTCTGTGTTCATGTCTACGTTTATATACTCCTTTAACCGAATGGAATTTCCCACTCATATCAATTGGACCAACCCATTTATATTCTTCATTTGTATTCAAATAAATGATTCTTCACGCAAACAGTGGAGACCTTGATCAGACGCCTCTTCGGCGCTTGATCTGGGTCTGTATAAAAAGGACGCTAGACTTATAGAGTTACCATTACAAAATGCATATCTCTTGTCCCCTAGCTTCTATTGACATGATTAAGGGTTCTTTGTTAGTACCACCGATTCTAATGTTTGATTATTTCAGCAAACGGTGCATACCCATCTAGGTCCACATTGCTTGTCACAGTAGCAATACAAGACATGGCAAGTCAAACATAAACTGAATGACTGATTTCATAGGAGTGACTTCTTGTCCAGAACAGACTGCTATTTTTTATCAGATAGAACAAAACGGTAAAGAGACAGCGGGTTGAAGCAGTAAAAGAAAGCTTTCTCTTCAATAGATTCACACAAAATACATGCAAAAAGGGTTGAAACGTTCGTTTTTTCTTATTTCTTAACCAAAATATGTTGCGGGTACTTAAAAGAACCGCCTCAGTGAGAGATGGTTCTTTTAAACACACAAACACATGTTGAAATTGATGGGTAAGAAAAATTACAAATTTACGCTCAAAAAGTCCTTAGTTGGATCTATGATGGATGTTGACCTTTTTACAATCATTTCCAGGACACTACTCACATATTCATATTGATTCTTGTTCAATTATGAGATAATAGAGCGCACTATTAAGGCCGAAGACACATGAAAAAGGACAAAAGTAATGGCTGAGACTAAGAGCAGCATCAGCAGAACACACAATCGCTTGCAGGACTAAGTCGTTTGTCGTCATCAAAGCAAATTGCACAAATTGGAAAAGAATAATTGGGCAATTAAAGTAATTAATGATAACCGAATTATTCAATCATAGCAGAAGTTGACCTTTATCAATTTATGCACAGCGTCTTCAAAAAGTACAGTGGAAAATAGTGTAGATTCAAGGATTCAGAAGGCAGAACTCAATATGGTCTGTCCAATTCATTTGCTTTAACACTGTCAGTTTTAAGCTGAATTAAATAAGCCTGCAGCCCCTTACAATCATTTTGTATTGTCCCAATATAGGATGAAAACAAATGCAAAAGCATTGAAAACCATTACCCCAAATGTAACCAGCGATAAGATTGGTATTATGTAGCGCAGTTGAAAACTTTCGGACATTCTGCCATTGGTCAAAATTTGATAAGTTAAAAACGATGACCACCAGAGGATGGGGCCAATTTCACCAATGAATATATAGCGAAAGCATTAAAATAAATACAACTACTGGGCCTATTTTCAAATAGTTTGGCACAAATGGTCATCTGTTGACGCTATACCAAGATTGCTCAAATAATTTGATCCGCCAAAAACATGGCTGGCTGGTCAGCTATTGATCAGATTTGATTCAGTGTTGGTTAATTTCCATTGAGGTTCTCATCCTTTTTATTTCCGGATTGCCCACTAACTAGTGTTACATATCAAACGCCCACATATATCCTACTAAACAGTGTCACATATCATAAACCAAATATATCCTACTAACCAGTGCCACATATCAATCGCACACATATATCCTACTAAACAGTGTCGCATACCATAAACCAAATATATCCTACTAACCAGTGCCACATATCAAACGCACACACATATATCCTACTAAACAGTGTCACATATCATTAACCAAATATATCCTACTAACGAGTGCCACATATCAAACGCCCACAGATACCTTACTAAACAGTGTCACATATCAAAATCCAACATATATCCTACTAATCAGTGTCACATATAAAAAGCCCATATATATCCTACTAACCAATGCCACGTATCAAAAGCCCACATATATCCTACTGACCAGTGCCATATATCATAAGCCTACAGATACCCTACAAAGATACCCTACTAACCAGTGCCACATATCAAAAAACACATATATCCTACAGATCTGTGCCACATATCAAAAACCCACAGATACCCTACTAACCAGTGCCACATATCATAAACTCCCAGATACCCTACTGACCAGCGCCACATATCAAAAACACACAAAGAGGAGCAATGTAGCCCAAATGGTAGGGTGCTGGAATCGCGAAAATGAGGTCGCCGGTTGATATTCCACTGTCGGCGCGATATTGTGCCCTTGACTAAGAGCAAGTGAGCAAGACCAGTAAATGCCACAATCACAAATCACATATCAATCTATGGCACCATGAGGAAGACACATTAGACGACAAGCAAACAAAGACATACACAAAAAAGCAAGCATATATCTACAATAAAAGTGGACATGGGGCGAATTACTTTGGAAAGTAATGCATTGAATTAGCGTTACTTGCCAAAAACTGTGCATTGAATTAGCATTACCATTACTGGATTTTGAAAAAGTAATGCATTTGATTAGCACTATTTAAGAAAGTAATGCATTATATTTAGCCTTACTTTCATTTATGTGAAACAGAATCATACATTAAAAAGCATAAAATTGTAAAGTTCACATATAAATGAATATCCCACATCAACCAATGGTTACAATGAATGTACACATTATGCACTGATTTTCGTATTTTTATCAGTTACATTTTTTTTAAATTTCACAATTTATGAAAATTGGAGGAAACACGACTCAGAAATGATTTGTTACTGTAGCAACCGCAACTCTTATTTCAAGTGATCATAATTCATTGAATATTATGGCACTGGAAAGATCTCAATGCTTATTAGAAAGTATATTTTATGGGAAGAAAATAAATTATAAACATTTGAAGCTTCCTGCGCAAGCTTTATCTTAATCTCTTATCTCTTGTGCATGTCAACGGATTTATGACCCCAATAAATTTACCCTGTAGCAAAACTGGTCAACTAGACACACTGTCAGTGGTAAAGTGTCAAAATGTGTGAACAGTACAATTGTGTGATAATTACCCTATTCCAATGATTGTATTGTGGCCAAAACATTGTTTCTAAAGTAATATGGAATGTTACAAAATTTGCACCATCTTAAAAGTCATTTAATTGGCTTTAATATAATGTATAAATAAATGCACTTGTAAAGTGGGGTAAAATATCATATATTCAACACTTCCCATGTACATTGTCACTATTCCAGTACTTATATTTCTAGTAACTGTAAGCTGTTTTGCTTTATTGATATATACTCACAACCTTTTCTACCAAGTTTCACAAATCATGTTGCATGTTCATAACCATAGTCAAAGAACAGTCTTTCCAAGCAAACAGAACAAAAGGAAATTTTAAATGGAAATAAATACAAAACTTCATACAGAATTACCCCTTTGGTTGTGGATCTAGCTCTCTACTGTACAGTTTATATCATTATGGTCAAACTTCTGTTAGACAGTAATTCAAAGTAATGCAGTGAATTTTGACAAAATTAATGCATTGAATTAGCATTAACGTAATGCAAAAACTGGTAAATTAATCATTACCTTGAATAACTGGGAAAAAAGAATGCATTATTAATGCATTAGCATGACCGATGAATTCGCCCCTTGTCTGAATAAAAGTAAAGCCACCATCTCTTCCTCTCTGAGATATTTGCAAATCTAGTCAGAATGATGGACCTTTTTTAACCTTTAATAACTTTATTCTCCCCGTCAACTGGTATACCGAGGGTCATCCCTCTGCATACCTTACAAACTACAAGTAATATGTTTGCTGCTATATTTGATTATCACACTCGCACCTTTCCTGCACCACTCGTACATGTACTTAGTTGTAGGTGACCAGGTGCCATTCAGGTAGTTGCTATGTAGGGAACTTAAAATAATTGCATTGTTTGTTTGAATGAATGTCTGTAGCACCACACGTTTAATTTTGGATGACTTGTATGGAGCTTTATTATGATACAACTTGAAGCAATATCACACACATAGCCCCCACACATAATAAGAGCAAAAAAAACAACAACAACACATTTCATATATTATATCATAGCTTAGTACTGGTTTGACCCAGAAAAACGTCCTAAATGACTGAAATCTGTTGTCTGGGCCGTAATACACCAATGCAAATAATTAACAAAACAATCGAAGACTAACAGATCCACGAATAACACGCGTGGCATTTTAAAAAACCCAAAGGTCCTCTACTAACCAGCGTCACATTTCAAAGAAATACAGATCCCCTACTAGCCAGTCTCAATCTATGCATCCGCATGTGCCTACTGTAGTCAGTACTGCAGGCATTTAAGAAATGAATTCAAATTTTGTCTGTTCATGCAATCATGAACACTTCGGGTCTCTTGCAAAGTAAGTGAAGCCCTTCGCTTCACGTTAACTTTGCAAGAAACCCGAAGTATTCATTATTCCATTAATAGGCCAAAAATGGATATTTTTTCTAATATTTACATTTAATATTATCTGTCAAGAATCAATTTTTAATTTTCACTTAACTTGGCTGCTTTTCCAGATACTTTGAATTAAATCAGACATAACGGAGGGTTTGGAATAGCCAAAACGCCAAATTTCAGCGCTTAACGTCTTGGCGATACGTGTTCAACGTCACGCGAACGTCAGTAAACAAACAACGTTATTGGTTGGCGTTGACGTTGTTCCGCTCAAATGGCGCGTATGTGGGTTTGGCTTGAAGTGATTTGTTCATGAAGGCTTGAACGGCATCTCAAACGAAAAGGTTTATTTAAAGACTCACAGTGGAAATGTAAATATAAAAACATGAACAACAATTACCCAGCATGCAAAATGTTAAACTTTCAGAATACAGGTCACAGTCATAACAGCAGATATGAAAATATATCAAATTTCTTAATGTATCGATACATTTGCTACGTACGTCGTGCAGCATCTCAGTTGTGTATGTTTATTTGGGCTATCTAATCAGATTTTTCGTCAACTTTACTACATATTTCGTTGTACTGCTTTTTCCCTGTCACCTCAGCCAGGCACCTAGACTGCCCTAATAGGGGGTTTAGCGATGATTGTTAAGGGTTTCTAGAAAAGGTCTGTGGCAAAGGCTACATTTTCTAATGGCAATACCATTGTTATTATTGCTGTACAATCTTATTTATGGTAAAACATGTTTTATATCCCCTGTAACAATAAATCAGAATTCCTCTTCTAGGTTTTATTTCCATTCCAAAGGTTCATGTATAAGCCAAATCAAGAGAAAGCATACCTTGATGTTTGGTAAAAAAGGATACCAATAACAGCCTTCTTAGATACAGAGATCATTTAGAATCATGTCAACTTGGAATATGAAAAAAAACCTAGATAAAACCAAGATGCTTTCTAGTCTAGAATACTAATAGTAAAGCGCACTTGTTAAAGCTGATCTTCACATTATGGAAAAGGGGTTTCCAATGACATAATGTATGTACAGGTTATGTTTTGTGTTGATGATGAAATATACGTGAGCCATTAATACATTGTATTATTATTTTCTCTTCTTAATGGAAACAATGGTATACTGTAAAAATAAGTGTAAGTTAATACAAAAAGCTGCCACCCCCTTTTCTTGCAAACTTCCCTACTAAAACAACGCGCAGCCTTTTAGTAAAGTTAGACACAGACATAAATTTCAACCTCTATCTTTTCTCTATATTCCGTGAACCAGCAAAGGTTCCAAGCATGAAGTTGTCAGTGAAGGATATAATTTACTCATTCTCTGCAGCTCGGATAATAAGAAAGAACGACAAAGGAGACATAATAAAACAAGAATTGCTTACAGTACAGAGCTTAGTTTGTTCTTGATTTATAAAATAATGCAGGAAATTTTACCATCAATATCCATTTTAAAATACAAATAAATCAAGTTAACATGATTATTATGAATTAAAAGTTTAAAGAGTGTTACTGCAATGCTATTATTCACTATTATACGACCCCCTTTACCGGGCTCGTCTTATCTTGTGTTTGACCCGGATACAGGGAAATGAATTTGCTTCCATAAAGACCTATTTGTTTCTTATAAGAGAAATGATTGCTTTCGCGATCTGATACAACATAGATGTCATTTTGGATAAACAAGTCAAATGTTTTGAAAATCGCCCTTCAGCCAATATATTTTTAACCTAGTCTGCGTATCACTGCAGGGCAGTTAGAGCCGTTGTCTCTGTTAGTGTATTAACAACAGAATGCAAAGTTAAGCAGCATCCATAATCAATACCCTGGCCAAAACGCAACGTTGATGTTGGTTGGATAAATATCTATGACCTCAACTCACCCCATGCTCTTTTCAGTGCCAAACATAGGTCAGTAACAATGACTTTCGGGAAGGAATTCTGATTTAGGTCAATACACCAGAAAAGTGAAAAACCAGCGGAATTCTCCATGCATTAAGTTTGCAAACGTCTGAACCATGCTATATAAAAATTATGATCCTTTTTTATATACCATATACCGTTTTTATATACCATATACCGGATTATGCGATTTTGAATATATATTTTGTGGGGGCTCTTGTTTTGATCTACGCATGTCGCAAGCCCGTCGAGTAGACAAAAAACCCACAAAACCCCCACACAACCCCAAACAAAAACAACAACAATAACAAAAATAACACACAACAAATCAAGTGAGTATAGAATATAACCAGGAAATGCCACAACAACATATCAGAGACAAACTAATTCGTTCCCACAAAATATACTGTGAATTTGGAAATTTTCGCGAGAGTTTTATTTTCGCAAAACTTCGCATATGCGAAGTTTCGCGAAAAAAAACCCTCGCGAAATGGAGAACTCATTCTGTCCTTTACTGATATAGGTAGTTCGTGCCTTAGTCGCGAGTTTTAATCGTCGCAAATATGTCTTTTAACGCTATTCGCGAAAATAAAATTCCCGCGAAAATTTCCGGATTTACAGTATCTCCACACAAATCAAATAACTTAAAAACATCATGATGTGAGAAGTAGTGCGCTGGAACTAATAAATTCTTTATTTAATATCATTGTTATTTACTCTTTCCATTTTAGAAATATAGGAAGAAGAATCTGATCTGTCATTTGACCCTGCAATGAACTCTGCTTCATTGATTTGACGCAGAATATGACTTATTGCTCGTATAAATCAAAATTATTAAACACAGAACGCTAGCATATAACTTGCAGTTAGCCATCACATGTCATCCTTAACTCAAGATAATACAATATACGGCTGAGTAACTCAGATATGGAGTAAACAAACATCCATTTATTAACCAGTGCTCTAGACAAATATATTAAACACAAGCAACAAAAATAAATATGTAAACAAACAAACCAAAAAGTAAATAAGTATGATCATGAAATACCACAACCACATACTGCAGAACAACGCACGGCAACGTGAGGAAGAGCCACAGGGCACTTACAATCAAAAGACATCAGGAAATCAATTAAAGCAAAGCAACCAGTTTCCTCTTTCTTCGTCAAGAAGATTGCAAAACTAGAAAGCATACTAAGTAGTGCATAATAAAAACAAAGACCAAACATAGAACCCCCAAACATTTGGAGGAACATAAAACAATAAATAAACAGCAACAGATTCTCCCGCTTTAGACCGGACAGCAGCCTAAGCCACCTGGGGTTGGGGTTGGAGGGGGGGGGGGGCTTAAATGCATTTTGGTGAGGACAGATCGTCGCCCTAGAATCTGTTGTTGTGAAAACACAAAAAACTGTTTAGCTCGCATTGAGGCGTCCCAACTAATGCAATGCACCATCACAGAGGAACAATATAATAAAACTAACACACTATGATGAAATCAAGTAAAGGGCTCACTACGCACCGACAGTCAGAGCTAATAAAACCTCAAGTTGGGCCACGGGTATGGAAAATGCCAAAATCACACGTCACAGAAAAATCAATGACACCACGAGGAAGAGCCAATAGAACGCAGGCAAATGAAAAGATGGACATAATCATTATAACAGAGTTCAAGTAAAGCAACCAGCTATGTTTGCAAAACTAGGAAGGACACAAATATTAACATTCTGCTCGTTTCATCGAATAGAGCAGAATATTTGTCTAGTCGGTACTAGCATTAACAAAGGTTGTGCAGTATATTATTACTCAGTCGTCATGCACGGACTGAGATTAATCAGGTATTTGTGAACGAAGTGTCGTGAAAAATCAGTTCTAAGGCGGCTTCACAGACGTGAGCAACACACAAAAAAGCGAAGGACGTTGGTCTATATTTCTGGAGTAAGAAGATAACATGGCATCGACCTAGGGTATTAACAGCAGACAGAACGAGATGAACAAGTTGGTTTCTACAGAATTAAAAAGATAAGTGAAACTAAAAAACTTATTTTGTGAATTTTAGGTAGCAAAAGTGCGTCTGTCGCATCTGCAGATTATAACGCAAAAGGTAAATGCGTTCAATGTGTAGAAGATTGCATGTTCAAAAAATAGATGATTGTGACAGAAATCTAAACTATTATTAAACGGTATATGAAGATGAAGAATTTAGCGAAAGGTACATTTTTTTATCTGAAACGCCTTTAAGCGGAGAATGTTGTATACTATAGAGCAAATAAAAATAACGCAACACACTACATATATATTATGAAAGAATATACCAGGGATAACCCGATCATATTTTCAAACACGTTCATGTATAAAGATGTCAAGAGTAGGCTATAAAAGTTTATCTGAAACGCTCAAAAGCGGAGTATGGTGTATAATATAGAGCAAATAAAAAATAACGCAACACACTTTATACGCATTATGAAAGAATATACCAATGATATCACGGTCATAGTTTCAAACATGTTCACGTATATAGACGTCAAGAGCAGGCTATACACGTTTATCTGAAACGCTCAAATGCGGAGAATGTTGTAAAATATAGAGCAAATCAAAAATAACGCAACACACTACATACACATTATGAAAGAATATACCAGGGATATCACGATCATAGTTTCAAACACAGTCACTAATTTAGGCGTCAAGAGCAGGCTATATATCCTCATGAATTGGGGGGCATTTCCTGGTTTTGCAAAGAAGATACATTAATAATAATAATAATAGTTATAATAATAATAAAATAAAATTGTTAAGTGAACGATGGAATCAATCACAGTTTTACATATAACTTTCTTACATTTCAGTTTCCAATATTTGGAACAACGACAGGTTATTAGAACCCACATTGGCTAGAAAGTAGTTGGCGATTATTTACATCTGGAGGTCGCCAGTGATGAGGAGGATCAGAAACACATTTGAAGAGCTCAATACAAGTTGGCATTGGAAATTTGAAAGTCCATATTTAAAGCACATTGTAAAGATAAGTACAGACAGCAGTTTTTCTTGTTTTCATCAGACAGACATTTCAGATATAAAGTTTGTTTTAAGATGCGAATCTTGGCGCTATACATAGGTTGGTAGTACAGATCAGTTAGATCATGAGAGACGATAACAAAGGTGGGTGGATTTGCTGAGAGTAAGTACAGATGAATCCCCATGAAATAGGCTAAATATTAATATAAATAGATGCATGGTCATATTAGTACTTTACGTTGGTTATAGAAGAGGATTACACTTTATCTATCTATTTGCTGTACTGATCGCGACAATTACTGTTGTTGTTTTTTTGCCAGAGAGTGGTTATCTTAAAAAAGATGGAAATTTCTGGCATGTAAAGAGGTCTTACAGTAATAAGACAAACAAGAGATCCACTCATTACTATCTTAGAAATGTATTCTCAAAATTGAAACGTAGCCTCGTGCTATTAACACTCTACTGTAAAAATTAACACGGCACAAAGCATATATTAGTACTGGATTGTAATAGCATAAGCAATAATTTGCATAAATCTAAGTTTAAAATACAAAAAAAAAAAAAGTTGCAAGATAACATGACAACCACTTCAAAACGATATTTCATGAACTAATTTGAAAATGGTGAGGCTTATATTAATTACATGGATAAAGCTCAGTCAAATGGAATGGTTTCAGCTTTCTCATGGTCAGACGCAGGTAAGGAAGCATTTTACATACAGAATTCTTTACTGGAATTGGCGAGCATTGGTCAAATATTGTGGAAAGTTTTAACAGTGATGTTATTATGGTGGTAAACGGTCAAAGAATAACTGCATTTGTAAATGACTGTTTGTGTGGAATCAAAGCTATATCGCAGTATGTATTTAAATTTTGCTCATAGGCAGCCCTTATTCCTGATATTGATTTTTTTTTCTTTATTTAATGAAATTTGGATTTCTTCTGTTTGAAGAAAATAATCAATTGAACCGTTTATGCATGTCAAATGATTCATACATTTCTTCTGCTTGAAAAATGGGTAGGTTTATGTATGCTGGAAGATGGAGAAAATGTAAAAGATAATCAAAGAAAGGAGATTTCAATTAGAAACATAAAGTTATCAGAGTGTACGAGCAGAAATCGCTGCATCCACAGTAGAATATATGTTAGAGACATGTCAGTTAAAGGTACGCTTGTTAGAATAAGAATGAGTCATTCACCTTTGAAAAGGGGTCAGTTGTTTTAAAGGCGTAGTCGTTAAAAGCTAACGTCAGAGTATTGAAAGAGAATACTGCATTCGATTCTGAATTATTTGCAAAAGAAAAACGGTGATATATGTTGGCTATGCATATATGGACAATGTTATAAATAGTGAGACATAATCAAAAAATCCAAATACGCTTGCAGTGTGATTGATTTTCCCAGAAGTGGAAATTCAAAGGTTATTTCCCAAGGTAAGAATATATATCATAGGAGCAGTAGATTTATGTGAGAAGAACAAACTTTCCTCATAAGAGAGCTCTAAAAATCGGTTGGTGACTAGGTCACATTTCATTTCCCAGAAGAGGAAACAAGAAGTTCCCCAGAAGTGGAAAAAGGTATTTATCTGGTATAAGGTAATTTTGAGATTGCCCAGGAGGTGGAAACGATTTTCCCAGAAGGGGGGAAAGTATTTACCTGGTAGAAGGTTATTTTCAAAGGTAAGAATATATATCATAGGAGCTGTAGATTTATGTTGGAAGAGCAAACTTTCCTCATAAGAGAGCTCAAAAATCGGTTGGTGACCAGGTCACATGTCCAATCCCCAGAAGTGGAAATATGAAGTTCCCCAGAAGAGGAAAAAGGTATTTATCTGGTATATGGTACTAATTGAGATTTCCCAGGAAGGGGAAGCGAGTTCCCCAGAAATGGGAAAAGTGTATTTATCTGGTAAAAGGTAACATTTTGAGATTTCCCAGGAAGTGGAAACGAGTTCCCGGGAAGTGGAAATGGTATTTAACTGGAAGAAGGTTATTTTCAAAGGTAAGAATATATATCATAGGAGCTGTAGATTTATGTTGGAAGAGCAAACTTTCCTCATAAGAGAGCTCAAAATTCGATTGGTGACTAAGTCACATGTCATTTCCCAAGAAGGGGAAACATGAAATTCCCTTGAAGTGGAAAAAGGTATTCATCTGGTATCAGGTTATAATTGAGATTGCCCAGGAAGTAGAAACGAGTTCTCCCAGAAGTGGGAAAAAGGTATTAACCTGGTAGAAGGTTAATTCCAAAGGTAAGAAAACATGACATAGGAGCAGTAGATTAATGTGGGAAAAGCAAACTATCCTCATAAGAGAGCTTTAAAATTGGTTGGTGACTAGGTCATATGTCCATTCCCCAGAAGTGGAAATATGAAGTTCCCCAGAAGTGGAAAAAGGTATTTATCTGGTATATGGTACTAATTGAGATTTCCCAGGAAGGGGAAGCGAGTTCCCCAGAAATGGGAAAAGTGTATTTATCTGGTAAAAGGTAACAATTTGGGGTTTCCCAGGAAGTAGAAATGAGTTCCCGGGAAGTGGAAATGGTATTTAACTGGTAGAAGGTAACAATTGAGATTTCCCAGGAAGTGGAAACGAGTTCCCCGGAAGTGGAACGTGGTATTTACCTGGTAGAAGGTAATATTTGAGATTTCCCAGGAAGTGGAAACGAGTTCCCCGGAAGTGGAAAATGGTATTTACCTGGTTACAATTGAGATTTCCCAGGAGTGGAAACGAGTTCCCCGGAAGTGGAACTTGGTATTTACCTGGTAGAAGGTAATAATTGAGATTTCCCAGGAAGTGGAAACGAGTTCCCCGGAAGTGGAAAAAGTTATTTACCTGTTAACAGATAATAACAGATTTCCCCGGAAGCGGAAGTCAGGTTGAAAATGCAGACTGAAGGTCTTGATTTTCTAAAGATGCAAAAGTCCCTTAGAGCAAAATCAATGAACAAATAAAAAAAAAATAAAAAAAAAAAAAATAAAAAATCTCAGATGAAAATAAGGGTAGACTTTCAAACAACGAAGTATTTGGTTTTAGTATGTAAGTATGGTTTTGGGAGAGAAAATGTCCTCCATATGAACAAAGATGGAGGAGTAAATATGGTTGTATAGAGCAGTATTTAGAAGATAAAAAATGAGGTCAATGTTTATTACAAAAAAAAAAAAAAAAAAAAAAAAAAAAAAAAAAAATGTATTCACTCATAAAAAATCAGGAGTAGAAAAGGTGATTTTCAAAATATTGCCATGATGGTAAGTTACGTGAAATATCAAAATTAAAATGTCAGTAAAATGGATATGGTATATTTCTAATGAGCAATGCGTTTATTTATGTCAGAGAAAGAAGAAAATTAAATTGACTGATATATGGGATCACAAACAAATGACAAGTTCAGTGTTTATTATAACGTAGATACAAATAAGTTAATTCCAGATGAGTTCCCAGTATAGAAGTTGCCCGATTATTAGCTCAGTATCAGAGTTAGCAGAGGGGAACTGTTGAGTATAATAGATATGGCAGTTTGTTGTACTTTAAGAGTTTCAGACCAGCCGTTTGCACCTGATTATCTAATTTTAATAGGCGATACATTTAGCAAAACAAAAGTAAATAAATAAGTAACTAAAATGAGTACCAGATACAGCCATTTTAATCAGACAAAGTATTATATGCAAATGGGCATGAAAACAATGATATTTTTGGAAAATAAATTTTAGATTCCAGCATGATTGCGATGAAAATAAGAATAATATGTTTTGACAATAAGGCTATTTGTATATGGCTATTTGTTTTCATTTGTTGCAGGTATTGGCTCAATCAGAAACATACAGCATCATCTGTTTTGACAAAGGGATTTAGAAGGGACTTTCTGAGTAAATCTCAACACATTGTGTCCTGAAGCAAGCGGAAGTACAGATAAGTACACGTATACCACGTGTTTTAAGCACTGTCCGCTGGAAGTCACCTGACAGTAAAATAAGTACGTTAAAGATTTTGGAGACAAACTGTTAAAATCACAGAGGTGATGTCTATGTGAGGCATTGTGATGTGACTTATTAGAATCTATACAAAATTTTGTCGCTCTCTTTCTAACATTTGTATTTTCTAAGCGCGCCAACATGCAAACTGTGTTTGTTTTCTTTGTTAGAGTAAAGAATGGACTTAACATTCTGCTCGTTTCATCGAATAGAGCAGAATATTTGTCTAGTCGGTACTAGCATTAACAAAGGTTGTGCAGTATATTATTACTCAGTCGTCATGCACGGACTGAGATTAATCAGGTATTTGTGAACGAAGTGTCGTGAAAAATCAGTTCTAAGGCGGCTTCACAGACGTGAGCAACACACAAAATTTTGTATAGATTCGAGCAAGAGATCTTGCCGTGTTGATTTGCACGTCGTCATTGCTATGTGGTATACTGCACTGTTAAAATCACAGCAAGTTTTCGCCAAACAAAAAATAGAAAGTTTGGTGTCATGTGGGCTGGACGGCAGGTACTTCGGCAATGAGAAGATCTAAGGGTTAAGTAAGCTGTGTTACTGGCAGGGCTTTTACAAGCACTTCTTAAATAGATCTCATCAAGGTCTACAATGTCCTTCCATGTCACGCTGCTCATTTGCTCACATTAAAGCGCGCCAACATGCAAACTGTGTTTGTTTTCTTTGTTAGAGTAAAGAATGGACACTGTATTACAAAACGAAGGCAAAACAAAAAGGCATCAAACTTAACACGTTATTGGACGCTGATATTGAGCAATTACTTTGTCCAGGATTTTGCTCGAAAAATCATAGCACATCTAAATTGGCCTCTCAAGGAACAACGTTTATGTTTCATTTCGATGCTCATACTCAGTTATATGGTAGGATACAAGTTACTGCACCTTTGTGGAGGTTTTGATTAAACAAAAATGGTTCGGTCATACTTGTAAGCCTCGGATAGCATTAACATGTTGCTTGATCACCATTTCTCACCGTCCGTATTCTTGATTAAATGAATATGAGCCGCGACATGAGATTTCCAACAATGTGGTATGTGCGACCAACAAAGGCTCAGACCAGCCTGCGCTAAAGCGCAGTCTGATCAGAGCCTTTGCTCGTCGCTTGAATATTATATGAATGTTAAGCTACTGACTGAATCATCATTTGGAGTTTCGAAGCTTAAAAGGAGGCTTCACATGCTCGTCTGAGTCTACACATGTCAAAATGTCACATTGTTGGAAATCACATGTCGCGGCTCAATTATTATGAAGGGGTAAAACTAATCAAGATTTGGTGCCAATAGGGAGACCTTCATTTCTTGGTAAGCCTGAAAAACATATTTCGAAAACTATAAACTGAGGACCACATTTCCCGTCAAAAAATATTATTTTCAACAATAAAAGTATCACAAATACATACAAGGGGCATTTGGAAAGTTCTTAGCATGGTCTTTTATCTCAGTAACCGATTTACAAAACCTATCATGTTTGGTATCATTTTAAAGATGGCTCTTTAAAATATGTTATGGCACAAATATCATGAGGATATTATAATGCGGACACGAAAAATATTATTGTAAATACATGTACTGTTTGTATACTGGAAAACGCAAAATATCAGTGGAAAATATAACATTTTACCTTTTGAAAAGTGTGCAGAACATTAACAATAGTTCATGAAATTAGATAATTTTGCACCATTTGGTAGGCCACAATCTGGTACAGTTATTACACGATTGATGATGGAGTTGGATGTTTCTAATAACTAAATACCGGAACAGCAATACCAAAGCCGTCTAGAAAGCAAAGCAATGCGCTAATTTTTTCGACTATAAATCGCATGTCACAATGCACATATTTTGAAAATATTTTTACCGGCAGAATTTAAAAAATGCCATGCGTTGGTATTTTCGTCAAGCACACTTTATGGTCTTTGTATTGAAACCAAAATGAATTTTGTAAACCAGAACAAAGGGAAAATAACTCTTATAATCTTCCCATGGGGCAGAGTAAGTTTAGCGATGACGTTCTGGTTCATTGCAATTGAAAACGGTGGCAAACAAAAAAGTAAAAATACATTGAGAGTAGAAATCAATCAATTTTGTGATGGTTAACGCGATACCATGAGAATTTCTTATGCCATCGACAAAATGTGAGGGGTTAACTTACCCCACCCACTTCTTGAAAAGTAGGGGTAGTGTTATTAGGAACAATTTTCTTGAATACAGAACAACACCAGCCACACTTTTTGCGCGACAAATTGATTTTTAATCATTGTTCGCTACAAATAAAGCAAAAAACATACCCGATGGGCACTTTTCGTGCTCCTGTAGTGACAAAATTTATAGTATTACTAAGAGTATAAAGAAAAATCGAAAAAAGTCCTATTTTTGAAAGTTTATCATTTCTCTATTAGTCAACATTTTCCAAATGTAAAGGTGGTAGTCGTGCAAGCAGTGATCGCATAATATATTCTATTAAAAAATAGTTGGCACCAAATCGTTAATTTGTCAAATCATGATCGCAAATGAGGTCCCCAATTTTCCTTCGCTTTTTTTCTAAGTATTTTGCTTAAAATTTCCGCCAGTATATAAGCCTCTACTCATTTTGAGCATGTGCTGCACGTGCACGCTAAATCCTTTTTCGACAAAAATCAAACCATCAAGTAGTCGTTGAATTCTAGTTTCCAAAAATGTATAATTTGATAGCATTTTATCAAAGCATTGTAGAGTTATGATGCCATGCTAAGAACTTTCCAAATGACCCTCGTATGTACTTCATGATGCGCTGCCACAGAATAAACTTAGTTAAAAAAAACTTGGCTCTCGTTGTGTTGTCACTTTCCCATTGGTATCCTGTGTCAGGTGTGGTGCTTGATTGTATCGATTCCTGATCTTTGCCCTCTTTCTCACTTTGCGCGCATGTGTGTGTGTGTGTGTGTGTGTGTGTGTGTGTGTTATTTGGCATTTACTAGTCGTATACACTTGAAATAAACTGGAATCGGGCAATTTTGAAAAAAACAAAACCATTCTACTTTCATCCCAAGACAAACATATGACGTTTTAAATCCAATTCCATACCATCTACATTAAGGAGTATTTTAGAGTGCCCTTGGAGATTCATAAAAAGCTTTAAGTTTACATTCTCATCTAAATTTCCATTTATTATATCCTGAATTATTTGTCTTTGTAGTAGTATGATAGAAAAGTATTTAAATCCAAAACCTTTAAAAGTTATTGTAGATACAATGACAGAGCTGAAACGACTAAACATAGATTCTCTGTATATTGTTTGTTTGTTTGATTTGATTCTATACGTCCCATCAACAATCTTTCAGTTAAACAGGGACGGGTCTTCCTGGGTTGAACCAGTACTAAGCTAGGATAAATGTGTCTTGCTCAAGGACCACAACGCAGTGACGCCGGTGAGGCTCGAACCAGAGGCCCCTCGGTCTGGAGTCAAGCACTCTACCACTGAGCCACTGCGCTCCCTAGATTCTCAGTAAGAATAAAACAATCCGATAGGGTCCTGGCACGCTACTGTGTGTGTAAAGCAGGCATAACCCCCAAACAGCAAAACAAGCCTTTAAATCTCAGAGCTTTGTAGAAATTACAAAGAAAAAAGTGAAAAATAAGCATATTTGGCTGATCATTCCTTCAAAATGTGTTTATCAAATTTCTGAAATTAACATATGTGTATACTGTGCCAAATTTGCTTTATATGAGAGAGTAAGATAACATAAGGTATATTACACACATGAGTAGCACGTGGCTGTTAAAATAAGGAGATTTTGGCAATTTTCCAAATATGGAATAAATGGATTTTACATACTTTAAAGCAGTTTTTGATATTTTTTTGCAGAAGTGTTCCAGAAAAAGCACTGATATGAATATAAAAAGCAATATATATTCTGTTAGAAACAATAAAATCTGGCTAGAGAAATCAAAAATGTAAGGTCAATGGAAAAAAACCTTTTCAAAACGTTTTAAAATTTGGTATTTTCTCATGTTTTGGACCAATATCTGGATGGGTAAATGAAAGATAATAAGAAAGCAAGCCCTACATGCATTACGAACAACACATAAGTTAACAAACACAATACTAAAATGGATGAAGTTATTTGAATTATAAAAGCCAATGTCAAGGTCATCAAATTTTTAAAATTTCAAAATTTTTAAAAAAATTTGGTTTTTCACATGTTTGGAACAATATTTAGATGAGTAAATGAAAAAAAAGCAACTAGTCTATGCATTAAAGGTCTTGTGAATCTTCAAAAACATTTTTGAAACTCTTCATTATTTAAATGACAATGATGAGAAAACCAAAATGATGAAAACCCCATCTTAAAATTCAAACCAAGTCAAAAGTTATGCAAGTTTTAAAATTATGCAAATTAGCATATAAGCCCCGCCCACATTATTGTTTCGAGATGATTTTTTCTAAAGGTCATATTTTATGTAGTGTGATTTCTAAGCAATTAAAAACAGTACAATTTAGCTTTTATATGCAAATTTTGTATTTTATCATACTGAATCATTTTCAGCAAATAAAATATTAAATATTGTTAAAATAAATGAAATATATTAAATTTAATATTTCAAAAGCTCAAATGACGTCATATGAGCCTCTCGCATATTTTCATCTAATTAAATTTTGAAACCTTCATAACTTGGTAACTATTTGAAATTTCTTGATGGGGCTTTCAGCATTCTGTTTCTCTCATTACTGGCTTTCAATCAATAGGAATTTAAAAAAAAAATTTTTTGAAAGTTCACATGACCTATAAGAACAACAGACCAGTTACTAAAAGCAATATTTAAATGAATTAAAATATTTGAATGCAAGGTTCACTGTCAAGGTCATCAAAAGTAGAAAATCAAAATGTGGGGAAACTGTGATTTTCACATGTTTTGGAAGAAAAATATTAGATAGGAACATGAAACCAATAAGAAAGCCACTAGTCCTTGTATTAAGAAGAACACACCAGTTAACAATAGCAATACTAAAATGGATGATAAAATGGATGAATATATTTGCATGTGAAGGTCAAAGTCAATGTGCAAATTCAAAATGCAGAAAATCTGAGATTTTCACATGTTTTGGAACAATGTTTTGATAGATACATGAAAGAGCATATGAAAACAACTAATCTATGGATTAAGAACAACACATCATGTAACAAAAGTAATATTAGAATGGATGACAAAATTAAACGTGAAGGTGAAGATCATCAAATGTAGAATTTGGAAAAAAAATTGGATTTTCATATGTTTTGGGCCAATATTTGGTTGGGTAAATGAAAGAAAGTAAATATGAGACTGGACTATGGAATAAGAACAACGCATTCGTTAACAATTAAAGCAAGACTCAAATGGATGAAGCAAATTCAAATGTAAAGATCAATGTCGATGCCACCAAATATAGAAATTCAAAAACTGGGATTTTCACATATTTTAGAACAATATTTGGACAGGTACATTGATGATTATAAGACAACAACTAGTCTATGGATTAAGAACAACGTATCAGTTAATAAAAAGGAGTACGTAGATTAATGAAAAGATATAAATGTGAAGGTCAAGGACATCAAATGTAGAATTCAAACTGCGGAAAACTTGGATTTTCACATGTTTTGGAAAACACTTGGATAGGTACATGGAAGATCATCATAAATACATATAGTCTATGGAATGAGATTAACGTATCAGTTAGCGAAAGCAATGCTCAAATGGATGAAATTATTTGAATGTGAAGGTCAATGTCATTAAATGTAGAAATTCAAATGCGGAAAAACTGAGATTTTCACATGTTTTGAAACAATATTTGTAAAGGTAAATGGTTTTAATGAAAATCGTTTCGCAATAAAAATTATGGGTTTTTTGAGTGAAGCAAAATCTTCGAATGAATATCAAAATCTACTGGAATGGAAGCATCGGACCACTGTAACACACCTGGGCAATGTCCTAAAACTGTGTTGTACACGGAGTAAGTTTTAGACAGAACGTTTGTTTTAGGACAAGTGTCGAAAATTATACACTGTAAAATATAATGTTTTAACATAAGCAATAGGAGTGTCCTAATATTTCACAAAAGTGTATTATTGACATCCTCTTGTTGCCATCCACTTGTTGCTATCTTCAAGAGGATGACAATTATAATTGACTAAGTTTGCAACCTGTATGGTAGGTGCGCACCGTCTAAGTGGTGTAGCATGAGATAGCCTTTTCTTAAAAAACAACCTGTCTGTATTATCTCCTGGTGTCACAACATTAGAATGACATCCCCAGCTCATCACCATGAGGCACGGGTGTGCCATTTAATAGATCACTACTCTCGTTTGAAAAAGCTTCTGAAATTTCGCTTTCAAAAGGCTACTGTAATTTCAATCAGTAGACAAAACCCACTTTAGTTAAGTTAAGTGCTGAAAGATAGCAAGCCTTTTTGAAAAGCTCATACTTGTACTTTATCATTATCATCAATGTTTTAATCCTTGCTCTCAGGAAGACTCGTCCCGACATCACTGACAAATTGATGACCGGAACGTAAAGATTCAAATTAAACAAACAAAAATCATTATTGTCTTAGCATTGATCGACTGCACCATATACACACGTTGGCCCAACAAACAAACTATTTGACAAACTGTAGGTGAAGGACTATTCGCTCTTCAAAGCATATTGAAAGCGACGTGATGGTTAAGACTGTTTTGTTGAATGCGAAAACAAATTATGCAGACAGTATGTACATCCACGCAATCTGTTTTGCAGTCTGGAATGTAGGTTCTACCCACGATACATTTAATATCTTCAAGATTCTGTATCTGGACAGTCTGGTTTGAGTCTCGTCCGGTCGCAAAAACCCGAAGCGAGGATTTCCCATGACGCGACTTATTTCAACGCAAAGTCTGAACGATTTTGACTGGAACTGCATGCTTTCTTATATTTCAACGTAGATTAGACCCACAGAAGGATTTAATTCAATAGAATATCCAATTTTGAAAAGAACCAGACAGTTTTCTGAATGTTAGATCAGACGATCTGGTGCCAACAATATTTATGTTAAAAGAAGCAATTATATGAGATGTGTCAATGTCATTCCTGATAAGCCTTCAAATGCTACTGGGTGGTGCGCAAAAGTCAACATCAGTATTACGTGTTATTTCTCAAACATATAATATCTAGGAATTAAATTATAAAGGAAGTCGCTCAAATAGCATATTTGGGAAAGCTTCAGTAAAACCTGTGTTAAACAGTCAATCAAAAATAGACAAAACGAAAATCATCAATGAATGACAAATCAAAGCGATAATTGGTATTGAAAACCATTTAAGGTCTTTTTGAGAGTGGCCGTTTTAGACAGGTTTTACTGTATTATACTTCTCCTGTTGCTAGTCTCTATGTGGAAGCAGATGAACCATCACTATACTCACGAAGAGAGAAACTTTCTTTGCAATATGCTATAAGACTTGCTGCTAACCAATCAAATCCTGCTCATGAAGTTACATTCCCACCAAATTATGTTAATTTATATGAACAAAAACCTAAAGCTATTAAATCATTTGGCATCAGAATTTCACCACTCTTAGAATCTGTCAATATCAAACCACAAAATATTGAAAAACATTTTACATCAAATATTCCAGCTTGGTGTATGAAACCACCTGAAATACTTTTTGATTTACATTCCGCGAAAAAATCTGAATCAAATCCACACATATTAAAAGATGATTTCAGAAAAATGCAAAGTCGTTATAAGAATTACCAACAAATTTATACTGATGGGTCAAAGGAAGACTCAAAGGTTAGTTGTGCTGTTATATCAGACAACCATAGTAATATGCAACGTTTACCTGACGATTCATCAATTTTCACTGCTGAAGCCAAAGCAATTGATCTAGCTTTAGATTTCATTAGCACTTGTGATGCTAGCAATAAATTTATTATATTTTCTGACTCGCTTTCTGTATTGAAAGCAATGAACCATAGCAGTTCAAAGAATCCACAGATTCAGAAACTTTTAGAAAAATGTCATGAGCTTTTAGCATATAAAGAAATTGCTCTCTGTTGGATTCCTAGTCATATAGGTATCCAAGGGAATGAGATGGTAGATAAGCAAGCAAAAACATCGCTTTCATTAGAAACAACTTCTTTTAAAATTCCATTTTCCAATTTTAAGCCATCTATCAATAAATATATCTTGGAAGAATTGCAAACTTCATGGAATAACAGCATTGGTAATAAACTTCTTGACATCAAACCAACTATTGGTGAATATCAATCAGTTGTTCGAAACATTAGAAGAGAAGAAGTAGTTTTAGCTCGACTCCGCTTAGGTCATACAAGAGTCACTCATTCATACTTACTACAAGGTGAAGAGCAGCCACAATGTGTTGGTTGCGACGCACCATTCACTGTAAGTCACTTCCTTTTGGAATGTGGCGATTTTGCACAAGACAGAAATAATTGCTTCCATGTTGATAACATGAAAGAATTATTTCAAGATATACATATTGATAGTATTATGACATTTTTAAGACAAATAAATCTTTTTAACAAAATCTAATTTTTTAAAATCATGTTTTGTTTTACATTTGTATCAGACCATAATACAGATTTTTTAGTGTTGTATTCTGTTCAGTTAAAGAACATGTACAGTTATCTGAATAGCTCTTTGAAACTGTCAGATATTGTACGTGGTCTCTCCTGTCAACAATCGTATTGCAACTAATTATCATTATACAAACTCATCATCATCTTTCCTTTTATTTTATCTTATAAATTTTTACTTTTTCCATCTTCATCATGTTTAGTTTAATACCGTCTGACGCTAATGACCCACAAGGGTTGATGCGTCGTTAAGAACCAACCAACCAAACAAAAAAACAAACAAACTTCGTATTATGTATAGTCTATCTTTTACCAGGTGTAAGAGGAGTCCAAACCACATTCTGGTCAAGATAATGCAATAATAAATTAACACCAGTTGTATGTATGATTCTATATATTATGGTATAAATTCTCACAACCAGCTTGAATTAATTGTTTCCAGTGAATCTTGGAGTGTTGATATTTAACATTCATGCCATTGCTGTACAAGCAGTTAAATAAATCCAATATTTATTTCGTTTAGAGTAAAAACCACACGACACTTTATTTCTTGACAATTATCAAACTTGACATCAGATTTATGTGCTTGCTTCTTGTCAATTCGACCCTTCTGGTCAGTTCGACCACCATGGTGAATTAGAATTTTAGCTCGTGACGAGTATCGGAATGTCCGAAAATCCGGACGCATCGAAGCGAGAGTTCATAAAGTAAAGATAAAATGCGGAAAAAGCAGGCTCTAGTTACAATTTCATTCAAGAAATAATAAATTATGTGTAAAATTTCCAAAATAACTTATAAAAAAAAAAGTTTTTACCCCAATAAAAATTCGTTTATTCGTTTTGAAATCAATCTTTTTTGCTGACTAATTCTTTAGTGATATCATGGAGACGCTTGTTCGACCTAATTATTTTTTTCCCTGAAAATTGCAGTGCAGTATACTTGATAAATTATGGTACCTTTATCGATCTTTTGTCTCTATTTTTTCATAAAAAAAATCGATTTTGGACTTTTTTCAAGCATATTCCAAGCCGTTAGACAGAAAATAGCGGGATTAAATCCATAGACATGTCTATGAAGTGGTATACCTTTTTGGTGTCTCATGACCCATTTAAGTGATGGTGAGCTATAGCTATCATGGAATGTCCATCCTACAATTATAAGTTTTTCTCGTTATTTTTTTAGTGACCCAATCCTTTGGAGTCTTTTTTTAAAAAAAAAATAAAAAAAAGTGAAAAATCTGCATCAGAGTTTCTGAATCATTCAGAAGGAACATATTAATTGAACTGGACTGTAGATTCATATATCACGCATGACCTTGATGGTTTTATCAACCAACCAATCAGAGAGGTCGAATTCACAAGAAGCATCTAAGTGATCAGGAGCGATGACATCACTTGGTGAAAGACCGCTTTTTTACCAATTTTGTGTCGCCGTTAAATTTAAGTTCGTTTTTTTTTTCTTTATTACAAATGTTTAGTTAATATTTTTTGGTAAAATAAAAAATATAGGGAGTAGCCATAACGCGCATGCGCAAAAGTTGTGATAAGGGGGTCGGATAGACAGGAAACCAGGCTAACGTTATTTTATTGCACCTTTGAGTGATATTCCAATGATTTACATCAAATATCTCACAATGTACAAAGTGCTCATGCATGCTGGTGCAATAAGAGAGTAAATGTATGGTTGTGCATATGTACAGGAGATAATCTAATTGCTTTTGACAGATTACCGTTGTCCGTTTTGACATGTCACTGACACTGTATATAGCTAGTGAATCAACTGACATATCAACATCAACATCAACTGACAGATAAACCTCCTGATTTTCCACCACATATTATGACTACTTCATAACATATAACGGAGAATGAATTAAAACATGATATAATGACTAAGCAACATCATATAAGAACACATGTGCATAAAATAAATCTAAATTCAAATAATATTAAGAAATGAGCACAATTTACTCCTTGCACAGTATATGATGATAAAACGTCATCAAATAAAGAAGTCTTGACATTATATAAAGAACATTAGACATCATATCAAGAAATAATGGCACCATATGATGCATTTGGTCATCATACGAGAGCTGTGGTGTTCCATAGGCGAATACCGTGATACATATCGTATGTAAGGTATCTGTTTCGCTGCAGCCCTATGTCTAGAAGTATATAGATTCAGATTATTTTTATTCAGAAACCATACTATTACATTATAGCGTAATACAATATAACAACATACAACCATTTAGAAGATTACAATCAGAATTATAAAACAAAACATGACTAAGCTCGGTAAAACTAATCTTAGGGCTCTCACAATTAAATATTATTCTTTCTAATATCAAGAGATATCATATTGGCATGTTAGCGTTGATAGCAGCCAGTGTTGTTCTTGAATTCCAAGATATGGGACATGCGTCAATAATAATTGTTTGGAAAAAGCCCTGCTTTCTTTTTGTCTAAAGCCATTATCTCTTAAACGTTTAACATGCACATGACAATATTTATTTGTAAATTAATTTGTATTCTGTTGGATAAAACAGTCAACATTGATCTATCAAATTTGAAACACTCGCACCCTCTTGTACCTCACTTCAGGATCTCTTTAAGACACTGATTGAATAGTTTAACGGTCTAAACGCCAGAAAATATATTTCATATCACGTGCATAGAGATACTTTGAAACCAGTCAGTTTTCCCACTCAGCCTCTTATGTAATAAATCTTACTGTGTCGCTAGTTTGCACGGGAAATTTTGAAACCAGACTGCGCGTTGGCGCGCAGTCTGGTTTCAGAATATCCCGTGCGCATGTTTGGTAAGGTATACTTTTAAGTGACAGAGCAACTAGACATTGCATTGGTCATCCATCTTATTCGATGTTCAATTTGCAGACTTTAGCCACAACAAGAAAACGCTTCCTTGATCAATTACTGGAGATATTTTCAGCCGCAATACAGTTACAGATCCATTGTTCCTTTGCTCCTGTTTTAGTTGATTTCATTTTGGCTGAACCTTAGAACATCCAATCTAGCCGCCATAGAGAGGTTATATCAGCCACCCCATGAAAAACCAGACCTCGACGTTATAAAACTTTTTTAATACTCAACTTAACTGAACATGAAATTTCAACTGCTGATACAAACTAAAATGGTGAAAAATAAAGACTTCTCTTGGTTTCAAACTTTCCGATGATGTTTTTATCATGCTTATAAATGTTAAAATGCCAACAATTGCTGGCATTTTAACATTTATGAGCATGATAAATTTCGTGAACAGTTGAGTTGTGCACGAACAGTCATTTATAACATAGGGGCCAGGAATATGTTACACGTCCTTGTTATTTGTTGTTGTTTGTTTCTTCTTTAATTGATTCTTTACGTCCCAGTGATAGATTTTCAATCATGATCATGTCGGAACTTTTTCTGGTTGAGCAAGTGCTAAGCAGAGTATAAAGTGCCTTGCTCAAGGACACAACCTAGTGCCTCTGGTGTGTATCGGACTAGCGACCCCTCGATCTCAAGTCTAGCACTCTACCACTAGGCCACTGCGCTCCTCTGCGTCACAAGTGAATATCAAAGCGGCTGATCAGCCTATATTTCCACACAGTCTGATCAGCGTCAACCTTGGTCACTGCCAATTTAGCATAATCGCCATGTTTGCAGCACCAACGATTTGTAATATTCTAGCTATTCTACGTAGCTTTACAGGCTGGTTTGTGTTTTGCCAGGTCACAAGATTCAGAGAAGGCTGTGCAAAAGGCGTCAATGCACGTGAAAACATGCTATGTGAGTTTTCGATCAGTTTAGACCCAAATCAGTCTGAATAATAACCAATTTCATACAGAGTCCGGATTAGCTCGGGCACTTTCCGATTAGAAATAACCTGACCAATCATAAAACCTCCCAACAACGCGCGCGACCTATTTCAAATAGGCAGTTCAGATACCCAATAGTGACAACTGAAAACGTGCGAAGTTATGTAATTTTCGGTTAGGATTGAAATATCTATTCATACAAATGAGGACTGACTTGATAGCACAATGTCGCAGCACCACTGGCATTTTGCTGAGATTTTGAGTCATTCTTCAAATCGTGAAATGTTTACATGAACACCACTGCACCAGTGATGTGACGTTACGAATGCTGATCTCAGAATGTGAACACACATGCATGCTGCCTGAAATACCTAAAATTGGTTTTCGAGGTATCAAAAATATACAAAACGGCGCTTAATGGCACTTTTAACTAATCCACACTTTTTGTATGCAATGTATACAAGACTGTATGCTTACAAATCAGCCTGAATTACTGTTGGTATTTTGATGCTGGCTATGTGCTCAGAGCCTCGTGGTTACGAGAGGAGTTTTGATTGGTTGAGTTAGTCATGTGTAATAAGTGCATGCGACTTGAATCCTGAAAGAAATACGGAAAAATATGGAAGGCTTATGAAATTGGCTATACCAGTTTGATTCTTGACAATTTTTTTAATTTAACGAGGTGAGCTAGCCTATTTTGTAATTTGACAACATAACAAACGTGCAGTCTTGTCAGCCCCATAGTATTACGCTTTCTGGAAAAAATTCCTTAATAAACGTGTTACTCACTTAATAATAATATTCTTACTAGTCATTGTATAGCTTAGCACATAGGTTGAATATTACTTTCTCAAAAACCACTGATAATTGCATGGTTGACTGACTGGTGGTGGATCACGATTCAGACTCGCTGATATCCACCCTTCCCCTTAGCCACCCATCCCCCTTTGCCATCCCAGCATCAAACTTTCAGTATTGTTTGGTGCAGGATGTTATGTGTTTTGGACTTGACAAACATGGCTTAGCTGTTGGTTTGCTAACTCTGACTGTTGCTGAAAGTCGTTTTCATTGTTTCCTAACAATGATTTAGTTTCTTAACAATGATATAATTTGATTTGATTGTTTGTTCGTGATGATGCGTTTGGTAAGTAAGGAGTATTAAATTAGGAGTATTTACGCGAACTCAACATTTTGTGTTAGCAAACAGCAGAATTTTGGATAAAGATGTGAGCAAGATATACTATGCACAATAAGTTTAGCAATTTCTAATGTTTCACATCTTTTTTGTGCTCATCTTTGTGCAGTGCCGATCAATTTCAATTGCAATGACGAGAACAGGATCTTAGACAAATGAAACCACGAAATTTCAGACGACATCCTTTAAATAGGCATTTAGGGAGAGCAAGAAATGCAGAAGGGGTAAGTAAACAGAAATCACATCCGTTGTAAGTAATGCTAAAATGATAAGCATGTGATTTTTCGTTTGGTGGTCTTTCATCTTTCTCATGCATCATACGCCTATAAAAACTACTGGTTATGCGACGGATGTGACAGAGATTTCATGCTAAAAAATCAGCTGCCATCAATGACGTCAAAACGTAGTCATCATTTGATTAAACTTCTAATGTTAATTGGCGTGCCAATTCAACAGAGACTCAGTTTACAAAGATATCATAGGCTTACAATGTAACTCATCTTATGGTTGATTAAAACCTTAAGTTACTGAAAAATGGTGCGACGCATTTGCGAGATAATGGTGACATTAGATTGTATCTTTCGGCTCGTGCACTATAGTAGTGAAGATGTTTCATTTAATTTTATTTGTCTGAATGTGTTGGAAGGCATCAAACAGTTTTACTTGTTAATGCGGTTCAAGAAAATCCGACTAGAAACACCGTTTAAAGGTGATAACGTAAAAGCATTAGTAAAAACGTCAAAAAGTGAAAACTTGGTCCTTTGTTTCTTTGAGAAAGTTCAGAAAATTGCAGCATTTGCTATGCTTTTTTTGGTTTTCAGTGACCAAACAGTCGCTTGAAAATGGTTTCGGCTTCCCACAATCATCAGAAATGCCCACGTTACCCGCTAGTCTTAAAATTAAACGTCACTTAAGCACGGCCGCTGCGTTTGGTAAATCTGTATTTTTTTAAATGGAAAATCGTGTCAGATGATCGGCGCTTGTATCTTTATGACAGCAAAAGAAACTCGAGATCTGATGTGGATGGGCGCACCCATACAAAACAATTGCTAAATTTAGTGTGCATAGTATATATCTTCAACCTATTTTGTCTTCTACATGACCCAGATGAGGCATCTCATCAGGATTGCACTGTATGCTATAATATTAATTAATTTGTTAACAAAAGCGTTAAAAGTGTATCTACGAGGTAAAGGGTTAACTTGTATGCAGAGCTAAATGAAAAATGCCATACAACAAGATTGAATTCCACAATATTTGTTAAAAGTACTTTATTACTTCAACTGAATGCAATAATGGCCTACAAACGTGACCACAGCAGATCACCATTAGCTAAAATCCATCTTTATTTTTGCCTGATCCGATCGATGGAATAGAAATTGGAGTTTGTTTCCACTGTTCCGCTCATTACTGCAGTTTGATTGCTTCAGAGAGTGATGTGTCGCTTTAAGCATTCAGCTCCGAACAAAAATGGAGGGTCTGAAGCTACAGTCTGTTCATATGAATCTGATCACACTGAACTAGATCCCCAACAGCAGACCCAATCCATATCAACATTGTGAATATTGAACATGATGGTTTTCGAATGATTTTACTCTTTATTTTTACTATTTCAAAAGCGTGCTCATTAGGTGTCATAGACAGTTTACCATGCGGCACTTGCATGATGACGACTGGGCAATATAATAATAACACTATATATAGACTGATTGCATGAGCACAGCGTGCATAATCGTAAACTAATGGTATTGCCATCCAGCCCCGAGACCAAAGTGATTAGGAGGTGGCTATGCCAGTTAAACGCTCCAGTCCCCGAGGATTTTTCTTTAAACTAAAATGCATGTCAGTATATTAAATCAAATATGAAGTAAGACAGCAAAAAACTGGTAAAGCAACAACTGCATTTTGGTATTGCCATCTGGATTAGAGACCGGATGACAATTATAAGCTTTTATTGTTTTATTGTTTTAATCGAGGAATAAAATATCACTTTTAAAAAAGGCGACTGTGGCCAAAATATGCCACACTCATAGACAAAAAAAAAACTGCCTTTTGAAGCTAGCACACGCTTCAACAACACAAGCCAAAACAAAAATCATAACTCATTTACTTTCATATGCAATTGTATGATACAGAGAAATCAAAGCCACGTGTAGCTTATTGTTGCATTTAACCGTTGGCTGAATGTTAGGATCCAAATTAATTTTAGAAATCATCCAAACAATATCTCGTAACAAAAAAGTCTTCAAAAAATATTTCTTCTTTTAAATGAAGCTGAAAGTGGTCAACAAAAAGTCAAATCGGTGAAATGTTTAATATATTAATGACTCTCTTTAGGTTTTTGCTGATGACACCAATTAATACATTTTTGAACATCTCCCAAAATGAGACACGACGATTGTAAAGCATAGATGTCAAACACGGGTTGTACATGTGCAAAGTAAGAAAGGCGGGAAAATTCATGGATCAATACAATCATTTACCACACCTGACCCAGGATACCACATGAGGAAGTTATAAAAATACAATTAAACGTCACAAACAAGAGTCAAGAGGTCAGCCCTTTCCCAGCAGGTGACCACAAGGCAGCAATGAACAGACGCGAAAGAATGACGAACACAAGACATAAATAACACAAATGATCTAACTACCCAGACGCAGATGTCAAATATTGAATATATAATGTCACCTATGCAAAATCAACTGTGTGTAGATGATCAATGTGAGAAACACTATCTCCCTTGAAGAAAAGGCATTGGTACAGAAAAGTCCTATCCCAGACGATCCCCAATCATATGACATAAAATCATCAACTATGAATAATAGCTGAAAATGTTTCCACACGTTGAATTAGATTTGAAAATGAGCCATACCGATGCAAGTTAAAAATAGTAATTGAGTATGCCCAGGAAATGTCATAATCAGGTATCAGAGACCAACCTATGACACCCTGGGGAAGAGATATAAAAGACATAAAAACCAGACGTGCATATAAAAGAAAAATACAATTGAAGAATAGTAAAACATTTATACTTGTCGAGTTATTTTATTAGGCGCCATTGAGAGGTCATTAGCGGATGAACTGTTAAGCGACAAATTAAATCAGTTTCAATTTTTTCACTACAGGGGTACCTATGAGGGCATTTATCTGCATAAACAAAACATCTTTCACCAAGAAAAATATCAAAATTTTATCAGAAAATACCTAAACCCTTCATGGGACCACCTTATAACCTCTTGTAAGGAGGCAATAATCACCTCTTTAAGATTACCCTTTGGTCTGCCTGGAATATCCCTCTGGGAGTGGTACTACTTTTATAGTGTAAACATTTAGGTCTTTAACTACCTCGGGTGAAACTAAGAATATAGCTCTTTGCTCACAGACTGTTAGATGTAAAGAAAAGCCATGTTGGGCCGAGCAAAAGACAAACATTAGACACCAACCCACCCATAAACGTTTTAGCCAGGCATGCAGACCCATCGCATACCATCCATGTAATAGCCCACCCTTTTATAACGTTTGATTATCATTATAATTGTTGACCAAGAAAAGAATACTCTCCATAATTATTTTTCCCTTACATTTATATAAAGTAACTAAATTCCCATAAAATGATGGCTCTGATATGACCTGTTGCAGATAAGTTTTTGAGCCAACATTGTATTCAACTGTTCTATCCGAGTGTTTAATAAAGAATTTACAAAGCAAATGAGTAAGTATGACCAGAAAATGCCACATTCACAGACTACATATCAAAGTAAAAAAGAGGGCAAAGATCAGGAATCGATACACACAAGCACCACACTCACAATTAGACATCACAAACGAGAGCCAAGAGGTCAGCCCTTTCTCAACAGGTGATCACAAGGCATCAATAAACAGACACGCTCAAAAGCATCACAAAAACAAGACAGAAATAACATCAATGATCCACAAAAGAAGCACCGCCTTAGCAACCCTCAGCACCGTGAGGAAGAGATCAACAACACAAAGAGCCAAACGACAACAAGAATACAATTAAACTAACAAAGCTCAGCAAAGCTCCCTCTTCCTCAGTGAGATAATTGCAAAACTAGAATGGATAATAAGTACTGCATTACAAAACAAGGATCAAACACAGATCCACCACAAACAATGAAAGCAACAATAAATAATAAATCAACAACAACAGAACCACTGCCTTAGCACTAACAGCAACAGAAGGCACCAGGGTCCTTAGATATATTTTCCAACCAATGGTTTACAGAAAAGCCTTGTTTTAGCAATTTTGCAGTCAAAATTTATTTCTAATGTTGAAGTAACTAATATAAGAATGTTCTCTTGCAAATAATTAAGCTGCAAAATATATACACCACAAGAAGGAGAGCAAGGAAGATCTCAATCCAGAAAAGGAAAATAATTGCTTAAAAAATTAAAATCGTCTCTTTTTTAATAAATTTTAGATAAAACTATGTCATTTGTTATGATCAATTGCAAAATAAAAATGGGCTTCAGTATCAAAATAACTTGCTTTATCTAATAGAAGTATATATTTCGACCATTATAATTATTCTAAAAGAAGAACGTCAATATTAAGTAACATATCAAGGTATCTTGGTGACTTAGAATTTAAAAGCAGCTCTTTGAACTTTGATGTGCATTCAAATCGCCTTGTCCCTAAACTTTCAAGTCGATGTGGTAGTTTTAAATTGATCACTTTTTCCTTTCACATGATCAATGTTAGAAAAGCAAGGAATCCGATCTTAGAAAATATGAGAGAAGGAGTGTCTGTTTGGGAAAAAGAGAATGGAGCAGGATAGCCAAATACTTCCTAACAAGCTTAAAATCTATATTGTTAAGAATGGAAAGTTTGCCCAAGTTTGGTTCTGCCCTTATAAACCCTGTATATCTTTTACAAAACCGAAAGCGATGGGACTACAGTTTAGTCATTACTCTAATCTGTATGTTTATTCATACACCAAAGAAAACGAATAAATGAACAAAAGAATATATCAACACAAACATCAAACTAAACTCGCAATTATTACTGGGATGTGTTAAGAAAAATCACGTTATCATTATAGTAATGTATTTAGTCACAATATACTTAGCAAATGCTCTAACCAGCCAGATGAAAAGAAGAAAAAAATAAGAAAATGAGCCAGTGCATGAGATTCCAACATGTGGTATGTGCGACCAGCAAAGCCTCTGATCAGCCTGCGCATACGCGCAGTCTGATCAGAGCCTTTGCTAGTCGCTTGAGTATTCTATGATTGTTAAGCTACTAAATGTACGCCATTTGGAGTTTCTAAGCTTAAAAGGAGGCTTTAGAGGCTCTTCGAGTCTACACTTGTCAAAATGTCAAATTGTTTGAAATCTCATGCACTGGCTCAAATGTCGTTGTTGCTGCTGTTGTGACTGTGATTTATTGATTAGATCATTTCGGGGAAATAAGGTCCTAATATAATAAATACTGCAAGTACAATGTATGTTTAGGCAGAAGCGATTAAATGTTACATTTTTATTATTCTGGAAGTTTAAATCTACTTTATATATAGATGATCTTACATGAGTGCTCATGTATTATTCAATTTATTAAACAATGTGAGGTAAAGTAAATAAAATGCGAGGCTTATTGAGCATTTTGTCACTTTCTCGCAATGATTTTAATAAAATAAATATATGAAGGAGTACGATTGTATCATATGAAATGAAAATTACGTTGAAGTCGCATTTGGCGTTAAATGTCTATCAAGTGGGTTATTGGTTTTAATACATGGCGTTATACCACTCGGAGTGCGTCGTCATGTGATAAGCGATTATTTTAAGTAGACGTATTAATGTAATTGATCCTTTAGAATTTGGGTGTGCTATCTTTGTGATGGTTTAGAATCTGAATATGAGTGGGCTTTGCTTGAGATGAAGTGGTAAATGATAAGGGTCATCTTGTGCCGCGAAGCATTAGATCTCTTAACAAATACAGCAAATAAACATCGTGTATGGATAAAAACGAGAAAATAACAAATCCTATAGGATTTGAAGCCTCTCAAAATCTGTCGCCACTTCATTTGAGACAGGCTGTAAACTAGCCACTTTGCATATATTGTCTATCATGTAAATGCAAGTCCCGCATGCGTTGGACCAGGTCAGTAGCACAATGGGCTTGGTGTTAGGACAGGAAAGGCATGAGACACAAGAAATGGTTATACATATGTATAAATATGATCATTATCACACAGAAAAGGGCACACAGATTACAAGACAGGCCCCTTTATAAGAGGGTGTAATTAAAAACTAATTGGCACATGTTGGACAAGGCCAGTAGCACCATGGGATTGGTATTGGTACAGGAAAGGAAGAAGACACAATAAATGGTTATACATATGTATAAATAGGATCATTAATTGTAACCAAGAAAAGGGCGCAGAGATAACAAGACAGGCCCTTTGATAAGAAGGCATAATTAAAAACTAATTGTCATGTGTTGAACCAGGTCAGTGGCACCAAGGGCTTGGTATTGAGACAGAAAAGGAAATACTTTTATTATTTTTAACCAACACATATGTTGTGAGTACGAAAATGAACCGTCTCAAAGAGGCGGTTCTTTTGAGCACATAAAACACATGTTAAAACCGATTGGTAAGAAATTATTCATAATTTAACGCTCAGAACAAAAAAATATTTGGACCTAAAGCAAGAAGTAACTTGGTTCCACCAGAATTTAAAAGGTATACAGGGTGGAGTCCGAGTGTACATGTCTATCACTGTCAAAATGATTTTACCTTTTTGGTACCAAAGACATTCCCTTAAAGGTTGATACAGTTAAATCAGAATGGTCCATTATATATATAATGATTTTATTTAGATAAAAATGTATTTCTTTCTCTGAAGATTAATTTTGTCTGGAAACAGTGCAGGCCCTGATGAAATGCCACATTATGTGGCATTTCATCTGGGTATTCACTGTTTGCCAACGTACCCATTTAGGGGTTTCTAGTCCTTAAAGGGTTAATAAACTGGTACATTTGGTATATAATCGTTAAAGGCCTATATTTCAGTTTATGAGGAGTCTTGGCGGAATAACTGAAAAGGGAAAATAATTTCAATATCTCACTGGACTCAAGTGGCTCCAAGAGGGGACTTACCTGTATTTAACAAAATTTAATTCACCAAGATAAATATCAATATTTTATCAAAAAAAATACCCAAGCCCTTAATGAGACCTCTTTATTACCCCTTGCATGGAGCTCATAATTACCTTTGATCTGCCTGGCATAGCCCCCATGTATTGGTACCTCTTTATAGCGTAAAATGTAGGTCCTTAAATGAGTAAAATTTAGAATAGCTACTGTCGATGTTCGTTTATGCCTATCGAGCATATCTATTCAATTGAACTTTCAGGATTTTACTTACAGTTACAAGGAAATTTTTGTCATAGGTGACCTCTTTTCAATTTAACCTGAATACCCTATATTGAAACTGAAAACACTATGGAAACAATGCAAGGTTTAGCTCCGCTCTGACAACCTTTATTTGGGGCCTCCAGCCACTTTTGTTTTTACATGTAATTCATATTCACAATATGGTAAATGTTCAAAATATTTGAACATCAGTTTGCTACAAAAAGGTCTAGACAGACAAACAGCAGCTGACCAAGATCAGAATGTTATTCTGAAATGCAATTTGTGAATCCCAGCCCTGATGACGGAACATTTTATTTAAAAAACTGAAAGGGAAAAGGCTTTGGAATTTTAGAATATTAACCATAAATAGAATGCCAACAAATCTCTAGCTTCTGCAAATGTCAGACTATAATTTGAAAGTGATTACAAAGAGGCTGGATGCGCAAACCATGGTTGTGGCATCTTCTTACGAAACTTGATGCAAATAACTGCAAACTGTTTAATGTTACTCGGAAATGAACAACGATTCATCCCAATTTCCATCAACACGCGACCTTATAAATATGCAAAATAGTCGTTGTAACATATTTGTTTAGACAACTGATTATTCATAACCTCAAGCGACGCGCTCTGAAAGAGAGTCAAAGATGATTTTTGTGGAGTATGTAGTCCACACCAGTTCATCAGTATGTACTGTCTAGGTGGCTTGGTATCACCCTTATAATAAGTTTCTATGAAACAATGATGGCAATAAAGAGCAATAATAATAATAATAATAATAATAATAATAATAATAATAATAATAATAATAATAATAATATGAATGATAATAACAACAAAAACATGACCTTAGCTCAATGTAAGGTCCATTGATGATACTTGTCAACATACTCGTTTTAGCTTAAGTAAGGGAAGAAATGATACATGGCACATTAGTTAATGCGCCAAAAATATGCCTACAAAAAATTACGTCAATAAAGACAAGCTGCCACGCTCAATTATGGAACACCAAAGCTGTCTGGTGGTATGAAATAAAATCATTTGATACATCACTTTTATTTTATTAAATACCAGTGTCAGTTAAATTATACTGCAAAACTGTCCCCATCATATTGTGAAAATCCACTACCATAAAAATTGCTTTGAGCATATAAAGAAGTTGACGCATATACTGAGATTCATACATAATATAATGACTTTGATACATCACAAAGACAAAGTCGCATTTAATAAGGTTTATACATAATATATTGGTTGTGGTACATCATATAATAAGAAATGCACATTATATAATAAGAAGGTGTAATCATATAATGAAAATGATGCTCTATATAAGGACGATCATGATATTATAATGTTGACGCATTACATATGCCATTAGTGCATAATATAATGCATATCAATTAGTTAATAATGGCATATGAGCAGAATATAATGAATTTGGGGCAGCACATAATACAAGTAATGCATAAAAATGATTTTATTTCATACCACCAGATAGCTTTGGCGTTCCATACTCAGTGATGAACTTTTGGTTTACATTAATGTCATCTGGCCACCTTGAACACAAGCCAAATTGTGTTTCCTCAGCAATCGTCACTGGCTAAAGAATATAAACTTTTGCATAAGATCCGGAACAATAGTGTCGAACACTTTGCAAAGCCATGAAGCTTCTCCAGTGTTCCACATGTGCACTTATGTGTGAACTTTAGTTCAAGTTTTACTGTAAACTCTTTATCTCTTATTGTCGTCTGCTAATAATTTTGGCAAACAGTTTGGACCCAGACCAGGCCCGACAAAATGTCGGGCCTGATCTGGATCCAATCTGTTTGACACTCAGATGGTATTCCTGAAAGAATTTTTCGAAAAAAAATATTTTGAAAAAAAAGGGAAAAATCAGTAGACGACAAAAACACAAAAATAAACAAAACAAAAAAGGGCGGGGGCAAATAGCCATTAGACTAATCTAATTAGTACTTACCATATTAGATTTAGTGACTGTGTTCTCTTGATGCAGTATGACAGCCTCCGTGGTAAAGTGACCTTCCAGAGCTTCCTTCAGCTGATCTGCCGTACAGTTGATACTCGTGTCGTTCACCTTATACCAGTTGTTAGGGTACCACCCAATTATAAACCACACATACCGCTTCCCATATAATTTTTCTTTATAAGCCTGAAAAATTTAATGAATTGTCAGTCCATCAAATACACAACATTAAAACGATTTTAACTAAGCTAAAACTTGACGAAGTCAAACACCTATTGCATTTACTTTCAAATTTCTGTTAAAATAATAGGTTGGGATACTCAATGGGCCTGGGATTCAAGGGGTCATTGGTAGTTACTTCAGTCCCTAGACAAATTGTAGATCATGTTGAAATGACTTGTTCTTGGCTGTTTTCAAAAGTGCCGTTTAAGGGTTAGCAGTACATGTTTCTAGTACACAATGGGTTTATATCACAATGTAGTAACAAATGTATTTTAGAAGTAGATATGTACAAGCAACAACCTAGGTTAAATATAGGATCAGGTACATTACAACATTGTAATATATATTTAGAGATGCATAATGTTATATTAGTTATTTCACTTTTAGAATAATAAGCAAAACGCTGGTTTCAACATTATTAAAGGTAGCATTTAACAATATATGTACGGAGAACTACAGACGCCCTACGCCGAGTAACATTTCAACCCAGTTAGACCTATCAAGATATAAGAATCGACTTTTCATTTATGAAACATTCTTAAGCATAAAAGTTAAGGTCATCGTTTGTTCATATATGAACATCCAATACATTTGACTCATAATCTTATACGTTAAATATGAAATATTTTTTTATGATGTGTAAAACATTCTCTAGTTAAGGCCCCAACCATTTGTCCAAAAGATCAGAAATCTTTTTCTATAGTTGCAAAAACATATTTGTTTATCAAAGTAGACTACCATGACATAGGTGTATGGAGAATATTATGCCTAACAGCTAAAAGACTAGTGCCTGGTTTGAATTCAAAACATTTAGAAGTAGGTTCTCAGAAACAGCTGATTTTGAACTATGGCAAACAACAATATTGCAGGATTTAAACTTTTTTTTTGAGGAGAGGGGGGGGGGGGTGTACATTTTTGTGGTTCATTTTTCTATGGATATAACGAATTTGCTCGCAGCTTGTATAAAATATAAAAAAATGAAGATGATACAACTCAACGAATACAAATTACCATGTAAACAAACTGTAGTATAAACATTTTTATCTTATTTCTTTTATGCAAACAGTCTATGACCTAGTTTGTCCATAGCCCAGTTTTGTTTAAACTTTTATTTCATTTTTGTATAACAACAAGTGTACATATAATACAATAAGTTCTCATACAGATAATTTCGAAATACAAAAAAGGGATTCAGAAGAAAGTCTATTGACTTTTGTAAATCTGTTTCCGAGGTCCAGCCTGGTTTATAACTTAACATCCAATAACTACAATGCATGAACAAACACACCTACTGGATATTCTCTTATTCAACTGAACGACTGTACTATGTATTACTAAGCCTCTAGATATTCAACTGAGCATGATCTGTATGACTCTTTCTACAACTACAAGAACTAAAAACGTACCTGGCAGAAGACACGTCTTGCCATGTCTTCATAAAACACGCCAACAATGATTCTGGCATCTTGTCTCTGTAAAAATAATAGGAAATCTTAACCCATCTAACCCTAATGTAATTATCATTTGGACCTGTCCATTTCCGTTTTTAGGATTGTTGGGTGGTACTTTTCATTTTTATTAAACATTTTAATAGCAGATTCTGTAAGCAAACACTGGAGATTCTGATCAGACGCCGCCATGGACGCTAGGCCTATATAGGTTAATGTGAAAAAACGCTCTTTAGGTTTGGCTCGTATATGAAATTAAAAATATACTCATATTGACAGACTTGTGTGTGCTTACGCTGGTGCCGTCCTGATGTATTTGACTGTGAGTATGCGCGTTGCTACATGCACTATTTTATAAGTATCATAAGGTATGTTTTCACCCGGCAGCAAACTTCAAAAGGTTCTAGGTTAAAGCAATATTCCATACATTAAATATTGCTATTATCAGGTCACGCAATCAGAAATAACAGAAAAAAACATGATTGCAAAATGCCCTTATGCATATAAAAGTTATGTTAAGCGTGAACATTTGCCCAGTCTTATCTTTACTACATTGTAATTGTTTTAGCATACAGATACCCAGCTATCAACGTCCTGTTGACTCAACGCTGTTTTTGCCCTAGGTAGTCAGTCACTGCCTAATTTACCGATATGGATAAAATAACTTAAAAGTATCAGGCTAGCGAAAACAGCAGTACGAATTGGTCATACAAAGAACACAACCTTTGCTGTATTGCTGGTTTTGCTTACTTGGACATATTGCAATGCACGAACTGATCTTGGCATTCACATGCATTTAAGCTATTGACGTGTCAGTTCTTTTGTCATGCCAATTTTGGCATATTCTGGATCGAAACTGTTTGCCACTTTGATGTTATATCTGAAAGATTGTTTTGAAAAAAAAAAAAAAAACCCATGGCATGCGCGGATCCAGAATGTTTTGTCAGTGGGGGTCCAACTTTTTCAACATTTTTTTTTCTTTTTTTAGTTTATGAGGGGAGAGAGGATCCAAATACCGCTACAAGCGGGCCATCATAGGCCCGCCAGGGAAACGCCATTAAATGGCGTTTCACTGACGTGCCGACGATGGCCTAACGTTGAATGCTGGCTTGGTAGCTTTATGATTTCTCATGGGATCCGGACCAGTATTGCTAAAAAATCCCTATATTTTTGTGATTTTCATGGGGGTCCCGAACCCTGTCCCACCTCCTAGATCCGCGCATGTATGGGGTTACTATCACATATAATCTGTATCCAGCTATGTATTAGGTTTTCTTGCAATATGCGACAAAAACAAGCATGACAAATTTACCCGCATGATAAGAGTTGAGATGCTTTTGACTCCTTTTCATTTGAAATGGTTGGCCTACTTCAAGAACTGCAGCATGTGACACGCAATAACCACATATCAGTGAATCAGACTGCAGAATCCCTGTTTATTTGCGTATTCTCTGTAGCGTGGTCGTTCATTTAATATGAACTTGCTCTGGACTGTACGGTTGCAGGGACTTAGTACGTACAGTGTATTATCTGTAATGTTGTTTTTTCGGCAATGTGTTTCATGCCAATAACTGATAGGGATCAGTTGTTGGCATGAAACGCAATTGCCAAATCCAACATCTTAGCCTACATATGGTCTGTCAATGCAAAACTTAAAAATGTTGGAAAGAGTCAATAACCACAGGATGTTTTTGTGATATTTAAATGGCAACATTGCTAGTTTCTTTAATTTGCGTGACTTTGCGTTAATAAACAATATGAAATAGAAAATCTACGCAAAAGGAGAACAAAAGTTCGTAGAACTTGGGGTTTGACTAACAGATAAAAAGATGGTTTCAACGTTATTTTTTCAATAAAATCCCCTTTTACTTCACTGCATTGGTCCAATTTTCTTTTAATCAGTCTATGCCTTTCAAATAAGTCGTCTGTTTGGTCCGCAAACCAAGCCTCTATAGTAGCCTTGAGCTCATCATCGTACCGAAATCTCATTCCACGCAAGTGGGACTTCAAATTTCGAAAAAGATAATAATCACTTGGGGTCAGAAATAGTAATTGAGTATGATCAAGAAATGTCATCATCACAAACTGCAGACAAACCCATGGCATTATCATAGTATTACCCTGTAATTAAAGTACATGTACCAGCAGGCTTGTAGTCTATCAATATAGTCCAGGTAGAGACCCCCCAAAACGTGGCCATTACCTTGCTGGCTGATCATTCGGTACAAAATTGGGGGGTAGCCAGGGCGCTTCCATTGCACAGACTTTTTTAGTAAAGTCCGTCCAGTTAAGAGAGACTGGGCGGTTCTTAGCAAAGACACACCCTTGGACATTTCCATATAAAAATCGGTAAGACAGAGTGTATTTATTCACCTGTGAAAATACCTGTATACATGTAGTAGTTTTGAGCCCACTGTGAGGAAAAGGCATCTCGAATTAATTTGGATAACAAGGAAACTGACTAGTCTAGATATATGCGCTCTGACAATGTTTGGAAATTTTAACTATTCAAATTATATACTGAACAAGAAAATAGAATAAATGGTCCGCAATGAAAAATTAATACTATAAATTGGTCAGCACACGAAATGATGGTTCTTATTACATCGGCGTGTGGCGAAGGCTCTGACGAGCCGGCATGTACGCATGACCTCGCCAGAGCTTTCGCTTCTTGCATAAACAATATATGCAAGTTGAAGAAGACTCCAAACAACTTTGCTCTGGACACGCCAGAATGAGCGATTATTAGAGGCTTTTTCGGATGCGCGGTAAGACCAAATCTCGTGTTTGTATGCCCTTTTCTCATGATCCAGATACTTAACCCTTGTCCCGCTGAGTTCTAATTGGTGATTTATTATTGTATCAGGCTTGAAAATCAAACCAGTTTTGCCATACAGACAAAATTTGAAGAAAGTGCAAACCTACCCTCCCCGAAAACTTTCACAACATACCATCCCGGAAAACGAAATGCAGTAGGTCCCCAGCAGCATACTAAAGACAAGCATGCTAACGTATAAAGTTGGCAACCCTTGTCGTCTGCGCTTCACTTGGTTGCACGAGTAAAGCGTACATAGGCTATTTCACCCGATTTACTGTAGACTAGTCTTATTTGACAGTGTATGACAGGGCTCTGTCTGACACGCCCAGTCTCTGTTAGCTGGTCGCACTATATCCGGGTCCCAGTGGGGAAGCCAAGTTTTATCTTCTATTACGAGCCCAGTGTGAATGTCTTCTAGGTTGGCATTGTAAACTTCCAGAGGTCCTTGACTTGACTACACCCTTGGCTGACAATCTTGCGTGTTCAGATTTCTGGGTACCCACCTGGCAGATACTTTTGATATGCCTAAATGATCATGGATTATAATGTAAACACTCCCACCAGAAATACCACATTCTGAAGCAGGTTCGCCAACTTTGATTTGGCAATCGTTTAGCACAAGTCTCTCAACACGGTCGATTATTTCCTGGACGATGACATCAGCAGGGCGATCTGGATTTATTGGGTCATCTTCTAAGGAGTCTCGCCCACGTTTAAATTGCCACTGTGGAATACTTTGAGCTACAGTCACCATACACATCAGCCATACACATCAGCCATGTGCCGATGTTTGTTTTCGTTTACACCCTTCTTAGTGAGGAACTTTATGGCAGCTCTGAACTCAATATTCTGATTTTCCATGTTTGCCTATTGGTATAGGTTTTCAAACAAGAAGTAAGAGCAAACAATGTGCGTGTTGACTGAACGGCTGTTATCATTCAACTGACAAAGGTTTACACTCATAAACGAAAAAAGAAATCTTGAATTGTATAGAAAAATACCAATTTACTACGAACTTATTCAACTCCCCTCGTATTTTGCAAGGTGATGGATCGACCAGGCCCGAATATGTAGCACAGTTACGACTGTGAACATTGGTTCTATTGGACAATGCATTTACAATTCAGATTGACAGGAGGATACATTTAACATTCCAGTGAATTAAAGTTTGCTGGCTAAATGTCATACTTGGTAGGGTGGTTTCATCTGGGTCTTTGATATATGTAGATTTTAGGTTTCATGATATACAGATTTTTTTTATTGAACTATGTTGTACATGTATATGTAGTATAGATCAGTGTGATCATATTATGATACCATGGTTGAATTACCTATATAAGTACTGCTTCAAAATTTTAGAACCATCTTGTTAAATACAGATACCACATATGCCTTTTTAGACTAAATAGATATATCAAAATCATGATAAAATATTGCATTATACTAACATGTGAAGAAATTTCACTTTTAGAAAAAAAGCCTTCCTTTTTTAAAGAACATTTTATCCAAAATTACAAATATCCACATTCTGATGCGCTTGTACAATTTTTCTTCAAAATAGTGAAACTGCTGCCACTTGAGCTGTGTAAAACCACTGGCCAGCCAATGAAAGGCGACGTGATGTAATGACATAGGGTTTCCGACAGTGTATCGCAGGATAAACTGTCGTAAATAATTCATGTTATCCAATATAATTTGCAAGCAAAATATCATTATGATCATCATTTAGAGACCTACCTAGGTATACGACAACTATTTAACGGGACTACGGGTCATTAGGAAGGTACAGTGGAGACTATACTTAAGTTTACACCATGGAATTACAATGCGTCCTTAAAGTAAAGGAAGACTTAAGTTAAGTAATGATTTTTCAGGGTGCGAAAATTAACGTTTCAAACTGATTAATCAGAAAAAATATTTTTCGGTGGATCACAATGATATCTTTGCCCACAAGTACTGCATCGATCCAGGCAATTAATTTAGCATTTAATATCGCATGTTGAAATATAAAATATTTAACTTAATAAAGTCTACCTTAACTTAAAGGAGGCATTATTTTTTCAGGGTCATGGCTAGCAGTATAAATACATCGAGTGCGGTGAAAAAAATCAGTATTTTTCACAAGTGCGCAGCACGAGTGAAAATGCTGAGATGAAATATATTTGGTATTCACCCCAAAAAAGTAAATTTTCTTTTTATTTTATACTCAATGTAAAATACAGAAAGCACAACCTAACTTTTCCCCTGGTCGTTCTCGTTCAATTTGACTTTTTCAGTGTATTTAGTGGCTATAACATTGGATGTTAACAAAGTTTGCACCTAGAAAATGGCCTAGAATCATATTTTAACGGATGAATTGTAAGAAAACAGCATATAAAGAAAGTCTATTGAGTGTGCCCTATTAGGATAGTCGTCAAGCTCAAACTGACACTACGCCAGGCCAAACAATGACGACATTAATTTTGATATTTACGTCATAACATGCGTAGCGTTATTTCTCACAAGCTCTCTTCTCGTAAAACATTTTGAAAAAGTATAACAGTCCAAAAATTGTCAAAAACGCCTTGTTTTGCTACAGTGAAAATATAAATCGTATCAGTCACTAGTGAAATACGATCTGCAGAAAAATACCAATTTTATTCACATTTGATATGCATTGAATTCACTGCTTGTGATAAAATAAATGAATCAACTATCATTTTAATGCAAATATAGTACACATCAAGTGCACAACAAGTGCACATCACTGAGAGTCGATACAACTTCATTTCCAACAACGTCAAGTTTAACAGGACGTTGTGTTGACATCGTTAGTCTGCTGGGAAGCCGTTCTTACCTTAAGATTCCTAACAGCGTTAGTGGGATCAGTTAGAAAGTTTTGTCTAACGGCAACTTCAATTCCTGCAGCTTTCACTCTTTCTTCTAAGTCTTCCACCGTCTGTAAAATATATAAATGTGTACAGTCACGCGTGATATGTATGTGCAATTTTGCACCAATTTCATATTTAGTAAATTTTCACAGCAAAATCGAGCTGTCACTTCTATTTCCAGCATTTCATTTTCATTAAAATCGACAAACCACTGTTGGTTTACAGATTTCCGGGAAACGTTACATTTGCATGAAATGACGTCCATTATAACGTTGCATACATAATGGCTTTTTTACGCCAGAAATGAGATTTCAAAGTAATCTTAATGTCATATGATAAATAGAAACTAAGATTCGTGCTCCTGTATCATTGGATTTATTAAACTCGTTGCGAAAAAGGGATAAAATGTTCGACAAGCTTACCATTTTATCACTTTTCCTCAACTCGTTAAATAAATTCAATAAAACATCAGCACTCATGTAAGATTCACTATCTCTATTAGGTGTCGTCTGCTGATATCCTTTGCAAACAGTTTGGACCCAGGTCTTGGTCCAAACTGTTTGACACTCGATCTGGTCTATGAAATGTTGATTTTGAAAAGATGAGCGGGCAACAAAAAACATGAAAAATTACCCAGTAGGCAAAGAGTTAAATCTTTAACCAATATGTTTACCGATTTTCTGTTGGGATTACCTAACGCTAAGGTGCACACTCCACTCAATCCGCTGAAATAATTTTAGCTTAATCCAAAATTCTCAGACAGGAAAAGTATCTGCACACAAAATAGTCAAATATCAGACTTCTCCGGTCAGTGACTCTTTATTTTGCACATGCAGCACGGAATTTTATTTTTAATTCAGAACTATGATGGATTGGTCTAGACCATCGTCCAAAAATTTCAATTTTAAAAATTAAAGCCCTATATTTCGTCATATGAGTTATACTGATGGGACAGATTAAATCCATTTAACTCTTTCCTTGCAAGTGGCAACTTCCGTCGTCTGATGATAACATTTGCTACCAGTTTGGACCCAGATTATGACTCTGATCTGGATCCCAACCGTTTGACACTCTTGAAAAATTATATTGTAAAAAGGTTAAATTTGTCGACAACAAAAGCATGAAAAATTACCAATCATGCAAAAATTTATGTCCCATTTATAGGACACCAAACATTAATGCATTAACAGAAAGGGTTTTTCCACAATTTTTGGCTGACTATAAGCATCTTTCTAAGAGAAAACTGTGCGTCATTACCATTTTTGCAAGAACTCCCTAAATACAATACTAGGGGTTTACGAGGGCATCGTAATTCTGTGTTTGTTATCTACAGCGCAAAATGAAACATAAATTATATTGTAGTCACTTTGATATAAAAGGGTGGCCAGACAGACGTTGAAAATCATAAATAGATGGTGAGTCATCTCACCTGTATCTTCATTGTTTCCATTGGTATTTCCGAATTTATACCATGTCCCTGCGAAGTTACCCGAATTGAATCTATATAGATAGTAGATTTGATCTTTTTTGTTTTTACATGAAATCGAGACATAAAAAATATTCCTACTTGTCTCGTGTTCAAGTCTGTTCCTTACCACCTGGCAGATGCTCACAGGCAACGGAGCTGGTGATCCATATATAAAACAAAAGGGACATCCAGTGCATATACTCGTACTTGTGTATGTAATCAGTTCCCAGACTGAAATTCTGTAATAAGTTTACTATTTTCCTTCTGTGGAATAATCATCGAGAATTCGAGGAAAACGAGATGACAAAACAATTGAATTTGTGATCTTGAGTCCAATCAATGACAACGAAACAATTTAATTCGCCCAAAGGTTACTAACTTGGGGAGTAGAATTCAATTTTCCACTTATCTGTTGTAAATAGGCTGCAAGATGGATGTAGGAAACAGCGTCACTAAAATGCATGCCAGACAAAGGCGAATGTTAGAGAAGGATAATTCCAGACCTTGACATATATACGTATACTGAGGCTTGTATAGGGCTTTTAGAGATATAGGATATTTGCCATTTTACTTCCAGGGATATGGGATACTGTGTTCAAATTTTGGTTACTTTAAGGGATATTGACTATTTAGGAAAATTAATTATGGGGATATTTGACAGCTTATAAGGGATGCTTGCCTGTTTTCTTTAAGGGATATGGGATATTTGGTACCCGTATACAGGCCTCTATAATGCGAGTGAGCCTGAATCTGATGCATGCAAGCAAGAAAGGCACAGACCAGCCTGCGCTATAGCGCAGCCTGGTCTGTGCCTTTCTTGATCGCTATCAAGGTGGAAGATATGAAAGTCAAAGTTGCTTTAATTTCAAAACATAGCTGAACTCTATTAACTTAGCTTAAGCATGCTGTTTTTAGCCTTACTTCTTCAGAAAGCCAGAAGACAGGTTTTCTGGGCCTAAAATTACCATGCCTCCTTAATATTAAGTACTTCCTTAGTTAAAGAGGTAAAAGTTTTAGCAATAATACTAATACTCATACTGACTCTCTCCAGGGGTCATACTGGGCAGATCAAAAGGACAGTCATAATGAGGTGATAATGACTTCCTTACAGGGGCAATAAAGTGGTCCCATGAAGGGATGAGGTATTTTATGATAAAATATTTATCTTTATCTCAGTGAGTGAAATTGTGTTGTTTACAGGTAAATCCCCTCTTGAGGCCCCTTAAAATGTGTGAGATACTGAAACTATCCCTTATCAGCTAATCCTTTTATGATATCTTTTAGACAATGATATATGGCTTTAAAGCTGCATAGTCTGTAACTTTGAACGTTTTTCGAAAAAAATATTTCTTTTTTAAATCATTTGTAAAAGCAGAATTAAGTTAAGTTTTCACAATAAATCTGTTCACTATAGCTGAAAACTGCATAGAAAAGTGAATTATCTTATAAAAACAGGTGCTTTTTCTCTTGTTGGTAATTATTTGCGTCCCTCCAATAATTATAGACAGTCAAATGCTGCTGTTTTGATACTGATAATTTATAAAGATTTACGAAATAGATAAAATGTATACCTGAATTTTAGTTTTTTTTACTGTGTTCTTGAACAATAGAAACATTACTTCAAAAATTAAAAGATCAAAAGTTACAGACTATGCAGCTTTAAGTATTATTTTTGGATACGAAAAATTACGTTTCAAACGTTACTAACTTCTTAATTAAAAACGTGTTCTGTATATTCTGTAGACCACAGTGATGTACTGTGCCGAGCATGGCAATTTATTAAACATTTAAAATATGCGTTGAAATATCAATATGTAGCTAAGAAAATACCTAACTCTTAAGACTAGCCTCCATATAAGAGTGCATACTGGAAAATTATTTTTCTTACTCCTCAACCAAAACGTAAAGTTGTAGGTACTCAAAAGAACCGTCTCATTAGACGGTTCTTTTAATCACCCAAAGCACATGTTTAAATTGATGGAAAAGGAAATAAGTGCAATTTTAGGTGGTGCACAACTATTCTTATCTGGACCCATGTTAATGTTAAGAGCGAGTGTTATTATGGGTATCAGGTCAACGCAGATCAAAGGCTGATCATAATGAGGTGATCATAAACTCCTTACATGGGGTAATAAAGAGGCCATTTGAATAACGTACTTCGTAAGTCAAACTAAATAACTTCTAGAAACTAATCATATATGCAAAGTTCCAAATCTTACCTAAATCTAGTCCAAATCTAACGCTCTCTTATGATGTCGGTGTGCCGCTGTCCCTGCGCACTAGGCATATATAGTCTAACGCTCTCACATTGGGCTTCACCTTATATACCATGAAGTCACGTGATAGACGCTGACAACAGCGCCATCTAATGACATCATCATTAACCATTCATACTCAAAGTTATTAGCAAAGCGCCCTCTAAATACGTAAGTTTCCATTTATATAAAGCAATAGGAAGATACAAAAATGACTCATAATCATACCTATGTGCTATTGCCCAAAGGTCATATTACTAGATCTATTGCACAATCCTACCAATCGATTATCTATTTATTTGGCTTATGCAATTTCACGAAATTAAGTAACATTTATGAACGCGACCTTTCCCAGGAGATAAAACATCCAGGCGTATCAACATGATGTTTAAGAAATAATAACAAACTGGGGGCAGAGTTCCATATCAAAACAGAAACCTGTCAATCACATGCGTCAAAAGTACATCTGCGCTGAACGTCTACAACCAAACAATCAAGCATTCACATAAAATGTAAATACGCACATGTGAATTCATAAATATTGTGAATCCTCTCAAGTGAAGTCTGTTATCTTACATGAACAGTTTATGTGTTTTTGATAAAATATTGACATTTATCTGGTGTAAGAAATGTTGTTGTACACAGGATGTCCCCTCTTGGACTCCCTTCGCTAGCGGGCCGCTGATGGCTCAACATTGAATTCTGGCTTGGTAGCTTTGCGTCATTTCAGGTGATCCGGACCTGTATTGCTAAAAAATCCTATAGCTCATGTTGCCATGTAAATTAACTGAGTGAAATAAAGTTTATTTGATTGATTTTTGATTTGCTCCAGACCCCTGCCCCCCTCTGGATCCGCGCATGAATACTTACCGTACTAAACACCTCTTGCGTTTCTTGTATCGTGGCTATCCGTCTCCATTTAAATTTCTGGAATATCTTCACTCTGGTTGGATTGTGCAAGGTCGCTGAAGGATGTGTACGGAAGAAAGTCGGGAACCGCTCCCTGTTCGACAGTGCTGGAGAGCTCGAACCATATGCTAACTGAAAGAATATGAAGAACACAATTTGAAATCAGTTTTGTTAGCAACGAGAATTTAGTTTGATTCTCGGTTATCGCTTTTTAATTTTAGAGCTGCTTCAAATTTTTGTTTTTTTCTACTGCCACTGTTTGTCAAGTTATAATTTCAAACAGCTTGTTTTGGCATTCGGACCGTTACCGAATATGAGAACTCAATATTATTGTTCAACCAATGAAACACTTTGCAAACTAGTAATCTCAAAATTCTATTTTTTGTTCGTTTTGATTTTCGTTTATCCGACGTTCAGATACTAACTATCAAGTACTTACCATCCAAAATGCTTGAAGCATTCGGACAGATATCAAATATTAGGATCTCAGTGCTAACTCAACATATTTTTCGATAAAAAAAAAACTCTTTACAAACTTAGAATCTCAAAAGTAGAAGGTATTTTCTTATCTTATTTTTTGCGTTGGTCAATCCGTGGGCGAAAAAGGTGGGTTGTTTACCGGACCATCGTGTCTGTCCGAAATATATTGTAAATTTCCGTTTATAAATTGTATTTCGGAGACATCGTCTACCATTTCCTATGTCATTTATCAGCACGTTGGCGCTGAAACTACTCAGCCAGATTGAATATGACCGCTATTCTGCACTTCCGTGACATTAGATCTCTGGAAATCTCTGGTACCGCTCTGATAACTTTGTCAACTTTTATCAAACACCATCTGTGCAAGTTTAGATAGAATGTTCAAACTTTTTAATCGCTGGTTTACCTTAGAACATTGTACAGTAGAGCCTGTTTAAAACTGCCACTCTCAAAAAGACCGAAAGTTGGTTTTCAAGACAAAGTATCGCTTCATGCAGATTGAAAGTATTGCAGAATGCTCCAAGAGGAGCATTCTGCAATACTTTCGACCTTCATTTAGCTACCATTTGTCATTAAGATCTTTGTTTTGTTTATTTTTGAGTGGCTGTTTTACGCAGGCTGTACTGTAATTGGACCCTGTCCCTTTACATTTTGCAGGTGGAAAACAGGCCGCACTTCATCAATACTAAACAATGAGCTGACGCCATTTTGAAAATTTACTTTGGCAAACTCATCAAATTGTGGTACTCGGCGCATTGTCGAGCAACACATTCGAAGGCTCTGGCACGCCAGAACTTTCGCTGATCGCATGCACAAAAGAATAACCGTAGATAAACTTTTATTGAAAGGGGTACTTACATCTGTGCCCAAGCATGGATTTTCTTTAAACTTTGCATATAAATGACTCAATATATACAAACTATGTTAATGTTTTTTTCGAATGAGATAGGCTTAGGAAGCAACCCTGTTATACTCCAACTTTGAGGTGGTAGGTACCTATCTCTAAATTTCCATGTCCCAAATCTATAGTTTTGTTTATTTCTATGATTTGTCATCTAGATTGTATTCAAAATACCACGAAACCATTTGGATGAATTATGGTTTACGTTTACTGAAGAAGTAATTATAAACTTTCAATATTTTTTTTCAAAAAATTTACAAAACATTCAACATTCGATTCCAAAGATAGATATGTTCTAGTCTTTGTCACGATATCATATTATCATAAAAACATGCCAGATATATCCTGCAGATCTGAGCTAACTTTCACGAAAATCCAAAACTGGTAACTTTGTCATTTCCTACCTCTTATGGGTATAGGTCAGTTTTCGCAAAATTAATTATCAAGTTGAAATGAATCAATAACTTGACAGAAGGAGGTTGTTTTTGAATCTACTTCCACTATTCTTAAAGAAAGGCATGTTTAGACAATTTAAAATGATTCATTGCCCAGAAATGCAAATGGTCATGGCCCTATGTCATGGTTCTATGGGGCCACAACAATGTGTATCACTTCCTCATATGATATTGTTTAAGAAACATTATGTTATAACAACAATAAACGTGTGAAAACAAGAAGACCAAATATTTCCTTTACAACTGAACTAGAGTAACCACACTTTGGTGCCGTGACCAGGATATAGTGTAACAGAGCCTATCAAAGGTGTCATAGAAAAGAGTTCTACTTGAAAAAGTGAGGTCCAGAAACGAAACTATATCCCTGGAATATACAGCCAGCTAAAGTATAAATGTTGCTATTTGATGGAAATCAGCATCTGTTTTACCAAACGTAATGAACAGAGAATATTTAAGAATTAAATTAGCAATTCCTTTGAAGCCAAGAGTTCTCTGTGACCAAAATGGTTTATTTTGACTAATAGGTTTGACAGGGGGTTATTCTTGTGAACCAGGTTTATCAATGAAGTTTACAATTATAAAATCATAGATATAAGGCTCTTCTCCAGTATGGACTGACTTGTCATAAGGTTTCTCTTCTGTATGACTTGAAATTCTTAATAATTTTACATATTAGTGTAACATTGGTTAGATATAGTTTTAACGTTAGAAACTAGATGTGGTAAGTACAGGTGTCACTATATTGTATTATTTTGGGTAATATTATTGTGTAAGCACTTCATTAAATAACAACTGTGGCACTTAATATCATAGATTAATGTTTTTTTCTTTTCCAGTCCATAATAGGGGAAAACACTGAACATAGCAACTTCTACCAATAAACATACTAGCAGGGTGATTCAAACTAAGCAAGTATTCAATTATGTTTAACACTGAAACATAATTTTTGTATTTTTTATATTTCGATGAATTATGGCCATGTGTTTACATCAAGTTGAAAAAATATGTTACCGATCATTGAATTTCATGAAATTTTGTCTACATATTCTTAACATATATGGATAGTTTTTATGTTGAAATGGTATCTTGACAAAGACCTCAACGTGTAAAATTTTAATTCCAAATTTGACTGAATACAAAATATACAGTTGAAAATTGGGGTACCATGTCATAAAAATGAATGCCAACGCGTTATCCTAATACATACAAAGCCATTTATAGTATCAACGAACTTATCAAAGATATATTGATTTTATAAAGCATTTCTGCACCCGTAACATGATATGTCATTTACTTTATAAGTGATTATAACTGGGTACCCTAAGGTATTGTAGTGATATCATACATGGCGTCATAAATTAGCAATGGAATTAAATAAAAACTGAAATGCACCATAAATATAAAAGTCATACCCCAGACAATTAATAAACATAATATTTTCAAATTCCAAGCGTGGGCAGACTCCCATGTTAATTTCCCATACCATGTTAGAGCCCCTTTAGACATCTAACCACACTAAATGTACATAAACATGGGCGTTTATTAAAGGCTTTTATGCATATGCAATAAGTACCAGAATGCCGAATGCATGCCCAAATATTTTGGGGCTTTTTTATTTTATTTTATTGTTATATTTACAGATATTATACAAAATATAAAACCTGTGCAATAATTGCATATTATGTAAATTTCCCGCAGTTGTACACCTTTTTGAAAGAACTTTAAAATCTTGATCCATTTAAGCCGAATAAACTTTATTTCCCTTATCAGTAGGACGGATCAATTCCAATATTAGGGGTGTTCGGTTGTACTTTTTCATTTTCTTCCAATTTTAATATAATATTATATTAGCAAACAGTGATCAGACACTGCATTATGCGGTGTCTGATCTGGTTCTGCACTGTTTACCTATGTCCAATTCAAAGGATGCAAGGCGTACATGGGTAAAGCGCCACCATTAGAATATTTATCAATTGTTCAATTTAACTCTCAAAAATGCTAACTTTTCAAAAGAGATGGTTCAAAAATAATGTGCTGTTCTATTTTTAAGGAAACTGAGAGCAAGAAGTATAAAAGTCGTCTGCTGCTGATGTAAAGTAAGTTCTTAATAGATTAGAGTTAACTCTTAATGTTGTAAATGATCGTATAGAAATGTCAATTACTGCCTAATTTTCTCAATCATTATACGGAAATGTCAGAAAGTCTACGAAAGATAGTATGAAAATTGAACAATCTGGCACAGACATTTATCACTGAAATAAACAACATGAAATGGCGATGTTGATGTCGAAAATCAGACTGAGTGTGGTTTATTTTAGGATACTGGTGTCCCCAATTTCGGTTTTGATAATTGGATAATAATTGGAAAAGATTCAGCAGTTGACTCCCTTCTGTACCTGTAAAGAATTTTTCCTTTGATTTTATACCATTAACTTGAGATGGACTATTATGTATTTCGGGGATCACATTACTCTTGCACACCGGATTAGGGTATCTGAGATTTTACCATGGGATAGATAAATCTTATCTAACCCATGCTATTTTACCCAGGACGTCAAGTAACATCATCATGTGAAATTGCATCTAAGCGTACTCAGGGACTTCTGGAAGCTTAATTTGAAATAAATAAATAAATAAATAAAAACAGTGGTGAGCAAAGAAAAGAATCCATTATTCGCGTGAGGGTAGTTTAGAAAAATCCGTCCCTCAGGATCACCATTTGTCACCACTCGGCTAGCCTCGTGATGTCAAAACGGATTTTTCTATCCTACTCTTTCACTCATGATAGATTCTTTTAATATAAAGCAGCTCGAACAATTTCCTATTTAATCTGCTCATATTATGAGAGCATATCGCTACGACTATGTATAAGTGACAACTTTATTTTTGTCCTTAAATTAAAACCTGGCACTCAGTGCACCAAACAAAATAAATATATTTAGAAAGTATTGCACTTAAATTGAAGGACCGTATGGTTCAGGGGGTTGGGGTATTATTTGTTACCAAATTTTCTCCGCAAAAGTAAAAGTTTTGTTAGGTATTCATCTAAATATAGGAAATTATAATGTTTGCATCATAAAAGTTGAGTTTGCATAAAAATCGGATCTAGAACATATTTTTTGGTCCATAAGTAAGTTGCCCATGACTTTTGACTATTGCCTGTAAATATCTTACATACAGATTATACCTGTTCTGTTAATTGTTCAATCAGTCTGACCTGTTCATTGAGGTGTATCATTACTACATACTGTATACATGTCATTGCGAATGGATATTGAGCTACAGGTTTGTATTGAATTAGTGCATAATGAGCTTTAATGATAATTTGTTTTTTTAGCATTTTGGCAGCCTTTCTCCCTTTGATCAAGCATGCCATTAGTATAAGTTGTGTGTAATTGTAAAACCTCATCTGTATGCAAAAGGATTAGCTTGATCACTGGGAGGGGGGGGGGGGAGCACTTAAAAAACTGTTTTCTATTTCCTATATGTTGAGTAGCAGAAACTAAGTTTTCAACCCATATTTTTACTCAGTAATTGTCTAATGTGAAAAGCGTTTTTGCAGATAAATCGAGGACCGAATTAACTACATTTTCTACGGGGAAAATATCATTTTCTCTGAAATTTTTACCGGCCATTTCTAGTGGCAATTCTGCATTTAGACTGTTAGAGGTCCTTTTAATAATGTCCCAGCTCTTTCCAGGGAGATCGTTTTTCATCTTAGCAAAAAATGTCGTGTTCTAATTGAGACAGTTCTTTTGAGTACTCACATCAAATGTTTGATGGAGAAAGAAGAAATAAATATTTAATTACGCAGTCTTATATAAAGCCATGACAGCAGAGCGGTTTGGCAATTTTGATAGAGAGCAACGTGAACAACAATGTGTCGGATCATTTTAAATTGGGTCAGTGGTTAGGAGACGTCGATTAAATACGAGGGTCAGTCAAAAATAACTGAGAGTTGGTTAATATTTTTATACTGGGTCGGCAGTTTTGGCTGACACTTTACATATAGAATGAACCTTTAGGCTTCATTACATATAGAAGTTGACGTCTTATCATCTTCAATGCGCTGTTGCTAGGCAACCGAAGACCGTCTCTCAGCGATGTGCGTTCGCGCTGACGACACTTCTGACTAAGCAGCCATGAATTTAAAATCATTTCAAATCTAAAACAGTATAATAACGGACCTTTTATCCATCCAATTATATCAAACAATGTGTTAGCAATGTTTTGAAGAAGTGTAATAGATAGTAAACATAATACATACAATGTTCGTTGCCTAGCAAACAAAATCGATGGAAATTCCAATTTTAACTAAACGACCAGATTTTGTTGCTATGGCAACCGTTTATTCCTGGGAATATTCAAGATATGCATTCAGATGTCAAAACCAATTACTAAATGCAATGAAATTGTCATATGATATGATACTTAGTTGATATATTACTCTAAAATGAACCGTAACTGGTGGGTGGGGTATATTTTTGGGTGAAATTTTCAGAAAATTTAGTTAATTTTCCTCTTATTTATGTAATAAAATTCCAACGCCTCAATCTCAGTAGTTGCTTTTCACAAAATATATTCACATACTGTATTGGCAACAAATGCACAAGTTGGTGTAACTTAATTTTTGTATAGTGTTTCCATAGCAACGCTATATTCCAGCGTGAACGCATGACGTTATTTCACGTTCCTCGGTTGCTAAGCAACAGCAATCTATACTTTGCATGGTCTTGTATATTGCATATTATGACGCAGGACAGTTCATTGCATGCGTGTGCCAAATTTCACTTGTGTACGTTAGCCTACGTAAGAGATATGAATCAACTCTCAGTTATTTTTGACTGACCCTCGTATGTTTGCTATTTTTAGCTTGGGTAGCATCTTTGTTTTCTCCTCGGAATAGCATAATTTTGACGCTCGTGATAGAGAGTCACTTGCTCTAAATTGTTTTCAAATTGGGTCATTCGTTCATGCCAAGAAGACTTTTTTTAACTTTCTCTTTTATAAATTCAGGATAAAATAGCCCAAACGCTGGTGGCCATGTGTTTGGCGGATCTAAATAAATGAAAAATCGTGGTGAAAGGGTACTCAAGAACCATTTGTACAGAACTATTTAAAATAAAGTTCTTTAAATCAAAATCTAAAGGTTTCTTGCATCTAGTTCGTCTACATATGATTTCTCTGGTTCGTTTATTTGGTTGGTAATGAGAAATGCACTTTATACACTTCTGAACAACAGAAAATACTATAATTTGTGATCATGTCAGAAAGTTTGTGACGCGCTACATTATCATTAGGACAATTTATTTATTAGATTTAGTTCATAAATGATTAGAAAAATTATAGTCTGATGAGTACTAATTGTATCCCTCTTTTTACTGTTTTTTTTGTGCTTTGATATGACAGAGACACCATGCCATCTATATATGACAATAATCAAACTGATATAACTGAAGCGTTCAAATCTGATATCTAGATTGCTTACTCAATATTGATAATCTTTATTTTGAAAAAAGAAACAAAAACGGTAAGCCAGATATAACCCACAGAACTTCTGTTGAATAAAGCAAATTCCTATGATATTGAAGCTCTCTTTTGGGATTTGGACTTGTCCATAACAAACAATATAGTTTCACCTAAAGTTATGATAAATGAGATGCAATTAATTGCCATATATCCTAACATTTCTATGGAACATGTTTTGTTAAAAACAAATACTCAAAATTAAATGCTCAAAATTAACAGCATATTCAGGAACAGCCTATTCCCAGTCTATTTTGGCTACAATGACATATTGCACCATTCTCAGTACCGACCTAGCAAATAGTGTGAACACGTGACAGGATAGTTAAATAAAACAGAGGCTTATGTAGGACAACATAGCATGTGGATTCACGAGTATCAGCAGGAACATAACTCAACGGATCCAGAAAATTTGTCAGAGGGGGTCCAACTTTGACGTTTCTTTTTGATTATTTAGTTGATGAGCAGAGGGAGGATCCAAATACCACCATGGGCGGACCATCATTAGTCCGCCAGCGAAACGCCATTTAAATGGCGTTTCGCTGGCGTGCTGATAATGGCTCATCATTGAATGCTGATTTTCAGGGATCTGGACCAGAATCGCTAAGAAACCCTATATTTTTGTAATTTTTCAGGGAGGGGGTCCGGACCCCTGCCCCCTCCCATCTGGATCCGCGCATGGAGATTTATGTACTCATATCTGAGTCCTGAAAAATATCCAGTCTCTAGCCTGTACAGGACACCGCCGTGGTACACCTACTGAGAATCTCTTTATTCACCTTGAGAAGAGAATCCATCCCCAACTCAAAATGCTGTGTGACACAGTTTTATACCTACACAGACCGAAATATAATCTTTCTTGTGATGTAGCTTGCGTATATTCAGGAAGCGATCTATTTTTCGGTAACGTGCTTTCTGGTTGACAATTACCATAAAAGCAATATAGCTGAAACAACTGTCTGCCAAGTCAATTACTCAGTAATTACTTTTTACTTTAACACGTACCTAGCAACAACAACTCTACAGAGTGTAACTGGGAGAAACCGCGTAAATATGTTTATCTTATACTAGCAGTGAATTCAGTGCATATTATATCACTACATCCCTACCTAATGACCCTTTAGAAAATACAGCAATTTCTTTAAAATGTTCAAATTATGGCAAAGACAGTTTGTGTATTGTGTATTTTTCGCGCTACTACTAATACTAAAATACCTTGACTGGCCAAAATGATGCATGTCAAACCTTTGTCACCGTTTTACATACCAGTGGCTGGACACTATTAAAATAAATAAGTATGCAACATATGGTCCAAATATCCCATAAGGTTCAAGACTTGTGAGCATTTTCACTAACTGGGCTCAACAGGATGGACCGATGCTCAACATACCCTCGCCCATCAGAAAAGGTGGTTTTGAATGTTAGTGGTTAGGGAATGTTGACATGCATATGTATGCAAAATGTGATCAAAATTTACCATGTGGTTCAAGAGTTATGAGCATTTGTACGAGCTGAGTGTGTGAGCATGCAAGCGAGTAAGTGAGTACTCGCAGGCTTTCAAGTGCCCTTCAACAAAAAAGTAGGGAAAACGCAGGGATTATTGGTGTAAAATAAAGTAGGGATAGTAGGGCTTTTCCAAGTACAAAATATCACAATGAGTAGTTAGAAATAAGAAGTTCACACTAATATTCAGGATAATAGCTGTGACCAATAGTACAAGCTAATTTTGAGATGTTTAGCAGCGTGTTCCCTGAAAAAATACATTAAATAATTTATTAAATCCGAGCGAGCGGAGCGAGCGAGTAAAGATTTCTGGATTTTTGCGTGTAAATGACATTTTAGAATGAAAAAGTAGGGATAGTAGGGCCTTTTTAAGAAAAAGTAGGGAAAAGTAGAGCAAATCAAAAAAGAAGGGAAAAGAAGGAAAAGTAGGGCCCACTTGAAAGCCTGTTTTTGAATAAATAAGTGATTGAATGATTGATTTAGTGCGTGAGTGAGGGAGTGAACTCCCTAATTTAATGAAAAACTTATTTTTCTTGCTGGTGGAGCTATATTTGTGAGAGGTGAGGTTGGATCAGATTTCTATTTGTCGTAATGATCTGAGATAATAAACGATTAGTGATTTCAATGAGGTAGACATGGCACCGAGGCTGCAAGACTGAGGTGAACATCACTTTTAAGGGTATATAATTCCTTATATCTACCAAAATTGAAGCCAATAACTAGTTTGTTATATGATCTTTCAACTGTGAAGGAAAAAACTGTAACTAGTTTTGTATTGTTGAAGTAAGTAAGGGTGCAAAAATCAGGAATCGATACAATCAAGTACAACATCTGACCCAGGATACCAAGGGGAAAGTAACAAACTAACAGCTAGACACCACAAACGAGAGCCAAGAGGTCAGCCCTTTCTCAGCAGGTGACCACAAGGCACATATAAACAGACGAAAACAAGTGCATAGCAAACACAAGACAGAAAAAAACACATAAACGATCAACAAAAGAAGCACCGTCTTGGAACGGTCAGTAAGAAATTTTACTGGAGGGCTTAAACCGGTTTAACAGTGCTCAAACCTCACCCTTAGTTCAGATGTGGATCAAGACACATATATGTTTGGTTTGCATGAAAGACCGCTAACTTATCAATTCATCATCTCCTAGAACATATAAATTAAGATATAAAAAGGAGATAAAGCAAAGATAAGGACTCAACAGTAAATAAAACTGAACTACCGGAGCAAAAGAAATCAAACAGGTAAACCTGGTGGTCCCGACAAAAAGCCAAAGCATCAGGCCCCTACCATCTCACCAATTGATACGTATTTAAGTCGGAACCGTCATAGAGTCTGAAGTCCGACCCACCGGCATACAATTAAAGAGGAAAGTAATGTTGCCAACCGTGATTGGGTTGACCACCAAGCACGCAGTCTGTTGCAATACATTAATGTTTTAGCCAATCTTTTTATAATGGGACATTATTTTAATGAACTGCGCTGAAAAATTATCAGAGCCAACAATCATTCTTCAATTTGTACACCAAGTCACCAGTCATGTTCAACATAATGACTTTCTCACAAGTTTTAGCAACTGGGTTTAAATTATTCTAATGTAGTATTTTACTCTTTGAAAAGTATATAAATTCTCTGAATGCGGAATATACAATATCATAAAATAACTTTTTTACATTTTGTTTATTTAAGCAAAGAAAAATTAACAAACAAAACAAAGTTGTTGTTAAAATTCAATAAAGTCTTTAATATACCTGTAAGGCGGTGGAACAGAAAATACAACTCATGCTAATTACATACTCATCATGCTATTTTAGCTCCCTAAAGGGTGATATAAAAGCGTCAGAATATTAACCCCTGGAAACTGGTTTTAGCCGGTTTTCATCCTATATCAACCAGTTTAGACCTATACTATTATCACGCAGCAGAGGGATTTTGAGGACAAATTCGGCCAATCAGGAGATAGAATTTGAAAATTCGCTCCAGTCATAAAACAATAACTTTTATCTCGTGGGCGGATTCAAATACAGTCAGAACGTATGCGGTGCATCATGTACTATTGGTCACTCATTACAACGGACATACAGACTAATTTTATAGGCAAACTATAAAAGCGTAGAACGTAAAAATAGAAAAAGCTTCGACCAAGTGTAAGATATACTTACCCTTTAGTAAATTAGATTACAGAAATAAAACATTTTGTGCCAGACACTTCAATCAGGGATATAGTGATTAAAGGGATAATACAATAAACACGTCAGTGATATATTATCAACACCTATGGAAAACCGCCCTTAAAGCAGATTCTTAGAGTTACCCTGCGAATTATAATTGTAAGTTAACACCAAAAGAGGTGGCAGCTGAGCTGCTGCCTCTTTGGTGTAAACTTACAATTACTTTCCTACTAAACAGTATGGGGCCTCACCTCTCTCTTGTGTTAAATGTTTAAACTTTTCTACCTTTTATTTTTGTAGTTATTCTCATGATCAATACAATTGAGTAGAATATTGCTTTTAAGGCAGTTGAAATGTTTCACCAAAATCATTTGCAGTTTAGCTACCACCAAATTTGTTCTTTTTTTGTTTGTACGATTTGATTCTTTACATCACAGTCAACATTTTTTCAGCTATGTCGTGACGGGTCTTCCTGTACTAAGCAAGGATTAATGTGTCTTGCTCCAGGCGACTACGTAGTGACGCCGGTGAGGTTCGCGATATCCCTTTTTTATTCTTTTTTTTCTACAGTGCAGTTGGATATGTTTGCGTACTGAACAATTCCATTTTTCAGCACTTATTTAAGACGAAAGCTAGCTGATCTCAAAAAGTCAGTTTTAACTTTCTCAGTATTTGTGCTAATGCCAATATACGATAATGGTATTAACCCAAGCTTTGAAACACCTAATATTTCCGGCACAAAATTTGGCGATTTAAAAGCCTGACATATTGGCGTAGCTTAATTTTGGCAGTATTTCAATTTAATGTCCTTTGAAGTTATTATCTATTCCCATAGGGGCTACTTTTAAATGAACAAATGTGCACCTTGGGGAGCACATTCTTTCCTTCAATAGTAGTCCCTTTTAAAACGTGGTTTCCTCTACGTTGAAACGCACTCTACTGTTCGAAGGTTGCTTTTGGCGATACATAAAATAACAACATACTAAGGGTACGTGTCCATTAATTGCATAATATGTAAATGAATTCATTCGAACCCGTATTTTGCGCTCTCATATTTTGGCATTTTTATGCCCCCAACTTTGAAAAAGCTGAAGGGGTATATTGCTTTGGATTTGTCCGTCCGTCCTTCCGTCCATGCGTCCGTGCTAGCCTCCGTTACAAATTTAAGATAAGGTTTTGAAATTTCATAGATGAATTCCTCATCAAAAAATAACTGGCCCATATTCTTTTAATCTCAGATTATCTCCCTTTGTGGAGTTATACCCCATTTAAAGGGTCATGATGAAATTTTGTATCAGGATATTTCAAAAACTATAATAGCTAGGAGCTTCAAATTTGCTCAGCTTGAAGGTGATAATGAGTAGATTACCTGGTGAAAATTAAAAACAACATTATTTTAGTTATTGCCCTTTGCAAATTTGGACATAGAAAAATTCATTAAAGCCAGTCAAACTTGCTCAGCTTATAGAGGATAAGGAGTAGATTACCTGGTGATTTTTTTTTTATTTTTTTGAGTTATCGCCCTTTGAAAATTTTGTCATAGAAAACTTGATATATCAAAAAACGTTTCAAATTTAAGATAGAGTTTTGAAATTTCATAGATGGATTCCTCATCTAAAAATAAATGACCGTTTTTTTTTAAATCTGGATTATCTTCCATTTGTGGAGTTATACCCCTTTTAACGGGTCATAATGAAATTTTATAATCCGGATATTTCAAAAACTATAACAGCTAGGAGCTTCAAACTTGCCCAGCTTATGAAGATAATGAGTAAATAAGCTGGTAGAAATTAAAAAAAATCTATTTTTTTGTTGAGTTATCGCCCTTTGCAAATTTTGTCATAGAAAACTTAATATCTCAAAAACCCTTACAGCTAGGGGCTTCAAACTAGGACAGCTGATAGAGAGTAATGATTAGATTACCTGGTGAAAATTGAATTATGGATGGTGGACAAGCTAATGGTTGGGGGCATAGTGTTTCATAAACACAATTACTGGTTTGTTTTTACCGCCAAATACAAATACCCGCCAAATAAAAGAGTTTTACAGTAATTCATACACAGCTCATCAACAGTAACCAACAACAGTAAGCATTGCGTTACCAGCGATGCACAACAGTGTATAGACAGAATTTTTCATGCGAACCAAGCATCTATTTGTCTTGATCCAAATCTGAAATAAGGGTGAGGTTGGTACCATAAAAAAACTAGTTTAAGCCCTCAAGTAAAAATATATTTTACTGACCGTTCCAAGGCGGTGATTCTTTTGTGGATCATTTTTGTCATTTATGGTTCGTGTTTGTCATGCTTTCTTGTCTGTTCATTGCAGCCTTGTAGTCACCTGCTGGGAAAGGGCTAACCTCTTGACGCTTTTGTTTGTAATGTTTTATTGTGTTTTTGTCGCTTTCCATTGTGTTGTCCTAGGTTAGGTGTGGTACTTGATTGTATCGATTCCCGATTGTCACCTTCTTACTTACTTTCAAATCAGTTTGCTGCAAATCTTATCAAACTCTAAGACGTGGCCATTATTTCTTAAATGGATATTTTATCGGCCATATCATCACCCTAAATTCTGCTGTTGTTAAAACACAAATTCCGTTTAGCTCGCATGGGGGTTCTAACTTATGCAATGCTTTCACTATAGGGAAGTTTCACTATAGGGAAGAAGAAGAATACTGTGATAGCAAAGAAAAAGGCTCATCAATGTCGATTAGACTAAATGATGTCCCATTAACAGTGATAAAAGAAGGGGATAACTGTATTCAAAATTTTCATTTAGGGAGGTATATCGTCGGATATACGGTCGGAAATTTAGTCTTAAGGCGACGCGCAAGCGGAGCTGTAAAACGTGATTTTTGAACGTATATCCGGTGATATTACTCCCCGAATGAATATTTTGAATATGGTTATCCCCATTCTAATGCGCTTCAGAGGTTTTGTCTCAAATTTGAGCGTTGCAAGACGAAAAAAGCTGCACGTCATCCAACGATATGTGACGTAATTAATGACGTCAAACAGTTTCCGATAGCATATCGCGCAAATATTTAACGTTATACAATAAAATTTTGAACATGGTTATTCTCATTCTAATGCCCTTCTGCAGTTTTGTCTCAAATTTGAGCGTTGCAAGCCGCAAAAAGCCATACGTCATCCAACGATATGTGACGTAATTAATGACATCAAACAATTTCCGACAGTATATTGCAGGATATAGATCTACTGTCGCAAATATTTGACGTTATCCAATCAGACGTCGCGTTACAAAATCAAGTGCACTAGAATGCCTGTCCATTGTTTCAACGTCAGTTGTGTAGCATTTCCCAGACATTATTATTTGTCTTTGTCTGTAATAAGGGACCATTTTAATAAAATAAGGCTAATAAATTATCCAGACAGTTTCTCGTTCAGTAGACAGACACGTAAAAATTATAGAATTAGATACCAGCGTTGAGTGAAGCTGAAAAGATGACGTACTCATACTGTTTCTAACTGGACCTGAGACATTTCTCACATACTCGCACATACAATGGCGTGCCATAAGATTGTCTTATTACTATTTTTAATCCATTTTACTTCCATGTATTTTTTCACTTTGTTACAAAAACCTAAAGTCTGTTGTTACTTTTTTATTAATTTATTTTGATGTAAATTGTATGGTTGGAAAGCTTGTTTACTTTTGCATTTTGGCATATAATTTGTTTTCCGTCATACTTTTGAAACAATTTAAGCGTAACCGCCATAAAAATGTAGTTTTTAAAAGTGAAAAGACTAGAGTTTCAATACAAACACCTTTAATTTATATCATGGCAAATTGAAAAGAAAAAATGCATTCGTTTCTCTTTCACATTTCCCCAAAATTTACATACAAATGGTACATGTATGTATACATCCACATAATGTAGACAAAAATCCAAATTCTGATAATAGTGTACAAAGGTTAGTAATGCTCACGGACATAGCTTGTAGGTACTTAATACAAAATATCTTAACGAGAAATCGTTTTACATGAAATCACTTTCACACAAGCAGTATTGCTACCTATGGGGTATAGAAGTCAGGGTACAATTCTTTGTTCTGATCTATGATTCAGTCTAACCTTAATAAATCAAGCTTGAATTGTATCGATTTAGGAAGTGTTTCTAAGAGTTACATGATTTAGGATATGACAGTTTCCCTTTGTTTAAAGCAATTCATGATAAATTTGAAGGACATTTTAAAAATGTAATGGTTGTGCTTATCAAGGTCTAGACATTGGTAATTTAATTTTACTAGTTTTGACTTGCCTTAATGTCCTATAAAGACTACACAGGAGTAGAAATTGCTGCTGGGTGATCTGCTACTATTAAGGGATACACTATAAGTAGATTTGAAGTTTTCTTACTAACATTGGCAGAACTTCCTAAGTTTGATTCTGCACAAGTACAATTTGTTTGTATACATGTAGTTTATCTATCAATGCGAATCTTTTATTTGATTGGTCAACTGAGCATTGGTGATGGCATATTTTACATAACCCTAACCCTAAAAAATTCTACGTAAAACACTAAACTTAATTTGTATAAAGCAGTCATCTGCACGTTGGTTCGTTAGATCACATTTAGGCAGCTTCCTATGGTTTTATATCGAAAATTGCTGTTTATGTTGTTTGCTCAACTCGGTAATCTAGAGTGATCTCTAACTGCTATTGTGGTTTTCCAATGTAGATCTATCAGATTTTTATTGCCCATGACATTTCTCTAATTTCCCCTCATCAATTCTTATAAATGCAGGAGTGTGGATGTGATGCCTTGGTCTCAATTTACTGAGTTATCAGGATACCGACAACTTTTAACCTGGATAAGTATGTGTATATTCAGAACAGTGGTTCCTAGAATTATTTTTGTCCCCCCCCAGCCAGCATCCTATCTCGGGCCAATATCGGCCCGCCAGTGAAATGCCATTTGGATGGCGTTTCACTGTCGGACCTATTATGTGCTCACTGGGCTTAGAGAGAAAGTTGGGCATTATACTTGTAGACATATGTACGTAGATGTTTATTCCTATCATATTAACTGTGTGTGTGTGTGTGTGTGTGTGTGTGTGTGTGTGTGTGTGTGTGTGTGTGTGTGTGTGTGTTTAACATACTATCAACAGCTTAAGTCGTACGACCACAACTTTAGTCTCATCTTACAGACTGGTGAAGCCAGTGATCGAACCCGCGATCCCTGATTTACATGGCGAGTGGTTTATCCACTCTACCACGGCGGCTCCTGATACCGATGGTTGATGTTAATGCAACCCAGAATCAGGTCACCACAGAGCCTAGATATTACATTATTCATATCTAAAGATCTTGGTTCGTAATTACAATGCCTCCTTAAAGTTAAGGTAGACTTAAGTTAAATATTGCTTTTTCAACATGATATATTAAATGCTAAATAAATTGCCAGGATCGATGCAGTACTTGTGCTCAAATCTACAGAAAAAATGAAACCATTTTGATTTTAATCAGTTTGAAGCGTTATTTTTTGCATCCTGATTTATCAATACTTAACTTAAGTCTTCCTTAACTTTAACGAGTACCAAGAATACACGACACGTCTCACTTTTCTTTAGAATTATCAAACCTTTTCTAATTTACAAGATTGTGTGCCTCCATAGCTCAGTGGTTAGAGCACTGGTCTTCGATCCTCACTGGGGGCTTTTAAGAGGTCCGCAATTGGCCACTGGGGGGCTTTTAAATAGTTTTTGCAATTTCACAACGACATCTCTCAAGTGTTCTTGATTTTAAGAAACAATTTGACTTAGAAAAAGGACCTTGCATCTTGATATTTCTTTTCAATGGTAAATGTGGCGGTCACAAGCGAATTCATTCTCCTTTATTGATTAAACTCGGTCAAATATGTAATTGTAAGAGTTGTGAGAAACACAGCTGTAATTGAGATTTATGGAAATAATTACAGACCTGGGCCCATCATAGTTCAAAGTAGGCCGTGTTTCCTATAACAAGCTGCCGCTAAGTAACAGCGTCCTAGTCAAAACGTCCCCAGATCAAAACTTTTCTTCGTCAAGAATTCCACGAGGCAAAGCAGCATTGAATCGAGTCTATAGAAGACCCAAATGCGACATATTTTTAGCAGTTGACAAAGGTCAAATACAGTTCTCATACTACCCACTAAGTGATAAGTGATATGTTACAACATCTATACAAGCACATTTTATTTGGCAAAACCTAACAGGAATTGAAGGCAAAACAAAATACACAGTGCAATGCAAGCCTGACAAAGACAGACACTCACAGACAAGTTGTTGTATTTTTACACGAAATAACACATAATATTGCATCAGTAATTGACAGGGGAATTGTAAAAGGCATCCGTCTTAGAAGTGCCGGAAACATTTTCAAATAAAGTACTTAAGACAAGATATTGATGAAAATGTCCAGCATAATAATCAAAAGTCATGTTTATCTATCAAGTCGATACTTTCCCACAGATAAAACGCCAATGAAAATAGTCCCGCTCATAAGAATGTGTTACTTTACGACTTTAAATTCTGATAACGAAATTATCTTGATGGGGAAGGGAAAGCTGGTTGCTTTACTTTTATTGTCTTACTGATGTCTTAAATCAGAATAAGTCAAATATATTATGGTTTAACCCATTTAAGTCTAGTGTCCTTTTTGTGGGTCATAGACAAACAGTGCAGACCCAATTCAGAGGCAACAGAACAAGGCGTCTGATCAGTGTATCCACTGTTTGCTTACAGAATGTACTTTTAAAATTTGAATGACAACAAGCCCTTTAAACTTGAAATAGATTATTCAAACTCATAAGGGTTGGACATTCTATTAGGCATAAATTGGTTTACAAAGTTATCAGGGACTCATAATCGATAGACCACTTGTGTATTAATCCTATCCTCAGTATAGGATTAAAACACAAGTGATCTATCGATTCGCGTGAGCTCAAGTGAAGTGTACAAGTGTGTGTTTTACATAGCAATTCTAAACAAAGTATTACGTCACTGTCACTCTTGGTTGGTACGACAGTAAATATTCAATCATGAGACAGGATGTTCCCCTTCCAAATTACAATTAGGAAATTCAGCCAAGTATAGTAACAAGGATAGTCGAGCCAGCATATTTGATTTTGGTACTTATCGCACTGTCGAGCAACGCGAGGCTCAGGTGAGTCTGCGCATATGCACAGACTCACCAAAGCCTTAGCTGTCCGTATACATATCAAGGACTCAGACCAAAAATTTGGCCTATAGTCCCTCTGGAATCATCAGCACAAGTGTTTAAATGTGCTGGCCCAAATGTTTAAATGTTACAATTGAGACAAACGTCGACCTGTGAGGAGTACGGTTGTAAAATAATCTTGTAATTGACTGAATTATCAGACGAATTAATCAGAAATCCGCTTCACAAAATATACAGACACGTCAGCATCAAATATTTGACCGACAGACGAAACAGAAATATTACTGCAGCAATAGCAATGAAATTATTCCAGAAACAATTGAACCTGTCTGAGATTAATCGGCGTATAGATACACAAGATAAACCATTTGAAAATAGCTCTCATCGCCCATACCAATATTGTAAAGAAACACGACTACAACAGATAACACATATTGTATTTTTTTCTTGATTTCCTAAAAATTAGCTTGAGCTAAACAGTTTTTGTGATTTTACAACAACAGACTCTATGGCAAAGAATTGGTACCAGTAAAATACCTTCTTTTGTGGATCTTTTATGCTTTTTCTGTCTTGCGTTTGTTATGCCTTTGTGCGCGTCTGTTTATATGTGCTTTGTGGTCACCTGCTGGGAAAGGGCTGAGCTCTTGGCTCTCGTGTGTGGTGTCTAACTGTGAGTTTGTCACTTTCCCATTGGTATCCTGGGTCAGGTGTGGTACTTGATTGTATCGATTCCTAACCTTTGCACCCTTACTTACTTTAAGCCCCCAGTGGCTAAGGGTGCTGTACATTCTAAGGCAGTGGTTGTGTTGTTGTTGGTTGCTCCCATCGTTTGTGGGGTTTCTGTGTTTGGCCCTTGTTTTGTTTAATGTAGCACTTAGTGTCTTTTCTAGTTTTGCAATTATCTTGATGGGGAAGGGATAGCTGGTTGCTTTACTTTAATTGTCTTCCTGATATCTTAAATTTGTGACTGTTAGTGCTTTGAATTTGTCTGTCGTGTGTGATTAAGGTATTTCCTGATCATACACTCACTTACAGTTTAGACTTTTATAAGGCTCCTCTGCCAACAGACGTCTCATACAGAATATCAGCTGTATTTGGTTTCTTCGTAAAAGCATTAAGATTGAAAAGGTCGTCGGATGTAACGGCTGCAATAAACTCTATCTTTTGAAGCAAGTTCTATTCAGTTAACACGGTTACTGATATTTAAATCTTTTTTACAATAGATGTTTGGCATTGATTTGGAAGGGAATGTCCATCTGAAAGATGAATTATACTTGGCTGAATTTCCTAATTGTAATTTGGAAGGGGAACATCCTGTCTCATGATTGAATATTTACTGTCGTACCAACCAAGAGTGACAGTGACGTAATACTTTGTTTAGAATTGCTATGTAAAACACACACTTGTACACTTCACTTGAGCTCACGCGAATCGATAGATCACTTGTGTTTTAATCCTATACTGAGGATAGGATTAATACACAAGTGGTCTATCGATTATGAGTCCCTGATAACTTTGTAAACAAAACATGAAGTCAATGTCACTCTTGGCTGGCACGACAGTAGGGCATTTGTCTTAAGTTATTACACCAGCAAACATCTAATCCTCCCCACAATACGTCATCTTAAATGTTAATAATTTCAGCAATTTATCTTTAAACAAATAACATTGATAATCAAGTCCGATTCCCTTTAATATATTTCGCTTGCTGCGTCTGCGTTTCATTTCATTAGGTAATTGCACTGCACACTGCAAAATTAAATGCATTTGTGTCCATAATTAAGTCAACTCAGACAGACACAATTTATTAACCCGTGGATGCATAAAAAGAAACTGTGGATCTGTTAACATACAAGAAAAAAGAAACACGCCATCGCACGAGCTATTGCATTATAGTAAAGGCGACTAGAAGAGGTTGGGACTAGCCTGTGCAGCCACAGACCCTCGCCAGATGATTATATTCTTATATTTTCATTCTCAGTGTAGTTACCATAGATGAAACCAACATTTCTGACTGCTTGCATTTCTCGACGCAAAGCATTGGAATGTCATGTGATCTAGACCGCGCCTCTAGGCGGAGTAACGTCAATGTCAGCCAATAACGTTCTTTGTTTATCAAAATTTGCGTGTCGTCAGGATTTTATGTTCACGAGTTACGCTCCCTGGGCCAACACCTCAGTTACAAATGCAATATTTCATTTTATAAGGATAACTGACGGGGGTGGTGGAAGATAATTCAGTAAATTTGATTGATAATATAGAATGTAAATATAAGAATTGAAATTAATATTTTAAGTTGCACTGGATGATGAAAACATTAGCTATTTCAATCCTTAAGTACACACAAAAAGTCTGGAAGAAGATAAATTCAGGCTCAAATCCAAAGGTAGACGTCTAGCCTTCAAACAATACTTGAGCAAGGATATATGAGGTGTACACGGGTGAAAATTTTAGAACATTTCTTGAATTCACAATTGTGACGCTGTATTTCTGGAGGCTCACAATTTTGAATTAGACAGATTACAACCATTTTTTGGATATGACTTTAAATTATCTAAAACAATTAACTATTTAAACTAGTGGACATACTGAAATATAAATATCTCGGTCCAATGTGGTGGTATCGAGCCGGTAACGTGACGATGGACGAGTAGCATGTAGCTAGCTGACATAAACATATTATCTATTATAAGGCTAACACGAAAAGTAAGTTAGTATTATCAGGAAATAACAAAATCATACATCGCAGACCAACCAATGACACCGTGAGTAAGAACCACAGAACACTAACAGCCACAAAAAAACAGGAAGAATGTTAAAGAAAAGTTGTCTGTCGCTCAGTCTCGCATTCTTCAAGCTGAGCTAGCGATTTTTAACTCATATGAAGTCTTTCAGTGTCTTTCTGAAAGCTAGAATGAGCGCTGTACACTATATATGTTCCTTAAATTAGGAAACGTGGCACCTGTCAAGTGTTTTTGTTTATTAGTTTTAAACAGGAAGCTGATAATGAGACTGTGAAACCAACATTTATTTGAGAGAAAGCACACAGCAATATTAACGCTGTTTCTCATTTAGCAGTATTGTTATACCCCCTTACTTTTTGCAAAGATAGATTTTCAGACACTACTCAGAGCTGCACTGGAGCTTGTGCAATAAATTATCTATGAAAGAATGCATTAACTATGAACACAATAAATCATTATCTTATAACAATGTCAAACTGATTCATGAACTGTCTAGGTCTCCAGTGTGCGTCTATGATAGATACAAGCAAGAGCATAGCAAAACAAAAAAGAGCCACGTTCGCCCCCAAAATGCAGATCAGCCAGCCTACTATCCGTCTTAATACTCAACATAAACATAAGTTGTGGTTAGTCAAAAGAACCGTCTCAATGAGATGGTTCTTTTGACTATCTACAACATATGTTGTCTTTTGCGCACCCAAAAATATGTTAAACTGATAATTAAAAACTATTCAAAGTTTTACGCCCAAATCTTTTGCTAATCTGGACTTATGACATTATAATGGCCTAAGCCTGTTTCACATCAATCGTACGTTCGTTTTGCCGTGCGATTTGCCGCAAGCGTCAGGCCGTGCGGCAGATCGCAGACAAAATTGCATACCTCAGGTGGATTTTCACTAAACGTAAGACGTCCGTACAATGCTCGCACGCTTGGCCTGCGTTCACACGCAGGGCTGTCGCCAGATGTGCTTGTAGAGTTGCAAGACTGTCGCAAGTGCGGCCGTGCGACAGTGGTGCAAACTTCATGGGTAGTGGGACGGTTCGTAGGATTCTTGCGGCAGACGTGCAATACAGCGCAAGGTCGTTGCACGGTTATCACACGGCAGTGGACAAAATACGCAAGTGCGAGCGCTGACACTAGCCGTACGAACGCCTTGCGTGTCTTGCAGCAGCCTTGCAGCAGCTTTGGCAGCCTAGCGGCAGTCTTGCGGCAGTCTTGCGCCCTCATAAGATGTCAAGGAAAATGAACATGTCAAATATTTAGTTTTTGTCGTTGCGGCAGCCATGCGACGCTGTGATATCGCAAGACAGCCTTGCCGTGTTCAGTACTGCCGCACAGAGCCAGCAAATTGTCGTCATAGAGAGGTGTACGGCGTACGATTTATGTAAAACAGGCTTTGGTCGTACACTTTTTCAATTATGGAGGGAATTCCTAATGGTATCTAATAAAGCCTGCTTCACTAGTGAAGTGAACAATAATTATATTTCATTCGTGGCTTCGCCACTTATGAAATATAAATATTGTCCACTTCACTCGTGAAATAAAAGTCATATTTAACAAAAACATTTGAGTATCCTCTATGTAAGACTGCCAGCAATATGCCATCATAGAGAGGTGTACGGCTGCCGTACGATTGATGTGAAACAGGCTTAACGGACAGATGTAGGTACATTGTTTAAACCTGCAATGGGTTTTAAACGTTTTGATTGCACATATGAGAGCCAAACAAAATAATGCAGAAAGTGTAGTGAACTCTGAATAATTTATGTGTTTGTCTTAAAACATTTTTTCATTATTCAAATGTGGGTTATTTAGCTAGTGCTTTTGCATTATTAAGCGATTCTAAAGAGCAATCGTATTTATTTGATCAGGAGCAGCAATCAATTGCTTGCAGAATTTATGTTCCCTAGTAAGTGTCTGTGAAATAAGAGTGAAAGTGATCCGGATATGCCACAATAACAAAAAAAAAGATCAAACCAGGGTACCAAGAGGAGGAGACGCAATTGAGAAAAGGGAAGAGATATAATCAAGGAAAACTTTCAATGTGTAGCAATAATGTTAAGTCCATTCAGATTTAAAGTATGCGTTTCTTAGTTTTATTTAAAAAGGACATAGTAGGGGAAAATGAAGTTCTTCTTCAATTGCATATATATTTCTTTGTAAACATGTAACCTTATATGGCGATCTATGTTAAGATGGCTGCCCGTTTTAATCATCAACGCATGACCTGAACACCTGAAATTAGCTAATTATCTTTCTATACAGAAAAGGTAAATCTATTTTCATATAGTTTTCTACATCAAGCTTTACCTTAAATAATTTATAATGCATTACTTTAGAAGAATCTTTGATATGCGAATGCAACTGTTCGATTATGCAATATTATATTCTCTGCCTAAATGCATTAACAAATGGTGCATCATCACCTATATTATTTGCATCCCATACATACCAAGACGATACTTATACAACGGATAGCTTACGTTTGAAGCCCAGTTGGTCATGCCAGCATTGGAATGAGACCTAAACATATAATTATTGTACTACGCACATGTGCTGGTATTGAATAAGTTCGACCCAATATTTAAGGCAATTAATAAAATATGTAGCAGCGAGGGATATCTCCCACACTCAATTGGAACAAAGACGTCTGCAATGTTTTGGTTTAAACCAATATATCTATTACATGACTATCTAACTAAACTCCTTGCCACATATTTCTGGGCCATAAAAAAGAATCCGTCGTACTATATCATGTATATAGAATCAAAGAATTTGAATATATCGTTTTGATAGAAATGGTCAAATAACGTTGGTGCTGAAAATTCTACTGACAGCTTTATTGGCTTGGTGGGATAGAACTCCTTTAGTTTTTGTCTAAACTAGTTTTAAGTAAAAAAGACCCCTAAATATTTGAAGAAAGATTCAACTTCAATTATTTTACTTTACAATGCCACCAGTTCGAAAGATGCTTTTGGTTGTTTTTTAATAGTTTAAAAGTCATACCAACGGATTTACATAATCTTTCTATTAAATGTAGTGTTACGAGCGCAGGCAATATAATCTGCAAATCATTAATGCAAATATATCTTTTACATCAGCAATAACAAAGACACCCCTGTCACATTCAGGGCTTAGATATGATATCAAATCGTTTATAAACAGAGCGAAAATTATTATTTAAAAACTGACAGAAATCACCATTGGGGTTGATCCTTTTTCTCTACAGGGAGTACCAAAGACCTGCATTCTGAATGCACGTTTAAAATCAATAGATATGCAAACAAAATCTTCCTCTTGGTCGCAAAATATTTTTGCGCTAACGCTTGAAGACAAAATGTTTTCAATGGTACTGTATCCTTTTCGAAACCCCGCCTCGGATTCATAAAAAAATTGTTAGATATATTTAAGATAGATGCATGTGGGACTTTAGTTAAGAGTTTGTAACAGAAAAATGATTTTCTTTTTCTCAATCAAAACATAAATTGTGGGAACACAAAAGAACTGTCTCACTGAGACGGTTCTTTTGAGCACCCAAAACATATGCTAAAATTATGGGTAAGAAAATATTTAAAATTGTACGCTGAGTTTTTTTCTTTATCTAAACCTGTGTGCATGTTAAAAGAATCACATAACGCGAAAATGATTAGTTACAAAAACATTTCAGCTGGCCCATAAGTAGTTTGGACCATTTTCTCTACCCAAATTCAAAATCGTTGAATCTATTTTAATATTGACGTAAAATTTTACCAGTCCGAAGTGTGTTAAGAGTACTTTAGGACTTGCAAAAGCTGCTGTATATATCACACTTCCTGTTGTCGCAAAAATGCTAATATATTGTCTATTAAGGCGGTTTTCTCATAAAACCCAAGAGTATCGCGCGATTGTAAGTGTTATTGAAATCTGAAATAGTCTGACCTTTTGATCCGTTGTCAATATCTGCTTTTCTTTCTAGACGAATTTCATGCCAGAAAGTAACTACTCATGACCAACCGGAACTGCATTGGCCAATTCCGTGGAATCAGACCTCGGATGTACGTCGAGGGCCTACTTTGATAACGTGACGATTACATTACAGAAACCATGCCAATACAATAACAAAATCAATTGCAGCGAAACAAACGGTCACACCATTCCACAAGATGCTATAAATGAAGTTTAGGGTTTTCCCAATATAATATTGCTATAGCAATATTTTATTGAATAAACATAAACTTCATTTATTGTGTTGACAGAATAATGGATTTTAATAGAGCTGAACCCATATGCTACAGAACTAATTTTCCTTACGCCAGTTCCAGCAAATAGAAATGCAGCTTTTTCATACATAGTACTACGCCTTACATACATGTACATCGGAGGTTTGATTCTCGAATAGAGACGAAGTTTTTCGATTGTACTCATGACCGCTGCAAGCAACCTTGAACAAACAAACCCCCATCTGAAAAGCGACATCCTTCATCGATAGCGGACATTGCATTCTACTTCGTTTATTCTGCTATAAAATCTTAGCCTATCAATCATTTTTATACCCAGGTTGATAAAACATGTCCGGAGAGCGATGACAAATTAAGTTTGTAGAAAATTTGTCCAAGTTTTATTTGTCTATATCAAGAAAATATCCATTAGGCGAATTGGTTATTGAGATTTGACGTATTTTATTAATTTAACAGATCCGTATTTCATTCTAGCTAAATTGTTTTGGACTCGTTCTGTCTAGTTGTATTGGACATCCGTAGATATCATGAAATAATGGTGACTTAACTTCTGATACTGATTGATTACGTTCCATGATATTTTGTATATAGTTGTGACATGAATTTGTGCAATAGCATACATGCATTTCTTTAATATTGCTTTAACTCCATTCAGTAAAGGCATTGCAAATCGTAGTCTATGACGCCATATATATTTTGGTACTTATCGCATATTGACACAAAACACAACGTCAAAAAAGAACCAATCAAGGCACACCTACCCACTACAAACAGCATCAAACTGATGAGTAAATTGCGACCGGACGCTTTCTCTTTGACCATTTGACATGTCTGTATTGGGGACAACTGATGCCACAAAATAGCCGAGTGAAGTTTATTAGATCTCAACATAGAACATTTTTTTCGCCCATAAACAGATGCAGTTGATATACAAGTAAGTAAGAAGGCAAAGATCAGGATTCAATGCAATCAAGCAACACAACCGACCCAGGACACCACATGGAAAAGTGACAAAAACACAAGAAAACGCCACACACAAGAGAGCCAAGAGGCCAGTCCTTTCCCAGCAGGTGACCACAAGGCTGCAATTAACAGTCAAGAAAACATGACAGACACGAAACATAAGTAACAAAGAGTATCCACAAAAAGACCTTGGAAGGGCCAGTAAAATATTTATTGGAGGGCTTAAACTAGTTTTATGGTAACAACCTCACCCTTATTACTGATGTGAATCAAGACAAATAGATGTTTGGTTCGCATGAAAGATCCCTAACTTATCGATGTATCAATAAGTCAATTGCCAAAGGAAATATATATAAATAGAACAACAGTGACCGATCAACAAATCAATTATTGAAGCGCGTGGCATCTACTACAAATTTGAGGCGTTTCCTCATGTTTGAGCAGAATTTTCTACAGCTGACATTGATTTGTGAAAACTGAATCAGTGGTATTTTGACCATTTGTAGCAATTTCAAGTAAAAATGGACTATGTATGCCAATTATAGACTGTTGAAAGGTATTGAGCGTTGTGGAACTTGTGACAATCTCTGGAAATAGTGCATTATACAGGTATTTATACGGGACAGGCTTGAAACCTAGATGTAATGGTAGAGTTATTTTTAAACTTAAATGTATTGGAGACTGTTTAGGATATTTGTCTGAAATTTGTAATACGGGTGGGTTATATTTAGGTAAATTAAGGAATGGTACTAATTATAGACTTGAAAGTCTTTTTAGAATTTGACTAGTTTAAAGGGGTACGTGCATAAAGGGGCTATTTTGGCCCACGCGGCCGAGGTATTACATCAGATCGAGGCCATAATGCAGGAAGTTGGACAGCCCACTCAGCTACATGGACAGCACGCGATAGAGCATTTGAAATGCCAACTAGAAACAGGTTTGCTCCAATGAGATGTGACGACGATGAGGCTGAAACGCCAATTGCAAGGAATTCACGGAAACACCAAGCATCATCTCCGCTTGACGCGGACGTTAATCTTAAAAAACACAAAGAGGACAATGAGGCTGATCATTTGACATCGGTATGTAGTCAAAAAAGGCCAAATGAACAAACTGTACAGTCAGTGGATACCTCAAGCAACGAAATGGTAGTCGACACAAATAAGGATAAAGAGGTATCCACATCATATTCCGTTGTTTGTGGGCCAACGAACCCAACTAACCCACAAACGCTAGCTGGTGCGAGTAACAATTCGCCACTGTTTGATGGCCCCAACAATACACAGTCAGGATCCGCCAAGACGACCGTTAAAATCGCGCACGTGGCTGAACAATCTACAGGTGAAAATTGGGATTAGCAGTGCGGGGGAGGACATATAAATAGAAATAATTGGCCCAATGCGACACAAATAGCAGGTCAAAATAATCCTTTCTCCAGTAGAAAAGACAAGTTAAACATACTCTCACTAAATGTTTGTGGTTTGTCAGCCAAGTTACGTTGCCCAGAATTTTGTGATTTTATTAGTCAGTATAAAATTATAGGTCTACAAGAAAGTAAAACAGATGATACGGACAGTATTGTTCTACCTGGTTATACATGTACTTTGAATAATAGAGATAAGCTGTCTAGGTATAGATCAGGCGGAATAGCACTTTTTGTCAGAGATAGCATTTCGGACTTTGTTAAAATTGAGACTGAGCTACATTCAAAACTGATACTTTGGTTTACTATATCGCATAACATTACACTCATCGGCGAAGATGTCCACTGTGGTATAGTGTACATTCCTCCACAGGGCTCAAAGTATGCACACGAAGAGCCATATAATGAGCTAGAGCAGGAGATAATAAGATATTGTATTAACTCTAAGAATATTATTCTTATGGGAGACTTTAACTCACGAACAGGCCAAAAGGATGATTACGTGCCAATTGATAGCTATTTATCAAAAAACTTTGGACTAGAGCAACTATGCGACGACTTTTCGGATGTACTGAATAATTTTTAGCTGAATTCTGTCCCTTTGCTAAGAGATAATGACGACAGCGCCATTAACTCTTATGGCAACATGATGCTTGATTTCTGCAAAAATACAAATTTGTTTATCACAAATGGAAGACTTGGTAAAACAGAAAATAGCAGACGGGTCACGTGTAAAGATAGAAGTACAGTAGACTATTATTTATGTACATCCGATATGTTTAGCTCTTTACATGAGTTGAAAGTACATGAATTCAACAGTCTATATTCTGATGCACATTCTCCATTGTCAATTATATTTAAGACGAATAACAACGATAACAACTACGAAAACAAAGACGAGCATATCTCACGTAAACAAGGCGAAAAAATAAAACTTTGGGACTCTGACAAATCCAACTTATTTTCTAACAGCTTGAATATGGAACTAGTTTCAGATGTATACCACAAATTATTACATTTATTGAACGGTAACACTATCACACAACCAGACATAGATGAAATAGTGGGTGAAATAGGCGCAATATTTGAAGAAAATGCTAAAAAATTCATTTGGATATCTTAGACCAACTAATAATAAAAAATCAAAGTTCTCAAAACCATGGTTTAACTTCAACTGCAGAAAAGCTAGGAATATGTACCATGTAGCCCGAAAATTATATAACAAAAACAAAACAGAAATAAATAGACTTAGATTGAAACAAGTAAGCAAAGAATATAAATCTACCCTATTTAAAAATCAGAAACAGTATAAAAATGTCAACATAAATAAACTGCGAAATTTAAAGACTTCAAATCCAAGAGAATATTGGCGAATTTTATATTCAGAGCAAGCAAAACAGAAAACCGAGGCATGCCTAGACGATTTGTACAATTTCTTTAAAAATATAAATGCATCTGACCAAACAAGTAGTTTTCCCAATAACGCACCTACATCTGATAACCCAGAAAACCAGGAATTAAACGAGGAGCTTAATTTGCCAATCACTGAAGCAGAAATTCTAAAAGCCATTCAAGGACTAAAATGCAACAAGTCGTCAGGGCTTGATAATGTAAAAAATGAGCATATAAAAAACACATGTAATGCTATGCTTCCACTTTATTGCAAGCTATTTAACATTATTTTCGACACAGGTATCAAACCAGAAAGCTGATCATTAGGAACAATAAAACCAATATTTAAAAATAAAGGGGATCCAAAGCAGCCAGAGAACTATAGGCCAATAACAATATTAAGCTGCTTTGGAAAACTATTTACATCGGTTATCAACAACAGACTCAAAGCATATGCAGAAAATTATGACGTCATTGATGACTGCCAAGTTGGGTTTCGTAAAAACTACTCAACCGCGGATAACATGTTCATCATCAAAAGTTTAATAGACATAGCCCGGGCAAGTAAAAAGAAACTCCATTGTTGTTTTATCGACTTTAAGCAAGCGTTTGATACAGTGTGGAGAGATGGGCTTTGGGGAAAACTTTTACATTATCAGATAAATGGCAAGTGTTTTAAACTTATCCAAAATATATACGGAAATATAAAATCAAATGTTGAAGCCAATGGCAACATGTCAGCGTTTTTCAAATGCTTATCGGGCCTCCGACAGGGGGAAAATATGTCTCCATTTCTTTTTTCAATTTTCTTAAATGACCTCAAGGCATTTCTGAGGGCACACAACGTAAATGGCATAACATGCAATATTAGATATGAAGATGTCTCAGTCTATCTAAAAATCTTAATATTATTATTTGCGGATGACACTGTCTTATTTGCCGAGTCTGATCAGGAGCTGCAGTATGCTTTAGACCAGTTTAAAGAATATTGTGAGGAAATGAAATTAACTGTTAATGTCGAAAAAACAAAAATAGTAATATTCACAAACTCAAGAAATAAAAATCACTTCGAATTTAAATTCAACGCAAGTACAATAGAAATAGTAGATGCATATAAATATCTTGGGATATATTTTGCAAAAAATGGATCATTTACCCTAGCAAAGAAAAGTATTGCTGAGCAAGCGAATAAGGCCCTATTTTCCTTGTTACGGAAGGCAAGAAATCTTGACCTACCCTACGATATACAGTTAGATCTTTTTAATAAAATGATAAAACCTATACTGTTATATGGCTCAGAGATATGGGGCACAGGTAACTGTGACATCTTAGAGCGTGTCCAGTTGAAATTCCTAAAATACACATTTAAGTTAAAAAAGTCAACACCTTCACACATGATCTATGGAGAGCTTGGAATAATGCCCATCTCAACAGATATTAAATCCCGTGTTATATCATTCTGGTGCAAACTCATAGAAAATTACGAAAACTTTAGGCTGTCTTCACTGTTATACACGGCTGTACATGCAATGCACGAACATAAACACTTGAAATCCGCATGGATAGAAAATATAAAACATCTGCTATGCTCATTAGGCTTCTCTGGTATATGGTACACACAGAGCTTTTTAAGTTCCAACTGGCTAATTAAGACAACCAAACAAAAGATAAAATACATATACATACAAGATTGGAATTCCACACTAAGCATCTCATCAAGCAGTAACAACTATAGATTATTTAAAGACACTTTCGAAACAAGTAGTTATATATCCACATTATCACCCTATATGTGTCGTAGATTTCTTGCCTTCCGAACACGGAATCATAGATTTCCGGTGGAAATCGGCCGATGGAGAGGACAACCACTCCATGAACGAAAATGTAATTATTGTCTAGATGATATTGGGGACGAGTACCATTATTTACTAACCTGCAGAAAATTTTCAGAGGAAAGAAAACGCCAACTTAAGCCTTACTTTTATGTTCGCCCAAATACTATAAAATATCATGAAATCATGAATACCAAAAACCCACAGCAATTGAAAAACTTATGCAAGTTTATTAATATCATTTTGAAAAATGTTTGAGTATTGTTTTATTGACCCTTTAAACATTATCATTAATATATATGTTCAATATTGCATAGCCAGTACAGTATGTCATGGTGGAAAATGTCCGCCCCTGACCAAACATACCGTTGGGATAAGTATGGCCAGGGTCTGCCATGTTCAACCACAAGACAAGTACGTGTAGAAAAAATATAAGGCTACAGCGAGTATAGTAATTTGTATGTCATAAGATTGATCCCATGTCTCCTAAAACCTTCTTTATGTTTCGTTTCGATAAAGCAGGTGGCAGGAAAAGTAGTATTGCTGACCATAACCGACCAACGCCAAGGGCTATTCTTGCCAGTACAAGGGTACCCCATGCGCTGGTCAGATGAACTCGTTACTGTATTGTTATGTCTCACACAGAGCAAAATGTTCGTATACAAGCGTTGAATGGCGAAGCTCCAAACTCAGAGTGCGCTAGTGCCCATTCTGATACGGAACTTCCCCATCCAATATGGGTGGACTCAAAATAGTAATTCTAGCCTAAAGCAAAAGTCTACTCCGCGCAACAATTTCATTGTAAAATAGCGAAAGACAAGTTACTCTTTACACAATCCTTTTATTGAAAACTGGTCTTGGGTGTCCATATGGAGATTCGCATGAGAATTGCCTCAACGAGGCAATACTCACGGGCGTCTCCATATCGTACAGTAGCATGATCTATCATCATTAACGACAGTTAAACTCTCCTTGGTCGCTAAATCGGAATACACAATCTTTAAATACCACTGCACGAGAAATGTAAACCGTCATGAGACGTGTCGCGTGTGAAGGACCCTTGCCGAAATTGGATGAAAAAAGGAAAGGCGATTGACTGCTTGGCTTCGTATAATAGAGTTTCCTTTTCACGCGGCACAGCTCTTAATCGGTGTTATACTGGCTTCCGGTAGGCGGATCCAGCAGTAAGATAAATTGGGTAGAGTTCTGGAGATAATATATTGACGCATATTTTGAACACGTATATACATACTCTGGCTGGAACACCAACAACAATATACACATGTATATATTGTCTCTCTATATAGCATATTTTGATGTACAAAATTGTATATATGCTGATTAGTCGATGTGATAATTCTGATAGAATAACACAATGAGCGATCGGTGCATCCACACAAGGGTGCTAAAGGCTGAATAACTAAATTGGGCCAGAAATTGTTGCAAATGACATCATAGCAAAACAGTGTGAACTAAGATGAGATGGCACATTGTGTGTCTACTCATCATGGCACCCACTATTTAACGAACATAGGCATACAACACTTGAAGTCTGTAAGATGTAAATCATTTGGCAGAAAAGATATTTGCATCACAGTACATATACACACATTTACACATATATGTAAATTTAATTGTGAAAAAACATATGTGTGTGCATATGTGAATATCAACTTAGTAGGTGAATAATTTGATTTTGTAGATTGGAACCAATATAAACTCAATGGAAAAAGTCCTCCCGAGGATTGAGCTAAATTCTATGTTTTCAAAACTGACTTTTTTCTCTTCCTAAATCAATTAGCCACTTTGTGTTATTGTAACAAAATAGACGTGTAAGATTGTGAACCTCATGCTGGTTACATGTTGTAATCCTGAGTGAATAAAGTATTTGTATTTGTATTTGTATTTGAGCCAAAAACTGAAAATTGCTTTTCACCAATTTCTTATGATTGGTTTAATAGAAAAATAACTGAAGTGTAAAATTTCGGCATTTATTTAATTTTTACCGTTGCAATGGTGACAAAAATGGCAGATAAAATAGGCTTAACTTCTTTGCTTTATCTCCCTGTTATATCTTGATTATATGTTCTAGGAGATTATGCATTAATAAGTTTGGGGTCTTTCATGCAAACCAAATATCTATGTGTCTTGATCCACATCTGATTAAAGGGTGGGGTTGGCGCCGTTAAACTGATTTAAGCCCTCCAGTAAAATATTTTAACTAACAGTTCCAAGTCGGTACTTCTTTTGTGGATCTTTTATGTTTTGGTTCTGTCTTGTGTTTGCTATGTCTTTGTGCGTGTCTGTTTATATGTGCTTTGTGGTTACCTGTTAAGAAAGGGCTGACCTATTGGCTCTCGTTTGTGGTGTCTAACTGTGAGTTTGTCACTTTCCCATTGGTATCCTGGGTCAGGTGTGGTACTTGATTGTATCGATTCCTGATCTTTGCACCCTTACTTACTTATTTTAAAACAGAGAAGTTGCCATTTTGGACCTAATTTAAGGCTTTTGGAGACCGATTTTTAAGAATAAGATATCAGCACAGCTAAATACTAAAAACTCCTTTTAATATGTTTTGTGTCATGGTAACTCTCATCTTCTGTTAGAATATCGTTTTGGTATTTGCTTGTGCTCTATGTCAATTTCTCTGTCAAACCTTTCAATTTTGCTCCAAATGGTAAATTTCCTTTTCAGCCTATGTTTGCGCCCATTTTTGTTACCATAGCAACAGTAAAAGTCAAAGCAATTTGAGACTTTTACACTTTGGTTATTGTTCTAGTAAACTAATAAGAACAAATTGGTAAAAAAAACAATTTTCATATTTTAGCCTCATAGGGGGGTCAAAAAAGCACATTAATGCACGAAGCTCTTTAAAATATGAATTGAAAATGTAAATTTGGAAATAAACCCAAGGTGCATTCTGTTTGCTATGATAGGCACTGAAATAACATTGCTTTGACTTTTATCTGTAAAAATGAAAAATTTCTTCAAAATATGCCAAGAAAATTTCAGTTAGAATTCAGAATCGCATAGAAATAGGCAGTAGCCCTTTCAAAGAGAATGTTAGCACCTTTGCAAAACTGAAACCTGTTTAAATACTAAACATCTTACTCTTGAATACAATCATACCAAAATCAGCAGGAGTTTGTGTTTTAGCAATATGTTACCATTATAGAGGTGGAAACTGGCTCCGTCTTGTGAATTTAGTTGATCTAGCATTAAGAGACAGGCCAAAGTTGAATTCGCCCTATTTCGATCAAAAAATACTGTCTGTGCTTCCATCTTCTTGCTTTTAGAGACGTTTACAAAAAAATATTTTGTTTTAGCTGTAAAGTATGGTGTAAATAATAAAATATACAGCTACTAGGACAAAGCCAGACATAATCTGTATATCTATATATGTTTCTATAAGTGGAGGAAAACAATTGTTATTTTTTTAGAAGATTTCATGGATATTTTATGAATTGCTGTATCCTTATCATAAACAAATTAACTGCTTTATTCTTCACCTTTTCTTATAATGTGCTGGACCAGGGAACTCTGGATGAGCATATGACTGTCATTGTTCAGCAACCTGTCCTTTAATGTAGTCAGGGGCCTCTGTCATTTTAGTATGGGTAAGTAATGATAGTCAAATTCAAGACTGGCTCTGCTTGTGATTATCTTTTTTCTATAGGAAAATTGTGGATTTGTAAGTTTTCACTTGACAACACCAACAGAACCAGAACCTCAAACGGAAATAGCCAAAGCCACTGCTTGTTTTAAAGGCATTGCCAGATTCCTGGAAACATTAGCGAGAAGTATATGATGGGGCTTAGTTACTGTGAAGATTTGACCACTGACTTGATCTACCTGATAGGAGATATCCATCAGGCCACTGTGTAATCTTGTCATAAAGTCACTGGTCATTGAGCTGATAAGAGGTTTCACTATTTCACAGGTAAATTACCCAGAACAGCAACAGCAAATGAAATTAGCAATATACAGTAAAAGACATAAAATTGGTTTTGAAGACCAATTATTGCTTAATGCTGGTCAAAAGTATTGCAGAATGCTCGCATTCTGCAATAATTTCGACCGTCATTTAGCTACCATTTGTCATAAAGAATTTTGTTTTGTCTATGTTTGAATGGACGATTTATACATGTTTTACTGTAGCTGCGGGAGCTATAGGAAATCCGTACTCTTTGGTGATTTAGCAAAACTGAAGAATGTGTAGGTAATGTTGTCTCTTATTGTCCACTCCTACCTTTAAATATATATATATATATTAACTGGGCCAAGTTTGATCTTATCTGCTGTTGTGTTTAAATGCACATACTATTTTGTTAAAAAATATGACAAGGACCAATAGTAATGACTGTCAGACCTTTATAAAGGTTACAGCAGAGTGAAATTAAAATGTGCAACATATATATGAATGTTTTATTTTTTGAACTTGCACACGACCAATGAAAGTAAGTAAGGATGCAAAGATCAGGAATCGAAACAACCAAGTACCACACCTGACCCAGGATACCAATGGGAAAGTAACAAACTCACAGTAGGACACCACAAACGAGAGCCAACAGGTCAGCCCGTTCCCAGCACATGGCCACAAGGCACATATAAACAGACGCTCAAAAAGGCACAGCAAACACAAGACAGAAAAAAAGATCCACAAAAGAAGTCCGCCTTGGAACGGCCAGTAAAATATTTTACTGGAGGGCTTAAACCAGTTTAACGGCGCCAACCTCACCCTTAATTCAGATGTGGTTCAAGACACATAGATATTTGGTTTGCATGAAAGACCCCTAACTAATTATGCATCATCTCCCAGAACATATAAATCAAGATATAACAAGGAGATAAAGCAAAGATAAGGACTCAACAGTAAATAAAACTGAATACCGGAGCAAAAGAAATCCATCAAGTAAACCCCTGTGGGCTCGACAAAAAGCCAAAGTATCAGGTCCCTACCATCTCATCAATAGATCAGTATTTAAGTCGAAACCGTCATAGAGTCTGAAGTCCGACCCACCGGCGTGCAATTAAAGAAAGCAGTTGCAAACTGTGATTGGGTTGACCACCAAGCATGCAGTCTGTTGCAATACATTAATGTTATAGCCAATATTTTTATAATGGGGAAATTATTTTAATGAACTACGCTGAAAAATTATTAGAGTCAACAATCTTCTTCAATTTATACACCAAGTCACCATAGAATTCAGGTTCCGAAAGTCCTTGACGCAAGAGAGATTTAAGTCCAACTTGGAATTTTGATATCAAATCATAGTATCGTCTATAAAATTTAGAAACGGTTATGCGAAATTTATGATACCGATAGCTTTGTTTAAGGAGTTTCTGAGTTAACAATTTATTGCGAGTGTTGAAGTCAGTAACATAGCTAGACCCCTTTATCGATAATCGAAACTAGATTCTTTTTTAGTAAACTAAATGCCTGCCCAAACACTTTTGACGTTTCAACGGTTGATCAAAATGACACAAAAGAAAGTCTTGCCTGCATTTACAGTACTAACTCAGACTTTGGAGATTGGCTAGAGCTGGCATCAACAGTAAAATATTTAGATATGCCATTGAAGGTCGTCATTGAACTGTTTATGTGTCCGCTTTTGAGAATTTGATATGTATCCCATATGCATATGCGTAAAATTGATCTTTCAAACCTTTAGGCGCATTTATCTTATGTGGCTAGACACCTCAAAATTTGCTATGAGCCTCCATCTTTGACCTTAATTTGTTTGTGCGAGCAGCAAAGTTCCTTGCAAATGGGCTTGTCTATGCCCTCGGTACTCCCAGATTATCTTACTCTAACTGTGACTCATGACATAATTTCGTGTCTCCCAACAAAAAATATCTACCCTGCAAAATATGTTGCGATTCGCGATCGCCAACAAATTTAATTCTGTGGGCGTAAGTTATACAGGTCAATGTTGAACTGTACCATTTGAGAAACTATATTAGAAAATTATGTACTCAAACAACACAGCTATAAAAGCTGAAGTAACTATGACTACAGTATATTTTACTTATACACTTAAACTGGCTTATATGTTTAGTATTTGCACTTTTAACTGCACCTGGGTATAATGTAGTGTTTAGGGGTCACCATCTTTTGAAATTTTCATATAAAAATGTTGAATGGGTGCTGTCACATATGACCAAGTGCACGATGTGGAGACTAACAACAAGTGAAAATCATATCTGAAATATGAGTGAAGCCTGGAAAACTGCACTTTCCGGGCATCACTCATATTTTAGCTGAGATTTTAAGCTAATGTAAGCACCATAACATAACTAGGTCATATATGATAACACCCATTCAAAGAAATTTTATGTGAAAAATTAAAAAAAAAGTTGATCACTTAAAGCCCGACATTTTTACACTAAAACCTTGGTACTACTCCCTGGGGGCTATGCAATGCAAATCAAAAGCCATCACTTATGAGGTAATTTGAACTCCTTGCAGGGGGTAATTAAGAGGTCCAAAGAAGGGTTTAGGTATTGTCTTATAAAATATTGATATTTATCTCGATGAAAGAAATTTTGTTTTACACAGGTTAGCCCCTCCTTGAGTCTTTTCCAGTGGGATATTGAAATTGATATACAATGTAATCTGTCCCTTATCAGTTCATCCGCTAAATACCCATCATAAACCGAAATATAGACCTTTAAACAAATACGCTGCACCCCGTACTTAAACAAACTGCCATTTAAACTGCAAGTTCATCGACAAAGTATGCAAATGATCAAATATTCAATTTTCAACATAAGACTAAGATGAACGTAAAGGATTATATAATTCTTCATTTCTGAAACGCTCAGGAAATACAGGCCGTTCTATATATGCAAATCACGCCATACCACGAGACTTATATACAAACGAGATGATAATTCGCATGCAGTATGCCGTCGGCTGGAATGATGGATGACGCTTTCAGAGGCTTAAAATCTAATTAACAAACGCATCCAGCGATTCCCACCCTTTCCAATACAGTTCAAAACATAATATGAGGTTTGAAAGCATACAGACTTTGCTTGTCGAATCTTGTTTGTAGACATTAACTGGAACGGGCGTATCGATCATGCACGAGGTGTTGGTAATTATCTAAATAAATCTATGGATGCAGAGGGAACCCACAACGCTTAAAAATAGAGTTTGTTCACGAGAGAGAATGCAAATGCATGGACATACCGTTGTCGACATAATAGGCCAACATGCTCCGACAAGACCACACAAAAGTTAGTTCGATTTTCGATATTCAATTTCAGAAGTTAGTTTGATTTTCGATTTTCAGACTGTTAATGTATTTCAAGTTATTATAGTACAAAACCCCACTTTATTTTAAACTTTTATTTCATTTTTGCATAACAACATGTGTACATATAATACAATAAGTTCTCATACAGATCATTTCGAAATACCAAAGGGGATTCATTGACTTTTGTAAATCTGTTTCCCAGTTGTTCCATATTAGAAATGCAATACTAAAACATATGACTTTAATTGACATAAGTATGAATAAACAATACAGCAAACAGTTGAACTCGAATTAACCAGATTTAACCGTTTATGTTGTAATGCCAAAACTGCTGCTTAATACAAAATTTGTATTTTGATTTTTTAAAAGGAGCATAAAAATAAATTTTATAAATTTCAGCTATTTTTGTTGTCTCTGATGATCAATTCTATGGGGAAGGTTATGGTCGTTGCCTCTATGTACACAGCTTGTAGAATAGTCGTCTAATAAGTGTGAATATACCAGTATTTTAGATATTATGCTATTATTGAAAACATTGCGATATGTATCTTACGAAAATGTAGTGTGATATTGGAGCATTACTATGTGTAAACAAAACGTATTATAAATAAATAATATTATTACAAACATAGGGGCATGTTTCAAAAAGATGCGATGTGATATTGGAGCATTAAAATGTGTATTCAAAATGTTTTGATTCAATTATAAATTCTTGTACTGTTTTAAATGTCTGCTTATTTTGATCGAAAATTAATGATATATCACAACAGAATAGAACGTTAAGATTCATTAAATCATATCTAAGGTCTGTGAACTGATGACATACAATTAAGAAGTAATGAGTATCTTCTTTATTACCACATGTGCAATTGGGACTATCAATTATATGCTTTAAATACAGGTGTTGTCAGAGAGGACTGCATGCAGTTCTTAGTCTAGCATCATATATTTGACCAAGTCTTTTACCTGTGTTATAGTATCGGGGTGGTGTACTTAAGTTGTAATTTAGTCTGTTTTTGAAGATGTTAAGGCTTGGAGAATTACGAGTTTGCTCTGGAAGCTCATTCCAATCACGGACAGCAGAAGGCAAGAAAGATGTATAGTAAAGACGAGAACTTGTATGTAATGTTTACTGAGTTAAAGAATTAAGAATTACGTAGAGGGTATGTTGACGCTGCCTGAGCACTTCCAACAGTAGCAGGCAGAAGTGACACAAGATAATCAGGGCAAAGTCCATTTTCATTTTATAAAACAAGTTTAAACATAATTTGGCATCCAAACCGGTGCCATATATTAGATTCTCGATATCAAAACTCAACATTTTTATACAAGTTTCAAATATTAAAATACTATTTTCGATATTCGGACTAATGCTGTTTTTTTTTTCAAGTTATTATGGTCAAAAATGCATGTACTTTAAACATTTGAATGAAATTGTAAATTACAACCCAACAAGCCTTAATTCCAGTAAGCATACACATGATGTTACGTCATTTATAACCGGAAGTAACGTGACTTACCACAATGAGGTTCCACATCTTTGCTGCCTGAGCTACGAATGTTGATACAATACTACAGCCAGTTAGCACCATAATTTTCTTAGGCTGATTGTAGAGCAGTTCGTATAGCACTTTGGTTCCTAATCCGGGCATACACTGAAATAAAATTCAAAATAAGATATAGTGGACAGCCTATGAGTCGAACCCAGCCAACATACAATTTTGAGCCGATATGGGAAGATGGTTGACAGATAGTGACCCGCTTACTGGGTTTGGTACTGGGTGAGCTTGAGAGATACATTTGACCATTTGACAGATGGCATTCTGGACATGCGTCGCCAAAATACTGATTGTTTATCGACATATCTATTAGGTATACCATCTCAATTAATTGACCCCCACCACACACACCCACACCCACCATGGAATTTGGATGGGATTCGTATGTAAGCAAGATTTGTATAAAAAGGAATAATGGAAGCTGTTGGCGCTACAGGCACCCAATAGGTGTTGCGGACATACAAAATGCCTAAGTTCCCCGTGCTGTGGGCGTAAAAAGTGTTTAAGTTTAACATAAAAAAATATTGGAAAATATATTTTAAAACTGCACAAAATAGGAGGTGCACATCTTCAAACGTCAGGTATTAGTATGCAAGGTTTGAATAAAAATTCATGAATTTTTACATGGCAATTGAATAGTTAATTCCACTGGAAACAGTCCGATATAGGTCCATACGCTTATAACAAAGGCATCGAAATACAGCAGCTGGCGACAAAATATTATGGCTTTAGTCGCGAATGGCACATAACATTTTAAGGTCAGAACAATTCTGTAATATCGAATCAGCTAATTTGACTAAAGCTGTACTAATGAAGCGTTGAGGAAATGATCAGATTGTAATTCTCTCAATTTTCACTCATTAGTGGGTCACTACCATGGTAACATCTGACAGCACAACTGAACGATTTGTGATATAATACTGTCCTTTAAGAGATTGCTCTATAAAGAAGTTATATGTTCCCCCGTTCCTTTATCATGCCTATAAGATACAAGAAAATCCACACTTTGTACATACATGCAACTTTATTCAACATCAGAGCTAAAAAGTTTTAAGCTAAATAAAATGCTTTCAAGTTGGTTTAAGCATATTTTATATGTATACGTTGTACATATAACAAACATATAAAGGGAATATACAATACAATGCTAGTATACAAACGGGATTCAGAAGAAGAAGAAAGTTATTTGAATAATGTGAATCTGTATCCCATTTAAATCTAATTTGCTTATCTTGCATCATTTCCTGGCGAAATTCATTGTACCTTTTGCATTCAATTAATGTTTGGTAGTTTCACTACAAGCTGAATACACAATGCACAGGTCTTGGTGAAATAGCGTCTTTTTGAACAAAAAAAGTTGCAGACTTCTTCATTGTTTAAACTGTACACTAGTAGGCCTCAACTGTATACAGTAAAACCTGTCTTAAGCGGCCATTTAGAAAGAACACAAAAAATTGTTTTCAATACCGATTATTGCTTAATGTAGGTCAAAAGTATTTTAGAATGCTCCATTCTGCAATACTTTCGACCATCATTAAGCTATTATTATTCATTAAGATCTTTGTTTTGTATATTTTTAAGTGGCCGCATAAGACAGGGTTTACTGTATACGTATGGTTGACTCTATAATGCTGTGTTTAAGGACGGCCATAAATAATAACCATTCTATGGAAATGTGCCTTTCGGAAGAGAAGAAATCAAAATGGGAAATTAACGGATGTCGCTTTTAAGTAATTTATTACTATTCAGATTCTAGCATTTTCGTTTTGATTAGTTAACATCGAATATAAATTACAATAAAGGGCAAATTGTTACTTGAGCATAAATTGTATTCATTTTAGAGAATTGACTTGAACAATACATTAGGCCTACACTTTTCAGTGAAATACCAAGACAATGACGGAGCGTAGGAAGACGACTGCGTGATGATGGTATGGCTGCACAGTGGTGGATCTAGGGGGGTTTGCTGGAACCCCCTCTCCACATCACCCCCTCCCCGTTTTTAAATATCCTATGAAAATGAAATAATTTGGTCTCAGTGAGACCAAATTCATGGGCTATTTAAGAAACATGCGATATAATCAGCAAAGCGACCCCCCCCACACACACATACATATATATATATATATATATATATATATATATATATATATATATATATATATATATATATATATATATATATATATATATATATATATATATATATATATATATATATATATATATAAAGAAAAAGTATAAGTGAGAATAAGCCGTAAATTACATCATTTTAATTCAACCGGTTTCACTACTACATAGATCTTCAGGAAGATGTAATAAAAATATATATGAAACCCCTTTCCATAAATCCTGGATCCACCCTGTGGCACCAAGCAAACATCTCCATACAAGAGCGACCCAAAGTGTGTATTTGAAGTACAGCAAACTTCGACCAGTGCATAATATTTCGGTACGTATAGCAAGCAGCTTATGCGCACATTCGTAGAGCTATCGGTGCTCCTATGCACAAAGTATGTATATAGATGAAGGCCCAGACAAACATTTAGCTCATGAAGTTCCATTTCCATCAAAAAACGAAACTATATATGAAAAGAAACCAATCATTTGGTCTCTTTTAGAGTCTGCAAAAATATTAGGACAAAAATGTTGAAAATTAAAAAAAAATCCAGCAAACACTCAAGCGTTGTGTTAAAAAGGCAGGAATAAATCTATTCATATTAAAAGATAACTTCAGAAAATACACCGTCGTTATAAAGATTACTAGACACAAAGGTTGATTGTGTAGTCATATCAGATAATGTGTATTCCTGATGGTTCATCTATATATTTTCTCTGCTGAATCAAATGCAGTTGAATAATATCTAGATTTTATAAGAATTTGTGATAACAAAATAAATAAATCATTTTCTGATTCGCTTTTAGTATTCCACAGATCAGAAACTTTAAGAAAAATGTCACGAACTTTTAGAAAATATTGAAAAATGTACTCTGTTGGATCCCTTGTCATATAAGCGTACCTTGGGATAAGACTGTGGATCTACAAGCAAACCATAAGCTTGCGTTCTATGATTCTTTTTTTTCCCAATTTTAAACCGTCTATCAATAAATTTTTCTTTAACAAATTGCAAATCTCATGGAATAACAGTATTGGAAACAAACTTCAGGAGATAAAACCAGTTATTGATGCATACCAATCAGTTGTTTGAAGCATTAGAAAATAAGAGGCTAATGCATACATTTACCTGTGTAAAACGGCCACTCTCAAAAAGACCACAAATTGGTTTTCAAGAACAATTATCGCTTAATGCAGGTATAAAGTATTGCAGAATGCTCCAAGGGGAGCAATCTGCAATACTTTTGACACGCATTAAGCTACCGTTTGTCATTAAGATCTTGGTTGCGTCTATTTTTTTGTGGCCGTTTTACACAGGTTTTACTGTATACCATTTAACGTATAAAATTGCTACCTAGAAGTATGAGCCTTATCTGACGGTATTGCCATACAAGGTCAGGTGCTAAAGGGCAACAATGTCACTGGTCAATTAAATACGATATGATATAGACTTGCTGGGAAAGTGCTGACCTCTTGGTTCTTGTTTGTGATGTTTAATTGTGTTTTTGTCACTTTCCCGTGTGGTATCCTGGGTCAGGTGTGGTACTTGATTGTATCGATTCCTGATCTTTGACACCTTTCTCACTTTCTTTAAAAATATAATATCAGAAACTGTGTCAAGTAACAGGATTTCTTTTGCATGATATTGCTCCCACGTATACATCTGAAAATGTAAAATGCCGAATTCACAGCTATAGCCTGATAAAAATATACGAAACATCTTATTGCATATAAAGAATAAGCTAAGGCCTTTGCCACCTTAATTCTCATCTACACCGCCACAATCTTGTAGACTCTTCCAGCTGTTCCAATCGAAATTGTGGAGGAACCACAGAATCAGAAGAACATTATTTTCTAATTTGCTCTAAATTCAGCAATGAAAGACGATTATTACTTGAAAAATATATCAAATAAACTCTTTCCAAACGTAAATTATGACACATTTATTACATTGATGCCTGAGTATAAATATAAAGTACTTTTAGAAGGTCGTTTGATGAAAATACTTCAATTCTAGTTCATGTATTTAAATAAATAGACTCAACAAAGCGTTTTATACTTTCCAAGAATTAATTGACACCTCAACCGATAAGTAATGTTTATTCAAAGAAGAATGACAAACCTGAACGCCGCAAAAAGAAACATGAGATGGCTTGTTACATTTCATGCGTTAAACATCAGTTATTTAAAGATGCTGCCGTTTTATATTCAGCAATCATTTTTGAAGACTCGCTGTTAGCACTGCTGGCGCAACGTTGGCATTAAACATTATCTAATATCAACTGTCTCAAAAGGGTGACTGCTCTTTGTCCTCTCTCTACCCTTTTATGTATTGTTTCGTCTACTTGTCTGTGTGTCTGTCTGTCCGTCTGTCTTTCTGTTTTGTCTGTCTGTCTGTAGTCTTTGTGCCAGATACGTATGAACGTGCATGAATGCGTACTTATGTATGTATGTATGTATGTATGTGTGTGTGTGTGTGTGTGTGTGTGTGTGTATGTATGTATGTATGTATGTATGTATGTATGTATGTATGTGCGCGTCATCATATACATTGTCATATTGTTTAATTCTTATGTTATATGTAAGGAGACAAAATAGTAGTACCAATCCTTGTAAAATAAATAAAGCATTAAATTAAAATTAAAGAACTTTCAACATTAAACGATTTCCTGCCATGAGCCGAAACAGCGTAAATATGTCTTAGGAACGAAACTAATGTGCACAGTGCCATTAATATTCCATTTATAAACAGATAGATAAATGGTGGTTTAAGCGTTTCCAGATAATTATACCCGATGCTATGACAAATTTTAATGCATCAGCGATAAATATCTCAGACACTGATTTTTAAACCGTTAAAGAAGAGCAACTGCAGTTCTCTCTGCTGGAAGTATGTCTGCAGTAATCAGTTTTTGCCCTATACAGTAAAACCTGTCTTAAGCGGCCATTCAAAATAGACAAAACAATGATCTTAATGGCATATGGTACCTTAATGAAGGTCGAAAGCATTGCAGAATGCTCCCTGGAGCATTCTGCAATATTTTTGACCTGCATTAAACGGAAATCGGTCTTGAAAACCAATGTTTGGTCTTCTTTTAGTGGCCGCTTAAGGCAGGTTTTCCTGTACTGTTAAATGAAGCCCAGAACCAATGGGGAGTATACGTCCGGATAGACAGATTCCAGGAGTCGTACATATAAAAACAAATCAGCCTATGAGTTTTGGCAAGACAAATAAATTAGATCAAAATAGAGTATTGTTATCTAATTTGATTTTATTTTCGCTCTTGAATGATGCATTAAGTAACATAGAACAGGCCCCGAGCATGAAATTTTGATAGCCCATAAGAGGTAAAATAATGAAAATAAAGTTTTTGGTTATTTAAAACAATTATATATTAAAATTCATAAGCAGGATAATTTCATGCTCAGTTGATTTGAGAATGAAAATGTTTCATCACCTCGAGACCAGGCTGCAGCCATTTTCACAATGGGCTTAAAATAAATGCTATATTCATTGATAATATACTGAACAAAAAAAGTTAAGGAAATCCCAGAAAACCATGCAGCATAAGAACACCAAAGCAGACAACTATTCAATTTTTATTTATTTGTTTAGATACATGTCATCGGTTGAAACACATGTTTACTTTAAGTTGCTAGCACCAATGCCTTTGTTGTCACACGGTGTCAAGTAACCCAGGGGTCAAAGTCATTTTTCGCAAAAATGTCTACAGAGAATTCCCTCATAAACACATGAATAACATGTAAGTTTTCAAAACTTGAAATGCAATTCCTTTGAATGTCACATGCAATTAACTTGATAGCCTTAAACACCACATTTTGAAGATGAGAATACCTTCAGTAATGAGTGTGTCCCCAGCCAGTGGCAAATTAGGACTAGCACCGGTTTCGCATACTCTGACTAATTCTTTTGATTTGGTGCTGAGGGATCAGCATCGATATCTCCTGCAACACTGCATCGAGTTGCTAGGAGTTTCTTGATGCCATTATTATGCGTTAGACCCTCTGTCCAAAGATGTCATAGACATGTTAAAATTGTAGACATGTCTGGCCAGTCAATACGCACAACATTGTTTTTGCTGATTCTAGTGAGGTGTGTTCTGGCATTGTTATCCTAGGCCTGGTACTGTCACTGGTTATCGCACAAAAAAGGCAAGGCAACAGACCTCAACATCTCATCCATGTACAGTTGACTGATCAAATGTCCCTGTATAACCACCAGAGCTGTCGTCCTAGGTTTTAAACATCGCCATCTCCTGAGGGACATTGCGAACGTTAATGCACGAAAACCTATGTTTGCTCTGTAAATTGATTTTTTGCGAAAAATGGAGTGAAGACCAGTCAACTTTGACATTGGTTTACTAAGCTGCTGTGGGCGCTTCAGACCCAGATAAAACGCCATTATAAAGAAAATTGGTCACATTATACTATTGTGAAATTCATAAGTCTTTAAATGTTTTAGATATTTTGTTATAGCCCCTCAAACACATTTTCCTTAGCTTTTTTGTTGAGCATATAAAGTTATAGGAGGTAATAATTAGTTAGTGGAAAAGGCCAGAAATTAATACAGGATACACTCGCATACGTATGTTCGGCTAATGCATATTTCAGGCATAATAAATGGAGGAGATATAGTACATGTAGGCCAACTAATTTATGTTGTTATGCACTACGCAGGAACACACATGAAAGCAGTAGTGGCATTCAAAACCAAACTGTTTACTCAATTTAAAAACTTAAGGATCCATACATTTTATAGTGCGAACTTGTTGTATTGCATCGTTAAAACTTGTCTACCATAAATTTAGCATTTTTATTGCGAATCTGATGAATGACAAATATCGCTTCAGCTGGTGCTCGGATGTTCTGCAGACCGACTCTTTCAAAACGAGTATCCATTTTACAGAATATACATAGATTACCGCAGTACAAGCGATATCCAGCAAATGCACAGTTAAGGAACCAGATTCTTGCACTCCGGATAAGGATATCTGATATTTTGTCCTTGGATAGAACAGCTTATCTTACCCATGTAATCTTACCAAGGCTGTCAAGTGAGGGCTGAACATTGGTTTTATTCGAATTCACGCGACATAGTCCTCAAGTGACGCCATTTTTATGATTAAGTGACGTCATAATACCATATCGCATCGCAGCATCTTCAGAAAATTCTGGGAGCCTTTTTTTTTAAACATGATAATGCGGTATTTAAATGTGGGCAAGAAAAAGATTCCATTAGTCGTGCGACGGTGGGATTAGGAAACTCCGCCCCTCGAGATCACCGTTTGTCATCACTCGGCAAGCCTCGTGGTGCCAAACGGCGAACCTCGGGACGGATTTTCCTATCCTACCCTCACACTCACCATGGATTCTTATATCATTCCAAACAAGTTTAAGGAGGAGATACATGTAGCTTGTTGATTTGTTTTGTTTTCTTGGTGTCGTGTGCCTGTTGGTATTCTGTGCCTCTTCCTCACGGTGCCATGGGTTGGCCTGCAGGGTGTGATTGTGCCATTTCCTGGACACAATCACATACTATTTTGTTAATAGACCTGCTTCGAGAGAATCTTATTTTGTGACATTGGTGTTTGCCAGTGTTGTGTTCCTAGCAATAGGTTGTTTGCTCTGTTGCAATAGCTTTGTCCTGATCATTTGAAAGACAAAATTTGTAGGAAAGTGATCGTCATGATAGAATTGTGTTCATTGCACCACATATATTGGCTTTGTCGAATATCAAATAATTGTCATGATACTATGACAAAAGTGTTTGCTAGATCAGTCGCTATAGTGATGAAATACAACGTGATTTGTTTACATATATGGTTCGTAGTAATTGAGACCGTCAATCTTTTCCATCTGTACTTTTATGCGACCTATATTATCACGGACCGTTACAGAAATAACCTAATTGAGTCAGCACATGTGATTTGGTTATTTGATACATAACTGACTAGCTGAGGCCCAAGTATACGCGCAGTCTTATCAGAGCCATAACTACTCGCTAATACAGATTACATGTATGCATAAAAATAAATCAAGTCTCTGAAAAAGAGTAAGACACTTTTCCAGAGGTTATAAAACTTTTTCAGTCTCAATTACACTGACTATATAATTTCAATTGCTCATAAAATATAAAATAGTGATTAATGTTGCTTGCTTTCAAACTCTCCGATGTTGTATTTATCCTGTTAAAATGTTAAATTGGCAACAATTGTTGCCACACAATTGTTGGCACTACTGATGGGATTTTATAATCTATGAGCAGAATAAATTCCATCCTCAGTTGAGTTGAGTATGAAAAAGGCTGTTTAGCGTCGAGTCCTGACTTTACTTACATGGACTGATGCATTTCATTGAGTAGCATAAGTTTAATGGCTTGCATTTTCTACCTGCATGACACTTTCAAGATATACAACAGCTGGAATATTAAACTGTGTAATTTTACATGTACACTGAACCAAAGATATATTGGCCACTTTTCAAACTCATTTTTCTGACTATAAGCGCTAATGATATTGAGATGATTTAAGCCCAAATATGCGCATTTCAATGGACTTCACGATTTTTGGGTTCATAAATGTGACCCGTCACGCAAAAAGGTACGAGTTGGGTGGGCGACGTCATTTCGAGAAAATGCGTCTTAAAGTTAACGTCGCGTCGCGCAAAAAATAGCACACCTAAGCGTGTTTCAAAGAGAAGTTTAACTTTTTATAAAACCGGATCAAAGCGTTTATCATGCTGAGATTTTCTGCCAACAGACTGTTAAACATTTTGTAAGATATTAAATGTTCCCTTTTGAATGTTCGTAAGTTAAAGTTGGGTCGAGAATCGTCCACGCAGTTTAGTTTATGATTAGATCTATTTCTCATCTGGTTTACATGGTTTAGGCCTACTAAATTAAGGGCAGTTGCGGGTAATACTTCCCACGTTAAAAACTTTTTAATTCTTTGCATACACTTTGTTTTATGTATGGACTGTCAATTTATGAAATAAAAAGGATATGTCATCGCGCTCGATTTTTCATAATCTCACCTTGAAGTTTTCGACATTTTACAAATTTTCTGAAAAAAAAAACAACAACAAAAAAACGACGTCCTGAATATTAAGTAAAAATAGTTGTAATCTTTATTTTAATTTCAATTATTACTCACGACATCAAGCTTTTAAGGGAAAGTGAAAAATAGTTCTTTTCCCAAGCCGTGGCAAGATACTGAATGATATATTTAAGTTTATCTGATGACGTAGTGATGATGTCATCGGGAAAGAACGATTTTTTGCTACAGTTTTTCTTTAACGAATAATTTAGTGTATTATGAGTACAGCAGAAGTGTTTGTGAAAAATTCAAAATGGCTTTTGGGAACTTAAACAGAATTGAAAAAAAAAACAACATTTGAACAAAATAATTCAAGATTTAGATTATGCTATGTGATTTGAAATAATTTATCAGCAAATTCATTAAAATTTCTGCAGTGGTGTAGAGGCTACGATACCTGACTCTCACGCAAACGGCCCAAGTTCGATTCCAAGCGTCGGTATTCCAACTTAATTTTTGCTTCTTTTTATGCTCCTTTATATACTTTTTTTTTTTGCTGTAGACAAAATAAAATTGACTGACCAATAGTATCTGCATATATAATCCCCACCCCCCTCCGTCATAAGATAAAAAAATACCGGTTATGCATCCTTCATTAGGAGTTAGGGCACCTGTGGGACTAAGGGTAGAGGGGCTATAATTTTACAGCAGCATCTTCACGGCATTGCCGCGTTTACATTCCTTCCCAAAACTAGGCGGAGTAAATTTACGCTTACCTGCCGGGAATTGATTTACGCTTTTAGCATTGATATGAACGTGAAACAGTCCCGAAGAGCTTCGCATATGTATATACATGTACCATGAACCACGGCACCGAAAAGAAATGAACCAGCAATTTTAACTAAAAAACAATTGTTAAATTGACAATCCTTATATGCCCAGTGTGTGTTTGCATTTGCTAGGAATATTGTAAGCACTTTCGGAAAGCATATGCAAATTTATAACAAAGCATCTTTTCTCGATGTTTAACATGTGTTAACAAAAGAAATTGGAACGTCATTTTTTGTGTACATGCAAAAAGAAAATGTCGCCGTTGTGACAAAATGTCTTAGGATTCAGCATGTGCCCTCCAATTAGAGGAATTGTGCAAGCTATTCAAAATTGCGTGATGGTTGCGTTTCTTTATGTAGTGAGTATATACGCAATACAAAATCAGCATTACACAATGCATATAATGCTTAGCGTGCATGGACCAGGACGCTTAAAGCATTTAAATTACAGTCACGGGATATAATAATTCGCCACTTTGTGACTTCACCGTTTAAAACAGTGCACTTCCAGATTTTTTGCAAAAATTATTATGACGAAGTTAATGGATGCATTTTTACAAAACTTACACGGATGAAAAGCAAATAGAAAATAGCAATATACAAATAAATATTAATATAATTATGCTTTTGGTTCTCAAGGAGAACGCGTTTAAATTGGACGTACATTTTTAAATATCACGATTCCCATTTACGCTGACGTTAACGTCAACGCAAAAAAAGGAAAATTTAATTTGTCTTTGTGTTTGAATAACTACCATTCGAAAACAATTGACACCAGGAAGCTACAATAAATATGTTTATTGCGTAAATCAATTTGCTACCTTTTCCATGATTGTAGCTTCTATAGTTTTGCGACAATAATTTTTGCAAAAAATCTGGAATTACGCTAATTTAAACGGCAACGTCACAACTGGCGAATAATTTCCCAAGTATGTTAATACTTATGTCCCGTGACTGTACATGCAAAGTTTTAAACAATAAGTAGGCTATAAACCGTATAGGTATAGTTTTTTTCACATGCTTATAGTATGCAAGCCTCAAACTTGTGTTTAAATGCAAAACATAAAATAGTGACAAAACAAATTTGAGAATCATATTAAAACCCATGCACATACCAACAATCAATATCATGAGACATTGGTATCTAGCAGTCGATGGTCACAACTAAAACAAGTGATTGAAATCAATGTGACTGAGTATTGTATATAAACCTCTTACGCATCTGCATGATCTGTAAGCAATGACAAGTTTCAAACCTATCGGTACACTTAAACTGTATGAGCGCTGCACACACATGTCACCCGAGCTGAACCACGCACCACAAACAACACACCACTAATACTATGCTTATCATTTTCGTCAATAAATAATATACTAGCAGAAAGCTGGTGGAAATAGCGTAACAATGTATACATATTCTAATATTTGCTAAATTCAACTGATAATGTAGTAAATGTTCACATGTTTGAGAAAAAAATCTTTTACGTCATGGCTCTGCGACGTTCCCGTTGACGTCAACGAAAAATCAGTTTTTCAGTATTTTGCAGTTTTATTATATCATTTTTCAGGAAGTAAGACACCTTGGCTAATGAATAAATTTTGTTTATTGTGTTTTTCAATTTCCTTTCCAATGGTATCCTTTATATTAAGTATGATGCAGTAACAACGAGGATAATAATTTTTAAACAACACAAGAAATATGTCAGTGTGATTTTTTTTTAGTTGCATAGGTTTTGACACTATAGTGTAGTTTTAGACACTATAATGTAATTGAAGGCTAGAGAGAATAGCTGGTGTGGAATTTGAAAAAAAATAGAGGAGGAAAATTGATTGAAATAATAAATAGAAGAAGACCAAAGAAAATTGATTACAACAAAAACATTGTAACGTCCGTTTGCAATATTTTATAGCGCGTGTTAATCTGCTGGATTTTATGATGTACATGTAACGTTATAATAACGTCAAAAGAAAGTTTGTGACTCTTCAGGGCGGTACCCATCTTCTTTGGACATTTTGAGAGCCAAAATGGTCAAGAACCCACCAACATGTTAATATTTCTTGATTCGTCATAAAATTCTCTATTCAAAAAGCGGAAAAAGTGAATTTCACTATATGACACCCAACTCGTCCCTTTTCGCGTGACGGGTCACAAATGCAAAAATCAATTTTTTGAAGTAAATAAGGGTTTTGAGTACTGTTTTATCGAATTGAAGTACAGATGATTACAAACCCATCTAGCCGACTTGAAATACTCCAAACATTTGAATTTTGCAAATGATCCATTTTTTTATGATTTATAAGAAAAACAAAGCCACATTGTCGCTCATTTTATGAGATTTTTGAAAATCATCAGCTGCACATGCTAAAATCACTGTATGTGTCTTATTTCATCTGAACATGTTAGACCAAACTCAACACAGCTTGATCAGCCCATTTTGTAGCCATAATGTTTTAAAATGGGGTGTTTACTTCCGCTTTAAAGGTCAATTAAATGGCACATGTCAAATATTTTTTAATTTCTAATTAGAACAGTGACGCCTATTCATAATAAACAACCACAGAAAATTTCAAAGCCGTGCCACAGATAAAGAAGCGTATAGAGCAATGCAAAGTTTGTATGCAAATTGCATTCTTAAAGCTTAATTTCTTTGATTAAGCTGCTGATAGTTTCTGTCTCCATATTAACGTAGAAGCGAATGAGAGAGTCCAGTTATCACAATTTTTTTTATTCTTCTTTTTTTATCTTAAATCACAGTTGTCAATAACAGCTTCAATCGAATTAAAATTTAAATAAATAACGTATCTGAGTAATATTTTATATCACAGTAAAAAGTGTGACTTTTTTAAATGAGGGTACCTTTACTCACACTTTGTCTGTGCAAGATGTACCAGTCATTTTGAAATGACATAATTTGCAGAGTCTCGACAAAGCCATGCTTTTTATTATAGATTTAAAACTTCCGTGGTAAGAGCAATTTTTCTTTCTGGACAGGCGCAAAACATGTAATGTAGCCACTTAAAACTGGTTCAGTTTATATTTCATACATTGTACTTTTCTTGCAATTTTGGTTGGAAACGCAGTCCACGATTTAAATATTTTCAGATGATTTTTCAGATTTACCGTGATAAAAAGTTCTCTATATTGACATCTATACTACCCGTGCATTGTTTTAACTTCCAAAGCTTGCTGTTCTGTTCTGGTCAAACTTAACGTTATAAGCATTGATAATAACACGGAAAAAGATCAAAGACAGTATGCTGACTTGCATTGGCAACTCTTGTGTCTAGCTGAGGCATGTTCTAACAGATAACTCGGATCATATTTGCACAAAGCGGAATTGCCATGCTTCAATAATGCATTTTAATAAAATAAAGATCAATATTTGCGTGATTTATACAAGTGACATTAAATCGTCATGACATGACTCGAATTCTCTCTATTCATGAAACTGCTGCAATGTTATGGAGCCGCTGTGGTGTAGTGGATGAAAACCTCTCGCCTTGAAAACCAGGGGCCTCGGGTTCGATTCCCGGACTCTCCGGTCTGTTGGACGAGACTCTAAGCTGTGACTCTGTCTCCAAATGACCTTATCTGTTTTTGTGACATTAAAGACAAACAAACAAACAATTTGCAAGGTTAAAACTGGAAGACTAAAAGATAATTTGCATGCTCAGGTGAGTAAAGTATGAAAACAATATAATCTGGAGGCCTGGGCTTAGAATTACAATGCCTTCTTAAAGTTAAGGAAGACTTAAGTTAAGTATTGATTTCACAGGATGCGAAAAAAAAAACGTTTCGAACTGATTAAAATCAAAATAGTTTCATTTTTCTGTAGATTACAATGATGTCTTGGGTCAGGTGTGGTACTTGATTGTATCGATTCCTGATCTTTGCAACCTTACTTACTTTGACCACAAGTACTACATCGATCCTGGCAATTCATTAAGCATTTAATGTACATGTAACATGTTGAAATATCAATACTTAACTTAAGTCTTTCTTAACTTTAAGGAGGCATTGTAATTCTGGGCCCTGAACATCAACCATGCTATATAAGAGTACTCATTGAGCACTCATTTGGTGGATAAGGATTTATGTTGTATCTATATGTGGACAGAAAATACTTTAATGAGACTGGGCGGATGCCATGCTGATCTGAGTTTTGTTGATTCTTTTGGTTAAATCATGCACTGGCTCATTACGGGGCCGAGATTATAAAACTTTGGTCATGCTCAACTCAACTAAGCATGGAATTTCAAATGCTCATAAAAATTAAATGCTGAAACATAGATTATATTTGCTTTCAAACTCGCAGATGTTGTATCTATCATGCTAATAAATGTTAAAGTGGCAACAATTGTTGGCATTTTAACATTTATGAGCATGATAAATTCCATGTTCAGTTGAGTTGAGAACATGAAAAAAGTTTTATTACCTCGGGGTCTGGCTTATCGCCGAGGACATACTTAAATAAACAACTTATAAGGTTACTATCATATATGCTTTTCTGTAAAATTCACCCTGGAAATCTTTAGAACTCAGAGCGAGGTCAGTGCGTATGTAATTAGAATCGTTCTGATCATCCTTAGGTCAACCGGACACCTTGTAACCTAAAACCCAACGACTTAGGAGGTGTCTGCAAATATTAAGCCCCGTTCTCACTGTCCCGGTTTAAGGTGCCGGTTCATCCCGGTTTGATGATCCGGGATGAACCGTGATAAACCGTGTCACAACCGTGGAGGCACCGTGAATAACCTTGGAGATCCGGGATGAACCGTATTGAACCGTGTTGAACTGGCTCATGTCCCCGGTTGTTAGAAACTTGCTGATTTTAGCCCATGTCATCGCAAACATAAACCGTAAAACAGGCAGTATTGCAGACTTTATGGACACGATAAAATGTAGGGAAATGCATTTCTGTGATAAAAACGAATCCGTTTCTTTGACTAAATCCGGTATTAGCCTGTAATGTCTTCCCCAATGGTTCGAGGAGCAAAATATAATACTGTAGTTTCGGAAATTTTCGCAAGATTTTATTTTCGATAATTGCATTAAAAGAATAATTAGTGATGTGAAAAATTCGCGATTAAGGCAAGATTTACCTATATCAATAAACGACAGAGTGATTTTGCCATTTCGCGAGGGTTTTATTTTCACGAAACTTCGCATATGCGAAGTTTCGCGGAAATAAAGTCCTCGCGAAAATTTCCGAATTTACAGTATGTTTTTGGTTCTCTTCCTCTTAATCCAATAAATGAAAAAGCTATGCCTATGAATAAAGTATAAGAAAATATTGTCTTTGTAATGTCATATGTTCTATAAAATTTTTGACATCTATACAATTTATCATAATGTATCCTGAAGTCCATGGGGCCATACGCTGACGTGTGTTTAATATAGCAATATAACGGCAAACAGTAACGATCAGGCCAAACTTTTGACCTCAGCTTCTTTGTCAAGCCTATCTGTCCGACCAATCGACAGACACTGCAGGGACAACGGTTAGATAAGCTTTGCTTGCAGACCATTTTCGTGCAAAGTACCATTCTTTATTTCTTTTCAATTATGTTTACTATAATATAGAATATCAGTGCAAGGACCTCTGACGGTGGTACTGGGAATCACAGTGTGCCGCTGCCTATAAATTTGATAAAAAATTAGTCGATCAAATGCTTCTATCTTTATGTATAAGTTCGCTGTTGGTCTCTCTTTCATGATTTTGCATTTGATTTCCTATTTCCATAAATGTACGGCTTTATTTTAGGGCTAAAATGGTCGCTTTTTGTATTATACATATAGGAAAGAGAAAAATATTTTTAAAACACCCCCGAGTCCCAACTTATCCTTTTGCACGTGTGTTCTCATATTTTACATACTATATGTGAAAAGCTAGTTGGGACTCGGGTTAGGGGATGTGACGTCTAGGTAAGCCCGAATATTAGCATTGGGATTTTTGGTGTGCTCTCTTGAAAATCTTTTTTTCCTGTATAATGAAATCATTAGTACAAGCAAGCTTCCTTTTCATAACCCATTAGTCATGAAATATTACAATGTTTAGGCATATTTTCTTTAGACTATGAAAATTGTCTTTTTACTAAATTCAGTTGGTAGATTATTTTGCACATATAATGTATCTATCCAATACACATAAACTACTAAATGGCCATTGACTAGGTTTACTTTATGCATGGATAAATGGCTATAGTACATTGCTGCATAATTCATTTATTGCACCAGGTAAATACACTGTCATCAAAGTTGAATATGGACTACAGTTGCACTTCAAAATATTTATTAACTAATCAGATAGAAAAACAACAACAAAAATAATCATTAAAATGCTCATGATTTTGGATACTTTAATACTTTTTTAATAAAAATACTTTCACTGTGGTTTGTAATCGAGTATTGACGATATAATACCTTTACAATATGAAAATAATTGATTTCTAAATGTTTTGGTGAAGTCATATTTTGCAACCCCTATCCCTTTGGTAGCATCTCCTTTTTGTCGTAGGGATCTGCCTGTCTAATTATAACAGTTACATTAATTCGTTTCTAATACATCAAGCGTCCTATTCAAAAGGAAACCAGTGATATCTTATGCATAGGGAAGTTTTGGGAAGCATCTGAAAAATAGGCAGATACCCTATTAGAGTGTCAGAGGTACTTTATGTAATACTAAACTAACAGGAAATCCTTTTTATTGCGGAACGAACTTTCTTAGCACCCTTTATAACAACACTCATCCAAACAAATTTTTGAAAAAAAAAAGACCACTAAAACACAATACCCAGCAGGTACGTGACGTCAAAACAACGTTGTATCAACGTCGATGCGATTGGTTCAATTGATATAGCTTATGCTGGGCATAAAATCATTCCAGAAGGGCAATCTTCTCACGCAAATGCTCATTACTCAAACGCCAACAGGGTAATCGAAACTGACCAGAAATCAATGGAAACATACTGTAACGAATATTTGGAATTCCCACGTCCACAACTCATGAATAATTTTGCAAGTATTAATCGTCATCACGACATTTAGCCTACAATAAATCTCATATATAACGTTTTTCTCACCATTTGTGTTAATGTCCGTTAGTGACATTTATAGTGACCTAAATATTGTAATGTTGACAGTCTGGAAACTTTTGCAAACAGTGAGGACCCAGATGAAATATCGGGTTATGCGGCATTTCATCAGGGTCTACACTTTTTGCTGAGGTAAAACCATCTCCAGGGACTAAAGTATATCATAATTTAAAAATATCGACCTGTGACCCCTTTAATTATATAATGGACACTACCATCCGTATTGCATTCATCCGCATAGACAAATCCACCAGTGTACAAAGGGTCAATGCATTAATGCCCAGGCCTAACTATTATAAAACATTTTTTTTCATACTCAACTCAACTGAACATGGAATTTCAAATTGCACATAAAAAGGTAAAACGGTGATAAATAAAGATAGTTTTTGCTTAAAACTCTCAAATTCCAGCTTCCACCTTTTTGTGTAAACTTACACTTATTTTTTACAGTGTAGGACTCGTTGTTATGGTATTAATTTTCCTCTCTTGATTTTTTGGTATGCTGTTCTCTGTGCTTGCGGCATTTCCTGGCAAAACACATTCTGTTTAAAGACCCTCTGATCCACACAAAAAGCAAGTGAGTATGACCAGGAAGTACCATAATCACAGACAACAGACCAACCCATGGCAGCGCGTGAAAGAAACGCTGAATACTAACCGCCACACGACAGCAAGAACACTACCAGCTCTTTATTTACCTGTTTGATGATAGCAAAACTATGTACAAGGACAAAAACGGGAGCAACAATAAACAATGAATCTACAACAACGGAACCGCCGCCTTAGAAAGAAAACTACAAAACAAGGACCAAAACACCCACAAACATCATGGGGTAACAATAAACAATGAATCTACAACAACAGAACCACCGCCTCAGAAAGGAAAATACAAAACAAGGACCAACAATAAACAATGAATCTACAACAGCAGAACCACTGCCTTAGAAAGATGATCAAACACCCACACACATCAGGGCCAACTATGACTCTACAACACCAGAACGCTGCACCGCCTTAGAAAGTAAACTACAAAACAAGGACCAAACACCCACACATACCAGGGCCAGCAATAAACAATGAATCTACAACAACAGAAAGGAAGCGCAGTGGCTCAGTGGTAAGACCGAGGGGCCGCTGGTTCGAGCCTCACCGGCGTCACTGCGTTTTTGTCCTTGAGCAAGACACAGTTATCCTAGCTTAGTACTGGTTCAACCCGGGAACACCCGTCCCTGTTTAACTGAAAGATAAAACAACAACAGAACTGCCGCCTTAGAAAGGAAACTACAAAACAAGGACCAAACACCCACACACATCAGGGCCAGCAATAAACAATGAATCTACAACAACAGAAAGGAAGCGCAGTGGCTCAGTGGTAAGACCGAGGGGCCGCTGGTTCGAGCCTCACCGGCGTCACTGCGTTTTTGTCCTTGAGCAAGACACAGTTATCCTAGCTTAGTACTGGTTCAACCCGGGAACACCCGTCCCTGTTTAACTGAAAGATAAAACAACAACAGAACTGCCGCCTTAGAAAGGAAACTACAAAACAAGGACCAAACACCAACACATACCAGGGCCAGCAATAAACAATGAATCTACAACAACAGAAAGGAAGCGCAGTGGCTCAGTGGTAAGACCGAGGGGCCGCTGGTTCGAGCCTCACCGGCGTCACTGCGTTTTTGTCCTTGAGCAAGACACAGTTATCCTAGCTTAGTACTGGTTCAACCCGGGAACACCCGTCCCTGTTTAACTGAAAGATAAAACAACAACAGAACTGCCGCCTTAGAAAGGAAACTACAAAACAAGGACCAAACACCCACACATACCAGGGCCAGCAATAAACAATGAATCTACAACAACAGAAAGGAAGCGCAGTGGCTCAGTGGTAAGACCGAGGGGCCGCTGGTTCGAGCCTCACCGGCGTCACTGCGTTTTTGTCCTTGAGCAAGACACAGTTATCCTAGCTAAGTCATGGTTCAACCCGGGAACACCCGTCCCTGTTTAACTGAAAGATAAAACAACAACAGAACTGCCGCCTTAGAAAGGAAACTACAAAACAAGGACCAAACACCCACACATACCAGGGCCAGCAAAAAACAATGAATCTACAACAATAGAAAGGAAGCGCAGTTGCTTAGTGGTAAGACCGAGGGGCCGCTGGTTCGAGCCTCACCGCCGTCACTGCGTTTTTGTCCTTGAGCAAGACACAGTTATCCTAGCTTAGTACTGGTTCAACCCGGGAACACCCGTCCCTGTTTAACTGAAAGATAAAACAACAACAGAACTGCCGCCTTAGAAAGGAAACTACAAAACAAGGGCCAAACGCCCACACACATCAGGGGCAACAATAAACAATGAATCAACAACAACAGAACCAATCACCACCTTTGAACGGACAGCGACTGAAGCTGCATACACCCATGTATCTGCATAGTAAACAGAAGTTTATACTCAGAAGCTATTCTAGGCAGGCATGTACAGGCAATATTGAAAGTTTTATGCAGACACGTCTTGAGTTACGAAGAAAATATATCTTAAAATTACCCCCTTTGTATGCCGACAGTGATGCAGTCTGTGTTATTCGTTTAACCATCTTTCACAATCAGAAATAAATATCCAATAAATTTTCCTTTTTAAAGGAGGGCTTGCCTAGTTGAAAAACAGCATGTGCACCTTGTTGGGAACACCTCTAAATTTGGTTATTGTTTACACTGCACTAAAACCACGTCATAGACGAACATTAACAATTGTTATTGAGTCGGTGGGTAAGATACTCTTTTGGAAAAAGAAAAACACAAACAGTTATCTAAAGCGGCACCTAGCACCGTACACTGAAGGACTTTAAAAACGCAAAAAAATGAAATTAATAAAATTTACTTATTTTCAATGTATCAATTTTTTTAGTTTTGGCAGCAATGTAAATCAACACGTCAGCAAAACATGTTTTTAATTTCATGCCAAAATAATAAATAATGTTAGGACAACAGTCTATCGAATAGCAATAGCCTTAAATTCAAAAGTTGCAAATTGAAATGTGTCTAGGAATCAGACGTGATTTAAAGTAATTGTTTCAAAATATTTTTATTAAAAACCTGGATACAAATTACCCTCGAAGCCCTATTATTTGTCTGGAACTGACGATAGCCAGCCAGAACGGATATCGTCAATGCAAATATCGTTGATACACTTGACGTAAGTTGCCGTCTTAAAGTCAGGTCGTCAGTTTTGGTTAACCAGACCTGCCTCAATATTTAACTGGCCCTGTAGCCTGATAATGATCTCTGAGGGGCTGTATAGTTGATCGCCTTTCCCAAAGGCCTAGAACTTATCAAATAGTCATTTCATGTTCCCCATATAAACATATTCCTAATTTGTTGCTAGTCTATAGGCTGATGCTAAGTTCTGATAATCATGCAACTCTACTGCAGACAATTACATTTATAGAGTAATGAACATAACCAGTTTGGAAAAGAAAGAAATATTATTACAATATTTTACGTGTATTAATGACCATTTTATTATCAGACTGGCAATTCTATACAGATTACTGATGGCAATTATAATGGCCCACTTCGAATCGAAGTTTAGTTCCTACTATAGTAACTAAAGTTCAATTCGAACATCGATAGTCGCTACTATAGTGACGGCATGAACATACTAAAAGATCAACGGTGGGTCAGAGCACCTTTACTATAGTAGCTTATCTGGTTCCCTCCTCTAGACCTATCTAGCAAGATGGGTTCAAGATCTATCAATTGCGTCAAAATGTTTTTATTTTACAAAATAAATCCTTGATGTGTTTTATTTGCGGCCCCTCTTATTCGTAATTGTTAATTAGAGTAGTCTGTGCAGTTTATGCACTCCCTTTTTGTCTGTGATGAAGAATTGAGGTGGAACATACAGGGCTATTCACTTTGTTTACTTGACAACTAATTAAAAGGGAGCAACTGTAGCCATTCAGGTGTAAACGTACGCACGCATCTATTACGTAAGATCTTTAGTAGGAACTTTAGTTCGTTTCGAAGTGGGCCAATATCATTCCAATTGTGCCAGATGGTTCATGTTTGGACAATCGTGGCATGATTTATAAAGTTATAAAACTAAATATGCAGTGTTTTTATACTTGCTTATGTACAAGTTACATGTCAAATTGACCAAGAAGTGTATATGACACCCCATGATCCCAAGATACATCCTCACACCAAATTTAGGATTCCTACCTCAAATTATATACAGATATGCTCTGAGCTCGACCTTGCTAAAACAGAAACCAGAGGTCAATGTCAAAGTGACCTGGAAACATTTGGTGACTCTCCAGGGTCCAAGATGTATCTACATACCAAATATGGAATGCTACCATAGATAAAATAGGCGATCTGTTGTGGGTGCATTTTTTCAAGAATTGACTCCTGAGATCAAGGTCACAGTGGGTGAAAACAGTGAGCGACATTCCATGACCACAACATATATCCACAAATTGAATTTGGGGATTAATATGGCATATAATATGAGACATGCTCTTACAGGGTTCGCACAGACCTGGAAAAATTTGGCCTTGGTCCTGGAAAAAAGTGCCTCTTGTCCTGGAATTGTCCTGGAATTTTGTAAAATCATCCTTGGAAATATGAATTAGTCTTTGAAAAATATAAAAATACAACTAGTCTTTTCAGATTTATGGGATGCGCTAAAAACTGTGTGAAAATCGCAAAAAAAATGAATGAAAATCGCTAGATACTTGTCAATGAGTGAGGTGCAACTCGTATTCTATTCTATTCAATTTGTGTGGTAGTCCCGGTTTTTATCACCGGTGTCAGAATCAAAGAAATCGAGTGCGCCTATTCATTTCGCCGTTTCTGACTGAAAAAAAAGCACTTTAAAACGTTTTGTTATACAAAATTGGGAAAAAATTGAGTCCTTGAAAAATGAAAAAGTCCTGGAATAGTCCTTGAAAAGTCCTGGACTTCTGTTTTCCCATTTCTGTACGAACCCTGTCTTAACTTGCTGTCGGTGAGTTGTCTTGTCGTTGAACTGTTTTGTTCCCATAACCACGACCGTTATGCTAACAGTTTGTTTATATAAATAGACAAACCAGATAGAGGGTATCACTATTCCGACACAAATGCTTGCAGCGAGAGCGCCGCAAGCAAAAATAGCTTCTGCTGGTGTCGTCTGCTGCATCCTTTAGCTAACGCAACATTTACCTTCAAGTTGAAGGCAAATAATTTGTACCCTGATCAGACTGCTCCTTAGGGAGCAGTCTGACCTGGGTACACACTTTTTGTATTTTGGGTGCTTCCAAAGTATCACAGCAGACGACACAGCATGTGACTATTCGAATTTAGCGTGGAAAGGGTGAAACATTTTTCACCCTTAAAGCGCCAATCACGACTGCAGCAGACGACAAATTTTGCGACATCTTTCCTAATTTTCGACAAAAGTAAGGTATGATATTACATGAGAATCGTCTGCTAGCAGACGATTCTCATGAAATATCACGCCTTACTGGTTATTTTTGAAAAAGCGGCAAAATTTGAAATTGTCGTCTGCTGCAAATTATAGGTGGCGCTTTAAGAATTAATGTAAATTATGGCAGCTGTTGGCTCCGGTGCGGAGATAAGAATTTTGTCACCATAATGACTGGGTAAGTGTCAAATTTGCATATATGTATGTCTGCCTAGAATATTGAAGAATGTGCATACAGCCGCAAATTGCTGACCTCGATGCCAGAATATGATATTTGGTACATATATCGGCGAGCCGCCAATACCCAGACGAGCCAGCAAATCTGCAAGTCTCACAGCAATCGCTGCGTGTATACCAAAAGAAAGGAGATCAACAAAGAGTCAGACCAAATATTTGGCCACAGGAGGCGTTACCTGATCAGGAACTCCACTGATTGATGTATGTAAAAGAATGATATCATTAAAATGTGTATAGAAATGATAAATATATATCACCCAACAATACAACCCTCAAATTGGAAAAAAGCTGGTTCAATCACTAATAATTGGAAAGTCCCCACTCGGCCTCAATACATGTAGGTTAAATCATGTAGGGAGAAGGGATATTCAATGATTTGCAACAGCATCATTCTACAGCATATGCATATCAAACCCACCATATCTACATGTGACGACGGTCACTCAATAGTCACTTTTAATTTGCGTTTAGTAACCATAAACTTTTGGACAAAGTTAACACATATAAACAAAGCGTATTTTTTGTGGGACATAGGCAAATAGTGTAGACCCAGATGAGACGCCACAGAACATGGCGCCTGATCATAGTCTCCACTGTTTGCTTACATTTTTTGTCGTCTTCTGATTTTGTTTCGAAATCAACTTTTTCGAAAATTTCTTTCAGGAATATCATCAAAGTCTCAAACAGTTTGGATCCAGATCAGGTCCGACGTTTTGGGTCCAAACTGTTTGCATAGCTTATCAGCTGATGACACAAGTAGACATACGTTAATTCATTCAGCAGGAGAACGGATAAGTATCAAACCAATTATCAAAACCGGAAGAAGGCAGTTCAGCTCTAAAGGCCTCTTATTAACGAGACACAGACCGGAAGTATAGTCTGAAAGTGTACTATGACTCCAACCACACATGCACAATAGCAAAAAGTGCAACAGGGACAGTTAAAATGGTTCTCGGAAAGCCACGTTGATTTATCTAATTGAAATTATCAGCGTGAAATTATGTTAGATGTTTAAATGTTTAATTCTTTCTTTGCTAGTGGTTACATTTGTCGTCTGCTGATAACCTTTGCAAACTGTTTGAACTCAGATCAGGACCGACAGAACGTCGGTCCTGACCTTGAACCAAACCGTTTGACACTCTGATAGTGTTCCGGAAAAGAGTATTTTGAAAAACTTTAAGTTAATTTTGAAAAACAAAAGAATAAAAAAACAGCATGCAAAGTGTTAAGTGTTCGGATTTTGAATGCTTTCTCTTTGCTATGTACATGGCAACCACTGTAGGTCAAGATGAAATTGGCGTAATTGTTCAAGATACAAACATTCTTTTGGTACAGAGATATATACTCAAACAAAAAAGAAACGTCCGATTTTCATGGTACTGTATTTTTTGATCCAGGTAAGATGTCGCAACAAAAATAAAAACAAAATGTTTGTCTAACGTCGGACACACAAAAAATGGTAATTATTTGATTTTTATCTTTTTATCTTGAAGGGTTATTGAACCAAATGTGTACACAGCTTTTTTCATTATCAACAGGAAGTTAATCAACAAAACTTGACACATTTTACGTTAGATGGCAACCGGAAACGTCCGACAATGAAAAAACATCTAAAAATCCCAAGTCAGCTTTCCGATCGAGCGGATTCGCAGTTCAAAAACTTTGATTTACGAAATTAACTGAAATTACCTCCCTTTGAATTAAACAAATAACAAATCAAGAACTGCCAAATCTCCTTAACCTAACATTATTTTGAGACCGTTTTTTGTTTTAATTTGTTGTGTTTGTTTATGACAACAATTACACAAAGGAGAAAAACAAAAACTATGGCTGATGTTGGGCATCAAAGGTTTTCTAAATCTGTGTTTTATACCCCACCCCTTACTGCAAAATCATCAGAGAATTTCCAGTATCAATTGTTTTGATGCTGATTAGTCTTAACTAATGTTGAAATGCTTGTTATTACGAAAAAGGACCAAATTTGTTCGATTATGTTGACTATCAAAATGCTGGACCAAAATGAATTTTTTGAGTGTTTTCAAGCACGCTCATGATCGATGTTTGTGACGTCAGAGTATGAAACAAATTAATGGCTGTGGTCGTAAAACCAATGCATACAACTAGCACGCATAACATCTTACTAGAGAATTCGCTCAGTGATGTTTAAATGTGCTTGAACGGCTCGGAATTATGACGGACACACAAGCTATTGATGTGACTTTTGATTTTAAGGGTACTCGTTTTCACTGCTTTGTCAGCGGCTCTACTGATTATCAAATGAATGTCTTTTAGATGCAAACTGTTGCTACATGAGCAGAGTTGGTAATGTGACTATTTCGATGAAATGCGTTCATACATTTGGAACTAGCAGACACAAACGTCAAGCGGACATAACTTTATTGTTTCAGTATAGATAGATAAATTCTTCATTTGAGTCTCATCTTTGTACAACATAGTATTAAGTACATATACATATCACAGTTCAAATATAGTACAAAGCCATTCAAATGTGAATTATAAGAGACTATCACACTTTCATATTACATATATCACACTTTACAACGTTATTTACGTTCATTAGCTTAAAATATGAATCGTTGCGACTATTTGACTATCGTGAAAACATGAAATTCAGTGGCAGCTGGACTGCCACTGATATTGTCTGGCCAAAGCAATAATAAATAACCGCTAAACGGTTTAGTAACTACAACATAAAATTAAAACTGATAGACAATAAAATAGTCACAATTCTACACTCTAAATATTGTTTCTGATATATGAACTAATCCTGCATTTTACAAATTTGTCGTACATAAAAGTGCAAAGTTTTTATTTAAAGAACATCCGCCCTCTTTCAGTAAGACAAAAGATTTCAGGATTTCAGATTTTCTTCAGACATTGCTTCCTCTTCAAGCTCCAAGGAACTTAATTCTGATGAGATGCGGAAGTTTTCTTGAAGTTATCAAGTTCGTTAGACTCACGGAAAATCCTTAATGTACCGGTTAATGGATCCCGTACAAATGCAACTGTAATTATAGAGTTTGTTTTAACGTACTCTATGAAAAATGCTTTTTGTACTGGATATTTTAAAAGTTGCTATTTTAGAGTTCAGCAACCAATGGTTTAAAGCCTTTGGAAGAAGAAAACATATTTTCTTTCAGTAAATCGCTGAATCATGTTTTAAACCATTTAATTCAAATAAAAGTTTCTATCCTAATCAATTGGATGAGCCTTTCTAACTTAAGGGTTGTTTGATAGCATTTATATTTGAACTCTTTGCATGCTTGGTAAGTTTTCTCATCATTTTGTCGTCTGCAGATATTTTTGCAAATTAACTTTTTCATAAACACTATCAGAATGTCAAGCGGTTTGGATACAGATCAGGCCAAACGTTCTGTCGGGCCTGATCTGGGTCTGAACTGCTAGCAAAGATTATTAGCAGATGACAAAAATCGCCACTGACAGGCAAAGGGTTATAGATTTAAATAAAACATTCTGTTTACAAACAATGCAATCCTGATCAGATGCTGCTGTCTGTGTTTTTACTGTTTGGCTATGTCCCATAAAAAAGGAACCTAGTCTTAAATAGGTTCATAGTTCGTGTTGACTTGTGGCCCGGGCAAATATCAGCTGGGTACTTACAAATGCCATTCACATTAAAAGAAGACGCAATAGAGATTTTGGATGTTAAAGAAATGAAATAAAAATGTTATAACGCATTTAAAAAATAATTACAAAAAGCATCAATTAAAAAGTATGCATTACGAAAGTATGTACATGCATGTATACATGTATAAATTATCAAATTTCCATTTTTCAACAGTATGGGGGTTTAGGCTTACTGTTTCAAAAGCTAACACCTTTTAAAACAAAACCAAAAAGTTTCAATGACTCGTTGAATTTGCAACTGCGGTTAAAACATGTGTGGTGAATTTCCATTCTCTACGGTTGCTATGCATGCAAAATCAGCTTCTTGGAAACAATTCATTTCCTCGTTCATGTCCGAGAATTTCAAACTAATATGTCAATTGCAAATACTCATTAGGAGCCAGCACACGAGATTTTGGTACTTGTCGCATTTCGAGCAACGAAGGTTCAGGCGAGCCTGCGCAAATGCGCAGACTCGCCAGAGCCTTCGCTGCCCTCGTACACAGAGTATGGATATAGATAAAGACTCAGATTAAAATTTAGACATCTAGCTTCGCGGTATACGTCAGCACGGGCGTTTAACCCTTTATGCGCCAAACGCAACAAAAGTCGTCTGCTTTCTCGTCTGCTGAAATGTTTAAGAAGCCTCTATGGCAAACAGTGTGGACCCAGATCAGATAGGATATCCTATAGGAGCAGTCTGTTCTGGGTCCACGCTGTTTGCTTCTATACTTAATTCGTCAGTCATGTTAGGCAATTATTTACAGCAGACGACTTCAGCAGACGACATTTTCAGATGCATTTTTTTTTCTTGGCGCTAGAAGGGTTAAAAGGGGCTTTTGCGAACATGTGGTAAGTACCAAAATCGCATGTACTGGTACCTTTGTACAACACCTGAGAAATTCTCTTGTAATTACAAGCCAACAAATGAAATCAAGTATAGATTTTATAATTATCTAAGTTTCTTCCAATTCAACAGAAAATGCAGCTGTATGCATTGTCTTTGGTGTTTGAATGCGCAATCCACCAGGATTTGCATAAGTTGACATTCGCCTCAGACACAAACATGCAGTAGGGATATATGCAAAGATGGTTTAGCTCATTATGAAAGTATCATGCGCGGATCCAGAAAGTTTTGTCAGAAGGGGTCCAACTTTGACGTTTTTTTTTGTTTTTAATTGACGAGGGAATGGCGGATCCAAATACCAGTTAATGCGGGCCATCATCGACCCGCCAGCGAAACGTTCACTGGTGGCCCGATGATGGCCCAACATTGATTAATGGCTTGTTAGCTTTGTGATTTTTAGGGGATCCGGACCAGTATTGCTAAGAAACCCTACAATTTTGTCCGGACACCTGTCCCGCCCCTCTGGAGCCGCGCATGGATATAACTATCAACAAAAATCTTATATAAAAAATATCGTCTCTACCACCCTAAATGGTCCAATAATGCATTGTATTTTTTTTTGTTTCTAGTCACCGTCATCTAGATTTATTACCCGAAACTAGTCATTTTTGCAATGAATAACAATCATTTCCCAGCTGATGGTGAACCTAGTTTGAATACTTTACTTACATGTATATTCAGGGATGTGAACAGGATTTCATATATTGGTTCAAATCTGACACTTTTTGTTTTAGCAATTTTCAGCGAAAGAAGAGGAAATCCTTTAAAAAGAGGAAGATTCTCAGACCTGTATATTTCATTTTGACATTTATGAGCAGAATAAAATCCATGTTCAGCTCCAGATGCTGGATTTAGCTTGGGAATTATGAGAGAAACACTATGTTGTGTTTGTAATTGATCATATGTAGTAAATCAGCAAAGACAAGACAGACAGAATATTGTGTACCAAGATATATAAGCCAAAATAAACATGCTACAAACTGCTCTGTATAAGATGTAAAAATGCCTTATTAAGAGAAGGAGCGATTAAACTCTCATATTCTATCTACAACGCATCTAAACACTACAATGTAACTGTTCTTTCACCTTGTGTTGAGACGAAATGTGTCGTGCCAGGCCAAGTACATGTAACGGCCCTCGCTTAAAACATGCATCAGCGGGCTAAGGAAATTAGACATTCATCAACAATTGACCACTTTTGCTTTTATAATTAAATGACGCTAAACTCGTAAGCAGTCAGAAGATTTGCCTTAAGCCCCGTTCTCACTGTCCCGGTTTAAGGTGCCGGTTCATCCCGGTTTGATGATCCGGGATGAACCGTGATGAACCGTGTCACAACCGTGGCGGCACCGTGGACAACCTTGGAGATCCGGGATGAACCGTGTTGAACCGTGTTGAACCGGCTCATGTCCCCGGTTGTTTTAAAATGTTTAAAACAACCGGGACTCACCGGGAGTAACCGGGAAGGCTGTCAAATACCGTGATAGACCGGGAAGACGCCGGGAGTAACCGTGTCTCCACCGGGACGGCGTCGGGGCGATACCGGCGCAATCCGGGAACATCCGTATCTCCACCGTGACAAACCGTGCGGTTCAACTGCCTATGTATATGTAATAAAATGCAAAATAATGAAGAAAAGTCACTCCTGCTGCCCCTAAAATGAAAGTGGATTCACTCAAATGATAAGGATGGGAAAGTCCATTCGTCAGAAGTTGGTTAAATTTTCATCAGTATAAATGTGCTCATTTACAAAGCTTATGAATAATGCACTTATAGTTACTGAAGAGTCAAGCATATATGAGCCACGACATGAGATTTCCAACAATGTGGTAGTTGCCATTAGCAAAGCCTCAGATCAGCCTGCGCCTAAGCGCAGTCTGATCAGAGCCTTTGCTAGTCGCTTGATTATTCTATGACTGTTAAGCTACTGACCGAACAACTTTAAAGCTTAATTGGGGACTGCACAGGCTTGTCTGAGTCTACACTTCTCAAAATATCACACTGTTTGAAATCACATGCCCCGCTCAAAGTGTTTATATATTTTTACGAAAAAGCAAGACAATCTGGGCCTAGAATTACAATGTATCCTTAAAGTTGAGGAGTACTTAAGTTATAAGTATTGAATTTCTAGGATGCGAAAAATAACGTTTCCAAACTGATTAAAACCAAAATAGTTTCATTTTTTCTGTAGATCACAATGATATCTTTGACCATGAGTACTGCATCGGTCTTGGCAATTTATTAAGCATTTAATGTACATGTTTAAGTATCAGTACTTAAATTAAGTCTTCTTTAACTTTAAGGAGGCATTGTAATTCTGGGCCCAGATCAACAACATTTAAACCTCGTCGTAAGAAAACAGGTCTGCTTCTGCTTATTTGTCATGCAAATGAGCTGCGAGGTTACATGTACTAGGCATTTGCTTTCGCTACACAGATCATGATTCCTCTAGTAGCTCGTATATGGCTGTGCAGCCCAATTTGTGTCATAACTGTTATGCGATAGAGACAGGAGAAAACTGATGTCACTCCACGTTTTTATCCTAGTTTTATAGTGTAGAGTAGCACCGGGGCGCAACCGTGGCCCTACCGGCATGTAACCGTGGCGCAACCGGCAGTTACCGGGACATCACCGTAGACAACCTGGGTAACACCGGGGTATACCGGTACGAACCGTGGCTCCACCGTAAGTGCTCCGTGGTGAACCGGGGATCAACCGGCGTCTTGCTTTCTCGAGAACCGGGGCTATACCGGGGTAACGTCGGCACAGTGAGAACGCAATTTATTTTTTATGAAATGTGTCCCGGTGCATTACGGTATACCGGCTGTCCTGCATCGGGATGAACCGTGGCTACATCGGCACAGTGAGAATGGGGCTTAGCATTTTCACCATTGCAACATTGAATGCCGTATTAAAGCTCCGGTGACTTATCGGCGCATCCCTTCAAGCCACAAGACATGAATGGTAGTTTCATGATACGCCCTGCAGATAATGTGTCTAGTTATAAAAATGTGATAAAAAGGGCTTACAATTGACAACAACCAGCATGCTGATACAATACCAACAAGGCTCGCGTAGCCTGTTGGAGAACCCGAAGAAAAATCACCACAAACGTGTATGGATGGAACAGGCAAAAACAAGTGGATTAACTACTAATATTGTCGCAGCAAAGCAAGTAATTGCAGCAAAGCAAGGAAATCAATTATTAATGTTGTCGCATGTGTCCAAATAATTAGCAGCAACCGGATACCAAGGTTATTCGGGAAAGTGCACATCTTGCAATATTTCTAAGAGTTCGATGGCGGTCAGCGATCTCGGACTTTTAAATGTTCTATTGTATGGCATCTGTGATATACGTTCTTTGGCATTTCAGAGCGGAGTATGATCACACCGGATAGGTGGCAATCGAAAACTTTAATACTATAGACGAACGTACATAAAATCGTCAGAAACGTAGTTTTCGATTGTCATTTGTCGCCCGACTGGCGACAAATGGCAATCGAAAACACTGTTTCTAGCGATTTTTGATCCGCATTCGTCCATTGTTAAGAGCGTTTTTGATTGCCGCATACCCGGTGTGATGATAAGAACCTTACCAATAATTACAAGAATAAACCGACAACATTTGCAAATCTAGGCAGATCTATTGAACAGTTGTTACAAAACAGAAAAAGTAAGTGAGTACATATATAACCGGGAAATAGGAATCACAGACTGCAGACCAACCTATGGTACTGTGAGGAAAGGACATAGAATACAGACAGACACAACTCACTTATAGGAAATTAAAGCAACCAGCTACCTCTTCCTCAGCAAGATTATTGCTAAACTAGACAGGACACCAAGAACCACACCATATTCTGGACCCCTCACTTGAGTGTCAGTGGTGTGTAAGTATAATGTAATTAATTACATTCGCAAGTTATTTGAATGATATTGATTACTTGTCTCAGAGCCATGTATTTGTAAGTTATGAGACAAAGTCTTATAATTTAATTGTTGATGTGAAAAGCTGACTTGATCTCTGTATGGAAGTAAGTACATGCCATGAGTCTGCATAGGTGGGGACTGTGGGAGGTGGGTTAGGGCTAGAACTACATGTATAATGCATGCAGCTCTTTGATGACTTGGACGTAAAGGACCATCTGAAACAAACGAGTTCGTATACACTTGTAAATAATTATAGTTTGTTTGTAAATTCCCGGTAGGACTATCCTCAAGACTCTGAATCTTAATGGCATGCGTGCTTGAAGTGCCTTGACCTCGAACGTATAGCACGATTTTGACTCCAAAACATGAACGCTAATTGTTTTGTTTGTTTCTTGACAAAGTGCTTTTGTGATCTTTTGTTGCTATGTCACTTTGTTTCTTCTTCCTTGATTATCCAAGAAGAGATCGTCCAGTGGATATATAGGTCAAAGCGATTACTCAAATAAGCCAGCGCATGATATTTCGGAACGTATCGCATATGCGCAAAAGTCGCCAAGAAAAACCCATGCTGACCAATCCAGTGGGATTAGAGATCTGAATCTTTGTCCGAGTCTTCATCTATATTCATACTTTGTGTATGCGAGCAGCGAAGATTCAGATGAGTCTGCGCATATGCGCAGACTCATCCGAGCCTTCGCTGCACGACAATGCGAAAAGTACTAGAATCTCATGTGCTGGAACGAATATCTGAACATTGGAACACGTACTATTCCGCGATCTCTCTAGATTTATTGTTGTGGTTATTACAGTTTATTATTACGTTACAAAGCGACAGAATTCCTAGTACAGACATTCTATCAAGAACAGAAATTACTTCTTTAGTGAGGTCGCTTCAGCTTGACATCACGGAGCATCTCCGTGCAGTTTGTACAAATAGTGCAAAATTGGAATAATTCTCATGTAAAGGTAGACACTAAGAATATATCAATCCTCACAGAATAGCTAATGTATTCTAATAAAAAGGGGCAAAACACACTTAGAGTTTAGTTGAAACCAATGTAGAGACCTGCCCTTAGCACCGAAGCAGCAAAACGTCGCGGGCCGCATTTTTACACAAAATAAAAATATAATTTTCAAAGCTGCCTTGTCGCTAGAATCGCTTTATAGGTAAAATTTGCCATTCTATAATTGTGCAGTGAAAATCCAGAAGTACATATGTAACCAATAAGCACAAGAATTAGCTGACAAGATGTTTAAATTATTTACTGCTTATAATGCATGTGGTATATTAGTTAATTCGTAAGATACATACAAAATATGAGCTTCGCGAGAGAAACTGTGTTCGAGATTGTGACAAATAAAGGCTCAAACCAACCTGCTCAACTGCAGAAACTAGATAGGATATTGAATTTTTGCATGTGTTCAGTTTTATTATTAAATGGCGAAAGACAAAGACGTTTATCAGACTGCGCGGAAGCGCAAGCTGGTCCGCGCCTTTGTTGTTCGCATGCAGCAAATGATATGATAATTGAGCCGTGACATGTGATTTCCATCAATGTGGTATGAGCGACGAGCAAAATCTCAGATCATACGCGCAGTCTGATGGAGCCTTTGCTTGTCGCTTGAACCTTCTACGAGTAGTAATGCTACTGACTGAATTTCATTTGGAGTTTCTGGCTGCACCGCTTTGTGTCTTAATGATACGTTGATGGAAATCACATATCACGGCTCAATTATGATACCTGCGCAGACATTTCACGCGGTTGCACACCTTTAAACTAAATAGTGATATATCTATTCCCCTTGGAGGTTGGTATTATCATTTATGAATTATATTGTCTGGATATGAGTACAGTTAAGTGAAACTTGTTCTAATCAGATGCTCGTCTTGTGTCTGGCTAGGTCATTTGTCACATTTGTCTGAATCCATCTGTATCCATTTGTTCAACGTGTTCTTTTTTTTAATGTCATATTATTTATTTCGCATGTCTTAAACAAAAACATGGCACACTAATGTTTAGTACATAGAGTTTAGAGGTATACAGTCTGGAACGTCAACAGCATTTGAGCTACGACATGAGATTTCCAACAATGTGGTATGTGCGACCAACAAAGGCTCAGACCAGCCTGCGCATACGCACAGTCTGACCAGAGCCTATAAGGTCGCTAGAATATATTCTATGACTGTTAAGCTAAAAGCCAAACAGCATTTGAGTTTGTAAGCTTAAAAGTGGGCTGCACAGGCTAGTCTGAGTCTACACTTGTCAAAATGCCGCATTGTTGGAAATCTCATGTCGCGGCTAATTAAATCTTGTATAAAATAAGTGGCAAATAACTTGCATGCTAGTAATGAGAACTATGAGGCATAGACACTATGACATGTTAAAGCAATATACCTCCCCAAATGGAAAGTTTCAATACAGTTATCTCCTAGCTCTCGATTGTCTGGACTGCTTGCTCGCAATTGTGCTGAATTATTTTTCGTGGATCCATTATAAAAATTAAGGCGGAAGCACATGTCTCGTCAGATTACATAATATTGTGTCATATAGACCTATTATCATAAACAATTTGCTCTTTGTTATAATCATTATTATGTCTGGCTTTAATAATAAGATATGCAACTAAAACACACTACTGTAAGCCCAATGTTTACTGTCGTCGCCCTGGGCCCTGTCACCTGTTAAACTAACGGTACCGGGAGCCAACTCACGACGGTAAACATTGAAGGCATTATAGCTAAATCACAGCAGACCCAACCAAAAACAAAAATCTGGCACCAACCCACCTACTTTTACAACTTCACTTAAAGAGGATACTTAAATATTATATACTGTCCACAAAAAGTAGGGGATATTGGGACGCAAAAAAATCTAGAAATTCAAATCCTAATTTGTCGCGTAAATAATTTTGTCTTTGGATATAGCATTATATCAGCCAGTTTTCCTGCATAATTTGAGGACTGAAAACTTAGTAATGTGACCTTAAGGGCGTGCCAAAGACACTAGGGGTCAAGACCCAAATTTCACAAAAAAAGTATCAAAATTTTTGACATGCTTTCGAAAACGGATGCTAAAGATGCATTTTGGATCTCTTTGTTTTTTAAGATTTTTTTCATGTACCATAATTGTTATTTCTAGGAAATAGGGCGGTGACAAAAGTGTAAAAAATGGCAAAATTCACTTAAAAGTGAAAGATTTTAGCCTAACATTCCTGAAATCGAGGGAAAAGAGATAAAAACAAATTCTAAACATAAAAATTAGTGAATAACGGATATTTTCCTTTTAAAAAACATAGCAATTGCATAATCCGTCACCGTAATATTCACGTGTGAAAATCGAAAGGCTACCCCTGGTCTAAATATGGTTGTCGCAGGAACACGTGACCAGATTAATCCTAATTTTTTTTATTCATATTGTCAGCTAGATGACTTGGCTAATTAATACTAGCTGTTTCAGGTTTATGACATTAGTTTGGTAAATGCTATGATTTATCATGTTCGAATATCCCCTACTTTTTGTGAACAGTATATATTTAGAAACAGAAAACTAAGAAGAATTGCGTATTAAATATAATATGGCAATCTGCACACATTGTTTCAAACCCAGTCACCATGAAAATTCAATTGAATGACTCAGTGCCAATGCCAACGAGTCTCATGTAGACGCTTCTAAAAGATGACCATGACCTTTGTTTTGAGTTTTGAGCAGAAATAAGGAACACGATGGACTCATTGCATGACAAAATTAACATAATGATATGCATGGTAAGCAAATACTCAGATCAACCTGAACTTCCATGGGTGGGTCCAGAGGGGGCAGGGGGTCCGGCCCTCACCCCGATTAAATACATAGTGACTATTGGTGTCTTTAGAACTTCTGGTACGGACCACCCTCGAGTAGCAATTGGACCCCATAGGTCCAATTGCTACTCGAGTGAGTTCCGTAAGAGCCCCTGTGAAATAACAGTAAAAACGTTTTCAGTACCCACACCTACCCCTTGATGAAAATTTCTGGATCCGCTCATGACTTCGCTGATTGCGTGTATAAACCTTGTGTCCTTCGCTACATATACTGCACATCAGTTACCCTGACCTTACCATGTTAATACACTTGCTGATCTGAGTTATTGCTGGGCACAAAATTATGTTATTTTTGCATTTGCCATACATGTACAATGGTCATTGGTTTTCTAAAAAGTTTATTCAAATATAGGTTATGCTATGTTTTTTTCTGATTGTTCAGATTATGTACAATTCGGAAAGTACTAGGCTCCTGGAAAATGCGGTGTGAAATGGGCTCCAGAATTATGGGCTCCAGAATCAGAATTATGTTAGAGTACTGTACAGACTTGTTTGGTCTCTATTACGTTTGATGCAATCCTTGTGCTTGGAGACACACAAATCAAAAACAGGCTAATTATACACGGATGACAGGATTCAATAATGAAGAGAATGATGTTTGCAGACCCATCCTTATAATTGAGCCGCGACATGAGATTTCCAACAATGTGGTATGTGCGACCAGCGAAGGCTCAGACCAGCCTGCGCATACGCGCAGACTGAACAGAGCCTTTGCTAGTCGCTTGAATATTCTATGACTGTTAAGCTACTGACCGAACAAAATTTAGAGCTTCTAAGCTTAACAGGAGGTTACACAGGGTTGTATGAGTCTACACTTGTCAAAATGCCACATAGTTGGAAGTCACTTGTCGCGGCTTATATTCTAGTGTTGTTGATATTTCGTCAGCATCAGCCAATACAATAATAGCGTAATGAGCTCTTTAAAACTGCTTTGAAATTAACAACGTGTTCTAGGTTGATTGTACTTATTTTATTGACATAAACACCCTCATACGTGCATTTTTAGTGATACATTAAGTGCAATTGAGCCATTTCATGAGATTATGGTAAAGTCAGTCTGCATCTATCTACACTGTGGCAGCTGAGCTGCTATTCCTTTGGTGTAACCTTACACTTACTTTCCCACTGAAACAACTTGAGGCCAACATATATCCAGTGATACATAAAACCCTTCTACCTGTTATTGTTGTAGTTATTCTCAGGATCAGAACAATCGAACAGAGCATAGCTTTTAAAGCAGTTGAAATGTTACACAAAGATCAACCATCGAATTTGGTGTAAAATTACTTATTATTTCATCAGTTACCTCTGATATTAACTGCACTGTTGCACATTGGCTATCTCACGACATGTGTCTTTATCAGGTCATGATGACTGCACTTTTTGAATGACGTCGCCAATGACGCTGAATCCACACAAAAATCGATAATTACATCATAATCGCAAGTTTGAAGAGAGAACCAATGGATAAACTGATAAGTAGAATACCAGGTTCGCGTTTTTTGATATCAAGTTTACCAGGCTCGGCTTCGAGAACGCATGGCGTATCGCTGCAAGCCTCGCGATTCAACAAGCGTTCTCAAAGCATTGCCTGGTATACTTGACATCAAAAGACACTCACCTATTATTCTCTATTTAGAGTGCAGCTATCTACATTGTAGTAGGGCTAGAGTCCAAACTGTTTGCCAGAGTCTTCATCTACGTCACTACTGTATGTGTGAGCAGTGAAGTGTATGGCGAGACTGCGAGGGGTCGTCTGAGTGATATAATGAGCTGACTCAAATATAATTGGTTAAGGGTTATAAACCAAACACGGTTTGTGGCTATAGTATCCTCTTCAATTGCACGACGGCGGGTCAGGCCTCTGACTCAATGACAAACCATGGTATATTCTCGCCAATTGCTTAGCTGATACCAGGATGTGTCGATACAGGTACCGACTCTTATTTGGTGGCTGAATCGTTTTCCATTGGCCCATTTTTAAAAGGAAAACAGAAGCACATGGCTTGTCAGATTACATAATATTGTGTCATCAAGACCTATTATTATGGCACTTCACAAGCAATTTGCCCTGTTCCATTATGCATGGCTATAATTATCTGGCTATAATTATCAAAGAAGCAACTATACCTCTAATCACTTGGTTTTGATTGATGGCCACTTAATCTGAAACTGACCATTCGATAGGTTTTCAGTGTTTATTAAGTCATTATTTGAATTTATTTGTCAATGCGTCAAAAAAGAGGTGATACTTTTAATAAATGTTCCTATTTCTCAACCAAATAATATGCTGCGGATACTTAAAAGGATCGTCGCAAAGAAACGGTTCGTCTGAGCACACATAATGCATGCTATAACTGGTTGATAAAATATGTCACAATGAAGGGTTAAATTCACCACATATGGAAAATTATCAGATGTTCCTTTGAATATTTAAGCCATGCGCGGATCCAGAAAGTTTTGCCAGAGGGGGTCGAACCCTGATAACTTTTTTTTTTTTTTTTTTTTTTATATATTTTTTATTTATTTTTTCTTTGATGAGACGAGAGAGGAACCAAATAGTACTAAAAGTGGGCCATCATCAGCCCGCCAGCGAAACGCCATTCAAATGGCGTTTCGCCGGCGGGCCGATGAAGACCCAAAATTGAATACTGGCTTGGTAGCTTTGTGACTTTTAGGGGATCCGGACTACTATTGCTAAGAAACCCTATATTTTTGTGATTTTCCAGGGGGGGGGGGGGCTGGTTCTGACCCCATGTCCCCCCCTCTGGATCCGCACATGTAAGCAATGTACTTAAAGCAACCAGATCACTCCTCCAAATCGATAAGATTGCTATACAAGAGAGGTAATGAAATACCACACTTAAAACAATTTACCAGCGCAGAGGGTATCTTCTCTGTCACATTATTTGCTAATTTCCCTTGATTACAAATGTGCTAACTATAAATAGGTAAATGCATTTCACATGACATGCTAACCTTTTAGCTCAACTGAGCCATAGGTTCAAGGTAAGCCATTCAGTGTCATCCTCTGATTTCCGCCGTCGGCGTCCGTCCGTTCGGCCGTCCGTCGTCCGTATGTTAGTCAACAGTTTGCTTTAAACAAAATCTCCTAATCTGCAAAGTGGTATTTCACCTAACTTTACAAGAATGATCATTGGATGGCCCACATTCAAAGGTGTTCAAATATTTTATTCAGAAATCTGGCAACATTAAGGAAAAAACTTTGAAAATATTCTTGTCAAAATCCACTTGTCCGATATGAAAATAATTTGGCATGCATGGTCACGGGGTAAGCCTCTACCAAAGTTGTTAAAATATTATACACAAAAACATCGGAGTTTGTTTTTCTTATACATTTACAAGACACCCTTAAAATGTTCTTGTCAAACGCAACTGGTCTGATTGAAATTAATTTTGCAAAATGGTCTTGAGGTAAATCTATAGCAAAGTTGTTTGAATTTTTGAGATCCGTCGGAAAGTATGTTTGCCAGTGGGTAAATGGAAAACCTTAAAATCTTCTTATTAAAACATCTGGCAGGATTTGAACACAGTATGGTACAAATGGTCCTTGGGGGATACTCTGCCAAGATAGTTCAAACTATTTTTATCCGCCAAAAAAAACAACATTGTCGTCAAATGGCGTAGCTAGTTATTCCTTTACATATAAAGGAAAAATCTTCATGTCCGAAGTTACTTGATACATTGAATTTTATTTGGCTTAAATAGTTCTTACTTTCATGGCCCACTCCCAAGATTGTTACAATGTTTCTGATTGATCATAAAACATGGGTGCTAGGTGGTTGGGTTGTGGTTTCCTATACCATATTATGAGGAGACTTTAATAAAAAAAATCCTTTTGCTAAAACCATTTTTCTGATTTGATTTTCTTAACGCACGTGGTCCCAAAGTTGACCATCTACATGTAGCAGGATTGGTCTGATTTTTATGATCTGTCAAAATATATGACAGAGAGCTACCATGTGATGTCACATAATTTACCTATGTTTATAAAGGGAAATCGACAAAAACTTCCATCCTAAAATCATTATGATTAGTGCTTCAGGTTAAAGTAAAAAGCATCATCTAGGTCTCCATTACTAAAATAGTTAAAACTAAACCTCCGGGGTTGCCGTGCCCTTTGGATTGATATGATTTACATAGACTCACAAAGGGACCACACAAATCCTTCTTGCTTAAGATTGTTGCACTTAGAGCTTTGGGTTTTGGTATGTCACTTCATGCTGTGGTCCTTGAAGGGGGAATCAAAACTCAGGTGAGCAGCTTTAGGGTCCTCTGTGTCCTCTTGTTATATTATTAACTGATTTATACCGTTCCCAGCGCTTTTTTCAGAATGCGAACATTTTATGGAATTCTTAAATCCTAGTGCACTACGATTATCTCATTATCTCTGTATACTAATGAATTCTATGTCTTGTTTGATATAATGCACATTGGATCGTTCATTGGATACACCAATGGATCACATGGTACACTTTTCAGGTTTAAAAGCAAGTGCGAATGATAAGTAAATGCCACAAGCATCTACTCGGATACAAACCATGAAGATTATTTTAAACTTACCCTGGTGAAATAATCTGGGAAACGGATCTTTCAGATATAGAGAGAACCTACAATACATGTAAACAACAGACTCAGTTTTATGAGTCCGTTCATGAGAACTAATGAAAAGTGCAACAATTCTCATGCCCCTAGCACCGTCTTTAACGGTATTCTGCTTTCCCTTATAACCCAATATTCCTGAAGGACCAGACAATGAAAAAATATCAACACTATATCAACGCTGGGAGAGAAGCTTTACCAACTCCACACAGAAACAATGATAGTTGTTGCGACCTCTAAATACATGTTATCTGGAAAAACGGATCCTTCAGAAATTGAGAGAATCTACAATATCAGAAAACAGCAGACTCGGTATTTCGTCTGGTTCTCCACTGTTCACCAAATTATCCGTTCATGGTTATGGTAAATTCCATGTTTCATGTCGGGTTGATTTATTGAATGGAACAAGATGTTCTAATGTGAAATACTAATATGAATATTTATAAACATCATCCGCTGGATTGCTTTAACAATAATGTTACCAATAAATGGCATAACAAATGTACTTTAGCTTGATTTTCCAGACAGATTACAGCTGCATTTGGATGCAGCCACTGTAATTGTCAACATAATTAAGGCGGCTTCTGTAGATTGATGATGCATCTTGGTAAATAATTGATAAAGAAGACGAATACAGAAGTACATAACAACGCGTCACGCCAGTCGCTAGTTATATATTTCCATAAAATGCATTTTTTGTCAATTCATAATGGTATATTGTTATAGATTTAGTCATTTAGATCCCGATAAGGCAAATGTGCCAGTTCATGCGAACTCGCATCCGCTCAATACCTCCCACTTCCCTAGTCCAAGCATAAAAAACTTCACAGATACTTCTCAATGAGACGGCATGCAGAGTATAGATTTCAGACCACCCACTCTAACGGGAGGTAAGAGCGAGATGTTAACATAGAGCTTTAGAATGCCTAAAACCGTTTCATATCGATATCCAAGCTATTCGCCATGACGAACATCTTTAAATTCTTCAATCAAAATTTTCTCCTGAATAACTTGTCAGATTGAACCGAAGCTTGATGGGATGTATCGAAGCAACATGGAAATTGATCATTTCTAAAATCATGCAGTTCAGAATATCAAAACCAGTCCGTCATGGCAGACATCTTGAAATTCTTCAAACTGCATCTCCTACAGGGCCATTTGTCAGATTGAACCGAAACTTGATTGGAGGCATCGAGGCAACATAGAAATTGAGCATTTTTTTGTTGCATCCAATATTGCCGCCATGGTGCTTCAAACGACAACTTTTCCCAAATCATATTTTGCTTTGAACTGAAACTTGGTGGGGGATAGTGGCCACATGGAGATTTAGAGTTGTTAAAATCTTTCTTATTCGGTATCCATGGCAGCCATCTTGAAATTCTTTAAACGATATGTCTCCTCTGGAACCATGTGTAGGATTAAAATGGAACTTCTAGGGAGGCATTGGGGGCAGCCTGGAGATTCAGGAATGCAAAACCTGGCTCATTCGGATATCTGAGATAACCGCCATTGCAGCCATATTGAAATTCTTCAAAGGGCACCATCTTTCGAACTATGTGTCGCATGGAACCGAAACTTAGTAGGAGAAATTGGGGCAATATGTCGTATTGAACAGAAAGTTAGTAAGAATATGGAAAGGCAAAATTGCTATACCTTTCTCTTGTGATGTTGTTGAGCTGAAACTTCTTGGAATGCGTCTGGGTAGTTAGGAGATTGAGAATTGCTAAAACGTTTAGCTATCCAAGAGAACAACCATTATAGCCATCTTGAAACTTTTTAAGCAACCTTATGTTTGATTGTGCCAAATGAGTGGGAGTCAACAGGGCCACACAGAGATTGTGCCAAACTGAGTGGGAGTCAACAGGGCCACACAGAGATTGTGCCAAACTGAGTGGGAGTCAACAGGGCCACGCGGAGATTGTGCCAAACTGAGTGGAAGTCAACAGGGCCACGCGGAGATTGTGCCAAACTGAGTGGGAGTCAACAGGGCCACGCGGAGATTGTGCCAAACTGAGTGGGAGTCAACAGGGCCACACAGAGATTGTGCCAAACTGAGTGGGAGTCAACAGGGCCACGCAGAGATTGTGCCAAACTGAGTGGGAGTCAACAGGGCCACGCGGAGATTGTGCCAAACTGAGTGGGAGTCAACAGGGCCACGCAGAGATTGTGCCAAACTGAGTGGGAGTCAACAGGGCCACGCGGAGATTGTGCCAAACTGAGTGGGAGTCAACAGGGCCACACAGAGATTGTGCCAAACTGAGTGGGAGTCAACAGGGCCACGTGGAGGTAAAGACATACCTAAATCATACATTCTGATATCCTAGATGGTTGCCATAGTGGCGATCTTGGAATTATTCAAAGAGCATCCCTTTCTGAAATGTTAGTCAGCTTACACTGAAACCTGGCCACGAGGTTATAAAGCTTTTTCAATGCTCAACTCAACTGAGCATGCCATTCATAATGCTCATAAATATTAAAATGCCAACAATTGTTGGCATTTTAATATCCATTAGCATGATAAATACACTAGTGAGTTTAAATTCTGGAGAGAGAGAGAGAGAGAGAGAGAGAGAGAGAGAGAGAGAGAGAGAGAGAGAGCGAGTATGAGAACATTGTGAGAGCCCACTGTTATCTCCGCCATCCTTAATGTACGATAAGAATGAATTCACGGCGCAGAATTATCGAGGGCTTTGATCACATGGATGTGTTTGTTGCCTCATCACGTGACTCTGACAATATACATTCAGTAAAACAGTATGCTAAAGACAAGTTAGTTTATCAACTTTGAAAGGTATATAATGATAAATAATGAGCTATGGCATGAGATTTGCAACAATGTGGCATTTTGACATATGTAGACTCGGACGAGCCTCTGCTGCCTCCTTTTAAGCTTAGAAACTCCAAATGTTGTTCAGTTAGTAGCTTAACAATAAGAGAATATTCAAGCGAGTAGCAAAGGCTCTGATCAGACTGCGCATATGCGCAGGCTGATCTGAGGCTATGCTGGTCGCACATACCACATTGTTGGAAATCTCATGCACTGGCTCATATTATACAGTTATTGACTTAACCATTGACGCTACAGCTCGACCATGCGAAATAACTTGATATTCTGATGTCTATTTCTGATAAGCCATGTGCAATATAATGTATTATTGTAAGAACGTGATCACCTTTCTTCAGGGCTTACGCACCTCTTAGCCATATAGAACTGAGTGTGTATTATCTAGATGTATAATTAGATGATTTGATTGTACTCTCTTTGGCTAAAATAAGTCAATAAAGTGTAATAATATATATAACTAATGATGAATGAATAATTAGAGGGGAAAAAGCTGATACTTAAAGACAAACAACATGAATCTCTCATCCATTGGATGACTGGAGTCGTATTGTTTAGCTTTGTGATGTTTATTTGTGTCTGGGTATCCTGGGTCAGGTGTGGTACTTGATTTTATCGATTCCTGATCTTTGCCGCCTTTCTTACTTTGAGAAGCTGCAACATGACTCATATCAATTTGCATTCAAATATTCATTTATTTGTCTATTTTTTTTAAATTTATTTATTATAATACATAGGTAATGTTTGTATTATATCTATCGTAAATCAAACCGTTTTCTAGATAACTTCTGACACAATTATACGGCTGACACGCATTTCCACATAGACAGCGGTTTGATACAATCAAGTTACGAAACCGGCAACAAGGTTTGCTAACTTTAGCATATGATTTTATTCCCACAGTTGCTGATTAAACAGCTTAAATGCCTTATAAGAAGCTGAATTTATTTAATCAAGCGTCTACTTGATATCCAATCGATGTCGAAGAAGATGCACTTAAAATGACATTTATTTCTGGGCTATGTTTAAAAACCTTTGGTTGCAACTTTATATTTAACCAAAGATCAGGTTTGATGGCTTTAAGATTATATTCACATCTATTATAGAAACAACATGACTCCAAATGTGTACTTTGATTGCACTATAACCACTGTGCACTCCGTCCTTCATTTAGCAGTTAGTGAAAATGTTCATATTACATATGCATGTATTAAATAATCCTATGATTGGATAAAAATGTCATTATATAAAAATCGTTATATAAACCTTAAGCCTTAAAGCCAATATGAGCCGAGACATGTGATTTCCAACAATGTGGTATTTTGACAAGTGTAGACTCAGACTAGTCAGTGCAGCCTCCTTTTAAGCTAAGAAACTCCAAATGATGTTCAGTCAGTAGCTTAGCACTCATAGAATATTCAAGTGACTAGCAAAGGCTCTGATCAGACTGCGCGTATGCGCAGGCTGATCTGAGGCTACGCTGGTCTCACATACCACATTGTTTGAAATCTCATGTCGCGGCTCATATGAATTGCACAATGTCAACGTTGTTGTAGTCAACAGCCAACTGACTGTAATGTGCACGACCCGTGGTGAACGTAGATTAATCAGTATCTAGTGCTAGAAGTTACATGTGGAAAGAACTTTGGTCATTTACTGCAGAATGATGCATAATTGGATCAAAATATACCGCATAGTTGAATTTCTCTTAAGAAACATGTGTTTTGATGTTTTTGGTGCTTGTAGCATGGGTTCTGTATAAGTTAGGGCGCTTGTGACATGAGCACTGATAAAGTTTTTTAAGGGTTCAGCTAATATGTACATTCTAAAAAAATGCTAATCTGTAAAGATCAGAACACGTTTTGTATACCAGTGTCTAATATAGTGCTGCCAAGATCTTATGACCATCTTAACATTTGCTTACTTGTAAAAATTGAAATCAAAACATTAGGCTCTCATATTCAGCAGTCAGGTGTAGTTTTGAAAGCTGTTTGATATCAGGTTGTTTAGCTCAGTAGATAGAGTCGCTGGTATAAACATAAGTTACAACATCTATTTTCCATTATGCGCAGGTTCAAATACCACCAATGCCTTTATTTCTTTCATTTTTATTATATCATATTTTCACATCTATCCTTTAAGCATTATTGGAAAACAGTTTAAACATTTATACAAAGTACTGATATACCAAAAGCTTTGAAGCGTGACTTTATTTACAATATTGATATTTTGTTCTAAAAAAAGGGTTTCGGGCATGTTTTTCATTTACTATAAAAGCTTTGACTCATTTTAAACATTCTGCAACGATGGTTTGTAATAGAAAGACCCAAAGGTCATTAATCAGAGGTCGTGGTACATCTATAGTCAACATAGCGCTGTAGGACTATAAATGTTACAATGTAAAGGTATATGAAATTTGATCAAACCATACCATGCGGTTTCAGAGCATTTTTATAAAGGACCTCGGCAGGCCAAAACGAAGCACAGCAAAGACTCGCCACCGTTTTGCATACCAGTGGCTTGACAATGTAAAAATGAATAATTTGATCCAAATATACCATGTGGTTCAATACTGTCACAAGACACCCGTTAGACAGTAAAAGTAAGCATCCAGCCCTCTCTTCCCCATCAAGATGATTGCGAAGCTAGAACGGCACAAAGTATTGAATAACAAAACAAGGACCAAACACAGAACCCCCACAAACAATTTGAGCAACAATAAACAACGAATCAACAACAACAGAACCACCGCCTTAGAACGGACAGCAGCCTAAGTCACTGGGGGCTTAAAAGGGACTGCAACCCTAATGATTACTATGTTTTATATGAAAGATCTTAATAAACCATGAATTTTGATACCAGTTTCATCTAAATCGGTTGAAAAATGTAGAAGTTGCGGCTGTTTGAATATTTGCAAATGGACTGTAATGGAAGCGGCCATATTGTAGGCTTATTAATGAAGGCACTCAGCCTAATTAGATATGCGTAATCAAACCAATGGATTATTTGCTTCCATGAAACATTTTTCTCATGTATAAAGCTGCATATCTGCTGAAACATAGATGATGTGATAGTAGTGATAGCTAAAAATTAAGCAGTTGTAAATATTCTGAAAATAAATTTAATATTCAAAATGGCGGCTAAATGGCGGCCATATTGAATTCTTTAAATGCACATAACTTGCCTATTTTGCAACCGATTTTGATGATACTTGTATCAAAAGCCATGGTTCATAGAGTTGTCCCTTTTAAATGTATTTAACTGGTACCAAATCGTCGCCCTAGATTCACATACATTGTTTAGCTCGCATGGAGGCTTCCTTACTATTGTAATGTATCATCCCAGAGAAGCAATCTAATTAAATTACAACACTGTTATGAAACAAGACGCAATAAATATGATAAAGCATGCAAATGTCTAAATAGTGCAGTTGCTGAACCCTTTCCAGATCAATGGAATTTGAAAATGTGCATAAAGCTTCATACAGGTACAATAAAATCAGGATGTCCATTGTATTTATTGAGGGGTCACAGTTTATTTCACATAAAATATTGTTTTCCTTTCAATGAAGATTGGTTTTGTCTTAGCCAAAGTGCATACCCTGATGAGTCTCCTCAATGTTTGCCAAAGTACCTGTTTAGGGGTTTAAGGTCTTTAAGGGTTAATTAAGCTGCTACGTCTAAGTCTTTAATATCTCTAGAAGTGTCAGTAGTTGAGCGTCTTGATTAGGCTTTACCTGGCCGCAAATACTGGAAACGAATGTTGTCTCAAGTTGGAACAAATGACAAGAAAATATAAGAGTATCACCCTTTATCTTAAATGCAAAGAAAGACTGAAAATGAGCTTATTTTTTGCAACATACTCGTATGAATGTGGTATAAATACTCATATTTCAAAACAAAATGTTTGTTGCACCTGGTACCTTGCATAGCCCCTTATACTCTCATATGGCTTTGCACAGAATTTCTAGAATATGAAAGATCGCGAATATACGTTGAGTGACGTTGCGGCTCACTCAATACGCCCACTCACACTTTCTTGAAGAATAAATGGTAGATTAAACTGGGGAAAGAAGGATCGCTGAAATTCCATTAGCAATCACTAAACGATTTTAAACAGAGCATAAGAGTCGCGTCAAGTGATCAGTTTCTTGCTTTTGCGCGAAAAATGAAGGTCAATATAAGACTGCGCATTAGCGCAGTCTTAAATTGGCCTTCATTATTCGGCTAAGATTCATAAAATGCGCAAGAGAAAGCATATGGCTCCTAATCAGATTGATTGAGAGTGCAGATAGACCAAGGTTTCCTCTTCTCTTCTAAAGGTTCAGGTATTTTTCGCGTCACGATGCAAATAAGTCGAAGTAAGAGGAAATCTCTTATGCTCTCCTCCTGAATCCATTTGCGGAAATAAGTTAACTTAAATCCGATTATGCGCCAAATTCAAGAAAATTTTATATGCCATCGTCTACGAAACGTTAGAAGGCAAAGCGCACTTTATTAAACCGCAGCCGCAACACACCTGCTATTTGTGGTGTGGTAAATTAAGAGTATCAGAGATTTCTTCTTACATGGGCTATGAGTTTAAGCGAGTTTACTGAATGTTGAAGTGCAATGCATGATCACCACATTAAGCATATTGAAAACTTTGTGATTAATAGCGAGTGAGTATGACCAGGAAATACCACAATTCCACAGTACTACAGACCAACCTACAGCACCGTATGCACTAACAGTCACAAGACAGTGGAACGATAATAACATTTAAGCAACCAGCTCTCTCGTCCTCGACGAGATGATTGCAAAAACTAAAAAGGCACAACAAAACAAGGCCCAGCCACAAACACCCTACAACCAATGTGAGCATCAATGACCAATGAATCAGCAACAGCAAAATGTATATTGTTTGTGGCTGTTTCCCTTGGCTATACCCAGTACTGACCGGGTGGGTTTATCGTTGTTTTTTTTTGTCCAGGAGCACCCGAAGGCTCACCGGCAGTGGTTCTCGTTTTAAAGCGTCTCAGAAGACAGGGCCACGGCTTAAAGTCTCATCCAACATTCTGGGAGAAGCCGGGAATCGAACCTGCGACCCCTGGTATATTTATTATACATTCAAAAACTGACTCAAAACAGTATTTCACAAGGCCAAATAAAGGCACTACGTATATTAGAAAAATGTGGTGCTGGAATCCTCATGCCTGTATAGATGGATTGAGATAAACTTCTAAAGGAGCGGCATACCTCTCATGTATAATTGGTCTTAGGAAGTAATAAGACTTCTGATAAGTAGTACATATAACTTCTTAATAGACTTTAATGGACTACTTAAACATTTATGACGTATTCATTTAGTTCTTCTAAAGTCCATTTAACTGTTACCATGCTAAGCTCCGACAAATACTGTTTTAAAAAACAGTGTAGATCCAGATCAGCTGGCTTCTTCTAAGAAGCCAGCTAATCAGGATCCACACTGTTTTCTTTTCTGTTTGTAAATACATGCTAACACCCGGAATGCTGCAAGTCAATTTGATAAACAAAAAACGGGGAGAAGTGTATACCATAAAAAATCCAGCATGTTAAGGGTTAATGATAGATCTTTTCCGTATATGGCTTTAGGTAACTAAGATGATTTCGTTTCATAAAAAATCGTAAAAATGAAAAGAAAAATCTCGGTAGATGCATTGAGATGGTTCAGCCTTTTCACCGATAATGCATCTTTGAAGTAGAAGAGAGGGAGGAGAGAGCTTTTCAGCACTCACTTATGAAACACGGTAGCACAGTGGCTCAGTGGTAGAGTGCTTGACTAGAACCGAGGAGCCGCGGGTTTAGGCCTCACCGGTGTCACAGTGTTGTGTCATTGAGCAAGACACATTTCTCCTTGCTAAGTACTGGTTCAACACAGGAAGACCTGTCACGACATAGCTGATAAAAGTGTTGAATGGGACGTAAAGAATCGAACCAAACAAGCAACACTTATGAAACTGTAAGAATAATCATTCAAGACGTATCATACTTATTATTCTAAAAACCCAGTTAACAGTATTTTAGCTTTAACCTGACTGTGACTTTAACCTAGGTTTTGATCAAAAAAAGTAGTGAGTATGATAAGGAAATACCACATTGCAGACCAACCAATGGCACCTTGAGGAAGAGCCACGGAACATTAACAGAAACAAGACATTAGGAAGATAATTAAAGCAAAGCAACCAGCCCTCGCCCCCTCGTGAAGATGTTTGCAAAACTAAACAAGACACACAGTAATGCATACAAAACAAAGACCAAACACAGAACCTCTCACACGCAATGGCAGGTACATAAAACAATGAATAAAAAACAACAGAACCACCACCTTAGAACGGACAGCATCCTAAGCCACTGGGAAAGGGGCTTAAATGAATTTTATTGGCGCAAATTTTGCCCTATGTTCTGTTGTTGTTTAAACACAAAAAGGAGCTCGCATGAATGCTTCCAAACTAATGCAATGCATCATCACAGAGAAACAACCTAATCACAACCTAAAACAATCTAATCAAGTTAACACATTATGATGAAACAAAGAAAATGCTCATGGCTCACAGAGAGTCAGAGGTAAAGTAAACATCGAGCCACGGTGGGCCCAGGCAAATAAACGACAAGCATTAGGCACCAATCAATGGACAGGGCCACCATTGAGTATGAGGCCTGGCCAACCGTCGTGCAATTAAAGAGGAAACCAAAGCTTTAAACCATGATTGGGTTTACAACCAGCCATGCAGACTGTCACATGATATCCATGTTGTCTCCCATTTGTTTTATAACGTTTAATCCAACAATTGTTTTAAATTTATAACTATATCACCATTTAATATAGGTTCCGATAAGCCTTATTGCATCAATAGTTTTAAAACCGATGTTATATCAACAATTTACTCTAAGTGTCTGTGATAAAAAAATAGAAATAGCTTTATTAAGTTTATGATATCGATAACCTTGTATTAATAACTTAGAAGTCAAACATATATTATGTTTTGCCTAAATGCAGATAAATTCTATTGTCCACCAACCATTCACTAACAATCTCAAGTTTATTCTGTAATATAGTTTCAATGTTAGATACACAATTATCTGCTACTAAAATGCAGAATCATCTACATACAACAGAAAGTTATTACTAACAGCACCAGCCATATCATTAATATAAATTAAAAATTGAAGGTGTCCAAGTATTAGCCCCTTGTGAACACCACGTGAAATAGTTGCATGTGATGAAATAATTCCAGATACATCCACTAATGTTGACAATCTGTTAACGATGACAGTAACCATCTAAATGTGTGTGTGGGGGTGGGGGGAGGATTTTTGTGCTATGTCTTGAGAAAAAATCTGGCTGTGTAATTTGACAACAGTGAGGGCTGGTGCTGGTTCACTTGAATTAAATTCATCTTCAATGTGACATCTATATAGTTAGAATATAAGGCTATCATCAGCTCTGTTACAGTTTTTCTCGTAGTAGTGCTCATGTACATGTTTAAAATATAGTTTTATAAAAAGTAAATACGCCAAAAACCTGGAATTTTACTGTCTCTCACAATTATTTTAGGAAAACAGTTGTATATGTACCCATGTGTTTTATATTCAAGATATGTTTTACTGTATACACTGGGGAGACAAGACTAACGATACCTACGTGCATGTACTACTTACTTAATCGAAGTGTCGTCTCCCACAAAGCGTGAAGTATGCCGTCCAAACCAGCTTGGTTGATTACTAGACAGTTCAGATACTTTAAAACTTGTTTTCAGAAACAATAGAGAATGAATAACTATTTGGAACTGTTACAACACCTTTGTTGCAATAAAAGCTTTCCGAAAAGTTCTTCCCAAACTTGTTAAAACTCAGCGGAATCCTCTTCACTAGTTTTAAAGCAACTGTAGTATAAAATAAGTTGAATTTTTCGGCAACCTTTAATCTATCAAAAGACAATTCACGATCAATTTTTATGTCAATATTACTTCAAGAGGATCTATAAGACCGCTCCACATCAAATAGCTTGAACTCTTCGATTGCTGTTTTTTTAAATTTAGATACTCCTGATTTTAGATCTGGACTTATCCGCCCAAATTAACAAGAAACCATTTAATGAATATAAAGCATGATCTGGGACTAGTTTGTTTGCACGTGTTCTTCTTGTATGGGTAATTTAATTATGTCTCCCCACTGGAAGGGTCGGGAGACATATTGTTTTTCCCCTTGCATCAGTCTTTCTATCTGTCCGTCCGTCTGTCTGTCAATCACAAAATCGTGTCCGCTCTATAACTTGGTAGCCGTTAGAGATATTTTAACGAAACTTCATACATTTGTAAAGCACATTCAGACGATATGTCATGCACAAGAATCATAACTCTTGCATGTTTATTTTCCAAATTATTTCCCTTGTAACATTACTAAATGCAATTTTTGTCCGCTCTGTAAGTTGAACACTGTTAAAGCTATTTGGTTGAAATTCCTTACACGACTAGAGCACAATAAGACAATGTGTCATACACAAGAACCACAACTCTGCTTTGGATATTTTTGGAGTTATTTCTCTTTGATCATTTGCAATGCTATTTTGTGTCCGCTCTATAATTTGATGACCTTTGGAGGCATTTCAATGAAACTTCATACATTTGTAAAGCACATTCAGACGACGTGTTATGCACAAGAACCATAACTGTTGCATGTATATTTTTTCAAATTATTCCATTTGTAACATAACCAAATGCAAGTTTGTGATTTTTTTATTCTAGAAGGAGGAGACATCTATTTTTTCGTGGAAAACAATTCTAGTTTAGTTCTTGTATTCAAAGCGACGGCTAAGGTGCAGCCTGATATGGAACTATTTTGTTTGCACATGCTTTTTCCTTTCTAAGAAATTACGTTCTTGTATTCAACGAGTTTAAGGGTCAAACTATTTCATATCTTTTGCGACGGCTCATGCCTGTCGACTCACGTTCTCTGACTAGACGCTGTGTATGTTACTACGAGATTGGATTATGTTGACTCCTACGATGATCATGTCAAAGAAAGCTTGAAATGTGACTTGACTTAACAATTTATTTACTACTCGCTTTCATAACAAGGCTTTTCTAAGCGCTCAGCTGTTCTCTTATTCCACGCAATACAACAATTTACTCTCATTTGATCCATTCACGACTCATATATTTGGTGCTTATGTAAAGAAAGAAAGAGGACACAGATCAGGAATCGATACAATTAAGCACCGTACCTGACCCAGGATACCAATGGTAAAGTAACAACTTCACAATTAGACCTCACAAACGAGAGCCAAGAGGTCAGTCCTTTTCCAGCAGGTGACCACACGACATCAATAAACAGACGCACACGAAAGCATAACAAAAACAAGACAGAAATAACATAAATGACCCACAAAAGAAGCACCGCCTTGGAACGGTCAGTAAAATATTTTACTGGCGGGCTTAAACCGGTTTTACGGCGCGCCAACCTCACCCTTAGTTCAGATGTGGATCAAGACACATAGAAGTTTGACTTGCATTAAAGACTTCCAACTTTGAAATATTTGAGAGGGAGTGTCCGTCCTTCCATCACGCAACTACTGTAATGAGTTTATCTCATAAACTAAAGGCTGTAAGAAAGTTTATTCCACAAAAGAAAAACTTTTTTCCTGTTAGTTTAGTAATAATGTTTTCAATGCCATAAAAGTCACTGATACTATTTATAGTGGACATACTTATAAAAAGAATAATCCATGCGATATTTATACCAATACTTTGCCACAAAAGATGATATGCACAAACCTGTACCCCCATAGGGCCAGTTAAGCGTGAAATTGTGATTAGTTTCTTACCCATCAGTTTAAACATGTGTTTTGGGTGCTCAAAAGAACCGTCTCATCGAGACGGTTCTTTTTCAGTACCCACAACATATGTTTTGGTTGAGAAATAAGAAAAATAATTTTCTGGTACGCACCTGAGTCCCCATCGATAATTCGGGCTCGAGGAGCACAATGGAGATATAAAACACATAACCATTGTCTTTTACAAGACAGTACCCATAGAAAATATAATTTTCTGACGTCATTGTATGCCAAAAACGATGTCAGACGCTATAAAATATAGCGAACAAGGATAGGTTTATATAAAATGCATTTTCAGTATCATTACCTTTTCAATGATTTGAAATTCTATGATGAACTACGGAAAGAACTTATAAGAGCAACAGCTATGGCTAAAAATAGCAGGTGGATTATTCGATTGAGTTTTTAAGGACTTCCGAAACGTATCAATACAATGGTATAAGAATTCGTTCTTGCAAACGGCTTTTGTCTTGAAAACAAATTTAACGTGGCTAAAAGAATCTGTCATACGAAATTGATTACCCCTATCTCAAACTGAGATCACTGTCTTAATCTGAAATGGTCTAAAACATTAGTTTTATTTTCAGGAGATACAAATTTACGCTTGACTGATATGAAGTTATAATGAACTAAAATTCAGAATTTTGGCCTTCATGGCATTCATGTTTACATTTAGATGAGGCGTTTCTTATTGCAGTCAGTATAGTTACGTTGCTTCAACGAAAACTTTTTTTTGATCTCTGGTATGACTACATAGATGCACGGCCCACACAAACCTTCGCTGTTCTACTCGCCTATCCCAACCAGAATACAGCATCGGGTCACTATCGGCCCGCCATGCGTGGCGTTTCGCTGACGGGCCGATAGGGGCTCGCTATATGCTAACTGAGATATTACATACTCTATGTAAAGGCTTCCTGTTCCATTTTTCCTGTAGTGAGTTGCACTTTTAGAGTGCAAGAATCTATTCATTTTATTTGAAAGCGTGATAGAAATATGTTACAAAAGATTAATTTTCCCATTCATGAACATCTTAGGGCTAAACAAGGCATTGATAAACGGCAAGCTGACATGATTCAGTGAAAAGTCGTTTTTGAGATAAGTTTACGGTATGACTTCCCAGCAGGCATACAACGTTAAAACAGCGTGGTATCAACGTTGATGCGACGCCATAATACGACGTTGTTTCGACGTCATGTGGCTGCTGGGTAATTAATGCATTACTGGGTGTCAGCTGCTATTGGCCCACTGATGAAAGACAATGTGGGCATTGTATATCCATTAATCATGATTTCGTATGTATATTGCTAAAATACAAATACAGATATAAAATATATTACATTATGGTTTAGCTAAGTATCCGAAAAGTCCAAATTAGATTGAGCCTGTTCCATAATTGACAGACAGGCTCGTCTGAATTGGACTTTTTGATTTTAATTAGTCATAAAACTAATAACTATTTATAACTTGATAAAAACTTACTTTAAAGACTGCCCTCCGCACAAAAAAACTCCCTTTCGCGGAATGAACGTTCTGTCCGCGAAAGGAACATTCCTTCCGATGTTTAGCTATATCAACACGGCCTCCAATCTCTGCCTCCTTCTCCAAAAAGAGCAGAACGTAAAGGAAGGCGGTGGTCCTTCCGGGAAGCAGGCAGTGGGCATAAACAATGGAACACGGTAAGTTGTGTTGACACATTTTCAATCATAAGTACATTTTCAGCGCAAAACTCGAAAATCTAAGAATGCTATGCTTCGGGCAATTGTTCAAGCTATCCATAGAGCATGCTATTTGCACATTTGAACTTGGTTTGTAAGCGTGAGAGCTTTTCTCCCGTTGCACGGTTGTCCAAGAAACGGTGGTTCCAGCATGGTTTTGCCTTCTAACCAAACAAATAGTAGCGTTTGGACCCTTATTCATACTACCGAGGCCCCTCCACACCCATGTTGTCCCAAATGTAATTTTTCGAGATATTTCAATGATAATTGAGTGATTTAGAGCCAAATTTCTTTAGGAGCAGGAGGCGAAGGGCAGGAGAAGGAGGCTGGGAGAGGAGGAGCAGGCGGCGATGATATCAAAATTTGCATTGATTTTGCTTATTTTTAATAATAAAATGTATACTTATCCAATCTATATCAAACTTGCATGTATGATACGAATGATTACGCTTATTCTCCCATTGTGTTGTTTGTTTAACCCAGAACGTCATGAGCTTGCTAGAGGTATATATATTATAAAAGAGGTATATATAGCAATGTTTGTGATTAGAATAATTCAGTTAACAATAGCGTTTAATCATTCGTATCATACATGCAAGTTTGATATAGATTGGATAAGTATATTATAAAAAATAAGCAAAATCAATGCAAATTTTGATATCATCGCCGCCTGCTCCTCCTCTCCCAGCCTCCTTCTCCTGCCCTTCGCCTCCTGCTCCTAAAGAAATTTGGCTCTAAATCACTCAATTATCATTGAAATATCTCGAAAAATTGCATTTGGGACAACATGGGTGTGGAGGGGCCTCGATAGTATGAATAAGGGTCCAAACGCTACTATTTGTTTGGTTAGAAGGCAAAACCATGCGGGAACCACCGTTTCTTGGACAGCTGTGCAACGGAAGAAAAACTCTCACGCTTACAAACTAAGTTCAAATGTGCAAACAGCATGCTCTACGGATAGCTTGAACAATTGCCCGAAGCATAGCATTCTTAGATTTTCGAGTTTTGCGTTGAAAATTTACTTATGATTGAAAATGTGTCAACACAACTTACCGTGTTCCATTGTTTATGCCCACTGCCTGCTTCCCGGAAGGGCCTTCGCCTCCCTTTACGTTCTGCTCTTTTTGGAGAAGGAGGCAGAGATTGGAGGCCGTGATCAACAAATCACCAGATCGCAAAGGCGCGGGAAATTAAAGGTCAAACAATCTATAACACTGCTAAACCGACAATGTAGTACATGTACTAAGTAAAACAGACTTTTACATTTTCGCATGCTTTGATTTTATAGTTCCCAACCGATTGTTTTGACCCTCCAAACTCTGTACAATCAAACTTGGTGTGTAGAAAGACACCCTGCCAAAACATGTGATCTGATCTGAGTCCAATATATTTAAGCTTACCTGAGCTTTAACAGATTGTTTAATTTCGATTACGCCAATTCAATATTACATCAATGGATTTGTTGTTTTGTAGATTTTGGGAATTGCTAATCTATTTTTCGATCAACGACCTAGACTGATGGCGTTCCCATATATCATATTATACAATGTAGATGCTTTTTTCGGTCAGTTGTTGATTGACAGTTAATCAATCGGTTGGAGATTGTGTATCAAATTAACCATAACCGTGTAGAAGTTTAGCTCTTCGGTACATTCTTGCATTAAACTAAATTTCTGACCATATATCCGATGATGTACCTCCCCAAATGAAACTTTTGAATACAGTTATCCCCTTAATCTACGGCGAAAATTTGACCGGTCAAATGCATTAAGTCCTTCCCCGGTGTCGTTCTACGGTGGTTATTTTGATGCTGTTTATTCATTATTTCGGCCGCGACATGAGATTTCCAACAATGTGGTATGTGCGCCCAGCAAAGCCTCAGATCAGCCTGCGCATACGCGCAGTCTGATCAGAGCCTTTGCTAGTCGCTTGAATATTCTATCAGTGTTAAGCTACTGACTGAATATCATTTGGAGTTTCTAAGCGTAAAGGGAGACTGCACAGGCCCGTCTGAGTCTACACATGTCAAAATACCACATTGTTGGCAATCACATGTCAAGGTTCATTTGATGTTGCTCCCATTGTGTGTCTGGGTTTGTGATCGTTCCTTGTTTTGTGGTGTGCTTCTTGGTGTCCTTTCTAGTTTAATAATCGAGACAGCTGGCTGCTAAACATAAAGCAGGAATATTGGGCCCCGGCAGGGAATTGGCATAAACGTGAGAAAATAAGTAGGTGGAGCTTAACTACAGTCAGATTAAAATGAACCAATGGCTTGCTTAAACTGGTAACTGGCTGTTTGGTGGCTGTCTGTGTTTTGTGTCTCATCCTCAGGATTGTTATTCCGTCTGTAATTCGGGCATTTCCCAGACTCACGGTCCGGTCCCATACTTTCGTGGAGATTGATCATGAAATGATTTCTACGGTCATTCTCCTCCTTCCGCTGATTCATTTAAGAAGGGTTGTTGTCTGTTACAAGCGAAAGTATGTGCACGAATTACTGGTTAACCGCTTGTTCAAGCCTGCCCAGGAAAAAGTGTGGTTAGGTGAACTGACCGTCCCGCAATGACCATAGCTGTTGACTTGGGACGTAAAGCAACAAAACAAACAAAACTTCTTTTTTCTGTCAGTTTAGCGGCCTGTTGACAGTGGGGATCGCCTATTGTCAGCTGCAATCAAGGGCATTCTATAATGTTTGCCGATGGCTGACTACAAGTTTTTGTGTTATGCAAAAACATTGATTTATAAATTTACATCCTTCAGAATTTCAACGGATTGAATATAATCCTATCTTGATTTTGGTTTAAGTGGCATTCGCGGGAAACCAGACACTTTGTCAAATTCGGACAGTTAAGAATGTTGAGCAATGCCACGTAAATCAAAACGTGTTCAATTAAAGGCACTATTGACAGACTGATTTGACTGCACGATGACAGATCTCATTGATAGGGGATCATTTTCTTGGAATGACGCAATCCTAGTTTGTGTAACGAAATAATGCTTAATTATGCAAAAGCGATCGTTGATCCTGGTAGCAAATCTCTTGAGCTTTTGAGGTGTTTGACAGTACTGAGAAAAAAACTGGCCAGACACTGCAAGTTTTTAGCAAACCTAACGCCCGGTTTAAATCAATAAAGTTGTTCAAGGAAATTGTTAAAGGTTTCTCAAAGTCAGTTAAGAGTCGCCAAGTTTTGCGTCATAATTTCGAAGGAAAACATCATGTAAATGTGCAAAAAACTCTAAACAGACAAACAATAAAACATAAAAAAAAAATGAAAATGAAAACTAATGATACAAGCTTGATTTTAAAATGTAGGGAAAATATGCTTCTTGTTTAAGAAAGTATGAACTCGGCTCCCAGCTCCCAGCAATCATGACATTTGCCGTCTGCTTTCGTGTCTGCTTAGATAATCTATATTGTAAACAAATGTACCCTGGTTAGACTATAGCATGAGCAGGCGAGAGCGACGGGTCGCATATGCGTAAAGTCAGAAAAAAGCCAGCTGGCTTTTCCAAACTGAATCATACACATTTGTCATATACGAACTTAAGTCAGGCTCGTTTTTGTTTTGATGTGTTGTTATATGGCTCCACGGGATGAATGCGTGGAATTCTAGTCTCTGTAACTATTCAGATCAGAAAAAGAACAGGCTGCTCAAGCAAAGCGTAATTTTGTAGTTTGCACTACTTAATCTATGGTAGTTAATTGGCTTGCTCGGATGGTTGGCGCATATACTATGTAATCTGTCAGAAACTATAATGGATGAATAAGTGTCTGTTTTGGACTGAAATGTCTTTCTGTCTTTTTCGCGATTTGCAAAAAAGCAGATCATATGTTGAGAATAAACTTTTAGACCAGAAACTCCTAAGCGAGTACTTTGGCAAACAGTGTAGACCCAGATGATCAGGGTCTGCACTGTTTGCTAAGACAACATCGATCTTCAGAGAAAGAAATACAATATTTGTTTTGGAAATTATAACCTGCGAGACCTTAACATATACGATTGACCATCCTGACTTTATGTAATGTAGCTTTATGGAAAATTCCATTGGTCTGAAAATGATAAGAAGTCCGCAGTGGGTCGTGTACCCAAGTACACGTTGATTCATTTAAAAGTATGTCACTGCCCCCAGTACCTCTGACTGGATTATCATTGGTTTATCAATCTAGATCAATGTTGAGAAACATCAGCTGTCAGCTTACTTTACGTTTAAAGCAGCTTTTGCACTCGGTGGTGTCGTTTGACGAAGCTTGCGGTTGAATCGTTAGCTCTTCAAACCCTTAGAGATTCCAATAACCAGTGCCTTAGCAGATATTGATGAAAAATTGACAGACCATAAGCAAATGCATGTTACATGCCTTAAGTAGTCACGATGCTGTTGTTAGTAGCCGGTGATGGACTAGTTTGCAAACCAAGAATTACAGTGTCACCTAAAGCAACACTATCTACTCTCTACAGATTTATGTATTCATGCACACTGGCTATCGATAAACCTCATCGATGTACCTACGTGTAATTTGTTAAAACTCAATTAATAGCTGTGTAAAATTTCCTCTTCATTTGGGATATGACCTCTCTCTCTCTCTCTCTCTCTCTCTCTCTCTTAGCCTGTATTAATATGCAACCTGCAATGCCCTTGCTGTTAATCTAGCAAGTGACTTACATTAAATTAAATTTAATGTACTTACATTAAATTAAATTTAATGTAAGTAAATTTTACCTCATAATCTTGTTAAAATTCTTTTTTAAGTACCCCTCCTGTCCCTTTTTTTATCTGCCCCCAGCTGCCCCCTCCTAATAAATTGTTTATGAAGCTACCTGGCAAAACATATGAAGATATGATACATTTAATATGATCAACTAGTCATACATCATATCTAGCAAAACATGAAAAAATGTATATTTTTGTCATTGCAAACTATGCCTGCATAGCACCCTTCCCAGGATCCCTACTCAACATTAATACACTGTGCAATGAAGTGTCTGTTTGTGCATAGGTTTCTGATTGGAGGCATATATATAATAAGAATATAATTTCGCATGTTGTTGTCAAATTTTGAAAGCGTAATGTTTCCATTTTACTTTATGACGACCTTATACTTGTGTATATTCATATGTCTTGTGCTTGCATATGTTATATGTTGTTTCTGGAAAAAACACGAAAAAAATAAACACAAACAACAACAAAAAAACGTGGGGCCTATTTCTGTAATACTTACAATTGGATATTTTTCATAGTCTCATACTACATTTGAGTACAAAATTAGAATTGTTACAGAAATATTTTCTTTTCAAATCTCGATAAATGAGTGACTGAAATCTTAAATGGGATACAGGTTCGTAAAAGGCTTTCTTCTGAGTTATTTGTATGCTTCTATAGTATTGTATGTCTTTATTTGATGTTATATTAAAATATGTTTAAACAAAACAGTATAACGGAAATAAGTTTATATCATATTCTGTACGGTTTCATTAAAGTGTCGTCTGCTGAAGTCGTCTGCTGCAAATAATTGCCTAGCATTACTGGCGAATTCAGTATAGAAGCAAACAGCGTGGACCCAGAACAAACTGCTCCTATAGGAGCAGTCTGATCTGGGTCCACACTGTTTCCCATGGGGGCTTCTTAAACATTTCAGGAGACGGGAAAAGCAGACGACTTTTGTTGCAATTGGCGCATTAAAGAGACTAAGTCTGCAACTATGAACATTTTTCGATTTTTTTAAATCATTTGTAAAAGTAGAATTAAGTTATGTGTTCACAATAAATCTGTTCACTATAGCTAAAAACTGCACGGAAAAGTGATTTATCTTATAAAAACAGGTGTGTTGGTAATTATTTGCGCCCCTCCAATAATTATAGACAGTTAATTTTAACATAAATGCTGTTGTTTTGCTACTGATAATTTGTTAAGATTTACGAAATTGATAAAATGTATACCTGAATTTTAGTTTTTTACTGTGTTTCTTGAAAAATAGAAACATTTTGTTTTGTTTTTGTTGCTTTACGACCCATGTCAACAGCTATGGTCATTGTGGGACGGTCAGTTCACTTAACCACACTTTTTCCTGGGCAGGCTTGAGCAAGCGGTTAACCAGTAATTTGTGCACATACTTTCGCTTCTAACTGACAACAACCCTTCTTGAATAAGTCAGCAGAAGGGAGGAGAATGACCGTAGAAATTATTTCATGATCAATCTCCACGAAAGTATGGTATCGGGCCGGGATCGAACTCGCGACCCCTGGATCTGCAGTCAGACACGCATCTGTAGCCAGACACGTTACCGACTGCGCTACGCGGCCTGGTAAAACATTAGTTCAAAAATTAAAAGATCAAAAGTTACAGACTATGCAGCTTTAAAGACATAGATCACTGTTCTATAGAGATCATTAAAGGATTAACTGATAAGGGACAGTTTCAGTATCTCACAAAATTGATGCGGCCTCAATAGGGGACTTACCTGTATACAACTCAATTTCATTCACTGAGATAAAGATCAATATTTTATCATAAATTACCTAATCCCTTTATTGGACCACTTTATTGCCCCAGTAAGGAAGCAATAATCACCTCATTATGACTGTTCTTTTGATCTGACCAGAATGACCCCTGGAGAGAGTCATAATGAGTGGTACCAGTATTATTGCTCAAATATTTATCCCTATAAGGGTTAATATTTTTAACGAAATCTAAGTTTGAAACAATTCAATCAATATCTTGAACGCTGAAGTTGTAAGGTACAAGTATTATATAAATGTAAAATGTCAATCATTATGCAAAACCAATGATAACCAAATACAGCTGATGAAAACATTTGAATAAAATGGCTTAGCCTAATACTAATCTATCTTACGCTACAACATATGACTATTCAACATAAATATTGTTGATTAATTTCATTAATATATTCCGAATTGTTTTCGGTAATGGTGATTTTTCTTAACAAACTATACAGGCACACTGTCAGAACAAAATGCTGAGCAAAGTATACATGCGCGGGAAACACTTGCATCGCATGCCTTAAACTTTTTACTTCTTCAGTTAGATCTAATACGTGTCCATATAAATGTGTATAAACATTGTATTGGTATGGCTCAACTAGTTAACGATGAATAGACATTATTATGATTCAGATCTTTACAAACTCTCCGGTGACAAAAAAAGATATCTTAGCCAGCACATGAGCTTTTGGTACATATCGCATTTCCGAGCAACAAAGGCTGATTGACTTTCTCTGGGCCGTCGAATGATTCAAAAATGAAGAGACTAAGTAAACAATATAAAGCAATAAAACCACAGAAAAAATACAATTAGTAAACCCGAGTATCTTCTTGACGACCTGAGTGGTATTGACATATCGCTCAATATGATCTCATCTGAGCTGCAATAAGAGATAAGAGGAACTTCAGATAACACACATCTCAGATCTGAAGTTATGCAATATTTCTGTCTTAGTTTACGCTATCGTAGCAACACAAATTAAAATTATTCCCATGATAGTTCTGGGGAGTACGATAGCTAAAAGTTCTTTTGACTGTCTGATATATAGAGGTCATAGAGAATACTAGATGAATGTCTTTTGATATCAAGTTTACCAGGCAAGGCTTCGAAAACGCTTGTTGAATCGCGAGACTTGCTGAACGATTCAACATGCGTTCTCAAAGCCCAGACTGGTAAACTTGATATCAAAAGTTTACAAGTTGGTTCACTCTTCAAACTAGCTGCTATGATATAACTATCGACTCAACGTCATTGACGATGTCATCCAAAAAAGGACAACGTCATGTTGACCTGAAAAAGATACATGCCGTGAGATAGACAATGTTATTCAGGTCAACGTGCAACAATGCAGTTAATATGAGAGGCAACTGATAAAACAGGATAACATTTGCATGAAACGGTTGCCACTTTCCTTGGAGCCCATATACTGTGAAACCTGTATTAAGCGGCCACTCAAAAATGGACAAAACAAATATGTTAATGACAAATGGTACCTTAATGAAGGTCGAAAGTATTGCAGAATGCTCCTTTTTCTGCAATACTTTTGACCTGCATTAGGCGATAATCGGTCTTGAAAACCAATTTTGGTATTCTTTTTGGGTGGCTGCCTAAGACAGGTTTACTGTATAGTCAAATTCTTAAGATTGATTCGGGATAGAGCTTCATTCTGTGTCTGCCCAGCCTGTGTTCATTATATAGAGGATCTTACATGAGTGCTCGTGTTCTATTGAATTTATGAAACGAGTTTGGGAAAAGTGATAAAATGCGAGGCTTGCCGAGTATTTTATTACTTTTTCGCAACTATAAATTCAATAATAAAGGAACACGAATGTTAGATTCTATCTATCACATGCCATTTAAATTAATGAAAAATTGCATTTTTGGCAACGTTATACATCAAGATTATGCCATCTTTTACGCAACGTTATAAGTGGTTTATCGATTTTTTTTGCATAGCGTTATATCACTCAAAGACGCGACGTCATGTGAAAATTATGATCTATAATTGACGTTTCATGTTTAAAAAAGCAATCAACAATCCGTGACATTCATTTACACCAATGTAAATTCCAGCTGAACTGCTATTATGTCCACTACATGTACCTTAAATATGTTCTGTTTGGCTGTATTGAAATGTAGAATAGCTACAACCGTAACAAGTAGAAATGTATAACATTTATCACGGGAGGAATTTGGCTTAAAAAGTATGTGAGTATGATCAGGAAATGCCACAATCACACACTGCATACCAACCCACGGCACCGTGAGGAAAAGCCACAGAACACTTACAGTCAAAAGACACCAGGAAGACATCCAAAGTAAAGCAATATCCTCTTTCTCTCTCTCTCTCTCTATCTCTCTCTCTCTCATCAAGATTATTCCAAAACTTTATATATAAATTTGTTTCACGAAGGGAGATAGTGTAAGTTTACACCTAAAGGTGTGGCAGCTGAGCTGCCACCCCTTTGGTGTTAACTCACTCTTATGTTTTACAGTGTTCAAACACATCTTGAATTTCCTTATTTCGAAATTTATAAACAGTTGCAGGTTACAGACAAACAAATAATGACGTACTACAGTAGTACAGTATCGACTCTTTGGAAACTGTTCGCTATTTTCACTTCATCATTTGTCATTCTGTTCTCGACCTTTTTAAATTCCCATTAAACTGCCATATAAAGCATTTCCTTGTTGCAACATTATTTGGGTTTCGTTTCTTTCAAGCGTTGCTAATGCGCCCTAGATTAATTTCAGGATAATAGCGTGGATCGGTCTGAATAGAATACTTTCTTACAGACTAGCAGCCAAAGTGCTTGAAAGTCAATACAAGCCACGTCGCGACGAAACAACCTCTGTATTAATAGACTTTTCGCTTACTGTAAAGGGGGCAACTTTAATATTCATATCTGGGCGTGGTTCGGCTATTTCATCTGCTAAGGAAGGGAAATCAGGTTTTATTTATAATTTGGTAAAGAGTTAATCAGCTTTTTGGGCCGCGCAAACGTGCGTGCATTTCATGAAAATCCAAACCGTATACACACTGAACTCACATTTATTAACCCTTAAAGCGCATAATCACAAAATGTATGTTTTTGTCGTCCACTTAAATATTTGAATCTTCATAGACAAACAGTGTGGACCCAGATCAGACTGCTCCCGTAGGAGCAGTCTGATCTGGATCCACATTGTTTGCCTCTATGTTTATGTTAAATAGACATTTTCATATGCAGTTATTTCGCTGGCGTTTTAAGGACTAAATAATGTGTTTTGCGATCTATACTGAGGTAATGACGCAAGATGATACAGTTACTTTTGAATAAAACCACGCCTCATTTTCAGCTTTTACCTGTGTCTAAGCTTGACCAGTCCTAATTACGTATTCATGAGATGCCACCTTTACAGTAACAAAAAAGTCAAGTAATATATTTGGGAATTTCTCAGAACATATACTCAATTAATGAATTAAAGGGTCAGGTATAAGTGATTTCTACTGAAATGAATATCAAAGCGCTGAAAGAAAGAATATTCAAAGAAATTGGATAAAGATTTCTGAAAAATGGATTATGGGAACATGTTAAATTAATTTAGGCAAATGTAATTGCTTAAGAATATTTTTGAAAATATGTTTAATACACATCAAAAATAAGGGTGAGATTGGTACCTTGAAACTAGTTTAAGCCCTCCAGTATATTTTTACTGACCGTTCCAAGGCGTTGCTTCTTTTGTGGATCCGTTTTGTTATTATTGTTTCGTGTCTGTCATGCTTTTTTGTCTGTTCATTGCAGCCTTGTAGTCACCTGCTGGGAAAGGACTGGCCTTTTGGCTCTCTTGTGTGTGATGTTTTCTTGTGTTTTGTAACTTGGTGTAGTACTTGATTGTATCGATTCCTGATATTTGCCTTCTTCTCACTATAATAGTTTAATTGATAACATGTATATAGGCAATAAGTTTGAAAATTTTGAAAAGAATTGGACATTTGATTCAATATTTAGAACACTTTGAAGCAACAAAGTAAGTAAGGGTGCAAAGACCAGGAATCGATACAATCAAGTTCCACACCTGGCCCAGGATACCAACGGGAAAGTGACAAACTAACAGTTAGACAACACAAACGAGAGCAAAGAGGTCAGCCCTTTCCCAGCAGGTGACCACAAGGCACATATAAACAGACGCGCACAAAGGCATAGCAAACACAAGACAGAAAAACATAAAAGATCCACAAAAGAAGGTCCGCATTGGAACGGTCAGTAAAATATTTTACTGGAGGGCTTAAACCGGTTTAACGGCGCCAACCTCACCCTTAATTCAGATGTGGATCAAGACACATAGATATTTGGTTTGCATAAAAGACCCCAAACTTATCAATGCATCATCTCCTAGAACATATAAATCAAGATATACCAAGGAGACAAAGCAAATATAAGGTCTCAACAGTAAATAAAACTGAATACCGGCGCAAAAGAAATCCAACAGGTAAACCCTGGTGGGCCCGACAAACAGCCAAAGCATCAGGCCTCTACCATCTCATCAATAGATAAGTCTTTAAGTCGGAGCCGTCATATAGTCTAAAGTCCGACCCACCATCGTGCAATTATAGAGGAAAGCAAAGTTGCCAACCGTGATTGGGTTGACAACCAAGCATGCAGTCTGTTGCAATACATTAATGTTATAGCCTATCTTTTAAAATGGGAAATTATTTTAATGAACTGCGCTAAAATTATTAGAGCCAACAATATTCTTCAAATTATACACCAAGTCACCATAGAATTCAGGTTCCGAAAGTCCTTGGCGCAAGAGAGATTTAAGTCCAACTTCGAATTCAGATATCAAATCATAGTATCGTCTGTAAAATTAAAAAAAAACAACAACAACATTTTTAGTGCAAAAAAGACACTATCCGAATTTGGAATACCTGAGGGAGTTCCCATTCAGTAGTGTGTTGGAAACATTTACAGTGGAGCTTAATTTTGATATTGATTTAAAAAAATCAGATTTTTGAAAGAAAATGTAATATTGCGAAATATGGAAGTTTTTGAGCAAAATGTGTAATTTTTGAAAATTGCTTAAACAGAACTAACTGTAGACTTTATATGAAAAATGGTAACAAACCTGGGTTAAAAATTCACGAAAATAGGGCCAACCGTTTAGAAAACATGGCTGTTGAAAGATTTAACCATGGTTACCTTGGTACAAGTCACGTGACTGGCTGTGAGTAATGACGTCATAACCTCATAACTGAATAATTCAAATAACATTTATGCCCGTGTATATTTCTACTCAAATACAAATCAGGTGTATTATTTGTGTAATTATTAATCGAAGTACACTAGAATTGTGCTTCACAGATACTTATACTCCTGCGTATAGCAATTTTTAGAAATCGGTCACGTGACTGCCAAATCAAAATGGCGGAGCCCATTACAGTTATTTTGAAACATTTCAAAGCCTGTATCTTCCAAACTCATGGTCCGATTTTCATGAATTTTTTTACCAAGCATCATGGTTTGTAAAAAAAAACTTTCAGCTTAAGTAACATTGATATTTTGTGTGCGTTTCCCTTTAATTAAACTTTTCTTTTTCATAATGTTTGGGGGGGGGGGGGTAATTAATTATTGTCAATACAAACCCCTTCCTAGTTGCACAGATTGTTTTAAAAAGTATGCATAACGATTTTAATGTTATGTGTATGGAAATTAAAGTTCATGACCCTTTATTTTGTGGGGTATATTTTACAGTAAAATTGCGGATTTGAAAGTAAAGTAATAAACAAATCTGACATATATATGAAGGTCCGGATGAAGTGTTTTTGTGTTCGCGTGTGTGCGTACTGATTTAATAAATAAATCACTGCCAGTGTAAATCTATTTCTTAAATCATTATAAAATAAGGCCATTATTCTCTTATCATTAAACCCATTCAGACCCTCTTGTTTGAGGTGGATAGAGAAATCTGTCGTTCAGAACCATCGTTTGACATCATTCGGCAAGTCTCGTGAACCTCCGGACGGATTATCCGTGTATGAGTCTCTCACGACAGTTTCACATATGGGTTTAATTTTTGCTTCTTTTAGCTCTCTATACTTTGTAGCTGGATGGGAAAATTTGGAGGACAGAAGACAAATCAGAAATTTAACCTTAATGTACAAAATTGTTAATGGAGATGCTTCTTCATATCTTATCGATTTATTGCAAAATATCGTAAATAACATAACTGCTCATAACCTGAGAAATAGTGATGATTTTGGGATATCATTTTCTAGAGTTTGCTCATACGAAAATTCCTACTCCTCGTCCACTTTAAAGCTATGGAACGAATTAGATCAACAAGTTTGTACACTTACAACAATATCACGATTCAAATCAAATATCAAGACAATACCAGATAAAATACCTGATTACACAAACGTAGGAGAACGTAAATACAACATAATGCTGACTCGCATCAGACATAGATGCAGTAGCTTAAAAGCCGATCTTTATGGTGTGAATATCATTCCAAGTCCTGCATGTAGTTGTGGAGCTCCTATCAAAAACGCAGAACACTATTTTTTCGAATGTCCCCTATACACTAACCAAAGAAACAATCTTTTTATTAATCTAAATAGACTGCAAATTAATGATGCTGACGTTGCTGTACTGACTGCAGGATCTCATAATTATGATGAGAATATAAGCAGATCAATAATTCAGTTCGCTAACAAATTCATTAAAGACTCAAAAAGGTTTGAATAATTGACATGCCTGTCCACACGCCTTCTTTGCAATATTGTTTCAGCAGCAGTGGTGCCACGGTATGGGAGGATGATGGTATGTGTGATTGTATATGTATGCTGTAAACATTATTGTATCCACCATTGTAACTGATATAATCTGTTGTAATATTTGGGAAAGGACTATCTAATGTTGTAATAACTTGTGTCCAATCCCTTTGTTTGCTAATGCAATAAAATAGGTTTAATCTAAATCTAATCACATAATTATAATCTCTGGCGAGCCTGTGTTATATGCAGACTCTCCGTAGTCTGTTCTGGTTGGCTATGCGATTATATGTAGTGCCATATCGTTATACTTGCATGCCTCTTTGAGCATATTTGGTTGTGACTGGGATCGTGTTATTGAATATTCCAATTAAAGCACTTCAAAACATTGCACGAAGTTAAAAAAATGTCACTTTTAACTGAGCAAACACAATTTTATCCTGAACTGCATTATTGACTAAATTCTGGCTATATTTCTTTATCGGGAGAAAGCAACGTGCATTTACGGAAGCGACTTTGAAAAATCCGACCATATTGTCATTTTTTGCAAATTAATCATTTGAGTTGCAGCTGTCGTATGATATTGCCTTAAAGAAAATCTGTCTAAGACTTGCGTAGAGCAATTATGCTCAGACCAGGCTGCTGCTTCTAAAGCGACCTAAATTGCGGTTTTATCTACAGAACGCATGTACTGATCCGTTCGAAAGTAGTAAAAAAACGTCGCAGAGCAGCCTTTGCATATACAGACTGATCTGTGTCTTTGTTGTGAATAAATGTAACATGACTCCATGACAAGTGCTGGATCGTATTGTCTTAACCCATTAAGCGCCAACACGATTGCAGCAGACGGCAAATTGTGAACATTTTTCTTCATTAAGATGAAAACAAGGCTTGATAATTCATATGAATTATCTGTTAGCAGATGATTCACATAAAATATCAAGCCGTTTTTTAACTTCTTTAAAAAGCAGTAAAATTTAAAACTGTCGTCTGCTAGGAGACGCTAGAATGGTTAAGAGAGAAAGTGATGCACAATCAATCAAAGCATGACAATTCTTGGGCCATATTTAGACATCTGAATCAGAGCTTTTAGTTCTCAAATTCATTTTTATAACCGTATTTTTCAAGTTCATCTTAAAGCCGTACAAAGAATGTTGATATCGGCTTGCTCGTAGGTGGCTTCTGAACAGTGCTAAGGTCTGCCAGTACATATAGATACAAAGCAATCGCAGCCTGACTCAGAAGTGTAGTATGGCAAGAAAATTCCGCATTCACAGACTGCAGACCAACCCTTGTCACCGGGAGGAAGACAAACAGAAAACAGACGGCCACATCACATTAAAAGCAAAGCAGCCAGCTCTCTCTTCCTCAGCAATATGATTAATTGACTAGAAATGACAACCAGAAACACAGCGAAGGTCAACAATATATTCTTCCAAGAAGTTGCCTTGATAAGTTATGCAAAGGCAAAATAAGTCAATAACATTATTTATATCTTGTATCATATATGTAAGTGAGCAATTGATAAACTACAAAAGAAAGTCGCTCTATTATGTACTGGTGCCTTCAACTTTTAAAATAATTAGGTTGGTCAAAGTTGACAAATAGAAGAACAAGCCATAGGCTTGTTTTATTTTATAAAATAGTAAATGACTTGACCCCTTAATACAATACAATAATACAATACAAATACTTTATTGACATTAAACATACAAAATGCTTTTCGCCAAAAGCATGTAAATACATTAAAGCATAGGTACCAAGGAAATAATTTATAACAGATCCTGTTATTTTTTTACCAGAAGCAATTGGTGGAATTGAGATTTCCACATACTTAAACATTTATACATACACATTTATGTAATTTAATACCACACAATACGAATAACTTCCAGCTTCGAAAAAAACAACTCTTTCCTTATACCATAAAAATTCATAGGGAATCATTTTCAAAAAATTGTTTTTCAAAGGCAGTTTGTGATAGGAATAACTTAGCAAACGGTATAAAGCAATCAAAGTCATCGAACATTTTTAAAACAAGATATAAGTCCATTATGAGCCACTGCTCCAAAACAAATTGTATTCTTATGGTCAAAATGAATCACTGTAGAATAAGACTAGGCCTTATTTATTTATTTCGGTCTTGTTTTTGTTATACTTGAGTGCACGTCTGTTTATTGATGCCTTGTGGTCACCTGTTGGGAAAGGGCTGTCCTCTAGGCTCTCGTTTGTGATGTCTCATTGTAAAGTCGTCACTTTCCAATTGGTATCCTAGGTCAGGTGTGGTGCTTGATTGTATCGATTCCTGATCTGTACTCTCTTTCTTACTTTAGTCACTAAGATTCTCATTTGCACCACTATATTATTGTGGACTCTTCCAACTATTCAAATTCTGAATGTGGAAGAACCCCAAATATCAGAAGAACATAATTTTCTTGTTTGTTTTTAATACAACAACGAAATACGTTTACTATTTGTAATCAAATAAACTCTTTCCAAACTTAAATTATAACACTTGCATCACATTGATGTCTAATTATATTATATACAATACCTTTAGAAGACTTCACAAACGTCTCGTCCAATAGTTGATGACGTATTTAAATATATAGACTCAAATAGGCGATAAATACTTTTGATACATTGATTGACACATCAACTGACAACTAGCCGTTTCTTTGAATATGTATTGGAAATACAGTGAGACACCACTTATAAAATGTAAAAATATTCAAAAAGAAATAGGATATTTTTAATCTGAGACTACCAGCGTAAAGCGCATCTATAGTTGCATTAGCCATTGAAATTTTATTGTGATGAGATTAGAAACAAATGAGAAAATGGATCTTAAAGGGCACAACCCTCAAAACACCATTTCACATTGTATTATTTCGAATGAAACTCATATCACATTGCACTTTTTTCAGGGTCGAATTTCTGCTATGCCAGAGATAAGAACCGATTTATTCTTGGCAATATCTAAGACTGGAATGTGTTTGTTAACTTAATAATTTTGTTAACGTTTCACTAGTTTGGTTCTCATCTGGCCAAGATTTGAAAAAAGTTGATTTTAGTACTTTTTTTAAAGCTAGATAAAATTTCGTATGATTCTTAGTAAACCAGTTATCAAAATACTTCTTTTATAATTTCATTTTAAACAAACATGTATCCGCCCTTTTTTTTCGTAAAAAAATAATGGATTTATTGGCGTTACTGTGTTGACGTTAGTGATGACGTCACAACTACCAAGGCTATAAGACGTGTGAATGATATGATGTTTTAGTGTTTTGATACTTCTATGTCAACAAGTGACTCATAACAAGACACTTTACGAAGGAAAATCTGTTTGATTATTGTAGCTGACGTTAATATGACGTCAAAACGAGCATTTCTGATTACTGATTTCAACGACCGAAAAAAGGGGGTTTACTTGAATAAAATAATTGTTTTTGGTGTTTTTCTGTCACAACGATCACCATGGAAAATGCCTAGCGCAAAACGCAAATATAAAATATAGACGTTCAGATTGCAGGTGAGTCGTGCACTTTTGTCAAAATTGCATTTGGCGTAGCAGAATAATTCACATGAGTGATTCCGATATTTTTTTACGATGTCATCAAACCGATAAAATGTCAATAAGTAAGTTATCATAGAGAATATTCGATTCCAGCATTTTTGTAAAAAAATGTGGGCCCTTAAAAAGCTGTGCGTAACTAAAGTGGCTCACTGAATGAAGGCCACAGAAGTTCCTCCTATCTGCCATTGTTTCGTATGGTTGGTATAGTTGCTTCAATATGGCAAGGAACTATTTAACATGAGATGAATTGTAACGTATATACGGTAAATATATTTTTATTATAGTTAATACGTCTTCTAATATGCTAGACACCCTCCACATATAACTTTCCACCAATGGGCCAAATGGATGCCGTCGCTGTATGCATACGTTTACTCGTATTGGCATTCGACATACGTGTATTTAACATTTACTTCTCAACCCAGGTTGACTGCTCTATGTCCTTTTTCTATCCTTCTATTTATTGTTTTGTCTGTCTGTCTGACTGATCGACTATCCGTCTTTTATGTATGTTGGTATTTATGTCACTTGGTCTGTTTGTCTTATGTATGTATGTCTTTGTTTCCGTCCTGCAATTGTATCGTGTGGCTTATTATGTTTAACTGTAATTTTATATGTAAGGAGACAACTAGTAGCCCTTGGGCTGTTTGGAATCCTTGCAAAAGAAAAAAAAACATCAGATAAAACAAAACAACTTACCAAAACAAACAAAAAATACGCACAATAGGAGCAACAACAAACAATGAATAAACAACAAAAAACTGCATATCGCTGGTTCCTATCATGTGGAAGGTGATTCCAGATGCATTTTACCAACTCGTTCAAGAGTATGCTGATAACAGTTTTAAAAAGACAAACTTCTTAAAATCCATGTTATTCTTATATTGTGCTGTTATATTCGCGTAAAATGAAAAATATACGTTGTACATCTCACGAGGTTGTATACATTTAACCATATCTAATTATAAACAGCTGTGACTGGATCATCGTGATTTGTAGGGTTGAGACGAAATCAGTCAATATTCACAAGTAAAAGCTAAGTTTGCAAATCTTCATAGACTCAAAAGAATTTTCAAAGTCACTTAACTAACATTGAATTTCTTCTGGCATTCTAAAAAACATGAAAGATCTTTTTATGATAGAAATGTCTGAAACAAGAACAGGTCAGTTAGTCTCCTTCCAAGGGCATTTACTCTTTGCATGCTTTGGAATTTCGCAGGTTGTTTTCGTTTGATGATTTGTTGCTTAACATTTTTAGGAATACTTTCAGAGGGTCAATTAATTTGTCTACAAGATGTTTTGTCAGGAACTCTTTGGGTCCAACTTGTCTGCAAAGGTATCACTAGGCGATACAGGTAAAGAGTTAAAAAATGGCAGTAATTTAGTCACGTCTTCAGGCTTATCTGTGTTTGTATATTAAGCCAGCTAGAGGTCTTTATACTTGGCTATGTTTCGCTTCTGCTCACATGATCAAAAGGCCAGCGAAAAAAAGAGAAAATTGTTTCCTCAGGCCCTAGAGCAGGACGAATGTTATTTCTCATATAAATAAACAGCGTTTAATGAGTATTGTCATATTTTCGTTTTTTTTCTTCCTCTTGTATTGTGTTAATGCTCTAAGTGACAGTTTAGCGTTTTGATATATCTTTGGTAAACTCAACGTTTAAAATTGTCTGGTTACGAGAGTATTATCAAAGTTCTTAGCCGTACTCAAGACAAATCTAAAATGTTATTTGTTTTACAAATATTATACAGTGCACAAATTTAGGTGACAAAATGCTGCTCGCATACACAACGTGTGGTAGTAGTTAAAAGCTCAGACATAACTTCGCTTGTTACGTCAGCAAAGGCGTTAATAAGTGGTAATAGCGCATATGCGATACGTACCAAAATGTCGTGCATTAATTCATATATGAGCCGCCACATGTGATTTCCAACAATGTGGCATTTTGACTAGTGTAGACTCAGACGAGGATGTCCAATCTCCTTTTAAGCTTAGAAACTCCAAATGCTGTTCGGTCAGTAGCTAATTAATCATAGAATATTTAGGCGACTGGCAAAGGCTCTGGTCAGACTGCGCGTATGCGCAGGCTGGTCTGGAGCTTTGCTTGTTGCACATACCATATTGTTGGAAATCACATGTTATTATTACGATGTATTTAGTTCAGATCCCCTACCAGTAATTATAAGAATGATAATTTCAGAAACACGCTTCCTTTGAGAAGTATACCAATATCCTAGTTTGGATAGTTCATTCATTATGGTAATTTAGCTTCCTTGCTCGTCTGGAATAATTACAGACTTTATTTCTAGTATCCATCGATCAGTAATGAATGATTGAATGTTAAAACCATTCACACAAAAAAGTTAAAGTCGTTGCATGCTGGGTAGTTTACCATATTTTTTGTCAACTGCGGATCTGTTTTTTTTTAAAAAATTCACTTTTTTTCAAAAAATATTTCATAAATAACATCAGAGTGTCAAAAGCTTGGACCCAGATCAGATCCAACGTTTTATAGGGCCTGATTTGGTTCCAAAAATGTTTGCAAAGGTTTTTAACAGACGATAAAGTCGCCACTAACGGGAAATAATACATGTATCATGTCAAGTGATTATGAATTGTAATGGCTATGTATAAATGGTATATGGGAAACGGCTTAACTCTTTACCCGAAAATGCCATGCTTTGTCGTCTGCTGATAACCATTACACAGTTTTTAAAACGTCGGCCTTATCTGGATTCAAATTGTTTGTCATCTTGGTGACATTCATTGAAGAATATTTTGAAAACATAATTTTAGAAAAAAAAATAGCAGACGAAAAAAGATCACACACAATTTCCAAGCATGCAAATAATTAATCCTTTCCCAATTCCAAAGTCGGGTAAAGTCGCCTACAGCATCTTCTGCTGTCATTATTAGAAATACCCGAATAGCCTGACTTATGTTATGTTCTCTTTCATTTCATTCAGACGAAACATAAATTATTTATTACCTAGACTTCTTAATTTTTGGAAACCAGATACACTACATAGAATTACCATCTGTTATGATGTACACGCCTATATGCCGCAACATCAGTATTTAGCGTTTTTCGTGTACATCATAACCGTCTATACTTCTTTGCAATATATCTTAAAGCATAAGATATCAAAACGTAACAACATATACGTGTGTGATGGCAAGCACAGACCTGAGCACTTTCTCTTTATTCATAAGACAAATTTCATAACAAAAAATGTACAGCCAGCCAGCATCCTTCGTTCCAAATGTAGTTCCATGCTTAGGAAGTAGCTCAAGGTTCAAAACACATTGTGCATCAACTCATCCATAAAACCTATTTCTCAATTTTACAGCCTATCTGAAAGAAACTGATAACCAATCAAATATCATATAAAGACAAAAATTCGTGGAATATCTTAAAACGTTTTGCTATATAACTTTCAAGTCTACATAACCAAACATTTTTCGAACCATGAGGGTGGGTGGGTGGGTAATCGCACATAAACCGAACAGAATTTCTCATTTGGTCTGTCTAGCCTCGAATGACCATACAAAATCATAAATGATGATTTATACCCTTGCTGAACAATCACTGCACTTAAATCACGAGTTACTTGACCTAACATGAGCTAAACTAAGGAAATTCCATGAATTTCTCGTGACAAACAAGCGAGTTCTTTTATACCGTATTTGCTGTAATACAATTACAGAACACAAGTTCACTCTCTATAAATCCTACCTTTCTTCAATACTTGAAGAATCCAAATAAATATCGCATCGGTTAATAAATATATATATTTTATATGGCCATTGAAACAAACGTATGCCATAGATTGACAGACAAAACTGATAAAAATGCCTTAATAATTTCCCTGTAACTAAATCTGCGACTGCTGGCATTGGCACTGTCACTTGAATTTTGTTTATAGTAAAAATTGTGTTTTCTTATATCTGTCTGACCTAATATCAGCATTCTTAACCATTGTCCTGTAAACTCAGATATATCCCGTTTTGGTATCCTGTTGGTATACATGTAGCTGCACCCTGAAGAAATCGTCTGATCAGTATCCTAAAACGATTTCTATCAATTCTCTGTATCCTTGGAGTTGCAAAGTGCCATGTAATTGGACCAGCTAAATACAATGTACTAGCACTTCGCCTGCTACGAAAATGTGCATCTGAAAATGTCTGTTGAATTCGTCTGCTGCATGTAAATTCTTAGGTCAGCGACTTAGGTCAGCGACTAATTTTAGCAAACAGACCCAGACTCCTAGAGGAGCAGTCGGATCTGGGTCAACACTGTTTGCTATAGAGACGTTTTAAAAAGGTCAGCAGACGACACACAGGCGACAACACAGCCGAAGAGTTAGTATCTATGTTCAGCATAAATCGTAATTCGGCGTTACAATGGTGACGTCTGAGAATTGCATCTCGTCGTTACTTCAGGCTAATTATTAATAATAGACTGTCGATGGTTTCTGTAATATAGTGCTTTTATACAGCCTGCAGTGTATTCCAAGTCCAAAAATAATGGCACTATAGGTTGGAAAAGGTTCTGAAATTCATAGACAGAAAGCCACTGACAAAAGCAGACTGTGCTGCAAAATCTCATTTGAACTGTAGCTGCCCTGAAGTAAAATGCTGACACACACTACATTATATTGATAAGACACACAGGCAGGGCCATGTGCCAGATATATACTGGTTTACTCAAGCTTTCTTTGCTGGCCGACTTTGCCCAGAAGGTCGTTTATGGTGTTCAGGCTCAAACAGTTTAATCGAACTTCCAGACGATGGGATCTCAAGGGAACGAAATGAACTGCAATTAAGAAAATGTTTCTTGCGACACGTACAACATAAGATCTACACTATCAGTCTGTGCAGAAATGTATACATGGATGAAAGTTTTCAGGATTTTTCCTTAATTCAGGATTTTGAGGCTGACTTTCCTTAGAAAGTCAGCCTCAAAATCCTGAATTAAGCAGATTATTATAACTTCTTTTATTTACTTTCAGTTTATCTAAAGACAGTTGACCATTTAAACTTGAAATTGTTGATATTTGTAGGCATCCTGCAAGAATTTGATTTTAAAAAAGTTCAGGATTTAGGAAAATTTGAACTTTCACCCATGAATACACCAACCAGATCCCTTTCAACATAATAAAATTATTATTTTTTTCATTTTTTATTTAAGAATGAATATTTGGGAAGTCTAACATATCGACTAGGAAAGGAATGTACCACTGATGCACAATTAATGCTTGAACTTACTACATTTTTGAAAAATACATACTAGTGAGGTGATCACTTTTACACATACAGGGATATTTACAACAGAGATTTGCATGCCATTCATAGGATGCCTTGAATAGCGAATGAACTCGCATTTCCATATCAAAATAACAATTCAGTTGTTGTTATTTTTCTAAAAGACAGAACTTGTAATCTACCTCAGCGACGAATGACTCATCACACCTCAGCTAGAAGATTCAAAGGTCGCAACAAAATAGCATCATAGGAATAAAAAACACATATTTGAGTAGAGATAATACAGTAAAACCTATCTTAAGCGGCTAATCAAAAAGAAGACCAAAAATTGTTTTGTATAACCAATTATCGCTTAGTGAAGGTCAAAAGTATTGCAGAATGCTCCAAGGCTCTAAGCTACCATTTGTCATTAAGATCTTGTTTTGTCTATTTTTTGAGTGGCCGCTTAAGACAGGTATTACTGTAGACTGTGGAGTCTAGTTTCTTTTCTCAACAATCGCGCGTCTCAGTGTCACAGCAAGAAAGAAAACTCATACAAATCTCGGGCGAAATCATCACGAGTCGTGCACTATATGGTCAGTTGATAATACACTGAACCGAAGTTATAAGTAGCCACCACAATTTTTGCTCTCGTTCAGAAAGTAAAAATCGCTCTCACAAAATTTAAATTCTATAAAAAGGTCCAAGGCTTTGTCGAGACTCTGCAAATCATGTTATTTCAAAATGACTGGTAGACCTTGCACAGACGAGGTCCGAGTAAAGGTACCATCAATTCAAAATGTCACAATTTTTAGTGTGATATAAACTACTCATCAGATACGTTATCCATTTATATTTTAATTAGTTTGAAGATGTTTATAACAACTGTGATATAAGATGAAAAGAATCAAAAGTTGTTTTTTTTGACAAATGAACACTCCATTTCTCTTTTACGTTGACATCAAGACAGCCACGGTCATCAGCTTAATCAAAAGATTTTTAGCTTAACCATGCAGTTTGCATACTCACTTTGCATTGCTCTGTACGCTTTATTATCTGCTGCACAGCAGTACAATTTTCAGGGGTTCATCATTATGAATTGGCGTCACTGTTCTGTTTAAAATTTAAAGGAAATCTTTAACAAATGCCATTTAAATGACCTTTAAAGTTTCACGTTAAAATCGGAAGTGGATACCAAATTAGTATAAAATATCGTTAGAAAATGGGCTCATCAAGTTGCATGGTGTTTTGTCAAACATATTAACATAAAATAAAACACATACAATAATTTTAGTATGTGCAGCTAATGATTTTCGAAATTTTCGGAAAATTCGGAAAATTATCAATTTTTAAAAAATTCATAAAAAAATCTGTCATAAGCAAAATGTCAAGTGTTTGGTGTTTTTCAAGTCGATTAGGCAGATTTACAATCACCTATACTTGAATTTGATAAAAACTGCACTCAAAACGCTTATTTTCTTAAAAAAGTTGATTTTTGCATTTTTAACCCAAAAATCGTGAAGTGATAGACAACTCTTCCAAAACACCGCTTAACTTCAGTCCATTACAATGCACATACTTTGGCAAAAATTCATTTAAATTAATATCACTAGGGCTTAGTCAGAAAAAAAGAAATTGAAAAGTGGCTACTTAGAACTTCGGTTCAGTGTATACCCTTTTAGTGTCTCCAAGAAAAAGGAGACAGAAAAAGACAAGAAACTACAATCCATCAAAGAAACAATATCGCAGTTATACACTGAGGCATCACTGGTGAAATATGTCATTGCTTAATGTACTTAAGCTAATACAAAAAAAATCCAAAAGTCATATCTCACAAGTTAGTTATTTCGCTCGTCAAGACACTAATACTATATCACTTCAACACAATATGACATACATGCCAGGTGTATAATATAACAAAATACCATATGACATACGCGAGACTATTGACACTATGATGTTATTATGTTTACAACAGATTGCATTAAAACAATCGATAAACACCCACCAAATAAACATGTTCATTCCTCTGAGCCCGTAAACAAACTATAGTCTGACATTATATTTTCTTCAATTGTCGCTGTAATTTCCAACACTTGATTTCATATGATAGCTCGTTTATGGCATGACTGGCTTACGGGAAGAGGGAATTGAAAACAATACTATTTGTCTTGAATCCACATCTGAGGTTGGTGTTTAAGTGACTAAACCCTTGATGATGATGATATTTATTAATAAACATGACCTCAGACACACTATGATCAAGTCTCGGTAACTGATGTCATTGCTATGACGTTATAACGTCACAGTATAGAACTATTAGTAATTTCTACTTAGAAGAGAATTGAACATATTCAACTCCCTTACTGAGGCATGTATAATAAAGATAGCTATAAATTAACATTATTATACTTTCTTTTATTTGTTTTATTTGTTTGAGGAAACATTGCAATGTATGAAAATGTGGATATCTTAAACTGAAACACACTAAAACAAGCAGAAAAAGAAAGAACCATATTAATCCAGACTTGAAAGGAGTTGAAATACTATATATTAGATGTAAATCTGATTGTGCTGCCTATCCCAATAACTAAAACAGGAATCAGGTCTACAATGAATTGTTATCTAAATTCCAAATTGGACTTAAATCTCTCTTGCGCAAAGGACTTTCGGAACCCGAATTCTATGGTGACTTGGTGTATAAATTGAAGAAGATCGTTGGTCCTAATAATTTTTCAGCGCAGTTCATTAAACTAATTTCCCATTATAAAAAGATCGGCTATAATGTATTGCAACAGACTTCATGCTTGGTGGTCAACCCAATCACGGTCGGCAACTTTGCTTTCTTCTTTAATTACATGCTGTTGGGTCGGACTTCAGACTCTATGACGGTTCCGACTTAGACTTATCTATTGATGAGATGGTAGAGGCCTAATACTTTGGCTGTTGTCAGGCCCACCGGGGCTTACCTGTTGAATTTCTTTTTCTCCGGTATTCAGACTGTTGAGTCCTTATCTTTGCTTCATCTCCATTTTATATCTTTATTTATATGTTCTAGGAGTTGATGCATTGATAAGTTATGGGTATTTCACGCAAACCAATTATCTATGTGCCTTGATCCACATCTGAACTAAGGGTGAGGTTGGTACTTCGTGACACTGGTTTAAGCCCTCCAGTAAATTATTTTTACTGACCGTTCCAAGGCGGTGCTTCTTTTGTGGATCATTTATGTTATTTCTGTCTTGTGTTTCGTTATGCTTGCGTGTACGTCTGTTTAATGATGCCTTGTGGTTACCTGCTGGGAAAGGGCTGACTACTTGGCTCTCGTTTGTGATGTCTAATTGTGAGGTTGTCACTTTCCTATTGGTATCGTGTGTCAGGTTTGGTGCTTGATTGATCGATTCCTGATATTTGCCCTTTTTTCTTACTATAATTTGAAGACAGTGGCCGATCGTCTTTTTGTGGATTGGGATAACATTTGGGGTAGTATATTACATTTTGTAGTGTATCTCCGTTTCGAAAGATTCCGATTTGCTGAATAATTTGCTTTTTTCTTTCTATACTAGGAAGCACTGTTGTTTCATAGATTTACACCAATTGTAGCAATCATGTGTGTAATGGGCTGGATTACATCTGCACATAGATGTTGGGTCAACGTTGCAACCTCTGTGACATGAATGAAACAGAAGAGGAGGTTCATTTTTGCTCATGTCCACATGTTACAATGATTCGAGATACGTAAATACAAAATAGTTATCAAAATCCGAGGTGACTTTTTAATTTTAACTGACTCTCAAAAGTTGGTTTATTTGATGGAATATCATTGAGTATGTATGGCATCAAGCATTGTCGCAGCCACGCACAAACGAATTTTGAGTTTATATAACCGATAGAACATGTTTCATTTACTCATATCCAAACATGATTTATAGTACATTTACACCATGCAGAATATGTTTAACACGAACTCATATGCACAAACATTGACTTACATGCCCACGTGGCCAGGTTTTGTAATAATTACACAGTTATATTTCTTTATTTTGTTTGTATGTATACATAACACAATTTCACTATATTAAAAATTTACTAACTCGTTCCAAGGCGGTACTTCTTTTGTGGATCTTTTATGATTTTGTTCTGTCTTGTGTTTGCTATGTTTTGTGCGCGTCTGTTTATATGTGCTTTGTGGTCACCTGCTGGGAAAGGGCTGACCTCTTGGCTCTCGTTTGTGGTGTCTACTGTGAGATTGTCACTTTCCCATTGGTATCCTGGGTCAGGTGTGGTACTTGATTGTATCGATTCCTGATCTTTGCACACTTACTTACTTTGCTTACTTACGTTTCACGTATTCCTAAAGAATATCTATGGGTAAAGTTAGGTATACATTCAGAAACAATACAATTCATAACACTATCATTCTTGTAGTGCTACGAGCATAATGGATATCCATTTATAGAAAACTGACAATAATATGCAAAAGGCAACTTCCTACAAATGTTAATACATTTGATGATAAGGCTTCCTCAACAATACTATTGTTTCATGGGTTGTTTGATGGATAATAAAAAAACAACCACAGATATTTCAGAAGCAGAGTGAACCTAAGAAACAGTATATATATTTTATTTGAACGATAGTACAATCGATTTAATTAAGTCTGCTGATGAGCGTTTAAGAAATGGTTTGATTGGTCATATGGATAAAAATAATAGCTTCCTAAAACATTTTCATCACAAAATCATGATTGCTACAAAATATACAGGCCTTCATCTTTAAACAAGTTTATAAGTTTTTTCCGTTGGTGAATTAGATCTAGTATAGATATCAGTATGATGTTGACCATCTGCTGCCATCAACTTTGAAAGTAACAAAGACTGTTAGTTAGATAAATGTTTGTAAGGAATTGTGTTATTGTATCATTTGTAAGCTTCCATAGCTCAGTGGATAGAGCACTGGTCTTGTAAACCAGGGGTCGTGAGTTCGATCCTCACTGGGGGCTATCGCTAGCTTTTATCTTTTTGTGTAGTAACTGCTGTTGAAAAGTCCATCTTGCACTGGCCAAAATATCCCCGTAATATTTGTTCTTTTCATCATATTATAAGCAACAATTTATGGCACAGTACCTGTTTGATCGGACTGATTTTATATGTATTGGCATCTTCTCAAGCCAGTGGTACCATGGAACGAACTTGGCATGCAAAGATGGTGTATTGGATGCAGGTGGCATTATATATTCAGCCAAGGAGAAATAAAGAGATATATGTCGTTCAAAATACCTACCCTAAAGCTACATCCAATTATATTCCTCTTTTCGTTAAATTTTGAAACCTACAGTGAAATGTATGAAGGTCAGAAAAATACAATTAAAATGATCTTTTAACAGGCAACACACTGTTTTAGAACGATCTCTTAAATATAACTAGAAAAACAACGGAAACAACATTAGATCATGTTCTAGTAAAGATTTTTCATTCTGAGGAAAGAAGTCATCAACAAAAAAGCTTCCTACCTATATACGCTTTTTTGTAAGGTTGCTCATACATTTGAGCCGCGACATGAGATTTCTTACGATGTGGTATGTGCGACCAGCAAAGTAAGAAAGAGTGCAAAGATCTGATCAGGCGCGCAGTCTTATCAAAGAATTTGCTAGTCGCTTGATTATTTTTGAGTGTTACGCTACTGACTGAACATAATTTGGAGTTTCTTAACTTAAAAGGAGGCTACAAGGCTTGTCTGAGTCTACACATTTCAAAATACCACATTGTTGGAAATCACATGTCACGGCTTATTATTATATTTGGCCTTCCAAATACTAGGATCTAAAATATTAGGATAATGCTGTTAGCAAATGCAATATCAGATTGTCTGCTTAACATTTTGTCTAATAGGGTCTGAAGTACTTAGAATTTCCATAGTTTAGGAAACTAAATGCAAATGTCAGTTCTACAGCTTGGCATTTAAGATTAATGTAAAACTTGAACTTTGATATATATGTAGAACATGTGCTTCAATTTTATAGTCTCACCTCTCATTTATTGCCATCCTCTTGAGGTAGGTTATAATTAACTAAGATTGCTATCCGCTTAGTAGTGTAGCATGCGATAGCGCTTTCTGTGGAAATTACCTGTATATTGTCTCATGGTGGCACAACACTAAAAATGGCCCACCCTCCTCATCGCCATCTCCACTTGCGGAGATGACGATGAGGCGGATGTGTCATTTAATAGATCATCACTTTCATTTGAAACAGCTTTCAAATGGATTCTATACTTTCAGTCAGTAGACAACAACCCACTTTGGTTAAGTGCTGAAAGATGGCAAGCATTTTTAAAAAAAGTTTATACTTATTAGGTAGTGAAGACTGGCATAGTTTATCCTAGGCATTATGGTAAGAAGTATTACTTACTTTATAGAACAGAACAGAAATAACTTTATTTTTGAATATAGTTCCCAGGCCACTCGCAGGTGGCATAAGAGAACAGACATTTGATAATACAGTAAATACAATATAGTTGGTGACGCCAAAACAATATAATAACACGCTCGGATCTTAAGGCTGGATTTATGTCCTACCAACTCGCTTCTGGTATACTAACATAACATGCAGTGCACCAAAGGCGAGTTGGTATCACTGTGGCAGAGGAGTGTACAAAATATATAGAGTTGCTTATAAGCTCAACTCAAAATCCCAGTGTGTTAGTAACGATCAATGTGGCATTGCCTATATGTGACTACTGGTAGTATTTTATCATGCCTGATTCTGCAGTATGCACATGATGTATTTGAATAACTAAAATGAATTCTAAACAGTTGTTGTTATAGACAGAATGTAACTTCATTTTAATCATGTGGTTGTAACATTAGCCCAAATCAGACTGTGCAAATGTGTAAATAAATATACGTCTGCACAGTCCAACATGTGCCAGCAGAGAACAGGTCTGGTGTAATGTAACTCGAGCATGATCAAAAGCGTGACCCTGACGTGAAAAACCTGTGTTAAGGTCCAGCGACCAGGCACTACTTAGGTGACAGTTATAGTTATTGACGTATTTCGTTAACAATTCAAACACACGACAGTTTATCATTTTGCGAAATTAATGTAATGCACATGACTATGAATCATTCCAATTCCCCTGATTGGTGGATATAATTGGAAGTTTATATATATATAGAGGGCGCTCTAGTGGAGATTGGTTGGTAAACCGTGTAAAAGGTTTAATTGATATAATGGAATCTAATAACAATGCCCTACGACCATAATATAAACAGACACAGGCTGTATGCGTGAGATTAAAATTTCATTGTAATTTTTGCTTAGGAGCATTAAAAGAATTAAGAAAACTATAACTGATGGAAATCTTTATTTGACGTTGTGCGAATTAATATATGGGTCAAAAGGCAATCTTAATAGACAACAATGACCTGAAATTGTTTCAGTTACGTATGTTACGCATGTTTCTATCATATGACTTCTAGTCTGGGAGCAAAATAACGCCATGCAATAAAATCGGTAAACCACTAGTGGTTTACAGATTTTTTACGGGAAACGTTATGACGTCCATAACAACGTTGCGTACATATTGGCAAATTTATAACGTTTTTACGCCAGAAATGAGATTTCAAAGTTTTTTTCTTAATAGAATCTGACGTTCGTGCTCTTGTTTTAATGAATGTATTTAACTCGTGTCTCTTTTCCCCAACTCGTTTAATAAATTCAATAAAACATGAGCATCATTTAAGACGCAACAAAGTGAGCACTCATGTAAGATCCATTATTTAACTGACTTTTCATTAACTCTTTGCAAACTGGATATTTTATGCTTTTTTGTCGCTTGCTGAACTTTTCAAAACCAAGTTTTTGGGAAAATAAAGTGTCAAACAGTTTGGATCCGTATTGTTGGGCCAGATCTGTGTCCAAGACGACGACACTAGTAACCATATAGTTAAAATTGAAAATTGAAGAAAGGTTGTACATATTTACATGGTAAATCCACATATTAAACATAAGGGCTAACAGACGACCAGGTGACTTACATGAACGTATAGTTTGTGTAGTGTTTAATATTAAAAAACAAATAAATGGAGAACTGTTAAGTTACAAAGAGTATATATTGGAAACGCAGGATCATTATGTTTAGCAACTAAAATACTGGACCAAATGGGCTAATAATCATATACTGAAAGAGTTGTTTCTTAAATGTGTCTCTAAGCACAGGTAAAATACCAATTTCATATAATATGTTGACGATAAAGTATTTCAGAATCTAGTCTTTAAATATTTATACATCTATGTAATGAATAACAATAGTCTTCCATCCTTACAGACAAGATTTATACTTGGCGAATGTACAATTAACCTGCCTACCAATTTTTACAATATGATTTGTCAAGCTTTAGATATAAAGAAGTCCATGTCATCTTTTGCTATATAACCCTTTGTAAACTTTACACCCCTGACGGTGTGCACTGTTTGCTAATATGAATACAATCTTCAGGGACCGAAGTACATAATTATTTGGAAACTTCTACCTTTGATCCCATAATGTACAATAGACAACCCCATCCTTATTGAATTTATTTGTAAGGGAACATCCATCAGAATACAAAGGGTTAAGCAAATCGTTTGATCGCTTATGGCATGCTGGTCGTAGCTGCAGGCTTTAAATGCAAAACTTTAGACCGGACGCTTAAGTACATTTATGTCGGTGGCTGGCTGTTATGATAAACTTTCTGTGCTCTAAATTTAGCTTAAACTATCTGGTTACAGCAGTTAGTCTCTCGCAAGCAATGCGCATACACTGAATTATTGCAATATTTTGTCAGGTGGGGTAGGTATTAATGATAACAACTTTCTCTTTTATATCACTGTGGACATAAAAGTTGTACTTTTCTCCCTCATCCATGCTGTTTGAATTTTGACTTGGTTCGTTAACTTTAAAATCAATATGTATTATGCTTTATTACTTAAATTGTTATGTTTGCAGTAAGTAATCATCATATCTTTTAAATGTATTATAGCCAAACTCGTCGTTAATTAAACTGCCATTTCAACATACATTACGCCTGTTGTTTCTGCTGACAACCCGACATAAATTCAAAACTTAAGACCAGACGCTTAAGTACATTAATGTCTGGGGCTAGATGTTATGATAAACTTTCTGTGCTCTAAATTTAGCTTAAACTATCTGATTACAGCAGTTAGTCTCTCCCAAGCAATGCGCATACACTGAATTATTGCAATATTTTGTCACTCTTTTAAATTAACCCATCCATTACGCCCTCCTTTTTTACTTGGATTAAGTGTGTGGTCGTTTAATTTTGACATAAAGTTGTAGTTAACTCCAGTGGGTGGGGACATAAAAGTTGTTCTTTTCTCCCTCACCCATGCTGTTTTAATTTTGACTTGGTTCGTTGTTTTAAATTGGTTTATCGCCCTGGTGCAGAATTTGTATGTAAGTATAAATGCGCGGATTTAGAGGTGGAGACAGGGGGCTTTGTCTCCCACTGAAAAATTACAAATGGCTAAAGTTGCTCTTAGGAATTCTTGCACGGACCTCCCTCAAGAAGCAATTGGACAGGGTTGGCCCTCTTTGATAGACGTTGTCTAAAAAACGTTGCAAGGATCCCGCCTTCTGATTGAATTTTCCCCGTTTGGAATATTTTAGCCGGCAAATGCAAATAAATAATAAGAGAAAATATGGACCTTTTTGCTGATGATACTGACCTCTTTATTGTCGTTGAAAACCAAATGGCAACTGCACAATGTCTTTAACTTGACCTTTAATTTAAAACTATTACGTTAGGCATATTATTGGCTAATCACAAACAATCTTTTTAACTACGTCTGACTTATTTTTTTGTAAATTCTTATCATCCATTATCAGCAAATTTCAGAGAAGGGGCACCACAAAAACACTAGGGTATTTACTTGTCAGATGATTGCACGTGGGACAAACACATTGAATATATTAAAAGTATAGCGTAAAATATGTATAATGAAAAATTGAAATTTAAACTTGATCAGAATGCATTAGAGATATTATATACAACCTTTTTCGACATATTCCCGAGTATGGTAACGTTATTTATCACATGGCGTCGCGTCTGGGAGTGAAATAACGCCATGCAAGAAAAACGATAAACCACTAGTGGTTTATAGATTTTCGGGAAACGATATGACATCCATAGCAACGACAAAATTACAACATTTTTACCGCAGAAATAAGATTTCAAAGTAATCTTAATGTCATTTGATAAATAGAATCTAACATTCGTGCTCTTGTATTACTGAATTTATTAAACTCGTTGCGAAAAAGAGATAAATACTCAACAAGCATCGCATTTTATCTCTTTTTCCCCAACTCGTTTAATAAATTCAATAAAACATGAACAGTCATGTAAGATCCTCTATATGTGACAATTGTACAAACCAAGAAAAGTAGGAATTAGAAAAAGAATCAAAGTAAAGCACCAAAAATAGCAACTGACACAGCTCAAGTAGTCTCTTCAAAATATGTTAAAACATCGTAATAAACGAAACAATTGCAATAATAAAGTTTATTCTACAAAATAAAAAAAACCTTCTTACCTAATACGACAAACTGAAGGCTCTGTTTTGAGATGAAGCTTCGAAATGCTGCTGAGATCCAAAGTAACGATGCTTGAACAGCACCGTATTTCATATATGTTCTTCCATATGCTGTGAGAGATTCGACTCGACTCCCTCAAGAAGCTGTCCAACTGATTCTGTTGACTATTTCAAACATTTCATCAGCAAAACATTATTTTAAGGGAAACATGCAAGCCCATATACTTCATACACGACTAAGAACAAAATGCAGTTCATTAAACAAAAACAAAAAATCAGTGCACAAAACAAAACAGCACGCCATAAGTGTTCTGCGTTGATGCACACGTTCACACATGAGACTGAACACGGTTTCAGCTTTTTGCATTACAAAAAACTTCTTAATAGAGGCTTTTGCGCCATGTTTTTTGTACATTGATATTGTAAATTTTGAAATATATATACATATGAATATATTGAAATAAGATAATAATTAAACCAAATTGGAATTGTTTTGAAACACTGATAAAGGCATAAGCAGAAAGCATTCAGTTTGAAACATTATTTGCAAACTGACCTCAGAAGTGGAGCAATCAGAGTCTAGCAGAAGAAACGCCGCCTAAGACTGAGCTGTAGCTACATACATCGCTGAAGATGCAAAACTTACATTTTAATTGAAATTTAATGATATTTGACCTTTTGACCCCACCCAGGCCCCCAGGGCAAAACAAATGCTGTTGTATGTCCCATTCATGCAAGTAACTCACGCAGCAAATATTGGATTTCTTCCAATGGCTTAGAAGGGATTTACAGACGGATGGACGGATGGAGGCAATCACAATATCCCAGCGTGGGGATAAAAATTACAACATGACTACAAAATAATATCAGCTACAAGCTTAAATGGTTAATTGTCTTTAGGTAAATTGGAATAAATCAGTAAGTATTACAATCTGCAAAATTCAGCATTTTAGGCTGACTCTGAAGTTTATATAAAGAGTCAGCACCACAGTTCTGGAGCTATCCTGAAATATTTTCAGCCATGTATATATCTAACTGTCCAAATTGTCAACCAAAATATGTTATTGGTTTTAAAGTTCATAAACTGTCCACTGACTTTGAAATGCGTTATGTGCATATTCTGTCTATTGAAGGAATACATAGCTTATTTGGAGATGTTTTATACAGTCATGGAGTAATAAAGACTATTGACAAGTAAGAAAATGACCATCTGTCGCCTACATATGATGTGAACAATTAAGTACAAAAAATATTATTTAAACCTACACATATCAAGCCTCCATAGCTCAGTGGATAGAGCACTGGTCTTGTAAACCAGGGGTCGTGAGTTCGATCCTCACTGGGGGCTGGTCATTATGTTTTAGTTTTGTCTCTTGTAAGATCTTTTGTCTCTTGTGAGAATGCGATAAAAGATGTGAAATGATTGTGAAATTTTGCATTGCAGTACTTAAAACAGGCTTCCTTATAATTTCTTGGCAGTTCTAATAGTCTTCATTTAATCAGTGCTTAAACCCAAGTCATTTGTTTAAAGGTATTAAACGTCAATAATAGTGTCGCATTTGAGTTGAAATCTGAAGAAAATGTTATTACAATTGTTAATGTAATAGCTCTATATAAAACTATGATGCTGTTTGTAAAAAAGCTTAATTTAAAATGTCAACATATAAATTAAGCTTACCAATACTTTATAGCTAATAGGCTTGGCCCAATATAAATAATCAAAGTTTACGTCATTGTATTATTATCTTCAAGCACCTGGTTCTGAGGTTATAAAACGTTTTTCAAGTTCAATTCAACTGAAGATGGAATTTATCCTGCTCACAAATAGTAAAATGCCAACTAGTATGATAAATACCGCATATAAAAGTTTTATCATTAATTTTTAGCCTTTTAGTTTTATGAGCAATTCAGGTTTCATGTTCAGCTGGGTTGAGCATGATCAGGTTTTGTAACCCCAGGGCGTGAGGGAAAAGAGGACGCTGATATCAGTCTTGATAAATGCCAGCATGGCGAAATAAATAAATATGAACGGATGCATATTTTAAAGTGGTTGCTTTGCTTGTGTTGCCCATGCTTATATCTGTACATCCTCCTTTGTAACCCAAGCGTGACGGAGCCATTCCCTTCCTCTACGGAACAACTGGCTTGAAATCCGTCGTATCCGCGGAAAGTACCTCAGAAGCCAATCAAATGTTGATATCATATCGCTAAAAACTAGGGAAAGCCCAATAAAGTAGTTTGTCATCAAGATTATAAGGCAAACATTACATAACATTGTCCCGATCGTAAATGTAGATAAGTCTGGCGCGCTATACGTGATATCGTGTAGACTTTTTGGCTGCAATATGGACCATCAAAGATGGCGGATGTTAGAGACAGAAAGTCATGAGTACACTTTCATTTGCAATTATAGCATGTTTATTTACACCCAGCGACAAGTACACATGTAGACACTAACACGCTAAGCAGAAATTAGATTTTATGATTTTCCTGTTCCCTGTGCGCAGTTTGATCTGCTCAGCAAGAATTTGACAGAGAGAAGTTAGTGACTTGCAGAAAGTGGAAACGAAGCGGAGACCCGACCGATGTTCCTGTCATTTTACAGCAAATATTGCGATTCATTTACTATATACCATAAGCCCAGTCCTTGAAACTCAACCTCTAGTCCTGAAAGCCCAAAGAAACCGTCTTGGATGATGATATACGAGTTCCAAAATATCAGCCTTGATATCGTGTAGACCATGGCTCTTTTCTGTTGTGCATCGTGTAGACACAAGTTGTTTTTGTGAATTATGCTACAGTGAAGACACAGGCTTTGGATCAACCCTCCCTTCATCAACTAAAAAACCCGTCAGAGTTGGACCCCCTCTGACATAACTTTCAGGATCCGCGCAAGCTTTATGAATGAAAAACGTGTCCTTTTCTCACATCACTGTCTCTTTGGGTAACTTTGACTGAGTTAATGGACCAGGACAAAACTTTAAAGCATTGGAAAAGAATAAAAACACAGTAAACAAACCAATCTTCCTTTAGAAGGAATTATAAGGGGAAGTCTTACCAGTTACGGTCGAAGTAAAACGATAATTAATCATCTAGCGTTTAAATCAATGTATCTTGCGATCAATTGAAAACGTTATCAGTAAACATTCTCCAGATGTTGTCATCACGACCAATATGTGTAAGGCAATGTATATAAAAGTTTATTATGAGCCTCCATAGAGCACTGGTCTTGTAAACCAGGGGTCGTGAGTTCGATCCTCACTGGGGGCTGTGTGTTGTGTATTTTTGCTTCAGAGTCACTGCTGAATAGAGCACTTGTCTTTAAATCTAGGGGTCGTGCGTTCGATCCTCACTGGGGGCTGTGTTGTGTCTGTTTGCTTCAGAGTCACTGCTGAATAGGGCTGTATTGTGTCTTTTTGCTTTAGCTTTTGGCACTTAATTGTAACGATTCCTTCTTACTTAGTTAGATGCACTGCTGAATTTGTCCAGTCTCTAACATTATGTAGTTACCCTAAGTTATCAGCCACAGCTTTTGACCATAGTTACCATTTGAATTTAAAATGAGCGCAATGTTTTTGAAAAGCGAACTGGCAAAAAAAAACGCTACATACTTCCTGATTTTGTAGCACTTAAGAAAATCTAGAAACACGCTATATCTATAAGTGAAGTTTGTAGTATAGAGCCAAGGTAACTTTTAGCGTTGTTATTATTGCAGTTTATGCCTGATGTTTGACGTAATGATGTCATTTGCTAAAACATGTTTTCATCCATCCAACCTAACAGATACATGCAGCCATTGCGATTGTAAAATATTGTATCGAACTTTAAGAAATGCACCGTATCATTACATTGAATTCTAATTCGTGTGCAAGACAATCAAAACTTACCGAAGCCATTTCTGGATTTTTCTTGTACAGCTCAAAATGGCGAGGGATAAATGGATAATAATGTGTGTGTTAATTGTTTGCAAGATGTGTAAGTAATATCTCCCTTGTACTGTAAAATGGCGACATTTGTTTTGACCTAACGCCAAACTTTACATACCATCTGTATGTCAGAATCAGAATGTAGGCTATGCATTTGTGTCAAAACTCAGGATTTATGATCATCTTTATTTGACATTAATATTGTGTTTTCTGGAATACCGTATATAACGTGTATTTTCAAAGTTTTGATTACCACCCTGAATTTTCTCGGACAGAACGTTTTGAGGAACAACACAAACATGCCATTAAAAGTAAAACTAATCCATATTTACATTTATTACCTCAAATATAAACATTTATATAACAGTACTTTGAATTAAGATGTAGCGTTTCTTGTCAGACAGTATAAATTGATTTTGGCTATAGGCAGAACTAATTATCATTAAAACATGTGAATATGATCAGATACACACCCAGCGAAAGAGTGACCAAGACTAAATACTAGAAAAGATAAACATACATAGGCAAGAACACACCAAGCAAAGCAACTTGCCCCTCTGTCAGTAACATTTGTGGGAAGACGTTATTTGATGACGCTTTTGTATGCTTTCACGATATACATTTAAATATAAAAATAAAAGACTGGATGGGCATGGAGTATCATAAGCAGTTGTTATTTTTCATCTCTCATTATTTTGCCCATTATTATTGTCAGCCCATTAAGAGGACTGAATTTTTTTCTACGCTGACTGAAAATTTACTGGAAACTCAGTTCATTTAGTCATAGACTATCTGTTGTTAAAGCAAAACTTCATTCCTTCTGTGTACATTAAACCACTATTATCCATTAAACAATATTTCCAAACACATACTTATACAAAATGACCAGAGTAAATTGCTATGCAATGTTAAACTATTTCCCAGCATTTCAAGTACGGTCACGTCACTCATGGTAAAGAGTACACGTTTCATTAATTGGAACATTACTATTGATGGCAACGTATCAGATTTATTACCAAATGACACTAGGTGTAGCAACATCCGAAAACGACCCTTTACGCATGCGCGGGTATTGAATGTTCATATCAGCCTGTGCCAAGGCACAGGCTGATTTGGGCATGTAATATCCGCCATTATAGCTGATTTTATTTGATGATTATGTGTTCTGGTAATGGGTGCCATTTTGAGGCTAATTAATAGACAGAATAACACAGCTGTCGTGTCTGTCTATTTTTGAGGGGCTTTTCTTACGGCGTCTTTTCTCCATTACAGATGCATTGGTATAAATAAGAAAAGTGGTGTTGGTAATAGCACTCTGACCAAGAGTCTTTGACCATTCCATTACTTCAGGGATTACAGACAATTCTGTTGGTTTGCCAGACAATAAATAATTACTCCGAATTGGTTTGGGAGCCAGGATGACTATTCCTCGATTGTAATTTATTAACAAGTAAGATGTGTCTACGGTTCTAGGCTAGCGCAATTCGGTCAACGCACATTGTTGTATTAGACAAAATGATGCATTACCTGCCCATCATACTGTATAATGAAAATCCATATTCTTGGGCTGTACGTATGATGCTGTGCATTTTCACTGAAGCGTTCGTAGGATGATTCGCCATATCATCATTTGTCTTTCATAAAAAGGATTCTTGTCTCGGATTCCAGCAAGTTTATAACTCGTAGAAACAAGAACTATTTGTATTGCTATGATTTCTGATTTCTCACACAGAGTTTTTGGTTCTTATCGCACTGTCAATCAACGAAGGATCACAGAGCATTCGCTGCTCGCATATAGGAATAGCAGTTGTTATGAGAAACAGAAAGTTAAAACACATCAAATGATCCCTATCCATTCAGAAGTTATGCCTTTTTGAATTTCGAACTTGCTCAGGCTTGGAACACTAAAAATAGATTATCCCACAATGCATAATTCTGTAATGTCGTATGAGGTTTAAATTGTTTTATACATTTAAATGTTTGCAAATACAGTAGAAGTTGTCAAACTATAGTAATGTTTTTCTGCGAAAATACGTAGATTGTGTCACATTAATGTTATAATAAATTTCGTTTAATTTCATTTCTATGCTTCAAATTCAAACTTAAATGCAGTTTTATCATGTATGTATGATTTTAAATAATGCAAACATTAGTAAATTTAAATGTAATGTCTAATTATTTTGAAACATTAAAACATAAATCCAAAATGTATTGGCTTTATTGAAGACAAAAATAAAATTTCAAGCTAATTTCAAAATTCAATTTTCTGGCCTTTACTCAACTTACAAACTTTTATCTGACCAAGTGAAATCTAAGCAAATAAAAGTGAGTATGATCAGAAAAACTCACAATCACACAACGCAGACCAACCCATGACCAGCGTCATGAGTAAGAGTCACAGAACATATACAGTAACAATACATCCATATGACAATAAAATCAAAGCAACCAGCTCTCTCTTCCTCTTCAAGATGATTGCAAAACTAGAAAGGACACAAAGTAATGCACAACAAAACACAGAACCCCCGTAACCAAATGGAAGCAAAACAAACAACGGATCAACAACAACAAAACCACCGCCTTAGTACAGACAGCAACCTAAGCTTCGAGGGGGTGTGGACATATGAATTTACTGGTACCAAATCTTCACCCTAGATTCTATTGTTAAAACACAAAATTGTACAGCTCGCATGGAGGATTCAATACTAATACAGTGTATCATCACAGAGAAACTTCTTAATCAAATTAACACACTATGATGAAACAAAGAAATGGGCTTATGACTCACAGATAGTCAGAGCTAAAGGAAACCTCAAGTAGAGCTACAGTGGGCCCAGTCAGCGACAAGCATCATGCACCAACCAACGGATTAAAGCTTTACGTCAGGGCCGTCATTGCGTCTGAGGCCTGACCCACCGTCGTGCAATTAAAGAGGAAATCGTTGCTATAAACCGTGAGTGGGTTTACAACCATGCAGCATGCAGACTGTCGCATGATAGCCATGTTGTGTCCAACTTTTTAATAACATTTAATAATATTTATAAATTGATCACTGAAATTAGGCTTTCCAACAATTTTTTACATTTATAAACTAAATCGTCATCAAATAAATCACTTTTATTCTCAAACTGAAGATTTAAATTTAAAATACGTAGCTTTATATTTTAAGTTAAAGCACTTTTTTCAAAGACGCATATGATGTCAAAATCATCATGCATAATATTAAGCGGTTTACGAGCCTTATGTCAGAATTGTACCAAATGGAAACAATCAGATTGGCATAATTATTTCAATAAGTGGATTTCAGCGTTTTGTTTCATGAAATAAATTGTTTAATTTATATTCATTTCTAAAACCTTTTCATATGACCTTAAGAAAAGGGCATTACTTATTCCGTATGCTTACATCAATCATGCATATTCTTAAATCCTTGTCTGAGACATAACCTGGAATATGCTGCCTTATCTAAGCCTTTTCTAGCTGAAAGTGTCACTAGATAGATTTTCTACTTTTTCTGAGGTAGCTCTTATCCGGCTTCTATGTCTGAGTGGTCCATTAAACCCTCTATTTTGGTGCTAAACCTCTTCAGAGGCAATTAAGCAGAGTAAAAAATATTCAGTGGCATTCAGAAAGAGTATCCAAATGCTTAAGTAAGCGACGTTTAATCATACACGCATGCTGGGTACGCCTATTGAAATGTGAACTTTAATTTAGTAATATCCTATCACTTGATTTTCAAAATCGTGGACTGATCGCACAAATATAACCATTAGAATTATTCACTTCCTTGGAGGAACTTGAATGCATTCCCCAAGTGTCGTACTTGCTTGGCTACAGGACAGTAGATATCCCTGACAACGACTCTAGATTTTATTCATTGCTTTAAGGTAACAAAAAACTTCATAGCGGAAATGCATATTTTGGTTAATTTTTGAAAGGTGACAACCCCTGTCTAGCCACTGAGTCAATAAGGTCCTTTTACCAAAGACGCTTCTCAGTTTAAGCAACAAGTGGGTGCGCTCATTGGGGATTTCAATGAAAGCTGACTCTTCAGTTGACGTTATAAAAACACATCAGCTCGCATCAGAATCGTCTGCGATCTTCCTTTTATGAAAAAAATATACAGTATTTTGATGTGTCATTCATTATTTCTGTGTTGCGGGACAGGTATGAACACCTTAAAATCGTGTCTAGGCTCACGGAAGCGCGGTCAATATTGAGGAATAAACGTGCATTTTGTCTTAATACTATGTATGGTTTAACAGCATTGAATCCATTATAATTAATCACTGTGTTTTCCTATTTGATAGCTACAGTACAAGACCACTTTAAAGTGTATTGTGTTTGCTTCTCTTATAGTAGCAACATATATTAAACTGTGGATTGCATGTATGATAGTACCAGACTATGATTGCCCCTATTATTATTTGCTATGTTTATAGTACTAGATTAAAAATGGTGTTTTGCTTTATTTATAGTACTAGATTAAAAATGGTGTTTTGCTTTATTTATAGTACTAGATTAAAAATGGTGTTTTGCTTTATTTATAGTACTAGATTAAAAATGGTGTTTTGCTTTATTTATAGTACTAGATTAAAAATGGTGTTTTGCTTTATTTATAGTACTAGATTAAAAATGGTGTTTTGCTTTATTTATAGTACTAGATTAAAAATGGTGTTTTGCTTTATTCATAGTACTAGATTAAAAATTGTGTTTTGCTTTATTTATAGTTCTAGATTAAAAATTGTGTTTTGCTTTATTTATAGTACTAGATTAAAAATGGTGTTTTGCCTCATTGCTAGTACTAGCTTATAGATTGTGTTTTGCTTGAATGTTCCAGACCATAAACTGTGTATTGATAATTCCAGTTTATACTCATCATTAAAATCGATGTCTTGTCTCTGTGCTTATACTACACTGTAAACTGTGATTTGTCCGTATGATTATAGTTTAGTCTCTATGAAAGTACCAGATTATATACTGTGTATTTCTTAATGATAATACACGGTCTTTTGCCTCTGATAGTATCAGATTATTCACTGTGTATTGCATCTTTGATTTACCAGAGTACCAATTTATACAATATATGTTGCCTCTTTTATTGTACCTGATTGTAGATAAAGACTGCTTCTACATTATAAAAGTAAGTAAGGGTGCATTTGTCATTTTTAAAATGCCAGCTTCTAAACTACGATTTGCATATATGATCATACCAGCCTTTAAATTGCGAATTGCATCTAATGATCATATCAGCTTTTAAACTGCGACTTGCATAGTACCAGATTAGAAATTATGTATCAGTGCCAGATTCTAAACTATCTAAGATTCACTTTTTACAGTACCCGATTATAAACTGCATATTACCTTCATGATAATGCCATGTTATGAACTATGTATTGTGCAATGTTAGTACCAGAATATAAACTGTGTTGATTTTGTGATAGTATCAGTAAAATCTTTGTGCAATTATCATCGATCACTGAAGATACATTTTTCTGTGACAAATGACAATTGCCCAGCCAGAAGACTGTTTTGGGCCACTCTCGCCCCCCCCCCCGAATAAAACGCAATTCAAATGTTTTAAATACATAGAGGGGTTATATTTATCCATCATAATTTTTAGTGTTTTAACAGTATGTGTCTTAGCAATCACATATTGTCACATACAATTATATAGCTTTTTTCTTCACCCAAATCATTCTTGACGCTAATGACCAACGAGGTTTGATGCGTAGTTAAACAACAACCAACCAATAAACCATCAAATGACATAGTTTTATCTGAAGTTTGTAATGAACACGATGATTCTGATTCTCACTCATGAACTTAGATATTCCTCGCTCGCTATTTTTAGTAAACATTTTAAAACGTACTTGTTTTCGAGGTTATGTCTGTAGTAATTTCAATTACAATATTATAGCATTTTTACAACCAAGTTGACTTAACAAAACTATCAGCATCATAATATATGTAATAATCAATGTTGTATCATTGACACAATAATTCGATTGTTAAACATAAGGTTGGTTATCTATTCTGCAATAAGGCGCCTCAAAATCAGAATTTGATATAGCGATTTGGATTTTAGATTTAAATAAATCTTTTTGAGGAAGTCAACTTATGCCATAAATTCAAACAACAAAATAAGATAATAATAAAATACATTAAACTTGGCTTTAGTATAAAGCTTTCCGCAACTCTACATAGCATTGCAAGCATTCTCATCAGTGTCTGCTCAGGGCATTATATGCTCGTCGTTTTACGGCTGTCTTCGATATTAGACCTTTGTGTTCTGGTGGATTTTCCCATACATATTGATACAATAAGAATGTGACTGCCCATTGTACACTTTAAGGGGGGCACAGGTAGAATTTTCTAAATTTTGATGTTTTTCTGTCCCTGAAGTTTGTTTTAATCTTAGCAAACAGTGCAGACCCTAATGAAATGCAGCATGATGCTGCATTTCATATGGGGTTTCACTGTTGGCAAAGGATCCGTTAAGGGGTTTCCAGTATAGAAAGGGTTAACAAGCAACTTTTTGCATCTTAGTCGTGTAGCCTGCTTAAGTGTATGTCATACTTGGACAATGACCAGGTACCTGGACAGAATCAGCATTTCATACGAGCTTATTCAATCTTCTGTTCAGACAAACCTAATAGAAGGGATACTCATGTGGACTGACAGCTTTGCACACAAGGAAAAATGGAACTGTTTCGGGTGGAAGATCATCCGTTTTTGTCGTCTGATTCCACAAACAATTGACTGATTCTGGTGATAGTCTGGGCTACATTGAAAAAACATTCTTTATTATACACTGCAACAATATGCATATTGTCAACACAAATTAACGGTGTATCTGAACAACTGCTGAATTTCCTCTTATATTGGTGTAACCTTTAAACTGCTCAGCTTAAAAGCTATGTTCTGTTCAATTATATTGGCTCAAAGAATAAATTCAGCCAACAGAGGTAGAAATGTTTAATATTATCACATTGAAAATGTGGCCTCAAAATAGTATTATCAGGAAATACCACAATCACAAACTGCAGACAACCCTGTGGCACCGCGAGGAAGAATCACACAACAATTACGAGACACCAGAAAAACAAACAAAGCAAAGCAACTTGCTCTTTCTTTGCAAAACTAGAATGGACACAAAGTAACGCACAAGACATTATAGAACAATTCAGAATCACACAATGGGAGCAACAATCAACAACGAATCAACAACAATAGAACCACCGCTATAGAACGGACAGAAGCCTCAGCCACTGGGGGCTTTTATGCATTTGACTGGTACCTGGTACCTTGACTGGAGCTAAAGAAAAGATAGTCAAAGTGCTTTAATAGAAAAGTAAGTGTAAGTCAACACCAAAAGGGAACGCAGATCAGCTGTCACTTCCTTTAGACTGTACTCACCTTTTTCAGTGTAAGACAATGCCCAGACATATGTTGAACTAAATGATCAGTTGAGGAGACTGTTGACTGACCTTAGGCATACCTAATGGTTGTTCGCCTATAAGCTGTAAGTTATGTAACATCAGTGTCACGTTATTAAATTAGATCCTCGTTTTACATCCGAGGTCTGATTCCACGAAATTTCACCGAATTGGCCGATGCAGCTCCGATTGCTCCATTGATGTAAACTCACCTTTTTCAGTGTAAGACAATGCCCAGACATATGTTGAACTAAATGATCAGTTGAGGAGACCGTTGACTGACCTTAGGCATACCTGATGGCTGGTCGCCTATAAGTTGTGACAGATGTCGTGTGCAGTAAAACGATGCAACTTGAGCATGTCTAGTTTGTGACCCGATGCTGCATTTATGCAAAGGGCTACGAACTATACGTCTAGAAGGCGACTGGGATATTTTAAATCATTATGACATCTTTGACGTTTGAGCCAAACCTGATTTGTGCTTTAAAACGTGAATAAATGACCCCCAACCGTCCCCGCCAGTATACAAAGACAATAAAGGTCTTATGTTCAAAAATCACCATGCGAATAAGTTATTTTATGCAGAATATAAGTCCTTTTTACTACATACATTATAAACTATGTGTTTGTGATCGAGTTATTTGTGTCTTTTCATTTTTGCCAGTCATCTCGCTAAGAGAGAGAGAGAGAGAGAGAGAGAGAGAGAGAGGAGAGAGAGAGAGAGCTGGTTGCTTTTCCCTTTAAGGGTTGCAACTGACTTCCATAGAACTATATTTTTTTATTTTTTTTATTCAATATCAATTTCTGATAACAGGATTCACTGAAACGGTTGACCCTGTAAATAACCTGAAAAGCTGCTATCATCTGAATAGTATTTTAACCATTTTCTCATATTTTTACAAAGTTTAAATTGCAAACTAGGGGTCACGTTTTAAGTGTGCCTGATGGAGCTTATTCTCGACCTCTGAGACATGCATGTATGCACTGATGATGCGTTTAAAACATCTTGATTATATTGATTATCATTCCTTTTGAAATGGAGTTGTAGTTTTGATGGGAGTGTATTGTTATTTCTATTCTGATGGATGCAGTGTATCGAAATCTATGCATTTGACCATAACACAGGATAACAACGATGTATAAAATTGACACGATTTGATTTGCATGAAGACATGAAAAGTGGCATTATATTGTTCTTGTAAGCGGAAATTGCATTTTATGACAATTCTATGGCACTTATTTATCAGGTACGTGCAGAATTGTTGTATTTCTGTCGAAACAACTGTGCTTTGCTTGATAGCCCCATAACTTAGGGATTAACAATAAAATTCACGTGATGCCGCGAACATAATTCATAGACTGACTATGATGCATAGATGAAGAGAATTCAGACTAATACTCAACTAGCAAATAGCACATAAATAATATGTGTATATTATATAGAGGATCTTAAACGAGTGTTCATTTCAAGACACATGCGGCTAATTCCCATTCGCACCATTCCCGCGTCAAGAATCAGGTAAAGTTGTCTGGGTCCTGTCTTTCGACCATCTAAATTGCTTCATATACTAGTAAAATGGCACCATCAAAACGACCGAAATGGTCATTCCTGAACTTTGTATAGTGAAGTTTGCATGAAACCTATAGAGTGGGGTTAAATTTGGCCCTCCTGATTAAAATTAGTTAATTGACCCAAATTTTTTTTTCTGAAAGGTATTATAATAGTCCATGAAATAAAAATAAATTCTTAATGTTTTCGATATCAGATTTTTTAATATATGGTTTATTCTAAAAAAAATCCAATTTTCGACGAATTGCTGAAATATATCATGCAGCATCTTGTTACAGCTTAGGATAACAAATAAACTTGCACATTTTCTAAAGGTTTGAGGTCCTGGGCCCGGAATTACAATGCCCCCTTAAAGTAAAGGAATACTTAAATTAAGTATTGATTTTTCAGGATGCGAAAAATAACGTTTCAAACTGATTAAAATAAAAACAGTTTCATTTTTTTTTCATTCTGAAGATCACAATGATAGCTTTGACCACAAGTACCGCATCGATCCAGGCAATTTAATTAGCATTTAATATAGCATAATGAAATATCAATAGTTAACTTAAGTCTTCCTTAACTTTAAGGAGGTATTGTAAATCTGGGTCCTGGGCAATGATTTAAATTAAATGAAAGACGCTGACTGAAGATTACAACAGTTTAAGCTCGATATTTAGGACTAGTTATTCTTTCATCTGTATAGAAAAATGGATCAAATGCTGTAAACTTCAAATGAGATTAACAAAAAATAAGCACGGTGACATATCCTTTTTATTTCATAATTGGATAGCCCATGCATTAAGCAAACTGTATGCAAAGTATTGCACAGATTTCAACATGGGAAGTATTTAGTAGCATATGTCCTTAATATGAAACGAACTTTAGCGATATAACGTCCTGCTTTTGCAAAATACGACCAAAGTCTGTTGTATTGTGGGTAGAATAACACTTGTAGTACGCCATCAGTGTATAAGCATAAAGAACATTAAATGTCTTGACAAGTGAAATTTAGATAAAATTCCGGCTATATACCTTTGGCTAATATTGTAAGGACTAGACGAAGCAATTGGCTTTATTGTGCATCGCTTTACATCAACGGCCCTTGAGACAAACCGATAATTGAGAGACACATACTCAACGTGATTCTTTTATTCCATTTTGCTACAAGAGCTGTCTAGACTTGCAGTTTTTCTTTGTCCACAAAAGATCCCCTGAACCAACGATAGTTGGGCTTCGCTACTCGAAAAGATACCTTAACGGATTTTTGTGAAACTAAAGCTACAGCTCAGTCGAAGTGAGCAAGCAGTTCGATCAAGGTAACTACAGTAAAATCTGTCCTAAGCGGCCACTCAAAAAGAGACAAAACAAAGGTTTTAACGACAAATAGTAGCTTAATGAAGGTCGAAAGTATTGCAAAATGCTCTCTTACTTTCGACCTGCATTAAGCGATAATCGGTCTTGAAAACCATTTTTTTTATTTTTTGAGTGGCCGCTTAAGGCAGGTTTTACTGTTTGTAACTTTCTTATTTGAGCAACATCATCAGTAACCTTGAGACCAAATCACATCGAATCCAGCATACACATGTACAGCTAAAAAGTTGATCAAGAATCTTGGAATATACTACTAGTATATGCACAGCTGTTTGGTTATAAAGAAAAGCGAACATCACAAATTTTGATCAGACTGCGCAAATGCGCAGTCTGATCGAAATTGTGATATTCGCATATATGGCTTCACATGGTTTATCATAAAGCATCGCAGTGACTTTGATGATGTATTAATACAAACGTAATGGTCAAGTTAAAGGTACGTTTTCGGCTAGTTTTGTTCACTTGGCTAATCAAACTTGCCATTTCGGTAATACAAGCTGTTTGCAAGTGCATAGAGCTGCATGGGAATTGAAGACGGATTTCTGCCAAATTATGCAAACAATGTGTTTTACTTGGTAATATAATATACGTATTGGAGAAATGTAATTGCACGATGTGCAGTTTGGCTTCAAAAGGCCGTGCTTTGGGATATACGTGCATTGAGGGGCTATTTTGGCTCCCTCTAGAGCCCAAAACTGAAAAAAAAATTCAACAATTTCTTCTGATTGGTTTATTAGAAGAATAACTGAAGTGTAAAATTTCAGCATTTATTTAAATTTTACCGTTGCTATGGTCACAAAAATGGCCGACAAAATAGGCTTAAAACAGAGAAATTGCCATTTTGGACCAAATTTAAGGCTTTGGAGACCGATTTTTTAAGAACTATATATCAGCACAGCTAAATACCGAAGAATCCCTTTAATATGTTGTGGGTCGTAGTAATTCTTATCTTCTGTTAAAATACCTTTTTGCTATTTGCTTGTTCTCTATGTTAATTTCTCTGTCAAAAATAGTAAGTGAGTATGATCAGGAAATACCACAATCACAAACTGCAGACAACCCCGTGGCACCGCGAGGAAGAGCCGCTCAACCATCACAAGACACCAGGGAGACAAATTAAGCAAAGCAAACAGCTCTCTCTTCCCCATCAAGATGATTGCAATGCTAGAATGGACATAAAGTAACGTACAACAAAACATAGAACAATTACAGACTCCCACAATGGGAGTAACAATAAACAAAAAGTCAACAACAACAGAACCACCGCCTTAGAACGGACAGCAGCCTAAGCCACCGGGGGGCTTAAATGCATTTTACTGGTACCAAATCTTCGCCCTAGATTTTGCTGTTGTTGAAGTACAAGAAACCCCTAAATTATGCTCCAAAACGGTAATTTTTTCTATTTTGAGCCTATTTTGGCTCCATTTTTGTTACCATAGCAACGGTAAAAGTCAAAATAATTTGAGACTTTTACACTTTGGTTAATGTTCTAATAAACTTAAAGGGACAAATTGGTAAAAAAAACAAACTATTTTTATAATTTAGCCTCATAGGGGGGGGGGGGGGGGGGGGGTAAAAGGCCCTTTAATGCACGTGGCTCTTTACCTCATTGGCTTGCAAGTGAAGGTCCCTGATTCAACCCTCACTGGACCCCTATATTCCATTTTTCTTTTGTTTAAATTATTATCTCAACACTTATAAAAAGTAAGTGAGTATGATCAGGAAAATCTTCAATCACAGACCACAGACCAACTCACGGCATTTCGAGGAAGAGACACAGAACAATAACGGCTAACAACCTAACTCGTCACACAATTGATTTTACACCAAAAATATCACTGCAACATGTCCCTTTAAAAGTGCCTTTTAGTGCGTGCATATACTCTTGTATATTAGGGGTTATATCAAGATTATATAATACATTAGCTTATTTTTCAGTCTATACAAAAAATATCCTAACAGGTACTTGACGTCAAACGACGTCATATCAACGTCGATGCGATGTCATGACGTCGCCTCGACGTTGATACGACGTTGTTTTAAGGTTGTGTGCCTGCTGGGATATGCTAAGATGTATAGTTCATTTGAAGCGTCTCGGGCCAATGAGAACCATAACAAATGTATTCTAAGAAAAATACACAGAAAAATAATTACAAAAGTACGTGTTTTATTGTTGCCCAATTTATACGGACACGTTTCCGTAGTGTAACTTGTCTCAGACCAGGCCTCCAGTTAAGAATGCGTAATCAAATACGTTTTTGTTATTTCTCAACCAAAACATATGTTATGGGTACTCAAAGGAATCGTATCAATGAGACGCTTCTTTAGAGTACCCAAAACATATTTTTTAAGCTAATGAATAAGAAAATATTCATATTTTACGCATAAAATGTTCACTTATATGGACTTATTTATTGTCAGGCGCGTGTCATCTCGTGTGTATTACAATTCCTTTTACAATGAAAAGACAATAATTGTTATGTAATCTGGAAATGGAGTCTTTAGAAATATACAAAACCTACAATATTAGAAAACAGTAAACTGGGTTCAGCTGAATCTGTTCTTTTCATGAAAGATAATAGAAATGAAACACTCCTCGCTCTCCCGAGAGGACACTGCGTAGGAAAACCAATCCAGAAATAATTAAATGTTGAAGACGAATATTGTTTAATGTAGATATTATTTGATAACATTCTTTTTGAATGCACTAGTCAATATACGACCATGACCTCATCGATGAGTAGGTCTTTGCTCACTGTGATTTTCGTTTTGCTGTATTTGCTACAATGTTGTGTGAAATTGATTTGTAATTAGGCGATTTCTTTGTTTGATCACATTTGTTTTCTATTTTATTTTTGTTCCATGCTTGTCTGTAATTTATACATTTTAAAATTAAGGAGGGGAGCATTTTTAACAACAAAAGAAGCAATGCTGAGTATTCACTCTGCAAAAGGACATATCCGTATCCTTTTCAGAAACCAAAGAACATAAGTATTTTGATTTTCACCCATTTTTAGTCTTAACTTGTGACACAAATGAGACGCTGCAGTTTGGGGTATTAGTTCCTTTCTTTAATTTTTTCTTTCTTTTTCTTTGATTTGATTCTTTACGTCCACTCAACAATCTTTCAGTTATGCGGGACGGGTCTTCCTGGGTTGAACCAGTACTAAGCTAGGATAAATGTGTCTTGCTCAATGACCACAACGCAGTGACGACGGTGAGGCTCGAACCCCTTTCTTTAATAACCATTCGGCTGCAAAGCACGACTATAGTCATTTCATGGGGATAGGCACCTTGTACAGCTTGCACATCTAACCAAACAACCATTTCAAAATCACAGAGCATTGTGTGGAAACCACGTCCATCACTCGAAAATAGCTACTGGTGATTACCTGGGGAGTTCAGATATGTAACCATTTTTGCGTTGATTTTATATGTATCCCTGAAACGGTTCCCAGTGTATCACGTGATTGCCATTTTGGGAAATAACGTGATTACTCAGAAACTGTGGGCAAAAGAAACTGACGTTTATTTGACAAGTCCAAGAGGCTAAACATATAAAGTCCAAGAGGAAACATACATAGCAGACATAATGGCATGTTGAAAACAGCTAAGATCCAAAATGAGCGCTCTCATCAGAAATCGCTGCTTGCATAGGTTTTAATTAATCCAGATGTTACAATTTCATTGTCAAAAGTTATCCAAAAGTTACAAGCAAGAAAGATAAATTATATCAAAATGAGCCAGCACACGAAATTTTGGTAGTTATTGCACATGCGCAAATGTCTCTAATAAATGCCTATGCTGACTTATCCGGTGATGCTAGATGCCAATTTTTTGTCTGAGCCTTCAGCTGCCTCCATGCTTTGTGTATGCGATTAGCGAAGACTCTGGCGAGTCTGCGCATATGCGCAGACTCGCCTTAGTCTTCGCTACTCGCCGATGCGATAAGCACCGAAATCTCGTATTTTGGCCCAAATTTTTATGTAGTACATCGCTGGTTACATGTATCTAGGCCACTCCAAGGCTAATTTTCATCGTAAAAACGTTATAAGTTCACAAACATTCGATCGGCATTAATGTAATTGCCTGGAAAGACTAGAGTTTACGCGTGACAAATAGCTTCTCGAAATTGGTCTTACTTTTGTAGGAGATATTGCTCAAACATGTAAAAATTATTCCGTGTTTAATCATTCTCTCGCAACATACTGTTTGAGAACATAAAACTCATTGGAGTCGGTCTTGAGATAAAGGTACTACGTTAGAGTTTCTTTAAACGTGACACGCAGCTTTCTGTCTATCATTTGAGCCTTAACCATCATCAATTGTCAAACATTCTGTATGCGAACAGCGAAGGCTCTAGCGAAATTGCGCACATGCTCAATTTCGCCTGACCCTTCGCTTTTTGTCTTTCTGACAAGAACCATCTTCACATGCGCTTGCTATTTTAGCCTATGAACTTAGATTTTAATAAATGATATTAATGACCTTATTGGCATATTGCCTTGGAGACTCTAAACGAAGTTAATACGCGAATATTTTATTTTTCATTTACTCGGGATCCCGATCTTGTGTTGTATTTTGACATAGCAACGGGAAGCCACGGCGAAATATTACCAGAGAACCTTAGGCCCTGAAGCGCTAACCTGGCATTGAGTCACAAGAATGTAGATGACCTTAACATAAGCTTTTACAAATTTAAGATCAATCTAGGACCATCACTTGAACATACTTTGTAAGACCCATATCCCTAATGAGACGTACCAAGACACGGGTAATTGGCTCATTAGTTTCAGAGACAAAAAAATATTTTACCTAACATGGCATGGACGGCATTTTGGTCATATGACATGGACAATATAGCTATATTGAGGTTGTCTAATCCAAAGCATGTTCCATATGAAATTAGACTTCTATTGTCTTCTGATATCTGAAAATAACGTTTGTGCTACTTGGCTGAAAGACCAAAGGTCAATCATGACATTTTTGCTGAAATTCAACTGCTTATGATGATTGAATTAGGTCTTGTGTCCAATATATGTAACATTCTTGATGGGACTCCAATATGCGTGACCTTGGCAGCAAGATCAAAGGTCAAACTTAAGTGACAATCATGACTTTGGCTTCAACAGTTTTCAAAAAATCAACTTTTCAAACTTTTCCCCATTTTAAATGCATTTTAGAAGCAAATACCTTGATCAAAGTAGATCAAGTTCAACCCAGGGTCATCGTTTTATAAACTTTGTAGAACTTGAGTCCAATATTTCAAGCTCATAGGGCTTCTGGTTCTGGAGAGGAAGATTTTAAAAGTGTTTACCCTTTATGTGCGTGGCGGCCATCTTGGTCATGTGACTTAGACCATTTATATTAACTTTTGTTCCACGTTCCTACGGAGGCTCCACATGAAATATGACATTGATTGTCCAAGCTGTCTCAGGGGAGGAGGTGTTTGAAATTGTTGACGACGACAACAACAACGCCGACGACGACAGACGCCGGAGCATGGGTATACTATAAGCTTACATTGTGAGCCGGACGGCTCAGGTGAGTTAAAAAATGGTGTGCACAATATCCATACATTAAATTTGTACATTTTATGAATTAATCAACATATTTTGTTAAGACCTCGCAGTGATGCAAATGAGGGGCCTTAAATCTCATACGGTGAAACCATTGGGGTTCTTATATCTATGTGCTGTTTAAAGACATTGTCAAATCGAGTCTCACCAATTTACACCCATTTAAAATCGTAAAACTGTGGAATCTGACAAAATTTTATAATAAAAAAGAAGAAGAAAAATATGACTAGGAACTGTTACAATTACAGCTCGCCGCCTTATCTAAATATTATGTCTCCGAAACGTTACCAGTTACTTTGTGAGATCGAGCTAATGCGAGTCGGCTAAAATTCATGTTTCTTTTCTTTGTTTGGTGTCATGGGTTGTCTGTAATCTGTGATTGTGGCATTTCCCGGTTAGACTAACGTGTTTTTCAGTGAATGACTCACCTTTTCGAAAAATCATTTTTTTTTTAAATTGCAATAATGCATTGCAGCAGTCAGTTTTCATTCAGTGGGTCGTCATGTAGAAAATTCTATTTTTTTTAATGCAATAACGTCATAAAATGTATTCTCAGCAGAAAATAAGCGGGCTAATTCAATCACTGGTGTTGAAGTTTTCGCAAAAGCCAACGTGAAATTAAAACTGTAAATTAGCAGTTCTGTCAAATATTTAGCTCTCTGACTCATTAAAATTCCTGTAATTCTGTCGCTGTTCTATGATTGTTTGTTCCAATAAGAGCTGGCATTTCCTCAAGCCGCCGAAGTACTCTTCACACGAGAGTCTCATCCTAGTGGCGATGTACATGTCAGGCCTTTATTTAAGAGTGCGTACAAACAAATTTGTTTCTTATTTCTCTACCAAACATATGTTGTGGGTACTTATGTGTTGTGGGTACTAAAACCGTCTCAATGAGACGGTTCTTTTGAGCATCCAAAACATATGTTAAAACTGATGTGCAATAAAATATTTATTATTTCACGCTCAAATCTAAACCTGTGCATGTACGCGTACATACAACTAAAACTGTACCATGAAAACGTGTAAATACACAACACGAGAACACATCTCTCTCTCTCTCTATCTCTCTCTCTCTCTCTCTCTCTCTCTCCGTTTAACGTCCCACCAACAGCTAAGGTCATACCCAACAAACACATAGCGTCAAAACAACGTCGTATCAATGTCAATGTGACGTTCATATGAGTTTGTTTTAACGTTTTATGTCTGCTAGGTATGGAGACGGGGAACGGCTTAAAGTCTCATCAGATAGACTGGCGAGGCCGGGAATCGAACCTGCGAGTCCTGGTTTTCAAGGCGAGTGGTTTATCTACTGCAGCAGGGTGACTCCTTTGAAGTGTGTATACAGTTAGCATCCTGGCCACGCCCTAGGACCTGGTGCTTCCCTACTGAGAATGTTTGCGATATGCTGTGATCAGTGCATGACATGTTCTTAATACAGTAAAACCTGTCTTAAGCGGTCACTCAAAAATAGACAAAAGACAGATCTTAATGACAGATGGTAGTTTAATATAGCTCGAAAGTATTGCAGAATGCTCCCATTGGAGCATACTGCAATACTTTTGACCTGCATTAAGCGATAATTGATCTTGAAAACGAATTTTGGTCTTTTTGAGAGTGACCGTTTTAGACAGGTTTTGCTGTAATCTCCAAGCAGTTGACGGTTTCGAATCCCATCGTTGGCGCGGTGCCTTTTCTTGATCAAGACACTTTATCTTCAAAGCTTAGAGCTGGAAAACACTCCAAAATTACAAAAAAAGTTGACCGGTACGCAAAGCAGGCCTCCTGATAAGAGTGCTTAACGGAAAATTATGTTCTTATTTCTCAACCGAAACATTTGTTTGGGGTCCTCAAAAGAAATGTTTCAATGAGACGGTTCTTTTGAGTACCCAAAACATATGCTTAAACTGATAGGTAAGAAAACAAATTGAAATTTTACACACAAAAATTTACATAACTGGACCTATGGCAAAGCATCAACTCATATAAACAAGCCAATCAATAAGATACACCCAGACCTTACTGCACGCAGGTGTGATGCACAAACAACACACAGTTGTGGAACTAAATTCTATAACGAATGGGTTGGCACATACGCTCGAAAAATGCACAATTTCGTTTAATCAATGGATTTAGGACCGACAAAAATACCACTGTCTCATGGTTAGACTCGCTTGCTTTTTTGCTTTTATCAGGGTATATCATTAAAACTGTCTTTGTACAGCTTCATCGTCTGCCAGTACTATTAAATGGAACTGGAACTCCAAACGAGCATTTTAACTACCTAAACCAAGATCAGTAGGGCTTCGTTTAATGAGGAGAAATTCAAGTGAAGTGAAATCCAGACATTCCATCTGATGCTTTGCCCTTTAAAGTAGATAAAATGTATATAAGGCATGACGTGATATTTGGTTATTTATCATATATGCGCAAATGCCTCTATTTAACTCATAGGTACTGGTGGATTCTTCCTTCTGGTTTTATACAATAAATTGGAATGTTCAATTGTAGTATAAATCAAGGGGGCACAGGTATACTTCCCAAATAAAATTGTATTTCCTTCTCTGAAGATCGTTTGTGTCTTAGCAGATGAAATACGCATTTAGGAGTTAACAATAAACATATCATTGGCAGATCAAAGACACGTCCTAATGAGAGGATTATAGGCACTCTGTATCATAGTTTGGGTAATGAAAATTGTAACTGTAATTAATTGAAATTTAATTACATTTTCTAAAGCAATTGTATCTTATTGTAATTCAGACATTTCTTTAATTACAATAATTGAATCTAATTAATTACAATGTCGAAAATGGGAGAAATAAACAATTACTTTTTGATTACTTTTAATTACGTTTCAGATCAGTTATGAACTTCAGTTACATAAGATTATCAAAGATACTTTTAAAAACTAAATTAGTAATGCGAATGAATTGTTCTTGGTCTTTGTAAATGCATACCATTTGCTGTTTGTAACATGAAACAAATGAGAATTTGAACTAGTCATGCTAGTATAGACATAAAATAGCACATATCAAATTTACCACAGACACAGACTAAATGTTACCTCGCATCATTTTGAATAGCTAAGATATCAAAACAATATACACAATCAAAACAATACAAAAACGCAGGAGGTATGAAAATCCCAACAATAATATTTGGCTCAGACAGTAGTGTTGGTTAGTGAGTTGACTTCTTGGGGGCATTTTGTTAAATTTTCACACCTAGGCTCAACACACTCATAAATGATTCAAATTAGGTTAAGGTGCATGACCCAATCTATCAACTACATTATTTTAAACCTTATTAAACTGCTCATTTGCCATTCTCAATAATAATAATAATAATAATAATAATAATAATAATAATAATAATAATAATAATAATAATAATAATAAAAACGGGATTCAGAAAATTAAATTGGATTTCAGTGACATTGTTGATGTAATTACAAAGAAAAGAAAAATGAAATATATTAGATGTCCCAGTGGGAACCGTACTAGTGACCTCTTGTTTGCAAAGCCAGCATTTCAACACATGAGTATTATTTCAGTTTTTCACTTACTGAAATTCCTTTTTGTATTATAGACATACTTTGAATCTTCCGTAGGGTCACACAGTTTTTTCAAACACTTTTTAAAAACAGTTATTCTGTTGCATTTAAGCTAGTTTTATAAAAGATTTTCCATGGTTTATCTTACACAGTTGTAAGATATTCTCAGGTCAATGTGTATTACTAAACTTTGTTCTGCGGTGAGCAACTATTTTGAGAACTCTGGCGATTCACAAATGTCCGAAGCAAAAAATCTGTATTTTCTCTTGTGTGATCATAGTAAGTAAGGGTGCAAATTTCAGGAATCGATACAATCAAGTACCATACCTGACCAAGGATACCAATGGAAAAGTGACAAACTCACAGTTATACACCACAAACGAGAGCCAAGAGGTCAGCCCTTTCCAAACAGGTGACCACAAGGCACAAAATAAACAAACGCGCACAAAGGCATAACAAACCCAAGACAGAAAAAACATAAAAGATCCACAAATTCAGCAAATACAAAAAACAGATTTTGTATATTTCATTTCTTTTAAGTTGCATCATTTGACAATAATACACGATTAAGAAGTCCTCAAAATGATCAAATCAACCTAATGGACATATTAAATTTAGAATGCCAAGGTAACTCAGATTTTTTAAGGATTTTTTAAACTCATGTCAAATATCTCCAAGATAAAAAATCTGTCTCTTAAGTGGCAGTGAAATGTAACTGTTGTGTAATTAATTACATTGGGCAAAGTATTTGGATGTTATTAATTACTTTGCTAAAAGTCATGTATTTTTTTTTTCAAATTCATTGAACAAATTCCCAATGTAATTGTGAATAATTAATTACTTTTCAAAGTAATTGACCCCAAGTCTGCACTGTATGTGGTCATGAAGAGGCTTTCGAAAGGTTTTACCCTTTTGAGAGGATTACCTATACATGTATACTATATATACCCGACAAAAAAAGAAACGCACCACTACGATTTTCCCATTAAGATATCCTTTTAATACGAAAATTTTAATTGTCATTACATATTCATTTCTGATCAACATTTACAAAAACTTAAATGTGACGTAGATGAGTAATTGTACTTTCCCCGTGTAGGCACAAAACACATTAAGGCGAAAGATAAAGTACCGTTCCAAGGCGGTACTTCTTTTGTGGATCTTTTATGTTTTTGTTCTGTCTTATGTTCGCTATGTCTTTGTGTGCGTCTGTTTATATGTGCTTTGTGGTCACCTGGTGGGAAAGGGCTGACCTCTTGGCTCTCGTTTGTGGTGTCTAACTGTGGGTTTGTAACTTTCCCATTGGTATCCTTTGTCGGGTGTGGTACTTGATTGTATCGACTCCTGATCTTTGCTCCCTTACTTACTTGGAAGCGTTAATTCAACGCTACTGTCTACATGAAATTCCGACTTTGTTTACATTAGCAAAGTATGAAAACGTTATCTTGTCATTATGTGAGACAACCGATATGTTTATTGATCCTTTCTTTTATTCCAAAATCCATTTTCAACAGTTAGGATCATTTAAATTGATTAAAACAATGTTGAAATCTTTAAATGTTTGTAAGGTTTATCTCCAGTGTGGAATTGTTATCCAAAGGGTAGTCACAAATCATGGGCTACCTAGTGTTCAAATATCGCGAATGCTGAATTTAAAGATAGAATTCGCAAAGAATAAGTACCTGGGTATAATTTGGTCTACTGAGATGAATCCAATTGCTTGAACTTATCCAGCAAGAGAGCATTATAAAACGCTTATTTCCTGTTATTTTACAAATTGACCCCCTCTTGGTTCATGACCAGTTTTCTTTAACACAATTTCGACTCCTGATTGCAAAAGACGTGTGACGCAGCAGTATCTGACATACCTTTGCACTGATATAAACTAAATTGGCCTATAACTTGTGATGTTCCTGAGAGTTGAACAGTTCTAAGTCGTGCGTTTCTTTTTTTGTCGGGTATATGTATGCCAGATAACTAAATTCCCAGTATAAGGCCCCAGTCAGCCAGATGAGCCATCCTGGTGTACATGATTTGGTTTAAACTTTATTTCTTTGTATAATTACATATGTGTAACAACAATATTACAAGCACTTACGTAAATAGTTACTAGTTTATACAATAAGGGATTCAGAAGAAAGTATATACATGTAGACTTTTTTTGTGAACTGAATCCCCTTTAAAGGATATGCGCTAAATGGTAACTGTGATATGTAACTGCAAAGACAAACACATTCTATTCCATTAAACTTAAGAACAAGTTTAGCCAATAAAATCAATGGATACAGATAAATATGACGCTTGTCCTAAACATACACAAGATGAGTGTCGAATTAGAACAAGTGACATTAACTGTACGCATTATGGACAACCAGGGACACTCTATAATATACTGAACCACACTTCTAACGCAAAATCAAACTGAACCCTAAATATTACAAATATTGTTTCATCCATTTTAACGCAATTTTATCAAAAATCAAAACACTTATTTCTGAAAATGAAAGTAGAACTTCATAAGTCAATCATTATCATTCCCTTTTAATCATACCCTGATTGGGCGAATGTTCGCCATAACCCATGAACGGTTCAATGATTTACGCAAGAGCTCGTATATTGATAAAAGTTACAACATTTTGCGTTGGAAGTGTGGGTCAGTATAAATGTCCTTAGGACAACAATAAACAACAGAAAAACAGCAACAAAATAAATAGAGGATCTTACATGAGTGCTCATGTTTTATTGAATTTATTAAACGAGTTGAGAAAAAGAGATAAAATGCGAGGCTTGCCGAGCATTTTATATCTTTTTCGCAACGAGTTTAATAAATTCAATAATACAAGGGCACGAATGTTAGATTCTATTTATCATATGACATTAAGATTACTTTGAAATCTCATATTTGCCGTAAAACCGTTATAATTTTGTCATTATGTACGCAACGTTGTTATGGACGTCATAACGTTTCCCGAAAATCGATAAACCACTAGTGGTTTACAGGTTTTATTACATGGCGTTATTTCACTCCCAGACGCGACGTCATATGATAACGCATTATACATGTACCAATCAGTTGAAGAATACATATACTTAATGCGTCTTAGATAAAGACTAAAGGACAAACGACAGAAAAAGAATGATGTTAGAATGTAGATCGATCAAGCTTGGTCAAAACGCTTAGATTTAGTAATACAATTGTGCACAGCCTTTAAGTTGAATATATTGATATTTTGTTCTTGAGAAAGATCCTCATTTCCATGTAACAAAATGCATAGATTAGGGTTACAAAAGGCATATATGCAGGTAAGCATGTCTCTTCGAATGAGATTGTATTGGTTACACTTATAAAGGAAGTGGAAATGATCTTCAATTTCACCACAGTTACATAAGGGATTATTTTTATTTATGTTTTAGTAGGGATTGTGGCGTAAAGTTCCGCAACCTGTTCTCAGTATTGTATGATAGGTTTGTTCCTGACGACTACCTTGAAAGTATAGTTTTTTGGGTGGGCTGATATCAGAATTTAATTGATTGGTAGAAGATTCCATGGAATTCGAATCTCTTGTTACTTCAAGAAGGGCATTCTATTCTCTGATAAAATACTCAAGGACTTGTAGAAAAGCTGTGAATGTGCATGTACAGTTTGCGAGTGCTGAACATTTCTAAGATTGTACCTTAAGATGTCTCCTACGTTTTGTAGCAGTTGGCTGCAGGCTGTCCCATAAAAGCCATCCATTATCACACATATTGGTCATTATATTGCCTTAACTCGAGACTAAAGGCATATAGCTATATAGTTTTATAAGAATAACATATTATATTATCATTATATGGTGTAAGCCCTCTTTGAACCTCACTTCCTGTAAAAAGAAGTGAAGACTGAGGGTCCAAATGAGGTATAATCTTTAATGTAAAAAATGCGATATAACAGTCAATCCAAATTTTCAGTGTTTTAGCCTTGCAATCGCTTTTGGAACATGCGTGTTTTTGTCTGTGTTGATTATCACCTCACAAATGTATCATCTTAGTGAGATGATGGAGACGACAGTTTCCATTTATATTCATATGGCATTTGCGTGTGTAGGAATATTCTAATAATATGGATAGAACTTTTGATGGGTCTTGTTAAATCCTATAACAAGTGCCTCCCTTTTCATCAGTTTTAATGAGAAAATATTGTGTGGCATTATCAGTAGAGTAACTCGTTTAAGAAGAATCATTACTTTGTTCATATTTTGTGCAAGAGTTTGAAGCTAGCAATATTTCTTATAGTCTCAGCATTCTCTAGTAGGAATTGTTCAGTATGTACAATGAGTTTTGAATATGATGTCAATTTGTGTTTGATAATGTCAGATAGTCTGATTGTATGTTATAATAATATAACCTGTCCCCGAGATTACAAAGCTTTTTTCATGATCAACTCAACTGAGCATGAAATTAATTATACTAATAAATGGTGTTTAAGCAGACATGTTGATGGTTATTTATTAACAGTGGAAGTAAGTCTGAATAGCTCTTCTTCATATGGTATTAAGAACACCCGAAATATTTTAAACAAATATTTTGATATTTGTTTGTTTGTTTATTTGATTCTTTACATCTCATCAACAATTTTTCAGTTATGTAGGGACGGGTCTTCCAGTACAGTTGAACCAGTACTAAGTTCGGATTAATGTGTCTTACTCAAGGACACAGCGCAGTGACACCGTTGAGGTTCGAACCCGCGGCCTCTCAGTCTCGAGTCAAGCACTCTACCACTGAGCCACTGCGCTCCTATTTGATATTAATAGCAGAACCACAAGTGACTTATCGTATTTAATCCATGTTAAATTGTTAATATTCTTTGCATAGTACATGGTCTAATTACAACAGTTTCCTACAACATGGCAAAGATTGTGTCTATAATACGGTCCCAGAAAGAAATCATCAGATGTGTTTTTACAACATTTCTTTCATGATCAATGACAATAAAATTTAGTTTTTCAAAACCAATTAGAAAAGGCTTAATTTTTATTACTTCCAATGATACCAGAGGGACAAAAATCAATGCAGTAATAAATTGGCAAGTAATGACATCATAATGAAGAACACGTAAGTTTATAGGTGTGTGCTATTAATCCGCTAGTTTATTTCAAATATATATATATCATTTGATGGTGACAATGTCGCCAATTTGTTCGCTTTGTAAATGTGCATGCACAGCTATTTAATAGGGCTAGATTATAAAAAAAACCTATCATGAATGCATGTGAGTGTTGCCTCGTGATGCCAAAGTATGATCCTCGGGACGCATTTTTCTATCCCATCCCTGGTGTCATATTCTCACAAATAATGAACTATATTGCTCCATCATCATTGAATTTCACATTTTGATATCAAAATAAGATCTCAGATGTTCAGGAATACGCCGAGATGCGATATTACATGGTGACGTGCCTTTGACATAACAATGACGTCACTTGGTGACCATGTGTATGAGTTGAATACAACCCTTATGTACAAATCTCGCGTAAAAGTCTTGGTAAAATAGGAATTTCTAACACAGCCTAAATTCTCAGATATTCTTATACATTGTGCTAGGAATTTCCTTCGTAGTAACCACGATTTTCTTACATATTTTGATTGCGTGCTAACCTCGCCGGAGTTTTCTCCTATGTGACAATTACCATTTTCATAAAAAAAATGATCGATTTATATTCTATCTAGTGGTATCCTAAATGTTGCACAGGTGTATATTTGTTTCACAACGCGTACGATACAAGAGATAATACAAGTTGTGCAGAAACTCAGGTGCAAAGGAACATGACGTTGTATATATCTGAGTTGTCCAGAGGCTTATTATAACGCGGGTTTCTAAAATCAAATAGATATATCTTCTGTCTGCATGATCTGCAAACATATGTATTTTGAAAATCTCACTGTTTTAAGTACTCAATATGACCTGGGCCCACTTCGAATCGAACTACAAGAGGTGTTTCATGTTTATTTGAACAAATTTGAAAATGCCGTTACTCATTTATTTCTCGTTATATTGGGTAATAATTGATTTCCATGGGTTAGTCTGATCTCCAGGAATACACAGTCATCAAGAGAATAATTCTTAATCTTTATTTTCTGGTTTGAAACAGTCTCTGAAGATGAGTAGTCAAAATTTAAGCGTTTAAAAATGCTGTCTGAAACGAAATGTACTAAATCTTTCTCGAACAATTTCTCTAAAAGATATGACGTTTTTCTCTTGGAACCTTTTATATACTGTACATAGATAATTAAAGTATGTTCTGTTAGAAAATAAAACATTTCAGTTGGATATTTACTTTTTGGAAGCGACTTTTACATCAAATTTTAGGGATTACAGTTTCCATAGCAACACTAAATTGTATGCAAAATACTCAAATGCAATATTTGGTGATCAGTTTTATCGGTAATAGATACTTAAAATATCTAAGAAATTAAATCGGCTGTGACTTTTGAGAATTTGCTTTTCAAACTTCTTCCAAGACACATTTAATACATGAGATACCCATTTGGGCACATTTTTTGCACACATAGGCTATTTATCATCTTAATAATAGATTGAGTGTGCCTCTAAACTTAAAAGAAAATTTCACACTTAAATACGCCTTTTCTTAGAAGATACACCCATTTTAGCTCTTAAAATCAGTAAAAAAGGGGGTGAGGATGTATTCAGGGCCGCCGTGTTATGGCTATGCTATAAATTGTCATCTGATCTGTTTGGCAATATCAGGGACACGTCTGTTATGCATGAAAAAGCAAAATTTGTTTGTTTTAATTATATGCAGCCGCAAAAAGTGAAATTCAAATCTGTTCAAATACACTTGCCCAAAGTTCTAAGTGGTCACCTTAAAATTACCATGTATTTGTCCTATTAACACGAGCATTTGGTTCTTCATTAATTTCACGTGAAACATCATGGAATGATTTTTTGTATGACATCTCTCAATACAATATGTCAAACCATGAAATTAAAACTAGTTAAATATGATTAAAAATTTTGTCAAAATTTTGGAATTGCTAGGTGACCGCTTAGAAGTTTGTGTGAGTGTAAACATGAAACATGTCTCGTATAGTTCCTACGATACGAACATCTATTGTCGCTACTATAGTGACGTCACGAACCTACTAGAGATCAACGGTGGGTAAGAGCACCGTTACTCTGGTAGCTTGTCTTGTTCCCTCCTCTAGACCTATCTAGAAAGATGGGTTCAAGATATGTCAGTAGCCTCAAAATGATTTGTTTTAGAGGAGGTTGTGCAGTATAAACACACACTTTTTGTCTATAATGAAGAATTGAAAGGAGACATACAGGGCTATTCACTTTGTATACTTGCCAACCAACCAAAGTTGCAACAGTAGGCGTTCGGGTGTAAATGTGCGCGCGCATATATTACGTCAGAACTTTAGTAGGAACTAAAGTTCGATTCGTAGTGGGCCAAGGACAGCAGCCATGCCAGGCCTGCTGCTTCATCCTTCCTCAGTTGAGAGTTAGGCATTCATATTTCATACGCACGGCGAGGACTCTGATCAGACTAGCCAGATGCCAAGGCTTATCTGAGTCTAAGATGCGTACAGATCAAATGCTTGTTTGTATCATTCAGTCGCTCATACGTTATTGTTGCATTTTCTTGTCATATTTTCTTGATTTTTGTATACAAAATTACGTTAAGACTTCGGAGCTCGTATACACAAAGTACAGAATCTGATGTATTTCATTTAGATCTCCAGCCCTGCTGGGCACATTAGCATTGTCCTTTAACCCTTAAAGCGCCAAGAAAAAAATGCATCTGTAAATGTCATCTGCTGAAGTCGTCTGCAGCAAATTATTGCCTAACATTACTGACGAATCAAGTATAGAAGCCAACAGCGTGGACACAGAACAGACTGCTCCAATAGGAGCAGTCTAATCTGGGTTCACACCGTTTACCATAAAGGCTTCTTAAACATTTCAGCAGACGAGAAAATGCGACGACTTTTGTTGCGATTGTCGCATTAAGGTTTGTCCAATATACGCTAGTACCAAAGGTTCAATTTACTTTTTGTCTATACTTATACTTAAGACTACGAGTATACTGACTGATGGAGTCGTGCAGCTAACACTTAACCTTCAGTCTATTGTCTAATCTCATGCAAGTTGACATACGATGCCTAAAGCAGCAGACAGCTTAAGAAACAGAACCCTTCAAGTGGTTAATTATATAATGGAGCAGAGCACATTTTTTCTATCACGACTCCGCAGTCTATCAGAAAAAGATACTCTAAGATGCGACATATTTTAGCTGTGGTCTAATTTACGAAGATTTGATAATTAATATTTTACGTAGATGATATCATCTTTTGTAACAAAAAAATAACCCATTTGAACCAAAAGGACTTGCCCAGCCTTACCCATTGGTCGAATATATTTCTAATTGTATGGTTGTTCGGTGGTTTCAAGCGATGTGTACCATTTTCCCTTTTCCTGCTCCCATGTTTGTCTTGTCACTTTTGGCCCCGTATTTACGTAATAAAACTATTTTACTGTTATTCTATAATGAAACACTTGCTCCCATAATTCAATTTGTTCATCTTATCTGATGTAAATGCGACATCACAGACCAGATCAACAAGTCTGCTATTGACAAATAATGCTGATACAAGCTAGCAAAGATTGGAAGTCAATAAACTTAAATAAAAAGACAAGGAAAATATCATTTACTGTATTTATCCTATACTAATGCACTGTAAAGGGGCCTGTATCGTATTTTTTCAAGGTTGGCCAAAGTCTATATAGACTTTGGCCATATAGACTTTGGCCCCTAAAACCTTTATAAAATAAAGTCTATTGGGAATTTGGCCCCTAAAATCTTTTTAAAAATACGATAAGGCCCTGTGGGCATTTTTGCCCTTCTTTACAATTCTGCAGTGGAATTCCTTGCTTGTTTTATTATACCTTCACAAAAGGCTGATAGTACCTATAAAATCATTAAAGCTGCATAATCTGTAACTTTTTATATTTTCATTTTAAAAATAATGTTTCTATTTTTCAAGAACAAAGTAAAAATACTAAAATTCAGGTATACATTTTACCTTTTTTGTAATAATTAACAAATTATTAGTGCCAAAACAACAGCATTTATGTTAAAAATTAACTGTCTAGAATTATTGGAGGGACGCAAATAATTACAAACAAGAGAAAATACACCTGATTTTATAAGATAATTCACTTTTCCATGCAGCTTTCAGCTGTAGAAATTAGATTTATTGTCACAACATAACTTTATTCTACTTTTACAAATGATTTAAAACGAAAATTTTTTTTTCGAAAAATATTCATAGTAACAGAGTATGCAGCTTTAACTGCTTCATATGCACCCGATATTTTTTTGCTGTCACAACCGCAAACATTTGTACAAAATATGAAATATGTGCAGTTTTGCACAGGTTTCATATATCGTGCATTTCACAGTGGACAGGCACTTTGAACCTTACCACCATTTCCTACATTCACAATATGCGCCATCACAGACCAGATCAACAAAGTAAGTAAGGGTGCAAAGATCAGGAACGGCGCTACTGACAAATAATGCTGATACAAGCTAGCAAAGATGGAAGTCAATAAACTTAAATAAAAAGACAAGGCAAATATCATTTACTGTATTTATCTTATAATAATGCGCAGTAAAACTCATTGCTAGTTTCCGTTATATGGGTATTTTGCATGGGCTGTATCGTATTTTTTAAAGGTTTTAGGGGCCAAAATTAGTAAGTGAGTATGACCAGAAAATACCCCAATCACAAACTGCAGACAAAACCATGGCACTGCGAGAAAGAGCCACACAACAATCACGAGACACCAGGATGGCGATCTTCTAACTATTGCAATGTATCATCATGGAGAAACACTCTAATCAAATTAGCACACTATGATGAAACAAAGCATAGGGCTCTTGGCTCACAGATAGTCTGAGCTAAAGAAAACCTAAAAAAAAACTCAAGTTGAGCCACGGTGGGCCCAGCTACATATAAGCATCAGGCACCAACCAATCAATTAAAGCTTTACGTCAGATCTGTCATTGAGTCTGAGACCTGACCCACTGTCGTGCAATTAAAGAGGAAACCAAAGATAGAAACCGTGATTGGGTTTGAAACCTGGCATGCAGACTGCCGCATGATATCCAAGTTTTATCCTACCTTTATAAAACGTTTGATTATCTTTTTGTATTGATCACTAGAATTAGATTTTCCAACAATTCTTTTGAATTTATAAACTCAATCACCAGAAAATATAGGTTCTGATATGCCTTGTTGCAGAAGAGTTTTTACCCAATGTTGTATTTAATAATTTACTCTGAGTGTCTGTGGTAGAACTTAGAAAAAGCTTTTCTAGTTCTATATAGACTTTGGCCCCTAAAACCTTTTTTTTTAAAATACGATACATGCCCTGTGTGTGTATATAGACTTTGGCCCCTAAAACCTTTAAAAATAAAGTCTATATAGACTTTGGCCCCAAAAACTTTTTTAAAATACGATACATGCCCCTGTGGGTATTTTTATCCCTCTTCACAATTCTGCAGTAGAATTCCTTACTTATTTTAAACGATCAAAAAGGATGAGAGCATCAATAGAAACATTATAATTAACTGCTTCATCTGCACCGATAGTTTTTGGTTGTTCTTTTTTGCTGCAACCCAAAACATTTGTACAAAATATGAAATCTGTGCACGTTTGCCTAATATGCGAAACATCAATGCAAGTAGAATTTGAGGAGACGTTCTTGCGATTAAAAAATAACTTGTTTCTTTTTCCCTTTTTACGAAATTCAATATTCCTCTTAATCCAAAGTATATTTGATGTGATGGATTTTGAGGAAATGAAGGTCGTTTATGGAGACTGAACTCACCGAATGCCAATAATGTCATCTATACGCCAGTCAGAAAAATCAGTATAGACGGTAAGTGCTATATGATGGTATGAGCATTTAAGGATTCTTTTTTGTCAGACGAAGTTTCGCCTGAATTAAGGTCGATTACCTCAAACGCAACACTGATTCAATCTAATTCTCGATTTTTTTCTTCGTTCTGCTTTTTGCATTCAGTTGTTCTGTTAATTGTCCTCTAAAGCAATCTCAACTAGCTGGCACGCGCTTTCAGGCATTCATTGAAAGACAAATAATCAATTAATTGATTTGTATTTTTCTCAAATCTGAGAATAAGATGTAAAGCCCAACGGAAGCATCAAAACCGCAACTTTTAGGATTGATTGAGTGATATCTCTACAGCAAAGCATGTTTTATCATTTATGGTAATACGTAAAGAGTTAGGATTATGTAAGTGAACAATGGGAGCAATAACAATCAATGTGAAAACAAAAACAGCGTGCAAGGATCCAGAGGGGGGACTGGGGGTCCGGACCCCCGCCCCCGGAAAATCTACAAGCTACAGTGTTCCTTAGCAATACTGGTCCCGATTCCCTGGAAAATCACAAACCTACCAAGCTAGCATTCAATGTACCGCCATTTAATTGGCCATCATCATCATTAAGGCTTCGTCTTAACCTGTGTGCAATACATCATCACAGAGAAACAATCAAATCAAATTTACATAAATGTACGGAGATGAAACAAAGAAAAAGGCTTTTGATTCGCAGACAGTCAGAGCTAAAGAAACCGCCAGTTGGGCCACGGTGGCCCAAGCTATAGTAATAACAAGTATCAGACACAAACCCACCGATGAAAGGTCTTGTTTTGAAAAATAATAGGTGCGTTTCCACTAGAACGACCGACCGGATTCCTAGATTCTGCTTGCATTAACCCTTTGTATACTAATGGAGTCTTCCTTCTGGATTGATACAATAAAGTTGGGAAAGTCCTCTGTACATATATAGAGGTGTCAGGCTATAATTAAAAAAAATATTGTATTCTTTGTCTGAAGATTCTTTTTTTACCTTAACAAAACTGATGAAGTGTACACGAGCGAAGTAATCGCTTGTGTATTTGTGTGAAAGCTACATTAAAATATATAGGGTTGTATATTTAGGTTAGACGCAGCCAGAAAAGCACGACACGACGTGCCAACGCATCGAGTTGGTGTCAATGGGTCTTAGGGTGAAATGAGGACACATCAGTGAGGAACGTCAGTTAGACCAAAGTAAAAATAAATTATCAAATCAATCCCGGTATGGTTTTACACTATAATCCCAGCAGCTCCAGAGCCGTCCAACCATGTGGCAATGTTCTGTGATACGTATTTGATTAAGCAGCCAGGCTTCCACAGCGAGTGCTTCAGGGGTCAGAATTATTTTATTAGTTGACTTCATAACCTCCTACTGCATTTTTCCAGAAAATAGTAAAAAATGATAATTAATTTCTATTTTATATATATATATATATATTTTATCCGCCGACTCTAGATCTAAATATTATTTGTTTTGATGAAAAAAATAATATAATTTTGAGGTTCTCTTTTGGTATTTTTGAGAGTGACACTGTTAAAAGTGATTGTCCTATGTAGGATTTAAAGACTTAATACAGACTGCTGGTTTCCTTTACTAGTTCAACTCTTTGTTCTGGAGATATAAAAAAACTCTGCAAACGAAAAAAAAGCTCTGAAAATGACCAGTCAACTGGTAATTTTCAGAGCTTTTTCTCTTTTTTTCCGCCCCCCCCCCCCCCCCCCGACCTTAAATCTGAAAAAACCGTAAATCAACAAATGAAAAAAATCTGGCCTTGGGACGATTGTCTTGCACGTACATATTTACATAAACTAAATGTATAGGAAGAGCATCATAAAGTTCTTAATAGTTCCTTGTTATCTAGCGTGGGGATTTTCATTAAGCTAAGAGCCTTTACTTACGACGTGATGTATTGTGAATGTGCTAGAGCTCTCATATTAGTTTTGCTAAAGCCCCCATAAATTCCTGCCCATCTGTTGACAGTTCTTATTCCTGCGAGCGACATTGATTTCTGATAAACAGTGCCAGTTTTTTTGCAAATCGTTTAATTTAAGTTTCTGTAATACCATCTACAACCCATTTCTATAGCAACAATGTCAAGATGGACAACTTAAAAGACATGATTATCTTCCATATATATATATATATATATATATATATATATATATATATATATCTCCCATACTAATTAAACGCTACTTTCTCTTTCATTTGAATGGTACTGTTCTTACGAATCAAAATGGTTAATTATTCTGTCACATATTACATTTCCATGCGCGGATCCAGAAAGTTTTGTCAGGGGGTTCAACTGTGACGTTTTTTTTTTTCTTAGTTGATGAGGGGAGGGAGGATCTAATACCACTATCGGTCCGCCAGCAAAACGCCATTTAAATGGCGTTTCGCTGCTGGTGACCCATCATTGATTGCTGGCTTGGTAGCCGCTTTGTTATTTTCACGGGATCAAGACCAGTATTGCTAAGACACCCTATATAATTGTGATTTTTCAGGGGGGGGGGTCAGAACACCCTGCTCCCCCTCTGGATCTGCATTATGCATTTCAGTCATTTGGCATGCTATTGGATCTTATCAGCAGCAGCAGAGTAGATGAGCTCTGTCCACTTGTAAAAAAGTGGGTAGCATGAGCATGGACACAAAATCTATAGGACACGCAGCATAACAAAATTTTGATAAGATTCGTGAGAAAAAAGAAGCTTTTTCTATGCGTTTCTCGTAAGGCTATAAGAAGTATTGTGTTCGCCTGTCCTAAACTCGAAATCTATATTGAATTTCCTAAGTAGTTCCTAAGAGTGCTTTAGCCAACACGGAAATGATCTATATACAGAATTAACTAACTCATTTACCAAACTCTCCAGTGGATTGACAGGGGAAGACACATGTTTGATTTCAATACGGTTCGTTAGATTGCGTCTGAAAACTCCTGTAGTTATCTTTATATATGTGCAGTCTCGTTACCTAGAAGCCCTCATGTTCGCGCACCGTCACTGTAGTTATCTTACATGTGCAGTCGAATCTCGTAAGATAAAAATCCTCAACAATAGCGGTTTTGGTTCGAAAAATCAGTACTTAAATTTACAGGGAGGTAGACATAAAATATTACCCCCCGCCCCCGCCAAACAAAAATTAAAAACAAAAAAAAACAAAACAAAAAAACACACACACAAAAATACGCTTTTATCAGTGTTTTCCTATCAAACATATTATGCTTTTGGTGCGCGAAAGAAACTAGGCGGGTACATTTTGCCAATACCCTTTACTCATAACTTATTCCTTGAGAAATGTTATTCACAGTTTTAGTATCAGGAAAGTGCCCTGTTTCAGAGAAAAAAGTCCTAAAAATCAAGAGAAAATGGTATTATTGGGGACGAAACAAATACGAAAAAAGAAAAATAAATCGCTGAAAACAGGAAAATATATTATGTTACTGATATCCCGGGATCTAATTTGACCTACCTTACTACCCCAGGACAAGTTTTCATGGGTGTCAAATTGTTAATTGGAACTTAATGCATCCTCTAAAAATTGTCCCTCTGAAAACATATCTGGCTATGTTTAAATGCATGGTTTTCATGGCAATCCATAATGCTATTCTCCTGAATGGGGTGTACCTAAAAATCAATCATTTAGTCTAGACTACTAACCTTGGTACCAAATAAAAGCTTAGACATAGTCCTTTCATCACATGACCAGATACGCAAATTTTCTTCTTTGAATATTCGTGAATATTAATGAGAACTATGAAAATGTGGGAAACTCGTAAAAAACGTAAATTAACTATTCTCTGTCCAAAACACATCATTGATGTACACTGCATGTCTGTTGTATCACAAATGTTACAATTTGACAAGCTCATTCATCCTTAGTTCCTATATGTAAATTATCTCATATTCATATTCATGAATATCTAATCAAAATTAAAAAAAAAACACAATCATTGCAAAGTAAAACGTCAGCCCTGTGATAGTAGACCGACTTTACACCCCTATGACAGTTTCTAATGAATGCCAAAGTGTTCATTTGGACCACCAAAATGCAAAAAAAATATTATCCTTAAAATTTAACCAATTTGGGTTATGTTTAATTGAATGGTTTTCATGACAACCTATAATATAATTCTAAAGAATGAAATGTACCTACAGAAATACTCATATCTCAGCAGCAACTCATCCTAGAATACTAAACTAGGTATTAAACTAATTGTTAGTCATACAATGTTTGTTGTTTTCCCAGCATGCAAATTATCTCAATAGTATATTCATGAGCATTTATGAAAACATGAGAAATTAGAGAGAAATTTCAGAAGATGTAGGGTACTATACAGCTTTTCAATCTATGTATTGCCACGTGGTATACAATGTCCCAGTCTCTTGTAAAATTAACGGAGATAGGAATCACTTACAGTGGCCCAAAAGCCGATTAATATATACTTTATAGTAGTTTCAAGGTAGATGAGAATCGTTGCAAACAAAAACGAACTAGTTTACCTTGATTTTGGGCGTGCAGATAGTCTCAGTTTACAGTTATATTGAACCTACCACAGGTTACTGCATATGCGCGTGGCAGTGAATAGTCATGCTTTACCTGTCCATAAGAAAAATAGAATCCCCTCATTATGCATCTTTGAAACTACTATACATCTCAGTTGCTAATTGCTCTAAAATACAAAACATGTTACCAAATTGGTGCTGAGACAATGTTTTTTCTCGGTGGTTAAATATGTAAATTATCTGATTGTCATATAACCACTTTTTTTAATGAAAATTATAGAAGTTAGAGAAAATTCGCCAAAAAACAACAACAACAAACAGAACAACAAGGAAGTATACTCATATCTCAAATGGTTCAACATTCAAACGACTACAGTTTAAATATATGGATATTAATGAAAATAATGGAAATTATAGACAAATCTCAGTTCTAAAATAGTGGGTATACCTTCACAATTTCTCATATTGCAGCTGCCAGATGCCCTAAATTACCAAACCTGGCTCTGAATTAATGCTACGACATATTCCTTTTACCCTGAGTTTCAATAAAATCGCAGAAAAATAGGAGAGTATGACTACAAAATTACTTAGGTCAAAGCATATGCAAGATTACTGTTGCATGGAAAAAGTTTCTTTATGGGATGAATGGGAAAAGTATGGCCGAAAAATTGGAAATCCCCAGTTAATGTCAATCAAGAGGGTAATCAAATCACAGGTGGCACTGGAATTCGTAGCCCTAGAGGCACTTTTTTAAGCATAGTTAATCATTTTGAGCAATATAAGGGGGTCACTAGAAAGACCGGAATCTTCTTTTTGACTGGAAAACACATGAAACTGCCAGAAAACACTAAAATATAGCAAATATACATTGCATATGGAGTCATGTGGGTGAGGGGTGTAGATAGGATAGGTATATCGAGTTTGTAGATGGTTTGGGTAATCATTTAAAGTCACAACAGCTGGAAAATATTAGTAAAATGTATGATATGCACTTTTCAGTGCATTGAGTGTCATTGCAACACAGCCCATACTATTCTGCCCTCTCGTCATTCCTCCATACATACACACTAATTTGGCATGCATTTCTGTTGTGTTTCAGTAGTTTTTCTAACCATGTATATGGCGGATAATCTCGATAATAGGTGATTTTCTGTGGCCATATATGACCCGCATACCACCCTAACTCGCACGAACCTCTATTACCATTACCCTTCTGATCATACTTGTCTACCACCCATCCACCCTACGACATCTTTAGGTATGCATTTTTCTGTTTTTTTCCATGTTTTCCGGTAGTTTCCTGCATTTAAGTAGGTTCCTTTCTAGTTATTGATATAAGGAACATAGATCAATCAGAAACACTTTTGTAACTATTCTGATCCTGAGTAAGACTCTGGTCAGCCTGGTATTCCATCTTTTGTGATCTGACATGATTGTGGACTGTATTGCTCCATATATAGCTTTGAAACCACTGTATTAATAATCAGTAGAAGAAGTGAATTTTATCCGAATGATATCATCCGCTTTACATAATATAACAGCTAGCTGAAAGCCTGGAATGTGGGCAGCTTCATTTCTGGAAACATTCATGGGAAAGGAAAATATCAAGAGCATTGTTGAACAGAGTATTTAAAATTTGAAGTCCCTGTGACTTCAAATTCAGGTTGTTAACCCTTAAAGCGCCAATCACAACAAAAGTCGTCTGCTTTTCTCGTCTGCTGAATGTTTAAGAAACCTCAATGGCAACAGTGTGGACCCAGATAAGACTGCTCCTATAGGAACAGTCTATTCTGGGTCCACGCTGTTTGCTTCTATACTTAATTCGTCAGTAATGTTAGGCAATTATTTGCAGCAGACGACTTCAGCAGACGACATTTTCAGATGTATTTTTTCTTGACGCTTAAAGGGTTAATGTCATATTGAAATAATGACAGATTAAGGATTGTTTCCTTGAAAATAAAAAAATGCAGTTTTTCCAGACATCGCTCATATTACAGACACGATTTCAAGTTGCTGTCAGTGATTCTGAATTTTAAAAAATAGCCAAACCACTATACTAAGGTCGAACACCACATGCATTCTATATAACCACAGTTTAGTTTCAAAATCTTGAACACGTTGAACCACAAAAACAAAATGTAACAGTGTTTGATATACGCTGACAACACACGATTAATATTTAATCAGCCCGAGCCGATCTTGATCTTAATTTTGACGCATTCTTTGTTTTGCTACCTTAAGCTGATTTCTTTAAGTCAGGGTGAAATCTCGCACTTTTCTTTTTCAATTTCCTTAAGTAGTCTGAAAACGCTATAACTCTTTCCAGACTGCCAGATTTGGAAACAGCTTGCATAACAGATCAGGCTTTTCGTGGAGGAAAATAATTTTCAGGGACTAATTAGATTAAAATAGGTTAACTTGCAAAATAATGTGTAGCGAAGATGCAAATTTTCATTTACAACTGTCAGTCAACACAGAGAAGCATCTAACTTATTTATATTCGCCGTGACGAAAATGTTTTTGATTTTCACAAACATTGCTGAGCATAGAAAAAGGGTAGCCTTACTTACAATCTTTACTAGACTATGATCAGGTCTGTTTGCATGACAAGATTAGTCTTATATGATCAGTATTATAAGACAAATCTTACCATGTTAGCTCTACTATTACTTAGTCTTATATGATTTTTGTCCCATCAGACAAATCTTGGCAAATAAAAGTAAGTAATGGTGCAAAACCTGTCCCATTCAGCAAGACAGAGTCTTGGCATTTCAACCAATATTCATCGAGGTCACTGCGGTTAATGTATTTCTGAGAAGCATAAAAAACAGGTTACATAATTATTTTCATTCATAAAATAGTGTAGTTAAACACACACGTGTGTACCAATAAAAAATGTAAAATGGCACAAAAATCATCTAAAGATAAAAGGAGATAGAAATTTCGGCCGCGGAAACCTACCGTATCTGCAATCTGTATCAGGAGGAAAATGTAAATGTACCCTGCCCATGCCCTAGACATTCTCCTGTCTCGCCTGGTTCTGAAGGCAGCACTTGTAGGTATAATTATACAAAAAGAAACCACAAAGTCATTTTCCTCCACGTTGAAACTATTTCAAGGTAATTTAGGCGGGAAAATAAATAACATATTATGTATGGCCGAACAGACACAAACATCTTATATGACAGTCTTATAAGATAAAGTCATGTATAACAAGTATTATCGTGTAAACAAGCCTATACTGGTACTTTATTGCTCCCCCATTGGTCGAATTTCAGTATGTCAGAAATTCAATGTAAATTGTTTAGCTTGTGTATGTATATGTACATGTATTTTTCACATGGATGGCATACCTCCATGCTTTATAGCTTGCCCATTGAGCTTTGTTATAAACCTTTCACTTATTCAAGGTACAATACCTGATGTTTTAAAGTCAGCAAGGATTGTACCTCTTTTAAGAAGAATGACAAAACTGAATTTGGTAACTCTCGTCCTGTGTCTATTCTAATCATGATTTCCAAGATTGTTGAGAGGGTTGTATATGATCAAGTTTAATCATACCTTAATAAGAAAAGGCTTCTTAACCAATTTCAACCAGGCTTCAGGAGCAGGTATTCAACTGACACGTGTTTGGTACATTTACCTGATTTTATAAAATTTCAGATGGATACGTAAAGGTCACTTTGTTGGAATGGTTACATTAATCCTGCAGAAAGCATTTGCCACAATTGACCACAGTATTTTGTTTATGGAACTTGAAGCTCTTGGTCTCAAGATGGCTTTAATTTTATCTATCAGATTGGCAACAGCTTGCTGATGTATCTGGTACTTTGCCTTCATATTCTTAAATATTTTTTTAGGGTTCTCAGGGGTCAATATTTGGACCCCTGCTGTTTAAATATATGTCAGTGATATGGCTGGTGCTCTTGATGAAAAACTACTTCTGTACGCTGACGATTCAGTCATTTTGATTTCAGATAAAGATGTTACTGACATTGAGTTATTGTTGCAAAAAGAGCCAGCAGTTGTAAGCGAATGGTTGATTAACAACAAACTCTCCCAGCATCTGGGAAAACAGAGTCCATTCTGTTTTGATCTCAACCTAGGCTAAGACCTAAATCTATCTTAAATATTTCATGTAAAGGTACTGCCATTGAAGACAGAAATTATATAAAGTATTTGGGCGCAACATTGGAGCAAATTTAAAGTCTTTCTGGTCAAACAATGGTCACTTCCATAATTCAAAAGGCAAATGCAAGGTTAAAGCTTTTTTATCAGAGCTAAAGATTTTTAAATTCTAAAACTAGGAAAGTTTTAGTTTTGTCTTTAATCCAATGCCAATTTGACTCTGTGTGTTCCTTTTGGTACCCTGTTCTGACTCAGTTCTTAAAAAACTTCAGATTACTCAGAATAAGGACATCAGGTTTGTTTTGAAACTAGACCAGAGGTCTCATTTAGGTCCAGATGTTTTAGATCTCTTGGATGGCTACCTATTTCAAAAAGAGTTGACCAGATGGTCTTGAACCATGTTTTTAAGATTAATTCAAGGACATCCCCAGACTATATGACAGAACATTTTGTTCCTACGAGTGCCGTTCACTCTTATGGAGCCAGATTTAGAGAGAATGGATGTTTCTCCATTCCTAAAGTCAAAGAGTTTGGTAAAAGACATATGCATTCCGGGATTGTAAACACCTGCCAAGATCAAGAGGAAAGCTTGTAATCAGTTTTAAAGTTGCTGTGAAAGCTCATTTTGTAAATTTGCTTTAAATCATGTTTTTAATTGTGGTTATCTACTGATCTCATAGTTTTTATTAATTTGAATTTTACGTATTGTTGGATATTTTAAATGTGTATTTAATATCTTATCGTATTGCTTTACGCTTCTAATCTGTGATACCAAAATAAATAAAACATAATAATTCGCACAGCTATCATGGCTATTGCCCATTAATATATTTATCAAATTGGCGCAAATGGCTTCGCTTCGCTTAACAAAACAGCCACCAGGACTAAAATAATATAAACTTTCAAACAACAGCTCCTCCTTAACCACTGATGAAAATTCAAAATAAATTCTCATAAATGTCTCCAAAATTATACAAATGGTTAATCTCCGCTGAGCAAAATGTCTGACACAGTTGAGAACCGAAACAAATCCATAACCACTGGCTAAGATTCAAAGTAATTTCACAAACGTTTCCACTAATGTCCTTTACCAAAATTTGAACAGACTGTTTGTTTCGGTGAAAAATATCGCTGCCAGAGCTAAATTAAATGTGTGTTAATACAATATCTCCTATTGAACAAGGACTCAGGTGAGCGATTCAGGGTCTCATGGCCTTCTTTTAATTTTTTCGCATTTTTTTTGTTGTTGTTGTTATTTTTTCTTCTTATTTATTAATCATCAACCGTGAACGTATTTCACAGAGGGCCGTGCGAACCTTCCTCGAGCAGCAACTGGACCCAACGGGTCCAGTTGCTGCTCGAGTGGATTCGTACCAGAACTGAAAGGAAGCCTATCACCACTTGTGAATTTCCAGTTGGGGAACCCTGTGCCCCCCTCTCACGCTTAGGGATGTCAGTTACAACGCAAGGTGGTTCTGGACGACAATTCGTTGCAGGCCCATGACGACTGCTTACCTGTGCTGGACGACAGGTAACGGGTTTTAGAGGACAGATTTAGGGTTTTGGACGACAGTGGAAAGGGGTTACACACACAGACGTCGCAGAAAATGATAATATAGTGTGTTTGGCTATTTTAAATAATTCCTTTCATATTAGTGTTTGTAAGTTTGACATTAGAGGTACAAACCCCATAGATATTTGAAGTTAAATTGTAAAACTCTGGTCTGGAAAAGAAACTTCAGAAATGTGTAATTTGTGATAAATTATTTGCTTTCTCATCATGAAATAAGCATAAATGGTCAGACAATAAATCTCACATGATTTTTCAGTCAATTTTAACATGTCCTTTTTAAAAGAAAACTGAAAACCTCAAAATTTCATTTTCCTAATGTTACTGATTAGAGACGACTGTGTAACAGGCAATAGACGACGTCAGTATTTCTGTAACAGATGTGAGACGACATTTTTTTTCTTTCATGAACACTTGAGTATATGTAAATACTGCTCTGAAGCCTACTCAACGCCTGAAGAAGTAGTTCAGCATTGTGCGACCTCCCATCGAACGTTCATACCAAGCCCCTGGTAATCAGAAGAATTTAAAGGTTAATACCATATATGGGATTGGTAGCATTTTAGTCTTCTGGTTCCAGAGAATAATTAAAAGGTTTTTTTTTCCTTTTTTGAGCGTGGTGGCATCTTGGTATCAGGACCGAGAAGTTAGTGAGTATGATCAGGAAATACAACAATCATAAACTCCAGACCAGCTCACTACATCATGAGGAAAAGCCACTGAACATTTACAGTACCAAGATATTCGTAAGCTAATAAAAGCAAAGCTACCAGCTCTCTCTTCCTCCTCAAGATGATTCCAAAACTAGGAAGGGCACAAAGTAATGCACACCAAACCAAAGACAAAAACAGAACCCCCATATTGACAATAGATCAACAACAATAGAATCACGGCCTCAGAACAGACAGCAGCCTAAACAACGGGTGGGGACTTAACTGCATTTTAAGATCATTTGAATAACTACAATCCCTCCATCCTAAGGAGTCTCCATATGAAATTCGATTGACATTGTGGTTTCAAAGGAGATGTTTGAAAAAGCTGACGAACAGTCAGACGGATGGAGGATGGAGTCATTTGTATACTAATAGCTCACCTTGGAGCCTTCAGCTTTGGTACGTTTAAAACTTCGTTTTATTTTACCATGTATGATATGTGACTTACACTTTGTCAGACCTGGAGCTTATTAAGGGCAATTGCGGGTAATACTTCCCACATTAAAATCGTTTTAATTGTTTGCATACAGTTTGGTTTAAGTATGGACTGTCAATTTATGAAATAAAAAAGATATGTCACCACACTCAATTTTTCATAATCTCACATGGAAGTTTTCAGCATTTTACAATTTTTCTGAAAAAATCCAAGACCTTAATATTAAGCTAAAATATTTATAATCGCCATCCAGCTTCTTTATTTTAATTTTAATTATTGCTAATGACCTCAAGCTTTCTAGAAAATGTGAAAATATATTAGTTTTCCCAACCCATGTCAAGATACTGTATGATATATTTTGAATATTCCCTCATAAAAGGATTTCAATTTTTGGAGTAAATTATATGTAAAAATCTGACATTAAAAATCTTATTGTTATTATTTCATGGACTATCATTTGACATTTTAGAAAAAAAGAAAAAAAATGGGATCACCAGACTAATTATCTTCCAGGAGGGCCAAAGTTATCCCCACTCCTACAAATTTTGAGGATATTTGAAAATAAAGGAGTGTATTTTTTGTCATTTATATAATTCCATGTTTCTTGTATGAAGTAATTTTGCATTACAAGAGAAAAAAAGAAAAAGAAAAAAAAATTGTTATAAGTGCCCACCCTGGAATCGACCATGGTCCTCAGGTTCCAAAATAGTAAGTGAGTATGATCAGGAAATACCACAATCACAAACTGCAGACAACCCCGTGGCACCGCGAGGAAGAGCCGCTCAACCATCACAAGACACCAGGAAGACAAATTAAGCAAAGCAATCAGCTCTCTCTTCCCCATCAAGATGATTGCAATACCAGAATGGACATAAAGTAACGTACTACAAAACATAGAACAATTACAGACTCCCACGATGGGAGTAACAATAAACAAAAAGTCAACAACAACAGAACCACCGCCTTAGAACGGACAGCAGCCTAAGCCACCGGGGGGCTTAAATGCATTTTACTGGTACCAAATCTTCGCCCTAGATTCTGCTGTTGTTGAAGTACAAGAAATGTTCAGCTCGTATGGAGGCCATCTAACTAATGCAATGTATCATCCAAAGTCTGACACGCTAAGCACAAGGCCACGATGTCAAATCATGCGCATCTCGAAATAACAGTAGATGTACATAATCCGAGTATTGGCCATATTCGTATTCTCATACACCGTAAATGAGATTTCACCCTTGTCAAAACAGAAGATTCTTGGGTGTAAGATATATTTGATAAATCTATCACTGTCGTCTCCACCTGCTACGCAGTCGACAATAACCTGTAACAAAATATTTGCAGTCGTTACATATCTGTAACATGGAAAAATGACTGCAGTACATTCCTTTTGGTTTTAAAAACGCGTTCTTCTAAAGTAAGCAGATTTATAAGAAAGTTCTTTCTTGGTCTATGTGATGGATAATGCAATGTCTAATCACATCAAGTCATTAAATGTTCAAAGAATACGAAAGTGAAAGTACTAAATAAGGATATGAGGACATGTATAGTAGTAAAATACCGTTTCAAGAATAATAATGTATCATATACGCGTTAACTGGATACAGTTGCCATGCTCTACAGGATTGATTAAGTTAAGATAAGTGTTGTGGACAAATATACAAAGACAAAATGAGATGCTTACGGTTTATTGTGGCTTAAGTCTCCCGAAAACGATACACATTCAATAGCACAAACCTATATTTAGAAATATTTCGTCTGGAACCCGTAACGTACTGTCGTCCAGAACCACCTTGCGTTGTAACAGACATCCCTAAGCGTGCCTCTGGATCCGCCCATGAAATGGTACTGTATTTATTGAGTGTTCTGGGACAGATATATACTTTTTTCGCAGAGAAAAAATGGATACTTTTTCGTAGAGAAAAAAAATGTCAGACTTTTTTCTGGCGGGGATGAATATTGGCCATTTTAAATGCTATATAATAAATACTCAACGGATTTTGTGTACTAAAGACCTTTAAACTATAAAATGGTAATTTCCTCGGAGACATTTCTAGCTTTGTTGTGATAATTCGCTAGAAATTAGATTGCTGTAACTTACGATTTTATCGACCAGCGCTGTCACAGAAGGGATGAAAGAATTATTTTCAATGCAAAATATTAGTTCAGCTGGTAATATTCTTAATTCTTCTAGACGAACCCAAGATGTTGATAGAAAAATGGTAAAATAATACCACCCGATCTCTCTTTCTCTTTCTGCTTTAGCGACTTATAGATCAAACTCTTCTCCAGAAAAACGAATAAAATATATCCTAAAGCGAAGGACAGTGTTGTTGTTTTTCAGGAAAACGATATTTAAAGACACGGGCACTTAGTCTAATGCTTGGAGCAATATAAATGTAGTTAACGACAGTTAAACTGTAGTCACTTCAAACAATATAATCTCTCTCTCTCTCTCTCTCTCTCTCTCTCTCTCTCTCTCTCTGAGGCTAAATTACACTAGTTGGGAACTGGTCTTTAACCCTTTTCGTTCTGGTGGATTTTCTCATGCATGTTGATGGATTTAGGGATCACGGGTGGAACCTGTGTTATGATGCATTTCTGTCACGAAGATTTGTTTTATCAGCGGCATTTGATCTGGGTCTTAAACGTTTGCCAACGTACCTATTCACACGTATCCCGAATGTAGAGAAGTATTATGCTATTACTTTTTTTTACAAAATGAGAAACAATTTGAGACAGGACATTCTGAGCTAAAGCGTCTGATAAATAAGAACTTATCAATACCCTGTGGAGCTCTCATCGTCTAATACATTTTAATGACTTTTTCATAATTATATTAACAATTTGTGCACTGGAAACCAATAGATGGATAAAAGACGCAAATGAATCAGAGTATGCACTGTCTGTTTGAACAAAAAGGACCTTCAGTGAAATAAATAAAATATTATTTAGAAATTCTAACCTGCGACGCCTCTGCAATGGACCACCTAAAACGGTTTATTGTTTCAAACCAGAAGGAAGATTCCATACAGTACACAAAGGCTTAAGACAGCTTATGCAGTGCTGACATGTCACGCACATTAGCATTTCTTGACACATTTTTCTCTCTCGCAAAAGCTATTATTACAAATCAAGTAATATGTACGAGATATACTTGCAGATGAATAGGATAGAGATTTAAAATAAGCCGAATAACTTTTTTCTGAATCCCATTTGAATGCTATTTTAGCCATTTACACTTAACAACACTTTATGTGTGCACATATTAATGGGCTAATATCTCCGTTAATACTGGTCAGATCATTTTCAAATGTTCAACAAATATAAACGCCATGTGTGTAATAAAATTGCATTTATTTCATTTCGAATTAAATAAAAGTAAACAAATGCAAACGCGACATTCAAATTTATGGTAAAATCAAAGTTCACATTTTTTCCAATTCTTTAGAAGAGACCAAACTTGATCGAATATATTACAAAACAAAGTAAATATCACAATTTTCTTACGTTAAATCCCTTACTGGCGTACATGTCCAAGTAAACTTAGTAGCGGGTATGTACCCCGCACTGTCCACTTCGGCAAGACAACGACGTCTCATTGACGTCACGTAACGCTGAACGTAATTCTTAGGGCGGTTGTTCCACTTTTTAAAAAAAAAATGCTCTCAGTTGATTCAGTGTGGTCGGAATAGCCCCTGTTCTCCTTACACGGTGGTTTAGTTCATCCTAAATGCTTTCAATTATATTTTTAAGTCTGGTGAGTTGGAGAGAAAGTTGACGGCATTTACATTGTTTGCATTCAGATATGCAGTGGTGACTCTTTCCAGATGGGCTGAAGCACCATCGTGCAGCAACTGCATTCTTCTGTGATTTCTCAACAATGGAATGACCTCCGTATTGAACACTGTAAATGTGTTGATAGCGAGCTTCAGTTAAGTTCCTCTTTATTAAGACAATGTTGGTTTTATGATGTAAGGACACACCTGCCCACACCATCACAGAACCACCACCATGACTGTCACATTAAAGTATGCTGTTGTCCTGTAAACGTTCCCCTCGTTCTCTGTATATCAATGTGCGGCAGAAAACTGTGAACTTTGATTTTACAATCTATTTGAATTTTGATTTCGCACTTTTAAAGTTAAAGTTTTATGAAAATTAAAATTGATGAAATATTATGCCATGAGTGTCATCTATATCTGTTGATAATTTCAAAATGACCTGACTTTTATTTATGAAGATATGGGTCCATTTATATGTGCACACTTATAAGTGTTGTTAAGTGTATATTAGCTACACCAGAATCAAGCTATAAAAGGACTTTAAAACAACATTTTTCTCTTTGCATGTTTTTTGTGATGTTAAGCGTCTGCAGATCTTTTTCAGCAATCCTTTTTTTTTTCAAAGTATTATTCCGTTAATAACACCAGAGTGTCAAACAGCTTGGATCCAGATAGTTTTTTGGTCTGCTAAAGACAGTAGCAGATGAAATTTCTAAATTTTATTGTGAACTCTGTCTGAGAAAAAAAGTAATTTACGTGTCGCCATGCAGACCAATATAATGAATCATTGCAAGTAATATTTTCTTCAAAGGATAGAGAAAAAAACTATTTTAAATGCGAAAACGTGACGAGAAAGCATGGCTTTGGGAATTGATACTTTAAAAAATCATAAGGGATGGCCAAGTTACGGGGCTATGCAGAATATTGAAAGTAAATGAGCCGCGGCATGGGATTTCCAACAATGTGGTATGTGCGACCAGCAAAGCCTCAGATCAGCCTGCGCATACGCGCAGTCTGATCAGAGCCTTTGCTAGTCGTTTGAGTATTCTATGATTGTTAAGCTACTGACTGAACACCATTTGGAGTTTCTAAGCTTAAAAGGAGGCCGCAGAGGCTTGTCTTAGTCTACTCATGTCTAAATGCCACATTGTTGGAAATCTCATGCCACGGCTCAAATATATTTTCAAGTGTAGTGACTGTTATTGTTCTGTCTATATTTGGAGCCACTAACACAAACGCTGGTCAAATTACGTGGATTTGCAGACCGATCTGCGATTTTCTTGTTCACATATGCCGAAAGCAGGTTTCCTCAAGATGTCGTTTTCTGTTATATGCGCCAACACTTTATAGAAAAGACATTTTCACGTATTTGCAGGAAGAGAATACCTAAATCAGCCTGTATGGCTAAAACGTTTCACAATTGACGCTGTGCTCTTAGTCATGCTCATAAAATTGAGCCTTCATATCTTTCGGTAGCTAAAAAGAAGGATGTGGTCAGAATCTTCAATAAGCATTCTGATATTCTCACATATTTGCTAAGGCTTTTGGGTAATTTTTCGATTGAAGGCGCTCGTATGTTGATAGATGAATCTTAAGTGTTAAGAAATATTGAAAGTAACAAGATAAATCCACGTCATCGCTTCTTTCAGATATAGAATGAATCTATAAGTGTTTACTCTTTGCCTACTTGGTAATTGCTCATGTTTTTGTCTTCTGTTGACATTTTTCCAAAACCAACTTTTTCGAACACTTATTTCAGGAATGCCAGCAGAGTGTCAACCAGTTTGGATCCAGGTCAGGCCCGACGTTCTGTCAGGCCTGACCTGTGTCCAAACTGTTTGCACAGGTAATCAGCAGACGACACTAGTAGGAAAAGTGTTTAGAAATATTGAAAGTAACAAGATAAACTCAACGTCATCGCTTCTCTTAGAGATGGATCAATGAATCAACTTCAAAAACATGGGAAATAACAGAATGTCACGAATAGAAAACAGGGGCGAACCCCCTGAACCGCATCTGGATCCGCCACTGAGAATATTCTCTCATGTTGGTTTTACGGTTGGCTTCTTTAATGTAAGGGCAACTACAGTGGGCCTGGGGTTTTGTATCTCTGATCAAAATACGACATAGTACAGACCAGCGTAGGCAATGTAAAATGAGACTACCACACACTTCGGCCGGTAAAATGGAGGATTCCCTGGAAATGTAATTCGGATGGAAGATGCTAACTCGCACATCACACTGGGATTTTCGTTGTTTATACCCATGTGATCGCACATACCCGTACCACCCCGTGGGAAAGATAACAAAAAAACGAACAGCGGCACGTCGGCCACACGCTGGCCGCGCGTTCGTCCGTGACGTCATTGTCACGTTAAAATTATTTCACCATGTCGCATTTCAGCGTATTCAGGATTTTCTGGAAGTCTTTTTCATGTTTTCCAATATTAAAAGAGGAATTTACCTCTGGGCAAGAAAAAGAATCTCGTTGACAAAAGCAAACTACCTGGATTATGTACAACATGCTAGATTTATGGCCCTATATGCCCGCATATAGTTTGGCTCATTCTTGATTTATTTCCAATTACAAATATTGTACTATTTCCATAGCAATGACGTTCTTTTGCCATGTAGCAAACACATTGAACAATACAAAACCTTCATATTCTCATCAGTCATATATCAGGATGCATTTACCTAACTTATACTTTGTCGGTTATAGCAGGATCTATGATTTTTTTATAACTTCTCTAATGTTTTGGTTACCATAGTAACCATGATATAAGTTTGATTGAGTACACTAATCGTGTGCACTATGTACTGATTGTCCTTAAGCCATTAAAGTTTCATGAACCAAGATTAAATACATTTTCATATCTTCCGGAATCCACATTTGTATAGTATGTACTTAACTCCGTTACCATAACAACCACATTTCCGATCATACCAAAAGTATCTTCCAGCCACATGTCAAGCTTCATCGCCTTTCGCTTGAATTACACTTAAGCAGTGGCAGGATCCAACTTTTTCCATTAATTCTCATGAACGTTCTCTATGAATCGAGTCCGAGTCTGCTGTCTACATTTTAGGCTCTCTCAATTTGACCTGTTTAATACAACCGTATTGGCAAATAGTGCAGAACCAGACCAAACGCCACAGAAAGGCGACCTCTGATCGGGTTCTACACTGTTTGCTAACAGAATGTGCTTTTTAAAATTTGAATTAAATTGAAACCATTACTACCCAACAACCCTTTTATTCGAAATGGATATGTCCAATTGATAAGGGCGGGGAATTCAATTAGGCATAAATGGGTTAAGAAGGCTCTATAATTTGCAGATAACTGGAGAGTGAACCTTAGTCCAATCCGCGACTATAACAACGAGTTATAGAGTATAAAGCCATTTTTTATTCGACTAGAATATAAATATAATACAGTATCAAAGTCATTTAAATAGCCCAAGAGCAAACTATTTTATGAAGTTTATGCCCAAATGTTTGGACCATCTAAATGTCGCATTGGCCGCAATATCAGTTACATGAACTCTATAAAGATGTATCGGCAACATCTACATGCGCGGATTCAGAGAGGGGGGAGGGGGCCGGACCCCCCCCCCCCCCTGAAAAATCACAAAAACATAGGGTTTCCTAGCAATACTGGTCCGGATCCCCTGAAAACCACAAAGCTACCAAGCCAGCATTCAATGTTGGGCCATCATCGGCATGCCAGCGAAACGCCATTTAAATGGCGTTTCGCTGGCGGGCCAATAATGGCCCGCTTTTAGTGGTATTTGGAACCTCCCTTCCCTCATCAACTATAAAAAAACGTTGTCAAAATTGGACCCCCTCTAACAAAACTTTCTAGATCCGCACATGATCTACAAGAAGAATGGTGGTATGAATTTCGTCATCAAGCTGTTTTCAAATTGATCAAATGGGACTTTGGGGTATGAATTGTTTCAACATATGAGTTTTTGTCTAAAAATCACGGATTTTCATCTTGTATATTAGTTTAATATACCACTGACAAAATGTGATTTGAATGGATCTGAATAAATTTGGTTGACTATACATGTAGCCCTTTATTAAACACAATTGTGGGTGCGACTGCGTACTTACAATCATTTCACAGTGTAGGCAGTATATCCCACCCTCCAAATAGATTAAAATTGTAGTTGGGCAAGGATGGAAATATACTTTAGTTCACGACTGACACATGAGTAACATTTTATCCAAATAAGGGTCTCTTTTGCTTTAAGAATTTTTCTTTTACATCTGGTTATAAATGTTATAGACTGTATTTGGCCTGCCATGGTCATGCGAAGACTATGTAATAGTTATACCATGGCTTGTCCGCCTGTACGTGGAGATAATCCACGAGCTTTAGCGAGTGGATTATCTTACGTACAGGTGGACAAACATGGTATAACTATTTTATACCACCTACATCAGTGTAGACCTTGCACATCAAGTGTTATTTCATGCTAAAGTTGGTAAAGGTGGTATAAAATGCTGTATTTTGCCTGCATTTGGTGATACGAAGTCTTGCTTGATTGATTAATTTATTTAACTATATACGTAAAACACATTTAGCTAATAGACTTCGAGCTAAAAAAGGTCCTGCTCCCCCCCCCCCTAGGGAATTTTGCAGACATATCCTATCTTGAAGAAAATTTCAAGCCGCATCTTTTAAGAGATGTTTGCACTCTGTGCTCCGGGGCGTTAGTCTCTGACAGCCTGTTACATATGTTACTGTAACAAACTAAGGAAAAAATCAAAATGAAAGTTTGAGCTACAGATAGAAGACATTGAACCATCTAATTATTCAAATTTCTTATGTATTTGCAAGCTGGATGCCTAAGCTACATAAAAGCAGCATTTCAAACAAAATTTCAGCCTTCAATGGTGTTATATGCGTTACATAGATTAAATTTCCCTTTGAAAGTTGAAATCGTGACTAACATCATTCATTTTTCAGACAATTTGTGCATTTTTACAAGTGTTTTTAATCTTAGTTTACTAAAATACTCATTTGACTAATAGAAAAAACAAAGTTTGCTTTTCTATCTCAAATACATTGTTTTATATGAGCTATTAAACAACCCTACCCCCAATTTTAAGTATCCAATTTTGGTATCTATTATTGATTAAAAATATATGAAAATATTTGACGCTCATGGATATCTTACATTTTTGGCACTGTCTTGCTAATGCAATAAAGAATCATACATTTGCAAGTTTGACATCAGGATCAGAGCACTTATTAAAGTATGTAACGTATGTTACATGGCATAATGAATGAGCTTGGAAATTTTTTTGGAAGTAAGAGATGATATTTCAGAAAAATACCGTTTTTCACATGTTTTCCTATTAATCTCTGGCCTCTGGTGCCTTAGTCTTAGTAATTACAGTCATTGCTGATAACAAGCCTATGGAATTGTGTTACCTATATTATATATAACCTTTTTAATCACATATTTCCTTATGCCTATAATATTAAAATATATAGACATATAGATAGAAAATAATAGTTCTCATTTAAATGACACAATTTAATAAATATTCCTATTAAATAAAATTATTCAAAAACAATCTTTATTCAAGTCACCCTCAAAATGTCTATCATTGTGTTAGCTTCTATGGCAAAATAATCACCCATTTCATCACAACCAGTAGAATCGTGGCATTGTATTAGGACTGCAAACTGAGTACAATCCTGTTCCTCTCCACCCCTTTGGGAATTGTGCAGACATATCCTAACTTAAAGAACAATTCAAGCTGCATCAAATAAGAGATGTTTGCACTCCATTAACTAGGGGTTTAGCCTGTAATGGTATGATACATATGTTACCATATCAATTTAAGAATAAATGAATTGAAAGTCTGAGAAACAGAAAGAAGACATAAAACTATCTATTTATTTGAATTATTCATGTAGTTTGCATGCTGAATACCTTTGATACGTATAAGAAAAGATTTTTTAACAAATATACAGCTTCCTATGGTGTTATATGTGTTACATTAATTAAGATTACTTTTTAAAATTGGTAATTGTGACAAACATCACTTATAAGCATTTCGTGTGATCCTCCTCTTTTGCCATCAAAATACTTAATTTTCTTTGTATGTGTGGCCAGTGCCAGCGTCAAACTTGACTCAGCCAAACTTGAATCCTTAGCATTCTTCAAAAGCAGAAACAGAATGTCAGTGTCATGGGATCAAACACCTGATTAAATATGGGTTTAATGCCATTTCACATATATGCATACAATGGAGTATGACTCTGGTATATATCTCTTCCTGTGAAGTGGCAAGAGCAATATAACTGCAGCTGCATCTGCATCCGTGCTAGTCAAATGATAACTTTGCTCTGATTTTGCAAAATCTATGTCTCTACCGTGTACCTCTAGGAATACTTTAAGATTTCTGACATTGGTCAAACAGAAATTTGATAGGCTGCTTTTTTGCATCATTTGCAATGGAACCTATCCAGTCTTTTGGTGCTTAAGTCCTCAGGTCTTAGATCAATAGTATTTTGCTGCGCCCAAAGAACTTTATAAGTTTTCTTTAGTTACAATGTTGACTCTTGATGGTTTTGGCAGACCGTCTGAAACAATTTCTGTTACACCTTGAAAGTTATCTGGTATAAGAGAAAGAATATGAAGTTGGACCTTGCCATCAATCATGTTTGCAGAAGGTTGTTTTTGATGTCAGTACATTGAAGCATGTCTTAAAATAATGTAAAACCTATGATTTCTCAGTTTTTACAGCCATATCATTAGCTGTTGCATTCAAAAGAAGGAAAGTGGACTATAGGTAGAATGGGATAACCAGTAGTTCTATATTATGCTCTATGGAAGATTTATACAGAGTAAACAAGTTGATAAGGTGCCTCATTTCATGATCCATTGAAAACACTGAAATTGAAAACACTTGCCTCTGACTGTGTAATCAAAAAGGATGTCACGACAATGCCCTTGCTCATTTATTATGACGAGTTGTATATGTTACATCCTTTAATAAGCGCTCATATCTTAGAAACTTAGTGAATCATTGAATTGAAAGGGTCTATTTGCGCTCTGTTCATCCTGCATTTCATTGCTTTACTTGCTGTGATACATCTAGTTCGATTATATGGAGGGAAAGGGTTACCTCGGTTTCAGCACTTCAGAAGTACTAAGACTTCAAATAAGTTTTTTAATGCTTGGGGAAAGATAATAAGTGCAGAGACATTATTAGATGAAAATATGTGGGTTGCATGTATGGAAAGGCTATATTTATAAAAGTTAACCAGCTAAGATATGATTCTTTATCACAGAAATATCAAGGTACATCAGTCCAGGTACTCATTGCTCTTAATGGCATAGTTTTCCTCCTTGTAAAGCCTTAGTCTTTCTCCTACTTGCAGAGTATCACTTGAAACACATGTACACAAAGAGCCAACTATTAGGAATTCATATCAGTTTCCGAATGTTCCAAGCCATAAATGGCAAAATTGGAAAGTTGATAATGGCTCATCAATTTTGAGTGGACTGGTGGTAAAATTGAATAACAGTAAATGATTGATATATTGTGTGATGATTTTACTAGTTGCAAGGAGGCGTGTGATAATAATGATTACCACAGAAGCAGACAACGACAAACGTTTAACATGAGTTTAGACCATTTAATTTATTTTATTTTCTTGTAAAAATGAAAAACTATCTTTTCTATTTGTGGCTCTATATTTAGCATTATATGCACTGTATTAGGAAATGTGTCCAAAAGGTCATTGATAACATCTGTAAAAACAGTCCATGGGCTTGATAATCAGAAATGAATATACATTTGTAATTTCTAGTGTTATGGCACATAAGACTTATAAGTACACATTAAGTGTCCTGATCTTAAACTTAATGACATCTTGCAGATATATGAGCAAGACAGACTAAGAAAATGAAAAATATCGACATGCTGTAATCACTTTCATGTGTTTTACTTAAACGGTAATAACAAAATTCGCTTCTCTGTAACCAAGTTATAGAAGTTGTTTAACTAAATGACAATAGCCACAATTATAGCTTTTAAATTATAATTAGGTTCATGTAACGCACACAACACCACAGTTAGCCGTATAAATGTTAAACAGCTTCCATATGTAGTGAAGACATCCAGTATAAAGACTATGAGAATGTCAATTTATTAGATAATTTTAATGTCTTCTTTTAGCAGCTCAAACATTCAAATTTCTTATTCTCAAATTGATATAGTAACATATATAACAAGCTGTAACAGGCTAACGCCCCGACTTACAGAGTGCAAACATTTCTTATTAAATGCACCTTGAATGGTTACATAAGATGTAATTTGTCTGCAGAATTCCATAGGGGATTAGGATGGAGCAGGCCCTTACTCAGCTTGATGTCAAAATACTGTTTGATGATTTTACTTATCACGCTAACATATGTAACGCTCTCTGATCTTTAAAACTTGATGACAACTAGCAGATACATAAGTCTTTATCATAGGAGCCAGTTTAAAATCCCTAAACAATGTAAGATATCCAACAGCTGCAAGTTTTTTCACAATTTTAGCTCAAACTTTCAAACTACATTTCCTTTATTTGATATAGTAACGCATGTAACACGCTGTTTCAGACTAACGCCCCAACATAGAGAGTGCAAACATCCCTTATTCGATGCAGCTTGAGTTGTACTGTAAGAAGGAATATGTCTGCAAAATTCCCTCGAGGAGATTAAAACATTTTTAGGCATATCTTACGTAAAGACAATGAGCTTGCCCATTTATTACATCAGGTAACATATGTTACAGCCTCTGATATTAAAAATTTTGCAACAAACTTGCAGATTTATGAGTCTTTACATATAAGCAAATAAATCCCAAACAATGAAACACATTCATCAACTGCAAATATTTTTTAACTATTTTTACTCTAGTTTTAATACCAAACATTTCACCTTAAAACTGGGTAGGGGTAGGGTTGTTTAATTGCTTATTCCAGAAAATATATTCAAGCTAGGGAAACAAACTTTAATTTTTCTGTTAGCCAATTGCATAAGCTAGTCAGACATGGTTAAAAACATTTTGCAAAACACACAGAGAGATTGTGAATGTAAATGATGTTAGCTACACTTGCAAATTTTAAAGGGTTATCTGATTTATGTAACGCATATGACACCTTAGGAAGCGGCAATTTTGTTCAAATGGCTGTTATATGTAGTTTAGATATCCAGTATGCAGACTATATGAATGATTTTTAAAAATAAATATTTTAATGTCTTTAATTTGTAGCCCAAACTTTCAATTTACTTTTTCTTAGTTCGATTAAGTAACGTATGTTACAGGCTCTTACAGACTAACGCCCCGGAGCACAGAGTGCAAACATCTCATAAAAGACTCGGCTTTCAATTCTCTACAAGATAGGATATGTCTGCAAAATTCCCTAGGGGGGGGGGGGGGAGCAAACCCATTCTCAGCCATCCGTCTATAATATAAAACTATTCTACCATGTGACCCTCAGTAACAAACGTCATGTGCCTGTCATGGGCTATGCGAAGACTGTATTTCGCTTCCCATGGACTTTTCATCTTTGACTTTATAAGACATTTAGAAAACCGAAAACGCGTCGGGAATTTTCGGAAATTCAGTGGTCAACAAGTACCAATGTGTCGATACGCAGGTACGGACGGACAGCGCAAAAATAGTATGCCTCCCTCCTAAAACTCCGTTTAACAGCGGTATAAAATATAATAATGGATGAAGTTTTGGACAAAGGTGGTCACCATAGTTTTAAGAACAAGTGAAATCAATTAATATACGACTGAACTAACACTTCTACAAAATCATCGGATCTGCTTTGTAGGCCGCTCTTGTATTTTGGAATCCACTAGAGCACACATCAGACTGCTCCTTCTGATCTGGGTTCATAGTATTTGCATTCTAATTAAAATTGATCTGTTTTGTTAAAGCGAAATCATGACTGCATCAGACGACATCAGCATACGACATTACTCAGCTGCATGAAAATGACAACAGCCATTAACCCTAAGCGCCAAGAAAAAAATGCATCTGAAAATGTCGTCGGCTGAAGTCGTCTGCTGCATATAATTGCCTAACCCTATTGACAAATTAAGTATAGAAGCAAACAGCGTGTTCCCAGAACAGACTGCTGCTATGGGAGCAGTCTGATCTGGGTCCACACTGTTTGCCATAGAGGCTTCTTAAACATTTCAGCAGACGAGAAAAGCAGACGACTTTTGTTGTGATTGGGGCATTAAGGGTTAATACAAAAGTAAACATACCTGGCTGTCATTATAGTCCATATGCAGCCTGTATTCCGGTAATATATCCTGCCGGCTATTAACATCCTCGAGGGCCATCTCAACCGCCGGCAGACAGCCCTGGCCGCCGGCCCAGCTGCCCGACATAGGAAATATTCCACCCACCGTCAAATTCTTACTCTTAATTCCAAAACACTCGCGTAACACAACAAGAAACATGAAACAATGCAGCACGAAATGCATTCTGACAGTGTAGTATTCCGCTGATAAAAGTAATTTCAATCTCTGATCATGATTTCGCACGAAGGCTGTTTAATTTATTGTTTTTCCATCAAATAATCGAAGCCTCAGAGACGAATAGCATCATTCCGCTACAGTATACATTTGAAATCGGATAACATTCTAGTTTATGGCATTATCAATTTCAGAAGAGAAAAACCTCGTATAATAGTGATTAACGGTAATGGTGTATTACGAGCTTGAAGTGTGATGAGCAGATGAGACCAGCCATGCAAAGAGCTACGTGCATTAAGGGGCTATTTTGTCCCCCCATCCCCCCCCCCCCCCTATGAAGCCAAAAAATAAAAAGTTGCAATGTACTTTTCACAGAATTTCTTCTTATTGCTTTATTAGAATAATATCCCAAGTTTAAAAATCTGGTATTAATTTGAGTATAACTTATGCTATGGTTACAAAAATGGCCGCCAAATTAGGTTGAAAATAGGAAAGTCACCATTCTTGAGCAAATTATAGACTTTTGACAGAGAATTTAATATAGAGCACTAGCCAATACCAAAACGACAGTTCAACAGGTCAGCAATTATCATCAGAGCACACAGCATATTAAAACTGGTTTTGGTATTTAGCTGTGCTGATACCTAATTCTTAAAGCAATATGTCTCCCTAAAAAATGAGTATGATCAGGAAATACCACTATCACAAACTGCAAACAAATCCATGGCGCCGCGAGGAAGAGCCGCACAACAATCACGAGACACCAGGAAGACAAACTAAGCAAAGCAACCAGCTCTCTCTTCCCCATCAAGATGATTGCAAAACCCAATGTTGTATTTAACATTTAACTCTGAGTCAAATTTGGTCCAAAGTAGCAATCCTATATTGGAGGCCATTTTCTTTTACTATAGCAACGGTAAAAATTAAATGAATACCAAACGTTTACATTCGGCTTCTCCTTCTTAGAAATTGGTGAAACGTTAATGTCAATATTTGGCTTAGAGAGGGGGGGGGGCAATTTCTTCCCTTATAATGTACATTAATGCACATAGCTCATTGGACCAGATCCTTTCGCATATTCTTATAGTTTTTCTGTAACAGGCGTATACAGCTATCAAGTGGGGTAAGAGGCATAATTGTTTGTGTGAGAATTCATCTACCTGCCTGCTTCGTGTGTGCGAGCACTGTGAAAGCTCTGGCCTCAAGGTTATAAAACGTTATTATACCCAAATCAACTGAGCATCATTCCATCCATATTGATACAATAAGCATGGAATAGTCCGTTTAGTATTTTAAGTGGTTGCAGGTCACAATGTCTACAAAATGATGCCTCATGATTCATTTTATTTTGGTCATCACTGTTTGCCAAATTGCCTGTTTACTAGTATTAAGATTGGAAATGGTTAAATGCTGGTTGTGTCAACCATTGGAATTTGGATTAATACATAGGTAGGTAGAGGCCCAGAAAAGACTGCACGACCTGAAATACTCGCTCATTTTCAAATATGGGAGACGGTGAAGACCCGGGTAAATTGTAGAACTGTAGCCCAGCCAGAATGCTGCGCGTACACGTTTATCAATTTCGTGTATACAAGATAAGTGTCATTGACTCAATGCTCAACACATTACCCGCTAGTTTCTTATAACTTTTGCAAACAGTTTGTATCCAGACCAGGCTCGAAGAAACGTCGGACCTGATCTGGATACAAATTATTTGACACTCTTCGTTGTATTTTTGAAAGAAACTTTTGGGGGGGGGGGGGAATTTGAAGATGATATCAGCAGAGTTAAAAGAAACTCTAATGCACTTGATTTTGTAAAGCAATGTATGATTGGATACGTCAAACATTTGCGACAATTAATTCTGTGATATACCTCCCTAAATGAAAATTTTGAATACAGTGACATGCTATATACCCTAATTACTGGAACATATCTCTAGAAAAAAAGAAATGAAAATGATAATTTACCTAATTGATTAGCTCATTTAAACCATAGCTACGGATAACTCAAAGTTTAAACTATTATAGCATTGGCAATTTTCGTTTTGTTTACACACAATTGGACACTTGGAAGATAACATATTTGATTGATGAATACTGTGTAAATATGGAAAGAAAATATTACTGGTACTATGATAAAATATTTAAACCTTAGAATATTCTAAATTACACCGCAGACGCTTTCCCTGTATTAACGTCTATCCATCTGATTGCATTACCAGCATAAATTTAAAAAAGAAAGCACTATATAGATATCCATCATTTCAAATTCTTCACGTAATCTTCCTTTGATGAACACTCATGCCATTATGTTCCAACTTGGAAAACGTTAACTTTCGCTTCTTTCCATGAAGTTGATTTACAAGCATGTTTCTTTACTCCAGTCATATTCCATTCTGATACAGTAGAACAGTTCGTCTGCTCAGACCAAAAAATCAATCCACAATGAAAAAGCTTCTCTCCTATCTAAAGCCAGTCGACTATAATCCGTAGAAGAATCCATTTTGATTTCCCTTCCTCCATAACGGCTTCAGTGACAATTGACGATATGTAGAGATCGATATGCCCGCAATTCCAACTAACCCATAAAGTGCCAATCACTTCTCAGCAGACGACAATTGTTTTATCCTCTAGTTGATTTCACCACTTGCAAAGAACCTTTCATTCCGTACCGTACATCTACATCTTGTCGTCTGCAGATAACCTTTGCAAACAGTTTTGACCCAGATCAGGACCGACAAAACGTCGGTCCTGATCTGGATCAAAACCGTTCGACACTCGTATAGTATCGCTGAAAGATTTTTCTTAAAAAGTTAATTTTGAACAAAGTCAGCAGACGACAACAAAATCATGAAAAATTACCCAGCATGCAAAGAGTTAAAGTGTCAATCACAACTGCTACAGGCGACAAACTTTTTTTTATTGTTTTCACGATTTTTAATCAAGGCTCTGCATTCCATGTGAACCGTCCGCTAGCATGCCTTATTTGATTTCCTGATATGGTTGGCTGTTGGAAATTACCTGTGAAATAATTGACAGCTCTAAGCAGATCATTAGACATCCTGCTTATCAGCTATATCAGATCACGTAACAATCTAGTCTGACAATAGCTTAGCTCCGCCCACTTTATTCTTAATATAGAAAGCCACAGCCCTGGCTGGGGATCCATGAATACATACTCTGTAACCCAGGCGTGACCCATTCTGTACCCACTGCATTCATCACAAAATGATGAATTCAGTGGGTACGGAATGAGTCACGCCTGGGTTACCGATGATGCCCTGAATCATGCTTTTGTAAACAAATTGTATGTGATGCTTAGCATGCTGCATAATTTTACATGACCTTTTTTAGTCTGCTGCTTTTTTTTACATTTTATTTATTTTCAAAAACAATCAGTATGCCTAATACAACCAGAGTGTGGAACAGTTTTGTCATCCTGATCTCGGCCGAAACTTTTTGAAAAGGTTATCGACTCTTGCGGGCAAAGAGTTAAATGTTAAAATAGATTTTTTCTTAGATTAATCAAAGTCTGTTGTTTGAAGGCACATCAGAAGCATAAAAGTATTTAAGTCCCATACACATAAGTATTGTTATTGAAATAAAACATTTACTAGTGAAGGTCTTGTGTAAGATAACTGAAGAAAAAACAAGGACACCTATCATAGCATGCATATGGCTCAAACAATTAGACATCATGCGCGGACCCAGAAAGTTTTGTCAGAGGGGGTCCAACTTTGACAACTTTTTTGTCCTTTTATTAACTTGATGAGAGGAGAAGATAGGTGGCAAATACCACTGTAAGCTGTCCATCATCAGCCCGCCAGCAAAACACCATTTAAATGGCGTTTCGCTGGCGAACCGATGCTGGCCTAACATTGAATGCTGGCTTGGTAGCCTTGTAATTTTTCGAGGGATCTGGACCAGTATTGCTGAGAAATCCTATATTTTGTGATTTTTTTCAGGGGATGTCCACCCAAACCCCTCTGAATCCGACCATGGACATACAAGACCAGAATCAAACTTATAAGCAGGAACACAGCGAGAGATTCATATTAAAACGCAAAAATGACCCCAAAACGCCACATGGCAAAAAAGGACCAAACACGAAACTTGCACATACATAACTGGAACAGCACAGAACTTGCCCATACATAATTGGAACAGCAAAAAACTTGCCCATACATAATTGGAACAGCAAAAAACTTGCCAATACATAATTGGAACATCAAAAACTTGCCAGTACATAATTGGAACAACACATTCTGTTCTGGGTCCACACTATTTGCTTCTATACTTAATTCGTCAGTAATGTTAGGCAAATATTTGCAGCAGACGACTTCAGCAGACGACATTTTTAGATGCATTTTTTCTTGGCGCTTTAAGGGTTAATTCTATTCGAATGGTCATAATTGCTGCAGATGTTGTTTCATAAATAAACCAACATAATAACAGTTTTAGACAGAGCTCATATACATAGACAATCAGGCAGTCAAGCAAACATTTTATTTCTCTCAAATCAAATATATGACATATATGTAGGAACAAACTAAGAATATAGGCGACATATAAGTGTAGAGTACTATGCTAATAAAGTTCCAATATATACTGGTCAAAAGTTATAACCGGACACGTGTTTTTATCAATTTTCTAAAAGCTTTAAGCATATACGTATAGTTTTACTTTCATTCCCGAATAGGTCAGCCTCTTAGTAAATGATACCAGAAAACGGCTTCGCAAAATTCTTAAACTTGTATCCGGGAGGCTTTGCCGAATACACATACCATCAATATTAAAATTCACAAGAATTTGCATTGGATGGTGGGGTAATTTTCGACACTTTGGCCGATAACAACGGGTCTCGTGTTCAATATGAACTGGCTTCTGAAAAAAAAAATTTGCGCGTGAAAGTGGGTTATTGCAAAAAGTCATGACTTACAAATTGTGCCAAATGCGAATTCTAAAAATGGGGGTACCGCTATTCCAATTGGCATCCTGCATGTACTGTTCAACATATTGCCAATAACATTACTGTCTAGGGTACATGACACACCTGGCTATTTCGAGATGTAAAAAGTATAGTCATGTTATTTTACTTTTTGAAGAAAATTAATTAAATGCAGGTGGCCGGTTAGAACGTTTGGCTAGTATATATACACGTGGAAAAAAGTTAAGGAACACTTGAAGCCCTAATTTTATTTTTTGAATATCCAAATTACTTGAAAGATTGCGATTCTGGATTTTAGATGGGACACTTTGGAAAGCATTGCCAAATTACAGCTTGAATTACTGAAGTCCACTGAACTTTGTTTTTGTGCTACGGAAGATACAATATGCCACACGTGAAAATCTCAATTTTTCTGAATACACGTTTGCATTTTAGTTTCTGCATACCATAGAAGACAATTTTCGAAAGCAAAAACAGCATGAAGTGAAAGAACTGAGCATATCTAATGAATAAACGACTTTGGTTTTAAAAAAGAGTGTATCAGCTTTGAGTAACATAACCCGCATACGATCTGCATTTTGCACTAGTTCTTATGGAAACCGATATGCTTAGATAATTTCTAAAGCAAACTAAATTCTGTTGTGATTTTAAAATAAGGATGTATATTTTGAAAGTCTTGAATGGTCATATTCAAAATCTGGCTAAATCATAACAATCTGCAAAATGTATAGACAAAGAAGGAAATGTGGTATAGAATGCCCCCTTCTCCGACAAAAGGCCAAGGAAATAAAAGATTATGGTCAAAGTTCGTCACACAGACTATCAGCTTTTTGCTTATGAAAAAAAGAATACAATCAGACTTCATGGAAGGAATTTATTGCAAGAATTATCAATAGGGTCTTAAAATCAAAAATTAAATTTCTGTATCCAAAATGGCCGCTTCCAGCCACAGTAATTGCTTGATAATCATCATTTTCTTTTTGAAACAGCTTTAGATAAAACGGGTGTTGATTACATAAAAAAGTTTCGTTAATACACTTTAAGAATGTAGGGAAATATTAGTCCAAAGTTTAGCCTCGTAATACAAGAGGTGTTCCCTAACTTTTTTACATGTGTATATATGCAAAATATTGCCAACGTCAAGATAAAAATGGTTCAGAAAGAATGACACATGAATACTGCATTTTATAGTAACAATTTGAGGTATTTAAACAAGGTACGTGAACATATATGCAGTGTCGATATTACTAAGAAGAAGACTAAGAAGATGAGGAATAATAACAAGAAGAAGAAACAACGGAAGAAACAGATGAATAAAATAAAAATGTAAAGATGGTATAAAATGCAGAGTTTGATTCAATCTGTCCATGTTAAGTACTGAACATGCCTACACCTCTCCGAATCAGTTAAGTGGTTTTCTACGTATTAACCAGTATTACTTCACTTTTCGCTTTCTGTAAAGGCGGCACCTCATGCATGCGTAATTAGGACTAATCCATCTTAGACATAGGTAAATGGTGAACACCAGGCGTGGTTTAGTAAGTTTTGGAGCGCCCAAACAAGCTTAACGAGTATTAACACTCTAAATCACAGTCAAATCGGTGGCGCAAATGGTTACGTTGAAGAACGATGATCAAGGGATCGCCAGTTCGAATCACACTGGGGCATTTTTTTTATTAATCAAAAGTTGAATATTGCGTCATTTTGTTTGTTTGTTTGTTTGATTTGATTCTTTACGCCCCACCATCAATCTTTCAGTTATAAAGGGATAGGTCTTCCTGGGTGAAGCAGTACTAAGCTAGGATTGAATCTTGCGTCATAATACCTCGATCAGTTATGATTGATTTTCAGAACACTCGCAAAATATTATATAATCAATGAGGGTTCAGTTTCCAGTCACGATTTTTAAGGAAATATATGTACATTGCCGCGGATCAAACAGCGGGAAAAAGAAATAATTATTTCAATCTTCATTGCGGGTTCAAGTCTCATCATGGCAACACCAAGGAAGATACACGACACTGTCTCCAAGACCATCATATTGAACGTGTTCAAGTACTTTAAAAAATAAAACGTGAATATATATTATTAAACATGTAAGAACGTTCTAAAACGAACGGAAAAAATATCAGAAAAAAAATAAAAGTAAATAATTCTCTTAAATAAAAAAAAATAATCGCCCCTGCCGGGGATTGAACTCAGAATGCTTAAATTTGAAAGTGGTATATTTATCCAATGACGTCGCGTCAGATGTTGGTGTTAATTTGTGTAACGTCAAAAGTTGTTTAAACACGTCAAAGAATGAGATTTTCACAGATAAGAGAGGTGATCTTCCTTGCGTTAATACTTCTAAGAACACATGCCCAGTTGTAAAATGATCAGATGGAAAGTTTGTTTTGGTTTATATATATTTAAGTTTTTAAAGGTTTTATTAATACATGTTCCCGAGAAGAATTACGAGAAGTAGAGTATACCCAGGTAAGCACAATTATTTTCAGTAATAAATGCGATTGGTCGGTCGGTGCATATTAACTACATAAATCTATTCTCCTTGCAGTAGACTTCAATGGACAGACGGACGGACAGGCAGGGTGATTATAGGTCTTAAGGATATCTTCGCTGCACACACCTTTGCATGTTTTATATTAAAATTAGCCAATACGTAAGCGTTTGGTACTTATCGCATTGTCCGGCAGCTAGGACTCGCGACTCGGGAAAGTCTGTGTAATGGTACAGGCTCGTCAGAGTAAAGTATGAATGTAGATGATAAATAGCTGTAGAATTGAGACCTCTATCACCGCTTGATACATGTATGTCAGCATCAACATTTTCACGAGGCTTTTTGCGTATATGCGATAATGACCAAAATATCGCCAAGAGTTAGTGTTGGCACAAACAAACATGTAGACACAAATGAATGAAAACAACAAAGAAATTAATTTATTTGAGATTCGAGCACGTCACGTTTGAGTTTCAGACACACCCTTTTCATCGTATGGCTTCCAATGTGTTGACTTTTACTAATACCTAGCAATATGATGTACAGTCTCGGGACATGTAGTTGTTTGCCACTTTGCGACGTCGCCGCTTGAAACAAGACCTTTCTAGAATTTTGTAAAAAATACCATGCCAAACTTAATGGGTTAAATTTTATAAAACTTACAGGGATGAAGAGCAATTAGAGAACAGCAATATACAATAAATGGTTAAAATAATTACACTTTTGGTTCTCAAGTAGAACGCATTTAAAAGTGAATGTAAATTGTAAAACATCACTATTCCCGTAGACGCTAACGTTAACGTCACCGAAAACTGTCATTTTAATTTGTGTTTGCGTTTAAATTACTACCATACGAAAACAACAGAAACCGAGAAGCTACAATAAAATGTTTATTGCGTAAATCAATTTGCTTTCATTTGGTACTTTTTCAAAATTTTAGCTTCTATAGTTTTTGGACAATAATTTTTTGCAAAACATCTGGAAATACATCGATTTAAGCGTGGAGAGTGGGTATGTCATGTGGCTGTATATATACACAGGAGCTTGAAGTTTGGTCCTTACATTACATGTATATGCCTCATAACCAAAAGCTTAAATGTCATCATTACGTAATGACATTATGAGCTTTCGGTTTAGGGGCTTTAGGAGTGAATAAGGATCGAATTTCAAGCTCCTGCGATATATTTCCTGAATATTCCTGAAAACAGGGGTAAAGGTCACTGAATATTCAGATTTCTCGAATTAATTCTGGCCAATGACCTATTTTATATTACTTTATATAGGACAGTGTCCTACAAGACTATGGTAATGCATAAGTATATAAGTTTTAAGAAAATGCGCGATTAAGTTTTTGGCATTTACGCATAATATAACGCTAAAATGTTAACGTTCTTACGACGCGATTAGCAAAGTAAAAAACGGCGTCTGTGACATTTTTGCTAGACAAAGCATTTTAGCGATATTTTATTCAATATTTAACAATTTCTCTTAATATAAAAACCGCATAAAATATATGAAAAACGCATTTACATATCTTATTTAGAGAGAAATAAGTTTGAAGAAACATCTTTTCATTTAGTATTGAATTAATGTCTCATATTTCTGAAGACGCCATTTGCGTGAGTGTGACATTTTTGCTTGACATAGCAAAATAACAATTTTTTGCTCTAAATATTGAAACAATCAAGAATAAATCCAAATTTTAATTCTATTTTGAAAACGCATTTTTGTGATATACTTCGAATTTCAAAAACACGAGGCACTAAAAATTAATACATCAATAAAAATACACAGACCCCATGTTTTCAACGTTTTCTTTAAATCTCTACACGTTCCGTTTCTTTGCTTGGTTGGCTATTTCTGGTTAGTTTGCCGATTAACGCCAATTTCGCGCATGTCGTCGTGAGGATAAGCACAAAAAGTAGCTATGCGGGGAAAATTACAAGATTTCATGCATTATAAGTTAAAACTTTTGGATTTAGAAACACTCCGCCAAACGATTTGTGTTACATCTCTACATGCAAAATAACGGCAATTTATACGGAACATGTTAGCGATAACTTTTTCTTTGTATCTTAATTTGTCTTTCGTTTTTCATCAATGTAAAATACAATTAATTAGCTTTTCTTTGATGTTTAGTTTGTAAAAATGTATAATGGAATAAGTGAAATAGAGAACTTTCAATAGAGAGGACCCCTACGTTTTTAAAATTAACACCAACATCTGACGCGACGTCAATACGCTACGGATCTGCTTTACACTATCCAATTTATACTAATTAACTCTTAGCAAACAGTTAAAATTTTCTGTTTTACCGTTAATATTACCTGTTTTCCCTTCGTGAGTAGATGAAATAGCCAAATCACGCCCAGATATGAATATTAAAGTTACCGCCTTTACAGAAAGCGAAAAGTGAAGTTATACAGAAATATCCTGCTATTATTTTTTTCATTTCTGGTACTGTCGTGCCAACCAAGAGTGACAGTATTGTATTATTTTGTTTGCAATTTCTAAGTAACACATTAACTTTCTCACTTCACTTGGGCTGTCGCGAATCAATAGATAACTTGTGTATTGATCCTAGCCTGTGGATAGGATTAATACACAAGTGAGCTATCCATTATAAGTCTCTGATAATTTTGTGATCAAAACACGACATCACTGTTGGCTGGCAGGACAGTAATATGTATCATTTCATTATTTCCTTTATTTCAATGAATTTACTCCAAATCTACCCAGATAATAATGGGTAGCATAGCTTACAGATGTTTAGAATAGACAAAGTTTTCTGTATAAATATGTAGACAGTTTTAATTAATAGTGGTTCTTTTTAAGAATGCCCTTTTCTCATCCATCAGCAGCTACATGTATTTTTATATTTCTTTATTTGAAATAGAGCTGTGTTAAAGCTTTGATTTTAAAACAGGGGGAAAATCCTCTAAGTAAATGATTGAGATGTTTATTCATTTGTTTTGCTTTGCCTTCGAATTAATTGATCAACAATTCTCTTTGCATCTTGCTGTTGTTATCTTCAATAAATCAATTTAGAGATTTGTAAAGAAAATTAACAAAATATGAGAACTGCAGTCTCCTGTCATTACAGCGGCAGAATACAGCAAAGTCAGGTAACTTCGGACACCAGGTAAATTCGGACATACGAAATCCAGATGAGACGGCTCCTTATGAGCCGTCTCATCAGGATTTCCACTGTTTGCTTAGTTAATGTATTTATATTCCAACAATCAAAATATGAAACAAACAAGGTCGGTGTCCGAATTTAGCCGACCATCCGAATATACCCGACCTTACCCTAGTAGTTGGTGAAATTAATTTTTAGAACTCTTGACCATGTTGATAAAAATCATCAAGACCCGAGATTATAAAACTTTTCATGCTCAACACATCTGAGCACGAAATTATCATGCTCATAAATGTTAAAATGTCAATAAATGTTGGCATTTTAACATTTATTTGCATGCTAAATGCAACATCTGAGAGTTTGAAAGAAAGAAAAGTCGGTATTTTTAGCAGCTTAGTTTTATGAGCAGTTGAAATTTCATGCTCAGCTGAATTGAGTACGAAAAAAAGTTTTATAACCTGGGGGCCTGGATTTCTATTGTGTAATAAGCCGTGGCATGAGATTTTCAACAATGTGGTATGTGCGGCCAGCAAAGCCTCAGATCAGCTTGCGCATACGCGCAGTCTGATCAGAGCCTTTGCTAGTCGCTTGAGTATTCTATGATTGCTAAGCTACTGACTGAACTCCATTTGGAGTTTCTAAGCTTGAAAGGGGGCTGCATAGGCTTGCCTGAGTCTACACTTGTCAAAATGCTACATTGTTGAAAATCACATGTCGCGGCTCAAGTTGTATGGAAAGGATAATCTACCCATATAACAGATATCAGCAATCAAGCAGTTTTGAGCATTGTATTTTTATTGAACACATATAGCTACGCACGATATGAACAACGAAAAATAGAAATAACAACATAAAAACTTCCCCCGTCAGATAGGATTGCAGCCATGGTTACTGGGGGCTATAATATGTTTCTTCTTATTAGCACATTTAAGCTGTTTTAAAACCAAGAAAATATGAATAATTCTAAATAGGTTCTTTATCATTATGAATAGTTTTTTTAATAGAATGTTAGTATATTTCAAAAACTGTTTTTTACATGTGATAAAATTTAACATTTTCGTATTACCCCTTTATTCTCTATGTTCGTGACTGCGTCCATTTAAGAATTGCGATTTCAAACATCTGAAAAATTCGTTTAAGCGAAAGAAAAACACAAAGACGTCAGGACAAAATTATAAGGGACAGTTTTGCTTCTGTGTTTTCAGTGATGAAAGACAAACACATCACTATGTGTTTTTAATTGCATATTATTAAAAGAAAATTCACTGTTTTGTTATGATAACCGCTTCAAGTGAAAAACATGTACAAACATATTTCTCAGTCATGTAATATGTGTTTTTTTGCTTCACTGATAAAAAAAGTTTGCATACCGAGAAGTTCCACAAGCATCAACAGAATTCTCATCATTCAAACTTTGTCATTGCTTCTTTGTGGAGTTGGTAAAATTTCTCCCCATGTATCGATATAGTGTTGATATTTCTTCATATTCTGTTCCTTCGGGAATATTGGGTTCTGACGGAAAGCAGAATACCACTTAAGCCGATGCTAGGGGACATGAGAATTGTTGCACTTTCCATTAGTTCTCATGAATAGACTCGATAAAACTGAGTCTGCTGTTTTCTAATATTAAAGGCTCTCTCTATTTCTGAAGGATCCGGGGTTTTTTTTCCATATTATTTGTATGGGAGAATAGTTCGTGGATCTCTGCAGGTGTTGAAAAAACTTTGGACTGAGGAAGAGGCTTTAAAAGTTTCAAACACCTTCCAGTGTGTGTTGGAGCTTCATGTCAGGATTGAAGAGATTTGCAAGATTGTCAGAGAACGTTTCCTTAATTTTCAGAGCATACACAAGCAACATTATGACAAATCTATGAGATGGAGAAGGCTCTAGAAAGGGCAAGGTATTTTTTACTCCTATGTACATCCCACAACAAGCTAATGTTTAGGTTGAAAGGTCCATATGTAGGTAGTCAACATGATGGACTACAGAGTTAAGGTTGATGGTATGGCTGGAACATTCCATATCAACCTATTGGGAAAAGTAAAAGAGAGGGATGATGCTGCAATCTAAGGTGTGACCAAGCTCAGGGATCGGTACAGTAGGTGACATGAAATTGCTGTACTTGGTGTATATGAAAGCAGACGAAACATATAAAGATGCGCAGATACCTGAGAGCTTTATAAAAGAGCAGTAATCAGATATGAAGAGACTGATTGAAGAGTTTAATGACATGTTATTGGAATGCTTGATGCAACTCAGTTCGCAGAATACAAGATAGAATTGATGAACAAGATTCCCATTCATGTTCACCCATTCCCAATACCCAATGCTAAGAGACAGACGGCAGAGAAAGAATTTCTTGCCATGCTAGAGGTTGATGTCAGAAGGTAAGCTATTTCTGACTTAAACGCATCAATAGTACTTGTTAAAAAGAAGGATAGTGCAAATAATACTTGTGTTGACTTAAGACAGCTTAACCTTATGATCAAGATTCTATGTGAAATACTGAGGAAATCATTTCCAAGCAAGAAGAAGAAATATCTTACTAAAAATGACCTCATCAAACTATTTTGGCAAAATGCCTATAGAAAAGAGTTCAAACCATCTGACAGCATTCTCAACAGCAGATGGTTGGTATATTCTTTTAAAAATCCTTTTCGCTTAGTCAGTTCTAGGAGTATATATAACAGATTGATGAAAATGCTACTGCATGGATGCAATAATACAGGCAACTAAGTAGAAATCATCCTAGAATATATGAACATTTGGATGAACATCCTGTCACTCTGAGAGATGTTTTCAAAAGAGATAAAGATGCAGGATTGACTCTATAGTCTTCAAAGCGTCTGCCAGATTTTTGGAACACTGAATTTACAGGACATGTTGTAGGAAAGGGCATCTGCAGATGAAAGATGACAAGCTTGAAAAAAAGTAAAAAGTGCTGATAGCCAAAAGACCAGGCCTCGAGGTTATAAAATTTGAGTACAGTCGCAGACTCAAAATAAAGCACAATGAGTGGCTGCTTGCGGACACGTGTCCGCTAGCAGCCAATCATTGCGCTTTATCAGGTTCAGGCTCAGAATCAGGTTAATGCTTTCTTGAGACTGACTGCTTATTACAGTGGATTCCTCCTATCTTTTTTTCAGATGTTGCAATTCCCTTAATTAGGTTGATCAAGAAGGGTTGACCAAAACCGTTGTATGGCAGCATGCACATTCATTTAAGACCTGTAAGTGCATGCCCATCAAATCATCAATACTTTTACCTCTAGTCTTTAATAAACCATTTGTTTTACAGGCTGATACATCAGGTGTTGGGGCATGAATAAGTTCCCAATAGCATACGGCAGTAAGAAGCTATTACCCAGAGAAAATACTTATTCTACCAAAGAGAGGAATGTTTGCCATTGTGTTTGACATCAGGAGGTTCCAGGAATACTCGTATGTTACAGACTATGTGCTGCAAACAGATCAGGAGCCATTGTCTTACATACAGAAGGGCAAGATACAGAGTGGCAGAATAATACAATATTTTTAGATTTTAAGCCGTCAAAGGCTCAGACAACGTTTGCATGGACTATTTGAGCCACCAGTAGACTTAATGGGCAAGTCACAAGCAGATATATTATGAGGTTTATAAAAACACAAAAGTATTTTCTGGAGAAGAGGTCTGCTGTCAAGATTGTCTGCAGTTTAACGCTTTCGTATGATGAGCTTATACTTCTTCACTAAAGGGGTGTTATCGCTACGAATTTGTGCAGCTTCAACATATATTTAATGTAATTAGCTTGTTTCTGCTTAAAGGGTACTGTAAATTCGAAAATTTCGCGATGGTCTTATTTATGCGAAACTTCGCATATGCGGAGTTTCGCGAAAATAAAACTCTCGCAACATGGCGAGATCACTCTGTCATTTGCTGATATAAATAAACGATGGCCTGGTCGCAATTTTTTATCGTCGCAAGTATGTCTTTAAACGCTATTCGCGAAAATGAAATTCTCGCGAAAATTTCCGAATTCACAGTATAAGTATAAGGGAAAATCTTTAAAACATGCATAATTATATTGTAATTACTACCACATATGCAAAGCAATCGGAAAGCCATCAGATGAAAATTAAAGTGTTTTAACCTATTCATAATTTAACATGTCTGGACGCATAAAATCGGACACATTTCGTCCAATTGATTGGATGGTGATTTTATACTTTTGATTAGCCAGAAATTATTCCTACTGCCCAGTAATAGACTCTAGGGTATGTAATGTTCTCATAGCACCAGACTCTGTTGACATGATTGATAATTAAAACTACAGTTCGACCTTGGTTTAAAAAAACTATTACCAGCTTTGGTGTGGTCTTATATGGAATAAGATAGTTGAGGGACCTGTAGAGTTCAGCTAGATTGAAAAACATATGAGCCGTGGCATGAGATTTCCAACAATGTGGTATGTGCGACCAGCAAAGCCTCAGATCATCCTGCGCATATGCGCAGTCTGATCAGAGCCTTTGCTAGTCGCTTGAATAATCTATGAATGTTAAGCTACTTACCGAGCATCATTTGGAGTTTCTTAACTTAAAAGGATGCTGCAGAGGCTCGTCTGAGTCTACACTTGTCAAAATACCACATTGTTGGAAATCACATGTCGCGGCTCATATGGTCTAAACCACCCATTTGATCATGCGTCATATGGCTTTTATAACGTTAAAGCCATACGCTGACATTTGCATACGTTATATCCATGTTATGGAGTCATCTGATCTTAACAAAATGTAAAAATGTTGCAAATTTGAAATATCAAGTCATTATCACAGTCTTACACACAATGGATTTCATCCAAGGGATTACAAATATTTTACTGTTCTTACACCTAAAGTTCTTATCATCCCTTTTGGCATGATCATCATTGTAATTAATGAGATCATTGTTATTATTCAATCTATCATTATCATTATTATTGTATTTTTTTGAAGTGGTGCTTGTACAGTTCTTCAATTACTTTTATTCACACATGCATAGGAATAGTGTTTATTTGTTTGATTTAGACAGCACATTTTAGTCATATTGTGGCGGCCAGTTGTCCTGGTTAATCTTCTCCTAGGCGTACTATACTGTAAATTCGGAAATTTTCATGAGAATTTTATTTTCGTGAATCTTCGCATATGCATGCGAAGTTTAGTGAAAATAAAACCCTCGTGAAAATGGCAAAATCACTCTGTTGATTACTGATGTAGGTAAATCATGCCGTAGTCGCGATTTTAACCGCCGCAAATATGTCTTTTAACGCTATTTGCGAAAATATAAAATCTCGCGAAATTTCATAATTTACTGTATTCGTACATTCATGCCTTTGTAAGTATATGTGGCTGATAACTGTTCTACTTTAATCAGTGGCAGGGTGGTACTTAACCTTAACTGTGTAAAATGTTTGACCAAAAAAGTGTTCTGACTACTACAACCCAACTATGGCTATCCATATAACTCAGATTACTAACTCAACCCTCTCTGCTGAGAAAAAGAAACTGAATGTGTTCTAGCCGTTGTTTTTGTGTCATATGTCTCTTTCTAGCAGTGCCGTGTGTTCGACTGTAATTGTGGTATTTCCTGTCCATACTCAGTTCTTTTGTTTTCTTCTTTTATTTGTAAATTAACCATCTTGAGCTATATTAAAAGAGATAAATCGGTGATATACTTAATCTGGGAATTCCCATGCTAAACTTCCACTGTTTTTATGAAGAAAATGGTATGCTTGAAAGTATCATTATGTATAGAGTAAACCTACCCACCTCTAGCGAGTGTTGCAGATGCATGCATATCCCATCTTAACCCTTTCCATTTAGGATACCAGTTAACAGGTACTCTTTTTGATTTGGTTTGATTCTTTACGTCCCAGTCCCAACATCTCGGGTCATGTCAGGATAGCCAGTTCACCTAACCACACTTTGTTTCCTGGGCAGGCTTGACTAATCAGTTAACCAGTACTACGTGCACATACTTTCGCTTGAAATGTCTACAACCGGAAGGGAGGAGAATGGCTATAGAAATTATTTCATGATCAATCTTCACGAAAGTAGGGTACGTTTGGCAAACAATAAAGGCCCAGCTGGTAAGGTGGCATTTCATGAGGGTCTTCGGGGACAGAAATGCATTTTATAGAAAAAATGAGCGACAACCCCTTAATATAAAAAATGGACTTTGCAATACTTATTGCATTAATAGGTGTGGGATAATCCATCAGAATAAAAAGGGTTAAAAAGCTATTACAAATAAGGGACAACACATACTTTATAGGATCAAGCGTGCTGGAACATTCCATTGGCCTAACGAGACTTTACCAATCTGCTGCGGCTTTGACCTTGTTTGTTTGTTGGCGTCTCTGAATTAATACATCAATCAATGTCCTCCATGTTCCCGAGGATAAAAGGTTTAATCTTAAACTCGTCCGTCAGTCGATAGAAGCATTTATAAAACTGAATGTCAAGACTGCCAAGTTCCAAGAGCACCAACAATACCTTGCGTCATGACTGAGAAATATATAACTGCTAAATCTTACCCCTTAAACCGCCAATCACAACTAAAGCTGTCTGCTTTGTCGTCTTCAGGAATGCTTTAGTAGCTTGTTCAGAAAATGTATTTGTTTGAATTGATTCGTTATGTCCCCGTCAACACAGTTTCAGTCATGTCGGAAGGGATTTTCCTGTGTTGAACCAGTACTTAGCAATTAGAAAATAAACAATGACCAATAAAAAATAAAAGCAAATTTTATTGCGTGTGAACTTTCTGTTAAAAAAGGTTATTACATTTGGCGTGGTACTGTATCGTAGCCAATGACCCGTAAATTTCATTTTGCATTTAAATGAATTGCAGATTGGTAGTTCTCTCAAATAAAAAAAATACTTTGTTTGGAAATATTTTTCTCAAATGTAATAAAGTCAAAATAATTTTAATAGCCTTCAATTGATTTTCTTAGTATACTTACATATAAGTTGAATAATGTTAGCACTAATCTGCAGGAGACGACTTAACAAGACGGCATTTACATGTAAATGATTTATGCAGGCGCATTAAGTGTCAACCCTTTACATGCTGGCAAATGTATCATTCTGTGTTGCCGTCTGATTTTTTTTTGTTTTCTTTCCAAATTGACAAATCCTTTCAAAAATACTATCAGATTGTCAAACAGTTTGGATCCAGATCAGGCTTGATCTGTGAGTTTGGATCCAGATCAGGCCTGGTCTGGGTCCAAACTATTTTGAAATGTTATCAGCAGACGAAATTAGGCAATTAGCCCATTTAAGCCTAACATCCGCTTTCTGGGACATAGGCAAACAGTGGAGAACCACTGTTTGCTTAAAATAGCTAAACTTGATACAGGCGAATTTTCAGCATTCTAGCTAGTCGCTGTAGCTGAACATTATGGTTTGAGTTCTATCTGGCCACATCCATCCCCGAAGACAGGGTTAACTATTATATACGAAGCCCATATAGCATATCGTCTTATAATGAAGGATGTATAAAGAAATTAACTCTTTAACCCATTTAAACCGAATGGAATTTCCCACTTCTATCAAATGGGCCAGCCTATTTCTGTTTTAAGGGTTGTTGGGTGGTAGCTTTCATTTTTATTCAAATTTTGATAGAACATTCTGTAATATATACTATCCAAAGAAATAATAACAAGCGTTTTCTATTCATTTGACTTCGCGGTTGGGCTCACTGATCTGTGCCTTTCTTATTCGCATGCAGCAAAACTCCGTTTTTCTCGCATCACGCTGTCTATTTTATGTACTACACTCCTCTCCATTTTTTAAATTCAAATTTATTCAGGATACCAGCAAAGTACATGTAGAAAACAGCGCCGATCCTGATGTTTAAAGAAGCTCTAGCGACAAGGCGTATATTTTCCCTAGTTGACATGATTACAAAAGCTAAATTTTCAAATAGCCTTAATGATTTTAAAATTCGTCTGTTTGGGTAGTATAGTATGTATAGTTAGCATCAAAATACTTTTCAAAGCGATTCATCATTTACAACGCCTTGAAAACTTGCGCTTTCTACTCCCACCCCTCATTTTACGTCTTTATATTGGGTGTCGTTTAGACAAGAATTTTAGTAAATCCATTATAGGTTTTCAAAAAGTAAAAGTACGGAATTATTAAGGATATAAATGCCTTCGTTTCCAAAATTTTGCAGTATTCCTTCTGCGCATGTGTACGAAATATACTTAAAATGTGATGTTTGTCATTGAAAAGATGAAACTGGTGCCTTTCAGTTTGTTTTTAGATGCTCCCCCCCCCCCCCTAGACCCAAGATGCCCTTTGGACAATTAAACGTCATTATATAAATATACAACATGAGTAAAGGGCGTCTTGGGTCTAGGGGGAGAAAGGGGTTGTATAAGCGAAAGAAGACATCGATCATCTGACAAAAATAGACCACTTTGCAAGATGGTCATTTTTATTGTACATCAACTGTATAAATATATATAATATACTCTATCGTGATAAATGTAGGGCGATTGTTTACCTTAGTTAAACGGTCTATTTCCCACACATGTTACTGAATAGCGGGCTCATTTGCTGATCAAAATAAATTCTGATTTAAAACGAAGTAGATATATTACATGAATTTAGGAAACCCCGTTTTAAATATACGAACTAGCGGGCAATGGTACATAGACGGCTCGTCTATATGTATTTGTTGAGTGTGCCTAGTGTCTCCAGTCGTTATTTCAACAAAATAAAAGGAACGTCTTATTTAGGGAAATAGCCCGCCTTATCGCTAGAAATTCTTTGGATTTACATGATATGTCCAGGTTTACATTATGGCATAGTAAGGGTTATTTCATAAACTCGGTCAAATATCATGTAATTGTTTTGGATAACAAAACAGTTTATAACAATGAGTTTATTGTTCCATGCTTTGGGATAATATCATGCTCATTAGCATGATAAAAACATGTTTTAAGGTCACTACTGACACCAATAACCGTATCTCTTGCATGACTAAATGACTTCAATATTTTTACCGTAGCTGAGATAAATGGAATTGGTATGCCGGATGCAATTATGATGAATTAAGTTATCTACATATTTCAGCAAGAGTTACTGCCCCTGATTATTATTTACCATTGTTTTATTAGGGAAAACTACAGTAAAGTGAGTAAAAGCTCAATAACTTGAAAACGTATTTTCTAAATCGGGTGGAAGTTGTTCCGACCATTACTATGTTTAACTGTAGATCAAAAGTTGCTTCAGCCACATTTTTTTTCAAACAGGAGCTATTGCCCCTTAATGCTAATATTTACATAGAAAATGTGTCGAAAATCCATTTTTCTTCAATAGCTTGCTAACTAAGGATCAGATTGAAGTTAAAGCATATAGAAGATAGTTGATTCGATACTACTTTACGTCTGCTAACTTAAATGATTAAAAAAATTGATTTAAATATAAGTTATTACCCTTGATTTTGCATTTTGAGGTGAAAAATCAATAAAATATGCAGTTTGAATGCCTCAGTGACCCCAAAATATTGAATGCATATTTAATTTCCAAATATTTTGATATATTTCGATGACTTATGCAATTTTCTTTATATATCAATAACAGAAATGAGTGTTTGCAACTGTTCGAGCCATTTAGAACTCTTTTATTGCGCCAGAGTAGAGAATCATTTAAAAAACGGGTGGGGTAACAATAAATATTTATTTGTCAAGAAAAACTTTCTTTTATTCGTTAATCTTCACAAAATTAGTTTCTACACTTTCAGATAGCTTCAAAGCAGTAGTATAAACCCTTTTTGTTGGCTGAAAGTATATTTATTCCTCGTTATGCAATTAAAAAGTTACAAAATTGAAATTGTGCATAACAGGGGGTAGGGGTAATATCAAGAAATATCTCTCTTTCTAGACAGTGAAAATTGCTCAAATTCACACTGATTCAGCTTATGTAATGATGTTTCTGATTTACAAATTCCACAAAAAACTACTTTTCAGAATTGACAAAATATCTGAATATGTAGTAATCAAACGTAAAAATGACAATACTTTTGACTATTATTTTTAATGTGAAAATTGGTCAGTCAATACATAATGGCTAGATTTGCATCAATTCTGTATTTCAAGTAATCTTTAGTAGTTCTGCTAAAATTCACAATATGCCATCATCATCAGCTACCATATCATAGACCTGTTTAAATCTCACTTCGTCCCTAAACACTTTGGAGAAAAAGGGCGTATTATGCATGTCTTTGAAGTGCTATAGCTCAACTATACTATTTTAAAAACGGTGACATCATTTTTTATTGTTTTATATTATCATTAATAATAAATTGAAATATCAAATTACAGAAAATGAAGAACATCGATTTTTGGAGAAAAAAAATGCCTAGGAGTCAGTCAGTAGTGACCTTAATTAAGCAGGTAGAACAATCTTTATTTTTCAGTATTTAGCTTTTGTGTTCAGTTGAGTTGAACGTGTAAAACTTTTACAACGCCTGTGATCTAAGTCTTTGTACTTTACGGGTAGCTAATGAATGATCCACTATTTCTTTATGAGGACAGCGAATGCTTATGCTCATGAGGCTTTTAAATGAGCGTATAACAGATAGAAAAATGCTTTTATAAGACTGAGAATCTGCGACTTTGCTCGTATCATCTGGCACATAAGTGTTTCTAAACTTCATAAAACATGTTTATCCTTCATAGAACATCAGACTTTAAAATACGATTAAAATCATCTTAAAACACAGTACCATTTATCTATCCAGCCCGTTTGGCTGTCTGTCGTCAAAGTTATAGAGGTCAATTCCGAACAAAAATTAGGCTTCATGAAACATGTTTATCCGCTTTGAAATATCAGACTTTGAAATGCGATTTAAAGTTACACTAAAGCACTAAAATCATCTTTAACCACAGTGTCATAAAGCTATCCAAGTTGGTTCTGGCGGCCCGTTTGGCTGTCCGTCGTCAAAGTAATAGAGGTCAATTCCAATCAAAAATTTGGCTTTATTAAGCATGTTTATCCACTTTGAAATATCAGACTTTGAAATGCGATTCAAAGTTACACTAAAGCACTAAAATCATCTTTAAACACAGTGTCATTAAGCTATCCAAGTTGGTTCTGGCGGCCCGTTTGGCAGTCCGTCATCAAAATTATAGAGGTCAACTCCGAACAAAAACCGGGCTTCTTTCGTCCTTGCTATGTCTGGCTGTGTTTCAATAGTCACAGATTTATTATTTTTCGACCCGTATGGCTTGAATGTTTTGATTCCCTGAGAGGACCAGTGGCTTGTAGTCAATAATTCATCATACGCCTCACCCTTCTTCATCAGATCCCCTGGTTTGGCCCAGATGGCTGGCGTCATGGAGACGAAATTAACGAATCTCCATCTGTCATTGTGCGGTCGACTATACTCTGGTTTGCAATTATCATGAACTGTTCTTGAATCCCATAAAACCATGCCGCCCTTGGAGACGGGTACCTTGGTTTCAAAACATCCCCTTTTGTGGTACCACTGTTTCTGTGTTTTGTTGAGTTTGTACAACTCCAGTTTTCTGGAGCTCTGGTCGGCTCGCGGGAAATGGTTAAAGAACTCCGTGTGGTACTTATGCGAGTGAGACAGCACACGAAAACAGTGATCAGTATCTGTGGTGGCTTCGAGATAAATAGCACCCTGATAGGCATGGAGGCCCTGTCTCCGCACTGTTTGGTCTAGGTGAAACCAATTCTCTCCCTGCTTAGCATAGTCTTCACTCTCTGCAATAAAATATATAGTATAGTGAACACTCACACTAACAATCCGTGTAAGTAAACACCAAAAGAGGTGGAAGCCAAGAGAGAGTTGGTTATTTGCTTTTTTGTTCTTGCTTCAACATGCAACCTGAAGCTGAAGTATGTACGCGTGTCTCTACCTCTTCGTGTCGTAGGTTGCTAAATTTTGCTATATATGATTGTTGCTTTTCTTAGTCATATATGGACTTTTGTGTTCTTTATTATTTGTATGTTTGCTGTTGCTGGGTGTTTTTCATCTTTGCGGAGGAAAAATTGTTTGTGTTAGTTCAGAAACTTTAGTATTGCTCGTTTCCCATGCTATACCCTTCCTTGTCGTATTCCTTTGTCATTTATTTAATATTTAAACAATAACATGACCAAACAAACGAATAGACAGATGTTCCAGGCAAGGACCCGGATCAGCCTAGGAGGTTGTCCAATTGGTTTAGAGACTTTGCCGTCTGTTCAAGCGTAGTCATTCTTCGAACTACGAAGACTGGCCAGGCAGAGCTAATACCAAAGCTGAAATGATTTTTACTGGGTGCACGTTATTTTTTTATGCAGTAGTTCATTTGAAGAATCAATTTAGAATATAATTTAAAAAACACATTGCATTTGATATTTTTTGTGTCAATTGATGCAAATTATTAATCATTTGTAGGTCAACTCTAAGTTGAGATGTGAGTACCTACCCCATTCAGGTGGCTTTGCTATAGCAATCGCATCAGCGCTAGATAGCAGTTTCTCTGTTTTCCAGATTTTTGCGAACACTGGCTTGGCCTTCAATCTAACCTTCCAGGTGGTACTGAAGTGACCAGTTCGGTAAGACTGAATCACAGAATTACGGCTAGACAATTTTATACCAGATTCGTCAAAAATGTCCATCCAGGATTTATACTCGCCGATATACCTGTCGCAATCCTCACTTGTGAGGACATTGGGGACCACGGAAAATCCTCTTTCTTGTAATTCGGATAGTGTTGTTTCACTGTAAAACGAAAAGACTAATTGTAAGCATGTGGATGACAAAACAATACAAGTCTTGTACCCAGCGCAAAATTAGATCGAACAGTGTCTTTCAGTGGCACCATGGGCCGTAAGTGCAATGCGAAGATTGATATGCAAGGCTGGTCTGAGTCTTCGATGAGAGCACACTGTAAAATAAGTGTGACTTTATACCAAGATTAGTGGCAGCTGTTCAAACTGCATTTGATCATGTTATAATCATCTGATTATGTTGTAATCATTCAACTGCTTTAACCCTTAAAGTGCCACCTATAATTTGCAGCAGACGACAATTTAACGTGTTGCCGCTCTTTTCAAAAATAACAAATAAGGCATGATATTTCATGAGAATCGTCTGCTTGCAGACGATTCTCATGTAATATCATACCTTATTTTTGTCGAAAATTGGGAAAGGTGTCGCAAAATTTGTCGTCTGCTGCAGTCGAAATTGGCGCTTTAAGGGCTAAAACCTAGATTCTATGTTCTGTTCAATTGTGATTCGGGGGGGGGGGTCTCGTTTTCACTCAGAATCATTAAAAAAAAGTTAGCCCATTATTCAATCTATTTTAATTTTGGCTAATTCATTAAAATAATTTCATTATTCTTTAAAAATTAAAATATCTTATAATTTTGTTTTGGACTCCTACATGTATTTGGATTATTTATTACATTCTATAACTTATTATTCAGTATATTTTTTTTCTGCTATACATTAAACAAAATAATCATTCTTTATTTTTAGGACATTATTATCTGGGCCGCGACACGAGAAATCCTGTCTTCGATGGTTAGCGAACAATAGAGGCGCAGACCAGCCTGCGCATACGCGCAGTCTAATCAGCGCCTTTGTTGTTCGCTTAACGTAAAGTATGTCTAGACATTCTACAGGCGGAATTTCAATGTTCTAGCTTGTCACTGTAGCTGAGCAGGCTATTTTTAACATCACTTTGTCGGAAACCCCGACGACAGGTTTGTCACGACGCGGCCCACTATTATTCTTCTAATCATTTAATTTTTTTGCTATTTATTCTCCTATCTAACCATTTTTGTAAATGCCATTTTCAGTAATCATTTCAAAAAAGACAATTATCCTTACACTATTCATTAAACCCCATCCAGACCCCTCATATAATGGTTGAATAAAATTATCTTACCAGTTAAAATCAACTGGTGATGTGGCTTCGCCTCGGTCTTGGGTAGCTAAAGCGGTTGCCATATTGTCTTGTTGACAGTGGTGGTACATCGAGTTTACTGACCATACAATGTAGTGTATCACTATTAAAACGTTAAATTTGTTAAATTGGTCTATATTTGGATCTGAGTCGATCGTATTTTCAAAATTATTTAACAATGTCTTGCGAACAGGTACCTTATGTTCGAAATTCAAAGACGCATATAAGCATACATGTATATTTGTGCACAGTCTAAGTGGACCTTGGATAACTGTATAGAGTGAAGAGCAGGTTTCCGTATACAACTTTAATTTCTACTGCACATGCTGATTTGGCTCCTCAGAATACCCTCAGAGTACATTTGAACCACGTTAAAGTTCAAAATGTTTTTTTTTCTTCTTCTTTTTCACCTTTGTCAGCAAACTCTGAGCGTTATTGCACAATAGCTTATACACACTTATACATGTATACTCGACATCAAAAGAAAATGGCAGAACATAAAATAGTCAACACATAAATGATAGGGATCAAAATAAATAGTGGAGCGGGAAGTGGCAAGAATCGTGCACTTCCGGATACAAGCATCAAACTTTGCAGAACTACTTATTGGTATGATTTGTTCGCAAAATGTTTTCTAGCCAATCAAAAGTCGCCATATTTTCAAAATGGCGGCCCTGAATTCAAAATGGCCGCCAAAATATATTATAATGTCCAAAAGCTTATACATTTGACTCACAGTGATGGTTCATTTTAACGAAAGTATGTACTATCTTGTGTAAAACATAAATTGTAACACTTTTTCTTAAATATTTTGCCCCACTTTTCAGATTAAGGGGGAAAATGGGGGAAAATTGGGGAAATTAACGAAAAATTGGCTAATTCGTCTGTAAACCTAACAACATAGTTACAAAGTGGTATAAAATAAACTCATATTGGATAATCTATGTCAAATACTCATTATCTCTCACATATTTAAGACAGTTTCGAGCATAGTATAATAAAAAAGGGGGTAACCTATGAGGTTTAAGGGAAATACAACATACAATAAAGTGGCTTCTTCACCACAGAGTTAAAGAAAACAGAGGTCAGAACAAAAAGAAATAATGGCAAAGTTTATTCTTATCTTAGGTCAACAATCCAAATGTAATTTGGCCTGTTGGATTGCTCACCTAAAATGTAAAGTTATGGGGGATATGGTAATGTGACATCGGAAATCCTTTCCTATGTGGTAACACGGCAATTTTATAAACTTGTAGAATACTATCACAAGAATTTTTTCTCATTTTTGTGTGTTTTTTTTTTATTCATTATTTAATTAATATTTAATTTTGCATGTTAGAGTTATCACCGTCAAGCTATTAGATTTGACATGTACAACTGCAGAGTGCAGTACATGCTAGGCCAGACCTAAAACATTAACAGTTTCCTGAGCGGCTCCGTTTCTTACAACCACATTTTGCAAGCTCTTGACAACAAGCAGCAACTGTAGGTAAAGATGTCCAATGTGGTTGCCAGTTGTGGTCATCTTCTTTCCAGTCCCATTGTTTTGGGCTTGGAAGTGCTGGCTCTAAAATAAGGGACTGGCCCCTATTGCCTAAGATTCTGTTCTCGTCATTGCATTCAAACTTGTTCGACATTGCAAAAAGATGAGCACATAAAGATGCGAAACATAAGAAATTGCTAAACTTATTGTGCATAGTATATATATCAAAATCTATGTCAGTTCTGTAGTAATGTCTAGAGTAAGACTGGAGTGTAGGTATAATTACATCTTTTGCATAATCATCGAAAGTTCGTGCAGTTCCTGGTGACTTCTCACTTATCAAAACAGCGCCATCGATAATAAAGGCATCAGCTATCGGTTTTTTGATGTATGGTATGTAGACCATGTAATTGGTTTCCCACCCTCCACTGTTTCAGTAATACTGACACGATTAAGCCATTGAAATTCAATGTTTAATCCTCGATGTATGGTGACTGGTTTCAATGGCAACAAGTTCTGGCATTTTGAAGGAAGTGGTGAACTAGCTGTCAAATAAGCTGGTCTTACGTTTGTGTATGACTCAAGCAAAGGTGGTACTTTCTTTGTGCTTTGTCTTTCCGCTTTATGGAGCATTTCACGTAGCTCTCCAAAGTTATTATTGCTTGGGTGTTGAAATATTGAAATGCTTGTGCCATGAAAAGATGCCTTTGCTGTTGTTGAAGAATGATTGTGATCAATATTGTCTATAGCCGCTGTAGTCAACAGTCCCTTTCGAAGAACAGATGGACAAACTAACCCTTCCTCTAGGTAACGTTCTACAAGGGCTTCGCCTGTCTGTGAAGAAATTTCAAGAACTCTGTCTTATGATATGCAAATACCATATTGATGTAATATGTCAATTAATTGACGCTTCCTTGTTTTTGCAAACAACAGCAAACCAACGTACTGATCTACCAAAAGCTTTGAAGCGTGACTCTATATACAATATCGATGTGTTGTTCTAGAAAAAAGGGTTTCAGGCATGTATTTACATTTATTATAAAAGCTTTGGCATACACATATGTTCCATCCAGACTGACTCATTTTACGCATCCTGCATCAATCGTTTGAAATAGAAAGACCCAAAGGTCATTGGTCAGAGGTCGTGGTACATCTATAAATAACAAATGGTGTTTCATGACTTTTAGAGTGTTTTTTGCAACAAAGTATTCCTTTTCTTTGGACTCTGATGACAGTTGTATTGTAAAACTTGTGAAATTGCAAGGTCGGATTTGGTTGTCTCTGATTCAATTTGGGTTTCTATGTCTGGGCTATGTTCTATCATACTGACAAGCCCAATTAGTGATTGTGGCACAGATGTTTCCATGCAGTTCTCCTCGAATGAACCTTCAAACTTCATGCTCCTTTCCAGAATATCACTTCTTATTATATCTACAGCCTTTGAAACGTGCAAGGCGCCTGTAATCTCATTAGCTTTTAACAATGCTGGTCCAACATCAGCTTTTAAAATTTGAAAAACATCCCTGCCTTTTTTTATGTGCTTGAAATTCTGGTAAGCAATCAAGAAGCTCTTCTTTAAACCGTGTAGCATGTAATTTAGATGTTCATGAGCCTAGCTGAGTAAGCCTCTTTGTCATCAAATCATTCAGCTCTGCCAGCTTAAAGAAGCTCTCACCTTGATGGCTTCTCTGAGATTCTATGATATATGTAACAAGTTCTGCAAATGCTCGACTGTATGCATGTCGTTCCTGTTCATCTTGTTCGTTCTCTCTTTGTTGTCTGAAAAAAGCAAGCTCTCTATTGTAAACTGTAGTAAGGTAGTTAAGGTGATATTTTGCTTCATGAGCAACAAGGTCACCAGCACTCAATTTGGCGATTAATTTTTTATCTTCTAATAACTCAGTACAATCATTAAGTCTTTCATATATGGCGTTTCTGTCTGACCCATGAAATCTTTTTCACAGAAGAAGCAAATGATCTTTATGTCTGGTACTGTATCAACAGAACGACGTGTAAACTTACTTGGACCTGCTTCAGGCTCATCACTTCTTGGAGATCCACGTCGCTTCCGAGCACGTTCCAGTTTACTGTTGTTAATTATAAGTCTGCATGTTTTATGATATTTAGCATTGTTTAGCCTCAACGTGTTTTCTATACCAGACCCATCATCTAATCGTTTTATGTCCATTGGTATTGGTAGAGCATTAATCTCATGAAACAATGGAATCAATGGAAGATTAGTTGCTATGTTTTTATAACTAGCTTTCTCTCGTTGGTAGGACTTTGATGATGGAATTAAGTTCTCATTTTTGTCCCTCTGACACAAGCAACATTCATTCCAGTCTGTCTGCCAGTTTGTCTACAGACATGATTGATTATGTAAGATAATCTGTTATTTCTGTCCATTTTTCTGTTAACATTCAAACAGGCTGAGGGACTATCTTTTACCACCTGATTAAATTTGACAAAAAATTATTTTCACTTTAGTGTATGGGATTCAACTAGGTTCAAAATTTTGATCTGATAATTTCTACGCCTAGCCCCATCGTTCATCCAATGGAACTACCTCCTGTGTGATCTGTACACCATTCAGAAAACCATGACCCCGTTTTCTTTGGCTCGGCTATCCTGCGCTGGAACAACCTGTCAATTCAGGTGCGGCTGTTTGAAATTGATGGGGTGATTCAAACAGCATTTTGGATACTGTAAGCACTGCTTATGTGAAACATTAGTTGAAATTGTTCCAATTTTTTTTCAAAGATTTTTAATGAGAGATATTCAAGGTATTATGATTTCATAAGAGCAGTTTTACAGCTTCCATTGGACCCCATGCTGAGTCTGACAGCAGTGTTTTAAACCAATGTGCCTTGGTAGTGCTAAAAACATTCATTTTCAAATTTATAGTTATTTGTTAGCTTTTATTATGTTAAATAATTATCAATTTGGCGGCCATCTTGAAAATTAAGGTAGCCATCTTGAAAATGGAAAAAATCGCGTTGGCTAGAATCGATTTCATAATCAGAAAGGTTTGAAGAACATATGCTGAAAGTGTCATACTTGTATCCGGAAGTGCACAATTGTGGTGAAAATTGGACACTTCCCGCTCCACTAAAAAGAATCATTTGAGTCGCGATCTGTGAAAACCTGCCGACATTTAAAGACTTATTATGTAAAAATCATTTGAAAAACACCAAAAATTAGGAAATTTTACATGTTTATATATTGCCTTAAAACATATTCAGGTGGATAGAAAAATAAAACTGGCAATTATTTCTGATTAAACTTCTTAGTTATCATGCCATGTTTCCATGGCAACAACTTTACCTAAGCAACTGTCAGAATTTTTAAAGTATGGTCAGTCGCTTTCAGATCATACAAACTTTAGGCAAAAATGAATCAGTGTCAACTTTTCTGTGAATTCCATTGCATGCTAAGGATATCAAAAAAACTATGTTAGCAAGAAATGGAATGTTGCTCATGCACCCGAAAAATCCGCATATCAGGAACGAAAACTTTAGGTTATTAATAACGTTATGACGTTTCTGGTGGTGTGTGTTAAAGTTTAGACAGTGTATACTTTCAAAAGACCATGTTTCTATGACTAATGGCGATAACTTCATAAAATTTGCAGGATAACTTCTTAACACTCCGTAGATTAAGTGTGTGTAATTAACTAAATTTTGACGACTTCATCATTAAGGCTGGTTTTAGAGATTGTGGCTCATTACATTTCAACAATTCATCGATTGTTAATCTAATTTCAGAATAGGGTCCCTATAGATTTAGAGTTGAGCCTACCGTCCTTTTTTTGGGACGTAGGCAAACACTGCAGACCAAGACCAGGGGCGGCTGAAGGTGGCGTCTTATCAGGTTCTCCACTGTTTGCTTACATAATGATCTATCAAAATTTGAATAAGATTAAAAACTTCCAGCAAACTACCCTTAAAACGGATATGGACTGGTCCAATTGATAACAGTAGGAAATCCCATTTTGCATAAATTGGTTAATATTTTAGTGGCCCCAGTAGAGTTACAGCGAATAAACTGCAGTGGAAAAGCATTCCATCGCAGTCTTACATTATCTTATTGATCTTCTCGGTTTTCTTTCCTAAACTTCTTAAGATGCAAGGTCCGGTGATAATGTTTGCTCAAAGAAGAGTCACAATTTTGTTCTGTTTCAAGAAAGTTGTCGTAACACAGCTGTATACAACGAATGAAATGCTTAACCACTTTAGTTTATATGAGCCGCAACATGAGATTTCCAAGAATGTGGTGTGTGCGACCAGCAAAGGCTCAGACCAGCTTGTGCATACACGCAGTCTGCTCAGAGCCTTTGCTTGTCGCTTGAATATTCTATGAGTGTTAAGCTACTGACATCATTTGGAGTTTCTAAGCTAAAAAGAGTCTACACTAGTGCTTGTCAAAAAGCCACATTGTTGGAAATCACATGTCGTGGCTCATATAAAGACCTATCAGCCCCATGAGAAGGGCTGTACTGCAGTTTTAAAAGCAAATAAATTATCCTATGTTTCTTTTGCCAACCTGGACACACATTCATGAAGACTTAATTTTTGTAAACGAGGAAGAAATATGCATACATGTAATAGTTAAATGTACACCAAACAAAGTGTGCAACCATTCCAGAACAGATATTTTATCAACTGGAGTGTAGTACATTAAGGCACAATTTATTTGGGTCATTAGTATAAAATATACATTGTATCAGAAGAATGAACTGTTAATGAAAATGTGGCATATATAGTATACAATTTATAGGTCCATGTAAAAAATAGTAAGTGAGTATGATCAGGAAATACCACAATCACAAACCGCAGACAACCCCGTGGCACTGTGAGGAAGAGCCGCTCAACCATCACGAGACACCAGGAAGACAATTTAAGCAAAGCAACCAGCTCTCTCTTCCCCATCAAGATGATTGCAATACTAGGATGGACTTAAAAGTAACATACAACAAAACATAGAACAATTACAGACTCCCACAATGGGAGTAACAATAAACAAAAAGTCAACAACAACAGAACCACCGCCTTAGAACGGACAGCAGCCTAAGCCAGTGGGGGGGGGGGGGGGGGGGTTAAATGCATTTTACTGGTACCAAATCTTCGCCCTAGATTCTGCTGTTGTTGAAGTACAAGAAATGTTCAGCTCGCATGGAGGCCATCTAACTAATGGATGAAACAAAGAAAACGGCTCATGACTCACAGATAGTCAGAGCTAAAGAAGACCTCAAGTTGAGCCACGGTGGGTCCAGCTACAGATAAGCATCAGGCACCAACCCACCGATTAAAGCTTTACGTCAGAGCCATCATAGAGTCTGAGGCCTGACCCACCGTCGTACAATGAAAGAGGAAACCATAGCCATAAACCGTGATTGGGTTTAAAACTAGGCATGCAGACTGTCGCATGATATCCAAGTTATATCCAACCCTTATATAACGTTTTACTATCTTTTTGAATTGATCATTAAAATTAGGTTTTCCAACAATACGTTTGAATTTATAAACTAAATCAACATAAAATATAGGTTCTGATATGTCTTGTTGCAGAAGAGTCTTTAACCCAATATTGTATTTAACAATTAACTCTGAGTGTCTGTGATATAATTTAGAAAATGCTTTTCGAATTTTATGGTATCTATAACCTTGTTTTAATAGCTTAGCAGTTAAAACTAAGTTTCTGTTGTAAAAGTTTGTAACAAGCAGGCTCTGATTTCAATTTATATAGTCTTTATCAAAAAATATGTAACGATACTATAACCACCCTACATGAAGCCTATATCATATATCCTACCATGAACTTGATAAAATCGATTTCATTAAAGAGTTGTAAGTCATCTGATGTAAAATTATTTTGGAGGGACCACAAAGCTGTGCATATTATTTCGAAGGAACCACATACCTCTACCAAACATTGTGTAAAACATTCATTTGTCCATGAGGTAAGGAGTTAATAGACATTTGCATCGAAGCTTATTTGAATATTCTAAATGGGAAGATATTTGGTGATATTTTTGGTAAATATACATCTTTTCATTATAATTGAAATAGTGTAGACTAGTAGAACATTGTAATGTCTCTATAACTTAAATGACCACTTAGCACACTTATCTGACCGCACAAAACTTTCTTTAAAGATAAAAGCTTTAATTGTGAAACTTAAATGTTCATCTCACAATGATAAAGCTGATGATATATCAATTTCGTATAGATGATTAAAGATTCGCCTTTTCTTTTTTCAAAAAGCTCTTGATACCCATGAAGTAAGAGTTCAAATAAAAAGAATCATTAATTCTTCCTTTACCAAAGAGAATCAAAAGTTATTATTAGAAGAAGTAATGGATGCCACTATAAATGGCATCCATTACTACTACTAAATGATGATGTTTGTTCTTTTAATGGGATATTGTATACGGCCTGTTCAAAATCATTTAAGAAAATCAAACGCTAGAATAACCATAAAAAGAAAATCAATTCTAAAAATAGTTTGATTTTTGACTTGTTTAAAATACGAAAGGAGTTATTGAGGAAAAGTGATATGTTTTCCTAATTTCCGAATGATCCAATTTATTGGGGTTTATTTATTTCAAATTTTGAAAACTTTATAACAGAAATTGCAAAAAGAATTGTAAAGAACTAAATACGATTTTGATAACAAAGTTAGATAATATGTATGAAAAAGATCCTAGCATACTGATAGTTATTAAAAGACATGAAAGAAGATGATAGGGCAACAGATCTTTCAACCTCTATTTTCGCTGATGAATGGCATAAACATTTTTCAGATCTTAATCAAATCAAACATTACTTTCTAGATAAAGAAAAGCAGTTTCAGAGTTATCTGAATAAAATACTGAACATTAAAACATTTTTTTGGAATAGGATGTTAGAATTACTGATAAGGAACTTCTTTCAGCAATTCGAAATTTGAAGAACAATAAAGCATGTGGTCTGGATGAAATACAAATGAAATGCTTAAAAGAAGCCAGTCTCACGTCGTGTCATGCATAGTTAAACTATTCAACCATATTTTATAGTCTGGTAGCTATCAATCAAAATGGAAAAATAGATATATTAAACCTTTTTACAAAGACGATTATCCAAAGCTACCAAGCAATAATAGAGGTATTACGGTGATGCCATGCTTGTCAAAACTTTTAATAGTGTTCTTAACAATAGACTAAAACGTATTTAGATAATAATAAAATAGTAAATCATTGTCAAATTGGCTTTCAGTCAAAGTCCAGAACTGTTGACCATATGTTTATTTTAAGAACTTTGATTGAAAAATATACTAACAACAAATCAAAATTTAATGTTTGTTTTGTAGATTTTCAAAAGGCTTTGATTCAGTTTTACATTCAGCTTTATTGAATTCTAAATTAACAAAAAAATGGATATTAAAGGCCCAATCTATAATATCATTCAAAACATGTATCTGGATAACAAATTACATCTACGCATACAAGACAAAGTGTCAACAGTGTTTGAACCAAAATCATGTATTCCTTCTTCCATTAGACTTTGGAACTCCCTTGAAGATGATTTAAAAAATCTATCAACATTACATACTTTAAAAAACATATTACTTCAAGTTTGAATAACTCATGTGTTCCTTCTCACTTTACTATAGGAAATAGATATATTTCTATATTGCATGCACGACTTCGAAATAATTGCAGTAACCTTAATAATGACCTTTTTAGAAATCATCTCCGTGATAATCCTTTATGTGATTTGTGTGGCATGATAGAGGACGCCATCCACTACTTCTTTCATTGTAGAAAGTTTACACTGGAACGGCAGGTTTTTAATGACACAGTTAGAGTTTTCCAACCATTAAGTATTGATATGATTCTATGTGGTAATTTTAATTTGAATATGGAAAACAATATAGTCCTGTTCAGAGCTGTCCACAGATATATACATGCTACTAAGCGTTTTAAAACCAGCTGACTCTTTGCTTGAAGTTTTCTTTGAAATATATTTTATATATTAATAAGTATACTTATGATCAATTTGTTCTATTCCCAAGTTGAAGGGGTTCCTGGCAGTCGTACTATTTTTTTTTTTTTGTTTTTTGTATGTTTTTCTTTCAATTATCCAATATTAATTACTTACTTATTTATTAATCTACTATTCTGATGTTCGATTTTTTCTTCTTTCATATATATTAATCTTCATTTACTTATTTCCTTATTTATTAATTTTATTTTTTTATTTTTTTATTTATTTACTTATTTATTCATTTATTTATTTATTATTTATTGATTATTTCTTTTATATTTGTTTGCTTATTTATTTATTTATTTATTTATTTATTTACTTATTATCCTGATATAGTCTTGTTTATGTTACTATCTGTTTTGCTTTGTTTACAACTTGTTAAGTTAACATATGCGTTTGAATATATAGCCATGTTTATAAGCTATTGTGTATATATAGAATTTAGGGGAAGGGTCGAAACTAATGTTGTGAGAACTTGTGACCCAACCCCATTGCTGTAAATATTTTGGCAATAAAATATGTTTAAACTAACCAAAATTGGTGTACGCCAGGGGAATAATATAAGTCTATAACTTTTTTAATATATTTATGAATTATTTACCCAGGCGATCAGGTAGAGTGGGAACTTTCAAAAATTAGCTCGCTACTATACGCTGATGATCTTGTATTGTTATCAAAATCAAGTTATGGACTTAAGAGCTATTAAAATAAACTTTCATCTTATTGAGAGACCAATTGTTTAACTGTTAATCTTAAGAAAAACAAAGTTATGCTATTCTGTGAGAGTGGCAAATATCAAAAGAAATAATAATGATAATGTTGAAATTGAAAATAGCATGTCTTACAAATATTTGAGCATCATATTTTCTGCCTCGGGTACATATAAGTATTGTCAAGAAGATTTATATAAGAGGGCTTTTAGAGCCCAATTTGAATTAACAAATTGTTTTTCAATCATTGCTGCCAGATTAGATACGTTACTGTATTTTAGCACACTGTTTACAAACAGAACCAATAGTTACATATGGATGTGAATTTGGGGAACAGTAAACATCTAATCCTAAAAAAATCAAGAGAGCTGCTTTCAAATTAGAATATTTACTTGAAACTTTATGTGCGATAAACTACACATTAGATTTTGGAAATATATATCAGGCATTGGTAAAAAAAGCCATATAATATTGCTAATTTGAGTGAATTTGTCAGTTATCCTTTGAGCATCAACGTCTTGGTTAAAACGTGTAAGTACTTGAAGTGTTTGTTAACTACTGATTCAGAATTGTTACAGTGTGCTTTTAAAGAAGGTTCTACTAGTAATGAGCTTGGCCTCTTGTGTTGATTTTCAGTTGCTTAAACGGTTGAGAATATCTAATAGAAAGGCATACCACTGTTTCGTGCTCAGGATGTCGATTTTTAGTAATACTCTTTATGTGCTGTATACATCGGTTTCCCATTTAAATGTGACAATTATTGTTGTCATGGACTTTATTACTATTATGCTCGTTTAGCTGTAACTAAAAAGCGATGGGGATATTGCAATCACGTCCGTCTGTCCGACAGTCATGTTAACTTCTCCTATACAATTGGACGAAATCCAACCAAATTTGGCGTGTAGAGTTGCTTACATGGGATGGGTGTGATGTGCAACAGCACAATTTTCTTCCCCCCCCCCTCTGGGCAATTACAAATTCAATTTCAAAGATTTTTAAAGCAAACTTTGTGTTTCTTCTCACAAGTGAATGATATATAGCATATCAGACAGGATTTTTATTAAGCCGCCTGGGTCATGCCCCAGGGGTGGGACTCCGGGGTACTGGGGTGTGTCAAAATTTTATTTTTTCCAAAATTCAAACAAAATTGGTGTGTGAGTTACTTACATAAATGGAATGTGGTGGGACCTGTGGGTGCTGGGGTCAAAAATTAGTTATCTGAACATGGTCATGTAGCATATCAATCAGTAGACCAGGGTACATTGAAAATAATTACCCCAGGATTAAACTGGTGACCTTGGGGCGGGGTCAAAAGGTCAAATACCATTAGATTTCTTCGACAGCGGGGGGTTTGCGATGGCGCGCCATCGAATGTGTTCTAGTTTCTAAATGCATTATGCTATATGTTTGTTATTTTCAGCTTTATATTTCCCAGAAATGGGCCTTGATTTGTTTAGATAAAATTATTTTATTCTATTCTATTTTGTGACTAGTTTGAAAAGCTCCAAAATGCTTGCGTATTTTAAGTCTTCTCCAAAGTTTTAACCAAAGGGATGTAGTAAGCATACCGGCTATACACAAGTACAGATGGAGTGTTTCCTCTTTAGCTAGCTTACACCATTATCACAATGAAATATTATCTGTCAGGAGACGGGTTAAGTTATTCCTTTGTATACTGGGAAGCCCTAAACAGTAACTTTGGCAAAAAATGAAAACCCATAATCAGTGCCACTAAATACATCACCCCTATGGGTATTGGGTACGAACATTTTTGATATTGTTCTGGAGACAGTATTTTACTAATTACTAACACAACAGCTGTAACTACGTTGCTATTGTTCTGGCCACAGTATTTGACTAACACAATAGCACTGTAACTGCTTTGCTATTGCTCTGGCCTATGTATTTGGCTAACACAACACATTTAACTGCTTTGGTGTTGTTCTGGACACAGTATTTGACTAACGCAACAGCTATAACTGCTTTGATATTGTTATGGAGACAGTATTTTACTAATAAAACAGCTTTAACTGCTTTGATTTTGAACTGGACAAAATATTTTACTAATAAAACAGCTTTAACTGCTTTGATTTTGAACTGGACACAGTGTTTTACTAAAAAACAGCTACTGCTTTGCTATTGTTCTAGACTCAGTATTGTACTAACGCTAGGACTATAACTGCTGTGATATTGTTATGGACTTGCTATAACTGCTTTGATACTGTTCTGGAAACAGTATTTGCCAACATAACAGCTATAACTTGTGTGTGTGTGTGTGTGTGTGTGTGTGTGTGTGTGTGTGTGTGTGTGTGTATTTTATTCCCTGTGAAGGACAATGGGTTATCAGTATGAACTTTTTTTATCACATGACGTCGCGTCTGGGAGTGATATAACGCCATGCAATAAAATCGATAAACCACTAGTGGTTTACAGCTTTTCAGGAAACGTTATGACGTCCATAACAACGTTGCGTACATAATGACAATATTATAACGTTTTGCCGTCAGCAATGAGACTTCTAAGAAACCTTAATGTCATATGACAAATAGAATCTAACATTCGTGCTCTTGTATTATTGAATTTATTAAACTCGTTGCGAAAAAGAGATAAAATGCTCGGCAAGCCTCGCATTTTATCTCTTTTCCTCAACTCGTTTAATAAATTCAATAAAACATGAGTTTGAATGTAAGATCCTCTATGCATACTTCCGTCATTTTCGCTAAATAGTTTGGCGTTGCCCAGACTGCTTGTGGAATTGTAACAAAGACAGGAAAGAACCACCAAGTGTTGGTGTCATGGTAAGGAAGACATCAAAGCGCCGCCAATTTCTTTGACATTTATTCTTAAACTTTGATCAATCAAACTGCTTAAATTGTTTAAGGTGTGGTTCATAAATTATTGTTTATGATACGAAAGAACTGGTTGTTTGGAAGCAAATTATATCAATTATATAGAACAATTACCATCATAAGGTCATTTTTTCTATATTATGTATACCTTTAGAAAAAGGTACATGTTTTGCAAAGATAAAATACATCTTGTTTTGACAAAAATCTCTTGATCGAAACCCCAGTAAAACTATGTAAAAAGAGACGTTGATTAACAGATCACGGAAACGCGTAATGGATTACGTAATGAAACTCGTCCGGGACTCAAGTGCACCAAAAGAGCAACCATCGAGTAAAAACAATTAATCGTTTAATTATTGGTATTTGCAATTTCATTGCTTAACTTTCGACTTGCTCTATATCCACTGTGGCTCTGGAGGACCATTTGATTCACCGTCCTCAAACTCATACATGTCTACCCCAAACAATGTTCTAGTCTCTTCTGTCTTTGCTATATCTGGCAGTGTAACTATACTGAACCGTTTCACTTGTCTTTCTTTGAAGGTTTTAATCCCCTGTGAAGACCAATGAGTTGTAAGCAACAGCCTCTCGTACGCTTCTATCTTTCTAGCCAAGTCCTCAGGCCTTGCCCAGATTGCTGGCGTCATTGTAACGAAGACAACATGGCGCCACCTATCTTTATGGGGTCGATCATATTCTGGTTTACAATTATCGTGCACAGTTCTAGAGTCCCATAATACAATCCCGCCCTTTGGGCATGGAACTTTCATTCGTTTGCACCCCATTTTTGAGTACCAAGATTTCTGTGTTTTATCTAACATGTAGAATTCAAATCTTCGAGTGCTTTTTCCAGCATCGGGGAAGTTTTTGAAGAAGTCTGAGTGGTAGTTTTGTGAGCCCTCCAAAACTCTGAAGCAGTGGTCTGTGTCTGTAGTTTCTTCTAGATATACAGCGCCCTGGAAAGCATGAAGGCCCTGTCTTTGCTCACCTTGGTCCAAGTGGAACCAGTCATCATCCCGACAGGCAAAATCACCTCCACCTGGAAAAAGTACGTGCAGAAGGGTAATCAACAGCAGAAAGAATCGAGTCAGCTCGTGTCATTATCAGGCCTCTCGATACATGTACGAGTGTGAGATTGAAAACTATTTTTCTCATTTCTACTCAGGTTCTTTTTAGCACCCAAAACATATGTTTTAATTGATGGGTAAGAACATATTTACAATTTTACACTGACATGTTTCCTTATCCGATAAGGAAACATGTCAGTGTAAAATTGTAAATATGAAATATGGCGGACCTATGTATTAGTACGCACACATCCGTACAAACGTATCTGCGCATTCGCTACTTTATCATGACACACTATACGATTTAGCGAGAAGCATGTTTAAATGTGTACAGCCACAGGAAATTACAAAATATGAAACTTTTGCATTTTGCACAGGTTTCATATTTTTGTTCATTTACTGCGATCCTGGATCATTTTAGAACTATCACATGCATAAGATAAGAAGTCTATTAAAACATTGTTGAAACTTTTGGTAAAAAAGCTATCTAAATTGTAGTATGTGTCGAGTCCCAAATAATGACTTAACGCATACGCGTAAACTAGCTAGCCCATACTCATTTACAGTAAAGACACTCAAATATAGACAAAACACAGATCTTAAAGACAGGTAGCTTAATACAGGCCGAAAGTATTGCAGAATGTGCATTCTGCAATACTTTTGGCCTGCATTAAGCTATAATTGGTTTTGAAAAAAGGTCTACCTTTGAATGGTTGCTTAAGACAGGTTTTACTGTACTAACCTTCTTCTGGTGGTTTGCCTATAGCAACGGCATCGGCGCTTGTTAAAAGCTTCTCTGTGTCCCAGAGTTTGGCAAAGGCCGGTTTTGCTTTAAGTCTGACCTGCCACGTGGTGTCAAAATGACCAATCCTGTATGCCTGTATGAGTGACTTTCGGCTCTCCATCTCTTCTCCAGCTTCGTCAAACTGATTAAACCAGGTTTTGTATTGGTCGATGTATTCATCACATTGCGCATGCGTCAATACATTTGGAACAACGGCGACGCCTTTTTCTTTCAGTTCCGCTAAAACAGCCTTGCTGGAAAAGATAATAAGACACACGGATCTATACTCTGGCTTTAACCGCACAAATAAGCTCATTTGATGCAGTGCACGGTATAAATGTATTGCGTCATTAGTTTTAAGTGATGCCAGACTATCCCGCAGCCCACCCCACCTCCTTACTCAGTAAATCACACACGAAGTTTGAGTATAACAAGAGTTTCCGTGTGACCAATATGATTATCCCATAGGGTGCGACTAAGAACATTGGCGTAGCTCCCATTACGCAGTTATGCACGTGCGTAAAAATAGTAACATTCAAGGGAGGTCACCTAATGCGGTAAAAGTGATTTTTCATACCATAAGGAACTGCTCTTAAAAGGAAAGAATTCGCTCCCTCTGGGAGCAAATTCTTTCCTTTAAGAGAAGTTCCCATTTTAAAAATGGACACAACTGAAGAGAACCACTGCTTGATACAGTAGTCTCCCTTTGATGTGCGTAACTTTTTCAGCGTTCTGGCTACGCCATCTTGAAACAACAAGTTATATATACTATGGTTACTGTAGATGCAGATGTTCAGTCATTATACCATAAAGCCAAATTTAGTCTGATCGGTCCTCGCTGTCCGCAATAAGAAAGGTTGGGTCCCTTAGTTACCCACTGATGAGCTCACCGCAGCGAAGACTCTGATCAGACTGGGTTGTTTGGTTTTGTCATGTCATGACTTAAATTCGCAGGACGAACCGTTTTCGCTCTACTCGCAACTTAGGACTAGCCCTTAGTAGGACAAGCCCTTAGTATATTTGGATTGAACCATGCAGTGTACCTTTAAAAGCAAGACCAGCACGCTAACCACTATAACTTCTAATTATATATAAATAGAAAATTATAAATGCAGTCACACAGAGGAAGATTTCATTGTAAAAATGATCAAAGGATCATTGACACTTGCTATGGGTAAATGCCTATGGTTTTCAGTAAAAATAAAAGCTTGTCAATCGTCTCTTTCTTCACATTGAAGCTAACCTGACCCGAGTACTTTATGGCTGTGAAATCCGTTTTCGATATTAAATGCTTCAAAGATATAAAATTTTGGGTAGAACAATCAGTTTTACATTAAGATATATAGAAAACCGAAAACATTTTTTAAAATATAACCCCCCCCCCCCCCCGTGTGCCAGCAAAAGCTTTTGCATGTATATGCGTTACCATATTTTACACATTGTATGGAAGTGGCTTGCTGGCACAAGGGGGGAAAGATGTTCAGTAGCCCAAAAACCAAGGGCCTCAGCCCATAAAATGTCTTTTCTACCAAACAAGAAATTAATGACAGTAATAAAGTTCTCTAGAACCAACCTCCTAAATTGCTTTGTATTCTGTGCTAGTTTAATATAAAGTACTTGAAGATTAAAAGTATAATTAGCAAGGTTTTATGCATTTTTTCATAAGAAAAAATCTCACTGTTATTAAATGACTTTTTTTTTGCAAACGTCCTGTACTTATCTATTTGCATGCTAGAGAATTGTTCATGTTTTTATTTTCGTTTGCTGACTTTCTTCAAAATTAGGTTTTTTAAAAATAAATCACCCAGGACCACCATCAGAGTGTCAAACAGTTTGGATCCAGATCAAGACCGACATTCTGTTGGTCTTCATCTGGGTTCAAGCTGTTTGCAAAAGGATATTGGCAGACGACAAAATTATCCACTGGCATGCAAAGAGTTATAACAGGTAAATACTTTAGTGTTCAATATATTGTCTGATATAGGGATATACATGCATATGTATACCATAAATATTGGGACACTTTAAATACATTTAACATGCTATGCCCTTTAACCAAAGCAAAAGTAACATTCAAAGGATCTAGTTAGAGTCAGTTTTACTTTTCAATGCTAAATGGGACACTTTCATTCCTTCAAAAATATTCATTTCTTTTGTTGGGCTTTCAGTTTTGTATTATTTACGGTACATGTAGTCTAAATGTACAGGTAACTTCTAAATTATCTCCCCAAAATCAATTTATTACAAAACATATTTTGTTTTTAAAACAATTTCATCAATTATCGTGATTCGTTAATACTCTGCATATGGCATGTTCAATAGATATCACCATGCCTGCCAAATATATCAAGAAAACGTGCAGAAATCACTTTTTAAAGCAATTTTTATTTTCATGAAATTTCAGACCCCCTCCCCTTTCTACCCGCCATAACTTTTGAGTGCGTAGGAATTTCGAAAATATTTTGCTAGCTGGCTCTTGCCATTAGACTCACCTATTGTACTTATACTACATGCACCACACTAGAAGCTAAAAGGCAGCGTTCTGGGAATCAGAAAAATAGGCGTATAAGGCCCAAACCGTCAATGATCCTTTATGCGAAGTTGATAGCGCATATTGCTATTAAAGCTCGTGGATTATCTTACCATATAGACCCACAAACCATACAATACTTACTAAGCATATGCGACAAGTATGCTGGTCAATACTATTGTTACACTCTTTTACATATTTTATAAATGATAGCAATTATACAGTTGGAATCGAACTAAAATCTGTCAGAAATGATTCCAAAGAGTTTTCGCTGTTGACATTATTGACCAGCGATTTTTATTTGCTGACAAACGTTTGTCGATTTGCCAGATTTTTCGCAGCGCTTCATTAAAAAAAATCAATTTACGTACTTTTGGTGCTGGCACTCAGAGAATTTAGTCATAGTTATACCATGGGTTGTCCGCCTGTACGTGGAGATAATCCACGAGCTTTAGCGAGTGGATTATCTTACGTACAGGTGGACAAACATGGTATAATTATTTTATACCACCTACATCATTGTAGACCTTGCACAGCATGAGATAGTTCGTGCTAAACTTGATAAGGGTAGTATAAAGAAGAATCTTATAAATATTAATTAAATGATTCAATACCTGTCGAAGAGAGATAATACTTGGGGACCGGTACTAGCCTCTGCCATTCTTACTCCACAAACAAATGATTAGAACGAATAAATATTTTTACCATAAATGTACCTGTTAGAATTTATATTTATACCCACAATGTTGAAATACACCTGGTCATGTCTAAAGGACCTCTGACACTTTGATAGGGTATCTGCCTATTTTTCAGATGCTTCCCAAAACTTCCCTATGTATAATATATCACTGGTATCCTTTTGAATAGGACGTTTGATGTATAAGAAGCGAATTCAGGTTATAATTAGACATGCAGATCCCAACAACAAAACAGGAGAAGCTACCAAAGGGCCCGGGGTAGGGGTTGCAAAATTTGACTTCACCAAAACATTTAGAAATCAATTATTTTGCACGTGTAAGGGTATTACATCATCAATACTCGATTGCAAATCACAGTGAAAGTATTTTAAAGTCCAAAATCATGAGTATTTTAACGATTATTTTTGTTGTTGTTTTTTCTGACTGATGTGTTAAGAAATATTTTGAAGTGCAACTGTAGTCCATATTCAACCTTGATGACAATGTATTTACCTGGTGCAATATTATGCAGCAATGTACTTTAACCATTCATCCATGCGTAAAGTACATCTGGTCAATGGCCATGTAGTTTATGTGTATTGGATAGATACAGTGTATGTGCAAAATAATCTACCAACTGAATTTAGTAAAAGGACAATTTTCATGATCTAAAGAAAAATATGCTAAAACGTTGTAATATTTCATGACTAATGGGTTATGAAAAGGAAGCTTATTTGTACTAATTATTTCATTATACTAGAAAAAACGATTTTCAAGAGAGCACACCAAAAACCCAAATGCTAATGCTTGGGCTGGCCCAGACGTCACATTTTGGGCTGTGGGATATCATTCCCCCCGCGTTCCAACTAGCTTTTCACATATATTATGTAAAATATGAGAACACACTTCCGTGCAAAAGGATTAGTTGGAACTCGGGGGGGAATGATGTTTTAAAAATATTTTTCTATTTCCTATATATATAATACAAAAAGTGACCATTTTAGACCCAAAATAAAGCCGTACGTTTATGGAAAGAGGAAATCAAATGCAAAATCATCAAATAGAGACCATCAGCAAGCTTATATATGAAGCTGGAAACTTTTGATCAACTTTATTTTTTATCAAAATAATAGGCAGCGATACACTGTGATTCCCATTACCACCGTCAGAGGTAGCTAAAATCGATCTATAGTACGAAAACAAGTATACAATGTAGAAAACTTATGCTATAACAAGGTCAATTGCTTGCTAATGAGCAATCGCACAGCCTTCAAGATCGGGGCAAAATACTGGAAATGAAAACATCGACCAACATATTTAGCTGTACGTCTACACTATATGCACTGCCACCAAGATAAACTTAAATAAATTAAAAAGGTACATTTCTTCTGTAAATGCTCTTATAGACCTTGTTTACGCTGTTGTGCAATTAAGTGTTTGTTTCAACGCATGCCTGAGTGTTTTGTTTGACTTCCAGAATAAACTATAGGTTGGTTTTGGACAATAAACGAGCCGGTATCCAGCATAAGGTACAAGTTGGCATTTGCGTACAGCGAAGATTCAAATCAGTCTGCGCATCCGCACAGTCTGATTAGAGTCTTAGTTTTACGCATGAAGAATAGAAGGCCCATCGAAGACTCTGATCAGACTTTGCGGGCGCAGTCTGATCTGAGTCTTCGGTGTGCGCACATGCCAACTTGTACCATTGGCTGTGTCCCGGCTCAGACATATGTTTAAGTAAAGAAAGAAGCGTTAAATGAGCCGTGACATGAGATTTCCAACAATTTGGTATGTGCGACCAGCAAATCCTCAGATCAGCCTGCGCATACGCGCAGTCTGATCAGAGCCTTTGCTAGTCTCTTGAATATTCTATGACTGTTAAGCTACTGACTGAACATCATTTGGAGTTTCTCAGCTTAAAATGAGGCTGCAGAGACTCATCAGAGTCTACACATGTAAAAATGCCACATTGTTGGAAATCATATGTCACGGCTCAAATTAAGTATTCAAACGATCGAATATTTAGAAATTAGGGATTGCTCGAATGTTAATTTTTGCTATATGTACTTGTCTGAATTCTATATTTTATACCTTCACTCAATGCTGAAAACTCTGAGTTCTCTATGTTAGACTAGGGATTTCTTGACAGGAGTCTAACTAAACTGTACGGAGCACATTGCTGTATGTCCAGTTGATGATGATTTCCAGTTTTCGGTGACGGTGTAACGAGGCCCCAGCACTAAGCATATTGAGCGCACACGTTACGCCCAGTTTTATATACCCACATAGGCTTTTAATAAGGAATTCTGGCTGTTGCCTGTCGTTATCCACGCCTGGCTGTTCTTTATCATAAGATGGGACATAATAGAGTTTGAATTTTTGAGAGTGTTCTAAAGCAGACCCAATCGCGCAGATCTGGACCTGACAAATCCGTATACGAAATTTCTTCACTGCATCGTCTGAAAACATAAGGTATGTGCCTGGAAAAGTCCGTGGAGGTATATTAGTTTGGATATGTCCGGTATACTACAGTTAGTTCTGACTTTTTTATCATCATTATCTATGCCTGTTCTGTAAAAAGATTTCTTAGCGAGTTAGATGTTCTGTCTATGTGACACCAGAAACCACAACAACGTTGTGCTAGCATCAGTGCGTTGTAGCAATGCTTCAAAAATGCTTCCCATGCGATGTAATAGAAATCCTCAATACAGCTATTGTTAGGTTACCAAGAAAAAAATAGAGAACGGTAATCGAGTTCTTAATGCTATCTTATGTTTAGACATGCAGGTTTCCCTCAATTTAGACAATCACAATAAGTCACGGGCGTCAAACAACAGAGCTGTGTCCGATTGACTGGCAAAACCATGAACAATGGCGTGGCAGAGCTTAAACTGCAATGTGGTAGGCCTATTGGTAGTACGTGTATTTGACATGACCCAGGTCCTTAAAAATGCCTGACGTTGTCGTATATATTTTCAAAAAGATCAATGATTAAAAATCTTTATTATCGCTTTTAAGAAGAGCCCTTATTTTCATTTTTTTTGTCATCCTTGGAATATTCAAGATATGCATTCAGATATTTTTTGAATTTTTCCACTCTACCTGATCGTCTGCTTCATTTAAAATATTGGATAAATCATTTATAAATATATTTAAAAAGTTATGATATTATAAGATGGGTCTTTAATATATTTCTGTTAAATTTGAATAATAACGCGCGTTTGGGACATTAGACAATCTAAGCCTTTATACAAATTCGATGACCCTAAGCTACCAGGTAATAATAGAGGTATTACGTTGATGGCATGATTGTCAAAACTTTTAATAGTGTTTCAAACAATAAACTACAAACGTATTTAGATGATAATTCTTGTCAACTTGGCTTTGGGCCAAAGCAACCTCCAGAACAGTTGACAATATGTTTATTTTATGAACTTTGATTGAAAAATATACTAACAACAAATCAAATTTTATGTTGGTTTTGTAAATTTTCAAAAGGCTTTTGTTTAAATTACATTCAGCTTTATTAAATTCAAATTTAACAGAAATATATTAAAGATCCATTTTATAATATCATTCAAAACATATATCTGGATAACGAATTACATGTGCGCATACAAGACAAAGGTTCAACATTGTTTGAATAAAAAAATTGGTGTACGCCAGGGGAATAATATAAGTCATAACTTTTTAAATATACTCAGCGTCAATGAAAAGTTATACTCCGTCCAGATAAGAGACGTTGGGCGGTTCTTAGCTAAGTTCAACCCCTGGACAAATACATTTGGAAATCGGCTAGTCAGGTTGCATTGTTCACGTATTCACCCATCTGTGAAACTCTCCACACCAAAAGTATATACCTGAGGCAAGTTCAATAATGCGAGCGCTCTCGGGCGCTCGTTGTACTGATGCCAGGCTTTACACATTATAAATACAGATAGGTACCAATCAACGAGCGCTCGGCGAGCACTCGCATTGTTGAACTCACCTCAGTATTCTTATGGTTGCCGTATCGTGGAAAATAAGCGTTTTGAATTATTGAAGATGAATCTGATCAGCCCAGATACCTTGTTTGAAATATATACATACATGTAGCTCAAACACGCACGTGTATCTTAAACTATACAGCCAAACACCAATCCGCGACAATGAAATCTACAATGACACAACTTTATTGTTTTATAAAAGATATGCGTACCCTTTCCCTGTGATCCATTTATTGAACCCTTAGCATGCTGAATTTTAATGTGTGTGTGAGTGTGTGTGTGTGTGTGGGGGGGGGGGGGGGCACGGGGCTATTTTTATGTTGTTGTTTTAAATGCTATTTTTCGAATTCAAAGCTAACACCAAATCGTTTTCTTGCCAAACAAACAGAATTTTGAAGAATATTTTCATCGACAACATTTTAACGCGAATATTTTCATATAGCACACTAAAGGTAAACCTCTGTAGGTACCAGTAGACGCACACAACTGCAGCAAAAATTAGAGAAGAGTGTCTCTTTTGTTGTTTTGAACTGATTTTGTTTGTTTGTAATGATGTTTTGCGGCGCTGCCAACATTTTTGCAGCCATGACGCGATGTTTTCTGGCCACCTAGGTTGAACAAGTACTTAGCAGAGAATAAAGTGTCTTGCTTAGGACATTTCGAAGTGCTTTCATTGAACCTTCTCAAATTAGCGATTCTTTAATCACAGGTCTAACACACTAGCACTGAGCAACTGTGGATCTCAATTATTTGAGTTGATACTTTACATCCCAGTCATGCGCGGATCCAGAAACTTTTGTCAGAGGGGGTCTAACTTTGACAACGTTTTTTTAGTTGATGAGAGGAGAGATGATCAAAATACCACTAAAAGGGGGTCATCATTGGCCCGCCAGCAAAACGCCATTTAAATGGCGTTTTGCTGGCGTACCGATGATCGCCTAACATATTATTCTGGTCTAGTAGCTTTGCGATTTTTCAGGGGATCCGGACCAGTATTGCTAAGAAAACCATTTTTTTGTGATCTTTCAGGGGTGGTAGGTACCCCCTGTCGTCCCCCCTCTGGATCCGCCCATGCCAGTTTAGAAATTTTCAGCCATGTCGAGACGTTCCTGGGTTTAACCAGTACTAAATAGAGTATAACCTGTATAAGCATAAGGAAACAATATGGTGCCTCCAGGGAGACTCAAACCAACGGCCCCTTTATCTCAAGTCAAGCACTCTACCACTTGTTGACTCTACAGGTATTATATAGCTATTTGGTCACTGTATCGCCACGTGTTATGCGATGTCCCGGTCTCATTTAAAGCTTATGAAGATATGAACCAGTTGTGGGCGTGGCTAGACAGTGACCCAAAAGCCAATTAATAACTACAGTTTTGAAGGCGTCATTCATGCCAGCCTGTTTGTTGGGTTAGTTCAATAATGTGCACTAATCCTATTTTACATGTATGCCGTTAATATCCGTATATCATGTGTAAAACATTTCCACCTCCGAACCAGTGTATGCAGCTTTGCGTTTTAGATGGTTATTTGAGACATGGCTGTATAGTAAATACAATACCAAAGGAAATTACAGATAAAGGCACGCTACATGCAATCAGATCTTCATTATGCTGTGTAACCTGACTCTATATATTTATACATGTAGCAGCAACAGCCGTTCTAACATAGACCAGTCTGCCTTGCTGATCTTGACTAAAATCCACATAGGTTCTAGGAGGCCTTGACCAGTGAGCAATAGTATATAACCAATGTGTCTGTAAACAATTAAGACTTCTGCGAACGTTTACCGGGCATACTAACCGTATATGTCGTCTGCGGTTCAGTTGTTTTGCACGATTAACCCTTAAAGCGCCAATCACAACAAAATTCAATGCAGACGGAATTTTAGGATTTATTTTTTTGCTGGCGTTAAGGGTTAAAGCGTACCTGTGCTGTTTTACCCAATTTACTGTAGACCAGTCTACATTGACAGTGAATGGCAGTGTTCTGTCGGACACGCCCAACGTCCGTTACCTGGTCGCACTATACCAGTATCAAAATTTTGATATTTCGGAAAATATATAATGCAGCTCTTTGGCTACTGTTACGTTCATGTTTCTGGTCAACGACAAGCTGATTTGGAGAGATAAAACAGTTACACGACCCCTGGAACTATGGTACCCGTGATGCACGTGCATTTTATGTTTTTTGCAGTTTTTAAGAATTTGAAATCATCATTTTCAGAAGACAACATGCCAACACATGCCCTAGACATTTTCATTGAAAACGCCACCAAAATGGGTTAGGTTATCCCATTAAACGCGAAAAAGGAGGCTCAAACTTTAAGGTAGCACCAAAACTTTGCTTTTCCCTATACAATGCAATGGAAACTGCAGGGGTCCGTCAAGGAATGATTATAATGCATTCAGGTGTGATGAATACCGTTTTCCATAGTGGTGATGCATGGCACCCTATGCCATAAAATTGAGTGTTGAAGTATCCGCAGTTCTTCGTACAGGATGAACTAAACATTGCCCTATGTTAAGTGAATGTGATTTACTGGTAACTTTTCACTGACGTTGAGTATATATTTATAAATGATTTATCCAATATTTTCAATGAAGCAGACGATCAGGTAGAGTGGAAAAATTCAAAAATCAGTTCATTACTATATGCTGATGATCTTGTATTCTTATCAAAATCAAGATCTGTACTTAAGAGCTGTTTGAATAAACTTTCATCTTATTGTGAGACAAATTGTTTAACTGTAAATCTTAAGAAAAATCAAGTTATGGTATTCTGTAAGAGTGGCAAAACATCAAAAGAAAAGTTTTATTTCAACAATGTAGAAATTGAAAATAGCATGATGCTTTGGCTGTTTGTCGGGCCCACCGGGGTTTACCTGTTGGATTTCTTTTGCTCCGGTATTCAGTTTAATTTACTGTTGAGTCCTTATTCTTGCTTTATCTCCTTGTTATATCTTGATTTATATGTTTTAGGAGATGATGCATTGATAAGTTAGGGGTCTTTCATGCAAACCAAATATCTATGTGTCTTGATCCACATCTGAATTAAGGGTGAGGTTGGCGCCGTTAAACCGGTTTAAGCCCTCCAGTAAAATATTTTACTGACCGTTCCAAGGCGGTACTTCTTTTGTGGATCTTTTATGTTTTTGTTCTGTCTTGTGTTTGCTATGTTTTGTGCACGTCTGTTTATATGTGCTTTGTGGTCACCTGCTGGGAAAGGGCTGACCTCTTGGCTCTCGTTTGTGGTGTCTTCTGTGAGTTTGTCACTTTCCCATTGGTATCCTGGGTCAGGTGTGGTACTTGATTGTATCGATTCCTGATCTTTGCACCATTACTTACTTTTATTATCAGAGTTGTTTTGTCTGTGCTGCGTGGCGGCCCTAAAAAGTCTCCCCGCACTTTCATTTAATGCTCTTATTTTTCCAATCCTCAGGATTGTGTGTACAATCTCCTTCCCTTATTCCTGTCCCTGGATATCCTCTATGTCTTGTACCGCATTTAAGATCACTAGATGACCGATTTTCATACCCTGTTGTATAACTTCTGCATTCTATATACCTGTGCACTTGTATTAGCCATTTGGATTATCGCTTGCATTTGTTATACCTTCCTTTGCTTTTAAGGACTCATATTATACTGGCTTGTCATTTTAATAACCGGTGTGTTGATTGCTTGTCTTGGGATGGTACTTACCCACACAACTTTTAATGATAAGAACGAAAATAACAAAATTACATCTATCTCCCATTAGTTTACATTCGGCGTCCTCTGTTCGTATTCCTAGTTCAGTTAACAATTTTCGGGATATGCTTCCTACCATTAGGTTATCTCCTCTTGGGTCACCTATTATCAGGAAGTATACTAAACCATTTAATTCATTCAAAAGACGCGGAATGTATCCTAATGTTTCTAAGTGCAATGCCAAGAGGTGTGTCTGTTGCACACATTTATGTACTAAAACTACCATTACATCATCTGTAAATGGTAGAAAATTTTCCATAATTAATAATAATGATTTGGACTGAACTTCATCGGATCTGATTTATGTTATAACTTGAACTGAAACTAACTGTGGAATGCAATATGTTGGACAAACTGGCCGATCCCTCAAGACTAGGTTTCGTGAGCACTTTCGTAAAATGAAAAAGCCTAAAAAATTTGACACATTTCTTTATCGCCATTTCAAAAATAATGGTCATCCACCTAGTAAAATTGTAATTCAGCCGGTTGAAAAAATTATATATGATCCAAATTCATCAACTAGATTAAAAAAATTAAGAGACATGAAACTGAACTTAAATGGATTAAATTTTTGCAATCACCTTTTCCTTTAGGCTTTAATGATAATATATACCATGAAGGCAACATTTCTAAAATGCCAGATTTTGATGTTTTTTCTGTTTTGGAATGTAAAAAGCGTAAAAGTCGATCTCATGGTAAACGTAAAAATGGCAACATTAAGCGCAAAATTTGTACTGAAAAACGCTTAAATACTTCTATAAAGGATCTTTCTTTGGCTTTAACTAATCATGGTCGACATGGCTTATTTTCATTTTTAAGTTCCTTGCCTATCTCAGTTTTACGCAATTTAGAGTTAGAGGCTAATAAACTTTATGATAGAGCAAACAATTTATATAAAGCAGCACTCCTTACAAGGTGTTATGTTCAACATTTCCTTAGTCCTTATATCGATTCTGAGGTCAACCATAAACGACATTTTATCAAAATTCCATTCATTAACAAAGGTATTGAGTTTATTGATTTACATAGTATCTTCAAGGATAATTCAGTGATTTCATCTATTCCAAATTACTTTAATAATTCTGAAACTCCTATCATTTGTTATAAATATAACAAACCAATTAGGTCTACGATATTTAACTTTAATAAAATTGTAAATGATTTAGATATAGATTCCAATACTCCTGCCTCCTGAGATTGTAAAAATTCAAATTATTTATATCCCACTGCAGGGCATGTTATTACAGGTAATCTAAATGTCATTCCTGACGCTAGAGTTCGCAATATCATTTCTAAAGGTCCTAAATATAGATTTCCCTCTAATATTGATTTCTCTAAATGTCGTAGAGAGATCGCTGCTTCTTTAAATGACTTCAGTAATCGTTGGTGCAAACGGGAAAATGTTGAACCTGATGCTTTGAAGGAATGGAAGATTAACATTTTTAAAATTATTGATACTCGTATTTCATTTTACTCTCGTAATACACATCTTTTGCCCCCTAAACCTAAATCTTCGTTTAGTCATCTTAAACGAGGTATCCAGGATTTTCATATGAACTATGTTTGGTTCCGGCAGATAAAGCTGCTAACAATGTTGTAGTTGTTTGACGATTGTATTATATTAATACTCTTAAGCGTGAGCTTGTTGACACTAATGCCTATAAACTGCAGCCTTCTTTAAGTGAAAGGGTGATTGTTGATGGGCATGGTTGTCATACAGCCCTACATTTTGGTGTCAAAGCTAAAGAAAATCAAGACAAAGTTCCTACGTTGTACTGGTTACCCAAACTCCATAAAAAACCCTATAAAGCAAGATTTATTGCAAATTCTAGTTCTTGTACAACAACAGAACTTTCTAAATTGTTAACCTCGTGTCTTACAGCTGTTAAAAAACATGTTATCAAATATTGTGAAAAGGTATATGAGAGATCTGGTAAAAACCTATTTTGGTCGATTAAAAATTCAGGTGAAATTTTAGATAAACTTAAAGCTAGAGATTTCAATGCGACCAGTTTGTCTACTTATGATTTTTCTACTCTTTACACTACTTTACCTCATAATTTAATTAAAGATAAACTTATTGATCTTATTGAAAGTACCTTCCAGAGAGAAGGCTCTCCTTACCTAGCATGTAGTGACAGAAATGCATTTTTTACTTCAGAAAAACCTAAAAAATATCATGCATGGTCGTGTCAAAATGTATGCGATGCGCTGACCTTTTTGTTGGACAACATTTTTATTCGATTTGGCACCAAGCTCTATAGACAAGTTGTTGGGATTCCTATGGGCACTAATTGTGCTCCCCTGGTTGCAGATTTATTCCTGTTTTGTTATGAAAGGGACTTTATGATGTCTCTTTCTGATGATAAGCAGGCTGATGTTATTGATGCGTTTAACACTACTTCCAGATATTTGGACGATATTTTAAATATTAATAATGTTTATTTTGACAATATGGTTAGTCAAATATACCCTTCAGAGCTCCAACTTAATAAAGCCAATGCCTCTGATACCGAAGCCGCATTTTTAGACTTGCATTTGTCAATTTCTAATAATATTGTTTCTACCAAAATTTATGACAAACGTGACGACTTTGATTTTGAAATAGTCAATTTCCCATTTTTAGATGGTGATGTTCCTCGTTCTACATCCTATGGAGTCTATATCTCTCAACTCATTCGTTTTGCTAGAGCATCTAGCTATGTTGCTGACTTCAACACTCGCAATAAATTGTTAACTCAGAAACTTCTTAAACAAGGCTATCGGTATCATAAACTTCGCAAAACATTTTCAAAATTTTATAGACGATACTATGATTTGATTTCTAAATTCCAAGTTGGACTTAAATCTCTCTTGCGCCAAGGACTTTCGGAACCTGATTTCTATGTTGACTTGGTGTATAAGTTGAAGAAGATTGTTGGCTCTAATAATTTTTCAGCGCAGTTCATTAAAATAATTTCCCATTATAAAAAGATTGGCTATAACATTAATGTATTGCAACAGACTGCATGCTTGGTAGTCAACCCAATCACGGTTGGCAACTTTGCTTTCCTCTTTAATTGCACGCTGGTGGGTCGGACTTCAGACTCTATGATGGTTCCGACTTAAAGACTTATCTATTGATGAGATGGTAGGGGCCTGATGCTTTGGCTGTTTGTCGGGCCCACCGGGGTTTACCTGTTGGATTTCTTTTGCTCCGGTATTCAGTTTAATTTACTGTTGAGTCCTTATCCTTGCTTTATCTCCTTGTTATATCTTGATTTATATGTTTTAGGAGATGATGCATTGATAAGTTAGGGGTCTTTCATGCAAACCAAATATCTATGTGTCTTGATCCACATCTGAATTAAGGGTGAGGTTGGCGCCGTTAAACCGGTTTAAGCCCTCCAGTAAAATATTTTACTGACCGTTCCAAGGCGGTACTTCTTTTGTGGATCTTTTATGTTTTTGTTCTGTCTTGTGTTTGCTATGTTTTGTGCACGTCTGTTTATATGTGCTTTGTGGTCACCTGCTGGGAAAGGGCTGACCTCTTGGCTCTCGTTTGTGGTGTCTTCTGTGAGTTTGTCACTTTCCCATTGGTATCCTGGGTCAGGTGTGGTACTTGATTGTATCGATTCCTGATCTTTGCACCATTACTTACTTTTACAAATATTTGAGCATCATATTTTGTGCCTCGGGTACATATAAGTATTGTCTAGAAGAATTTAAGAGGGCTTTAAGAGCCCAATTGGAATTAACAAATTGTTTTTCAAACATTGCTCCCAGATTAGATACGTAACTGCATTTTAGCACACTGTTTACAAACAGAACCAATAGTAACATATGGATGTGATATTTGGGGAACAGTAAACATCATCTTATCTTCAAAAAATCAAGAGAGCTGCTTTCAAATTAGAATATTTACTTGAAACTTTGTGTGCGATAAAATACATATTAGATTTTTGAAATATTTATATCAGGCATTGCTAAAAAGTTATGTAATATTGCTAATTTGAGTGAATTTGGCAGTTATCCTTTTAGCATCAAAGTCTTGATTAAAATGTGTTAATACTTGAAACCTTTGTTAATACTGATTCAGAACTGTTACAGTGTGCTTATAAAGAAGGTTCTACTGATGCTAGTGGTGACAAATGAGCTTGGCCTCGTGCGTTGATTTTCAGTTGCTTTAACGGTTGGGAATTTCTAATAGAATGGCATACCACTGTTTGGTGCTCAGGTGTGTCTATTTTTAGTAATACTCTTTATGTGCTGTTTGTGTGCATGTAAGACACATCGGTTCTCCCATTCAAATGTGACAATTATCATGTCATGGACTTTATTATTATTATGCTCGTTTAGCTGTAATTATTCCCTCGCTTTTTTTTTAAAAAAAAAGGCGATGGGGATATTGCAATCACGCCCGTCCGTCCGACAGTCATGCTATCTTCTCCTAAACCATCGGACGAAATCCAACCAAATTTGGTGTGTGAGTTGCTCACATGAGTGTGGTGTGCAAAAGCACAATTTTCTTTTTTCTCCGCCCCCTGGGCAATTACAAATTCAATTTCAAAGATTTCTTAACTAAACTTGTGTGTCGTCTCACAAATGAATGATATACAGTGTATAGCATATCAGACGGGGTTTTCATTCCGTCGCCTGTGTCATGCCCGGGGGTAATGGGGGGTGTCAAAATTTTATTTTTCCAAAATTCAACCAAATTTGGTGTGTGAGTTACTTACATAAGTGGAATGTGGTGGTACTTGGGGTGTGCCGGGGTCAAAAATTTAGTTTTCTGAACATGGTTATGTGGCATATCTTAATAAAGTGGGTGATCAGTAGACCAGGATACACTGAAAAAAATACCCTAGGATCAAACTGGTGACCTTGGGGTGGGATAAAATGGTCAAATACCATTATATTTCTTCGAGAGCGTGGGGTTTAATGCGATGGTGCGCCATCGAATGTGTTCTAGTTTCTAAATGCATTATGATATTTTTTTCAGCATTATATATGTCAGAAATGGTCATTGATTTGTTTAAATAAAATTGAGCCGCGGCATGAGATTTCCAACAATTTGACATTTTGACAAGTGAAGACTCGGACGAGCCTCTGCAGCCTCCTTTTAAGCTTAGAAACTCCAATTGGTGTTCAGTCAGTAGCTTAACAATCATAGAATACTCAAGCGACTAGCAAAGGCTCTGATCAGACGGCGCGTATGCGCAGGCTGATCTGAGGCTTTGCTGGTCGCACATACCACATTGTTGGAAATCTCATTCACTAGCTCAAATTATTTTATTCTATTCTTTTTTGTGACTAGTTTGAAGAGCTCCCATGCATAATGGGTAAAATGCTTACGTATTTTTAAGTGCTCTTCAAAGTTTTAACCAAAGGGATGTAGTAAGCATAGCGGTTATACACAAGTAAATAAGGAGTATTTCCTCTTTAGCTAGCTTACAACATTATCACAATCAAATAATATCTGTCATTAAACGGGTTAAGTTATTCCTTTGTATACTGGGAAGCTCTAAACAGTAATAGTAAGTGAGTGTGCTCAGGAAATACCACAATCACAAACCGCAGACAACCCCATGGCACCGCGAGGAAGAGTCCCTGAACCATAAAGAGATACCAGGATGACAAATTAAGCAAAGCAACCAGCTGCCGCATCCCAATCAAGATGATTGCAATACTAGAATGGACATAACGTAACGTATAACAAAACATAGAACAATTACAGACTCCCACAATGGGAGTAACTATAAAAAAAAGTCAACAACAACAGAACCACCGCCTAAAAATGGACAGCAGCCTAAGCCACCAGGGGGCTTAAATGCATTTTACTGGTGCCAAATCTTCGCCCTAGATTCTGCTGTTGTTGCAGTACAAGAAATGTTCAGCTCGCATGGGAGCCTTCTAACTAATGCAATGTATCATCATGGAGAAACACTCTAATCAAATTAACACACCATGATGAAACAAAGAAAAGGGCACATGACTAACTTTGGCCAAAAATTGATAACCCATATGCAGTGCCACTAAATTCATCACCCCTATGGGTATTTGGTACGATCGTGTTTTGATATGGTTCTGGAGACAGTATTTTACTAACACAACACCTGTAACTGCTTTGCTATTGTTCTTGCCACAGTATTTGACTAACACAACAGGACTATAACTGCTTTGATATTCTTCTGGATACAGTATTTGACTAACACAACAGATTTAACTGCTTTGGTGTTGTTCTGGCCACAGTATTTGACAAACACAACATGACTATAACTGCTTTGATATTGTTCTGAATACAGTATTTTACTAATAAAACAGCTTTAACTGCTTTGATTTTGTTCAGGACACTGTGTTTTACTAAACCAACAGCTAAAACTGCTTTGCTATTCTTATGGACACAGTATTGTACTAACACAAAGACTATAACTGTAACTGCTGTGATATTGTTGTGGACTTGCTATAACTGCTTTGATATTTTCTGGAAACAGTTTTTACCAACACAACAGCTATAACTGCTGTGTGTGTGTGTGTGTGTGTGTGTGTGTGTGTGTGTGTGTGTTTCTAGATTTTATTCCCTGTGAAGGACAATGGGTTATCAGTATGAACTCTTTTGTCACATGCCGTCGCGTCTGGGAGTGATATAACGCCATGCAATAAAATCGATAAACCACTAGTAGTTTACAGATTTTCGGGAAACGTTATGACGTCCATAACAACGTTGCGTACATAATGACAATATTGTAACATTTTACCGTCAGCAGTGAGACTTCAAAGAAACCTTAATGTCATATGATAAAAAAAAATCTAACATTCGTGCATTTGTATTATTGAATTTATTGACTCGTTGCGAAAAAGAGATACAATGCTCGGCAAGCCTCGTATTTTATCTCTTTTCCCCAACTCGTTTAATAAATTCAATAAAACATGAGCACTCATGTAAAATCCTCTATGTATACTTCCGTCATTTAGCTAAATAGTTTGGCCTTGCCAAGACTGCGTGTGGAATTGTACAAAAGACAAGAAAGAACCACCAAGTGTTGGTGTCATGATAAGGAAGACATCAAAGCGCCGCCAATTTCTTTGAAATTTATTTTTCAACATTGATCAACCAAACTGCTAAAATTGGTTAATGTGTGGTTCATAAATTATTGTTTTTGATACAAGAGAACTGGTTGTCTGTAAGCAAATTATATCAATCATATTAATGGTCAGTTCTCTATATTTTCTATACCTTTTGAAAAAGGGAAAAAGTTACATGTTCTGCAAAGATAAAATACTACTTGTATTGACAAAAATCTCTTGATCGAAACCCCAGTAAAACTATGTAAAAAGAGACGTTGTTTAACAGATCATTGAAACTCGTAATAGATTATGGGCTCAATTGCATCAAATGAGCAATCATCGAGTAAAAACGATTAATCGTTAGATCATTGGTATTTGCATTTTCATTGCTTAACCGACGACCTGCTCTATATCCACTGTGGCTCTGGGGGACCATTTGATTCACCGTCCTCAAACTCATACATGTCTATCCCAAACAATTTTCTAGTCTCTTCTGTCTTTGCTATATCTGGCAGTGTATCTATACTAAACCGTTTCACTTGTCTTTCTTTAAAGGTTTTAATTCCCTGTGAAGACCAATGAGTTGTAATCAACAGCTTCTTGTATGCTTCTATCTTTTTAGCCAAGTCCTCAGGCCTTGCCCAAATTGCTGGTGTCATGGTAACAAAGACAACATGGCGCCACCTATCCTTATGAGGTCGATCATATTCTGGTTTACAATTATCATGAACAGTTCTAGAGTCCCATAATACAATCCCGCCCTTTGGACATGGAACTTTCATTCGTTTGCACCCCATTTTTGAGTACCAAGATTTTTGTGTTTTATTTAACTTGTAGAATTCAAATCTTCGAGTGCTTTTCCCAGCATCGGGGAAGTTTTTGAAGAAGTCTGAGTGGTAGTTTTGTGAGCCCTCCAAAACTCTGAAGCAGTGGTCTGTGTCTGTTGTTTCTTCTAGATATACAGCGCCCTGGAAAGCATGAAGGCCCTGTCTTTGCTCACCTTGGTCCAAGTGAAACCAGTCATCATCCCGATCGGCAAAATCACCTCCACCTAGAAAAAGCATGTGCGGAAGGGTAATCAACAGCAGAAAGAATCGAGTCAGCGCATCTCAATATTAGGCCTCTCGATACATTCACCATATCTACATTAGTTGCTGGTTACCGGTTTACAGGTGGTCAGTAATGGATAAACAGGTAACCAGTACCCCCCCCATACCTGGAATTGGGGGGGGGGGGTTCTGGTTACCTGTATTTACATTACTGACCACCTGTAGACTGGGAACCAGCAATTATCGTGAATGTAAGAGCGCGAGATTGAAAATTATGTTTTCTCATTTCTAAAACAAAACATATGCTTTGGGTATTTTGAGCAACCAAAACACATGGGTAAGAACATATTTACAACTTTACACTCGACATGTTTCCTAAATCTGGACCTATGAATTAGTACTTATCGCAAAGGCGACCAGTTACACATCCGTACAAACGTATCTGCGCATTCTCTAATATAACATGACATACTGTACGATTTAGCGAGAAGCACGTTTAAATGTGTACAGCCACAGACAATTACAAAATATGAAACTGCAACTTGCACAGGTTTCATATTTTGTTCATTTCCTGTGATCCTGGATCATTTTAGAACTATCACATGCATAAGGTAAGAAGTCTATTAAAACATTGTTGAAACTTTTGGTAAAAAAGCTATCTAAATTGTAGTATGCGTCGAGTCCCAAATAATGACTTAACGAATATGCGTAAACTAGCTAGCCCATACTCATTTACAGTAAAGACACTCAAATATAGACAAAACACAGATCTTAAAGACAGGTAGCTTAATGCAGGTCGAAAGTATTGCACAATGTGCATTCTGCAATACTTTGGCCTGCATTAAGCGATAATTGGTTTTGAAAAAGGTCTACCTTTGAGTGGTTGCTTAAAACAGGTTTTACTGTACTAACCTTCTTCTGGTGGTTTGCCTATAGCAACGGCATCGGCGCTTGTTAAAAGCTTCTCTGTGTCCCAGAGTTTGGCAAAGACCGGTTTTGCTTTAAGTCTGACCTGCCACGTGGTGTCGAAATGACCAATCCTGTATGCCTGTATGAGTGACTTTCGGCTCTCCATCTCTACTCCAGCTTCGTCAAACTGATTAAACCAGGTTTTGTATTGGTCGATGTATTCATCACATTGCGCATGCGTCAATACATTTGGAACAACGGCGACGCCTTTTTCTTTCAGTTCAGCTAAAACAGCCTTGCTGGAAAAGATAATAAGACACACGGATGTAAACTCTGGCTTTAACAGCACAAATAAGCTTTTTAGATGCAGTGCACGGTATTGCGTCAATAATTTTAATGATGTCAGACCACCCCCACCACACCTCCTTACTCAGTAAAACGGAGCAAACTTAATCTTACACGAATGATGAGGGCCTTTTGACCACATCATATAAATAACAAGGGTTTCCGTGTGACCAATTTGATTCTCCCATAGGGTGCTACTTAGAAGACCTTTACATCAAACTGTTTTTGAAACAGCAAGTTATACTATGGTTTTTGTAGATGCAGATTGTCAGTCATATAAACAATAAAGCCAATTTTAGTCTGGTCAGCCTTCGCTGTCCGCAATAAGAAAGGTGGGGTCCCTTAGTTACCCACTGATGAGCGCACCGCAGCGAAGACTCTGATCAGACTAGGTCGGTTGGTTTTGTCATCTCATGGCTTAAATTTGCAGGACGAACCGTTTTCGCTCTACTCGAAAACTCAGGACTAGCCCTTAGTAAGCGTGGATTGAACCATGCAGCGTATCTTTAAAAGCAAGACCAGCACGCTAATCACTATAACTTCTAATTATATATAAATAGAAAATTACAAATTCAGTCACACAGAGGAAGATTTCGTTGGTAAATGATCAAATTTGTGCGAAGTTGATAGCGCATACTATTGCTATTAAAGCTCGTGGACTATCTTACCGTACAGACCCACAAACCATACAATAACTTGCACTTAGCATATCCGACATGTATGCTGGTCAATACTATTGTTACACTCTTTTACATATTTTATAAATGATAGCAATTACACGTTTGGAATCGAAATAAAATCTGTCAGAAATGATTCCAAAGAGTTTTCGCTGTTGACATTGTTGACCATCGATTTTTATTTGCTGACAGACGTTTGTCGATTTACTAGATTTTTCGCAGCGCTTCATTAAAAAAAATCAATTTACGTACTTTTGGTGCTGGCACTCAGAGAATTTAGTAATAGTTATACCATGGGTTGTCCGCCTGTACGTGGAGATAATCCACGAGCTTTAGCGAGTGGATTATCTTACGTACAGGTGGACAAACATGGTATAACTATTTTATACCACCTACATCATTGTAGACCTTGCACAGCATGAGATAGTTCGTGCTAAACTTGATAAGGGTGGTATAAAGAAGAATCTTATAAATATTAATTAAATGCTTCAATACCTGTCGAAGAGAGATAATACTTGGGGACCGGTACTAGCCTCTGCCATTCTTACTCCACAAGCAAATGATTAGAACGAATGAATATTTTTACCATAAATGTACCTGTTAGAATTTATATTTATACCCACAATGTTGAAATACACCTGGTCATGTCTAAATATAGCTAAAATCGATCTATAGTACGAAAAGAAGTATACAATGTAGTATACTCGTGCTATATAAGGTCAATTGCTTGCTTATGAGCAATCGCACAGCCATCAAGATCGGGCCAAAATACTGGAAATGAAAACTTCGACCATCCTATTTAGCTGTACGTCTACACTATATACACTGCCACCAAGATAATCTTTAATAAATTGACAAGGTACATTTCTTCTGTAAATGCTCTTATAGGTTGTGCAATTTAGTGTTTGTTTCAACGCATGCCTGAGTGTTTTGTTTGACTTCCAGAATGATCTATGGGTTGGTTTTGGACAATAAATGAGTCGATACCCGGCATAAGGTACAAGTTGAAATGTGCGTACAGCGAATATTCAAATCAGTCTGCGCATCCACACAGTCTGATCAGAGTTTTAGTTTTCCGCCTGAAGAATATAAGGCCTATCGAAAACTCTGATCAGACTGGGCGAGTGCAGTCTGGTCAGAGTCTTCGAAGTGTGCACATGCCAATTTGTACCTTTGGCTGTGTCCCGGCTCAGACATATGTTAAGGAAAGAAAGTTTTCAAACGAGCGAATTTTTAGTAATTATGGTTTGCTCGAATGCTTATTTTTGTTATATATGTACGTGTCTGAATTTTATATTTTATACCTCCACTCAATGTTGAAACCTCTGAGTTCGTTATGTTAGACTAAGGATCGAACTCTTGACAGGAGTCTAGTACGGAGCACATCGCTGTATGATTTTTAGTGACGGTGTAGCGAGGCCCCAAGCACTATGCATATTGAGCGCACACGTTACGCCCAGTTTTATGTACCCACATAGGCTTTTAATAAGGAGTTCTGGCTGTTGCCTGTCGTTATCCACGCCTGGCTGTTCTTTATCATAAGATGGGACATAATAGAGTTTGAATTTTGAGAGTGTTCTAAAGCAGACCCAATCGAGCAGATCCGGACCTGACAAATCCGTATACGAAATTTCTTCACTGCATCGTCTGAAAACATAAGGTATGTGCCTGGAAAAGTCCGTGGAGGTATATTAATTTGGATATGTCCGGTATACTACAGTTAGTTCTGACTTTTTTATCGTCATTATCTATGCCTGTTCTGTAAAAAGATTTCTTAGCGAGTTAGATGTTCTGTCTATGTGACACCAGAAACCACAACAACGTTGTGCTAGCATCAGTGCGTTGTAGCAATGCTTCAAAAATGCTTCCCATGCGATGTAATAGAAATCCTCAATACAGCTATTGTTAGGTTACCAAGAAAAAAAATAGAGAACGGTAATCGAGTTCTTAATGCTATCTTATGTTTAGACATGCAGGTTTCCCTCAATTTAGACAATCACAATAAGTCACGGGCGTCAAACAACAGAGCTGTGTCTGATTGACTGGCAAAACCATGAACAATGGCGTGGCAGAGCTTAAACTGCAATGTGGTAGGCCTATTGGTAGTACGTGTATTTGACATGACCCAGGTCTTTAAAAATGCCTGACGTTGTCGTATATATTTTCAAAAAGATCAATGATTAAAAATCTTTATTATCGCTTTTAAGAAGAGCCCTTATTTTCATTTTTTTTTTGTCATCCTGGGAATATTCAAGATATGCATTCAGATATTTTTTGAATTTTTCCACTCTACCTGATCGTCTGCTTCATTTAAAATATTGGATAAATCATTTATAAATATATTCAAAAAGTTATGATATTATAAGATGGGTCTTTAATATATTTCTGTTAAATTTGAATAATAACGCGCGTTTGGGACATTAGACAATCTAAGCCTTTATACAAATTCGATGACCCTAAGCTACCAGGTAATAATAAAGGTATTACGTTGATGGCATGATTGTCAAAACTTTTAATAGTGTTTCAAACAATAAACTACAAACGTATTTAGATGATAATTCTTGTCAACTTGGCTTTGGGCCAAAGCAACCTCCAGAACAGTTGACAATATGTTTATTTTATGAACTTTGATTGAAAAATATACTAACAACAAATCAAATTTTTATGTTGGTTTTGTAAATTTTCAAAAGGCTTTTGTTTAAATTACATTCAGCTTTATTAAATTCAAATTTAACAGAAATATATTAAAGATCCATTTTATAATATCATTCAAAACATGTATCTGGATAACGAATTACATGTGCGCATAAAAGACAAAGGTTCAACATTGTTCGAATAAAAAAATTGGTGTACGCCAGGGGAATAATATAAGTCATAACTTTTTAAATATACTCAGCGTCAATGAAAAGTTATACTCCGTCCAGATAAGAGACGTTGGGCGGTTCTTAGCTAAGTTCAACCCCTGGACAAATACATTTGGAAATCGGCTAGTCAGGTTGCATTGTTCACGTATTCACCCATCTGTGAAACTCTCCACACCAAAAGTATATACCTGAGGCAAGTTCAATAATGCGAGCGCTCTCGGGCGCTCGTTGTACTGATGCCAGGCTTTACACATTATAAATACAGATAGGTACCAATCAACGAGCGCTCGGCGAGCACTCGCATTGTTGAACTCACCTCAGTATTCTTATGGTTGCCGTATCGTGGAAAATAAGCGTTTTGAATTATTGAAGATGAATCTGATCAGCCCAGATACCTTGTTTGAAATATATACATACATGTAGCTCAAACACGCACGCGTATCTTAAACTATACAGCCAAACACCAATCTGCGACAATGAAATCTACAATGACACAACTGTATTGTTTTATAAAAGATATGCGTACCCTTTCCCTGTGATCCATTTATTGAACCCTTAGCATGCCGAATTTTAATGTGTGTGTGAGTGTGTGTGTGTGTGGGGGGGGGGGAGCACGGGGCTATTTTTATGTTGTTGTTTTAAATGCTATTTTTCGAGTTCAAAGCTAACACCAAATCGTTTTCTTGCCAAACAAACAGAATTTTGAAGAATATTTTCATCGACAACATTTTAACGCGAATATTTTCATATAGCACACTAAAGGTAAACCTCTGTAGGTACCAGTAGACGCACACAACTGCAGCAAAAATTAGAGAAGAGTGTCTCTTTTGTTATTTTGAACTGATTTTGTTTGTTTGTAATGATGTTTTGCGGCGCTGCCAACATTTTTGCAGCCATGACGCGATGTTTTCTGGCCACCTAGGTTGAACAAGTACTTAGCAGAGAATAAAGTGTCTTGCTTAGGACATTTCGAAGTGCTTTCATTGAACCTTCTCAAATTAGCGATTCTTTAATCACAGGTCTAACACACTAGCACTGAGCAACTGTGGATCTCAATTATTTGAGTTGATACTTTACATCCCAGTCATGCGCGGATCCAGAAACTTTTGTCAGAGGGGGTCTAACTTTGACAACGTTTTTTTAGTTGATGAGAGGAGAGATGATCAAAATACCACTAAAAGGGGGTCATCATTGGCCCGCCAGCAAAACGCCATTTAAATGGCGTTTTGCTGGCGTACCGATGATCGCCTAACATATTATTCTGGTCTAGTAGCTTTGCGATTTTTCAGGGGATCCGGACCAGTATTGCTAAGAAAACCATTTTTTTGTGATCTTTCAGGGGTGGTCGGTACCCCCTGTCGTCCCCCCTCTGGATCCGCCCATGCCAGTTTAGAAATTTTCAGCCATGTCGGGACGTTTCCTGGGTTTAACCAGTACTAAATAGAGTATAACCTGTATAAGCATAAGGAAACAATATGGTGCCTCCAGGGAGACTCAAACCAACAGCCCCTTTATCTCAAGTCAAGCACTCTACCACTTGTTGATTCTACAGGTATTATATAGCTATTTGGTCACTGTATCGCCACGTGTTATGCGATGTCCCGGTCTCATTTAAAGCTTATGAAGTTATGAACCAGTTGTGGGCGTGGCTAGACAGTGACCCAAAAGCCAATTAATAACTACAGTTTTGAAGGCGTCATTCATGCCAGCCTGTTTGTTGGGTTAGTTCAATAATGTGCACTAATCCTATTTTACATGTATGCCGTTAATATCCGTATATCATGTGTAAAACATTTCGACCTCCGAACCAGTGTATGCAGCTTTGCGTTTTAGATGGTTATTTGAGACATGGCTGTATAGTACATACAATACCAAAGGAAATTACAGATAAAGGCACGCTACATGCAATCAGATCTTCATTATGCTGTGTAACCTGACTCTATATATTTATACATGTAGCAGCAACAGCCGTTCTAACATAGACCAGTCTGCCTTGCTGATCTTGACTAAAATCCACATAGGTTCTAGGAGGCCCTGACCAGTGAGCAATAGTATATAACCAATGTGTCTGTAAACAATTAAGACTTCTGGGAACGTTTACCGGGCATACTAACCGTATATGTCGTCTGCGGTTCAGTTGTTTTGCACGATTAACCCTTAAAGCGCCAATCACAACAAAATTCAATGCAGACGGAATTTTAGGATTTATTTTTTTGCTGGCGTTAAGGGTTAAAGCGTACCTGTGCTGTTTTACCCAATTTACTGTAGACCAGTCTAAATTGACAGTGAATGGCAGTGTTCTGTCGGACACGCCCAACGTCCGTTACCTGGTCGCACTATACCAGTATCAAAATTTTGATATTTCGGAAAATATATAATGCAGCTCTTTGGCTACTGTTACGTTCATGTTTCTGGTCAACGACAAGCTGATTTGGAGAGATAAAACAGTTACACGACCCCTGGAACTATGGTACCCGTAATGCACGTGCATTTTATGTTTTTTGCAGTTTTTAAGAATTTGAAATCATCATTTTCAGAAGACAACATGCCAACATATGCCCTAGACATTTTCATTGAAAACGCCACCAAAATGGGTTAGGTTATCCCATTAAACGCGAAAAAGGAGGCTCAAACTTTAAGGTAGCACCAAAACTTTGCTTTTCCCTATACAATGCAATGGAAACTGCAGGGGTCCGTCAAGGAATGATTATAATGCATTCAGGTGTGATGAATACCGTTTTCCATAGTGGTGATGCATGGCACCCTATGCCATAAAATTGAGTGTTGAAGTATCCGCAGTTCTTCGTACAGGATGAACTAAACATTGCCCTATGTTAAGTGAATGTGATTTACTGGTAACTTTTCACTGACGTTGAGTATATATTTATAAATGATTTATCCAATATTTTCAATGAAGCAGACGATCAGGTAGAGTGGAAAAATTCAAAAATCAGTTCATTACTATATGCTGATGATCTTGTATTCTTATCAAAATCAAGATCTGTACTTAAGAGCTGTTTGAATAAACTTTCATCTTATTGTGAGACAAATTGTTTAACTGTAAATCTTAAGAAAAATCAAGTTATGGTATTCTGTAAGAGTGGCAAAACATCAAAAGAAAAGTTTTATTTCAACAATGTAGAAATTGAAAATAGCATGTCTTACAAATATTTGAGCATCATATTTTGTGCCTCGGGTACATATAAGTATTGTCTAGAAGAATTTAAGAGGGCCTTAAGAGCCCAATTGGAATTAACAAATTGTTTTTCAAACATTGCTCCCAGATTAGATACGTAACTGCATTTTAGCACACTGTTTACAAACAGAACCAATAGTAACATATGGATGTGATATTTGGGGAACAGTAAACATCATCTTATCTTCAAAAAATCAAGAGAGCTGCTTTCAAATTAGAATATTTACTTGAAACTTTGTGTGCGATAAAATACATATTAGATTTTTGAAATATTGATATCAGGCATTGCTAAAAAGCTATGTAATATTGCTAATTTGAGTGAATTTGGCAGTTATCCTTTTAGCATCAAAGTCTTGATTAAAATGTGTTAATACTTGAAACCTTTGTTAATACTGATTCAGAACTGTTACAGTGTGCTTATAAAGAAGGTTCTACTGATGCTAGTGGTGACAAATGAGCTTGGCCTCGTGCGTTGATTTTCAGTTGCTTTAACGGTTGGGAATTTCTAATAGAATGGCATACCACTGTTTCGTGCTCAGGTGTGTCTATTTTTAGTAATACTCTTTATGTGCTGTTTGTGTGCATGTAAGACACATCGGTTCTCCCATTCAAATGTGACAATTATCATGTCATGGACTTTATTATTATTATGCAGTTTAGCTGTAATTATTCCCTCGCTTTTTTTTAAAAAAAAGGCGATGGGGATATTGCAATCACGCCCGTCCGTCCGACAGTCATGCTATCTTCTCCTAAACCATCGGACGAAATCCAACCAAATTTGGTGTGTTAGTTGCTCACATGAGTGTGGTGTGCAAAAGCACAATTTTCTTTTTTCTCTGCCCCCTGGGCAATTACAAATTCAATTTCAAAGATTTCTTAACTAAACTTGTGTGTCGTCTCACAAATGAATGATATACAGTGTATAGCATATCAGACGGGGTTTTCATTCCGTCGCCTGTGTCATGCCCGGGGGTAATGGGGGGGTGTCAAAATTTTATTTTTCCAAAATTCAACCAAATTTGGTGTGTGAGTTACTTACATAAGTGGAATGTGGTGGTACTTGGGTGTGCCGGGGTCAAAAATTTAGTTTTCTGAACATGGTTATGTGGCATATCTTAATAAAGTGGGTGATCAGTAGACCAGGATACACTGAAAAAAATACCCTAGGATCAAACTGGTGACCTTGGGGTGGGATAAAATGGTCAAATACCATTATATTTCTTCGAGAGCGTGGGGTTTAATGCGATGGCGCGCCATCGAATGTGTTCTAGTTTCTAAATGCATTATGATATTTTTTTTCAGCATTATATATGTCAGAAATGGTCATTGATTTGTTTAAATAAAATTGAGCCACGGCATGAGATTTCCAACAATTTGACATTTTGACAAGTGAAGACTCGGACGAGCCTCTGCAGCCTCCTTTTAAGCTTAGAAACTCCAATTGGTGTTCAGTCAGTAGCTTAACAATCATAGAATACTCAAGCGACTAGCAAAGGCTCTGATCAGACTGCGCGTATGCGCAGGCTGATCTGAGGCTTTGCTGGTCGCACATACCACATTGTTGGAAATCTCATTCACTAGCTCAAATTATTTTATTCTATTATTTTTTGTGACTAGTTTGAAGAGCACCCATGCATAATGGGTAAAATGCTTACGTATTTTTAAGTGCTCTTCAAAGTTTTAACCAAAGGGATGTAGTAAGCATAGCGGTTATACACAAGTAAATAAGGAGTATTTCCTCTTTAGCTAGCTTACAACATTATCACAATCAAATAATATCTGTCATTAAACGGGTTAAGTTATTCCTTTGTATACTGGGAAGCTCTAAACAGTAATAGTAAGTGAGTGTGCTCAGGAAATACCACAATCACAAACCGCAGACAACCCATGGCACCGCGAGGAAGAGTCCCTGAACCATAAAGAGATACCAGGATGACAAATTAAGCAAAGCAACCAGCTGCCGCATCCCAATCAAGATGATTGCAATACTAGAATGGACATAACGTAACGTATAACAAAACATAGAACAATTACAGACTCCCACAATGGGAGTAACTATAAAAAAAAGTCAACAACAACAGAACCACCGCCTTAGAATGGACAGCAGCCTAAGCCACCAGGGGGCTTAAATGCATTTTACTGGTGCCAAATCTTCGCCCTAGATTCTGCTGTTGTTGCAGTACAAGAAATGTTCAGCTCGCATGGGAGCCTTCTAACTAATGCAATGTATCATCATGGAGAAACACTCTAATCAAATTAACACACCATGATGAAACAAAGAAAAGGGCACATGACTAACTTTGGCCAAAATTTGATAACCCATATGCAGTGCCACTAAATTCATCACCCCTATGGGTATTTGGTACGATCGTGTTTTGATATGGTTCTGGAGACAGTATTTTACTAACACAACACCTGTAACTGCTTTGTTATTGTTCTTGCCACAGTATTTGACTAACACAACATGACTATAACTGCTTTGATATTCTTCTGGATACAGTATTTGACTAACATAACAGATTTAACTGCTTTGGTGTTGTTCTGGCCACAGTATTGGACAAACACAACATGACTATAACTTCTTTGATATTGTTCTGAATACAGTATTTTACTAATAAAACAGCTTTAACTGCTTTGATTTTGTTCAGGACACTGTGTTTTACTAAACCAACAGCTAAAACTGCTTTGCTATTCTTATGGACACAGTATTGTACTAACACAAAGACTATAACTGTAACTGCTGTGATATTGTTGTGGACTTGCTATAACTGCTTTGATATTTTCTGGAAACAGTTTTTACCAACACAACAGCTATAACTGCTGTGTGTGTGTGTGTGTGTGTGTGTGTGTGTGTGTGTGTGTGTGTGTGTGTGTTTCTAGATTTTATTCCCTGTGAAGGACAATGGGTTATCAGTATGAACTCTTTTGTCACATGCCGTCGCGTCTGGGAGTGATATAACGCCATGCAATAAAATCGATAAACCACTAGTGGTTTACAGATTTTCGGGAAACGTTATGACGTCCATAACAACGTTGCGTACATAATGACAATATTGTAACATTTTACCGTCAGCAGTGAGACTTCAAAGAAACCTTAATGTCATATGATAAAAAAGAATCTAACATTCGTGCTCTTGTATTATTGAATTTATTAAACTCGTTGCGAAAAAGAGATACAATGCTCGGCAAGCCTCGCATTTTATCTCTTTTCCCCAACTCGTTTAATAAATTCAATAAAACATGAGCACTCATGTAAAATCCTCAATGTATACTTCCGTCATTTAGCTAAATAGTTTGGCCTTGCCAAGACTGCGTGTGGAATTGTACAAAAGACAAGAAAGAACCACCAAGTGTTGGTGTCATGATAAGGAAGACATCAAAGCGCCGCCAATTTCTTTGAAATTTATTTTTCAACATTGATCAACCAAACTGCTAAAATTGGTTAATGTGTGGTTCATAAATTATTGTTTTTGATACAAGAGAACTGGTTGTCTGTAAGCAAATTATATCAATCATATTAATGGTCAGTTCTCTATATTTTCTATACCTTTTGAAAAAGGGAAAAAGTTACATGTTCTGCAAAGATAAAATACTACTTGTATTGACAAAAATCTCTTGATCGAAACCCCAGTAAAACTATGTAAAAAGAGACGTTGTTTAACAGATCATTGAAACTCGTAATAGATTATGGGCTCAATTGCATCAAATGAGCAATCATCGAGTAAAAACGATTAATCGTTAAATCATTGGTATTTGCATTTTCATTGCTTAACCGACGACCTGCTCTTTATCCACTGTGGCTCTGGGGGACCATTTGATTCACCGTCCTCAAACTCATACATGTCTATCCCAAACAATTTTCTAGTCTCTTCTGTCTTTGCTATATCTGGCAGTGTATCTATACTAAACCGTTTCACTTGTCTTTCTTTAAAGGTTTTAATTCCCTGTGAAGACCAATGAGTTGTAATCAACAGCTTCTTGTATGCTTCTATCTTTTTAGCCAAGTCCTCAGGCCTTGCCCAAATTGCTGGTGTCATGGTAACAAAGACAACATGGCGCCACCTATCTTTATGGGGTCGATCATATTCTGGTTTACAATTATCATGAACAGTTCTAGAGTCCCATAATACAATCCCGCCCTTTGGACATGGAACTTTCATTCGTTTGCACCCCATTTTTGAGTACCAAGATTTTTGTGTTTTATTTAACTTGTAGAATTCAAATCTTCGAGTGCTTTTCCCAGCATCGGGGAAGTTTTTGAAGAAGTCTGAGTGGTAGTTTTGTGAGCCCTCCAAAACTCTGAAGCAGTGGTCTGTGTCTGTTGTTTCTTCTAGATATACAGCGCCCTGGAAAGCATGAAGGCCCTGTCTTTGCTCACCTTGGTCCAAGTGAAACCAGTCATCATCCCGATCGGCGAAATCACCTCCACCTAGAAAAAGCACGTGCGGAAGGGTAATCAACAGAAAGAATCAAGTCAGCGTGTTTCAATATTAGGCCTCTCGATACATGTAAGAGTGCGAGATTGAAAGTTATGTTTTCTCATTTCTAAAACAAAACATATGCTTTGGGTATTTTGAGCAATCAAAACACATGTTTTAATTGATGGGTAAGAACATATTTACAATTTTACACATTTTGAGCAACCAAAACACATGTTTTAATTGATGGGTAAGAACATATTTACAATTTTACACTCGACATGTTTCCTTATCTGGACCTATGAATTAGTACTTATCGCAAAGGCGACCAGTTACACAGCCTTAAAACGTATCTGCGCATTCGCTAATATAACATGACATACTGTACGATTTAGCGAGAAGCACGTTTAAATGTGAACAGCCACAGGAAAATACAAAATATGAAACTGCAATTTGCACAGGTTTCATATTTTGTTCATTTCCTGTGATCCTGGATCATTTTAGAAATATCACATGCATAAGATAAGAAGTCTATTAAAACATTGTTGAAACTTTTGATAAAAAAAAAAAGCTATCTAAATTCTAGTATGCGTCGAGTCCCAAATAATGACTTAACGCATATGCGTAAACTAGCTAGCCCATACTCATTTACAGTAAAGACACTCAAATATAGACAAAACACAGATCTTAAAGACAGGTAGCTTAATGCAGGTCGAAAGTATTGCAGAATATGCATTCTGCAATACTTTTGGCCTGCATTAAGCGATAATTGGTTTTGAAAAAAGGTCTACCTTTGAGTGGTTGCTTAAGACAGGTTTTACTGTACTAACCTTCTTCTGGTGGTTTGCCTATAGCAACGGCATCGGCGCTTGTTAAAAGCTTCTCTGTGTCCCAGAGTTTGGCAAAGACCGGTTTTGCTTTAAGTCTGACCTGCCACGTGGTGTCGAAATGACCTATCCTGTATGCCTGTATGAGTGACTTTCGGCTCTCCATCTCTACTCCAGCTTCGTCAAACTGATTAAACCAGGTTTTGTATTGGTCGATGTATTCATCACATTGCGCATGCGTCAATACATTTGGTACAACGGCGACGCCTTTTTCTTTCAGTTCAGCTAAAACAGCCTTGCTGGAAAAGATAATAAGACACACGGATGTAAACTCTGGCTTTAACCGCACAAATAAGCTTATTAGATGCAGTGCACGGTATTGCGTCAATAGTTTTAATGATGCCAGACCACCCCCCCCACCCCACCTCCTTACTCAGTAAAACGGAGCAAACTTAACCTTACAAAAATGATGAGGGCACTTGACCACATCATATAAATAACAAGGGTTTCCATGTGACCAATTTGATTCTCCCATATGGTGCTACTTACACTGTAAAAAATGCGCTTATAGATTAAACACTTTCTGAGACGCATTTCTTGTCCCGTTTTTTAACGCGTATACAGGCAAGACATGTATCAAAGATAAACAATAGGAATATGATACTTTTCTGTACACGTTTAGACCTCAACGTGAACTAAACATGTTTAAATTCTATGCGCATTTTTTACAGTGTAGAAGACCTTTACATCAAATTGTTTTTGAAACAACAAGTTACACTATGGTTTTTGTAGATGCAGATGGTCAGTCATATAAACAATAAAGCAAATTTTAGTCTGATCGGTCCTCGCTGTCCGCAATAAGAAAGGTGGGGTCCCTTAGTTACCCACCGATGAGCGCACCGCAGCGTAGACTCTGATCAGACTGGGTTGGTTGGTTTTGTCATCTCGTGGCTTAAATTCGCAGGACGAACCGTTTTCGCTCTACTCGCAACTTAGGACTAGCCCTTAGTAAGCGTGGATTGAACCATGCAGCGTATCTTTAAAAGCAAGACCAGCAGGCTAACCACTATAACTTCTAATTATATATAAATTGAAAATTACAAATACAGTCACACAGCGAAAAATTTCGTTGGTAAATGATCAAATTTGTGCGAAGTTGATAGCGCATACTATTGCTATTAAAGCTCGTGGATTATCTTACCGTACAGACGCACAAACCATACAATAACTTGCACTTAGCATATGCGACAAGTATGCTGGTCAATACTATTGTTAAACTCTTTTACATATTTTATAAATGATAGCAATTACACGTTTGGAATCGAAATAAAATCTGTCAGAAATGATTCCAAAGAGTTTTCGCTGTTGACATTATTGACCAGCGATTTTTATTTGCTGACAGACGTTTGTCGATTTACCAGATTTTTCGCAGCGCTTCATTTAAGAAAAACAATTTACGCACTTTTGGTACTGGCACTCAGAGAATTTAGTAATAGTTATACCATGGGTTGTCCGCCTGTACGTGGAGATAATCCACGAGCTTTAGCGAGTGGATTATCTTACGTACAGGTGGACAAACATGGTATAACTATTTTATACCACCTACATCATTGTAGACCTTGCACAGCATGAGATAGTTCGTGCTAAACTTGATAAGGGTAGTATAAAGAAGAATCTTATAAATATTAATTAAATGCTTCAATACCTGTCGAAGAGAGATAATACTTGGGGACCGGTACTAGCCTCTGCCATTCTTACTCCACAAACAAATGATTAGAACGAATAAATATTTTTACCATAAATGTACCTGTTAGAATTTATATTTATACACACAATGTTGAAATACACCTGGTCATGTCTAAATATAGCTAAAATCGATCTATAGTACGAAAAGAAGTATACAATGTAGTATACTCATGCTACAACAAGGTCAATTGCTTGCTAATGAGCAATCGCACAGTCTTCAAGATCGGGCCAAAATACTGGAAATGAAAACTTCGACCATCCTATTTAGCTGTACGTCTACACTATATACACTGCCACCAAGATAATCTTTAATAAATTGACAAGGTAACGTTACATTTCTTCTGTAAATGCTGTTATAGACCTTATTTACGCTGTTGTGCAATTTAGTGTTTGTTTCAACGTATGCCTGAGTGTTTCGTTTGACTTCCAGAATCATCTATAGGTTGGTTTTGGACGATAAAAGAGCCGGTATCTGGCATAAGGTACAAGTTGAGATGTGCGAACAGCGAAGATTCAAGTCTGTCTACACATCCGCATAGTTTTCGCGAGTTCGATCCCGTCCCGGTCCCATACTTTCGTGGAGATTGATCATGAAATAATTTCTACGGTCATTCTCCTCCCTTCCGCTGATTTATTCAAGAAGGGTTGTTGTCAGTTACAAGCGAAAGTATGTGCACGAATTACTGGTTATCCGCTTGTTCAAGCCTGCCCAGGAAAAAGTGTGGTTAGGTGAACTGACCGTCCCGCCATGACCATAGCTGTTGGCTTGGGACGTAAAGCAACAAAACAAACAAACAAACATCTTAGTTTTAGTTTTCCGCCTGAAGAAAAGAAGGCCCATCGAAGACTCTGATCAGACTGCGCGGGCGCAGTCTGATCTGAGTCTTCGAAGTGTGCACATGCCAATTTGTACCTTTGGCTGTGTCCCGGCTCAGACATATGTTAAGGAAAGAAAGTTTTCAAACGAGCGAATATTTAGTAATTATGGTTTGCTCGAATGCTTATTTTTGTTATATATGTACGTGTCTGAATTTTATATTTTATACCTACACTCAATGTTGAAACCTCTGAGTTCGTTATGTTAGACTAAGGATCGAACTCTTGACAGGAGTCTAGTACGGACCACATTGCTGTATGATTTTTAGTGACGGTGTAGCGAGGCCCCAAGCACTAAGCATATTGAGCGCACACGTTACGCCTAGCTTTATGTGCCCACATAGGCTTTTAATAAGGAATTCTGGCTGTTATCCGCCATTATCCACGCCTTGCCGTTCTTTATCATTACATGGGACATTATAGAGTTTAAATTTTGAGAGTGTTGTAAAGCAGACTCAATCGCGTAGATCTGGACTTGACAATTCCGTAAACGCAATGTCTTCACTGCATCGTCTGAAAACATATGAGCCGCGACGTGAGATTTCCAACAATGTGCTATGTGCTACCAGCAAAGACTCGGACCAGCCTGCGCATACGCGCAGTCTGATCAGAGCCTTTGCTAGTCGCTTGAATATTCTACGACTGTTAAGCTACAGACTGAACATAGTTTGGAGCTTCTAAGCCTAACAGGATGCTGCAGAGGCTCGTCTGAGTCTACACTTGTCAAACTGCCACATTGTTGGAAATCACATGTCATGGCTCAATTATAAGGTATGTGCTTTGGAAGAGTCCGTGGAGGTAGATTGAGTTAAGGTATGTTCCGTTTACTACAGCTAGTTCTGACTTTTTTCTCGTCATTATCCATGCCTGTTCTGTAAAAAAAATTCTGAGCGAGTTAGATGTTCTGTCTATGTGAAACCAGAAACCACAGCAACGTTGTGCAAGCATCAGTGCGTTGAAGCAATGCTTCAATAATGCTTTCAGTGCGTTTAAATAGAAATCCCCAATAAAGCAAAGAAAAAAGTAGAGAACGGTAATCGAGTTCTTAATAATATCTTATGGGTAACAACATGCTTAGTCATGCATGTTTCCCTCATACAATTTAGGCAATCACAATATGTCACGGACGTCAAGCAACAGAACTGTGTCCGATTTACTGGCAAAACCATGAAGTAAGTCACCAATAGCGTGACAGAGCTATGAACTGCAATGTGGTAGGCTTATTTGTGATACATTGAGGTGACGACCCTTTTTCTTTAGTGGCGAAATTCCTGTAAATCTGTTCTGACCAGAACCGTTTTTGTTTTTAGGGTTTATCGTCATAATCTTCGTTGACTAATGTACGAAGCCTGTCTTTCGAGTCTTTGAACATCCCCTTTGCATTGTCTGTACTTTCTTATGTCTTGGTGCTTTTTGGTCTTCTTTCTTTCTTTCTTTTTCTTTCTTTCTATATTACATGTACTGGCTTAGCTCAAACTTCAGCATTATGCCAGGGAGTGCTAATTATGAAATCTTGATAAAAATTTAAAAAACAAACAAATTTTTGGCTGAATTTTCGTTTAAATAAGGAGTGCCCTAAACTCCTCTGTGGACTGGATATTGGCCATAGAAGGAGACAGACCATTCCAATGTGGAATAGTACGGGGGAAAAGGAATTTTTCTGGGCATCACTGTATGTCTGGTGTCTGCCATCTCCTGCAGGTCCAGCGGGCTGCTGTCCTCTGAGCTTTCTTAATCTGATAAATTAATAATTAAGTTTCGAGTGAGGGCTCCAAATGGGTGCTACATACTCTAGTTTAGACCAAACCAAAGTTTTGTGTGCAACTTCCTTAGTACTCCTAGGTGCAAAAGCCAAGTCCCTGCGAAGGAAACCAAGTGTCTTAGTTGCTTTGGAAGACATCTCTGAGACATGCTGACCCCAATCCATGTTATCCATAAAAGTGAAACCAAGGTATTTTGCCGACTGAACATTTCCCAAAGTTTGATTGTGTAATGAATTGTCGAAGACAAATTGTTTGTGATGCTGATGCCAAGTCACTCTTATTGAGTGACATTTGGCTACGTTAAATTTCATTTGCCAATGGCTTCCCACTGTCCTAAGCTTGTGAGGTCTTCTTGCAAGGTCAAACAATCCTTAGGTGAATGTATATTCCTATAAAGGACACAGTCGTCTGGGAACAGGCGAACAGAAGACCTGATGTTATCCAGCAGATCATTTATGAAGATGAGGAACAGGACCTGACCTAGGACCGATCCCTGAGGCACACCGGATAGCACTGGGACTGGATCTGAGGCTTGGCCATCTAAAACAACTTGTTGAGTGCGCCCAGAGAGCCACGAGTGTCTTTTCTTTGTTACATCATAGTGTGTTTATTTGATTAGAGTGTTTCTCCATGATGATACATTGCAATAGTTAGAAGGCTTCCATGCGTACTGAACATTTCTTGTACTTCAACAACAGCAGAATCTATGGCGAAGATTTGGTACCAGTAAAACGCATTTAAGTGTCCGTGGCTTAGGCTGCTGTCCGTTCTCAGGCGGTGGTTCTGTTGTTGTTGACTTGTTGTTTATTGTTGTTCCCATTGTGGGAGTCTGTAATTGTTCTGTGTTTTGTTGTACGTTACTTTATGTCCCTTCTAGTTTCGCAATCATCTTGATGTGGAAGAGAGAGCTGTTTGCTTTGCTTAGTATGTCTTCATGATGTCTCCTGATTGCTGTGTGGCTCTTCCTCGCGGTGCCATGGGTTTGTCTGCAGTTTGTGAATGTGATATTTCCTGATCATACTCACTTACTATTTTCGATCTACTTGTGTGTGGATCCTTAATCCCATAATATTCCAAATTGTGTAATAGCCTCCTGTGTGGAACCTTGTCAAATGCCATAGCAAAATCCATTATGATTAAATCTCTCTGTTTGTGCCCACGATTCACAGCCCCATCAAGGTTGCTGATGATCTTCATCCTTGTGTATAATCTGGCCTTTTTCCGGTTCTGCCTTTGCGGTCTATCCATGGCTTTTTCATCTTTCTAAAGTCCTGGCTGGTATATGTGCATGCATCAGATCAGAGAGACGTTTTTAAATATGGTCCATAGCTTGTCCACTGAAGCTGATAACATATCTGACATATCTCTATGGATTATTTATAAGCCTTTCTTGATGCTGTCATAGTCTGCTTTGTTGTAGCAAAACACTGTCCTTGTTGGTTGTGGTGTCTTAGTTGGGCATAGACTGGCTTCAATGTATACAACTTCATGATCTGAGATGCCGGGTATTATTTCTACCATGTTGATGGTGATTACAGAAGAACAAATCGAGCATGTTTCTGTGGTTTTGTTAATCCTTGTTGGTTGGGCTACTAGTTCCATGGTTCTAATTTAGTATCATACTGATAGACTCATAACACTATAAAGTTAAACTAATGAAGCACCTATAAACTGCAGTAGCTCTGAATTAAAGTGGATACTTGTCTAGATTTAAATGAACGAAATTTGCCAGCTCGTGCATTATTTTTTACATTTTCACAAATTAATGACCAGAAGTATTTGGTAAAACTATCCATCTTAATAAAATTCTTGCATTCGTCGTGGATTAGTCTAATGAAGCTTGGAAAAGATCTGTTTATAAATATTTTCTACGTCCTAGACGGTACTGTGCACTTTTTTGTTTTTTATTTTATCAAAATTTCTAAATTCGCACTCCCTGGTGTAATGCTCATGTATGAGCGAACCAGTAAAGATAGAAAGAAAGAAAGAAAGAAAGAAAGAAAGAAAAGGATGAAAAGTCAGCGGAGGAGATTTACCGATTTACAACAACAGCCTTTATACTGGGGAGTTTTATATACCGGAAGTTGGATTTGTAAACAGACCCACGTGAAAGAAAAATGAAACGGTAAAAAATAAACAATCGCACATTTTGTTAATTTAGATTTTTACATATTTCAGATTAACAGTTCATAGAGGGAATTGTTCAGCAAGGCGTTTGATAGTTTTTCTCCATCAACGCATAGCTGCCCACAGGCTTAGGGCTAGCCCCATATTCGCCCACCCCTGCTCCTTTCCATTTTTTTTACATTTTATTATTAGATGATCTATGCTATTTTTATGCTTAAACAATTAAACAACTCGTCAGAAAATAGCCATACAACATATGGAAAGCATTTGAAACTTACAATAATCACCTGCCCTTGAAATTCTCCTCAGTAACCGTGGCGTTGTGTGCTAGCTGGAAGAGTTGAAAAAACATGGAAACAGAAAGTTGCAAAAATTATGGAAATGTCCCTTGTATTGCGTACAAAACATGGAACATTCTGATTCTTTTGACATACCACGTATTGGTATCGGAAAACAGCCCAATTTGGCGCAACCACAGAAAAGTATGCATAGCTCCAGATAAGGATTGGAGGCAATTGGGTATTTACCCACCTCTTTTTGACTTAATTGGGTATTTTAAATTGGGTACGGTAAATGTTCTAAAATTTCGAACACTCTAAAATTACGAACACTTAAAATTATCGCTGAAAATAATTTTTAAAACATCCTAAAAAATCGAACACTGACCTTTTTTGGAAAAGAGAATTTCTAAAATTACGAACACAAGTTATTTTCGGCGGAAAATCAATGTCCGTTTATCTGCTTGTCCCATCTGTGCTCGGTTTACTTTTAACGTACAGCGCGTGAGCGGTAGCGACATTTGGAAGGTTCCATTCCACTTAAATGGGTAATCTGGCACGTGACGTTCTTTTCGCATGCCGAGCGAAAGACTATACTTTTAGTCTGCTAATTGTGCGATACATGCTTTCAGATAAGATCAAAGACAAGCGCGCATTAAAAGCACGGACTGTACCCTTACGGAAAAAAATGCACTGCCGCAAACAATTTTTGCGAACAGCTAGCGAATACTCTGCGAATACTCTGAGATTGCTTGGTAAACATAACCTTATATGGCTGACCAGTATTCGCGGAATGTTCGCGAGATGATCACTTTTCACATGCAAATTAGGTCTGCCGCGAACACTTCCGCGAATATTCCGCGAACATGCATTTAAATCTGTTGATTAAATATGCTGCGAATATACTACGCTCATTCTGCGAACATTTTAGTTAAAAGTAAAAATAGCTGTAGCAAATACGTATGGAACAATAATTGCGAATAGCCTGCGAACAAGCCGCGATTATGCTGCAAATATGATCTCAGAAAATCTTGTTTCTGCTGTAGGGAATATTTGGCGAATGTTCTGTCCCCTTAGTGTAAACTCCATAATTAAGGAAAAGATAATGAGGCAATAATTAAAAAGTTCAGGTAATTTGCAAAGTAATAAAACAAGAGTTCTCCATCTTGTTTGTGACACATTCTCCTGTCCAGATACATGTACATATTATTATTACAAGCTAGATGGGGTGAATGAGAAATCTAGCCCTCCCCCCCAAACAAAAACCTAGGGCTAACTACATATAAGTTTAAAGGCCTCAACTAAACAAGCCAGACTTTAGGGTTTATGACAAAGGGAGCATCAAACCAGCCTACCAGCTACATGCAGGGACTAACTAGAACTTAGTAGTTCACTTGCAGCAAGTTTGGACACACTATCAGATGAGCGAATAGTAACAAAGGCCCTGATCAGACTGCGTGGATGTGCAAGCCAGTAATTGCCTTTGAAGGTCCAAAACCAGGATGACAGGTTTTCTCTTGTTTAGGCCTATTGTAAAAATGCCAGATGTAAAATTATTTCTTCATTTTTTGCCATCATAGCATACCTTACTATCCAGTTTTGCTAACTTGTGTTCTTGTCACATTTCCTTATGATGTCTGGAGTATCGTGTGGTAATGGATTCCTTATCATTGCTATCTTCCTTTCTATGTAAAACATTTTACCAGATTTCTATGTGCGAAGTATTGAACTTTTTTGGTGACTGCTGCATAGGTATAGACAAATATATCATTTTCAGTTCTAAGATTTTTAAAAATTATTGCATTTGTAAATAATACAGCAACTTAAATAATAGAACAGAGTATTTATAACAATACACTTATTATCACGGGTATGAAACTTCATAAACAGAGCTGGCAGTTCTGTATATGGAGGCTAAAAAATCACATGAAAACCCAAAAAATATTTCTTTTATCGGGTTAAATAGCTAAAAAGGAGAATGTAGTGCTTCGCTCTGGTCTTATAACTGCTAACCCAAGCTGATGACAGATGCAAATAGTGAGCAGTTTAATCTGAATGGTAAAAAACCTTCATGTCCCTAACTATACAGAAAGGATTCAGACAAACTGTACAATTTGTATCTTATTTTGGCGAACAACTAGCAAATACTCTGCGAATAATCGGTAAACATAACCATATATGGCAGACCAGTATTCGCGGAATATTCGCGAGATGTTCATTTTTCACATGCAAATTAGGTCTGCAGCGAATACTTATAGTTAACAGCCTGCGAATATTCTGCGAATATGTGGCGAACATTCATTTAAATATGATAATTAAATATGCAGAGAATATGCAGCGAATATTCTGTGAATATTCTGCGAATATTTTAATTAAAAGTAAAAATATGTAGCGAACAATAATTGTGAATATCCTGCGAACAAGCAGCGATTATGCTGCGAATAGATCTCAGAAAATCTTGTTTAGGCCAACCTTCAAAAAATGTTGGTTTGCTGTGTTCCTACCTACCCACCCAAAACAGGCCCTATCCAAAAAAAATTATTGCCTTTCTGAGAATCTTTTTTTTTAAATTTTTACTCTAAATGCTTTTAACAAATACTTCTTTAAAATGACTAAAAGACGATTTTAATTGAAGAAAAGTTACAGAGACTCTTATTATATGCATTCTTACCTTATATACATGTACAGCATTTGTAGACCTCTAAAAGTGATAGCAAGGTCATAAAATTATGCTGTATTTCTAAAAAAAATACAAAAAAAATACCTACTTCCTACCCAAACTGAGATTGATGGGTAGGAGCAAAGCAAACAAATATATTTTTAAGGATGGCCTTACACTGTAGCGAATATTTGGCGAATGTGCTGTCCCTCACAGTGTAGACTCCATAATTAAGGGAAAGATAAATGAGGAAATAATTCAAAAGGGCAGATAATTTGCAAAGTAATAAAACAAGAGTTGCCATCTTGTTTGTGACACATTCCCGTGTCAAGATACATGTACATATTATTATTCCAAGCAAGAAGGGGTTAATGAGAAATTAAATACATATACGGTAAGTTTACGGGCCTCAACTAAACAAGCCAGACTTCGGGGTTTCGAACAAAGGGAGCATCAAAACAGTCTCCCATCAGCTTAGATATAAGAAGTTGGAAAACCATAGCGGAGCACTACATTCAACCTCCTCAATTTACACCAAAAAGCAGCAAAAGGAAACTTACGGTTTTAGGTCATTTTTTTCATCCTCCATATACAGAACGGGAAAGGTTTCCTTATTAGAGCCACTGTTTATGAAGTTTCCTATCTATGTATGTACAGCAGAAAACTTCCATCATTATCTTAATTACAATTTTGTTAACAATGTCATGTGCTTTTACATGAAAAACTGAGATAGTTTTCTCTCATTTATGCCCCATATATAATAATGGGGATCATTACAACAGCCTTTATGAGGCAGATCAAAAGTAAAGTCACCCGAAAATAAAAATAGTTATGGGGCACCCTAAAACGTCCCCAAAACAAATCCATGTGTTTTTGCCAAACCTCCAGAAAAAAGAGCATGTCTGATACATGTGTTGTGGGTTCTCAAAAGAGCAGTCTTGGTGAGACGTTTTTAGCGACCAAAACATATGTTTGGCTTGATTAAAATATCATGATGATGTCTGATACATGTGTTTTGGGCACTCGTAGGAACAGTCTCAGTGAGACGTTTTTTAGAGCCCAAAACATATGTTTGGCTCGATTACAATTTCACGTTGAAACAGTTGCACATAGGTCAGGTCTAATTATACATATTATTCAGTACTAAGTATAAATAACATGTCAATATAAGTTTACCACTCCTCGTTAATACTGTATTATGACTGTTTTGTTTTGTATCATGGGCCGGTGGCCTTTATTATGAAATAAAACCTTTTGTATTTGCATTAAAACATAGTTTTCTCAGAAGCAACTCAGCCAGTTGAACTCAAATTTCATATGGAGACTCCGTTTGATAGGTTAGCCAAACTTTATGCAAATTGTTTTGGTCGAATGACCAAGATGGCCATGTTACCCATATATGGTAAAAACCCTTTAAATATCTTTTTCCCAGAATCAGGAAGGCTGATGACCTTGGGACTTGGTAATTTAGCATTAGGGATGTGTTCCCCTACTAGGTTTGCACAAATACTTATTCTCGGTTGACCTTGACCTACTTTACCTCTAGGTCAAATTTTATTCCTAATGCATTAAAATTTATGGGAAAAATCACTTGACTGTTTGAACTAAAAATTCATATGGAGTAATCCTTCGATTGTTTAGGTCACTTGACCAAAATGGCCGCAACCCCGTATCTATAGTAAAACATGTTTCAATGATAAGCCTAAGTTGACCTTGACCCATTTTAACATTATAAAGGACATGCGCGAATCCAGGAATTTTCGTCAGGGGGGGTCCAGGTCAGTCTGACAAAAAAGGCTCTGACGTTTTTGTTTTTTTAGTCCTCAGCTTATTTTACAGAAGTCAAATGGTCAATTTCAAAGAAATCTATCATTTTTCAAGGTTCCAGTGAGGGCCCAACATTTTCCAGGGGGGGGGGGGTCCAACTGCTTATTCCCCATATAAACCCATATAACTTGTGATTTTCCAGGGGGGGGGGGGTCCAGACCCTCTATATAACTTGTGATTTTCCAGGGGGGGGGTCCAGACCCTCTGTTCCCCCCCCCCCCCCCCTGGATCCGCACTTGAAGGAGATCAGGTAAGCGTTTCAGGACCTTCAGGTCCTCTAGTTATAAGTATCCAATCTTAGTTGTGAAGAAACATACAGATTGAAGTGACTTTAAGTACTTTGCCCAAATACTACCACACTAGTGTGCTACGTCTAACACGGTCCTATGCAAGTCCCTGTCGCACTTTTAAAAATTTAATTTAAGATGTCTTACTGTACAATTTTGAGCCAAATCAATGTCTAAGACTGTAAATACTTGAAATCTATTATAAAAAATATATCTTAGTGTTCGTGCTGTCCAATTATCCATAATGAAAGTAGCTGTCGCTTCAAACTTTCAATTGGCCGCCATTGTTGTTGAAAATAACAACACGTGAAATTGGTTACAACGAAAGCTAAAAATATTTTTGACGAAAATTTTTTGACGAATTTTCTTACGCAATTCAAAGATTTGCATGTTCAAACGTCAAAAGGTAAGACAAATCGGAACTGCATACAGCTCAGCTTTACTTTAGAACAAATTTGTTCTATTTATATACATGTATGTGCAAAATGGGAAACAAATAGGATTGGTGGTGGTGGAAAGAAACACTCTTCAATATCACTTTTAGGGTGGCACCACACCGTGCCATTTTTGCACTCTTTCATTTTTTTCTGGATGCAAAGCTCTTTTTCTGATTGACAATGTCCCTCGTGTGTAATGATACCTCATTCTAACCATTTAAGTGGTTTGTTTGTCTGCTTTATCTGGGTCCAGGTAGCGCAGGGGGAGGGGGGTGATACTGTAATTTTTTCCTTCATACATAGGCTTGGACTAAGCATCTACTGTTTACCCTCCAAAATTATCAGGAGTATCAAGACCCCACCCCCAAACAATTGAAATTTTACAACAAGCCCGAAAAATATCCCCAATTCTGTACCTTGACCTTTAGAAACGACCCTAAAATGCATAGAAATGACCCCTTTTGTGATTACCCCTAAAAATATCCACAAAACTTCATACCCCCAAAAATATTAATTTTTCTGAAAAAACCCCAAAAATATTGAAATTCAAAATATTGAAAAAAAAGTCTAAGCCTTCATATGTATAAAAATTACAGAGTACCCCCCTCCCCGGCCAGGTTTGTGGTACCTGCTCAAGCTATGAATAGCTTCTCAAAATTAAAGGGGTAAGATGTTAATTGGACTATATTTGCTGTCTTCTCTGCCTGAAGGAGATGGTACTTTGGTGTAGTTGCATGCATTATTCGAAGTACCCTATCCATTTCAACAGTTTACTGTCTTTCTCCTTTCTTTGTTGGCTGGGGGAAGGCTTTGGGGGAAATGAAATAATATAAGAAGCTCTAGCGATAAGGCGTATATTTTTCCTAGTTGACATTATTACAAAAGCTGAATTTTTAAGCAACCCTAATGATTATAAAATTGGTCTGTTTGGGTAGTATAATATGTAAAGTTGGCATCAAAATACGTTTCAAAGCGATTCATCATTTACAAAGCCTTGAAAACTTGCGCTTTCTACTCCCACCCCTCATTTTACGTCTTTATATTGGGTGTCGTTTAGACCAGAATTTTAGTAAATCCCTTAAAGGTTTTCAAAAAGTAAAAGTACTAAATTATTAAGATTATAAATGCCCTTCGTTTCCAAAACTTTGCAATATTCCTACTGCGCATGCGTACGTAATATACTTAAAATAGTGATGTTTGTCATTGAAAAGATGAACTCGGTGTCTTTCAGTTTGTTTTAGATGCTTTCCCCCACCTAGACTCAAGATGCCCTTTATATAATTGAACGTCATTATATAAATATACAACATGTGTAAAGGGCGTCTTGGGTCTAGGGGGGGGGGAGGGGTTGTATAAGCGAAAAAAGACATCAATAATCTGATAAAAATAGACCACTTTGCAAGATGGTCGTTTTTATTGTACATCAACTGTATAAATATATATATTATACTATCGTGATAAATGTAGGACGATTGTTTACCTTAGTTTAACGGTCTATTTCCCACACATGTTACTGAATAGCGAGCACAGTTGATGATCGAAATAAATTTTCATTCAAAACGAAGTAGATATATTACATGCATTTAGAAAAACCCGTTTTAAATATACGAACTAGCAGGCAAGGGTACATAGTATTTGGTCTATATGTATTTGTTGAGTGTGCCTAGTGTCTCCAGTCGCTATTTCAAGAAAATAAAATGAACGTCTTATTTAGGGAAATTGCCTGCCTTATCGCTAGAAATTCTTTGTAGGACTAATCCAGTCCAGTTTTATAACAAAGATTAGGTGGCGCAGTGACCTATATATAGATCTGTATATAGGTCACTGGGTGGTGACAGTCTTTTTAAGCATTTTATTCTAGTAATGGCGGACTATGTCAGCCCGAGGATGTAACTTTCAACTTGACAGGAGTGATAGACCATCCCCTCCACTTCCCAGATCTGCCAAATCTTTGGCTTATAGGGGTTGTTGTAGCTAGTCCACACTTACACTCTGAAGTATCAGATACCAAGTGCCACAGCTTCAATAATACAAATACATGCTCCCTTATCGTTACTGCTTTCCTTTAAGGGGATGATGATTTTGCTATCAGAGTGAGTATAATTTACCAGCCAGTTATACACAAGATTCATAATAAAACAGATCGTTTTCAGAAAGGTTTACTTCAGGCTTCGCCCATGTAGAGCCAGAAAGTCAGGCGATTTGTTTTACAATACTCATGAATGGGTAGTCCAGGCCTGTTTGATGGGTTATGTGAACTTTTATATAAAAACAAAAAAACAAAACAAAAAAAACAAAACAAGAAAACATTACTTGAACATGGCAGAAAAAATGCTGAGAAATGTATCTGAATTAATGCTAGCAAGTGTCAGCCATTATGAAATTCTAGAGGGAGAGAGGTTTGGACCGAAGTTTGCCCCAATCAGAACAGCAGTTTGTTTGTTTTTCTTTGTGGGGGGGGGGGGGGGGGGTGCTTGTGAACACAGCACAATTGATCTGCTTGTTTGTTCAGGGTTTATTATAAAAACAGTCACAGATCGATATTAAAACGTCTTGAAAAGATTGGAAATGGATGAAAACTGATTGAAAAACGTGGTTTTGTCCTGTGCCTAGTTTTACAATAGCGATCAGAAGTGTGTATTTTGAAGCACAAAAACATAGTAGTTAACGGGTCTGACATTGTTAGATCTGCATCTGCCTTGTTTCAATTTTACATTAAGATTAGATGTAGGTATGGCTGCAGAAAAGTTGGTTTCTTTGATCTAGTCTTGCAAATAGCGACTAACTTTGAAAAAAACACACACCTACCTTTCTATCTAAACCTGTATGCGCAGGTAGTCAGAAACATTTTTGCCATGACGGTCACAGGGAAATCATCATTGTTGTGACAAGAAATGATAGGGTACTATATGGTTTATACTCAGTTCTATTTATTGACAGGTGAAATTCAAAGACGCATGACAAAAAAAATGCCTCAAAACAATGGTGATTAAGTTCTCTATTTAGCAGTTGGTTATGCTATAATACTCTCCTATGCACATGCAAATTCAACTGCGTGACTGTTTCTTCAGTCTTTTACAGCCACAGAAACTGGTGTGTCCCGTTTGTATTGGAGACACAAACATTTTAGATTAATAAAAAGTATTATGCCCTCAAATCGAGTTGAACAAAAAAAATGTTGTTTTTTTCGTTTTCGTTAAATTCGTTCGGAAAATGCAATTTATTTTTACTTTAACCAATAACAGTTTCGACCCAGATTTTGACCTTGATGTAAACTATAAACATTGGCGGCGAAAAGGCCAGTGCTCTGGGTAAGTCTCTATAAAAGACATTTTTATGCAAGCTTCTTTTGCTATTTTTGGCGGAAACAATGAATTTAAGTATTTTTTTGTCAGTTACATATGTGAATTGATTTGACATCGCGCCAAATGACCTTTTTTAGCCGGAAAGTGCAGCGCAGAATTTCGTTGCGAGCTTGCGAAAGGAAAATGACCGAATCCTATGAGAGTTCGCGAGAACTTCAACTTCAACTTCAATGGGTGTACTCGACAACATCCACTTGTAGACATTTACGTCGAGGAAATGTGACTGTACATCTTTGCAGTGTGACGTGCTCCGACATTGTATTAAAATATGTATGCAAATGTATCTCAACTGTCCCATACAAAACTGATGTCACACTACACTTTAAAATAGTCTAACAACCAACATGTATATACACTTTACAATGGTCTAATCCTTCTATACATAGGATGGCACAAGTGGAACGAGTTGGATTGTTGATTTGAAAGCATCCAAACTCGCAGAGGCAATGCAGGATTCCGGTAACATGTTCCAAGTGGTGATAGTTCTTGGGAAAAAAGAGTTCTGATAAGCAAATGAAAATGACAATATATTTAAGGTATTTTGGCTTTTTCCAAAATTAAATTGCTTTTAATTAGTAGTTACCCTTCATTTAGAAAACAATTGCTTTTTTTCATGAATTTAATTGCTTGTATACCCAAAAAAGTGGCTTATCTGTTCCTCTGAATGAGTCAACTGGCTGAAATAAGAGCAAATTATCATACCAAAAGTTGAGTGGTGAATGTCACCATATCTACATTAATTGCTGGTTCCCTGTCTACAGGTGGTCAGTAATGTAAATACAGGTAACCAGAACCCCCCCCCATTTCCAGGTATTGGGGGGGGGGGGGGTACTGGTTACCTGTTGCAAAGCGGGAACCAGCAATTAATGTGGATATGGTGAATGAGAAAAAGTATTATATGGTGTGTGTTCACACAACAAATTCATTGCTCTAGTGCTATTAAGGCTCACTGAATATGCAAAGATGAGTCCAATTTTTGACATGAAGTATTGATGAAATATTAAAAGTATACAAACATGAAAAAAAGTTTAAGTATTTGCTGTGAATATGCTGCCAACAGTAGAAAAGTTTAAGTTCTTTTCATTATGAATTGAGAGCTATATTTTAGTTTAAGTTCTTTTTGTAAACATTCTGCGAACACATAAAAAATTAAAGTCACTGTTACGAATATACAGCGAACAGTATCAAGAACTAAGTTATTATTGCGAATATTGCGCGAATAATACACTGTGCTTGAAAATGTTTAAGTTTTTGTTGCGAATATGCAGCGACTATCTGACAAAGCTGCTAACATTCCGCTATCACTTTTTTGACTGTCCAGTTTTGTTCGCAGGGTATTCGCGACAAGAAGTGAATATATTGCGAACAATTACTGCGAATAGAGCAGTTCGCCAATTATTCGCTGCATATTCGCAAGATATTCGCAATGAGACAGCTTTTCCGTAAGGGTAACAATAAATTCTGTCACTACAGGAGCGGGAGAATTGAACGGGACTAGCCAAATATCGCTAGCTACCCCTAATGCAAAGGGCGAAATGCGAGAGATCTAGATGAGGTATCTTGTTTGTTTGTTTGATTCTTTACGTCCCATCAACAATCATCATAATCATATCATAATCAGATTTTTGATTAACGTGCAGGTGCAGGGGCATCATCCACATCAGTGGGCCCCTTTCCAGGTAACTGGCTAGCTGCACGCATAGCAGAGCTCACACCTGATCTCCAGGTGCTCCCTTCTTGAGGTTCAACTGTCATGAGCTTCCACTCACGGAAGTCTTTCTTCGTCAGTTTCTTCCAGGCTAGCTTGGGCCTCCCTGCCCCCCGCCTGCCATCAATCTGTACTTCACATGCTGTTCTGATTGCACCACTGGAACGCTCCACATGCCCAAACCAGCGAAGACTTCTCTCTCTAAAAATGAGGTCGAGGTCCTCAAGCTCAAGTTTTGCCAGTAATTCACTTGACCTTACTGTGGCCACATCCTCTGGCTTGATACTGCAGATCTGTATGATCATGGCCCTATCATTGCGCTGCAGGTTCGTCTTGGTCAGTGGCCAAGTTTCACTGGCATGGAGCATGGTGCTCCGCACGCAAGAGCTGTACACATGGCCACGTGTCTTGTAAGAGAGGTGGCGGGATGTGAGAACTGGTAGTAGCTCCCTGAACTTCTTCCAGGCTGTTTTCACACGAGTACACCGCTATTTCACAGCCTCCACCAACAGAAAGCATGTCACCGAGGTTGCAGAAGGAAGCTACCACCTCTAGCTTATCAGGTCCGACCTGGACTTCATTCTGCGGCCTGCGGTCAATAGGGCTGGCATTTCCCATGCACCGTGCAAACCTATGATCAGGATTTGGTGTCAGTCGTTGTAGCCCACTGCATTTCTTATGCACCCAAAGTTTGCAGCCATTGCAGTAGATGCTGTTATTGCCTACTCCTGTACGACATACAGCGCATGTGTATTTGCCTGAACTCTGCAAGAGGTCCAGGCCTGTGCCACAGATCATGACCTTTGTCTTTCCTGCATTTACCCTCAACCCCTTCTTCTCCATGGCTTCTTACCATATCAAGAGCCTCCTGACACATTCCTCTAGAGAGTCAGCAATGATGACAAGATCATCCGCATATAGGTCCTCCCAGGGAACACCAGCCCGAAACTCATGTGACAAGGCCTCCAGCACAATGATGAAGAGCAAGGGACTGAGTACGGATCCCTGGTGGACTCTGACCTTCACCTCAAACTCTTTGCTGAAACCCTCGCCAACATGAACCCGGCTTCGCGCATAAGCGTACATTCCCTGGACTAACAGCACAATCCATTCCTCAACACCTAGCTTTCTCAGGGCCCACCAGATAACCTTCCGAGTGACACAATCAAATGCCTTCTCTAACAATCTTTCAGTTAAACAGGGACGGGTCTTCCTGGGTTGAACCAGTACTAAGCTAGGATAAATGTGTCTTGCTCAAGGACCACAAAGCAGTGATGCCGGTGAGGCTCGAACCCGCGGCCCCTCGGTCTCGAGTCAAGCACTCTACCACTGCGCTCCCTAGATGAGGTATCGTCAGGTCTCCCGAGAATGGAGAGTAAGTTGAAGAAGTGTTTTATTCTGGCTGTTTATGTGATTTAGATTGACAAATAATCGATTTCTATTAAGAAGAATGAATGTCCATTTAGAATAGATAGCAGTCATAGGGTCCATTGAAACACCCCAAACCACCCCCAAACACACTCATACCAAATGTTTAAACAACTTTAAATGCATTTAATACTTTGTTTTTACCATGCCAGGGTCAAAACCCCAATAAAAGCGCCTAACTGCATGATCTGTACTGGAAAAAATGTAATGGTTCGACAGTAAGCGATGGTCCCTAGACCACATATTACTACACCAAACCATCCCGAACATCCACATACCGTATGCCAAACCACTTTAAAACTCATTTTAAACTTTTTTATCACCACAAAACGCATCAAACCAAATAAGCATCGAGGTGTCTCACTATATATTGTTCATACTGGAGAGAAACCAAACACTTAATTGAATTCATTCTTGGTGCACATAGACCCATTAGAATCTGGGAAATTATACTACCATGCCCACGCAATGGCAATTTTATAGTATAGTTAATAACTTCAAATGTTTGTAAATTATTTGACAGCACGAGACAGCACATTAATGAAAGAATTTCTGGCTTGAAGCAAAAAAGGGGGAATATAAAGGTTGTGGTTGCCTTGGTCTGGAGAGAGTGTAGGGGTAGGGGAGGGGTCGAAGGTGTACTTGTATATCCAGGGAGGCTAGACCTATATGGTTTGGGGTGGTCTGATGGCGGTTTGGGGTGGTTTGATGGCGGTTTGGAGGTGGTTTGGGGTGGTTTGGTGGAGGTTTGGGGTGGTTTGGGGTGGTTTTGGGTGTTTCAATGGACCGGCAGTCATATCGAGTTTATCAGTTGCCACTCTTCGAATGGAAAAATTTCGAGGTGAACAGAAGAATGTCACCAGATTCCGCAACTTTTTTTTTTATTTATTTATTTTATCAGTACAACTTTGTAGTAGAATTATTGCAGGGCTTCTTGATAAATGCCCATGAATTAGGAAGTAATTCCCCGGGGGCGGGGACTTGACCAAAACAAAGTCCCTGCAGTGCAGGGATTTTATCTGGGCTTTGCATATAGAAAAATCAATATCCCCGCTATTCCCCGGCCCTCGGGGGGATGTGGTTGCATATGACAAACTGGTGCATTAGTCATGATGTTAATCACTTGAAATATTATATTAGGCACTGTGTTTGATAATGTAGAACCATTTTGATATCGTCAGAAACAGGCTGGAAAGTGGTGCATAATTAAATTGAGCCAGGACATGACAATAGCAACAAAATGAGTGTGCGCAAAGCAAGACTCATACCAGCCTTGGCATCCACCCAGTAGCAGGAACCGTTTCTGCTGCAGTATTTCCGTTAATCACTAGTCACCTCTGGAAGTGTGGACAGGCTGAAGAAGACATGGGATGCTCTAGCTTAACCTTGTTGGTCCTGTAACAGGCACTACAAAAATGTCTCACTGCTCTGGTTTGACCTTTAATAACCTTTTGATGAGAAGCACCAAGGGAACAAGATTGTTTATTAAAATCTGGACAACACCAGACTGCATCCTGTGTCCTTAGCATCTCTTTCTTAGAAAAAGTTTTGTTTCTAAGAGGAAAACATGCAAGCATGGGTGTTTCAATTTCTGCAGAATTATCTGACCATTGACTCAAACCAATCTCGATTCTTCTGACCCAGGCAGCGTAAAATTTAAGGAGTGCCTTCCATTCATAAATATTGGCAAAGTACATCATTTTCTTTAGCAACTTCAGCCGGCCCAACTTCTCAGTGGCACTTACACGTTTACTTAAAATCACTTCTAGCTCACCCGCCACGAACATTTTGATATCTAAAGACATAAAGGAAACTGACTCAGACACATATTCAAACTGCAATGCAGAATGTGGCCATATTTGTGGAAATTGAACTGTATCTGATGATGTGTTATACAATCCAGACTTTTTTGACTTTTTAGAGAGAAATATCATGATTACAATGTGGGTCAATCTCTGCATAGTCATTGCCGCTTTCATTTTCAGAATCATGTTCCGACTCAGTTTCTGACTGCAGTCCTAGTGCACTTAAATGCCTCTCAATGTAAGAATTTAAACTGGGCATCCTTCTGAGGTCTGACAAAGTTACCTGATCAGTTTGTTTGAATTTGACACCCTTAGAATCAACAGATCTGTCCTTACACGCAGGTTTGTGTGTCTGTTTAACAGTACATGTCATTTATTTTCGCGGCTTAGTGTTAGTCAACTTAGTGGTGTCTTTTTGTTTAGCTCACCTTCTTCCTCTGACTTCTGCAACTGTTGTTCCGCCACTAATAGCTCTCTCTTTAATCTCGTGAGTCTCTCTGTCCTGAGTTTGTGCTCTTTCGGCAGGGAAGCGGCTTTTAACTGTGAATTTACTTCCCTGATTGAGGTTTCCAAGGCTTCGATCTCTCGGTCTAGATCAAGCAGCGATCGTGCAGCATCTTCGTGACCTAGATCACCATCCGGGATGTCCTTGGGCGGAGACAGCGATGAAACCGATACTGTCTCACTGATACGACCTGGAGTGGCTTCTTCCAGCCCGGCCCCCTCATGGAGCATCTTGTAATCAACTGAGGGTCTGACTCTGCGCGGCCTTTCTTTGGGTCGCGCTCCTCTCTCCTCCTCTGAAGCCATTATTTAATGTGATAAGTCTGGTCCTGAATGGACTCCAAGTAAGGCTAAATCAGGCTGCTCTGCTCCAGCAATATCGTCCAGATAGTTCACTACTGCTATAAGGCTGACTCAGAAATCCAAGAAGAAGAATTTAAGTTGTGTAGAAGAAGAATTTAAGCTGTTGATCTCGTTTCTATCCGTCAAGTAATGTGAAGATCAACACAAAGAACAATGCAAAAGTGGCGCCTTGACAAGGCGACCAATGAAAAACAAGTAGAACAAGTTAAGCTTTTCTAAAAATAGAGACACTCCCCAGACCGGTCGATTGTGGACTGGTTCCGCCGTTTAATTAAACATTATGGAACATAATCGCACAATTAAATTGAGCCAGGACATGACAATAGCAACAAAATGAGTGTGCGCAAAGCAAGACTCATACCAGCCTTGGCATCCACCCAGACTGATCAGTCTTTGCTACAGTATGTGCTCAGTGTGTACATAATCCATGTGGACATAGAAGACTGACTTAACCCTTAACTCTAAAGGATTTTTTTAGATCATGACATCATTTTCTATTTTTGCACAACATTGAAAAAACAATCAAGATATATTTGCCGATGTTTTAAGGGTAAAATAGTATGTTTTGTGTTTGTACTGAGGTGTTATGGGGCGAGATATTGTACCCTGACAATTCCGTGAAGCAGTGAGTCAGTGAAGGATATCCGATTCTGATATATAAAAATGTTCCTTGACTTGAAGCAAAAATAGCTGCCAGATGAATATTGATTGTATTTGATAAGATTCTAAAATAATAAAATATATACATGTATAACATTTACTTTTCATTTTGACCGACATTCCCGAGCTTGAATGTTTCAACTGTCAAGAATTCAGTTTGACACCTTGACAGCCTGGATGGAACCATTGTTGGCTTTTGGTGCACTGGAACATAAGCTCAATGATCTCTGGCATTCTGCAAGAGCAGCAGGAGCGACTATAGAATATGTCCGCCACTTATCTGACCCATTCTTTCAGTAGCTAGATTGAATATGACATAGTTGCTTAGCAGCTACCAAGCAATACCCTAACCCTAACCTAACCCTAATCATCATAATAGATGTTAAACATTTTACATTACTTCTATGTAATCTATGTTCAAGCACATTTGAATGAACCAAACAAATTATGGCGGACAGATTCTATAGTTATACCGAGCACTATAGTGGGACCATATGAGCCTTTATAAAAATGATGTATTTTCTATTTACCTATCTTTTATCTAGACAATTACGTCCGTGACGGCTCCAACGATTCTGTGTTTTGTAAACATTTCACGGAATTCACATACAGTTCATAGCTCCAGATAAGGCTGCGTATTGCGTATTTACGCAATTTCGTGGACCTGAAAACGCAATTAAATTTATTTCTGTGCGTACAAAAACGCAATAAAAATCCTTGATACTCAATTCCGAACTTTTTCGTAGCGTATGACGCTATTGTATTCTGTTTGCGATTGTCGTTTTTCGCATCACAAGCTGTTGTTGGGTAAAAATTCATACACGGCGTCGTGCTGAATCTAATTTATTAATTTGTAAACCAGTCCAGGAACTTTCTTATCGCTATTTAGCTATACCCAATATTTACACGATTACTCTTTACAATAACAATGGCGTAACGTTGGCGAAAAAGCCCCAGAGAAATTGAATGATATCATATCACAAGTATTAGCTTTTCAAAAAGCTGGCGGTCGCTTAGCCCTATCATTGTATGTATTCTTGCCCACTGCATGCTTCCATTTTGAACTTCTAGAGCTTGTCCATGTACATTTATTCTAAGCCCTGGTTATTAACATCTGAACTGTGATTTGTTACCATTTAACACATGCTTCCAGCGAGTTGTTGCTTAATCTTTTGAAATAACCCGGCTTAATCATGGTATGTTATGGTAATGTATCTAGCATGCGACACATTTATGGAAAATCATTTGACAACACTAGACAGCACATTTTTCTTAAAACTAATGCCAGAAAATCAAGGTCACAGTGGTCGCTTAACTGTATATGTACAGACTCCGTGACCCCAAGATGTGTTCACAAATCAAATTTGGGATTCCTAGGACGTATGCTCGTGGACACGATTTTTCTATATCTGATGGCAGTGGTAAAGGTGCGTGACGCTCCGTGACCCTAAATGCATTAAAACACGAATTTTGGCATTCCTGCCTAAAATAATATAGGAGATATACTCGGCATATGATAAGAACACTCAAACACCTAGGACACTAAGAACAGTCAGTTTTATAACTATATGTCTCCCTTTGGGGGCATAAAACCTGTTTGTCATGACCGTCATAAGACAGTGCCTGAATTCATTGTAATTCTATGTAATCAGATGTGGATGACAACCACAGAAGTACGTTTACTGATGTGAAGTTGCCAATCAAGGACGTTTTGACTTTGGGACGTTTAACTTTCGCCAGCTTTTTTGAAAAGCTAGTACTTATTGCGTTTATATAACGACAGGGCAAATTGACGCTTTCTTTGTGAAATTAGCAAATTTCACGGACAGTTTACTTCGCGCTGTGGGTCAACCCACGATATTTGGTACCCCACTCGTTGTTCGGCAGCGAATAAAATATAGCCTGAGCACGGCATAAAGCTTCGGTCAAAACCTGAATTTGATGTGTGTTTTGAATGATGTTTATATAAGCGGCCGGCCACGGCCGACCGCAATAACTTACTCTAATACCGCGTTGGTGGTTCGAAGAATCAAAGATGACTTGATAGATGCGTTGGATTTTCGAAGTAAGTTGGAATAGCAATCTCAGATATACTAATATTGCCAGTGTGCTTTCCGAAAGTGAAACCGAAAGTAAACAAAAAATCAGGAGAAACAAGGTCCGGTTTCATTGCTTATTTGCTTTCAGATTGATACTTAATACAAAAACTTCAAATACGGTAAATGTTCTAAAATTACGAACACTAAAAAATAATTATTTTTTTCCGCTGTTCGTAATTTTAGAAATTACGTTTGTGAAAAAGTGCCAGTGTCCGAAATTTTAGAATGTGGGCTTTGTCACGAGAAAAACGGTATATATGCATGTCAAAATGTGATAGAAAAGTGTTGTAACACGGCGATATGATTCTGTGCTATCTCCTCATTTTTCTTTTCTTTAATCTTATTAAAACCGCCGCTAAATTCATGCGGACTGAGTCAGTAAAATGGCAAGCGCGTGCGGTATTCGCCAAGTCGAGAGCCAGGCACGTGCATATTATGTCACTCAATTTACTTACAAGTCATAAAAGTCCAGTGATTTAAACTATTCGATAAGCCGGGTCTCCTATTTTCACTCGCCTCGGACTACCGATGAATCACTACACTATTTCGTTCTTCCTTCAGAAAACCAAGCTCCGCCGACTTCGAATTCCAGTTAATATTGTACTCAAGAATTGAAACCGCTAGACATCTCGTTCGATCAGATTTTTTTTGCAAAGATCTACACAAACTTTGAAATACGTAGACGAGTTCCCAGAGTAAAAAAACAACTGACGAAATTCAATAAGAACACACACACACACACACACGCACACACATACACACACACACACACACCTCTCTCTCTACTAGTCGATCCGCCGATGGAATGTTTACTTTGATGTGCTCTCTCTCTCTCTCTCTCTCTACATTTGCAAACACGGTTAGGATCCAGATCAGACCCGAATGGTATTCAGGCAATTTAAAAATGTGAGTACGCAAAGCGTTAATACTGTGGAATGTCCGACTATGCCGTACAAAAGCCGATGCGCACGATAAGTTTGGGTTTTGGGTCTTCTGGTTGTAACAAGATTGATTGACCCAAACATTGCGTTTCGATATTCTAAAAAGAAACCAAGCCAAAAAAAAAAAAAGATTCGTGTGCAAACACCGTGCAGTGTCTCTCTCTCTCTCTACTTTTACTGCTATCAAAGTTTGCAGTTTGGATCCAGAAGATCGTCCGGCGTGCCTGATCAGGGGCAAACATGCCTACCAAGAGTTATAATCTAGTCCGACTTTGCGTCCGATGATCACCACACGCTGAAAGGAACATTTCAGACAAGTACATGCCATGGGCGGATCCAGAGGGGGGTCTGGACCCCCCTGAAAAATCACAAAAATATAGGGTTTCCCAGCAATATTAATCCGGATCCCCTAAAAATCACAAAGCTCTCAAGCCAGCATTCAATGGTGGGCCATTATCGACAATGGCGTTTCGCTGATGGGCCGATGGTGGTCCATTTTTAGTGGCATTTCGGTCCTCTCTCACTACCCCCTCTGACAAAATGTTCTGGATCCGCGCATGCATGCAGTGCGTCTGAACCGGCTCGATTGAAATTAAACTGTCGACGGACATAATTCATGCGAAGATTCAGAAAGTATTGTCAGAGGGGATCCAACTTCGACAACGTTTTTTTTAAGTTGATGAGGGGAGGGAGGATCCAAGTCCCACTTTAAGCGGGCCATCATCGGCCCGCCAGCGAAATGCCATTAAATGGCGTTTCGCTGGCATGCCGATGAATGCCCAACATTGAATGCTGGCTTCCCAGCTGCGATTTTTCAGGGGATCCGGACCTGTAGGGCTAGAAAACCCTGTATTTTTGTGATTTTTCAGGGGGGGGGGGTGGGCTTACAACGTGCGACAAAGACTCAGACGAGCCTGCGCAAGTGTGCATTCTCAATACAACATTGATGGCTCAGGTATGTCAAGCATCACCGCTTTTATGTTGAATGGATTAATTTTGTGTCACAACCTGGAAAAAAGGCCCTTTTGTATATAATTTTGTATAAGCAAACTTACTTAGCAAATTAACGCTGTGGTTTGCACGGCTTTTTTAAAGTAACAACATCTACTGTTACTTGCAAATGTTCAATTTTGACGACCAGGCAGCGTATGACCAGTGACCTGGTATGACCTAAGTTCTTCATGGTGAACACAAGCTTAGATGTGCGTTTTCTCGAGTTAATTGTAACTCCTAATCCTTGCCCGAGGCATGTCTGTTTAATGTCTGTGACAATTTACTGACAAAGAAAATCCATGTTAATGACCATTGTTGAAGAATTCCGATGGATCGGATGCTTCTTATAGGTAAAAATTTCGCCAATGAAGGGTTTTAAAAATGTTTGAACGCTGCAGGTAGCCCGCACTCTTTTCCACTGATAGATGCATAGCATAGCTCCAGATAAGGATTGGAGGCAATTGGGTATTTACCCACCTCTTTTTGACTTAATTGGGTATTTTAAATTGGGTACGGTAAATGTTCTAAAATTTCGAACACTCTAAAATTACGAACACTTAAAATTATCGCTGAAAATAATTTTTAAAACATCCTAAAAAATCGAACACTGACCTTTTTTGGAAAAGAGAATTTCTAAAATTACGAACACAAGTTATTTTCGGCGGAAAATCAATGTCCGTTTATCTGCTTGTCCCATCTGTGCTCGGTTTACTTTTAACGTACAGCGCGTGAGCGGTAGCGACATTTGGAAGGTTCCATTCCACTTAAATGGGTAATCTGGCACGTGACGTTCTTTTCGCATGCCGAGCGAAAGACTATACTTTTAGTCTGCTAATTGTGCGATACATGCTTTCAGATAAGATCAAAGACAAGCGCGCATTAAAAGCACGGACTGTCCTACATGTAGTACGTGACAAAGTTCATGCATGGTATTGGTATTGGTTGTCTATGCATCTATCAGTGGAAAAGAGTGCGGGCTACCTGCAGCGTTCAAACATTTTTAAAACCCTTCATTGGCGAAATTTTTACCTATAAGAAGCATCCGATCCATCGGAATTCTTCAACAATGGTCATTAACATGGATTTTCTTTGTCAGTAAATTGTCACAGACATTAAACAGACATGCCTCGGGCAAGGATTAGGAGTTACAATTAACTCGAGAAAACGCACATCTAAGCTTGTGTTCACCATGAAGAACTTAGGTCATACCAGGTCACTGGTCATACGCTGCCTGGTCGTCAAAATTGAACATTTGCAAGTAACAGTAGATGTTGTTACTTTAAAAAAGCCGTGCAAACCACAGCGTTAATTTGCTAAGTAAGTTTGCTTATACAAAATTATATACAAAAGGGCCTTTTTTCCAGGTTGTGACACAAAATTAATCCATTCAACATAAAAGCGGTGATGCTTGACATACCTGAGCCATCAATGTTGTATTGAGAATGCACACTTGCGCAGGCTCGTCTGAGTCTTTGTCGCACGTTGTAAGCCCACCCCCCCCCCCTGAAAAATCACAAAAATACAGGGTTTTCTAGCCCTACAGGTCCGGATCCCCTGAAAAATCGCAGCTGCGAAGCCAGCATTCAATGTTGGGCATTCATCGGCATGCCAGCGAAACGCCATTTAATGGCGTTTCGCTGGCGGGCCGATGATGGCCCGCTTAAAGTGGGACTTGGATCCTCCCTCCCCTCATCAACTTAAAAAAAACGTTGTCGAAGTTGGATCCCCTCTGACAATACTTTCTGAATCTTCGCATGAATTATGTCCGTCGACAGTTTAATTTCAATCGAGCCGGTTCAGACGCACTGCATGCATGCGCGGATCCAGAACATTTTGTCAGAGGGGGTAGTGAGAGAGGACCGAAATGCCACTAAAAATGGACCACCATCGGCCCATCAGCGAAACGCCATTGTCGATAATGGCCCACCATTGAATGCTGGCTTGAGAGCTTTGTGATTTTTAGGGGATCCGGATTAATATTGCTGGGAAACCCTATATTTTTGTGATTTTTCAGGGGGGTCCAGACCCCCCTCTGGATCCGCCCATGGCATGTACTTGTCTGAAATGTTCCTTTCAGCGTGTGGTGATCATCGGACGCAAAGTCGGACTAGATTATAACTCTTGGTAGGCATGTTTGCCCCTGATCAGGCACGCCGGACGATCTTCTGGATCCAAACTGCAAACTTTGATAGCAGTAAAAGTAGAGAGAGAGAGAGACACTGCACGGTGTTTGCACACGAATCTTTTTTTTTTTTTGGCTTGGTTTCTTTTTAGAATATCGAAACGCAATGTTTGGGTCAATCAATCTTGTTACAACCAGAAGACCCAAAACCCAAACTTATCGTGCGCATCGGCTTTTGTACGGCATAGTCGGACATTCCACAGTATTAACGCTTTGCGTACTCACATTTTTAAATTGCCTGAATACCATTCGGGTCTGATCTGGATCCTAACCGTGTTTGCAAATGTAGAGAGAGAGAGAGAGAGAGAGAGCACATCAAAGTAAACATTCCATCGGCGGATCGACTAGTAGAGAGAGAGGTGTGTGTGTGTGTGTGTGTGTATGTGTGTGTGTGTGTGTGTGTGTGTGTTCTTATTGAATTTCGTCAGTTGTTTTTTTACTCTGGGAACTCGTCTACGTATTTCAAAGTTTGTGTAGATCTTTGCAAAAAAAATCTGATCGAACGAGATGTCTAGCGGTTTCAATTCTTGAGTACAATATTAACTGGAATTCGAAGTCGGCGGAGCTTGGTTTTCTGAAGGAAGAACGAAATAGTGTAGTGATTCATCGGTAGTCCGAGGCGAGTGAAAATAGGTGACCCGGCTTATCGAATAGTTTAAATCACTGGACTTTTATGACTTGTAAGTAAATTGAGTGACATAATATGCACGTGCCTGGCTCTCGACTTGGCGAATACCGCACGCGCTTGCCATTTTACTGACTCAGTCCGCATGAATTTAGCGGCGGTTTTAATAAGATTAAAGAAAAGAAAAATGAGGAGATAGCACAGAATCATATCGCCGTGTTACAACACTTTTCTATCACATTTTGACATGCATATATACCGTTTTTCTCGTGATAAAGCCCACATTCTAAAATTTCGGACACTGGCACTTTTTCACAAACGTAATTTCTAAAATTACGAACAGCGGAAAAAATAATTATTTTTTAGTGTTCGTAATTTTAGAACATTTACCGTATTTGAAGTTTTTGTATTAAGTATCAATCTGAAAGCAAATAAGCAATGAAACCGGACCTTGTTTCTCCTGATTTTTTGTTTACTTTCGGTTTCACTTTCGGAAAGCACACTGGCAATATTAGTATATCTGAGATTGCTATTCCAACTTACTTCGAAAATCCAACGCATCTATCAAGTCATCTTTGATTCTTCGAACCACCAACGCGGTATTAGAGTAAGTTATTGCGGTCGGCCGTGGCCGGCTGCTTATATAAACATCATTCAAAACACACATCAAATTCAGGTTTTGACCGAAGCTTTATGCCGTGCTCAGGCTATATTTTATTCGCTGCCGAACAACGAGTGGGGTACCAAATATCGTGGGTTGACCTACAGCGCGAAGTAAACTGTCCGTGAAATTTGCTAATTTCACAAAGAAGGCGTCAATTTGCCCTGTCGTTATATAAACGCAATAAGTACTAGCTTTTCAAAAAAGCTGGCGAAAGTTAAACGTCCCAAAGTCAAAACGTCCTTGATTGGCAACTTCACATCAGTAAACGTACTTCTGTGGTTGTCATCCACATCTGATTACATAGAATTACAATGAATTCAGGCACTGTCTTATGACGGTCATGACAAACAGGTTTTATGCCCCCAAAGGGAGACATATAGTTATAAAACTGACTGTTCTTAGTGTCCTAGGTGTTTGAGTGTTCTTATCATATGCCGAGTATATCTCCTATATTATTTTAGGCAGGAATGCCAAAATTCGTGTTTTAATGCATTTAGGGTCACGGAGCGTCACGCACCTTTACCACTGCCATCAGATATAGAAAAATCGTGTCCACGAGCATACGTCCTAGGAATCCCAAATTTGATTTGTGAACACATCTTGGGGTCACGGAGTCTGTACATATACAGTTAAGCGACCACTGTGACCTTGATTTTCTGGCATTAGTTTTAAGAAAAATGTGCTGTCTAGTGTTGTCAAATGATTTTCCATAAATGTGTCGCATGCTAGATACATTACCATAACATACCATGATTAAGCCGGGTTATTTCAAAAGATTAAGCAACAACTCGCTGGAAGCATGTGTTAAATGGTAACAAATCACAGTTCAGATGTTAATAACCAGGGCTTAGAATAAATGTACATGGACAAGCTCTAGAAGTTCAAAATGGAAGCATGCAGTGGGCAAGAATACATACAATGATAGGGCTAAGCGACCGCCAGCTTTTTGAAAAGCTAATACTTGTGATATGATATCATTCAATTTCTCTGGGGCTTTTTCGCCAACGTTACGCCATTGTTATTGTAAAGAGTAATCGTGTAAATATTGGGTATAGCTAAATAGCGATAAGAAAGTTCCTGGACTGGTTTACAAATTAATAAATTAGATTCAGCACGACGCCGTGTATGAATTTTTACCCAACAACAGCTTGTGATGCGAAAAACGACAATCGCAAACAGAATACAATAGCGTCATACGCTACGAAAAAGTTCGGAATTGAGTATCAAGGATTTTTATTGCGTTTTTGTACGCACAGAAATAAATTTAATTGCGGTTTCAGGTCCACGAAATTGCGTAAATACGCAATACGCAGCCTTATCTGGAGCTATGGCATAGACAACCAATACCAATACCATGCATGAACTTTGTCACGTACTACATGTAGGACGCCCTTACGGAAAAGCTGTCTCATTGCGAATATCTTGCGAATATGCAGCGAATAATTGGCGAACTGCTCTATTCGCAGTAATTGTTCGCAATATATTCACTTCTTGTCGTGAATACCCTGCGAACAAAACTGGACAGTCAAAAAAGTGATAGCGGAATGTTAGCAGCTTTGTCAGATAGTCGCTGCATATTCGCAACAAAAACTTAAACATTTTCAAGCACAGTGTATTATTCGCGCAATATTCGCAATAATAACTTAGTTCTTGATACTGTTCGCTGTATATTCGTAACAGTGACTTTAATTTTTTATGTGTTCGCAGAATGTTTACAAAAAGAACTTAAACTAAAATATAGCTCTCAATTCATAATGAAAAGAACTTAAACTTTTCTACTGTTGGCAGCATATTCACAGCAAATACTTAAACTTTTTTTCATGTTTGTATACTTTTAATATTTCATCAATACTTCATGTCAAAAATTGGACTCATCTTTGCATATTCAGTGAGCCTTAATAGCACTAGAGCAATGAATTTGTTGTGTGAACACACACCATATAATACTTTTTCTCATTCACCATATCCACATTAATTGCTGGTTCCCGCTTTGCAACAGGTAACCAGTACCCCCCCCCCCAATACCTGGAAATGGGGGGGGGTTCTGGTTACCTGTATTTACATTACTGACCACCTGTAGACAGGGAACCAGCAATTAATGTAGATATGGTGACATTCACCACTCAACTTTTGGTATGATAATTTGCTCTTATTTCAGCCAGTTGACTCATTCAGAGGAACAGATAAGCCACTTTTTTGGGTATACAAGCAATTAAATTCATGAAAAAAAGCAATTGTTTTCTAAATGAAGGGTAACTACTAATTAAAAGCAATTTAATTTTGGAAAAAGCCAAAATACCTTAAATATATTGTCATTTTCATTTGCTTATCAGAACTCTTTTTTCCCAAGAACTATCACCACTTGGAACATGTTACCGGAATCCTGCATTGCCTCTGCGAGTTTGGATGCTTTCAAATCAACAATCCAACTCGTTCCACTTGTGCCATCCTATGTATAGAAGGATTAGACCATTGTAAAGTGTATATACATGTTGGTTGTTAGACTATTTTAAAGTGTAGTGTGACATCAGTTTTGTATGGGACAGTTGAGATACATTTGCATACATATTTTAATACAATGTCGGAGCACGTCACACTGCAAAGATGTACAGTCACATTTCCTCGACGTAAATGTCTACAAGTGGATGTTGTCGAGTACACCCATTGAAGTTGAAGTTGAAGTTCTCGCGAACTCTCATAGGATTCGGTCATTTTCCTTTCGCAAGCTCGCAACGAAATTCTGCGCTGCACTTTCCGGCTAAAAAAGGTCATTTGGCGCGATGTCAAATCAATTCACATATGTAACTGACAAAAAAATACTTAAATTCATTGTTTCCGCCAAAAATAGCAAAAGAAGCTTGCATAAAAATGTCTTTTATAGAGACTTACCCAGAGCACTGGCCTTTTCGCCGCCAATGTTTATAGTTTACATCAAGGTCAAAATCTGGGTCGAAACTGTTATTGGTTAAAGTAAAAATAAATTGCATTTTCCGAACGAATTTAACGAAAACGAAAAAAACAACATTTTTTTTGTTCAACTCGATTTGAGGGCATAATACTTTTTATTAATCTAAAATGTTTGTGTCTCCAATACAAACGGGACACACCAGTTTCTGTGGCTGTAAAAGACTGAAGAAACAGTCACGCAGTTGAATTTGCATGTGCATAGGAGAGTATTATAGCATAACCAACTGCTAAATAGAGAACTTAATCACCATTGTTTTGAGGCATTTTTTTTGTCATGCGTCTTTGAATTTCACCTGTCAATAAATAGAACTGAGTATAAACCATATAGTACCCTATCATTTCTTGTCACAACAATGATGATTTCCCTGTGACCGTCATGGCAAAAATGTTTCTGACTACCTGCGCATACAGGTTTAGATAGAAAGGTAGGTGTGTGTTTTTTTCAAAGTTAGTCGCTATTTGCAAGACTAGATCAAAGAAACCAACTTTTCTGCAGCCATACCTACATCTAATCTTAATGTAAAATTGAAACAAGGCAGATGCAGATCTAACAATGTCAGACCCGTTAACTACTATGTTTTTGTGCTTCAAAATACACACTTCTGATCGCTATTGTAAAACTAGGCACAGGACAAAACCACGTTTTTCAATCAGTTTTCATCCATTTCCAATCTTTTCAAGACGTTTTAATATCGATCTGTGACTGTTTTTATAATAAACCCTGAACAAACAAGCAGATCAATTGTGCTGTGTTCACAAGCACCCCCCCCCACAAAGAAAAACAAACAAACTGCTGTTCTGATTGGGGCAAACTTCGGTCCAAACCTCTCTCCCTCTAGAATTTCATAATGGCTGACACTTGCTAGCATTAATTCAGATACATTTCTCAGCATTTTTTCTGCCATGTTCAAGTAATGTTTTCTTGTTTTGTTTTTTTTGTTTTGTTTTTTTGTTTTTATATAAAAGTTCACATAACCCATCAAACAGGCCTGGACTACCCATTCATGAGTATTGTAAAACAAATCGCCTGACTTTCTGGCTCTACATGGGCGAAGCCTGAAGTAAACCTTTCTGAAAACGATCTGTTTTATTATGAATATTGTGTATAACTGGCTGGTAAATTATACTCACTCTGATAGCAAAATCATCATCCCCTTAAAGGAAAGCAGTAACGATAAGGGAGCATGTATTTGTATTATTGAAGCTGTGGCACTTGGTATCTGATACTTCAGAGTGTAAGTGTGGACTAGCTACAACAACCCCTATAAGCCAAAGATTTGGCAGATCTGGGAAGTGGAGGGGATGGTCTATCACTCCTGTCAAGTTGAAAGTTACATCCTCGGGCTGACATAGTCCGCCATTACTAGAATAAAATGCTTAAAAAGACTGTCACCACCCAGTGACCTATATACAGATCTATATATAGGTCACTGCGCCACCTAATCTTTGTTATAAAACTGGACTGGATTAGTCCTACAAAGAATTTCTAGCGATAAGGCAGGCAATTTCCCTAAATAAGACGTTCATTTTATTTTCTTGAAATAGCGACTGGAGACACTAGGCACACTCAACAAATACATATAGACCAAATACTATGTACCCTTGCCTGCTAGTTCGTATATTTAAAACGGGTTTTTCTAAATGCATGTAATATATCTACTTCGTTTTGAATGAAAATTTATTTCGATCATCAACTGTGCTCGCTATTCAGTAACATGTGTGGGAAATAGACCGTTAAACTAAGGTAAACAATCGTCCTACATTTATCACGATAGTATAATATATATATTTATACAGTTGATGTACAATAAAAACGACCATCTTGCAAAGTGGTCTATTTTTATCAGATTATTGATGTCTTTTTTCGCTTATACAACCCCTCCCCCCCCCCTAGACCCAAGACGCCCTTTACACATGTTGTATATTTATATAATGACGTTCAATTATATAAAGGGCATCTTGAGTCTAGGTGGGGGAAAGCATCTAAAACAAACTGAAAGACACCGAGTTCATCTTTTCAATGACAAACATCACTATTTTAAGTATATTACGTACGCATGCGCAGTAGGAATATTGCAAAGTTTTGGAAACGAAGGGCATTTATAATCTTAATAATTTAGTACTTTTACTTTTTGAAAACCTTTAAGGGATTTACTAAAATTCTGGTCTAAACGACACCCAATATAAAGACGTAAAATGAGGGGTGGGAGTAGAAAGCGCAAGTTTTCAAGGCTTTGTAAATGATGAATCGCTTTGAAACGTATTTTGATGCCAACTTTACATATTATACTACCCAAACAGACCAATTTTATAATCATTAGGGTTGCTTAAAAATTCAGCTTTTGTAATAATGTCAACTAGGAAAAATATACGCCTTATCGCTAGAGCTTCTTATATTATTTCATTTCCCCCAAAGCCTTCCCCCAGCCAACAAAGAAAGGAGAAAGACAGTAAACTGTTGAAATGGATAGGGTACTTCGAATAATGCATGCAACTACACCAAAGTACCATCTCCTTCAGGCAGAGAAGACAGCAAATATAGTCCAATTAACATCTTACCCCTTTAATTTTGAGAAGCTATTCATAGCTTGAGCAGGTACCACAAACCTGGCCGGGGAGGGGGGTACTCTGTAATTTTTATACATATGAAGGCTTAGACTTTTTTTTCAATATTTTGAATTTCAATATTTTTGGGGTTTTTTCAGAAAAATTAATATTTTTGGGGGTATGAAGTTTTGTGGATATTTTTAGGGGTAATCACAAAAGGGGTCATTTCTATGCATTTTAGGGTCGTTTCTAAAGGTCAAGGTACAGAATTGGGGATATTTTTCGGGCTTGTTGTAAAATTTCAATTGTTTGGGGGTGGGGTCTTGATACTCCTGATAATTTTGGAGGGTAAACAGTAGATGCTTAGTCCAAGCCTATGTATGAAGGAAAAAATTACAGTATCACCCCCCTCCCCCTGCGCTACCTGGACCCAGATAAAGCAGACAAACAAACCACTTAAATGGTTAGAATGAGGTATCATTACACACGAGGGACATTGTCAATCAGAAAAAGAGCTTTGCATCCAGAAAAAAATGAAAGAGTGCAAAAATGGCACGGTGTGGTGCCACCCTAAAAGTGATATTGAAGAGTGTTTCTTTCCACCACCACCAATCCTATTTGTTTCCCATTTTGCACATACATGTATATAAATAGAACAAATTTGTTCTAAAGTAAAGCTGAGCTGTATGCAGTTCCGATTTGTCTTACCTTTTGACGTTTGAACATGCAAATCTTTGAATTGCGTAAGAAAATTCGTCAAAAAATTTTCGTCAAAAATATTTTTAGCTTTCGTTGTAACCAATTTCACGTGTTGTTATTTTCAACAACAATGGCGGCCAATTGAAAGTTTGAAGCGACAGCTACTTTCATTATGGATAATTGGACAGCACGAACACTAAGATATATTTTTTATAATAGATTTCAAGTATTTACAGTCTTAGACATTGATTTGGCTCAAAATTGTACAGTAAGACATCTTAAATTAAATTTTTAAAAGTGCGACAGGGACTTGCATAGGACCGTGTTAGACGTAGCACACTAGTGTGGTAGTATTTGGGCAAAGTACTTAAAGTCACTTCAATCTGTATGTTTCTTCACAACTAAGATTGGATACTTATAACTAGAGGACCTGAAGGTCCTGAAACGCTTACCTGATCTCCTTCAAGTGCGGATCCAGGGGGGGGGGGGGGGGAACAGAGGGTCTGGACCCCCCCCCTGGAAAATCACAAGTTATATAGAGGGTCTGGACCCCCCCCCCCCTGGAAAATCACAAGTTATATGGGTTTATATGGGGAATAAGCAGTTGGACCCCCCCCCCCCTGGAAAATGTTGGGCCCTCACTGGAACCTTGAAAAATGATAGATTTCTTTGAAATTGACCATTTGACTTCTGTAAAATAAGCTGAGGACTAAAAAAACAAAAACGTCAGAGCCTTTTTTGTCAGACTGACCTGGACCCCCCCTGACGAAAATTCCTGGATTCGCGCATGTCCTTTATAATGTTAAAATGGGTCAAGGTCAACTTAGGCTTATCATTGAAACATGTTTTACTATAGATACGGGGTTGCGGCCATTTTGGTCAAGTGACCTAAACAATCGAAGGATTACTCCATATGAATTTTTAGTTCAAACAGTCAAGTGATTTTTCCCATAAATTTTAATGCATTAGGAATAAAATTTGACCTAGAGGTAAAGTAGGTCAAGGTCAACCGAGAATAAGTATTTGTGCAAACCTAGTAGGGGAACACATCCCTAATGCTAAATTACCAAGTCCCAAGGTCATCAGCCTTCCTGATTCTGGGAAAAAGATATTTAAAGGGTTTTTACCATATATGGGTAACATGGCCATCTTGGTCATTCGACCAAAACAATTTGCATAAAGTTTGGCTAACCTATCAAACGGAGTCTCCATATGAAATTTGAGTTCAACTGGCTGAGTTGCTTCTGAGAAAACTATGTTTTAATGCAAATACAAAAGGTTTTATTTCATAATAAAGGCCACCGGCCCATGATACAAAACAAAACAGTCATAATACAGTATTAACGAGGAGTGGTAAACTTATATTGACATGTTATTTATACTTAGTACTGAATAATATGTATAATTAGACCTGACCTATGTGCAACTGTTTCAACGTGAAATTGTAATCGAGCCAAACATATGTTTTGGGCTCTAAAAAACGTCTCACTGAGACTGTTCCTACGAGTGCCCAAAACACATGTATCAGACATCATCATGATATTTTAATCAAGCCAAACATATGTTTTGGTCGCTAAAAACGTCTCACCAAGACTGCTCTTTTGAGAACCCACAACACATGTATCAGACATGCTCTTTTTTCTGGAGGTTTGGCAAAAACACATGGATTTGTTTTGGGGACGTTTTAGGGTGCCCCATAACTATTTTTATTTTCGGGTGACTTTACTTTTGATCTGCCTCATAAAGGCTGTTGTAATGATCCCCATTATTATATATGGGGCATAAATGAGAGAAAACTATCTCAGTTTTTCATGTAAAAGCACATGACATTGTTAACAAAATTGTAATTAAGATAATGATGGAAGTTTTCTGCTGTACATACATAGATAGGAAACTTCATAAACAGTGGCTCTAATAAGGAAACCTTTCCCGTTCTGTATATGGAGGATGAAAAAAATGACCTAAAACCGTAAGTTTCCTTTTGCTGCTTTTTGGTGTAAATTGAGGAGGTTGAATGTAGTGCTCCGCTATGGTTTTCCAACTTCTTATATCTAAGCTGATGGGAGACTGTTTTGATGCTCCCTTTGTTCGAAACCCCGAAGTCTGGCTTGTTTAGTTGAGGCCCGTAAACTTACCGTATATGTATTTAATTTCTCATTAACCCCTTCTTGCTTGGAATAATAATATGTACATGTATCTTGACACGGGAATGTGTCACAAACAAGATGGCAACTCTTGTTTTATTACTTTGCAAATTATCTGCCCTTTTGAATTATTTCCTCATTTATCTTTCCCTTAATTATGGAGTCTACACTGTGAGGGACAGCACATTCGCCAAATATTCGCTACAGTGTAAGGCCATCCTTAAAAATATATTTGTTTGCTTTGCTCCTACCCATCAATCTCAGTTTGGGTAGGAAGTAGGTATTTTTTTTGTATTTTTTTTAGAAATACAGCATAATTTTATGACCTTGCTATCACTTTTAGAGGTCTACAAATGCTGTACATGTATATAAGGTAAGAATGCATATAATAAGAGTCTCTGTAACTTTTCTTCAATTAAAATCGTCTTTTAGTCATTTTAAAGAAGTATTTGTTAAAAGCATTTAGAGTAAAAATTTAAAAAAAAAGATTCTCAGAAAGGCAATAATTTTTTTTGGATAGGGCCTGTTTTGGGTGGGTAGGTAGGAACACAGCAAACCAACATTTTTTGAAGGTTGGCCTAAACAAGATTTTCTGAGATCTATTCGCAGCATAATCGCTGCTTGTTCGCAGGATATTCACAATTATTGTTCGCTACATATTTTTACTTTTAATTAAAATATTCGCAGAATATTCACAGAATATTCGCTGCATATTCTCTGCATATTTAATTATCATATTTAAATGAATGTTCGCCACATATTCGCAGAATATTCGCAGGCTGTTAACTATAAGTATTCGCTGCAGACCTAATTTGCATGTGAAAAATGAACATCTCGCGAATATTCCGCGAATACTGGTCTGCCATATATGGTTATGTTTACCGATTATTCGCAGAGTATTTGCTAGTTGTTCGCCAAAATAAGATACAAATTGTACAGTTTGTCTGAATCCTTTCTGTATAGTTAGGGACATGAAGGTTTTTTACCATTCAGATTAAACTGCTCACTATTTGCATCTGTCATCAGCTTGGGTTAGCAGTTATAAGACCAGAGCGAAGCACTACATTCTCCTTTTTAGCTATTTAACCCGATAAAAGAAATATTTTTTGGGTTTTCATGTGATTTTTTAGCCTCCATATACAGAACTGCCAGCTCTGTTTATGAAGTTTCATACCCGTGATAATAAGTGTATTGTTATAAATACTCTGTTCTATTATTTAAGTTGCTGTATTATTTACAAATGCAATAATTTTTAAAAATCTTAGAACTGAAAATGATATATTTGTCTATACCTATGCAGCAGTCACCAAAAAAGTTCAATACTTCGCACATAGAAATCTGGTAAAATGTTTTACATAGAAAGGAAGATAGCAATGATAAGGAATCCATTACCACACGATACTCCAGACATCATAAGGAAATGTGACAAGAACACAAGTTAGCAAAACTGGATAGTAAGGTATGCTATGATGGCAAAAAATGAAGAAATAATTTTACATCTGGCATTTTTACAATAGGCCTAAACAAGAGAAAACCTGTCATCCTGGTTTTGGACCTTCAAAGGCAATTACTGGCTTGCACATCCACGCAGTCTGATCAGGGCCTTTGTTACTATTCGCTCATCTGATAGTGTGTCCAAACTTGCTGCAAGTGAACTACTAAGTTCTAGTTAGTCCCTGCATGTAGCTGGTAGGCTGGTTTGATGCTCCCTTTGTCATAAACCCTAAAGTCTGGCTTGTTTAGTTGAGGCCTTTAAACTTATATGTAGTTAGCCCTAGGTTTTTGTTTGGGGGGGAGGGCTAGATTTCTCATTCACCCCATCTAGCTTGTAATAATAATATGTACATGTATCTGGACAGGAGAATGTGTCACAAACAAGATGGAGAACTCTTGTTTTATTACTTTGCAAATTACCTGAACTTTTTAATTATTGCCTCATTATCTTTTCCTTAATTATGGAGTTTACACTAAGGGGACAGAACATTCGCCAAATATTCCCTACAGCAGAAACAAGATTTTCTGAGATCATATTTGCAGCATAATCGCGGCTTGTTCGCAGGCTATTCGCAATTATTGTTCCATACGTATTTGCTACAGCTATTTTTACTTTTAACTAAAATGTTCGCAGAATGAGCGTAGTATATTCGCAGCATATTTAATCAACAGATTTAAATGCATGTTCGCGGAATATTCGCGGAAGTGTTCGCGGCAGACCTAATTTGCATGTGAAAAGTGATCATCTCGCGAACATTCCGCGAATACTGGTCAGCCATATAAGGTTATGTTTACCAAGCAATCTCAGAGTATTCGCAGAGTATTCGCTAGCTGTTCGCAAAAATTGTTTGCGGCAGTGCATTTTTTTCCGTAAGGGTATTTAAAATAGCAAAAGGTTAAATTTTTGTCAGTTTATCATTTCTCTTTTAGATAATATTTTCTGGATGTAAAGCCCTGAATCATGCAAGCAGTGATCGCATAATATATTTTTAATAAAAATGGTGGTTCAATCCCAGTGTGCACCGAGCGAAAGGCCACAGGTTAGAACGCGCTAGCGTGCTTCCTGTTTGCGACAATGCTTACTCTCGATTTGTTGCCTTTCCGGCATATATAAATCTTGCATCTCGTGATACTTCAAATCCCGACGAATATCCTGTCAAAACACCACACTATATCCCGGTAAAACCCGGTACAACGCACCGCTATTTCCCCCATTGTATTGGCGGGAATCAAAAGCCGGGCATATCCACAGCACTACCGGGACACCTCAAAGGTAAAATCACAGTACTTTAGCCCCGCTTTCCCCGGCCCTTGGGGGGGGGGGGCATGATTGCAAATGACTGGTGTATAAATACCAGGGTAATTCTACATGGATGATTGCTGGTTTATGACAGTGTGTTTGCACAAAGTACAGTTTAACCTGCTTTAGTGGCCACCTGTATTAAGCAAGCAACTTATATTAAGCAAGCATGTATTCAGTTCCCACAAAAGGCTAATACATTGAAAAGTACAAAATTTTGAGTGATGAACATCATGGCTATATTAAAGGGTAGGTGCTCCAATGTCTATTCCCAAAATGTCTACTCCCAAAACGTATATTGCCAAAATGTCTATTCCCATAATGTCTACTGTGCCAAAATGTCTCTTCCCATTTAGCTAATTAACTTTTTATCGTTTTAACATGGACCATTTCAAAACACAGAAAGGTGGTACAGGACTAATTTATAATTGATTCAAATATGTGGTCAATAGAAAAACAACTTCTAAAACATTCTGGAGATGTTCAGACAGAAAATGTTCGGGCAGAGTGACAACAGTTAAAATAACAGCAGATCATTGTCACCCTGCAAAAGAAGCAAAATTGGAAGCGGAAAAGCTTCCTAGTAGACTTTTTATAGCAAATTTTATGGTGTCTATTAACACACTGGAGCCAAAGGCTCACATGGTTAGCTTATAGTATACCCATCGAGCTGAGGTCTGTCCGTCTGTCTATGAAAATTGCTGCATTGACCTAATTCACAATTATCAAATAGGCATAGGATAAGGACAGGATACAGTCCAAATTCCTTTTTTGAAGCCAAAGTGGGTGCATAAAACTGGGTGTGCCGTGAGTGCTGTATATGCCTAGTGCGAAGGGACCGCGGCACACCAACATCATAACCGAAAAAAGTCAAGTAATTTACAATTATATCCATGGCAGAACATACTTATTTCCAAATATCTAAAATATATATCAGTTCTTCATCATTAATTCATTTTTACCAAAGGAGTAGACATTTTGGGTATAGACATTTTGGCACAGTAGACATAATGGGAATAGACATTTTGGGAATAGACATTCTAGCACTACCCCGATGGCTAAATGCCAGGGTAATTCTACATGGATGGTTGCTGGTTTATGACAGAATGTTTGCACAAAGTACAGTAAAACCTGCTTTAGTGGCCACCTGTATTAAGCAAGCAACTTAAATTAAGGAAGCATGTATTCAGTTCCCACAAAAGACAAATACATTGAAAAGTACCTGTATTAAGCAAGCACATGTCTTAAGCAAACACATTTTGACTACCCCTTAGGTGCTTGCTTAATACAGGTTGGACTGTACATATCTTTTTAGATCACAATACAGTGTATTCTCTTTATAACACATCTCATTATAACACAGATTGGATATAATATGATCATGTTGTGGCTCCCAATTTTTTTCCCATTGAATTTTACAAAGGAATTATTAGGGAGCGCAGTGGTACATGGGTAGAGTGCTTGACTCGAAACCAAAGGGCTGCGGGTTCGATCCTCACCGGCGTCACTGTTTTGTGTCCTGGAGCAAGACACATATATCCTAGCTTAGTACTGGTTCAACCCAGGAAGACCCATCCCTACATAACTGAAAGATTGTTGATGGGACGTAAAGAATGAAATGGAACAAACGAACAAACAAATATAACAAGATTTTGATATAGCATGGTCATCACAGTTGTGGCAATGGAAATTTTTATAAAGGAATTATAGAAAAATGACCATCAAATGGTCATTTTCCTATAATTCCTTTCATAACTTTATTCACTTAAAGCTCTCTCAATTCCTATGGACCCCATATCTAGCGTTATAAAGGGACTGTACTGTAGTGTTTTTTCTTCAGGTGTGAGGTCTGCAATGAGGTGACAGCTAAGTACAAGTGTCCTGGTTGCCTAGTTCAAACATGTTCCCTGCCATGTGTGAAACAACACAAGTCGGACTCTGGTTGTAGTGGTCAGAGAGACAAGACAGGCTATGTAGCAATCAAAGATTTCAACGACCTCAACCTGCTTAGTGGTATGTGCTGATTTTGTTTGTTATGACAGTGAAATTTTGTATGCCTTTTTAGTCATCTGATAATTTTTTTTCCAATTCAATTTTTTTGAAAAATTCTTTCAGGAATACCATCACTGTCAAACAGGTTGGATCCAGATCTGGCCTGACATTTTGTTCTTCCTTCTTGTTTGATACAATAAACTTGAGATGGTCCAATGTATATATATCAAGGGTTTTGAGGTTATAATTTCCAAATGCTTTTCTATCTTTCTTTGAAAGTAGATTTTGTCTCAAGCAATCAGTGTAGACCCAGATGAAATGCTGCATTATGCAGTATTTCATCTGGGTCTTCACTGTTTGCCAAAGAGACAACTAGGAATTACCAATATACAATAATGGCCCAGGATTAAAGGTGTGTAAAGTCACATGAAATGAATCTATGCAAATTGCCACAGATTTCATACTTTGTACAATTTTCATGAGCATAACACATATTTTGAGAAGTTTATTAATCAAGCATTTTATCATCTCATTCTTGAAAGTATTTGTACAGTGCATCTGCATTTCCATTGCATAATAGTCAACACAATTTAACTATTGGCAGGATTTTTTCAGTACAATGGCGGAAAGTTGGAAGAAGCTGAAGACTTCAAATGTGCTTTCGTTATTTATTGTGTGTTAGAATCGAAATAGATCCAACAGCTCTGGTGCATGAATTGTTGTGTTATAATTCACTGTTTGTTGGTCAGTTGTACGAAGATAAATTACTTGTGCTGCATGCTCTTGATTTGATCTTCTTAACAACTGGCCTCCAAACAGTGAATTATTACACAAAAGTTCACTGCTACTGTCCTGCCAGCCATGAGTGACAGTGACGTCATGCATTGTTTACAAAATTATCAGGTTCTTAGAATGGATAGATCACTTTTGCATTAATCCTATCCACAGGATAGGATTAATGCACAAGTGATCTATCTATTGGCCTTAGCTCAAGTGGAGTGTACAAGTTAATGGTTTACTTAACAATTGTTAACAAAAAATATGTCAATATCACTCTTAGTTGGCACGACAGTAGAGCTGATCTATTTCTTAAATAAACGTTGATTGTTGGAAATAAATATTTATGAACATTTTATATTTTATAATATCTTTGTAGATTACAGGTTTTTAGAAGATGCGGGAAGAAAGAAGGACAGTGTGTATAGAGACAAACTAAGGAGATATTATGATTATCCCAAATTTGTAAGTCAATTCAGGTCCTGAGGTTAAAAAACTTTTTTCATGCTCATCTCAACCAAGCACGAAATTTCAACTACATGTACTCATAAAAACTAAAATACTGACAAATAAAGAAGTTTCTCGCTTTAAGTCTCTCAAATGTTGTATTTATCATGCTGATAAATGTTAAAATGCTATCAAAGGTCTGTGACAAAGTTTAAAACCCCCAGAAAAGGCCTCATGCCAATTTACAATTTGAATATCAACAAAAGTGTTGCTTTTAGCGATTTTATCCTTTTCATTTCTAGTTCCTAGTGAGCTTGAAATTATTGCAGAATATCAGTCTTTGATGTAATGAAAAGCCCAAACATCTCTTTTGAAGAAGATGGCATATTATACAAACTTCCATCCGATGTCCATCTATGACATGCCATGAAATTACAAGTTTTATTTATGCTAAACTCTTTGGCTGCCTATCTTTGCCACTAAATGTCGTCTGCTGTGTGTCATCTGCTGTTCAAAATATTTCTGTAGTAAATAATGTAGACCCAGATCAGACTGCTCGGCCAGAAGTAGTCTGCTTTGGATCCACACTGTTTGCCTATATGCCAATATTAAGCCTTGCCGTAAGTATTTAATGCAGCAGACAACATTTTCAGGTGCATTTTTTGTAGCCGCCAAAAGTTTTAGGCCACAAATTGACTACTTTTGACCAAAACTTAAGAATTTAATATTAATGAAGAAATTAAGATGTCTTTGATGAGCTCTGGTCTGAAGTGCAGCTGATATGAATTTTTCTGGTCCATATATCAATCATACATTGACAGTTGTTTTCCAATGTTGCATTTTACTTCATCTTTGCAGGTAAACGCCTTGAAGAAACAGTCCAGAATTAGAAATATTAATTTGAGACTCATGCCTTATCCTATGAGTAAAAGAAAAAACAATAATACCAGATATAATTTCAAGTAAGTTTCGATTAAAGTTTTTTTGAAAATAAATGCCCCCTAATTTATACAGAGAAACAGATTGATGGCAGGCGGGGCAGGGAGGCCTAAACTAACATGGAAGAAACTGATGGAGGGAGACTGCCGTGAGTGGAAGCTCACGACAGTTGACCCTCAAGAAAGGAGCACCTGGAGATCAGGTGTGAGATCTGCTATGCGTGCAGCTAGCCAGTTACCTGGAAAGGGGCCCACTGATGTGGATGAGGCCCCTGCACCTGCACATTAATCAAAACTCTGATTATGATTATGATGAAACTCTCTAGAATAGGAATCATATAGGGCCCCGAGATTATAAAACTTTTTCATGCTCAACTCAACTGAGCACGAAATTTCAACTTTTCTTAGGGAGCAAAATACTAGAAAATAAAGATTATTAATATTTTCCTGTTTAAAACAGATGTTGAATTTATCCTGCTAATAAATGTTAAAATGCCAACAATTGTTGGCATTTTAACATTTATGAGCAGAATAGATTTCATGCTCAGTTGAGTTGAGCAAGAAAATAGTTTTTTAACCTCTGGGCCCAATTCCTGTGTCATTGAGCAGGACTGTTTTCTAATTCCATATCACTATCCATTAAAATGAGGCTATATAAGGTAAGTATCCTGTTTTTATGACGACATTACATAAAGTAAATTTCAAGCATGGAACCAGAGACCAAAAGCATGATGATGTAACGTCAAGAAACTAGAGGTAAAGGCAAACATTGGATAAAATATCAAAACAATTTATAAAACCAGAATAATGCCAGAAAAAATGTAATAAACATATTATTATAATAGGGTTTAGGGGGTGTGATGCATTTAGTATATATTTTCTTACTTGTATTATAGTAATGCTTTAGAAGCATTTGGCAATGAAAAAACGTAACTTATCACTCAATGGATTAACCTTTGTCATGCTGAATAAATGTACAGTATCACATCTCATGGATGAGGTCATACCATAGTATCACCCTCAACACTTCGTGTCTTGGGTGATCTGATTATATGACCTCGCTCACTCGATGTGTAAAGTGCGCCAGATCAAGTTATTTTTATAATAATGTGTATTTATCTAATGGGCAGGTCCATATTATTTTCTTTCAGGTCTCAAACTATACTATGGCAGATAGAGTGGGTTTTTCCACAAGCAGACACAACCATATTAGATAGATCGTGAGTAAATCCTAATTAGATTGTCATAAACCTCTTTAACCGTATTCATTCTAAAGGATTTTCCCAAGCTTGTTGATAGAACAAGTATGGAATTGCCATTTTTGTATTTTAAAGGGTCACTTGTAGAAATTGCTAAATTATGATGCATTTCTGTTGTACAAATGAAGATTTGTTTTTACTTTTGCAAACAGTGCAGACCCTGATGAAATGCTGCATATATGTGGCATTTCATCTGGGTCTTAACTGTTTGCCAAAATACCTGTTTGCAGGTATCCAGAATGAAAATGTTACACTATCACTTCTTTCCAGTTTTTTTTTTAGAATAAAGTTAACAAAACAAAATTTCGTCAGAGGGGGGCGGGGTCCTAAAAAAAATTATTTTCTTTTAAGTAATCAACATATTTCACAGAGGGCCATGGGGTCCAATTGCTTCCGAGGAGTCCGTACCAGTGTTTCTAAGGAAACACATAACAACTTGAGATTTTCCAAGAAGGGGGACCCCCTGTCCCACCCTCTGGATCCGCCCATGCAATAAGTGTTCATGGTCCATTCTATATAGAGAGGCCAATGATGATAAATTCTATTTATGAACTTGGAATTTCTGTTCTTTAAATTAGTATTATACACCCATTTTGATAGACTGCCTCCAGTCCTTAAAACAATTTTTCATCAATATGTCATCATATACTTGTAGCCAGTCTAACTCTAATGGCCATCAGAGCTAGACTGGCTATAAGTATATGATATGACACATTGATGAAAAATTGTTTTAAGGACTGGAGCCAGTCTACCATTTTAAATAAACAACCAAATTAGGTTTCTGCTTGCCTCTGGCCATTAATTCTTGGTTTATACTGAAACTGGTGATAGTAAGACCATAACGTGATGCAGTGCATAATATATGGGCCTTGTCACAAGAAAATCTGTCCTCACGGTTTGCGGTCAACTAAGACACAATCCAGCCAGCTCAGCTACACAGACTAATTTTGCATGTAGTAAGTTCAGCTATTATACATTCTAGAAAACGAATAACAAAGGTGCTGATCAGACTGTGTGGATGCACAGTCTGACAGGCTGGTCTGCTCCTTTGTTGTTTGCATTCATCTGGGTCTACAATGCAATCTGCGGCATTTCATCTGGGTCTCCACTGTTTGTAAAAGTATGTATTTAGGAGATTTCCGGTCTACATACCCCCTTTGTACATTTAAAACAGATATTTGGTTCATGTCATTTTCAAAAGTGTATAGCTTTGAATTAAGTGACAGTTTCAATAAATGTCATCTTGAATTAACATTATATTAGTGGCCATGAAAAAAGCAAAGCAGCATTTGTTACTGTTTCTAATGTCCATGACAATGTTTATTCTGATTAATGCCCATTTAACTTACTACAATTTTTAAGCTATTAAGCTCAGAAATAATAACTTAAATTATGAGACATGATTGCTATCCATAACACTGTCATTTTACGTGAATTGCAGTACTATGTTCTAAAATTTCAAACAGTTGTTGTACCGGACCACGTAGAGCAGTCGGTAACATGTTTGGCTACAGATATGTGTCTGACTGCAGATCCAGGGTCGTGAGTTAGATCCTGGACCTGTCCCATACTTGTCTGAGGATTGACCTTGAAATAATTTCTACGGTCACTCTCCTCCCTTCCGCTGATTCAAGAAAGGGTGTTGTCACTTACAAGCAAAAGTCAAGCTTGCCCAGGAAAAAGTGTGGTTAGGCGAACTGACCGTCCAGATTTTACCATAGCTGTTGACTGGGACGTTAAGCATCAAACCAACCAAACAAACAGTAAATGTTCTAAAATTTCAAACAGTAGTTGCCTGCTACAGAAGCCTAGATAAACAAGATAGACCCAGATCAGACTGCTTCTGAGGAAGCAGTCTGATCAGGGTCTGTGCTGCTTGATATTCTGACAAGCATTTGGTAAATTCCAGACTTTATACCCACATTTTATTTGAGAACAGGGTGATAAAAGTGTACTGAATTTTAGAACATTTACTGTACAAGTCTTACATTTAGCTTCCATTTCTAGGAAGCCGGAAACCAGCACTTTAGAGTCTCTATTAGATCATCACATTGGAACAGAAGGGGAACCAATCACGAGGCACAAGTTAAACCCTTATATCACTGCAGGAAAGAGTGAGTGGAGATTGTTCATGAAAATAGAAAATGTTGCTGGTTCTGAACCTCGGTAAGCTCACTAAGGAATTTCAGCCAGACTGTAATCATAATCACAATGTCTTTAGAATTTGGAATAGAGTTAGAGAAATTATTGTTCTAATTTCTCAAATAAACTTATGTTTTGGTACTCAGAAGAACTGTCTGGATGAGATGGTTCTTTTGAATACACAAAACACATGCAGCTCCAGATAGCGTCCGTACAGATGTAAATTACGGGCCTGTTTTCCCGAAATACGGATAGACTTGAAAATTAATTTGTACCGAATACAGGTGTGTTTTTGCCTGTACAGTATTTTTTTACTGGTAACCCGTAGTTTACATCTTTTCGAATCAGAAGACGCTTAATATTTGAAATGTTTTGTGAATCTGCCAAAATTTATGCGTTTCAGAAATCCAAAAGCTGGACTGCTTATTGATATTTTATTTTTGCTTTGTTAATACAAACTATCCAACAGTTGCACCCCCTTACCGTGTCTTCCTTGAAGAAACACACATTTTCAGAATAATATGAGCGCAGAGACCACTCTCGGGGAGTTTGCTATCAGTTTGGTCCTTGTAATTTTGTGTGAACCAGTCAATGTAGAAACTGAAAGAATTTCTTGGCTTTAGAAGGGCAGCTTGTTTACAGATAGATAAAACTAATCATCTCTGTTCCAATATACTTGCCTACATGCATTATATGGACATCGCCATTTTGATTGATAGGCATTCAAACTGTACATAAAGACGGCAACAATGTGACCCATTTTAAATACAAGTGTAAGCTTTCATAAATTTTTTGGCTACGCATATATAAAATTTTATACATGTACAGACTGAAAATAGCTGGTACAGATCAAGTTACATTTGGACCGGTACTGATGGTAGTCACAATTATGGGTAAGAAAGTTATGACAATTTTATTCTTAAAAGTTGTCAAGTATCTGGGGTGCTCCAACATTTCGGCCATGGACATTTTGGCCCAGGACGTTTTGGCCCGGACATTTCAGCCACGCATAATGCCAAAGGTGGATGTTTCTGCCATAACAATAAATTGTGGGTGGGCGGATGGCTGCATGCATGGCTGCATACATGCATGTGTTATGCATTTAGTTTATATTTTCTTACTTGTTTGCAAGCTTCCCAGCTGATCAGGACTGACACTGTTTTCATCTCTGCTTGTTAATACATGCTTGCTTATAACTGATAAAAATTTGGGAGGCAAACATATATAGTGTCGTATATAAGATTATTCAGACATTTATTCAGCATGACAAAGGTTAATCCATTGAGTGATAAGTTACGTTTTTTCATTGCCAAATGCTTCTAAAGCATTACTATAATACAAGTAAGAAAATATATACTAAATGCATCACACCCCCTAAACCCCCCCCCCCACAAAACAATCTATAGTTTTGGCCGAACATCCACCTTGACATTTTCCGTGGCTGAAATGTCTAACATTCTTATCTGAACCGATGGTAGTGTGTCTAGCTCCAAACTATCAAAGGTGTATGTTAATTCTTAACCTACTAGTAGTGTCTGTTGATAACCTTTGCAAATAGTTTGGACCTAGATCAGGGCACAGTGCAGCATGTATGGGAACCAGACTGTTAAACAAGGGTAAACAGTCGTCCTATCACGCTATGTACAGTAAAACTATTTATACAGTTGATGTACAATAAAAACTACCATCTTGCAAAGTGGTCTATGTTTGTCATATAGATAGATAGGTTTATTTCAAAATTCCAATAGGCTATAAAGCCCATGAGGATACAACAATTACAATATTAACATGATGATGATGGCAGACAGTACAAGCAAGAATGCAATGTGTAAATCAACAAAGGTTTGAGTTCTTACAAAATCTTGACAGTTTACATTGCATTTAGTTTTAACAACAAATGACAGAGAACATGCGGTGGCTAGCAATGTCCAGACACCATGTTCCCTGTCTCCTTGATATATATAATACTAAATTCACCACTGATAAGAATCCATACAGTTATAAGCATTTGCGATCGAGCACAACACCCAAAATGCTACTTATTTGACAATCAAATCATATTTTGTGGGTACTCAAAAGAACCGTCTCAATGGGACTTTTCTTTCGATGACACACACCTTATGTTATAACTAAAGAATACAACATATTGACTCGATTACGCTGTTCTATTTTGTTTACCTTGACCTATGTTCTATGAAAATGGTCAAAGATGGAGAAGGTGTGTAATAAGTAGCCTTTCGCACGATACTTGTCTAATCTTTAATATGTGTCGAGTACGCCCTTCTACATAAAAGAACGCTCCCGAATAGAACATAATAAAGCATGTTACACAACTAAGCAGTGTCCAGAACCTAGCCTTAGCGAAACTGAAAAATAACAGTCAGGGTTCCAGACAAATAATATAAAGTATATATATGAACTTTCACTATCCTTATTGTATACATAACATAACATAACATAAATTTTATTAGACTTAAGCATATACAGCTCATCGTCATATAACGTATATACAATGCGTGAGTTACATGCTCTCGTGAGAGTGGCGTTATATTTATACTCTCAACCCCAAAGATACACAAACATGACAAAGGTTTCAGTTAGGTAATATAATGCATGCACTCTATAGGTGCTAATCTCGTAATTATCATTCCACAAAGAACGTAGTTGAAATTGGTTGTAAAAGTGACCTGAATAGTTATGAATGAATTCCGCCTAACTTTAGCTTGTTGGATTAATAGGTCAGCTGTTGTCACTTTGAAAGCTTGGACATTTTTGGATTTCGTCCCAAAAGGGGACAGGCATAACAGCTCATTCCGAACGCCTCACCGGAGACGTTTAGAATGACTTGTTATGCCTGTAGGCTTATGTTAGTTTGCCAAAATGATTTAGAAGACTATTTCGTGTAGCATAAAAGGAAGTGTTTGGAATATTTTCTTCTGGATTATTTAATCTATAGGGGTAATTTCCCTTTGACCTGGATCTGTTCGACATACAGGTAACCGACAGCCATGCTTTTGATTTGTGAGTTTTTCTCTTTTCCTGCACTCACCGGAATCACCTCAGTATGTGATGATCTCGGTGAGTACATTAGGAGCGATAATGCATTTAGTGTGTGAGATATGTCAATTGACAATATGTTCCAAATACACACCAAAGCCGTTCTGATGTGTGCATAGGGCATATGCCATAATAACGTTTATAATACATGTGTTTACTACGTGTGGTAGATAAGATATAGAGATATCCTCTGAGAATATGTTCCAAATACACACCAAATCCATCTCACCGAAGCGATTCTGATGTGTGTTTAGGGCATTAACTTTAGCTTGTTGGATTAATAGGTCAGCTGTTGTCACTTTGAAAGTTTGGACATTTTTGGATTTCGTCCCAAAAGGGGACAGGCATAACAACTCATTCCGAACGCCTCACCGGAGACGTTTAGAATGACTTGTTATGCCTGTAGGCTTATGTTAGTTTGCCAAAATGATTTAGAAGACTATTTCGTGTAGCATAAATTAAGTGTTTGGAATATTTTCTTCTGGATTATTTAATCTATAGGGGTAATTTCCCTTTGACCTGGATCTGTTCGACATACAGGTAACCGACAGCCATGCTTTTGATTTGTGAGTTTTTCTCTTTTCCTGCACTCACCGGAATCACCTCAGTATGTGATGATCTCGGTGAGTACATTAGGAGCGATAATGCATTTAGTGTGTGAGATGTCAATTGACAATATGTTCCAAATACACACCAAAGCCGTTCTGATGTGTGCATAGGGCATATGCCATAATAACGTTTATAATACATGTGTTTACTACGTGTGGTAGATAAGATATAGAGATATCCTCTGAGAATATGTTCCAAATACACACCAAATCCATCTCACCGAGGCGATTCTGATGTGTGTTTAGGGCATAAACTATAATTACGTTTTATAATACATGTGTTTACTATGTGTGGTACAGTATAGCAATGTCCATCGATGTATCATAATATAGTTTGTTTGTGGGTTCTCATCAGAACCATCTCAATGAGGTGATCCTAATGTGTAACATAGCAATAGTTCAAAAACCGTGCGCATGTCTGAAATCTATTCTGGATGGCAATTTGGAATAATTGCTTGCATGGGCCTATGCAAGATGCACAAATTTACACATTTATTCTGTCGTACATTTGTACGTCCCTTAAATATCGATTTGGACATTTGGGATATTTTGGCCAAGATCTGATCGCAACCTTATAGTGTACAAGATCACGACCCGATGTTGACGTCGTAAACGTAATTATATACATATAGTTATGTCTAATTATAAATTTTCATAGAAAAACACAAAGAATAATTCAACGGTTGCCTGCCAATCAACTGAATCATATGTTGTCAGTACTCAAAAGAACCGCCTCAATGAGCCGGTTCTTTTGGGCACCAAAACACATGTTAATACTGATTGGAAAGAGAATATTTACCAATTTACTACCAGGGATTATATTTATTTAACCTGTGTTCCATATAATAGATCAGTGCGACATTTAAAAGCTAGATAGACATGTACGCTCAAGTTTCGTAAAAGTTTAACCTTGGTGGTATTCAACAATTCGATAAATTTATACATTGATGGCCTCTTCCAATAATACTTTGGTATATACTTATTTCTTAGCTCAATAAATATCTTACATTCAATCACGAAATGAAATTCGTCTACTAAAACATTACAGTGTATACATTTTCGATCGTTTATAGGAATACTGGTTGGCCTAGCCCATCTGCCCGATTCAATTGCTAACTGGTGTGATGACATCCTTAGTTTGCTCAGTGCTTGCATATATTTGAAAACATTAATCTGCTCCAAGTATGTTTGAAATTGAAATTGTGCTGCACTTTTATAAAAATTTGCTCTTGATGAGTTATTAAGTCTATCGTGCCAATTTTGCATAAAATTATCATGAAGCCTCTGCTTAAATACAGACAAAAAAGCTCCGATATTTCCAACCCCTTGAGCTAACCAGACATTACGGAACCCTAATGAAGCTAATAAATCTCGAACAAGTGATGCCCAATTTGTCTTGTTTGTTAGCTCCTCAAGATCATTTAACATCATATTATATATAATTTTAGTATACTTATTTTCAGGTGTTTGTAATATTTTGAACCAATATTTAATGATGATAAAAACTCGTTTTGTGGCATAATTTTCTCTTCCCAGCTCCCCATATACAAAAACATTTTGTGTTGTTTTCTTAACCCCGAGTAGCTTTTTGCTGAATTGCATGTGTACCCTTTCAATTGCGTTTGCTTGACAAAATCCCCATACCTCACATGAATAATTTAAAATGGGTGATATAAGCTTATCAAAGAGTTCTAATTTATGTTTTGGTGCAACAAATGTAAACTTATAAAGGTACTTATATGTGATGTTTTCTTTCGCTTGTACAACCCCTTCCCCCCCCCCCCCTAGACCCAAGACGCCCTTTACATATGTTATATATTTGTATAGCCATAGCTCCAGATAAGGATTGGAGGCAATTGGGTATTTACCCACCTCTTTTTGGCTTAATTGGGTATTTCAAAATTTAAATTGGGTATTTCAAGTTTTTGTATTGGGTATCCATCTGAAAGCAAATAAGCAATGAAAGCGGGCCTTGTTTCTCTTGATTTTTTTGTTTACTTTCGGTTTCACTTTCAGAAAGCACACTGGCAATATAAGTATATCTGAGATCGATATTTCATACTTATTTCGAAAAACCAACGTATCTATCAAGTCATCTTTGATTCTTCAAACCACCAATGCAGTATTAGGGTTAGTTACGATATGATATTATTCAATTGCTCTGGGGCTTTTTCGCCCACGTTACGCCATTGTTACTGTAAAGCCAGACGTATGTCGTTATTGTGTAAATATTGGGTATAGCTAAACAGCGCCAAGAATATTCCTGGACTGGTTTACAATTTAATAAACTAGATTCGGCGCCACGTTGTCTATAAATTTGTACCCAACAATAGCTTGAGATGCGAAAAACGACAATCGGAAACTGAATACTATAGCGTCATACGATACGAAAAAGTTCGGAATTGAGTATCAAGGATTTTTATTGCGTTTTTGTACGCACAGAAATGAATTTAATTGCATTTTCACGTTCACGAAATTGCGTAAATACGCAATACGCAGCCTTATCTGGAGCTATGTATAGCGACATTTAATTGTCCAAAGGGCATCTTGTCTAGGGGGGGGGAAAGCATCTAAAAACAAACTGAAAGAAGCTAGTTTAATCGTTTTCAATGACAAATGTCACAATTTAAAGTATATTTCGTACGCATGTGCAGAAGGAATACCGCAGAGTTTTGGAAATGAAGGGCACTTATATTCGTAATATTTTAGCACTTTTACTTTTTGAAAACCTGCAAAGGATTTACTAAAACTCTTGTCTAAACGGCACCCAGTCTAAAGACGTAAAATTGGGGGTGGGAGTAGAAGGCGCATGTTTTCACGGCTTTGTAAATGATGAATCACTTTGAAACCTATTTTGATACTTTCTATGCATGTTTTACTACCGAAACAGACCAATTTTAAAAACATTAGGGCAATTTGAAAATTTAGGTTTTGTAATCATGTCAACTAGGGAAAATATACGCCTTATCGCTAGAGCTCCTTTGCTTCATTTAGGTGGTAGCCGGGGCCTTTTAGTTTATCCCAGTCTTCTAATCTCTCTCCCTCTTCCTGGGAGGAGTCTGGGCATGACTGAAATATTGCTGACTATGACTTCATAAAATTGTGATTATTTTCTTACCCATTAATTGAAACATGTGTTTTGGGTGCTCAAAAGGACCGTCTCATTGAGACGGTTCTTTTGAGTACCCACAACATATGTTTTGGTTGAGAAATAGGAACATTAACTCTGAGTAAACGCACCTAACTAAATTTTCTAGAAGGGCAAATTTACCCATATAATGAATACCAGTGATAAGGCAGTTTTTAGCATTCAAATTGTATTTTCATTTTTAGAAAATGGCAATATCACAGTGTATAAGCAGACAGTCAGCAAAATCGGAAGTGGAAGTTGACTGTACACCCTAAAATCATTAGCGTAAAGTAAACAAGTTGTCAGGCGATATGGTCACAAGCAGATACGTCCATATCCAAAGAGATATTTTGATGAATCAGCTTTTGGGCATCAGAAGATAAAGATGTAGTGATGGTTTTATGTTGGTTTTAGAAAAAATAATACAACAGTTCTGCCTTTTTAAGCTGCAATTGTCCGTGTCAATCGGCAGAAAATAAAGCAAAACAGCTGATTGAGCAGGAATATTCGATCTTTACACAGAGATTCGGTGACAATATGTCGAACTGACAATGCTACAGCTGAAGTACCTTCAATCCTCTCGCTGATACTAAAAAACGAATCTAAATTAACCCTTAAAGCGCTGAGAAAATAATGCATCTGAAATTGTCGTCTGCTGAAGTCGTCTGCTGCAAATAATTGCCTAACAGTCTGATCTGGGTTCACACTGTTTGCCTTAGAGGCTTCTTAAACATTTCAGCAGACGAGAAAAGCAGACGACTTTTGTTGCAATTGGCGCATTAAGGGTCAAAATATTCTGTTTGGATTTACCTGCTTGTGGCTGTTTAGCCTGACAACTTGTTAACTTTGCGCTAATGATTTAAAAGTGTACAGTCAACTGCCGCTTCCGATTTGCTGACTTTCTGCTTATATACTGTTAATACTTGCTGTCAGAATGTAGTTTGCAGTTTTTGAATCATTCAGAAATTATTTGTCAGCTTTTTACCTAAAAGGACAGGCCCCGATTATAAAAGGTTATAAAACTTTTTTTCATATTCAACTCAACTGAGAATGAAATTTCAATTGCTCATAAAAAAAAAAAAAAAATGCTGAAAAATAAGGATTTCTTATGCTTTCAAACTCACAGATGATGTATTTATCATGCTTATAAATTAAAATGCCAACAATTTTATGCTCAAAAATTTAGTTTATCTCAGCCTATGCCATAAAAACATGGTTGAAAGTTTTCAGGATTATTCCTGAAATCAGGATTTTGAGGCTGACTTTCCATAGAAAGTCAGCCTCAAAATGCTGAGTTAGGGGGATTATAATAGGGTTTTCTATTTATACACAGACTTTGTAAAGACAACTGACCATTTAAACTAGAAAATGTGAATATTTAGTGGGAATACCAGTACTGCAAGTTTTAAGATTGGAGTTTCAAAATTTCAGGATTTTAGAAATTTTAAACTTTTACCCATGTAAAAAGTGATTCAATTAAAGGGATTTATTTATGACGTTCCATACTGGATCCAGTCTGCAGGGCTTCAGATTTTTTTCAAGATTGGTGGGCCGAAGTGACCCATGGAGCAAAAAATGGCGGGTCATTTTCTGAAATGATGGGCCCAAGCATATCAAACTAACCACAGTTGACATTTGGGTTGTATACTTTACCTACACACTGACACAGACACTTGTATGCATATATGTATATTGACTGCTAATTATACAGTAAAACCTGTCTTAAGCAGCCACTCAAAAAAGAAGACCAATTATTGCTTAATGCAGGTCAAAAGTATTGCAGAATGCTTCAAGGGGAGTATTCTGCAATACTTTTGACCTGCATTAAGCTACCATTTGTTATTAAGATCTTTGTTTTGTCTCTTTTGAGTGGCTGCTTAAGACATGATTTACTGTATGAACTTTCTGTTTTGTGGAGTTTGTAGGCTCGCTGTAAGATGAATATTTTTAGTAAAGTGAGATTTTTTTCACAACTAAAAAGGATGGGTCCACTGGGCCCACTGCCTTGGAAAGTGATGGGCCATATTTTGAAATCATAGGATAATGACCCGGGCCCACCATAAATCTGAAGGCCTGCAGTCTGGCCATTTCTTGACTCATTTATTATCTTGCAGGTACTATGTATTAGATATGTCAAAGAGTATCAATGATAATTTGGCTCATAAAATGGTGATAGAATACCCTACTATCTACGTAGTTCTGAAAGATCATTGGGTGAATTACCGCGCTGATGAACCAGGTATACATTGTTATTAATATACTTTTCGCTTACTGTCAAGGCGGCAACTTTAATATTCATATCTGGGCGTGGTTCGGCTATTTCATCTGCTAAGGAAGGGAAATCAGGTCCTATTTATAATTTGGTAAAGAGTTAATAAGCTTTTTGGGCCGCGGCAAACGTGCGTGCATTTCATGAAAATCCTAACCGTATACACACTGAACTCACATCTATAAACCCTTAAAGCTCATAATCACAAAATGTATGTTTTTTGTTGTCCACTAAAATATTTGAAGCCTAATAGACAAACAGTGTGGACCCAGATCAGACTGCTCCTGTAGGAACAGTCTGATCTGGGTCCACAATGTTTGCCTCTTTGCTTATGTTGAATAGACATTTTCAGATGCAGTTATTTTGCTGACGTTTTAAGGACTAAATAATGTGTTTTGCCTCTTTACTGAGGTAATGGCGTAAGATGATACAGTTACTTTTGAATAAAACCATGCCTCATTTTCAGCTTTTACCTATTTTAGTTACGTATTCATGAGGTGCCGCCTTTACAGTAACCAAAAAGTCATATAATACTCTACAAGTTTTTCTTAACGCTTTCCTTTCTAGCAGCAACTTTTGTTGTCTGCTGATAACCTTTACAATCAGTTTGGACCCAGATCAGGATCAACAGAATGTGGATGCTGATCTAGATCCAAATCATTTTACACCCTGATAGTGTTCCGGGAAGAATTTTTTGAAAAAGTTTATTTTGAAAAAAGTCTGACTCAGCAGACAACAAAAGCATGAAAACTTACCCAGCATGCAAAGAGCTATGCATTTCATGCAAACTATTAGTTCCCCTTTTAATTTCTCTTATACTGTTGGAGTGATCTACTATTCATCATGAAGGGTTGCAGGAAGAAAAATCTGAATTATAATGGTTACTTAGAATGGTTTTTATGATGGCATACAGTGTAGACCCCACCAAGATGCTATGGAGTGCAGTGGCTCCATGGTAGAGTGTGTGACTTGAGACTGACGGGTTGTGGGTTCAAGCCTCACTGGAATCATGCCTTGTGTCATTGAGCAAGACACATTAATCCTAGCTTAATACTGGTTAAACCCAGGAAGACCCACCCAGAAATAACTGAAAAATGTTTGACTGGGACGTAAAGAATCAAACAAGCAAAACCAATAAGAATCAGCATTTTGTGGCGTCTCATCTTGGTCTTCAAGGGCTGCTAATGGACAGGAGGACAGCAGGCTTAAATGTATTAACCCTTTTCATTCAGGATACCAGTAAATAGGTCCTTTGGCAAACAGTGAAGACACGGATGAAAGGCTGCAGCTGCATTTCATAAGTGTCTGCTCTATTTGCTGAGATAAAAACAGAAATACATCATTTTATAGAAAATTTGATTGGCAACCCCCTTGAAATACAAAATGTACAATTCCATCCTTTTTGTATCAATCCATCATAATGAAAATGTTTAAGTGATAAAATTCTTAAAAAAGGTAAATTTATCTTCCAAGATTTCTGGAAAGGGAGTTCATATGTATAAAGATGTGGGGGATGCTTTGCTGATTTTATCTCAATTTTCATAAGATATTTAAAAAATGGGGATGGGGAGGGGGGTTCAAGCGAACCTTCTCTGGACCCACAACTGTCTTTCAAGTTGATGAGACTGGAGTTATCAAGTAATATATCAATATCATCATTATCATCATCATCATCATCATTATTATCATCATCATCATCATCATCCGGTTTTTGTTTGATTAATATTTTCAGGACAGAAAAATATCGGCAGGATGATGGTTAAGTATATCTCTGGTTGGAAGCAGTACAGTAAAACCAGTCTTACGGGTCACTCAAAAGAAGACCAATAAATATTTTTTCAAGAGAAGACCGATAATCACATAATGCTGGCCGAAAGTGTTGCAGAATGCTCTCATTATGCATTACTTTTGACCTGCACTAAGCTACCACCTGTCTTTTAGACCTTTGTGCTGTCTATTTTTGAGTGGCAGCTGAAGTCAGGTTTCACTGTATAGGTAATCTCAAAAAAGCAAAACCTTTCAAGAGATTCTTTATGACCCCCATGCAGAGAGCTCATAATCTTATAAAAATAATCATAATAGGACCAGTCTTCTATCTGCCATGTTTAGATATAAAGGAATGCTCTAAAGTAGTCCACAGTGGTACCACTTTAAGGCTATAAAATATAGGTCTTTAAGCTGTGATGTCCATTTTTTTTTCAGTGATAATTTCTGAAGCCTCTGAAGATGACTCGGACTCGGACTCAGACTCCTGTGAGGAGATTAAAACAGAGGACAAGTCTCTGATTGAAGAAATGCCTACAAACCAGTCTAAAACCAATATATTGCCTGTTAACCAGTCACAGGATGTTGTTAACCAGTCACAGGAAGTTGTTAACCAGTTACAGGAAATAACATAATATTTCAAATAAACATGGATCATTCATACTCTGAAAGTCACAAAACTTGTTATTAGCAAAAGAGCCACTGGATTGGCAAAAAATAAGCAAGAGTTACTTTTTCTCAGTGGCAACCAATCTCTTCTTCAGTGGAGATAAACACATTATGTTTAGATGAACCTTTATTGATATTAAAGGGTTTTATGTTCGAAATTCAGAATAATATTTCTGTCTAAAGCTCTTTATTTTATTTCTGCAAAGTGTTGATACCCTGATAAGAAGCAGCATTCTGTCTTATCCATCTGGGTCTACACTGTTTATATAAGCATGAATATGCTGGTTCCAGTATAAATACTGTATAGGGTATGTCCGCAAATGACTCTTCTGGCAAACGAAAGTAGGAACAGCTATTTAAGTTGACACCTAGCACCATAAGTTGGTGGTACTTGCTTCTGTCTTTATTGCTGAAAGATGTCAACTTTCAGCTAAAATATTACTGAAATAAAGAATTTTCTCATACACACCAAATAAAAGACTTACAGATCAGATTGCTTTCTTTAGCCAAATTCCATTGTTTGTGATTATACCCCCCGCAAACTTTGTTTGTGGTGGGTATACTGTTTTCACGTTGTCCGTGCGTGCGTGCGTGCGTCCGTCCGTCCGTCCGTAACGCTTTGTTTCCTTAATATCTTGAAGAGTCATGGCTGGATTTTCATCAAACCTTGCAAACATGTTCATATATGCAAGACAAATACTTTAAACAAAAAAGTAAGGGCAAGGGGCCAATTCTATTAGAGTTATTTCCCTTTGTAGTTCTAAATGGCTTTTTGTATAGGGTTTTATGCTTATGCTATTATAGGCCATACACGGGCCGATCAACTCCTACCACAGCTTTTGATGGAACAATTTGATACTTTGCCTATACAATGTTAACAAATTGAACATATGCATGAAGGAGTTTGGTTCAGAAAAAATAATTTTTGACAAAATGACAGCTGTGAGAACTTGGACAATTTTTACCTAATAAGGCTCTTGTATATGCATGGATAGTGCCTTTATGGGCCGATCAACTCCTACCACAGCTTTTGATGGAGCAATTTGATGCTTTGCCACTACAATGTAGACATATTGAACATATGCATGAAGGAGTTTGATTTGGAAATATTAATTTCTGACAAGATGACAGCTGTTAGAACTTAGACAATTTTCCCCTAACAAGGCTTTTGTATATGCATTGATGGTGCCTTCATGGGCGGATCAACTACCACAGTTTTTGATGGAGCAATTTGATATGTTGCCTTTACAATATAGACACATTGAACATATGCATGAAGGAGTTTGGTTCGGAAAAAAAAATTTTTTGATAAAAGAACATCTATGAGAACTTAGACTATTTTTTTGGTATAGAGCTTTCAGGTGTGAATAATTTTGTGTATTTGATCTTAACAAATGTTCCAGATTGCAAGCTTTAAGATCATTTGCACAGACTCTACTTAAATCTTGTTTTCACAGATTCTATTGAAATTTTTTTTTCAAAACTAGGGTCTGCTGGTTTGAACTATCACTTGCCAAAACTATGTTTTTTCACTGACCCTTACTGTGCGGGGGGTATCTAATAAGCATTGCTTATTGACTTTTTTCATTTTTCTCTGTTGGTTTTTTATTTTTTGTCAAAAATGATTAAGTCACGATGATATAAATTAAGAAGATCAGAGTTTATCAACTTGCAGTAGAAACAATTTTGCGGCTGTAATATCGGTGAGTGAATGAATGTTTAAATTCCACAGAATATACAGCGGGCAAGTAACACATAACTTGTTTCCAGCTGTTAATGGCAATTATCATCAACTCTTGCTTTTTAGCTTAAAGCTTTTCAAACATCTTCTCCTCTAAAACAGCTAGGCCAATTGAAATCAATTTTCATATGGAGACCCCTTCGGATGCCGGAACGAAAGTGTATTCAAATGGTCCTGGTCACTTGACCAAGATTGCCGCCATGCCCATATGTGGTAAAACCCTTTAAAAATCTCCTGAATCAAAAGGCCGATGACCTTGGGACTTGGGTATGTAGCATTGAAGATGTGGGGCCTACCAATTTTTTTCAAATGATGATCCTAGGTTGACCTTGACCTACTTAATGTCAAGGTCAAATTTGCTTCCTGATTGATTTGAATGTGGATTTTTTTTTTGGAAAGTCAGATTTTTTGAAAACTATTAAAGCCAAAGTCATTATTCTCACTTGATATGTTTAACCTAATGAGACAATGGCTATAAATGAGGTACAAAGGTCAAGATTGACCTTTTAGCCAAGGCTGCTCACATTGGAGTCCTATCAATACATTAAAACGTAGCTTTAAGCTCACCTGAGCTGAAGGCTCAAGGTGAGGTATTGTGATCGCTCTTCGTCCGACGTCTGTTCGTGCGTAAACTTTTTCTTTAAACGACATCTCCTGAACAACTTGTCCAAATTTTATATAACTTCACATGAATGTTCCCCATGATGCCCTCTTTTAAAATTGCATAAATGGTTCCGCTCCACTGACTAAGATGGCTGCAAGAGCTCCAGATAAGAAATCTTTTTTTTAAGACTTCCCCTCCTGAACCACTGGCCCAAATTCAAAATAAATTCACAGAATTGATCCTCATAATGCCCTCGACCAAAATTGCACAAATGGTTTTTCTCCGCTGAACAAAAGGGCTACCAGAGCACCAGATCAGAAATATCTTTTAACAACATCTCCTCCTGAACCACTGATTCAAATTCAAAATTATCTCACAGAATTGTTCCTCTTGATACCCTCTACCAAAATTGCACAAATGGGTCTGCCCCGCTGAACAAAAGGGCCGTCAGTGCTCCAGATAAAAATATCTTTAAAAGGCATTTCCTCCTGAACCATTGGTCCAAATTAAAAATAATTTCACAGAATTGTTCCTCATAATATTCTCTACTGAAATTGCACAAATACTTCTGCTTCGCTGAACAAAAGGGCTGCCAGAGCTTCAGATAAGAAATATCTTTAAACAACATCTCCTCCTGAACCGCTGGTCTAAATTTCATATAACTTCACATAATGTTCCTCATGATGCCTTCTTTCAGAAGTGCATAAATGGTTCCTCTCCATTGAACAGGAGGGCCACCATAGCTCCAGATAGAAATCTTTTAAACAACATCTCCTCCTGAACCACGTGCCCAAATTTGAAATAAATTCATGGAATTGTTCCTCATAATGCCCTCAACCAAAATTGCACAAATGGTTCTGCTGGACTGAACAAAGCGGCTACCAGAACTCCAGATAAGAAATATCTTTAAAGAACATCTCCTCCTGAACCACTGGTTCAAATTCAAAATAATTTTACAGAATTGTTCCTGGTGGTGCATTCTACCATAATTGCATAAAAAGTTCCCCTCCACCGAACAAAGGGGCTGCCAGACCTCTAGATAAGACGTGTCTTTAAAAGACATTTCCTCCTGAACCACTGGTCCAAATCCCATATAACTTCACATGAATTTTGCACATGATGTCCTCTTTCAAAATTGCATAAATGGTTCTGCTTTACCAAACAGGAGGACTGCCAGGGCTACAGATAAGAAACCTTTTAAACAACATCTTCTCCTGAACCATCATATATCATAATCCGATTTTTGGCTAACATGCAGATGCAGGGGCATCATCCACATCAGTGGGCCCCTTCCAGGTAACTGGCTAGCTGCACGCATAGCAGATATCTCACCTGATCTCCAGGTGCTCCTTTCTTGAGGGTCAACTGTTGTGAGCTTCCACTTACGACAGTCTCTATCTGCCAGTTTCTTCCATTTTAGCTTGGGCCTCCCTGGCGTCGCCTGCCATCAATCTGTATATCATATGCTGTTCTGATTGCACCACTAGAACGCTCCACATGCCCAAACCAGCCAAGCCTTCTCTCTCAAAAGGAGGTCGAGGTCCTCAAGCTCATTCTTTGCCAGTTATTTGCTTGACCTTACTGTGGCCACGTCCTCTGGCTTGGTACTGCAGATCTGTCTGATCATGGCCCTATCATTGCGCTGCAAGCACTGCAGGTTCGTCTTGGTCAGTGGCCAAGTTTCACTGGCATGGAGCATGGCGCTCCGCACGCAAGAGCTGTATACATGGCCACGTGTCTTTTAAGAGAGGTGGCGGGATATGAGAACTGGTAGTAGCTGATGTGAGAACTGATAGTAGCTCCCTGAACTTCTTCCAGGCTGTTTTCACATGAGTAGTGACCGCTATTTCACAGCCTCCGCCAGCAGAAAGCATGTCAACCTCCAGCTTATCAGGTCCGACCTGAACTTCATTCTGTGGCCTACCATCAATAGGGCGGGCATTTCCCATGCATTGTGCACACCTATAATCAGGATTTGGTGTCAGTCGTTGTAGCCCACTGCATTTCTTATGCACCCAAAGTTTACAGCCATTGCAGTAGATGCTGTTGTTGCCTACTCCTGTACGACAGACAGCGCATGGGTATTCGCCTGAACTCTGCAAGAGGTCCAGGCCTGTACCACAGATCATGACCTTTGTCTTTCCTGCATTTACCCTCAACCCCTTCGTCTCCATGGCTTCTTTCCATATCAAGAGCCTTCTGGCACATTCCTCTAGAGAGTCAGCAACGATGACAAGATCATCCTCATATAGGTCCTTCAAGGGAACACCAGCCCGAAACTCATGTGACAAGGCCTCAAGCACAATGATGAAGAGCAAGGGACTGAGAACGGATCCCTGGTGGACTCCGACCTTCACCACAAACTCTTTGCTGAAACCCTCGCCAACAGGAACCCGGCTTCGCGCATTAGCGTACATTCCCTGGACTAATCGCATAATCCATTCCTCAACACCTAGCTTTCTCAGGGCCCACCAGATAATCTTCCGAGGGACACGATCAAATGCTTTCTCTAGGTCCACGAAGGCCATATAAAGCCTCTTGTTTGCTGCTATGTATTTCTCCTGCAGCTGTCGGACCACAAAATTGCATCTGTAGTGCCTCTTCCTGGGACAAAGCCAAACTGGGAGTCGTCAATAGACACCACCTGTCTTATGAGACCATCGACAATCCTCTCTAGGATCTTCATGGCCTGCTCAGTCAGCTTGAGGCCTCGATAGTTGCCTCTGTCCAAAGCACCACCCTTGCCCTTGTAAAGGCAGACAATGAAATTTTGCTCCCAGTCAGTTGGGACCTTGCCATCACGGATAATCGCAGTAGCAAGATCACGGATCATGTTGGCACCTGTATCATCTGCTGCCTTGATCATCTCCACCACTATGACTGACGGACCTGCAGCTTTGCCCGACTTCAGCTTTGCCATGGCCATCTTCACCATATCAATAGTGATTGGGATAGGGGGGCCTTCTAGTAGCCGTTCGTTGGACAGGTGATCAGGGTCCCAGTCAAATTCAACGTTGAGAAGCCTTTCGTAATGTTCAGCCCACGCATTCTGCTTTGCCTCCTTGCTCATTGACATTTCCCCAGAGTCATTCTTCTCTGGCTTGTCGCCTACAACATCAACATTCTCTTTCCTCATCTGGTTGGCAAGGCGGAAGATATCAGAGGACTTATGGTCAATGCCATCATAGACCACCTTTTCTGCTTCGTGGCGTGCATGGTGCACCACACGTGTAGGAGATGCGCTTGGCAGTGTTATATGATGCTCGTGTGCATTTGCCAGCCTTCAATGCTTTGAAAGCTTGGCGCTTGGCTGTGATGGCATCATCCACTTCCTTATTCCACCACCAAGTTTCACGTGGCCATCGGTTGGGCTTTGTTGTGCCACACACCTGCTCTCTTGTCTTCAGCAAAACTGTCTCCAGTTTCGCCCAGATTTCCTCAGTAGTAGTAGCCGCTTCAGTTTCCACAGCGGGCACATGCGCCTTGAAGACTTCCTGAAATTGGCTACATGTTTGAGGATCTCTGAGCTACGACACTTTTGGACGTGGGGTGATGAGGTGACTGTCGCGTTTCTTGTGTTACGGAGGTACAGGTCGTATGCTAGTGCATATTCCAGGATCCTCTCACACTCACTATCAGGGTCTGGCTTGCCATACCTATAGCCTCCATGAACTTCTTTGTAACCTGAGCCTGTACTGCCTACATGGCCATTCCAATCACCACATGGGATGAGGAATTCTGATGCTGGGATCATTGCAGTCACAGCCCTAAGTTGGTAGTAGAATAGATCCTTTACAGAATTACTGAGACCACACTGTGGGGCGTAGACAGACAGTAAACAAAGCACTCGCTGACCGACTATGATCTTCACCAGGATGATCCGGTCGGAGACTCGCTTGACCTCAAATACCTTGTCTATCCACTTCTCTGCCACAAATACTCCAACACCAGCAACCCTTTTGCTGTTTCCAGACCAGAACAAGTATTTCGAGTCTTTGCAATGACCGCCCCGGTATCTGGTCTCTTGGACACAACAAAGGTCTACTTTTCTACGAGATAGTGTTTCCACCACCTCGCAGACCCTCCCTTTCAGAGTGTTCACATTAAGAGTGCCCACCCTGAAATTTCTCAGATGCTTGCTGGATTTGCTGCAATGGCCCGACCCTGCCCCCCACACCTGAGAGGGGGCCAAGCCGGAGACGCCACTGACAGAAATCTCGTTTCTGCCAGCATCGTCTAATGTGACTACATTTGTTGATTCTGCCATGGTTTTTTGGAACTTATGTTTTTCTGAGATCGCCTGTCCTAGCTGACATCCCAACTCAGATCTATGATGGCCTCTGAGATTCCGCTGTTCCCACACTCGGGCAGTGTGCCTTGCCGTTGTTCTTATACAGAGTCGTCCGCCAAGCCACCATAGCTAGGATGCCACACCATCGGTGTGTAGATGGCTGCAATCTCTGCCACCCAGGCTGTGGCATCCTCCTAACCCAGAGGTGGAGGATGCAGTTTAAAGTCATACCCAGGACTAAACCACTGACCCAAATTCAAAAAATAATTTCACAGGATTGTTCCTCATGGTGCACTCTACCAAAATTTCACAAATGGTTCCACTCCACTGATCAGTCATTCTCAGGTAAGCAAAATAATTTCACAGGATTGTTCTTCATGGTGCAATCTACCCAAATTTCACAAATGGTTCCACTCCATTGATCAGTCATTCTCAGGTGAGTGACCCAGAGCCCAATGGCCCTCTTGTTTCAGAAACCATTAGGCCAATTGAACTCAAATTTCATATGAAGATGATAAGTTAGCCAAAATTTATACAAAATGTTCTGTGTACACTACCAAGATGGCCACCATGCCCATATATGGTATCAACCCTTTAAAATCTTCCCAAGAACCAGGAGGCTGATGACCTTGGGACTTGGCATGCAGCATTTGGGATGTTATGCCTACTAATTTTGTTCAAATGATGATCCTAGGTTGTCCTTGACCTATTTAATGTCAAGGTCAAATTTGCTCCCTAATGCTTTTATATTGTGAAAAATGAAAAATTGATTTTTTCTTCCAAATTTCATGTAACTACACATGAATGTTCCCCATGATGCCCTCTATCTAAATTGCATAATGGTTCTGCTCCACCGAACAGGAGGGCCACCAGAGCTCCAGATAAGAAATCTTTTAAACAACATCTCCTGAACCACTGCCCCAAATTTAAACAAAATTCACAGAATTGTTCCTCATAATACCCTCTACTAATATTGCACAAATGGCTATACTCCGCTGAACAAAAGGGCTGCCAGATAAGAAATACCTTTAAATGGCATTTACTCAAAATTGCACAAAAGGTTCTGGTTTGCCGAACAAAGGGGCTGCCAGAGCTCTAGATAAGAATTCTTTAATCTACATCTTCTTTTTAACCACTGGTCCAAATTCCATATAACTTCACATGAATATTGCCCATGATGCCCTCTTTCAAAATTGCATAAATGGTTCTGCTTTACCAAACAGGAGGACTGCCAGAGCTACAGATAAGAAATCTTTTAAATGACATCTACTAAACCACTGACCCAAATTCAAAATAATTTCACAGGATTGTTCCTCATGATGCACTCTACCAAAATTGCATAAATGGTTCCAGTCATTCACAGGTGAGCGACCCTTGGCCCAAGGACCCTCTTGTTTATTGATCTAACCACTGAAAACTAGTTGATGGGCTTCTAACTTTGATTTGTATGATACCCAAGGTGAATTTAGGGGTTGGAGAAATGTGTTTTATGTTTTGTGATTTATAATTTTCTCTTAAAAAAAACCTTTGCATGGGTTATAAATTTCACAAATTTGCCTTGTTAGCTCACCTGAGCTGAAGGCTCTGATGTGAGCTAATAGTATACCAGTGACTCCGGCGTCCAGCAACATTTTAAACATCTTCTCCTCTGAAACTACTGGGCCAATTGAACTCAATTTTCATATCGAGACTCCTTAGGATGGGGGAACAAATGGTCCTGGTCACATGACCAAGATGGCCGCCACGCCCATATATGGTAAAAACCCTTTAAAAATCTTCTCCAGAACCAGAAGGCCGATGACCTTGGGACTTGGTCTGTAGCAAAAGGGGATGTGGAGCCAACCAACTTTGTTCAAATGATGATCCTAGGTTGACATTGACCTACTTAACGTCAAGGTCAAATTTGCTTCCTAATGCATTTAAATGGAGTATTTTTGAAAAGTTGATTTTTGAAATCTGTTGTAGCCAAATTCATTATAATCACTGGATATGTTTAACCTAATGGGACAATGACTATAAATAAGTCCCAAAGGTCAAGGTTAACCTTTGACCTTTCACTTGAGGTCACTCATATTGGATTCCCATCAATATATTAAAACACAATTTTCTCAGAAACCATTTGGCCAATCAAACTCAAATTTCATATGAAGACTCCTTTTGATAATGTAGTCAAAATATATACAAATTGTTCTGGTCACATGCCCAATATGGCCAACATGCCAATATATTCTAAAACCCTTTAAAAAGCTTCTTCTCCAGAACCAGATAGTTGATGACCTTAGGATTTGTTATGTAACATTTGGGATATGGGGCCTACCAAGTATGTTCGGATGATGTTCCTAGGTTGACCTTGACCTACATAACATCAAGGTCAAACTTGCTTCCTAATGCATTTAAATTGGTAATGGATTTTTTGAAAACAGTTGAAGCCAAAGACATTATTCTCACTTAATACATTTAACCTTATGTGACAATGGCTATAAATAAGTTCCAAAGGTCAAGGTTGACCTGTCAGCCAAGGTCACTTAAATTGGAGTCCCATCAATAAATTTAAACAAAGTTTTCTCAGAAACCACTAAGCCAATTGAACTCAAATTTTATATGACGACTTCTTAAGTTGAGGGGAGTAAATTTATAATAAATGTTTATGGTAACATGACCAAGATGGCCGCCATGCCCATATAAGGTCAAACCCCTTTAAATATCTTCTTCTCTGGAACAAAAAGGCCAATGGCCTTGGGACTTGGTATGTAGCATTGGGGATTTGGCCCCTACCAGGTTGGCACAAATGATGAATCTTGGTTGACCTTGACCATTTTTACGGCAAGACCAAGTTTGATTCGTAATGCATAATTCATTTTTCTATAACTGTTTAAGCGGAAATCATAATACTTGAGAGAAATGTTAAACCGAATGAGAAACTGGTTTTATATAAGCACCAAAGGTCAAGCTGACCTATGACCTTTCATCCAAGGCTACTCATTTTGGACTGCCACATACATATCTAAACATCGTTTTTCCGCGAAATCAACGGGCTGTTTGAACTCAAATTTCATATGGAGTATTCAGTAGATATAAATATGATACTTGGCCAAAATGGCCACCATGCCCATATAGGGTAAAACAAAATTTGTTTGAATAATAAACCTTAGTTGACAGTGACCTATTTTAACATTATTAAGGAGATCAGGTGAGCGCTTCAGGTCCTCTAGTTTGACTTCTGTTTTGCCAGGCCACACATCCACGGATTCTAGTTTGTGTAATAAAATTCACATTTCTCCAAAACTATTATATCTCACAACTTCTCACTATTGCCTAATATTACCCAGTGTCTGTAGATAAGCATGACAATGATTAAAATTATACTCCACCCACTGACCCCTTAGGTGGGGTCACATATTTAAATTTTGCAATAACTCAGAGGTACAATAAATATGAAACATCAAACAGGATTTTAGTTTGAAGGCCTGAGTCCGACCCCCTAGGTGGACTTAGGGGTAGGGGCAGAGGCCAAAACTAAACTTTTTCAGAATATGGCCATGTTGCATATCAAATTAAAGGGAATGATGCATGTAACAAATATATTGCCCATAAGATCCCGCCACCCTGACCTGGGGGCATGGTCAAAATTTAAATTTTTCAGAACATGGGCATGTTACATATCAATTTAAAGGCAGGAGTGGGGTATATAAGGAAAAATTAACCTCAGTTTTGGCATTTTCTGTCTTGCACTCAAGCTGTGAAGATCTCCAGGAGCTCTTATGGCCTATCTCTAATTTGATTGGCTTATCTAATAAACTGTGAAAATGATTGACATATCTTATCAGCTCAGTGACCATAGGGTTTTATATGTCTTGTCATAATATGGAGTATTCTACAAACACTACCAATTATAGACAATTTAGTCAAGCAATAAAATTTGAATTTTGAAAGAATTTTATTTTGGATATTTTTCTATATATTGAAATTTTAGAAAAGCAGATCAGTGTTATAAATCATTTAGCAAACTAAATAAATAATTTGATAATAATTCATTAACCTATATTTTGCTGTTATATATCATTTAGTAGCAAAAATACAAACAAAAATAAATTATTTATATTTATATTTTACTACTATGTGTTTTATAATATACATTTAGTAAAAATATAGATTAGAATTCTGACATTTTTTATGTATTTCTTACTTAAAAATAGTTATTATACTGATCCAAACTAAGATGATCACATAAATGTAATGATGTTTTATAACTTACTGCCATTGAAAACAAATGAGGCGAGTCCTGTTTGTTTGGTGTCCACACGTTCATAATTACTCTGTAATTACTCAAAGATAATTGGCACATATTTAGCTTACCATGATCCTACATGGTCCAAAGATCACAAAACAAACTTTTATACAGCAATTATCATCAATTCTATGGATGCACAGTCACCTTTTGTTTACTTATTTTAGATTTATATTTGCTAAATTATATTGATTATTTATTTTTTAGGATAAATATGGTTTATTTGACAGTTGGCATTTAGCCAGTGCTATATAACTGACTGCATATTGTGTGGAGCAGCATTTCAGTTTTTAGCTTCAGAATGTTTTGATCGCTGAAAAATAATAGCACACTGTTGTTTTTGATAATGGATATACCAATGTGCTTTTGGATTTATTAGCAATTATTAATTGACTTAATCAGTTTACACTTTTTATGCTACAACAATGGCATCTTAGAAAACAAGGAATAAACCATATGACTTAAATAACCCGGCAAACTGGACAGCTGCTCAGCTGCGGTCTGAACTGGCTCAGTTAGGACTTAACTTAAGTGGTTCTGTGCCAAAGACAGTTTTGAAACAGATTTATGAACAGATGATAAACAAAACAACTGCAGATAATCAGGCTGAGCCAGTTGCACAACTTGATCAAAGTGAAGACAAATCATCACAAACTATGCTGAATAGAGATAATATGGAGACAAACCTAGTGACTGTCACGTCAGATTCTGCAAGCGGACAGACTAATACCCTTATTGATAGTGTGACGTCTGGTACAGTGACGTCTGAGTCATCCAACAATGACGTTTATGCTTTATTAGTTCAGAACACTTTGGGAATGATGACATCAATGCAGACTGCCATATCTACTCTGCAATCGACTGTGAACACCTTGATTACCAAACAGTCAGTTTCAGGACTAGAAACTAAGAATAACTTGGACAAATTTTACAATGCTATACCGGTGACGTCAGAACAACAGGCAGTACAACCAGTGACACCTATGTCTAAGACAAATAGTGGGGTAGCAGCTGACGAGCTACCCCATATTGATGTGGTGACAGATTCTGTGAAACGTAACATAATCACAGGGAAATATATAAACTTAGCATGCCTACTAATTCCAGACTTTGAAGCACCAAAAGCTTCAATGATGATATGAATGGGCTAGAGTTCTTGAGGAGAGACAGGAAAGATCACCGTTTGGATAGATCACTTAACATTACTCAGTTTTTTAAGGCTTTCGGCATCTATAAACGAATAATGTGTGAAGCTTATCCCTTGCGAAGGACTGAACTTGATCTTTATGAAGCCGACATTGGGAACATTTTTGAACATTACGGAAACATTTTTTATCAGTACCATGTCCAATTTTCAAAACAAGCGGCAGCCTATCTCGAGAAGGGGATCAAAGTTGACTGGTCTAAACGCCACAAAGACCTATTTCAACTTATTGTAGGTGGTGTCAAGACTAGGTCATGTGACCACTGTGGTCAAGCTAATCATCAGAGTCCTTTCTGCCCTACCCAAATTGATAAGTCCATCCCATCAGCTGTTAAGAATTTCTCTGACGGAGCTAGATTTGATTATAAAAGAGACCCATCTCATGACAAGAGTGGTAGGCTAAGGGTTATGCATAAGGGCACTGAAATATGCAATAATTTCAACAGTCTTAAGGGATGTTTTCATGTAGATTGCACGTTTCTTCATATTTGTAAGAAATGTAAGAAGACTGGTCATGGAGAGAATTCATGTGAAGCTCTGTCAAAGCATATCCCCTCTGAGGTGACCAATAGCTCCGAAAAGACTAAGAAGGTTGGCTGACTAGATCTTTTTAGATCTAGAACCCCTTCTACCCCTGTGGACATTGATAGACTTGAATTTGAACTGAGGAATCATCCTGATCAAACTTTTGTATCATATCTGATTTCTGGTTTACGTAATGGTTTTGATACCATGGTGCCATCAGTAACCCTTCCAAATAAGGTATGTAGGAATTTATTATCTGCTACACAAAATTCTGTTACAGTGCATGACCTTATTGATACTGAATGTAAAAATGGGTTTTTGTATGGTCCTTTTGAACACCCTCCTTTTAAGCACTACAGAGTTAGTCCCCTTGGCGTTGCTGTGGGGAAGTACTCTGGGAAGAAAAGACTGATCGTGGATCTGTCTTCCCCTCATGATGACCTTCGAAATGTCAGCATAAATGAACTTATTGACAAAGACTCTTGCAGTTTATCTTATGTGAAATTAGATGATGCCATTAATGCCATACGTAAATGTGGGAAAGGAGCTCTTTTAACAAAGTATGATATTTCTAATGCTTTTAAGATTTGTCCAATAAGAGCTGACCAGTGGCCGTACTTCTGTGTCAAATGGGAGGGGCAATATTACGTGTTTGTGCGGCTCGTTTTTGGCTGTCGATCATCTCCCCGTATTTTTGACACTTTGTCACAGGCTATTTGCTGGATTGCTTGCAACAATTATGGTGATCAAACTATTTTCCATCTTTTAGATGATTTTTTGACAGTAGACTTGCCTGATCCTTGCATTGGAGAGAGAACAATGGCCATTCTCTCTTTAGTGTTCAACCGTCTTCACATTCCATTGGCACAACACAAATGTATGGGCCCCACTGTATGTCTGGAGTACCTTGGCGTTATTCTAGATAGCATGAATATGGAAGCTAGGTTGCCCCGCGATAAGGTTCAAAGAATTTTGGAATTTATTGATACTTTGCTTGTTAAGAGCTTTTGTACTAAGCGAGAACTTCTCCAATTATTAGGTCATTTCAATTTTGCATCAAGAGTGATCCTTTCAGGTAGGTCATTTGTGTCATATTTACTGAGCATTGCTTATTCTGTCAAAGATTTGCATCAAACAGTAAAATTAGACTGCCAGTGTTATGAGGACTTGTACATGTGGCGCAAGTTTCTGCAAGTGTGGAATGGGGTTTCACTTTTTTATGAGCCAGACTTTACCACCAATTTTGATATGAAACTGTTCAGTGATGCATCATTGATAGGATTCAGTGCAATATTTGACACTCAGTGGTTTTGTTCTGAATGGCCAAACCCATTACCTGCTATCTCGGACGGTGATCTCTCCATGGCTTTCCGGGAGCTCTACCCCATTGTTGCAGCCGCGATTGTGTGGGGAAAACATTGGAGGACAAAACGTGTGCTATTCATGTGTGACAATCAGTCAACCGTGCGGATAGTCCAAAAAGCTAGATCCCGATGTCTGGCTATCATGAGACTCATGAGAACACTTACATGGACAGCGGCTATGAATAACTTTCATTTTTCCGCCAGACATCTGCCTGGAGTTTCAAATTCAGCCGCCGATAGCTTAAGCAGATTTTCGTTTCAGAAGTTCCGTATGGTAGCACCATACGCAGACTCTCATCCTCAACCATGCCCAGCTCCACAGGAAATATTATGGAACTCAGTGAATTACAACATACTGTGAATTCTTTATGGGAGAATGCAGTGAGTGCTAGAACACATTCAACATATCAAACAGGCCTTAGAAGCTTTCAAACATTTCTATTGATGAACAATCTGACACAACATATGGATCCACTACCAAGAGTGTCAGAAGACATTTTGTGTTTGTATATAGCCCATTGTTTTAAAATTTTACATTTACGATATACCACTATCAAGTTGTATTTATGTGGAATACGCTTTGCCTACTTAAGAACAGGTGTACCGTGTCCCTTAATCGAACATGAACATTCCAGTTTACGGATTATTACGTTATTGAATGCAGTTAAACGTATACAGGGTCAAGTTAAGCGACCACGACACCCAATTGATAGTACAATCTTAAATAAGATGTGTGAAATTTTACAGACTGGTTACATATCACCATATATGGATTGTTTACTGCATGCAGCATGTGTAACAGCCTTCTTTGGATTTTCACGTTGTGGGGAATTTACCATTAATCAGCAGGAATTTGACCCCACTACTAATCTGTGTCTTGGAGATGTGACATTTATGGATAACCATGTACAGTTACATCTGAAGGCATAAAAAACAGACCCATTCAGACATGGAATCACTATACCATTGTTCAAATTAAACAACAGTTCAAAACTATGTCCTTTCACTTCTTTACAGGAGTATGTGAAGAAACGCTGCACAATGTTTACATTTAAGAATGCACCTACTGACCCACTGTTTTTGGATGAGTTGGGTAGTGCTTTGAGCAGAGGAAACTTTCTGTTTCATATCAAACACATTCTACAGAGACTTGGATTTGACTCAACTAAGTTCCAAGGTCACTCGTTTCGCATTGGGGCTAGTAGTTCAGCATGTAAAGCACGTTTGGAAGATCATTTGATAAAAACACTCGGGAGATGGACATCTGATTGTTATAAAACTTATATCCGTACACCAGAACAAGTGATCCAAAATGCCCAAAGTGCTCTCATAGAAGAACATGGAGTAGTCTAGAACAGTAGTCAAGAAACTGCTGTAGCAGCAATGAATAACTGCCAGTTAATATTCAACTTTTTCCATTTTTATGCAGTCTTAAATAATCACTAACTTTGGCAATGCTCATGTTAACAGTCACTAGGGGACGAGTCTGTAATATGATTGTTGCTTTCATTGGTATAAGTTGGCCACAGTGTGGGATGGCCTGTCTTGGAGTATTTGCAATAACATGGTGCAGAGCAGCCTGCACTTATGTGCAATCTGATCAGCATCATTGTTAACTGTTTATTGGAAGCATCATATCTAAAAACTTTCCTCAAACTCAATGTTATTAGCAAGTCACTATTATAGCTGAACAGACTGCTTCTGCCAAGACAGGGTTTTTTCTCCTGATAGGGCCCATATTTTTTTTGTGTTTACAAACTGCAAATTTCATTATCAGTTGGAGCTATTTTTCTGTGGTTTGCAACTTTGACATTAGCATAGTTAACTGCCAATGTGGCATTCCAATTAACAATAAATAGGGTGGTCTTGACAGTTGATACAAACAGTGCTATCAGCAATAATTTGGTTCATTTCCAGGCACATATTTCATATGCTGCTTTGACCTCTGTGGCTGCATGCTACATGATAATTGAGAGATTAGCACAGGGTGTTGTTATTTTCATTATTGATATAGGTTTTCAATGCTATTAATCATTTACTGGATCTTGTACACATTTACCTCTAAACATTGAGGGTTGGTCAAGGAACAAATTTCACTCTAACTTTACATCATTCCATTCCTTGGGGACCAATCAGTTGTGAACCATTGTTTCTTCCCACCTGATTGATTTGGGGGAAATAGCTCCATTTCTACCAGAAATTTAGCTATTTTAATCCCCAAGTCACTTGTATGTACTCATAGTCCCTGTCCTGCCTGCTGCCCATCTGTACTTACATGGCATTGCATTGACAGCCTGAACTGCTTTCTTCTGTGCACGCCATGCAGCACATGCGGCCACCGCCAGCGGTACCTTGCTTCACCATCGCCATTGGTTCATGCTAGCCACCGCCAGTGGCACTGCGTCTCTCTTTCTACCACAGGCTGTCAAAGTGTGTGCTCATGTAAGATATTAAGCAACATAATTTACTTCAATTCACTGCAGATTGGACTGGGGACTGCAAAAACTTTGCCTCCTAATACTAGCTTGATTTTGCAGGCGATGGCCATCTTCACTCCAGACTGGAACTCTGCTGCGCCTAGCAGATTCTGACATGGAGGTCAAAATTAAAGCTAGTATTACTAAGTTCACACTGAGCTGGTTCTTATTTGCCAAAGTTATATCTTTTAGTTGGTATGTAATAAATAGAGTGAACTTCAAACATCTCCCTTTTAGCTTGTCCAAGCGATATGTAAGAAAGTAACTAAATAAGTATGTGTCTCTGTTTAAAGCGGGTAAACATTTAATAACACACTTATCTTCCATCAGGCCCTCAGGTACTTACTTACATGTAGGTCAAATAAATGATTATTTATTTTTTAGGATAAATATGGTTTATTTGACAGTTGGCATTTAGCCAGTGCTATATAACTGACTGCATATTGTGTGGAGCAGCATTTCAGTTTTTAGCTTCAGAATGTTTTGATCGCTGACCACCACCACCCCACCTGACCAACCTTCATATGTTTCTGTTTAAGAGCCAGCTTAGGTTTTTTATATTTTTATTTTTTATTTTTTTTTTTTAAGAGAGGGAGGTGGGGGGGGGGGGGAAATAGCTCCATTTCTACCAGAAATTTAGCTATTTTAATCCCCAAGTCACTTGTATGTACTCATAGTCCCTGTCCTGCCTGCTGCCCATCTGTACTTACATGGCATTGCATTGACAGCCTGAACTGCTTTCTTCTGTGCACGCCATGCAGCACATGCGGCCGCCGCCAGCGGTACCTTGCTTCACCATCGCCATTGGTTCATGCTAGCCACCGCCAGTGGCACTGCGTCTCTCTTTCTACCACAGGCTGTCAAAGTGTGTGCTCATGTAAGATATTAAGCAACATAATTTACTTCAATTCACTGCAGATTGGACTGGGGACTGCAAAAACTTTGCCTCCTAATACTAGCTTGATTTTGCAGGCGATGGCCATCTTCACTCCAGACTGGAACTCTGCTGCGCCTAGCAGATTCTGACATGGAGGTCAAAATTAAAGCTAGTATTACTAAGTTCACACTGAGCTGGTTCTTATTTGCCAAAGTTATATCTTTTAGTTGGTATGTAATAAATAGAGTGAACTTCAAACATCTTCCTTTTAGCTTGTCCAAGCGATATGTAAGAAAGTAACTAAATAAGTATGTGTCTCTGTTTAAAGCGGGTAAACATTTAATAACACACTTATCTTCCATCAGGCCCTCAGGTACTTACTTACATGTAGGTCAAATAAAATGCAATTTAATAACAGAAAGTTTGGGATAAATCTTACAAAGTTTTATTTCGAAAATAGTGAAGGTCCAGATCAGCTGTGCTGATCAAAGCTCAAACTGCATCTCAGGTAAAATGCTCCAAATTATTTATTTGATCAAATTCAGCAGTGATAAAGTGCATACAGTATTCAGCCTGAAGAGTATTGATATTTTTTTTGCCAAAAAATAAAAATTAAAAATAATATGAATATATAATATGAATCAAAAATATTCGAATGATATATACTCAGAAAAACAATTGAAGGATATTTAGATTCAGTCCTATCTCTAACACCCAATACAATAAAAACTTTACTAATTATGCATGCATTGCATAGTTCCAGACATCTGCAATCAAAATGGATGCTTTATTTTAGTCACGCTTCAATGGTTTAAGTACAGTGCAAATCCTAATGGTTCAACCCTCTATACTGAAAAGTCACAAACGTTCGTAAATGATTGAAACCTATTTTTATCGTTTGTATTCCATAATGACTGGCTCCAAAATCATCGCTGGTTCTCCCTCTAAACCATGGCACCTAATTTTGAAGCTGTTGTAAGTGTTTTATTGCAAATTTGTGGTCGAATTTGCCGGGGTATGCCAAATCCTTGTATTTTTGTTGAAGGAGTTGTCCAATTATTAGGGGAAATGACTGATAAATTGGTATAAACTTTTTTCTGTGGTTGGAATTAGAACATAAGCAATGACCTGGTAAAGGTTTCAGCAAAAATTGAGAGCGCTAAATTTTTTGCTTGTGAACTTTGGGTAGAGAGGGTCAGTACATTTGGTCTAGTACTGTATCGTAACCAATGACCCGTGAATTTCAATTTGCATTTAGGTGAATTGCTTAGTGATAATTCTATCAATGACAAAAATAATTTGCTTGAAATTTATATTCCCAAATGTGATAAAGTCAAAAGAATTTTAATATCCTTCAATTGTTTTTCTGAGTATATTATTGACTATCAAATTCATTGATGTAAGCTGTACTCATCATTCATGTCTTTATTTCTTTTTTTAGTTTGTTGGTTTTATTTTTCTAAGTTAAAAAATACAAATAATTTTTACAAAAAGTAGTGTCATTTATGTGACAAAGAAACAGAGCAGTAGTAGCTTGAGGCTTATCTGTTATCTGCCAGACCAGATTAGGAAAGGCTTTATCTGGTCAATAGCTAAGCTCCGTCCACTGACCATCTCATACAGGTAAGGATTTCTCTGCCGGGGGGTACAGAATCCCTGCCTTTAAAGGGAAGCATAAATGCAGCAAAATGCTTCCTTACACACACTCTCGACCCCTTGGTGGGGTCAAAGGTCAAAACATTTCTTTTCTGAAAGTAGTCATGTTGCATATCAAATTAAAGGGGATGGAGCATAGAGCACCAAGCAAGCACATACTCTGTTTTTTACACACACCCTTGACACCTGGGGTGGGGTCAAAAGGTCAAACCATTTTTTTTTTCTGAACGTAGTCATGCTATGTATGAAATTAAAGGGAATGGAGCGTAGAGCACCATGCAAACACATGCTCTGGCCTTACGCACACCCTCAAACTGTGGGTAGGGTTATAAAAGGTAAAAAAATCTGAATGTAGTCATGTTGCATATCTAATTAAAGGGAGTAAAGATTAATATAGAGCAAAACTTTTGTCCTTACTGGGTCAGGTTGAAAGGTCGGATATTAAAATTGTACTGATAAGTTTTTTTAGCTCACCTGAGACGAAGGCTCAAGGTTTGTCCTCCATCCGTCGTGCGTAAACTTTTCCCTAAACGACATCTCCTGAACCACTGGTCCAAACGTCAAATAAATTCACATGAATGTTTCCTATGATGCCCCTTTCAAAATTGCATATATGGTTCTGCTCCACCGCACAGGAGGGCTGCCAGAGCTCCAGATAAGAAATCTTTTTAAACTACATCTCCTCCTGAACCACTGGCTCAAATGCAAAATAACTTAACATAATTGTTCCTCATAACACCCTCTAAAGAAATTACACAAATTGTGTTGCTCCGTTGAACAAGAGGGCTGCCATAGCTCTAGATAATGTCTTTAAATGGCATTTCCTAAATAATTACTGGTCAAAATTCATAATAATTTTACAGAATTGTTCCTGGTAATACGCTCTACCAAAATTACACAAATTGTTCCACTCTGCTAAACAAAAGTGCTGCCAGAGCTCCAGATAATAAACATTTTAAGCGGCATTTCCTCCTGATCCATTGGTCTAGATTCAAAATGATTTCACAGAATTGTTCCTCGATGATGCACTCTACCAAAATGCACTAATGGTTCAGATCTACTAAACAAAGGGACTGCCAGAGCTCTATATAAGAAATGTCTTTAAACAGCATTTTCTCTTTATAGGTGAGTTCTGTTTTTGTCTTCCGTCGTCTGTCGTCCGATAACTTTTAATTTAAAAACAACATCTCCAGAACCACTAGTCCAAATTTAGATAAATTCCCATGAATGTTCCTCATAATGCCCTCTACCAAAATTTCATGAATGGTTCCGCTCCACTGAACATTAGGGCTGCAAGAGCTCTAAATAAGAAATCTTTTAAACAACATCTGAACCACTGGTCCAAATTCAAAATAACTTCAAAGAATTGTTCCTCATGATATCCTTTACCAAAATTGCACAAATGGTTCTGTTCCGCTGAACGAAAGAGGTGCAAGAGAGCTAGTTAAGAAATATCTTTAAACAACATCTCCCCCTGAACCACTGGTCCAAATTCAAACTTATTTCACAAAATTGTTCCTCATGATGCCTTCTGCCAAAATTGCACAAACGTTTCCGCTCCACCAGGCGTATGAGCCGCCAGAGAACTAGATAAGAAATGTCATTAAATTACATTTCCTCTTGAACCACAGGTCCAAATTCAAAAGAATTTAACAAAATAGTTCATCATAATGACCTCTACCAATACTGCACAAATGGATCTGCTAGGCTGAACAAAAAAGCCGCTAAAGCTCTAGATAAGAAATATCTTTAAAACGACATATCCTTCTAAACTACAGGTCCAAATTAAAAATAATTTCACAGAAATGTCCTCGGGAGACCCTGTACCAAAATTGCACAAATGGTTCCTCTCAAATGGATAAAGGAGCCGTCAGAGTTTTAGATAAGAATTGTCTTTAAACGACATCTCTTGAACCACTGCTACAAAGTCAAAATAATTTCTTAGAATTGTATCGCATGATGCCCGCTACCAAAACTGAACAAATACCTATCCATATGAGCTACTGGCTCGCTGCATTTTGAACAATTTGTCAGAGAGTGGGATTTTTGAGAGCATAAAAATAGCTGTGTTTTTAGCTCACCTGGCGGAAGGCTCAAGGTGAGGTATTGTGAGCGGTCTTTGTCCGTCATCCATCCGTCCATAAACTTTTTCTTTAAATGACATCTCTTCCTGGACCAATGGTCCAAATTTCATATAACTTCACATGAATGTTCCCCATGATGCCCTCTTTCAAAATTGCATAAATGGTTCCGCTCCACTGAACAGGAGGGCTGCCAGAGCTCCAGATAAGAAATCTTTTAAACACCATCTCCTCCTGAACCACTGGTCCAAATTTCATATAACATCACATGAATATTCCACATTATGCTCTCTTTCAAAATTGCGTAAATTGTTCAGCTCTACTGAACACCAAGGCCGCCAGAGCTCCAGATAAGAAATTTTTTAAATGAAATCTGAACTACTGATCCAAATTCAAAATTATTTCACAGAATTTTTCCTCATAATGCTCTCTACCAAAATTGCACAAATTGTTACGCTCCGCTGAACCAAGGGCTCACAGAGCTCCAGATAAGAAATACCTTTAAACTGCATTTCCTCCTGAACCATTGGTCCAAATTCAAAATAATTTCACATGATGTTTACTCATGATGCCTTCTTCAGAAATTGCTCAAATGGTTCCAGTCCACTGAACAAAAAGGCTGACAGAGCTCTAGATGAGAAAGGTTTTTAAACGACATCTCCTCCTTAACTACTAGTCAAAATTTCATATTACTTCACGTGAGTGTTCCCCATGATGCCCTCTTTCAAAATTGCATAAATGGTTCTGCTCCGCTGAACAGGAGGGCCACCAAAGCTCCAGATAAGAAATCTTTTAAATGCCAAGTCAAGAATCACTGACACAAATTCAAAATAATTTCACACAATTGATCCTCATAATAGCCTCTACCAAAATTGCACAAATGCTTAAGCTCTGTTGAACAAAAGGCGTGCCAGAGCTCCAGATAAGAAATACCTTAAAACAGCATTTCCTCCTGACCCATTGTCCAAATTCAAAATAATTTCACAGAATTGTTCCTCATGATGCCTTCTTCTAAAATTGCTTAAATGGTTCCAGTCCATTGAACAATGGGGTTGCCAGAGCTCTAGATAAGAAATGTTTTAAACCACACCTCCTGCTGAACCACTGGTCCAAATTTCATATAATTTCACATGAATGTTACCCCTTATGCCCTTTTTCAAAATTGCATTAATGATCCCACTCTATCGAACAGGAGGGCCGCCAGAGCAAGCTCCAGATAAGAAATATTTTAAACAACATTTCCTGAATCACTGACCCAAATTCAAAATAATTTTACAGAATTGTTCCTAATTTACCCTCTACCAAATTGCACAAATAGTTACACTCCGCTGAACAAAAGGGCTGTCAGAGCTCCAGATAAGAAATACCTTTAAACGGCATTCCCTCCTGAACCACTGGTCCAAATTCAAAATAACTTCACAGAATTGTTCCTCATGATACCTTCTACTTAAATTGCACCAATAGTTCTGGTCCGCTGGACAAATGGGCTGCCAGATCTCTAGATAACAAACACCTTTAAACAGCATTTCCTCATGAACCACTGGTCCAAATTCCATACAACTTCACATGAGTGTTCCCAATGATTACCTTTTTTCAAAATTGCATTAATTGTTCTGCTCCGCAAAACAGGTGGACTTCCAGAGCTCCAATTAAGAAATCTTTAAACAATGTTGTTTCACAGATTTGTTCTTCATGATGTATTCTACCATATTTTTTCAAACTGATCAGTCATTCTCAGGTGAGCGACCCAGGGCCCTCTTGTTTACTAAATCAGTAGTGAGTGCCCTAAAATTATCTGTGGTCTGGGTATTGGCCACAGAAGGAGACATGCTATTCCAAAATGGAATAGTTCAGGGGCAAAAAGAATTCTTCAGGGCATCACTGTATGTCTGGTATACATATGTGATGACCTAGTAGTTTTCAAACTGTGAGTAGGGGTCATATATAGGGAATAAAAAAGAAACTTTACACTTACTTTAATCCGTAATATTTCCGCGAATACCTATCCTATTTAAAAACAAATCGTATCAAATTATTGGGTGTTCAATTCTCATTAGGTTTGTGTAATTGAAACACAGCTGCAACATCGTGTGTTTGAGAGGTGGTTAGGGGTCAAAACAAAAATCGCACATCAAAAGTCATTTGTTCCTATATACTAGGCCAAAAAAGAAACGCCGCATATAAAACATACATTTTATATGGGGGTCTTTCACCAATCTCACGCTAACGATTTGTCACAGTTTCAGCGTTGGTTCTTGGATTATGAGTTCCTAGGGTTGTGCTAGCTATCATTGTCACCGGAAAAATAGATTCAGCAGTTTAAAGTTACGTTTTTATCGATCTTGAAGTCGCGTCATTAGGTGATGACGTCATGAATGCGCACGGTCTGACATCGTTCCAATTTGTCAGAAACGTTTCCTAAGACGTTCAATTATCCTTGCATGGTATCGAAATTGTTGGGCTTTCACCGATGGCGTTATGTTAGTTTCTAACATTCTTATCGCCTTTTCGCGTTCAACATTTGTCCGTTTTGGCATCGTAAATTATCAATATATAACTTTTAATTTTAAAGTTTTAAACTGTTTTCAAGCAAATTGGATATTAGACTAGTGATTTCAGTAGTAATTAGATGTGTAAATCTTAATAAAATGAATGTGCACGTAAAAAACCTGAAAATAAAAAGACAGCCAGTACAATGGTTTGGGTTGACTGAGCTCAATGAAACTATGGGAATAATGTGTGGCAGGTATAGCAGCAAAACATAGAAACAAGATGAAATTTTGTAACTCTCATTTAACTGGCAATATTTTTAATCTTAATATGCGGCGTTTCTTTTTTGGCCTAGTATATTCGTTTTTATCGTCTGGTATGAAACAATTTTCAATACATTTATGGAACTGGTAAATCAACAAGGTATACAATGTGTCATCCTCTTTATGAAAAAATATCTGCTGAATTGATCAGAGCTAAAGAGGTCGTGTTTAACCTGTAACACAATCCCGAGACACAATCTTATTGGAATTTGCCTTGCATTAATAATATTTCAATGCCATGGGTGGTGATTTTTCTTTTCATTCTTGGAGCAGTCAAAAAAAAAACTGATGCTGATTTCTAAGAGGAAATGGTGGTTTTATTTCGTTTTTGACAAGGTTTGTTTACTGTTTTCGTTATTTTTTTTTATTTTGGCTATTTCTGAAATGTGCACTGAAGGCAACGCCCTTTGAAACGGGATAGCTTTGTTTAATAGTGTTTTTTTTTTTTTTTTTTTTTTTTTTGCTACTAATATTATTATTAACTTCTTTTAAGATAAACCACATTTTGCTTAGCAGTTTTGATTTTATGATTTACCAATTTTAAAAAGGGATCAGCGGGTACATCTAATGAAACAATTGGTTGAATAGCTGGGGTGTGGTGTCGTATTTCTGTGCCGTATACACACCGGACAGGCGACAATCGAAAACGTTAATACAATCGGCGAACCTAGATTAAAATAGTTAGAAACAGAGTTAAAAATTGCATTTGTCGCCCGACTGACGAATACACTGTTTCTAGCTTGTTATACCCCCCGCAAACTTTGTTTGTATGGGGTATACTGTTTTCACGTTGTCCGTCCGTAACGCTTTGTTTCCTTAATAACTCGAAGAGTCATTGCTGGATTTTCATCAAACCTTGCAAACATGTTCATATATGCAAGACAAATACTTTAGACAAAAAAATAAGGGCTAGGGGCCAATTCTATTAGAGTTATTTCCCTTTGTAGTTCTAAATGGCTTTTAATATAGTGCTTTTTCCTTAATAACTCGAAGAGTCATTGCTGGACTTGCAAACATGTTCATATATGCATGACAAATACTTGAGACAAAAAAGTAAGGGCTAGGGGCCAATTCTATTAGAGTTATTTCCCTTTGTAGTTCTAAATGGCTTTTAATATAGTGCTTTGTGCTTATGCTATTATAGGCCATATACGGGCCAATCAACTCCTACCACAGCTTTCGATGGAACAATTTGATACTTTTCCTATACAATGTAGACACATTGAACATATGCATGAAGGAGTTTAGTTCAGAAAAGATAATTTTTGACAAAATGACAGCTGTGAGAACTTAGACAATTTTTCCCGAATAAGGTGTTTGTATATGCATAGACAGTGCCTTTATGGGCCGATCAACTCCTACCACAGCTTTTTATGGAGCAATTTGATACTTTGCCTATAGAATGTAGACACATTTAACATATGCATGAAGAAGTTTGGTTTAGAAAAAATATTTTTTGACAAAATGACAGCTGTGAGAACTTAGACAATTCTCCCTAATAAGGCTTTTGTATATGCATAGATGGTGCCTTCATGGGCCGATCAACTCCTACCACAGCTTTTGATGGAACAATTTGAGACTTTGCCTATACAATTTAAACACATTGAACATATGCATGAAGGAGTTTTGTTCAGAAAAAAATAATTTTTGGCGAAATGACAGCTGTGAGAAAATAGACAATTTTTCCCTTATTAGGCTTTTGTACCTTTTGTATATGCATAGATGGTGCCTTCATGGGCCGATCAACTCCTACCACAGCTTTTGATGGAACAATTTTAGACTTTGCCTATACAATTTAAACACATTGAACATATGCATGAAGGAGTTTTGTTCAGAAAAAATAATTTTTGACGAAATGACAGCTGTGAGAACTTAGACAATTTTTCCCTTATTAGGCTTTTGTACATTTGTATATGCATAGATGGTGCCTTCATGGGCTGATCAACTCCTACTACAGCTTTTGATGGAACAATTTGATACTTTGCCGATACAATGCAGACACATTGAACATATGCATGAAGGAGTTTGGTTCACAAAAAATAATTTTGACAAAATGACAACTGTGAGAACTTAGACAATTATTCCCTTATATGGCTTTTGTATATGCATGGATAGTGCCTTTATGGGCTGATCAACTCCTACTACAGCTTTTGATGGAGCAATTTGATACTTTGCGGATACAATGTAGACACATTGAACATATGCATGAAGGAGACATTGAACATATGCATGAAGGAGTTTGGTTCACAAAAAATAATTTTGACAAAATGATAACTGTGAGAACTTAGACAATTATTCCCTTATATGGCTTTTGTATATGCATGGATAGTGCCTTTATGGGCCGATCAACTCCTACTACAGCTTTTGATGGAGCAATTTGATACTATGCGGATACAATGTAGACACATTGAACATATGCATGAAGGAGTTTATAATTTTTGTTTGCACAGATTCTACTGAAATCTTCTTATCAAAACTAAGGTCTTCTTGTTCGAACTATAACTTGCCAAGTTTTTTCACTGACTCTTACTGTGCGGGGGGTATCTAATAAGCATTGCTTATTGACTTTTTTTCATTTTGATCCGCGTTGGTCGGGAATTCGTGTTATGAGTTTTAAACAGATTACGTATATGTGCCATAGACCTTTGGAGCCTTCGCTTTTTAGCTGAAAACAATATTCTTGGGCCTTCGTTTTTGTCTGAACACAATAAGCAATTATAGTGCTTGATCAATCGAAACTGCCTCGGCCAATTCCGCGAAATTCCGTGGAATCAGACCTCGGATGTACATCGAGGATCTACTTTGATAACGCGGGTGATAACGTGACGCTGACGTTATATAACGTGGCGCTGACGTCACAGAAACCATGTTAACACAATATGTTAAACTGGTTCCGAGTTGTTCAAATTAACAACTGGTCATGTATAATGTTAGGTGGGCTGTGATTGGTCGGCCAATCATAAGTTGTATTACAAATCGTTAAGTTGACAAGACAACCACAGAAACATGACTGCCTCCGCCATCATATTAGACTGGTTCTCTCCCTACATTTGCTATTTGAACAACTTGGAACCAGTTTACCAACATATCCCGACGTAAACGGTGACGTTGACGTCACGAAAACCATGCAATCTCAATAACAAGTTTGAATGCAGGGTTACAAACTCGATAAACGCCATAGAAAGGAAATGATAAAGCGATATTTAATAGAAAAAACCCATAAGCCTTTTTCCGTAACGATCTGTAGCCTGTATGGAACTTTTAAACTGGTTCCGATTTATCGGCTAGCTCCGTGAGACGGGCAGATTTCTGCCCGTTTGGTTTATTGATGACCTGTCCCTACAATAGCCAGTGTAGGGGAGAGAACCAGTCTACACAATAAGTGTGATAGCAGCAAAACAAACGTTGTTTTTTTTCAATAAAACATAAACTTCATTTATTCTGCTGATTAATCTTTTGGGATAATCAGAATAATCGATCGATTTAAATATATGCTTCAGAGCTAACTTTCCAAACTAACAAAATGGAGCTTTTTGGTACATAGTACTACGCGTAAAGCTCCTTACATACACCCGAGCCATGATTTGATTCTCCAATTGTGACAGACTTTACCGAATGGGTGCTTGATATAAAACCTTCCATCAAAAATGAAAGCGAAGATCACGATACTAGCAGCAAGACAGATTTTAGCAGTGACCTAAACATTTGACTCAAAGGTCAGTAAGTTTATTATTATTTCATTATACTATACATGCCAAAGGCAATCGCTGTGCCAAATATGATCACCGGCGGTCTAAAAATTAAGAAGCTTGCATTACAAGCAAAACCGACTGACGGATGGCCAGAAGGATCAACCGATGGGACCGATTGCAATATATCGGACTTTCATAACATATAGCACTTGTAAAACATACCTTTCGACGCAAATGATAGTGCAACACTGATAATGATGTGGTCCCCATCAGGCCCCGAGGTTGTAAAACTCTTTTCATGCTCAACTTAGCTGAGCACGAAATTTATTCTGCCCATAAATGTTAAAATGTCAACAATTGTTGGCGTTTTAACATTTATTAGCATGCTAAATACAACATCTGGGAGACTCAAAGCAAGAAACTTCTTTATTTGTCGGTATTTTAGTTTTTATGCGCAGTTGAAATTTTGTGCTCAGTTGAGTTGAGCATGGAAAACTTTTACGACCTCGGGGGCCAGGCCTCGAATTATATCGCCTGCTGGGAAAGGGCTGACCTATTGGCTCTCTTATGTGTGATGTTTTCTTGTGTGTGTGTTTTTTTTTGCGTTTTTTTTTTCACTTTCCCATGATTGTATCCTCAGTGATATTTGTCTTCTTTATTACTTCCAATATATTGAGTAAATGTTAACAGTATCACCTTGACAACCTCTAAATATTAGAGCACCATATTATTGCTTGCACATTGTCTGTTCGATAATCTCGCAAAACATACGTTTCTTTATCTGGCATGGTAAGATTTATTAAAGTAGTGTTGTCAGAGGAAAACTGTCCCTAAATCGCAAATTGAGTCGGCAAGCATGCTTCCCAAAGTTATAATTAGCTCTTTTTTGTGTTGCATTTATATATATATAATGGCTGAAATCCACCAATTATTTCAAGGGCGAGCTTGCAGAAACACAAATTGAGCTCAGAAAAGGCTGATTTTTAAAGTCTGTAAAGTATGGTGATCTTAAAAAGGAGATGACTTTGAAAATTACGTCAAGGTCACTAAACATCCATTGCTCAATTAATCGTATATCATACAGAAACCTATTTTCACGCCTACCAAACGGTCAGATGCTCAACCGCTGGTTGAGCGAGAAAAACAATTCAAGTGTCTCCCGGTTGAGATTTCGAGGAGCTAAAAAGGTAAACAAATGTTGCATGTTCTGTATATTATAATTAATATTTCCTGTCCTAGGAAGGGAATCAAAAATCGGGGAATGTCATGCAACCTCTTACGGGTCCCTACGTTTATGGTGTAAATAGGAGGTCAGAGAATTTTCTCCTTTTGTCAGATTTACTTTTTGCGTGAGGAGGGTGTACCAGAAGCAGATATAAACGTGTAGAAATTCGTGTTGTTTTGGGCTGTGTATTCTATTTTATGATGTGATTTATGTTATCCATATAAGTTTATTGAAAATCTACCCATCGGTTCAGTAGATATTGGGCTAAAAATGCCTTGTTTTACATTTTTAATAGGATTGCATGCGCGGATCCATATTTAGGGGACAGGGTGTCAAGACCCCCCCCCCCCCCCCCACACACCTGGAATATCACACGTTATATGGGTTTCTATAGGCAATAAGCAATTGGACCCCCCTCCTGGAAAAAGTTGGACCCCCCCCCCCCTCGAAAATATTGGACCCCCTCTGGAACCTTGAAAAATTTAGTTTTCTTTGAAATAAACCATTGGACTTCTGTAAGAATTGTTCAGGACTAATAAAAGAAGAAAGAAAAAACGCTTTTTTATGACAGATGGACCTGGGCCGCCTGATGAAAATTCCTCGATCAGTGACCTTGAAAATTAGGTCAATGTCACCAAATTCTAATCAACTCTTTATAGTGCCACAAGAAAACAATAGATAAACTTTGGCCAGAATCCATTTTTCGGTTCAAGAGATAACGTGCAGAAACCCTATTTGGGTAAAATTTGACATTTCAAAGTACTGGTGTGACCTTGAATATAAGGTCAAGATCACCAAAATCTAATCATTTTTTTTTCGTTTTCAACACAAAGGATTTATGCAAGCTTGGTCAAAATCCGTCCACTGGTTCAGAATATAATGCGCAGTAACATCTGAATTATACAGTGTAGGCTGATGACCTTAAAAATTAGGTCAAGGTTCGCAAATCAAAGCAACTCTTTCTCCCCCCCCCCCCCCCCTCCAACAATATATTTGTGCAAAAAGTAAGCGAGTATCATTAGAAAATACCACAATCACACACTGAAGACCAATCCACAGCACCGCGAGGAAGAGCTACAGAACATTTACAGTAACAAGACGTCCGACAGTCAATAAAATTGTCATGTAATATGTAAGAAGACCAATTAGTAGCCCCTGGGCTGTTCGAATTCCTTGTTAAATAAAAAAGCATTAAATTAAGTTAAAATAAATAAAAGCAAAACAACAATAAATAAATAAAAACAAAGCAACCAGTTTCATCTTCCTCGTCAAGATGATTGAAAAACTAGAAAGGACAAAACTTATGCATACCAAAATAAAGACCAACACAACCCTCCCCCTCCCCACAAACAATGGGAGGTACATAAACAATAAATCAACAATCGCCACCTCAGAACGGCGAGCAGTCTAATTTAGGCTACCGGTGGCTCCAGAAGGGTGTGGGGCTTAAATGTTCGGTCAAAATCCACCCCACTCCGTCAGTCAGGGGACATGATAATAGCTTGTAAAATATTAAAATTAGACATAAATACAATATAAAGTTTATTTTATGGATACCAGCATAAAATCGACAGACAAAGCAGTTACATGACCTCGTCACATCATAGGACCTAGTCAAAAATAAGTCGCAGATAGTGAGACAAAACACCCACACACAAACACACAACTACAGAACCCTGGAAGGGACATTTTCTTTCTTAGAAATTTTTACGAGAAAATAATAAAAGAAGATCAAACATACTAGAATGAAATTTGAAACCAGAAAACAGAATAAGAATTAAAACAATAAAATTTGAGCCGCGACATGTGATTTTCAACAATGTGGCATTTTGACAATGTAGACTCAGACGAGCCTGTGCAGTCCCCTTTTAAGCTTAGAAACTCCAAATGGTGTTCAGCCAGTAGCTTAACAGTCATTGAATATTCAAGCGACTAGCAAAGGGTCTGATCAGACTGCGCGCATGCGCAGGCTGGTCTGAGCCTTTGCTAGGCGCACATACCACATTGTTGGAAATGTCATGCCACGGCTCAAATGTCGTTTGTTCGACATAATTCCTGGATCTCATTGGCTGAAAGATATCGTTTAATGGCCATGACCATAAGAAACCGCGGAATGCCCCTTCTGGTAAGTATTATCGTCCTTCTACCTGTCTGTCTCAAAATCGTTTGCACTCTTGAACCATATATTCAATGAAACTTCATTCATTTAAAAAACTTGATGTGGCGATGTGCCATGCACAAGATCCAAAAAATCTGGTTTGTTTATTTATCAAGTACCGTAATTCCACTTAGAATATTAGTACATGTAATTGCAATTTCGTGTCCACGAAATTAGTAGAAATCTGATAATCCACCATCCATTTGTAAAGGACAATAATATGATGTGTCACATACAAGAATCAAAACTCCCCCTTTTGTCATATTAAATGCAATAGGACTTAAATCTCTCTGTCGACATGGACTTTCAGAACCTGAATTCTATGGTGACTTGGTGTATAAATTGAAGGAGATTGTTGGCTCTTTTAATTGTTCAGCGCAGTTCATTAAAAATAAGTTCACATTATAAAAATATCGGCTATAACATTAATGTATTGCAACAAACTGCATGCTTGGTGGTCAACCCAATCCTGGTTGGCAATTTTCTTTCCTCTTTAATTCCACGCTTGTTGGTCGGACTTCAGACTCTATGACGGTTCCGACTTAAAGACTTATCTATTGGTGATATGGTAGGGGCCTGATACTTTGGCTGTTGTCAGGCCCACCGGAGTTTACCTGTTGGATTTCTTTTGCTCCTGTATTCAGTTTTATTTACTGCTGAGTCCTTATCTTTGCTTTATCTCCTTTTCATATATTTGTTTATAGGTTTTAGGAGATGATGCATTGATAAGTTAGGGGTCTTTCATGCAAACCGAACATCTATGTGTATTGATCCACATCTGAACTAAGGGTGAGGTTGGCGCCGTGAAACCAGTTTAAGCCCTCCAGTATAATATTTTTACTGACCGTTCCAAAGCGGTACTTCTTTTGTGGATCATACATGTTATTTCTGTAACGTGTTTGTTATGCTTTTGTGCGCGTCTGTTTCTTGATGCCTTGTGGTCACCTGCTGGAAAAGGACTGACCTTTTGGCTCTCAATTGTGATGTGTAATTGTGAGTTTATTACTTTCGCATTGGTATCCTGGGTCAGGTGTGGTACTTGATTGTATCGATTCCTGATCTTTGCCCTCTTTCTTACTTTGTCACTACATTTGAGATAGTTTAATGAACTTTACATAATTGTTAAATTAAATCATGATGGGGAGAAAACATGTCATGCCCAAGTTGCACAACTCTGGTATGTTTATTTATCAAATTATTCCCTTGGAACATTAGACACTTTCATGTTCGCTTTATAAGTTGAAAAAAAAATTAAAGATATTTGGAATTAGACCTTATATTTTTTAAAAGTACATAGAGACATTGTGTAGAAAATCAATTTCTAGTTATGTAAGGATTTTTATACGAAAACACTAGCAGATGTTTATGACAACCAAATCTAGTTGACAGCTTTGCATGAGCTGTGTGGGCAGACTTCAAAATCGAAATCGAGAAAATTCTGATTGAAGTCTGACCTGTCGGACTACGCGACAAGGTACCCTATCTCAAAAGTACAATACTTGAATAGCAGTCAATAACTAAAATTGTTATATTGTTTGTTTACCATAAAGACCATATTGTTTAATTTTAAACCCTAATCATTTTTGAACACCAATTTTTACGTCATATACGTACTATTGATTTACACGTTTCTCTGAGCATTTATATAAGTAAAAGTGCTATATTTTTCATGGGTAACACATATTCTCTATTCATAAGCTGTAAAAGAATACGTTGCCATAGCAACCAGGTGTGTGATTTCACTAGACCTTTACCTCTAGACTGAACTAAAAATGGTTACATGTCATAGACATAAATCAACAAAGTCATGATTCAAACTAGAGTAGACCAACTTTTGCATTGTTGTCTACGATCATTTCTTCTTGCCATTATAGCAACCACTTTTGTTTGTTTTATCCAGCACTATTGATAGTAGCTCACAAATTTAATGATGGCAAAGTATATTTATATGCTTCATGAAGTTCAAATGCAGACTGATGGAGTTTTACTATTCAAAATATAATGCATCTGTATTAACATTGGTGGGTGGGGTAATTTGTTTGTTTTGTTGCTTTACGTCCCAAGTCAACAGCTATGGTCATGGCGGGACGGTCAGTTCACCTAACCACACCTTATTTCCTGGGCAAGCTTGAACAAGCAGTTAACCAGTACTTCGTGCACATACTTTTGCTTTTAACTGACAACAATCCTTCTTGAATGAATCAGCGGAAGGGAGGAGAATTACCGTAGAAATTATTTCATAATCAATCTCCACGAAAGTATGGGACTGGGCTGGGATCGAAATCGTGACCCCTAGATATGCAGTCAAACTCGCATCTGTTGCCAGACACGTGACCGACTGCGCTACCCGGCCGGGTGGGTGGGGTAATGAAACCCCACAAGTTCTATCATTTAATCTGTAACTAACCCTTAGTCAGTGAAATAACCATTCTCAGAAGCTATAGAATATCAAAGTATTGCCATTTAATGGTAAAAAGTATCAAATTAGCACAGAAAAATCATTCTAGATGTTGAAATGTTGGTGTTTTCTTAAAAACTCAAATTGTCAACATAGATAAAGTTGCGGGGCTCTTTCTCTTCTATTTGAAGAGGATTACACCTAACTATTATTGATAATGCTTGTACTCAAGTAGGTCTTTTAAGCTATAATACCATTCTCTTTCAATTCGGTTGGCCTTGGGAATTATAAGACAAAATTTCGCAATCTCTTAGAAAATCCAAATGTGCTTGACGGTATCTAACGTCTGTTGCTATGGTAACGTAATACCAATGATCTTGAAAAGCTATTATAAAAAAATACCTTGAATGAAACAAACTTCACCTCAAGTTATCACAAATTGTCCTGTTTTTAATAGAAAATCTTTAAATATTTAACATAATTTAACCCTTTACTCCACACAAGCGCCTTTGGGCGCCTTTGAAATGTATGATTTTGGAAAATATGAAAAATAGAGCATTTGAAATTTAAAAAAAAAAATTTGGGAAATATTTGAAAATTTGAATTATTTATAGAAAATGATGCAATGTTCTAAATATAGCATATGGGGTATTCTGCAAATGTCCATTATATTGTCATAAGGGGTTGTATTTTATTCGTTAATTTCTTCGTTTGTATCCCATTCTGTGTTTAAACCATAAGCCTTTACCACCATGTCTGTGAGTGGGGGTTAGGGGTGGGATGTGTCTTGGAGCAAAACACTTTATGCATTGCTTAATACCGGCTCAAACCAGGAAACCTCGCCACCGACATGACTAAAATATACTAAGTGGGACGTAAAGATTCGAGTCAAACAATCGAAGCAATAAGTGGGTCAGACCATGAGTCTCATGTGTCGTTTAATTCGCCCATACTGGCTTAAGTTCTTCGCCCTGAGCATTCTTTATGTAAGCGGTCAGCGAACGATCGCCTGAGCCTGCGCTGCTGGAGAAATCTATAGGTATTAAATGCACATCTGCTAATGAGGTTAAGCGTCGAAATCATAACGTAAGGTGGCAAGCTGATCATTTTCTGGATCCCCAAATTTACCATCTACAATGGATATCATGCGGCAGCCTGCATACCTAGTTTTAAACCCAATCACGGTTTATAGCTATGGTTCCTCTTTAACTGCACGACCGTGGGTCAGGCCTCAGACTCTATGACGGCTCTGACGTAAAGCTTTAATCGGTGGGTTGGTGCCTGATCCTTATCTGTAGCTGGACCCACCGTGGCTCTACTTGAGGTTTTCTTTAGCTCTGACTATCTGTGAGTCATGAGCCCTTGTCTTTGTTTCATCATGGTGTGTTAATTTGATTAAAGTGTTTCCCCATGGTGATACATTGCATTAGTTAGATGGCCTCCATGCGAGCTGAACATTTCTTGTACTTCAACAACAGCAAAATCTAGGGCGAAGATTTGGTACCAGTAAAATACATTTAAGCCCCCGGTGGCTTAGGCTGCTGTCCGTTCTAAGGCAGTAGTTCTGTTGTTGTTGTTTTTTTTTTTTTTTTTTTTTTCAAGTTTTACATTATAATCGAAAATTCCATTTTGATCTGTTGTTGTTGACTTTTTGTTTATTGTTACTCCCATTGTGGGAGTCTGTAATTGTTCTATGTTTTGTTGTACGTCACTTTATGTCCATTCTAGTATTGCAATCATCTTGATGGGGAAGAGAGAGCTGGTTGCTTCGATTAATTTGTCTTCCTGGTGTCTCGTGATGGTTGAGTGGCTCTTCCTCGCGGTGCCACGGGGTTGTCTGCGGTTTGTGATTGTGGTATTTCCTGATCATACTCACTAACTATTTTTGTAAACAACAAACCGGTTTTTGGTAGAAAATTGACTTTAATTGACCGTATTTCACAGTTTTCTACATGAGGTCAAGATGATTATGCATATGCTAGCCGGCATACGTAATCGACGTCGTGGCTTAACCTACTGCAATTTGACGGATACATGTTGCTTTTATGAAATAACATCATCTACAAAACCGACTTGCTTACATTGTTGACTTTCTTTATTCCTTAAATATATAGAAGACAGTAACTTTTTTGAGGTGAATACCAAATATATGTCATTTAGTGTGTTGAGTGAAAATTTCGATGTTTAAACTCACGAAATGACATTTATTTGGTATTTACTGAAAAAAGTAAATTTCCATTTTATTTCATACTTAGGCCTATTAGAAGATTTACTGTCAATCAATGAACCATGCTTCAAGCCGAATCACAATAATATAAAAGCAGACAAAGGAGTATTTGTGACAGAATATCTGGATCAATCTGAAATTTAAGAAAGAAATTTATTCAGCGTCAAAATGCGAGACACGTGATTTCATAAGTGACGTCATTTATGTTTAATGACGTTACGTAACGTAGGTAACATACATTGCCTCACTCACTGAAGCGGGAGGGGTTGAAAATGCAAACCGAAAAATTTCAGCAAATATTTATTATTTTGGTATCAACATGTTCCTCATGTTCTAACTTAGAAAATGTCTACCCACACTTGATGCTTTTTGTTCAAAAATATGAAAGTTATAAGCGTTTGAACTTTCGAAGTGAGCTGCATTAAATGAATGAAAAAGTCAGAGGTAATCCAAAAAACACTACAGTGAAAATATAGGCTGATATCAATCACTAGTGATATCATCACTTCACTAATGATTGATATCACTTTTATTTGTTTTTGATATGCATTGATTTCACTGCTAAGTATAAAATAGATATCCTTTCGAATCTCTCACAAACCATCTACAATGAATCAGCACTTTCTAAGAGATCCTTGATATTGAATAATAATTGAGGTAAACGTAAAAAAATAAAAAGACTTATTACGGAGACGTAATTCGCATTTTGACAAAGATCGAGTAAAAACGTAAAAGGAAGTTATTAAATAAAATCATAAATATATATAAAACAAACATTAAAATATTGGAGGCTAGGAAAATAACTTATATTTTTCAGTTTGAATTTTATCTTACCAAAATGGTGGTTGGACGTATGCACACAAATCATTAATATTAAGATATAGTTACTACATCAGATATGTGACTATACTTAGCTTCTGTATTCAAAATAAGTTTGCTTGAAAAAATCTCCTAGAACAGGTGAATATTGGACAGACAATCCGAGTATCGGCCATTTTTGTATGCGCACACAGGGTAAAAACTTGGAAATTGTGTGCATTGTTTGATTTTGCATGATTTATTTATCGGTATTTGTTACAGAGACAATCAGTCCTGATTTAAAGGGGCAATAGATATTTCGGACACATTTTGTTAACTTTATTTTGTCAAGAAAATGTGGGAATATCCATCGGACATAAGAGTATCTAAAAACTGTATTGATCCGAATTTTTAAATGGGCGAAAGACAGGACCCAGACAACTGGGATGGTGCGCATGTGAATTAGCTGCGTATGTTTTTAAGACCTTTGAGTGTACATTTTGCTGTTGTTACACCATTGGGGACGCCGGCTGCGCCTCCTTATGTACAAGACGCTATTAGCTCTATCAGAGGTGCACTATTTTTACATTTTCAAAACTTTCTCTGCCACTTCTCAAATACAAGGTTATTAGCTCTTTGATTTTGAAACAAAAATAGTTTTGCTTACGGCTGTAAAGGATGTTGTTTTATATTGAAAGATTAAAATGACATTGTTGCTGAGAAATAAAGAAATAGGGTATTAAATTGATCATCTAGGCACTGTCCTGCTGAACCAATGCAGAACCAATGTTTTTCCTTTTATTATATTGCAAATCCAGACAAGTTTGCATCTGAGGAAGCCAACCAACAAGGACTGATACCATCTTTATATGTGATTTAAAACAAAAGCCCACAAACATAAAATCATTTATCTTATACCCCCTCAAATTCAGCCACGTCTTTACTACATCCTTGAAAAAATGATGGATGTCGTAAGAACTTGTAGGACGTAGTAGAAGCGTAGTAGACACTTGTAGGACGTAGTAGGAGCGTAGTAAGGTTTTCATGGACGTGAAGGACGTGGTCGAACTTTGAACATGTTCAAAAAGGTGTAGTGAGGACTTGGACGAATCAGGACGCAGTAAGAACGTAGTAAGGGCGTAATAAGAACGGCATGGACGTAGTGGCAACGTAAGCAAGTCGTAGTAAGAACTTCATTGACGTGGTATGAGTGTGGCATGGACGAGACAGGGCGCTCTTCGCTCTCACTGCGTTGCCAATGCGTCCATGCTATTTCGATGGAGTTCTATCTACGACCTTACCATGCTTATGCTACGACCATGGTACGTTCATGCCACGTTGGAGAAGACCGCACTTCGCTCTTAACAGATTCTGTCGGTGCTTACCACGTCCATGCAAGTTCGTGCGTCTTTGTGATGTCTTGGGATTTGAGTATAATACTACAATCGTTTTCTCAGAAATCCGCTTCTTTTTCAATGACAATACAGTCAACATGAACTCTGTACAAAATTCTGAAATGCTACTGCCACTTTGTCTCCTTCAATACTTGACGAACAGTCTGCTCTTTTGATGGTTAGAAGAAGGTGACGAATACGGAATTGAAGAAGACACAAATCTTGCCGAGTGCATCCTTGGCTTTCAGAAGAAAGAAGGCTTCAGTTTGGTCATTACGACCATCTGCTGGAAGAAATGAGAATAGAATATCAACAGCCCTTCTTCAATTTCCCCAGGATGCCTTAGGAAGCTCTGCCTAGTCCACAGTCTCTCTTTGATGCATATTTTAATGGCGATGTTCATACGTTAATTTTTCAAGATTTAATTAGGCAGAGCAGCACTTTTCAGAGTGGAAGGACGCAGTGAGAACATTGTAAGCGTGTGATGCATTTCTTTGACGTAGCGAGAACGTGGTAAGAACTTGTTGGACCTGGCTTGCGCGTGATGGACGCGTAGTAAAAACCTAGCAAGAACGTGTTAGACGCAGTGAGGACCTGGCAGCGACGTAGTAACAACGTAGTATGAACGTGGAAATTACATATTTCACCAACTTTGACCACATCCCCACTACGCTCATTGAATAAAAAAATACAGGACGTAGTGCGTTCTTCATGGTCTTCGCCTGAGTGTGAAGGGGGTATCCTGGGTCAGGTGTGGTACTTGACTCATTGGTATCCTGGGTCAGGTGTGGTACTTGATTGTATAGATTCCTGATCTTTGCACCCTTACTTACTTTGATTATCAGAGTTGTTTTGTCTGTGCTGCGTGGCGGCCCTAAAAAGTCTCCCCGCACTTTCATTTAATGCTCTTATTTTTCCAATCCTCAGGATTGTGTGTACAACCCATTGGTATCCTGGGTCAGGTGTGGTACTTGATTGTATCGATTCCTGATCTTTGCACCCTTACTTACTTTTATAGTGCATCCAGCTAATAGAGACTGGGCGTGTCAGACAGAGCGCTGTCATTCACTGTCTACAGGAAATCGGGTGTAATAGCCTATGTAAGCTTTACTCGTGCAACCAACTGAAGCGCAGACGACAAGGGTGATCAACTTTTTACGTTAGCATGCCTGGTAAACGTTTATCTTTAGTATGCTGCTGGGGACCTGCCGGGATGGATATGTTGTGAAAGTTTTGGGAGGGTAGATTTGTACTTTCTTCAAATTCTGTCTGTATGGCGAAACTGGTTTGATTTTTAAGCCTGATACAATAATAATAAATCACCAATTAGAATTAAGTGGAACAAGGGTTAAGTACCTGGATCATGAGAAAAGGGCAAACAAACATGAGATTTGGTCTTATCGCATATCCGAAAAAGCCTCTTATAATCGCTTATTCTGGCGTGTCCAGAGAGACAAGATGTCTAAAAGTTGTTCAGAGTCTTTTTAAACTTGCATACTTTGTTTATGCGAGGAAAGAAAGCCCTAGCGAGGTCATGCGTACATGCAGGCTCGTCCGAGCCTTCGCCACATGCCAATGTAATAAGAACCATCATCTCATGTGCTGACCAATTTATAGTAATATTCTTTCATTGCGGACCATTATCTTATTTTCTTATTCAGTATTATAATTTGAATAGTTGGATTTCAAAACATTGTCAGTGTGCATATATCTAGGCTAGTCAGTCTCCTTGTTATCCAAATTAATTCGAGATGCCTTTTTCTCATAATGGGCTCAAAACTACAACAGGTATACAGCTGTAAACCGTTTCACAGGTGAATAAATACACCCGGTCTTACCGATTTTTATATAGAACTGTCCATGGGTGTGTCTTTGCTAAGAACCGCCCAGTCTCTCTTAACTGGTCGGACTATACCAGCGTTAATGACGGCTACATGCTGAAACTAGAGTAACGACTGGTTTACTAAAAATACAAATTCAGAAGCACTTTTACAGCTTCGTAACACAGTTTTTAAAAAATCTTTCGCGCGTATGACCCATTGTAAACGCGCGTGTTACGCATGTTTGTGGTACAAATACGCTAGCGATAGTGTATGTTTAAATTCTAAGACAGATTTTAAATATACACTATCGATAGCGTCTTAACAGACCTAAGGTGAATTCTCCACATGTTTATGGAGGATATTCATATTTGGCAAAGTGATTGCCTGTGGTGTTTAGATCACAACATTTCGGAAAACAAATAAGGCCTTAGAGTCAAAGGTTAAGGTCAAATATACCGCTTAAACTTAGTAGGCTAAAGTATCGGAAAGTGCATCTGGATTTCGACTGCGGTTTGAATCTGTAAAGCATTTTTCCAGTTAAATTTTAGATAAACTGGTTAAAATGCTTTAAAGATTCAAATTACCTGGACACTGACATCAACTCTTAATAATAGTAGTTTCCAAACCACGCCCAGAATGTCACTCAAGAGTCTTATGATAGTGAATAACTGACCAATGCAACGGCGACTTAGCACGAGACATAGTACAACCAACAAAATCGCACGTGTTCTATCTCCCTTAATTAATCCACGGTTCACTTTAGTGGATGGATGCCTATCTGTAATTATTGCATTAACCCATTTATGCCTAATGTAATTTCCTATCCTTATATATTGGACGAGTCCATTTCCAATTTTAGGGTTGTTGGGTGGTATTTTTCATTTTGTTCAAATTTTAACAGAACCTTCTTTAAGCAAACAATGGAGAACATGATCAGACGCCGCGTTTTGCGGCGTCTGATCTGGTTTAGCACCGTTTGCCAATGTTCCACAAAGACGACACTAGGCATATACATGTATGGGTTAAAAACCAAATCATTTTTGGCTCAGGAGCCGTCGTGGCGTGTTTGATATACCTGTCACCTTGTAAACTAGGGGTAACAGGTTCGATCCCTGGCTTCACCAATCTGTCGGAGGAGACTTTAAGCAGAGGGCCCGTCCCTATATGACCTTAGCTGTTGGTGGGACGTAAATAAAAACATTTTTGGCGCCAGAGTCACGGGGACTCTATTTTTCTAAGTCAACAATTCATAACGAGACCTAAAGCAATACATCCAATCAAAAGAACAACGTCGCATATGGTGGCAACAGAGTCATTGTTGATTCACAAATGTTCAACTATGAATCACAATTCTGTTTGAACTTCACCTATGGTCGAAAACGTGTTTGGAGGAGTGTTGGTGGAGGTTCCATTCTTGGGGTACCATCCCGCAGGAGTCCAGCAACAAAATAGGTATATGGGTGGCAGCATCGTGGTCTGGACGCATGGGCGGATCCATAGGGGAGGACAGGGGGGCCCGGACCCCCTCAATGGAAAATTACAAGTGGCTTTAGGTTTCGTTAGAAATATCGGGTACGAGTATGGAACTGCCTCGAGAAGCAATCAAATAATAGCTACCGTGCCAAGGTGTCATGCATGCATCAATGCTGATGGGGCATAGACCAGATACTGACGCCCTTTGCGTATAAACATTTTTATGCTATTGATCCTAAATGCGCCAATCGTAACAAAAGTTGTCTGCTTTTCTCGTCGGCTAAAATGCTTAAGAAGCCTCTATGGCAAACAGTGTGGACCCAGATCAGACTGCTCCCAGGCAATTATTTGCAGCAGACGACTTCAGCAGACGACTTCAGCAGACGACATTTTCAGATGCATTTTTTTCTTGGCGCTTTAAGAGTTAAAGTGTCGCTTCTTTCTGCTTGAATTTTAGGGTTCCTTGAAGTATTTTCCCTTAAGTATATATTCTGGTGATACTTAGGCACGATGCAGCTGTCCCATGTGGAGATCAGTGGCTCTTTTTGTACAGGTTGATCTGCAAATTATTGATGGGCCTACGTCACACTAGATAGGCGGCAATCGAAAACGTTAATAATATCGACAAACCTTGATCGAAAATCGTTAGAAACAGAGTTTTCGATTGCCATTTGTCACATGACAAATGGCAATCGAAAACATTGTTTCTAGCGATTTTTGATCCGCGTTCGTCGATTGTTAAGAGCGTTTTCGACTACCGCCTATCCAGTGTGCTTGTATAGTATGTGAAATTAATAGACCGGGGGACTGAAGGGTGTGCATCAGTTTTAATGTATAGCAAGTCAGAAGCATTAGACACACAACTGTCCAAGCCTAAAATGAAACCATGCTCTTTAAAATAGTATCAAATTACGGCATTTATGAAAGCTCTGGTCAGTCTCTTCGACATATGATTTAAGCATCCGAAGTCTCAGGTTTAAAATAATGACCATTTTCGTACTTCGAAGGCCAGAAGATGTGAGTCTGCTGTCTGGATTTTTAATATAGGACTTCTTTCGCTTGCTACGTCTAGCTACTGCTGTTAAATATTAAATAGTTTTTTCACACGATGATGCACACGGCTTAATGTGATGGTCAGGGTAAGTCACCTTTTCACATCAAATTAACTTTCAATTAATTCTTTTCTCGCCAGTCACGACTTTTGTCGTCTGCTTTTCTCGTCTGGCTCTTGTTGTTAGGAATATCGACCCGGGTGCACGACAATTTCGTCGATATGACAATATTGGTCACATACAACTTTCGGTCGATGCGACTTTCCGTCGAGTACGACGTTTGGTCGAAAGTTTCTGGCCGCACATACCAGATTGTTGGAAATCTCATGCCGCGGCTCAATTATATCATGACATAAATGAGCAAGGCCATTGTCTGCCGTAATAGATGATATTTCAGGAATAATATACATTTGTATTTCACATATGTACCTATAAATCTCTAGTCTTTGTTGCTGTAACATTAGAGATTATATTCATTTCTGATTATCAAGCCACAGATGTTACGTATGGAAGAAGCTCCGAGTATCTGGTATGTACAGTTTAGATAAGGAAATTTTATTAGCGTGAATTTTTAATTATTTTCTTACCCATCAATTTAAACGTGTGTTTTGAACCCTCAAATGAACCGTCTCATCGCGACGGCTCTTTTGAGTACCCACAACATATGTTTTGGATGAGAATTAGAGAAAATAGTTTTTTCAATGCACACTCTTATCTGGGGGCCTGAGTGACGTCACAAGTGTATTTTAAGTATGGGAGAAGCTCCAAGTATTTGGCCTTTCCTGAAATATAATGTATATGAGGACCCGAAGGGTCAGAGTATTCATTATCATTCAGGAATGGAGTTTCTCCCACTTAGAATACACCTTTAATAAGACAATGTATTATAGCATTAAGGATTCAGAAAATAAATGCAGCATTCCTGTCATTGGGTCATTTTTATATTTCAACAAAATCTCCCACAGGCGGCCCATTAAATGAAACAACGTTTGCATTCAAGTAAACATGCGTGGCTTTAGTGGTGTAAAACTTCCTGTACATTAATTTGTCTGTTTAACTTTTGCATGATTTAAGCATGCATTTTTCCCGCACTATTTTGCTCCCCACTTTGGCATTTAAGAGCGATTCTCTGTAAATATGGAGCGAGTTATATAGGAACCATTTCACGCTCCGACTCGGATTTTGATGAAACTTGCTGACAGTGTTAGTGGTCATGTAAAAACAAGAAATCAAGTGCTAGTTTATTTAATTCAACCTCCGTTGCCATGGCAACAGCATCCAAAGATTTGGGGCAAAAAAGAAGCAAAAATGACATGAAAAATGACATTTTTACCATTAAACTTCTCTAACAATGGCTTTTACCAATCACAAACATGGAATTATTTTGAACAAACAGACTTAATACAACTGATTTAGCTAATGGTAGCAGCATTACGAAAAAGCTTAGATATACTTATCTTTCACTGAAAGTGGGTGGGGTAAGTAGGACCGGAAAATTACGATTTTGGGGCATTTTTGCACAAACACGACAACTTTGCGCGGCTACTTTCACATACACGCATGTTAATATATAATAGGCCAGGGTATGAAATTTTATAATATGGAAGAAAATGTTTGGGAAGTTACCATCTTCTTGTCGTTACCATGGTAACAAAAGGTTACCTGTAGAAAAACTAAAAAAGATAAATATTGCATAAAACATTCATTTACTGCTAAATTACAGTGATATAGTCTATTGTAAATAAAATATTTTCATTACTCATACATCTCTCTTATATATGGCATTAAAATCTGCTGCAGATAAACTATTTTTAGACTTTAAGGGGCATCATAAGGGGTAAAAATTATGATTTTTAAAATCAAAACCAACACATTTGGCTAATTTGCCCTTCCAGTACCCTCAAAATTGCTATTATTTATCACCAATGTGCGATATTTGATAAAATTTAGACCTAATATAAAGAAAGAAGATTAATGCATTCTTATTAAATCATCTTAACATACTTATTTATAAGGAAAAGTGGGTGGGGTAAGTAGGACCTGAAAAACATGCCTTTTAGGCATTTTTAAAACACAGTCAAAGACCTATATCATGCATTTAAACTTTTATGCATGTTAATACATATTAAAGCAGGATATTTATTTTTTCTATAAAAAACATGTTTTAGAAGTACTCGGCTTCTGTTTGTAACCATGGCAACGAAAGCTTCACTGTAGGATAACTGTAAAATGACTCTTTTGCACAATGATATTTATTTATTGATATAAGAAATGATAGTATCTATTATAAATCTCTTTTTATAATTACTTAATCACATTTCTTACAAATAACAATAAAATAGCCTATAGGAAAGCTGCCTTTGAATTTTTAATGTAATTTTAGTGTTAAAAATTCTGACTTAGACTAATTAAAACCCTAAACCCAAAAATTAGGCAAACTTGCATTCTCACTTGTATTGAAATCTCCCATCGCCATCACAGTTATGTGGTTTGTGTAAGAAAATGCAAATTTTTATTTCAATAGATGGAAATAATTCAATACAGTAGCCTTATTTAATTGCTACAATATACTTATCTTGCATGAGAAGTGGGTGGGGTAAGTAGGACCCTCGAATTGTCTTTAATCATGAAGCAATCTCCCGTAGAAGAATTTCACATATGGTTCAGATTTTGTAAAAAAAATAATAACAATTATTGTATTTTGGTAAAATCAACCACATTCATGTTTGTTCAGATGTTGTTTTTTCGGTTGCCATGGCAACAGCTTTCAAATATTTTGGCATAAATCAATCTAAATTCCTAATTTAGAAATTTAGATATACCTTCTATTAGGTCCAGAGCTATAAATAGAAAAACTTACAATTGTTTGTGTATTACAACCCCTCTATTTAAATAACTACCCAATTACCAATAAAATTGATTTCATGGCTTTTAAACAGAAAAATATGGATAGTATGTGATTTTATTGGACAATGTGATATATTTGTTGCCATGGCAACTTTAGTTTTTGTGACATGTTGTTTTGTTGTTTCTTCATAAATGTGTATTCCAATATGTCATTAATATATATGAAACCAACAAGCAAATATATCTTTTATTACAGTTTCTCAGATTGATGCTATGAAACTGATAAAATACTAAACTCTGTTAGTAAAACACATACTCTATTTCTGTTGCCATAAAAAACATAAAATGGTTTTCAAACTTGTAGTTGTTGTTGTTGTTCACTTATATTTAGATATTCAAAACAGGGCAATTTTGGTTATTCGTGAACATAGCTCTTTCATCACAGAACTCACGTACATTTGTACCTGTAATTGTTTTAGCTGATTTGTAATACATATGGAGCTACCAGCTACTCTAAACACTTAGTCTATGGTTAAACAGAAGTTAAAAACCCTCATTAAGGGACAATAACTCATATTTGAAAAAATAAAAATGTGGCAGAAACAACTTTTGACCTACAGTTTGATATAGTAATGGTTCATAACAGTTTCGCCCAATTTAGCATGTTATTGAGCTTTTACTCACTTAACTGCAGTTTTTCCATACAATACAATGGTAAAATAATAAACAGGGGCAGTAACTCTTACTGAAACATGTAGATAGTTTAATTCATCATAATTGCGTCTGGCATATCAAGTCCATTTATCTCAGTAAGTTTCAGGTAAATACAGTGACAAATATTGAAGTTATTTGGAAAAATGTGTTTAGTCAAGCAGGAGTTATGGTTATTGGTGTCAGTAGTGACCTTAAGTTGTTAAAAAAATTCTATTCCAGGCAGAAAGCTGGTTGTCATAGCAACCAAAAGGAAAAAAAAGAATTAATAAATCTTGTCCAAGACTATTGATCATATTTGAAAATAATTTGGCACAAATGGTCCTTTGCTGACTCTAGTCCAAGGTTGTTCATATTATTTAAATTGATGAAAAAGCCTGGCCGCTATGGGAGTACAACTGTTTTTCATATTCATGTATAGGAAAACTTCAAACAAGTCATCTTGTCAAAAATAGTGACCATGATCAGGAAATACCACCATCACAAACTGCAGACAAACCCGTGGCATCGTGAGAAATATTAACAGAAGGATTCGAAAATGATTTGGCATAAATGATCATTGGGTCACGCTCTGCCAAAAATATCCAAATATTTTGATAGGTTGAAAAACATGGCCGCCAGGGGATGAGACCAGTTTTTTCCTATGTAAATATAGGGATAACTTTAAAAATCTTCTTGTCAAAATCTACTTAGTCGATTGAAAATAATTTAACACTTATGGTCATTGAGTGACCATCTACCAAGATTGTTCACATTTTTATCGGTTAAAAAACATGACTGCCAGGGGTGGAGTCTGTTTTCTTATATGGAAAAAATTGCTACAAATCTTCTTGTCAAAATACTACTTGGTCAATTTGTAATTAATGTGGCAAAAATGGTACTAGCGTGACCCTCTTGTAAAATATGATTTTTTTGTGATTTGCTATTTTTTTCTAATCAACTTTGCCTAGAATCGCTTTCAGGAATATCATCAAAGTGTCAAACAGCTTAGATCCAGATCAGGCCCAATATTTTGTTGGACCTAATCTGGGTCCAAACTGTTTGCAAATGTTATCAGTAGAAAAAGACACTGAGCAAGAGTTAAAAGGTCATGTCAAAAATTCTGGGCTATTTGAAAGAATCAGCACATATGATCCTTGGTGCTCCTCTACCATGTTTGTTCAAACTATGTAAATCTATCAGAAAATGGCCACCAGGGTCATTTGCATGTCTATTTATCTGTTTGTCTGTGAGTCAGTAACTGCAACTGTTATTGATCAAATTGATTCAATCTTGGTTTATATGACAAATTGAAAGTTGTACATTCTGTTACTTTAGCTATCATAAAAGCTGGATTTGGGTAGGTGCTTTTCTTTCCCTCTACCATATAAACAGTCATTCTCAGGTGAGCCACCCAGGGCCCAAAGCCCATCTTATATTAAAATGTAATATTTTAATAGCATATGTAACTGTAGGTCTTATATCTTAAATTTTTCTATCTCTCTATGGAAGATTTTTTTTTTAATTTTTGACGAGATTATCCTTTTTTGGTTATAATGCAGGTAATAGATAGAAAAACAAAATAACTTTTGCAACCACCCCTTTAAATCTCTATTGATTTTTAATATAAAATTTGATTGCTGTGACCATCTAGTATAGATTTTGATAACTAAAATGATCATACACTGTGTTACTCTAGTGTATACTGAATCCTTTATAAACCTGAGATTTTAAATTAAACTTCAACTTTTGAAACATCCCTACCATTTTCATACTATGGTCACTTTCAATTTTTATTCGTAATTCCCCAGGAGATGACAATCTACAAAAAATCAACTGAAATCAATAATTTCTCTATGGCAGGTTAATTTTTTTATTCATTTCATTTTTCGTGTCAAATATTACCGGTTTTCTATTATTCTAAAGATCTTCAGAAATAGCTACTTATAAAAGACCCATTTCATCTGATAACACTTTTATTTCAGATGTCTTTTTATCTTTCATGATTATGAAAACCTCAATAACACTGTATATGGTTACAGATATTGATTAAGTCAATCTTACTGGTACAAGAATGCATCAAAGGTACTGTTTTCATAGTAAAACTACTAATTTAGAGATAACCTCCTTATTTACATACATGTACTATAGGGACTTTTAATTTTATATTTTAACAGAAAATGAGAAGTTTCATAAAAAATCTAACATTCATTCATTTATCTAGGGTTTATATGTCTAAAATTTCCTGACTTTTGTCAATAATTTCGATTTAAGTAAGAAGATGGTTACTTCCTAAAAATATGTTTTTCAATGTATTATAAACCATATTTAGCTTGGTCTTACTAAAGCTTGTAAACCTTTCCAGGTAACGCAAACTTGCAACAATATGCTTTCAAAAATGTCAAAAACTGCCATATTCTAGTACATTATTACCCCACTCACTTTTTTGTAACATTACTGTATGACAGTATTACCAAAATTAATACTGGCTAGTACAAAATAACCTAAGGTCAATTTTTTTTCGTTCTAAAAGTTCCATTTGCGCAATATAAGTCTATTTTTACTGATTTTCGGGCACTATTTGGTAAAAAAAATTGACACCTCATTTACTCTCTTTTGAGCCCCTTTACGACCCCTCAATTGAGACAACATCCTATATTTATTTTTCATAAAAAGCTAGCTATAAGATCAATGACTTGAAAATATTTTAATGTAATTTCTATGCTACTTATACATGAGTTTGACATTTCTTACAAAATTGTGGGAGTTTTTTGCCAACAGAAACCTCTAAAAGGACTATTATCTGATCCCTTTTAGGCCTTGCACCACTTATTCGTAAAAAAAAAGCAAAATACGGGTATTATATCAACATTAAATTGTTGATTGTGCCAGATGTCTTCATGTTCTGCAATACAAAAACGCATTACAAGCTGCATTTGTCCATTTTGGCTTTTTGAGACGGTGGCATCAGAGTTGCCATAGAAACGATAAGAAGATGGTTACTTCCTCAAAATATTTTTCAGTTTTATTACAGACCATATTTAGATTGGTCTTTCTAAAGTGTGCAAACCTTTCCAAGTAACTCCGACTTGCAACAATATGGTTTCAAAAATGTCAAAAACTACCATATCTTAGTACATTGTTACCCCACCCACACTTTTGCAACCATTGCTATATGACAGAATTACCAAAAGTATTAACCATACCCTCCTTGTAATTACATTGAGCAATACTGCCAAGTACAAGTAATCACAAGGTCAAAAGTTTCTCATTTTAAAAGTTGCATAGCACAATGTATATCTATTTTTACTGATTTTCGGGCACTATTTGGTCAAAAAATTTGACGCCTCATTTACCCACTTTTGAACCCCTTTTGGACCCCATATATTGAGACAACACCCTAATTTTTTTTTTATAAAATGCTAGCTATAATATCAATGCCTTGAAAATATTTTAATGTTATTTCTACACTACTTATACATGAGTTTTACATTTTTTATTTTAAAAAAATAGCTTTTTTCCCTATGTAAACCTTTAAAAGGGCTATTATCAGGTCCCTTTTAGGGCCTTGCACCACTAGTTTGTCAATAAAGCAAAATATAAGTATTATTTAAACATTTTATTGATAATTGTGTCAGATGGCTTATTGTTCTGCAATACAAAAACACCTTACAAGCTTCATTTGCACATTTTAGCTTTTCGAGACGGTAGCATCATAGTTGCCATGGTTACGGTAAGAAGACGGTAACTTCCCATACATTTTTGTCCAATTCATTACATATCATATCTAGGTTTGTCTAACTAAAGCATGTACATTATTCCGAGTAACCGCGGCTTGCAACAAAATGAGTTCAAAAATGTTGAAAAACGACAAATTGGAGTACCTTGTTACCCCACCCACTTTTCTGATAAAATTGCTACAAGACAGAAATACCAAATTTAATTACCAGACCCTCCTTTACTTTACATAAAGCAATACTGTGAAGTACAAGTTGTCACAAGTTCAAGACTTACTTATTCTAGAAGTTACAACTGTGCAATTTATGTCTATTTTCAGTGATTTTTGGGCATTTTTTGGTCAAAAACTTTGGATTCGGTTACCATGACAACGGAAGTAAAAATTAAAAAATTAAGCATGAATGATTTGGTTTTGGGTGAAAACAAACAAGTACAGAAAGTTTCGTTGAAATCTGAGACTATGCGTGAAAAACTTTGCTCCATATTTACAGAGAATCGCTCTTAATCACTTTTGCAGTGCACTGTGCGGTTTATAATTTGCTGCGCCATGGATATTTTACCAAAAAGTTTTGGGTGTAGAACTTTATAAAGTATAGAAACTGAAAATGTGTCATCTTTCGGGGACTGTGACGAAAGTGAAAACGATAGAAGTTTAAAGGTCTGAATGTCATTCTTACAAAAATAACATTCTTCTGTTAAAGTTATCATGCACCAGTGGCTCCGTTGGTAGAGTGTTATAATTGGGATCGAAGGGTCGCTGGTTCGAGACTCACATGAAGCATTTTTTTAATTCTTTGCTTCAGTACTGTTTCAACCCAAGGAGACAGGGAAGCCTCCCGCCATGACTGGTAAATTTGTCTAGGACGTAAATCATACATGTAAACTGATAAACACGAGCAAAAGTCATTATGCAATGACGTATGTAACCAAGACCACACCCCCAGGTATTTTATTACTGTTTGGACGATTTCCAGTCTAATTCGGGAATAGATTTCGTCCACATACATGTAACTCAATTATATTCATCTATCTCTTGCACTGTTGGTAAAACAGTTGTTAGAAACATGGCACTGTTGCAATCTGTCTTGCAATGAGTGATTATCGCATCGTTTTGTTAAGAGAACACCCCCTAGATTTTTCTACTATCTGTATATTGCCTTAAAGACATATGCGGCTATTTCCAATGCGCACCTTTCCCGCGTCTGCAAACGGGGAAAGTTGTCTGACTCCTGTCTTTCGACCCTTAACTGATTCGGATCAACACAGCTTCCGATATTCTTATGGCATATCCGTGTTCCGACATTTTCTTCACAAAATAACTAATTAAAGTGTGTTCGAAATATCTATTGACATCTTTTCAGAAATGATCGTCTCAGCACTAAAGACAGATAAATGTAGCTCAGTCGAAATCAAACGACGTACACAATAGCCCTGGTTACGAATCTGATAGTGGCCGAGTATATACTATTTGTATGGTTATTTAGAGCGGCGCACAACCTGACCTCGTGGCCTAGTGGTTAGCGTGTCTAGCGTGTCTGGCTACAAAGCCAGAGGACCAGGATCGATTCCCGGATGCGCACATATTTTCATTGTGTTTTTTCTTTCTTTTTTAACATGTTAATGCTAAATTACTTCAAATACTAGTAAAATGGCATCATCAAAACGAACGAAATGGTCATCCCCGAACATGTTATATTGAATTACGCATGAAACCTATGGGGTGGGGTTAAATTTGGCCCTCTAGAAAGAGAATTAGTTCGGTGACCCCAGATTTTTATTCTTTTTTCAGAACGGTATTATAATAGTCCATGAATTAAAAATAAATTTTCAAGATTTTCAATATCAGATTTTTTAATACATGATTTATTCTAAAAACAAATTCCATTTTTTGACGAATTGTCAAATTATATCATGCAGTATCTTGTCACAGCATGGGATAACAAGTAAACATGCACATTTTCTTAAAAGTTTGAGGTCATGGGCAGTAATTTAAGTTAAAAGAAAGAAGCTGGCTGAAGATTACAACCATTTTAGCTCGATAATTAGGACTAGTGTTATTATTTTATATTTCTAGAAAATTGGTCAAATGCTGTAAACTTCAATATGAGATTCTGAAAAAAATAAGCACGGTGACATATCCTTTTTATTTCATAAATGGATAGCCCATGCATAAAACAAACTGTATGCAAAGTATTGAAAATATTTCAATATGGGAAGTATTTAGTAGCATATGTCCTTAAAACACTTAATCTAGTGCTGGATACTACCAGTATAAGTTGAAATAATTTACACCTATATCAAGAAAGTAAGTAAGTAAGTAATATAAGTACATTGTAATTTCTTTATTTTAAGGGGGTAGCTCTGTTGGCTAGGCCAATCTTCCCCGAGGCCCTCAAAATATGCATATAATAATATACAATTCATTAAACAACAATACAAAAAGACAAAACAAATCAAATAGGTATGTCGCAGCTTTTGGGTTTTCTGACCAGGCAGATTTATGCTAGTCTACTCAGCCACGTAAGTCGGGCGGCACATAAGCATTTTCGAAAATAGAGAAGGAAGTAATACTAGCTAGGCAGTGAAAATAATATGCGCCGATCATCCTGCGCGATAGCACAGCCAATCTGCTCATTTGCTTTATCTGGTTTTCTCATATTGCGACTAATTTAAGATACACAGTCAAATTTCATTCATTGTAAGCAGTTAACTGTAAATAACTCAATTGTACTAGAATTTTTATCCATAAGGGAATGCTATTCCACACTAATGCATCAGAATAAGACAAACTGTTTTTGAAATAAAAAACTTATTTTAGGCTTTGGTATTAGAAAATTCTTATTTGACGTTGACCGTTTAACTGTGAAATATTCAAATTATTGTCATTACCTCTCATTTGGAATAAATCTGTTATGTAAATTGGTGCGGCGTTATTAGTTATTTTATACATAGCTTTTGTTTTGTTATAAAAAACAGTGTCTTCAAATGATTTATACGTAATTGTTTGCGCGCAGCGTCTAGTGTTGCATAATCATTCCCTAGAATAAGCTTGCAAGCCCTTCTTTGCAACTTTCAATTTTAAATGCATTGAAATTGCACGAATTTCCCCATACTACACAGCAATATTCAATATGTGATTTAATATATGCATTATAGTACAAAAGTCTATGTTGGACACTAAAATATCTTCGAATTTGCGATAATAACCAAAGGTGTGATGATATCGTTTTAGATATGTGCCGATAATGATTATTCCAGACAACAGTTTGATCCACATGAACAGCTAAAATTTTCCCATTACTAGAATTTGTTAAATCTATATCATTAAATGTAATTTTTAGGTCGCTATCACTATTAAATAGTTTCTTTTTTGTCGACTAGCAATTAACATCAATTTCGTCTTCTCAGTATTGATGAGCATACCATTTTCTAAGCACCAGGCGTAAACTGAATCCAACACCTTTTGAAGATATGTTTCTAAGGAACACCTAAAGAAGTACTATATAAAGTTGTATCATCTGCATATAAGTCAACTGATAATGGTAAGTTCATCAATGAAAGTGGTAGATAAAAAGAGGACCTAAAATAGATCCCTGAGGGACGACCCAAACCACATCACCAATATTGGAACTTGAATTGTTTATTACCACTTATATCCTTGGTCATTTAACTGAACAGCTTATAGCTGACAAAGTATTTAAGTTAGAACGTATCTTTTTGTAGTTTTGAAACGGTCCGATGATGGTCTTTTAAATACATGTTATCGTGAACTAAAATTTTTGTTGATAATATTGTCAACTAAAACTATTTAACAAAATATCATCGGTTGTATAGGGTATAGTTGAAAATGTAACGTAAACGATATTATGATGGACCCAAACAGTTTTAACAAACTTCAATATGTGTGGAAAATAACATGTTCTCACAGATGGTCACAGATTGCATAAATGTTTTTTTTTTCATTAAAACATTTAAACCAATACCTAAACAGACTTACTTACGTACATACTTTTTTTTTAAGAAAATAAGAGGTAACGCATTTAACACGCTATTATAAGTATGTCTGCAAAACTTAAATTGAGTGCAATATCCGGTTTCACACTGCCTTAGCCATTTACTTAAAGATAATTCAAGTGAAAATTCTGCTAAACAGGGGACATACCTAAATGCTATTTTTGACATTTCTGAGCCCGAGGTCCGCTACTTTTTACAGCCGACTATAACAGGATCATTTTGACTCTTTGGTTTGATTGCCGCCTAAACGCGACAAGACTGGTAAGATTCGAATACAGGAGGTGTAAACCCCATACTACAAGTTTCCATACACCCAATTTTATCGTTGGATCCAAGATTTCTGGAAAAGGGGGTTCATATGTATACTAGAGGACTTTGAAAACGCATCACCATATTTTTGCACTTTTCTTGCAAACCGTATTTGCAATTGAAAAGTTACTCGCAGGTTTTAATGTGCAACTTAGAATTGGTATGAATCAGTCGTTAATTTGACTGCACTATCACGCGACGCTGCTGATGACGTCACATGGGTACATACAGCATCCAGCACCTTTCTGCACAGTTAAATGAAGCTTTTTGATTATTTTTATGTTTAAACTGTGGCGTTTATGACACCATATCACTAAAGAATTTATAGACTTTTACTAATTTAAATGTTATTGATAGCTTCAATATTTCGAAAATAAACGTCAAATTTGAACTTCAATTTAGAGCCCCTTTTCAGAAACATCTCCTAAAGTAACCTTTATGCACGTTTTCATAACTGATATTGACTACAGACACTGGCAGTCATGTGGGGAAGACGCTTTGTTGTAAATCATGGCAGGAGATCTGGTGTCATGTGATCGATGACGTCTTAAAAAATTACGTTAACGTCACTTGCACAATACAAAAGAGACGTAGTACAAGCGTAATTTATGCATAATCTGTCATTTGTGTATGTCCATAGCCTCTTCCAATAAAACCAGACGCAAAAAATTGAATCTTTGAAAGGCCCAATACGTTGAATTTGATTACTAGACTATAGTAATCAGGGTGGGTGGGGTATGTCGGTATTTTTAAAGGAGTGTAATTTTGAGCATACCGAACTGTCAATTTATTTTTAATCGTTCAATGATGAATGTACAATCGTGAAAGAAGCAAAGAACGCAAATCCGTTGAGTCAGGAATCAAAACTAAAGCGTGTTAACTTACAGCTGAATTTGTGTCCTTCAAAATCGACCACCCCTGTCTTAAAACGGATACTTTTTCAATACCTTAAAGTAAATTTGTAAGCATGAATTTTCTAGGACGCACTACAAGCTGGTCAGACTATGATATGAAATATCAATTATCTGACTGACATTCTCAGGGCTTGTGAAATAAAGGATTTAAACTGGGTGATGCGTTTTCAAAGTCCTTAAGTATATAGAGGTGTGGGCGTTCGCTTTGTTGACTTTATCTCATTTTTCTTAAATACCTCATGAAAATGAAATAAATTGGTCTCACCAAATCGTTTCATTTTCAAAAGATATTTAAAAACGTTGGGCAGAGAGTGGGGTTCAAGCGAACCCCCTGAACCCCCTCTGGATCCGCCACTGGATGTATATGTATTGAGTCGGCCGATGGGATTTTGCTACTAGGCCCAGGCAAGCTTTTGCCATCGCCCAGTCTGGTAAGAGCCTTTGTTTCTCGCATGAGGTTGCTCTACCTGTAATAACATGCTCCATTTAATTGAACGTCGACTGATATTTTGTACTTAGGTTATACAATAAATATATACTAGTACATGTACTTTTGCGAATACGGAAACTACAAGAAGAACGTTTCACATGGCATACCTTTAAATTATTTTAAGACATTTGCCGCTAATTCTCATGCGCACCATTTCTGCGTCAGAAAACGGGAAGTTTTCTGGGTCCTTTCTCTCGACCAGTATGAATTCGGATCAGTACAGTTTTCAGAACACTCGTGTCATATCGATTTTCCGACATTTTCTTGACAAAATAAAGGTAGTTAGATCTATTGACCTTTTATTGGAACTGGCCTCGAAATAAAGCGCAATGATTGGTTGCTTGCGGACACGTGCCCGCGAGCAGCCAATCATTGCGTTTTATTTTGAGTCTGAGAATGTACTTAAGTTTTATAACCTATATATGATCGTCTCAGCACCATAGACAGATAGATGTAGACAAGTAGAAATTTTAATTTCATCCATATAAGCCTAGCGTCCTTTTTGTGGGACACAGGCAAACAGTGCAGATCCTGACCAGACTCCACAGAACGGGGCGTATGATCAGTGTCTCCACTGTTTGCTTACAGAATGTTCTATGAAAATGTGAATAAAAATGAAAAAAAAGGGACACCCTAAAACGCTGAATTTTCTGCTGAATTCAGCAAGTTGCTGATCAGCTAAAATACCCTAAAACACTGAACTGCTGATTTTCTTTATTTAATATGTTTTGAACTTTGTTATGCATAATTATTTGAAGACTTTATGTTTTTTATGTTTATTCATGTATTAAATTAGTACTTTGATGATAAAATAGCGTTTTGTTTTTAATTTTTCTGTGGTTTGTTGGACGATATTAATTATTGTTTCTTTGTAGTTTAAAAGTCTTTTCATTTATTCAAACGAAACTTTGTTGATTGATCATTGAATACAAATTGATGAATTGATTGGATAACTATGATTATTTGTTTGTTTTCCCTTAAGGTACAGCAAATGATTAATGACCATTAAAACCCTTGATTACAGGGTCCAATTAAAGTTTTGCATTTTTTAATTAATTGACCAATCCAATAAATTAAATAATTGTATCAATTAATGTATTCATTTATGAGATGCAACATGAGATTTCAAACCATGCGGTATTTGCACCCAGCAAAGGCTCAGATCAGCATGCGCACATGCATAGTCTGGAAAGAGATTTTGCTGGTCGCTTGAATGTTTTATGACTGTTCAGGTACACGCCGAACAATATTTGGAGTTTCTAAGCTTCAAAAGGGGCTGCACTGGCTCGTAAGAGTCAACACTTGTCAAAATGTCATGATACTTATCGCATATGCGCAAAACCCAATAGGCCCTTGTTTGTGTTCCTCCTGCCTACTTAAAGCTAGAGTCCTATATTTTCGTCTCAATTATAATAGACTTTAATACCACCGACTACTCAGGTGAGCTTGCACATTTGCGCAGGCTCACCTGAACAATCACTGTTCGAAGATGCGATAGGCGTCAAATCTCCCGAATAAACATGCTCACTCCCTTATCAATTCGGTAGCAATGCACTAATTTAAAGCTAGAGACCTATATTTTCGTCTCAATTATAATGAACGTTAATACCACCGACTGCTCAGGTGAGATTGCACATTTGCGCAGGCTCACCTGAGCAATCACTGTTCGAAAATGTGATAGGTATCAAATCTTCCGAATACACATGCTTACTCCCTTATCAATTCGGTAGCAATGATTTAATTTAGATAAATTGCCTGCTGTTTCTTGATTATCTACTCCAATAGACAAAGAGATTAGTGAATGTAGGCCAGGTGTTGATCGAATCGGGGATTAAGTTGGGAAGGTGTCAACATGTGATTAAAACACATCTGGTTGCATGAGGAGGTGTGTTATAATGACAGTTATAGTCCTGTCGCAATAATAAGAAACGCGAAAATCTGATATATTATTTTATTACTTGCATTTTTCCAAAAATAAAGCTCAAATCTGGATTTAGAATATCCTGCAATGTCAGAAAAAAATTGTTTGAAGACTCTACTACCACTGCCCTGACCCCAAATCTCTTGGCAATTTTGACATTTTTAGGCTTTCTGAAAAGCGGGGGAATTTAAACGGTGTAACAGCCATGTGACGGCAATAAAAATAGCTTAGTGTCAAACTGTTCGGATCCAGATTATGCCCAATGTTTTACTTGTACAACTATCTAGATGGTTTCGATATATACATTTTGTCGAAATATATTTTGTTGGCTAGGCGACTTTTAGATATCCCCATCCAGGCCCTTGTAGATGTTTTATTTATCATGCTAACAAATGTTAAAATGCCAACAATTGTTGGCATTTTAACATTTATAAGCACGATAAATTTCATGCTCAGCTAAGTTGTATGTTTCTATTTCCTCAATTAAGGTAATTGATCCCTTTTTATCAGGATCAAGGAGATTTTAACATGATGTTTAGGCTCGTGCATATCTGTGGTTTATGCCACGCTGACCATTAACAGAGTGTGAAAACGGTAGTTTGTTACCTAATCGATATGATAAAATCCTTAGGTGGTCACACCACGCGTCTGATTGTTTTAGTGTGGAACGTGGGAAAATTACATACCCAAACTTTGAGGTTGGGTTTACAAGTTTATTCAAATCACTCAGTACATGTTAACATGTAATATGAGGTATAATACATACATATGCATATATTGATGCCCGTCAATGCCCACTCAAGGTATTGCGGAAACTAGTTGTACACTCAGCCTACAAAGTCTGGAGCATGTAGCTACCAATATACACAATGGACAAGGTTATTTTAATGGACTGGACATTGTGGTATTGGGGCATCTCTGGGCTGAATGGGGAACACAGGCCGTATATATTTTAGTAATTACCAACTAATATTTGTGATCACACACACACACACACACGCACACACACACATATATACACGCGCGCGCGTGCGCGCCCACCAAGCTGAGCACAACATGAACAGAGAATTACATGAGGTTTGCGTCTCCTGTTGCTGCATTGACCATTACATTTTGGGAAATAATAACTATCGTACGTGGGTTGGAATGGTAGTACTGAAAACAGTGTTAATCAGGATCATCTGGTTTCTGATGACTCTGCACTGTCATTTTCGAATATTTCTGGCCGCACCACATATGCATTTTTTACAAAATGAAAAAAAATAGAGATGTACACACACGGAGTCCAGCAAAATATAAAATCAAATTTTAAAAGGATTCGAAGCTACATGTATTTAGTTCAACCCATTAGATAGTTGAAAGGTCACGCGTAACCAATTAAGAATCACTCGTGTCATTCGCACCTTATTTTAGTACCCACGGACTGCATAATATTTTATTGATCGATCAGGTATCGCGACACGCGTCGATAATCAGTAGCCAGTTTATTTTCACTTCAGTTAATCTCTTTATCGACACGCGCGTTCGATAAATAAGAAAATAACATGAATATTCAAAATGACAGCACTGCAGATACCGTTTGACAGAAATATGATAGATACATTTGCGCCTTTGTTACTGAGTCCACCAAAGGATGAAATCAAATATTAAAAAAGTTTATGCGTTATGAAAATAAACATCAAGTTCAACTTTCTGAATTCAGAGTAAAAGAAATGATACAGAAGGGTACAGAAAATGAAATTCAGTAGCACGTTTAGAGCCACTTCATCACTCAATCTATTAATCGACACTCGTTCGATAATTGGGGAACTGGACACGAATATACAAAATGTCAGCACTGCAGATATATGCTATCGTTTGGATTACGTGACAAGGTTTTGGTACGATTGGCATTAACAAAACCACCATTTAATTGTACTTGCTAAAGTTTTAAGCAGGGCTAGAAGAGCATATGTTGTGGATGCTCAGAAGGGTAACAAGTCGTTTCGCCCCAAGACCAGTTCGCCCCTAGTCGTTTCGCCCCAGGTCGTTTCGCCCCAAATTTGATGCCTAGACGTTTCGCCCCTACACCCTAGTCGTTTCGCCCCACTTTATTTTTTTACCCTAGTCGTTTCGCCCCTCTATTCTTTAACCCCTTTAATATGTTATACACTTCATCAAGATATTTAAGCATTATTAAAATATGATAATAATTTAATTTTAACGATGAACACGCTTCAATAATAATTTATTTTAACAATGAACACGCCTCAGTAATAATGATAGCAATTAAGCCTTGTAGAACCCAGATCTATCTCTTTTTGTATATCAAAAGCCATCTGATTAGGATCCACACTGCTATAATTAAATTATGCAGGCTCGAGGGTGCAGGTGTCCATGAAAAAAGTTTGGGAGGAGTGTAGTGCATAAATGTAATAAGCATGACTAGGATAAACCTCGATAACAAAATGCAATCCTTAAAAAATTAGGCCTACTAATAAAATAATTTTATAATTCCTTCACTCTTGCGCCAATACGCATGGTGGCAGCGCTCTGTTCATCGCATTAAGAAAAGGGACTGATCAACCAGTTAAAGTAATTGGACGTTAATTGTCTCTAATTAAAGTAAGTGTGCGGCCGGATAATCTTTAATCTGTGAGTCATTAATGGGATTAAGATTAGGGTGTCAAAAACACACACCAATCAATCAGCTGCAATTAAAATTTTATTGATCAATTAAACTTCGATATGTCGGTGACGTGCTTTGACTTCGTCTGTGAACGTACGTTTGTGCGGTATGTCCTCCGTATCTACAATGTTTATCATGATCCGCTAAAGTATTTCAGTATTTTTATGTATATCATGACAGGCAGTGTAGACAGCCATGACGTTTGGCAATATGCGATATGTCGTCATCCGTATCAACATTTCGGACTTCAATTTCCACCCAAGTTATAATCTCAAAAAGTGTTAGGTACGGAAAATATACCACGCATTGGCTGAAACATAGGAATCACGCCAGCATCCAATCTTGTGCCACTATCGGCCCGCCGGTGAAACGCCATTCGAATGGCATTTCGCTGGTGGGCCGATAGTGGCACGATTTTACATGCCTACTGGGAAGTGGGCGGGCAATGGGCTAAGTAATGAGTTTTAATCCTTTGATCAGCGACGTTTGACGCATGTTTTAAACTGCTTATCCGGATGCTTTCGATTGCAATGACGTTGATCTTGGAGGGCAGGAATATACGATCCTAATATAAATAAGTAAAAAATTTGCAGTCTTGTCGAAATTAATGACCAACGTAGGTCAAAGGATAGACGGCCTAATTGTTATATATTGCTTCGAGTTGTTGATTGTGATGTTTGATTGTTTGCAATTAGTGAATTAAACTGATGAAAAGTGTTATCTTGTCATTATTTCATGTATAATTATCGTTATTCGTTTTACCCATTGGAAAGAGACATGGAAACACTTTTGTTTGTTTGTTTTGTTGCTTTTCGTCCCAAGTCAACAGCTATGGTCATCGCGGGACTGTCAGTTCACCTAACCACACTTTTTCCTGGGCAGGCTTGAACAAGCGGTTAACCAGTAATTCGTGCACATACTTTCGCTTGTAACTGACAAAAAAAACCTTATTGAATGAATCAGCGGAAGGGAGGAGAATAACCGTAGAAATCATTTCATGCTCAATCTCCACGAAAGTATGGGGCCGGACCGGGATCGAACTCGCGACCCCTGGATCTGCAGTCAGACACGCATCTGTAGCCAGACACGTTACCGACTGCGCGGAAACACTTTTGCCATGTGTAAGATTCTACAAATGTCTTCTGCATAGTTTGTCATAATTGCAAGATATAATATTGCTTTACGTTGCAGAGACGTTAGATGAAATGAATGTTATTGATTTCAAAAATGTTTGCATTGTCTTTATAATGGGGAAAACGGATTGTGCGATAAACGGAATGCGCAATAGTTAAAATGGTCTACATGACGAGAACTCAGAACTTTCAGACCTCAAAACATTAAACAATAACCTACCCCTGGGAAATTCTACCTGGCAGAAATTAGTAACTAAACCATAACATGAGCATTTGATACAAGTTTATTGCCGAATAACATAGACTGATCTACTGAGCCCATGTTGATCGCATATAAAACGTATGGATTAAAACGGAGACTTAGGCCACAAATTAGACCTAACTTTATATAGCCAAGCTGAATATATCAGAAAACATCTTTGTCATGAGAAGTAATATTATTGATATTACTTTAGGTATTATCGCATATGCAATAAGTATTAAATTCTCATGAACTGGCCACAATAGCTTTATGCGAAAAAAAACGGACACATAATCTTTATCAAGCCAAAAGCGTTGAAGATTTTAACTGTTAATCTACATTACTACTGGTGTAAAGCATTACAAATATATTTGCACTAACTATTCACATAGATTTCAACAAAATAGGTTGATATTTCTGCTTGGTGCGAATAGGTTGATATTTCTTCTTGGGGCGAATCGACCAGGGGCGAAACGACTAAGGGGGCGAAACGACCAGGGGCGAAACGACCTGGGGCGAAACGCCGCTGGGGCGAAACGTCTAGGGGGCGAACTGGATCTGGGGCGAAACGACCCGGATTCCACAGAAGAACAGTCTCAACGATGCTGTTTTTTTAACACCACACATACATGTATTTTTATATATCCTATGAAAATGAAATAATTTGGCCTCAGTGAGACCAAATTATTTCATTTTCATTGGATATTTAATAAAAATTAGATAAAATTAGCAAAGCGAAACCCCTTTATACATATGAACCGCTTTTCCAGAAATACTCGATTATGCATAACAAAGTTCAAAACATATTACATAAAAAAAATCAGCAATTCAGCAGTTCAGCGTTTTAGGATATTTTAGCTGATCAGCAACTTGCTGAATTCAGCAGAAAATTCAGCGTTTTAGGGTGACCCAAAAAAAAACAACTACCCTTAAAATGGAAATGGACTGATCCAATTGATAAGAAAGGGAAAATCCGTTGCTTAAATGGGTTATAAATGGTGTACACAATTTCCATGTTAACCCTGGTGGCCGAGACCAGGATTTTCTCTTCTAACTGTACGGTTATTTCGAGCTGCGCACGACCTGATCTCATGACCTAATGGCTAGCGTGTCGAGTTACAAAATTAGAGGATCCGTGTCGATTCCCTGGTGGTCACATATTTTCAGTGTGCTTTTGTCTTCCCTTTTATAGCTTTTTAGTGCTGACCCAGCAGGCACGCGATATTGTTTTGATAATGATTTCTTATTGAATAATGGTTGAATATTGATCAATCCATTTTCGAGGGTAGCTCAATATTCATTCAACATTGCCATTTAAGGATTGAAATACCAAGAATGATTCAATACTGATTAAACAATTAGCTATTCTATGTGAAAAGCTAAATGTGTATTCAATACTGATTCAATATTACAACCAAATTTGAGTGCAGATGTTATTTTGGAAAGGTAAATCAATACAGATTCAATAATTATTCAATGTAATTGTTTCTATGTTGATTAACCAACCTTGATTCAATACTGACTCAGAATCCGCAAATCAATATGGAATTCCTTATATAATTTACGAGTGATGTCCCGTAGGGGGCAGGACTGAGACATTTGATAATATATTTCTTGTAAATGTTGAATTGTGAATTGTGTGCGGTATATAGTGACATTGCTATCGGATAAATAAGATATTTGGACACACAGGACTGCTGTAAGTGACTTCATTCGTTGTGATGCGGTGTGATACTAAACCTACGCTCGAAAGAAAAAAATATGGAAGCTCAACTTTAACTCAGCTAGACTCGCTATACCTATAATGGATGTCTCTACCGAGCTTTGGCACTTACGTATTGGCTGTTTCACTATGCCTGGGAAGTGCAAGATCCAACTTAGAACTCTGAAACAAGTACCAATGTTATTTTACATGCTCGTTGCGGGGGGAATAGAATCTAAATCCTGGGCCTCAAACTGGATCTACTCGTGGTAATAGTTCTCCGACAGGGGACAGGAGAGGTCGTGGTCTTTGTTGCAATGGCCGTGGAAGTGGTCGTGGAAGTTTACAAGATCCTATCGATGATGCATTGCGGATACATCTGTACGCGATCCCGCTGGTCTGAGCAATCGACCAGCGTTAAGATGTCAAGAAGATGAACAAAAAACTCGACCGCTTGGAAACATCCCGTGACAACAAATTTTTAAAAGATCAAAATGCGCACCTAACGAAACAGGTCAACGAATTAAAATCATCTGTATCAAATTTAGAATCGCAAAATAAAGAAAAGGATATGAAAACAGAGCATTTAGAAGCGCAGTCCCGACGTGACAATCTACGGTTTATGGATTCGATGATAAAAGTAATAAACTTTTTTTGTTATTTATATTTTATTGTCAATATGTCATATAAAATACATTAAAAAAATTACAATTCACACGTTTGTTACAGAGCAACAACATTCACTGCATTACTTGTCAACAAATTTGAGTATCTCCATTATGAAGCATTTTCTGCAGATAGTGGGTCACAAAAATGTTTCTTAAGCCTGCATGATATTTCATGTACTTTATATATGTTGTCATTATGAAAGTTGTAAGATTTGGCTGTTTTACTTGATTATATGTCCCACTTCCTGCTGAAGCAACTTTTTTCATATGAGGAAAGCCACAGTTTACATCATCACTGACAAAATATAAACAGCCCCCGCGTGATAGCACACAAATAGTTTTTCTTCTTTTTCTTGCCCCACAAGATGGCTGATTTTAAACAAACGTTCAACCGCCATGGGGGCAAAAAAAGGCAACTGACCTTTATCATGTGGGAACTATTTTTTACGGTACTTATATTTCATTGACACACTGACTATATTACTTGACTTTTCGCTTACTGTAAAGGCGGCGCCTCATGAATGCGTAATTAGGACTAGTCAACCTTAGGCATAGGCAAAAGCTGAAAAGGAGGCGTGGTTTTATTGAAAAGTAATTGTATCATCTTGTGCCACCACCTCAGTCATTATTTAGTCCGTTAAACGCCAGCAAAATAACTGCATCTGAAAATGTCTAAAGGCCTCTTATGAAAATGGCCTATTTTAAGCCCAAAAGACACCTTTTCACAAGTTTATCAGTCCCAAAAAAAAAACAGACAAAAAACATGAATTAAGACAATTTGCCTGCAGACACTCTTCAGAGAAATAAGTTTATCAGCAATTCATCATCGATCAACCGTTTTGATTTTTCATCACTCCTCTGCTACCTTAATGCACCAATATCAACAAGGCGAAAACGGACAACCAGCCAAAATTCAAGAGTTTCGTGTTTTCCTTCAAACAAACATAGTAAGGCCAAGTGACACTGACAAAATGTATTTTTCTCACTCCTGGCTTAGATTTTGCCAGATGCAAGCCAACATCTCTTCATTAAATTTAGAACAAACATTTTACATACTTACATACAACCCTACCCCTTTATATTCAAAATTTTCCCAACAACCTTAAAGCTATGTCCACCGACGAGAAATTGGTCAAGTTTTTCGAGCTGATGACAGCAACAAATGCTATGAATGCTCGAGTGATCTCGCTTGAGAACAATGTTCAAAATATAAACAAACATGTATCCAGCAACTCTGATAGACTCAAATTGTAAGAGTACAAAAGTATAGACTCTGAAGCCAGAAACAGGCGTAGTAACCTGGTGTTTCAGGGGATAGCTGAGCCATTAATCGACGACGGCGGCTCGTTGTAAACTTTTTTCGAGATTATTTACAGCTATATACAGACATTGTAATACAGAGAGCCCATAGGCTGGGACAGCGGGGACGCAATCATTGGAGTAGGACCGGGCCACTAACCTCTAGACCTATTATCGTCCGCTTTAGAGACTGTAAGGATGTGGAAATTATCATCGGTGCTGCAAACAAGCTTTAAAATACGCAATATGGTATAAATAAGGACTTCTCAAAGGAAATCACATGTGGTAGGTCCCGGTTGTGGCCCCTATACAAAACAGAACGTACCAAGAACCCAGAATCTTCTGTGTATATCGGTTTTCCTGCTAAACTTGTCGTTAGAGGCAGGGTTGTTAAAGATCTGTTCCCCGACTGGTTCACAGAACTGAGAGGCTCTCGTTGCGAAACTACGGATGGACAGAAGGACCAACAGTATGTTCAGTACGAACCGAGACCTATCTATTCGCATGATGCAGCCCGCCCATACAGTGCCTCACTAGCACCAGCGCCAGCTCCAACTCTGGAAAATGACCAACAAGTGAACCAAGACCAGTCTGACACGGACTCGGACCCCGAGACTATTCCAGCACCGAACAGTCTGGTGGATACCTCAAATGCTGACAACGAAATGGCGAAAACGTCGGTGTACGAGTCGGCATTGAATCACCTCTCGAGCCATGCTAACCGCATTAATATGTCGCAGACTAGCATTCAAAACAAAGAGCGCCAAGATCGAGTAGTGTACCAAGGTCACGTGACAAGCTCGTAGAACAGCGCGCACCAGTTCAAATATCAAATAAACAATAAATGAGCTTCCATGGAGGCAGTAACTGAATCAAACTACGAAACCAATTGTTCTCCCAATAAAAACACTCTGAACTGAACTGCCCTAGTAATATGTATATATGGTAAAACACTCTGTTGAGCGTACGTGCCTGATGTGCAGCGAAGCATACAAAATGAAACAATTGCCTATGTACTTAATACTCGCCTCCCTTGAAACAGTGTTTAACTGCTCCAGCTTCCTTACGCCCCAATCTAAAGAGACGGTGACAATGCCGCAGCTACAGCGACACTGCGACTTCAAGTTTCCACTTGATGTCGCATTGGCGCTGACGCGGCGGCAACCAAAAAAGTCCTCAAAATACCAATGCTTCACTCCATGTCTCGTTCGTTTGTATATTTTATGTAGTGTGATGTTTTTGCTCTTATGTCTCTGTTTTGACCAGAGCCTAAATAAAAGTATTTGTCTGTCTGTCTGTCTGATTAATTAACTTATTTAAGAATAGTTTATCGTATTCAGGTGCATTAGTTTGGAATAGCATTCCACTTGATATAAAAAAATTCTATGACTCTAAATTCCTTTGTTCAAAACTGTACATTCTGGTTAAAAGGTTAATATGTTTAATTAGCATAGCCTTGCATGCAACTGTAGCTAGAGGGTCATCTAGCATTCACTGTTGTTTATTATATGGGACTTGACGCGAGAAAGCCTGTATTAGGGGATTTGCAAGCCACAAAGGCTCAGACCAGCCTGCGCTTCCGCGCAGTCTGCTCAGCACCTTTGTTATTCGCTTATTGAAAAGTACAATACCTAGACTTGCTACGAGTGAAATTTCAATGTTCTAGCTAGTCTATGTAGCGGACCAGGTTGGTTTGAATCTCACTTTGTCGGAAACCCCGAAGCTAGGTTTTTTCACGTCATGACCCATATGTTGAGGGTGTTCTTTATTGTTAATATATGTATTTTCCTTATGTTTGAGGGCCCCAAGGAAGATTGATTCGTCAATTGGGTTACCCTCACTAAATAAAGTCGTTACTTACTTACTTACTTACTTACTGTCTGTCGGTCTCTCTACTGCAGTAAATGATATATAGAGAGGAACTTACAGGATTGCTCATGTTTTATTGAATTTATTAAACAAGTTGGGGAAAATAGATCAAATGCGAGGCTTGCCGAGCATTTTATCTCTTTTTCGCAACAAGTTTCGCAATAAATTCAATAATACAAGAGCACGAATGTTAGATTCTCTTTATCATATGCCATTAAGATTACTTTGAAATCTCATTTCTTGCGTAAAAAACAAGATTTTTATTGTCATTGTGTACACAACGTTGTTATGAACGTCATAACGTTTCCCGAAAATCGATAAACCACTGGTGGTTTTAGGTGTCATTTCACTCTCAGGTGCGACGTCATGTGATAAACCTGTATAAAGTACCCATTACCTGGATTAGTTTACAACTATTCTCATGGATCTGAATCGCCAGTATTCATAATATGTATTCATAATATGAAGTCCCTCTCATGAATTTGTAGTCATTGTATTTTCTGCTGAAGGAGCTGGACTGGTGGTCGTGATTTAGATTTATTTGAGTTTCAATGGTGCAAGAGGTTGAACCCCGTGGTTTTACTTACTTTATATCACCCTTACCAACTTTAGCACAAAATATTTCGTGATGTGCCAGGTCCACACTGATGCTTAATTTACGCTCGTTGCGTAAACACGGAATGTGGGCGAAATAGATGAGTACTTTGTTTGACTTGAAACTTGAGATTTTGTGTAAATAAAAAGGTAGGGTATTCATGAAAACAGAAATCAGTACGTTATTTGGGTGCTTAATTAACTGATGTTTGTAGAGGCTCTTCGGATTTTTGTATATTAATTACGCTTGTGTTTAGATAAATTCACTACAAAAAGACTAAAACTTATAGGATTTTTACTTTAAAAATACATGACAGTGTTTTAAATCAACCATTCATTAAAGTTGTTACAGAGGTAGTGTATGCTTGTATAATCACATATTTTACTATTTGTATAAACTGGTCTGATAGAAGTCTAACGATCACACCCTTAATGCGCCAATCGCAACAAAAGTCATCTGCTTTTCTCGTCTGTTGAAATGTTTAAGAAGCCTCTATGGCAAACAGTGTGAACCCAGATCAGACTGCTCCTGCTCTGGGTCCACGCTGTTTGTTTTACTGACGAATTAAGTATAGAAGCAAACAGCGTAGACCCAGAACAGACTGCTCCTATGCTCCTATTGCATACTTTTTTGTCACAGGTATTTTTTTAAAAAATCTTTCAGAAGTACCATCAGAGTGTCTAACAGTTTGGATCCAGGTCAGGCCCGACATTTAATAACATGTTACGTAACATACTCTCCACGATGGAAACACGGTCCTCTCGAGAGGTTTTCAACTTTACGAGTGTGACAAACAGCTATACATATAAAAACGAATTTCACGATTGAAATGCAGCCGAATATCTGTTTATAGGTTGGGACCTGAGCCAGCGCCCGTGTGTCTGTGTGTCCGTCCATGCGTCCACACTTTCAAACAAGAATATCTATGAGAGCAGCCGGCCGACCGTAATCAAATTTTATCTGGAGAATCATTGGGATTGGGGATTGGCTGCATTAGGTTTAGGGCCAGATCGGATCAGAACTCTGGTTTTGATGGCAACGGATAGCTCCCATAGAGTTATAATGGGGGGAAATCTTGTGACCACTCTAGCTTCTTCAATTTCGATTTATTCTTACTTATTCTTGCAGGTAATGAGGACAACCATAAAAATTTGAATCGGTTCGAAATTCGGCAAGATCGGACCAGGGACTTAGGAGTAAGCCGTGTTGAACAGCAAATGTCGCACTTCTTAATTTTCACATCGTGTGAAGAATTGTTACCAAAACGTGACTTTTGGCAAATGAGAAATTTGCGTATGGTCATTTCAGATAATTTTGGGAGTCTAAAATATGTGCTCAAATTTCACATTTTTATATTTTAGCGTGTGAAGAATCGGTACGTATTCGTCTTATCTGCGAAGAATTGATTCGATTTTTCTCAGACATGAAGAATTGATACTCAATTTTCACAGATGTGAAGAATAGCTACCAATCCCCACGCACGTGAGGAATCGGTACTCAATTTTCACAAATGTGAAGAATCGGTATCAAATCCTCACGCATGTGAAAGATAGGTACCAAATGCTCACACATGTGAAAAAATGGTACCAAATTTCACAGATGTGAAGAATTGGTAATTAATCTTCACAGATGTCAATGACAGAATTTGTAATATCAAGTCACATGTAAAGGATTCTATTCATCACATGACTTGTGGTTGCAAGCAACTCGGTGACTACATCTCTCTCTCTCTCTCTCTCTCTCTCTCTCTCTCTCTCGCGCGCGCGCGCGCAAAGGGGCGCAACTCAAAAGTGCTAATACTTGAGTTATGGCTGTTGTAAAATGTTGCTTAATATTTGTATGAAATTTGTTCCATAAGCGTAGAGTTGCGTAGTTGGTCAGGTTATGGTACTTTATTCAGCCGATTAGACAAATACAGGTTTTTCTATCAAACTTCTAACTGAAAATCTGTTCGTCATCCTAGGCTTAACGAGCACGGAAATTCTACCTTGAGTTCTAGCTGCCTGTACGCCATCTCAAATAAGTAGCTATTTGCAAAAAGGCTTGACATAATGAATTTGAGTTATTTTATCGACAGTAAATCGAAATATGTGCGTTGAAACACAATTTGATGATTTAAGAGTATGAAAAAAATGTTCTCATAGACTATTAGATTTATTATGTTAGAACTTTTTTCAAAACAATTTTAGAATTCTGTTGATTTCATCAAAGAATATCTATGGATGCCGACATTCAATAGGTCCCTAAGCACCACAAAACCTTTTCGTGAAATTTTCAACAAACGTTTGAGTGTTTTCCTTTTTAAATGACCCAATGGACATGATTTGTAACAGATGACACAGGCCAAATCAGTATGACTCTCAGGAACACAATTCATTACATAGAAGCAAGAGGGCCTTCGGGCCAGGGGTGGCTCGCCTGAAATTGACTGTTAATAAGGATACTAGCAAATCACACCCCCCCCCCCCCATCCCAGCTGTGATCAGCGCGTTTCATTATCAAGCTTTAAATGGAAGAAAAGTGTCCATTAATTATGTTGACAAAATTAACAGGATGTTGACACTCTGGGCAGGACCTTTTTGGCCCCATGGTCATATTATTAACAAACATGGTAGAAGTCCACTAGCTGATACTATATACCAAATATCAAGGCTTTAGATCAAGTGAGCTCAGACAAAAAGTAGTGTTTCCCTTACTAGGCCTTGCGATTTAAGATAACAGAAAAATAAAGTTTCCCCAATATTAACATAGGAACTAGAAATTGAGTTTATGAAACACTATGCACCCAACCATTAGCTTGTCCACGACCCTTTTCACCAGGAAATCAACTCACCACCATATTTCAGTTGACCAAATCTGAGGCCACTAGCTGTAATAGTTTTCGAGATATCTTTATTGGAAGTTTTCAATGTCCACATTTGCAAAAGACATTAACCCGAAAAATACAAAGGATGATTACCTGAAAAAATGTGTGTGTTTTTTTTTAATTTTCACCAGGTAATCTACTTATTATCATCTATCAGCTGTCCAAGTTTATAGCTCCTATCTGTAACGGTTTTTGAGATATTAAGTTTTCTATGTCCAAATTTGCAAAGGGCAAATAACTCAAAAAATGTTGTTTTTTAATTTCACTAGGTTATCTACTTATTATCCTTAATGAACTTACCAAGTTTGAAGCTCCTAGCTGTGATAGTTTTTGAAATATCCTGATTACAAAATTTCTTTCTGACCCTTTTATTTAGGAATATGGTGAAATGAAAAAAATCCAGCTAGAAATGACCGTAGGGGGGACCTCGTGTAAGTGAAAGGCGCCGATGCTAAAAGGCTAGTTCATACCTTCCCTTGAAAGGATTAGGCCGGTGCATTTTTATTTTTATTTTTTAAGTTTAAGGCACGTTTTGGGTCCAAAATGAGGGCTAACAAATATAAGCTGTTTTTACAAAATTATTAAAAGATGCCCTATGTTTCTTATATCATCTTTTTTGTCCCTTTCTAGCATCCTTAGGACAATTTCTTACGGGTGCCAAATGGCTCCTTGGGACCCCTAAATACGAAAAAAAAGGTTCCTAAAAGATACACATGTTTGGACTTTGTGAAAGTGCGTGGTTGCAATGGCAACCTGTAATGCAAATCTGTAGAATAGAGTGTACCTACAAAATCAATTATATCTCCGTTGTTGCTAGCCATAGCCAAATACAATTGGTACCATATAAAAACTTAATCAAAGGCATTTTATCTTTTGATCAGATACCTGAATTATCTAATTTGCATATTTATTAATATTAATGAAATCCTTTAACATAAGGGGAAAATCATACCAATACTGTAAATAAACTGATTTCAGACCCAAACGATCATCAAACCACCATCATTGCATGTTTTATATCATCATTGATACAATTTGACAAGTCTTTTCATCTATTGGTGGTATGTCTAATACGAAATAACTACATTTGCATATTCAAGAATATTAATGAATGCCTTATACATAAGGTAAAAGAAACAAACAAACATCATAAATAAACTGATGGCCTCCAACCATCTACCCCAGGAACTAATTTGATTAGGGAAATTTTGAATTGGTGTCAAATTGTTCCCTGGGACCCCCGTAATGCGTTAAATTCCCCATAAATAAACCGGTTTGGACTATGTAAAAACGCATGGTTGCCATGGCAATCCATTACGCTTTTCTCAAGAATGGGGATGTATCTACAAAATCAATCATATTTCAGCTGCTACTTATCATAGACTAAATAACTTGGTGCAAATTAAAGTTAGATATGTGTCTTTCATTTCATGACCAGAAATGCAAACTATCTTAATTGTCTTCGTGAATATTACTGAAAAGTAGAAGGGAATAAAAAAAACTGTGGAAAAAATTAAGGTGGTATAAGGTGGTATACTTACAATATTTCTCATATCGCTGTTGATAATTGCCTTAGAGGGCCAAACTTGATATCAAAGTAGTACTATGACAAACTTCTCTTACCTTATATGCAGATATGAAAACAAAGTCATGTGAATATTCATGAATATAAATGAAACCAAATTGATGAAAAATTGAAGTAAAATCAAGGGGGTATACTTATAAAACTACTTTAGCTCAGTTGCTTTGAAACATAAAGTACCAAACTATCTACCAATTTAATGCCTCGAAAAAGCACTTTTTACCAAGTGGTCTGATAAAAGTTTTATATAATTTTTATAACATCAATATTAACAAAACATTAGATGAAATGAATGTATCTTTTGGGCCTTACTCCAACAATTTACCTAGTTAAATCTGATTTTTATCACTTTTCCTTGTTTCAATCTCTATTATCACTTTTCCTTGTTTTAATTTCTATGATTGTGTTAGATTGTTTTTACAAATTTGTGCATAAAGACCTTCGACCTTGTACTGAGTAAACAAGGGGTCAAACAAAATTGTACCGCCCAAGAAGTTACCGGCCGGGTATGCACCACTTAATGCTTACAGCAGCAGAGTCTTTCATTAACATTTAGCCCCCCTGGGCCAAAATTCAGATTTTCGCCACTTGCCTAATAGCTATAAAAAACGGATCAGTTTTGTTTTCGAGGAATCCATCTATAAAATTTCAAAACATTATTATAAATTTTGAACGGACGGACGGACAGATGGATGGAAGCACGGATGGAAAAGCCCAAAGCAATGTGCCCCTCAACTTTTTCAAAATTGGGGGTCATAAGAGAAATTTCACCCGGTTATCTACTCATTATCCTCTATCAGCTGTCCAAGTTTTAAGCTCCTCGCTGAAATAGTTTTTGAGGGAGCTTTATATGTTAGAATTTGCAGAGAGCAATAACGCATAGAAAATTTAACAATTTCTAACTCCTGTCCCAGATATTTCAACAGTCAACAAAACTTAACATGAAATTTACCTGTAATCCAGTTATAAAATAATGCCATGCATTTGAAGAATTGGAAACGAATGCAAAATGCAGTTGATTTGGGGGGGGGGGGGTATTCTATCAACATGTATGCTACATATAATTTTACTCCGTGCGCATTTTTCACAAAATGTGAAATATTGGTATGATATCAACGACGTATTGGTACCAACTTTTCACGCGCTCTGAGGAATTGGTACCAATTTTTCACGGTGTGAAATTTGAGAAGTGTGAAAGTTGCTGTTCGACATAGTGTTTGGAAAAATCCCCATAGACTTATAATGGGAGAAATGTTGTGACCACTCTTGTGCTTTCATCTTGGATGGCTCTTCTTCGTTTATGCAGATAACAAGGACAACCATAAGATCTAAATGGGTTTGAGAGTCTGCCAGATCAGACCTCCGGCTGCGGAGTTAGCTGCCCTTGGGTGTCATGAAAAATTCCCATAGACTTATAATGGGTAAGTGTTGTGACCATTCTAGTGCCTTAATTTTTTAGTGAAACCTCTTCATTCTTACAGGTAACAAGGACAACTATTAAAGCTTGAATGAGTTTGAATTGGCAAGATCCCATCATTGACCACTGAGTTAGCTACCCTTGAGCGATTGAAAAATTAATGAATAATCATGTGACCACTCTGGTGCCTTTATTTTTGATTGGATCTTCTTCATTTTTGCAGATAACAAGGACAACTATAAAATCTAGGTTGGGTTTGAAAGTCTGCCATATCAGACCTCCTACGGAGTTAGTTACCCTTGGGCGTCATGAAAAATTTCTATAGACATATAATGGGAGAAACGTTGTAATCCACTCTAGTGCCTTCATTTTTGGATGGATCTTCTTCATTCTTGCAGGTAATAAGGACGCCTATAAAGGCTTAAAAGGTTTTATTTTTCAGCCAGACGCCATCACTTATTATGGAATTATCTGCCTTGGAAGTCTTAGAAATCGATGGATAATGTTGTGATCTCTCTTACGCCTTCATTTTCTGACTGGATCTTCTTCATTCTTGCAAGTAACAAGGACAACCATTAAAGCTTGAATGAGTTTGGTTTTGGGCTACACGCGACCACCAACTACAGTTAGCTGCAATTGAACATCTAAAATATAGCTGTATAATGTGATGACTCTAGCGCCTTCATTTTTCATTTGATCATCTTCATTCTTATAGGTAACCAGGACATGCATACGAGGGTTGTCCCAGTAAATCGTGGACTTTTGTTATAACACGAGACTGTGTATCAGTTATTCTATGATATTTTCAAGATGTTTTTATATACTTATGGGAACCAGTTTGTATGAATTTGGGTGGAATCGCAGTTAAGATAACATATTTTTGAACCTTTACTTGACAGTATGTCCGCATGAGCGGCGCACGTCAAAATTTTGCAATGAAACTATCCTAGTCCAAAATGTAAAGTACATTCAATCAAATTTCGCTATTGTTTTTTTAAACAATGCATTATCACATCAACAAGAAACCATGCAAGGTAAAGTGTTGAAAATTTGAAACGTTTATGGCCGTTCGCATTGATTTCATAAACGATTTCACAGACCTACTACATTTTTATTTTTCAGAAAATGCTATGGTTAGAAAAACGGTAAGGCGCAAAAAATTAGACTTTCAACATTTTTTAGCTAATCAATCACATAAAACTGCCATCTTTTAATGTTAAATGATTGGTTGAAGAGTCACCAATGTCGTAAAATGGATTTTGTGTAAAATTATTATAGTAACATCACAAAGACAAGCTCATTTTCGTCAATTAAACGGAACGCATGCTATTTTTCTTTAAGTTATTTTAATGGTAAATATGTTGTCTCTTATTAAATCTAAAAGATCACGCTTGTTTGATTGCTTAACACATCTTAACTAATTATTTAGTCTTTACTGGGACCAGGGAGACTTACTCAATAAATATATGGCAATACTTGGCACCATTTAAGCTTATTTAAAAAGAGTAGAGTCAAAACATTTGACCACCCCTCTCTGAAAATACAGCAAAATAATTTGTGACGTGCTCCGCATACGCAGAGATACCCTCAAGTAAAGGTTTATAACTTCCTTGTCTTAACTGTGATTTCATCCATATTTGTAGAAAATGTGTCGTAGATGTATATTGACATATCATACAAATTTCATAGATTTCCCGATTGACAATCTCGTTTTATAACAAAAGTCCACGATTTACTGGGACAACCCTCGTAAAAGCATGGTTGAGTTTGAATTTCTGTTAGATCCCATCACTGGCTTCTGGACTAGCTGCCTTTGAGCATCTGAAAAATATAGTTTCACCAGGTTTCCTCTGCAGTCCACAAGTTAATTCATATCTTTTAGTACTTGCAGATAACCAGGACTGGCATACTATACTGACCCACACTTCCAACGCAAAATGTTTCAGGAATGTAACTTTAATTGATATACGAGGTCTTGCCAAAATCGTTGAACCATTCAGGGGTTATGGCAGACATTCACCCAACCAGGTTATGATTAAAAGGGAATGATTGACTGATGAAGTTCTACTTTCATTTTCATAAATAAGTGTTTTAATTTTTGATAAAATTGCGTTACAATTGATGCAACAATATAAGTAATATTTAAGGTTCAGTTTGATTTTACGTTAGAAGTGTGGTTCAGTATATCTTGAGTGTTTTATAATTTATTCTTGATCACTACATTTCAAATTCAGAGTTAACTACAATTGAGCATCATAACGTATGGTCTTTTCAAACATTATGCTGGCTCCCAGGTGAGCGATTGTTGCCCATCGGGCTACTTGTTTGTTTGTTTTTTAAAAGTTAGTATGATCAGAAAATAATTGGGCCATGGCATGAGATTTCCAACAATGTGGTATGTGCGACCAGCGAAGGCTCAGACCAGCCTGCGGATACACGCATTCTGATCAGAGCCGTTGCTAGTCGCTTGAAAATTCTAATACAGTTAAGCTACTGACTGAACATCATTGAGAGTTTCGAAGCGTAAAAGGAGGCTGCACAGACTCGATGGAGTCTACACTTGTTAACATGCCACTTTGTTTGAAATCACATGCCGTGGCTCATTTCACAATACAACTATCGCGCAAATGTTGTGCAACTTGTGTGCAAACTCAATCTCGAGTTCGCCGATGATTAGTGCGACAATCGTGCAACATTCGTGCGACTGTCGCAAATATGTCTATCACCCATTCGGTTTGACCGGAATGTGAAAATGGTCGCAATATTGCGTTTCAGTCGCAAATATGTGTCTCAAATATACACGTATGTCTCAAAACAGTTTTAAAATAGTGGCCAGATGCGTTCAACCCGCGCATTTCACCCGAAGACGACTTTTTAGCATACAACTTTTATTTTCTTTTTAAATATAAGTCACTTAAAAAACAGAACGTTTTTTTTCTTCCTGTATATCTACTGACGGTTAGGATTATGAACACACAGGTAGAAAAAGAATAATTGAGCCAGTGCATGAGATTTCCAACAATGTGGTATGTGCGGCCAGCAAAGCCTCAGATCAGCCTGCGCTTACACGCAGTCTGATCAGAGCCTTTTTGCTAGTCGCTTGAGTATTCTATGATTGTTAAGCTACTGACTGAACACCATTTGGAGTTTCTAAGCTTAAAAGAAGGCTGAAGAGGCTCGTTGGAGTCTACACTTGTCAAAATGCCAGATTGTTGGATATCTCATGCCGCGGCTCAAGTCTATAATAGCAGTCGTTTTCGAATTTAGCGCATTTTCTCCTTTACTTCCTTATCAACGTTATGGGAGAATGTGACACTAGAAAGGTCCGATGAGATAACAATGTGGCATTTTGACAAGTGTAGACTCAGACGAGCCTGTCGTGCAGCCTCCTTTCAAGCTTAGAAACTCCAAATGGTGTTGGGTCAGTAGCTACACAGGTATAGAATATTCAAGCAACTGACAAAGGCTCTGATCAGACTGTGCGTATGCGCAGACTGGTCTGAGACCTTTCTGGTCGCACATTCCACATTGTTGGAAATCTCATGTCGCGGCTCAATTTCATGGTAAACGACTGAGTGATTTCGCAACTAAAAAAAACTCGCAAAATTTTCCGAATTTTTCAGCAAAACCTTATTTATAGGTCCATTTTTTTCGCAGCAGTCGAAGGGAAGATAGCTGAGGTATCTTCCCTTTTGAAATAAATACCAACCACCTTAAAATATGCATTCATGTTTACAACTAATTTGCATATATAAAGAATGAACTTAGAGTGTATTCACCATTCAGTTAATCAAATCAAAAGTAAATATTGGGAAGGGAAGATATTTATACTAATACTGAATTACTACGTTTATTTAACAAGGAAAGTGCTCAGTTACACACAGTATGTACAACTTTTATTTTTGGTGGGATTTTGTCAAACAAATTTGTCACAAAGAATGCACTCGCGGAAATAGGGTAAATGCATTTAGGCAAAGGAAAAAGACTGCTTATGTTAGAAATAACAAGAAACTGTATAGCTTAGTTAAATACGTCTAATTAAATTCTTTTTCTTTCTGTTTAAAACAGCTAAGAGAAAATCTATCTTTAGAGAAAGAAATACAATAGTTTTTGGAAATTATAACCTATGACCCCTCAATAGACATAATAGGTCATCCTAACTTAGCTGTAGATATATCTATTTCGATTCTAATACACAACAAGCGAGTAAAACACAGTTCAAGACTGTTCAAGACTTGCCGGACCGCGTAGCGCAGTCGAAAACGTGTCTGGCTACAGATGCGTGTCTGACTGCAGATCCAGGGGTCGCGAGTTCGATCCCGGTCCGGTCCCATACTTTCGTGGAGATTGATCATGAAATGATTTCTACGGTCATTCTCCTCCCTTCCGCTGATTCATTCAAAAAGGGTTGTTGTCAGTTACAAGCGAAAGTATGTGCACGAATTACTGGTTAACCGCTTGTTCAAGCCTGCCCAGGAAAAAGTGTGGTTAGGTGAACTGACCGTCCCGCAATGACCATAGCTGTTGACTTGGGACGTAATGCAACAAAACCAACCAACCAACAGTTCAAGACTTCAGCATCTTTCAGCTTTCCGCCATTGCACTAGAGAATTTACGCCAATAGTTGTTGGACTGTGTCGCATATGTAACGTCTTTAAAGCGCAAAACGACGTAACACCGTCTAACGCCATGACTGACGTCATTTTGCAGTAAAGTACGCGCTTTCCTCGCGCCTTCAAAACAGTGAAATAATATATTGTACGTTTTTTAGCATTTGGCTCTATAGGCGAGGCGTGTTAGAATATGGGCTATGCATTTTAAAATAGATTCATAATCATAAACTTAGCAGGTATATGAAACAGTAATTGACTGTCATAAATCAAGATCAGGACATTTTATAAGCGTAAAATTGTAATTTTTTTCTTACCCACCAAATCAATCATGTGTTTTGGGTGCTCAAAAGAACCGTCTAAGTACCCACAACATATGTTTGGTATGAGAAACAAAAAAAATAGTTTTCCAGTGAGCACTTTTATCTGGAGGCCTGGACTGTGATTATTTTGGTATATATTGATTGGTGATTTCAAATTGTTTTAGAAGAGCAAATATCATACTCACATTTTATTTAAAAACTAGTTACACTTGCCTATGATTAGCATTTAAACGAATAATATTTATGTTGCAAAAAAAGATACTGCTTCACTAGGCTCATTCAAAGCCATGTATCTTGACTGAACTAAATGCCAACGATGTAAACATTTTGTCAATTGAAAAGTAGAAGCTAGACGAAAATCCAGAAAGTTTTGTCCGAGGGGGTCCAATTTTGACGTTTTTTGAGGGGAGGATGGATCCAACTACCACTATAAGCGGGCTGTTATCGGCCTGTCAGCGAAACGCCATTTAAATGGCTGAAAACCCTATTTTGTGATTTTCCAGAGGGGAGGTCCGGACCACCCCCCTGTCCCCCCCTCTGAATCCGCCCGTGCTTTCAGAAGATGTATACGTATGATGCCGTAAATTCTATATTTTTATAGATACAACCCAGCTCTACGAACATTAAAATGGACCTCGTACATACTATACGTTACCTAAAAACACGTTGTCTAAAATAGTCGATTCATAAAAGTAATATAGATGTTTCTCGTATAACTACAAGAGGCTAGTACTGGAATGTGCGCATAATCTGATAGTTAACCCGTTTAAGACCAATGGATTTTTCCATTAAGCTTATGCGAAGATATATCACTCGCGCTGCGCGCTCGTGATTTGATCTTCTTTACAACTGACCTACAAACAGTGAGTTATTACACAACAATTCACTGCTAGAGCTTATCTATTTCTTTCGTCAGCAATTGCATTGATGTATCGATTAAATACTGGTGAATTTCGACCTTGAGACGGATTAAAGATTGGACGAGTTTACGCAGTAGCACGTGAAAGGTTACTCAGACCGTACCAGTTATTTCTAAACGAAATCTCGCCTGTTCGTGCTGAAAACTTGTAAGGGATAACCGTTAACTAGTTCATCTATCTCGTGCTACGGACTACTCTAATCTTTGATCCGTCCAAAATAGTAAGTGAGTATGATCAGGAAATACCACAATCACAAACTTTAGACAAACCCAAGGCACCGCGAGGAAGAGCCACACAACAATCACGAGACACCAGTGCCCGGAATTACAATGCCTCCTTAAAGTTAAGGAAGACTAAAGCTAAGTATTGATTTTTCAGGATGCGAAAAATCACGTTTCAAACTGATTAAAATCAAAATAGTTTCATTTTTCTGTAGATCACAATGATATCTTTGGCCACAAGTGCTGCATAGAGCCAGGCAATTTATTTAGCATTTAATATAGCATGTTGAAATATAAATACTTAACTTGAGTCTTCCTTAACTTTAAGGAGGTATTGTAATTTCGGGCCCAGGAAGACAAACTATCAAAGGAACAAGCTCTCTCTTCCCCATCAAGATGATTGCAAAGCTAAACTCCAGCTGCTAAATTTTTAGAACTAATTTTTCGCAATAACTTTTTATCTTAAATTTTAGCAAAATGTGTTCGCGATGAAAGTTGTAGAGGAGACTTTCCGCCAAATTCTCCAAAAGGTCTGATACTTGTGGTGCAAACAGAATTTTGTGTATATAATTGAAGATTTCGAAATAAATCGAATTCATCCTAAATTTCTAAGTCTTTTATTGACAGGTAAAACTCGCATAGGCGAGACAGAAAGGGGTAGTCTAAAAAATCGTAAGCTGTGCATATTTCGTTATTCAAAGATTGTGTCTAACATAAAACTGTCGTTAACATACTCAGAATTGACCGTGCATATGCAGAATCAACTTTAAGCAGGCTTATGCCCACTGGCATAAACACCCGAGCGAATCAGGCGCGATTTCCAATAGATTTGAACAAACCATCCATTGCTTTAGTAATTGAATAAGGGCGGTGAAATGTGACTTTTTGACTGACATCTTGTACTTGGTTTATTTGCGCTTTGCTTAATGTTCAAAGAGTGCATCTATGCACAGAGGTAACTGTAGATTTCTGATGTTGGAACCGTTTGGAGAAGTTGGCGGAGATGTTCCTGGATACCTTTCATAGGGGAAAAGATATTTCGATAAATTACCCAGTAAAAAGTTATCGCGAGAAAATAGTTCTGAAAAAATTGGACATAAAGTAACGTACAACAAGGTCGAAATTCACCAGTACCTGGCAAATTTTGGTACTGCGTTACCACCAGGTTAATAATATGGGTGGGATAAATCAACAATGAACTCTGCATAATTTTCTTATAGCAGTGATCCCAACACCTGCAAGAGAGGTACAGAAACAGTTTTAATGTTTATTTGTTTTTCTAAGCCAGGGGTTTGTACAAAAATGACGCCAGGAAGTGTTACACTTCCTGGCGTCATTTTTGTACAAATCCCTTACACTTCCTGGCGTCATTTTTGTACAAATCCCTTACACTTCCTGGCGTCATTTTTGTACAAATCCCTTACACTTCCTGGCGTCATTTTTGTACAAATCCCTTACACTTCCTGGCGTCATTTTTGTACAAAGCCCTGGCTATTTGTTTTAGCAAACCCCTGGCTATTGGTTTGCACTTCATTTTTTAAAAGAATAAAGTTTTTTAATAGTACACCTGGCTCGAACATCTATGTCTAATCTAAACCTAATCCGAGCCTTCACTGATGTTTAAGTGGCTTTTCCATATTTTGATATTTGCCACTAACATCAGAGTAACTCCTATTACGAAAATCCAGAATTTTCTTCACCTATCAAAAATTGAGTAATTTTACCAAAAATGTTGACAGATGAATGATGTATTCATTAGATAACTGCTTTAAATTATAAAACTAATGAACATACAACTGAAAAATAAAAGTTGTTTCACTTTTTAAGTGACTAATGGGAAATGATGGCTAATGAATATAGCTTAATCACCAACTATATGTGTAAGGAGGGTAGTCTACAATAGGTGTAGATACTTTCCATCTTTGTAAGATTTGAATGAAAAATATCATTTTATTTCAGAGATAAATCATAACTTGACCCTATTTTAACTTTATATGTTACCGATTTTTCATTCAATCACCATATTTTTCATTAAAAGTGCCCAGCCACGACTGGCTGGGATAATTCTGGATTTTCGATAGCTAAGTTGCTCTGACGGTAGTGGCAAATATCAAAATAAAGAAAAGCCACTAAAACGTCAGAGAAGACTCGGACTAATCTAAACCAAGCATTCACAAATATTGTAAATCCCCACAGGGAATTCACAGTTCTTGTGAACCCTCTCAGATGAAGCCAGCTGTTTTATAAAAGTATAACATTTTGAAAAAGTTTTAGATAGTTCAATCGTTCCAAATAAATATATATACTAGAGGACTTTGAAAACGCATCACCATATTTTTGCCTTTTTCTTACAAACCGTGTATGCGATTGAAAAGTTACTCGCAGGTCTTAATGTGCAATCCAGAGTTGGTTTGAATCAGTCGTAAATTTGACTGCACATATCACGCGACGCTGCTGATGACGTCACATGGGCACATACAGCATCCAGCACCTTTCTGCACAGTTAAATTAAGCTTTTTGATTATTTTTATGTTTAAACTGTGGCGTGATTGATATCATATCAGTAAAATAGTTATGGACTTTTTCTTATGAAAGTAATTGATAACTTCAATATTTCGAAAATAAACGTCAAATTTGAGCATTAATTTATAGCTCCTTTTTAGAAACATCTCCATAAGTAACCTTTATGCACGCTTTCATTACTGATATTGACTACATGCACTGACAGTCGTGTGGGAAAGACGTTTTGATGTAAAACATGGCAGGAGATCTGCTGTCATGTGATCGAGAAAGTCTTTAAAAATTACTTTAACGTCATTTGTACAATACAAAAGACACATTGTACAAGCGTAATTTATGCATAATCTGTCATTTGCGTATGCCCTTAGCCTCTCCCAATAAAACCTGACGTAAAAAATCGAAACTTTGAAAGGCCCTAGACGTTGAATTTTATTACTAGACAATCATGAGTAATCAGGGTGGATGGGGTATGATGGGATCTTTAAAGGTGTGTAATTTTGAGCATACCGAACTGTCAATTCATTTCGAATTGTTCAATGATGAATGTGCAATCGTGAAAGAAGCAAAGTACGCAAATCTGTTGAGTCAGGAATCAAAACTAACGCGTATTAACTTGCAGCTGAATTAGTGTCCTTCAAAATCGACCACCCCTGTCTTGAAATGGACACTTTTTAATACCTTAATGTAAATTTACAACCATGGATTTTCTAGGATACACTACAAGCTAGACTATGATATGCAATAACAATTATCTCGCTGACATTCTCAGGGTTTATGATATAAAGGATTTAATCTGGTATGATGCGTTTTCAAAGTCCTTAAGTATATATACAGTGGAGCCTGACCTGGTGGCTACACAAAGTGCGATTCTTGTGCGCTATGTGCACTATATTTTCATTAAAATGATAGTAAATTGGTGCACCTTAGTGCGTATAATGTAACCTTCGGTTCAGTGTCTACTTTCACTGGTATGCTCAATCGTTCCAAATATATTTGCAGTGGACCCCGACTTAAAGGTTACACAAAGTGCTATTATCGTGCACTTGATGTGCACGATATTTGCATCAAAATTATAGTTAATTCGTGCACCTGTAGTGCACATCATGTACCCTTAATGTCTCTACCTTCCCTGGTAGTTCTAAAATGCCCCTCGTAATTGGCGCTTATATGTCCTCTTATTTAATGCAACAACAATTGCAAGATAGATCAACGAAAATCCCTAGGGGGTGGGGTATTGTCAATCGAGCGGAGACTTTTGATTTAGTTCACCTATTATTGCCCTAATGTTCAGCGAACTATTAACCCTTTGTATTCGGGAAACCCCTAAACGGGTACAGTAAAACCTGTCTTAAGCGACCACTCAGAAAAAATGCCAAAATTGTTTTTCAAGACCGATTATCGCTTAATGCAAGTCAAACGAGCATTTGCAATATTTTCGAGCTACCACCTGTCTTTAAGACCTTTGGTTTGTCTATTTTTGAGTGGCCGCTCAAGACAGGTTTTACTGTACTTCACAAACAGTATAGATCCAGATGAAATATGCGGCATTTCATCGAATTTTACACTGTTTGAAAAGGTAAAAAAGGTCTTTAGACCACAAAATGCCATTTTTAAATAATAATATGATACCCCAAAATGTTCAATGGACTATCCCAACCCTATTGTATCAAACCAGAAGGAAGAATCCATTAGTATACAATGGGTTAAAAGTTCCCTTTTCACACGTTTCGATTCTTCCCACCTGTCGTTTCAGATCATTCAGCACATATAGATTGCTTCATTGAGCGAGACACTAACACTGATTGTGACATCATGGAAACTGAAGGTCTAACTCATTGGGCGGACATTCTTATTATTATCTTATACTTCGGAATTGTCCTTGGAATAGGACTAATGGTAAGTGACAATGGGCTAGTTTGGGAGGGGCGGGGTATGTTTCTTCTCTTGTCGCTTTGCGTAACCAAGCGACAATAAGCGATGCTTGTTGTCGCATGGTAACGCAAAGCGACTTGGTATATTTTCATGCGCGGATCCAGAAGGGGGAGACAGGGGGTCCCGACTCCCCCCCCCCCTGAAAAATCACAAAAATGTAGGGTTTCTTAGCAATAGTGGTCTGGATTCCCTGAAAAATCGCAAATCTACCAAGCCAGCATTCAACGTTGGGCCATCATCGGAACGCTAGCGAAACGCCATTTAAACGCCATTTAGATGGCGTTTCGTTGGAGCGCCGATGATGACCCGCATATAGTAGTATCTGGATCCTTCCTCCCCTCATCAACTAAAAAAATGTTGTCAAGTTGGACCCCCTCTGACAAAACTCCCTGGATCCGCGCATGCTTTTGGTTTTAACCCATGTATTCTGATGGATTTTCCCATACAGATTCATAGAATAATGATGGGATTGTCCATTATAATATGGTAGAAATTTTCCAAATATTTACGTACTTCAGTCCATGAATATTGTATTTATCTAAGCAAACAGTGCAGGCCAAGATGAAATGTCGCATTTCATCTGGGTATTCACTGTTTGCAAAAGTACCCCTTGAGGGGTTTTCAGAATACAATGGCTTAATACAGTAGACGTCTTAAAGGCCACAATGAACCGACAAAATTAATTTTGGCGCACTTCGAATCGAACTATAGTATCTACTAGAGTAACTAAGGTTTGATTCGAACACCGATAGTTGCTACTATAGTCCTACTAGAGATCAACGGTGGGTCAGAGCACCTTTACTCTAGTAGATTGTCTGGTTCCCTTCTCTAGACCTGTATATGGTTTCCAAACCTGCCAGTAGTCTCAAATTGATTTGTTTTTTACAAAATCAACCCTAGCTGTGCATCATTTGCGTACCCACATATTCGTAATTATTAATAAGAGTAGGCTGTGCAGTTTATACACATCCTTGTTATTAAAGTGTGGCATACAGGGCTATTCACTTTGTTTACTTGACAACCGACTAAAGTTGCAACTGTAGCCGTTCGGGTGTAAACGTGCGCGCGCATCTATTACGTAATAACTATAGTAGGGACTTTAGTTCGATTCGAAGTGGGCCTTTGTCGTTTCATTGTGTGATCGACCAAGACTAGTTTGCCTTATTGTAAATTTTGAGCGAATAAACCAATCGAGAGACTTCTCGAGCCTGTCATGATCACGTTCTGGATAATTTGCTACTGGGTTGAAACTGATACATGTATTATGCACTATAATGTACACATACAATGCAAAATGTTCAGATAGAAATAGGTAAAGGGACACAAATAGTTGTCTACAGATTTTTTCAATCCAATCCAACTTCAAAAAGAACCACAGTGATTATTTTGGGTTCAAATGAAATCAAATATTAATAATTTTGTTTGGGTAACATAAACTTTCAAAGGGACTCTTACAAGGTATCAGGAATTAACATGGGAGTCTGCCCATGCTTGGAATTTGATAATAGTATGTTTACTAAATGCCTGGGGTATGACTTTTATATTTATGGTGCATTTGAGATTTTATGCAATTCCATTGCTAATGTATGACGTCATGTATGCTATCACTACCATACCTTAGGGTACCCAGTTATAACCATTTCTAAAGTAATTGACATATCATGTAACAGGCACAATAATGTTTTATGAAATAACTATATCATTATTAAGTTCGTTGATACTATAAATGGCTTTGTATGTATTAGGACAGTGGGTGGGCATTCAATTTTATTTTTATGACATGGTACCTCAATTTTCAACTGTATATTTTGTATTCTGTCAACTTTTAATTTAAATTTTAACACGTTGCGGTCTTTGTCAAGATACCATTTCAACATAAAAACTATCTATATATGTTAAAAAATGTTGACCAAATTTCATGAAATTCAAGGACCGGTAACATATTTTTTCAACACATGGCCCTAATTCATCGAAATGTGAAAATACAATAAGTGTGTTTCAGTGTAAAACATACTTGAATACTTTTTTAGTTTGAATCACCATGCCAGTATGTTTATTGGTAGAAGTTGATATGTTCAGTGTTTCCCTATTATGGTTTGGTAAAGAAAGAAAAAAAAACTAATCTTTGGTATTGAATTCCATAATTCTTATTTAATGAATCGCTTACACAATAGTTTTACCAAAAATGATGCAATATGGCGACACCTGTACTTACCACCTCTAGTTTCTATCGTTAAAACTACATCTAACCAATGTTACACTTAATATGTATCATTATTAAGAATGTTAAGTCATACAAAAGAGAAACATTATGGCAAGTCAATTCATACAGGAGAAGAACCTTATATCATTGTAAGCCTCATTACAAAACCCGGTTCACAAGAATAACCCCCTGTCAAACCTATTGGTTAAAATTAACAATTTTGGTCACAGAGAACTCTTGGCCCCAAAGGTACTGCTAATTTAATGCTTAAATATTATCTGTTCATACTGTTCTTTAAAACTGATGCTGATTTCCATCAAATAGCAACATTTATACTTTAGATGGCTGTGTATTATAGGCATACAGCTTCGTTTCTGGACCTCACTTATTCATGTAGAACACTGTTCTATGATACCTTTGATAAGACTCTATTACACTTTATCCTGGACAAGGCACCAAAATGTGGTTACTCTAGTTCAGTTGGGATGTAAAGGAAATGCTTGGTCTTCTTGTTTTCACACATTAATTGATATGATATTATGTTTCTTAAACAATATCATGCAGGACTTGAGGAAATGATACACATTGTCTTAACCCCGTAGTGCCATGACATGGGGTCATGACCTTAGGCATTTGCGACCATCGAATTATTTGAAATTGGCTAAACATGTCTTTCTATAAGAAAAGTGGAAGTAGATTTAAAACAACCTCCTTCTGTCGAGTTATTGATTCATTTCAACTAAATGATTAATTTTGCTAAAACTGATTATACCCATAAGAGGTAGGAAATGACAAAATTACCGGTTTTGGATTTTCGTGAAATTTGGCTCAGATCAACAGGATATATATGGCATGTTTTTGTGATGATATGATGTCTTGACAAAGACTAGAACATATCTATGTTTGGAATTGAATGTTGAATGGTTTGTAAATTTTTGAGAAAACATATTTAAATTTTATAATCACTTCTTCAAAAAACGTTAACCATAATTTAGCCAAATGGTTTCGTTATATTAATCATGGTATGCCTATGGTATTTTGGAGTCAATCTAGATTACAAATCATAGAAATAAACAAAGGTGGAGTAAGTCAGGGTTATTTTCTTAGCCTTATTCTTAATTATCTAATTCGATAAATACATTTTCATAGTTTGTATATAATGAGTCATTAATGTGCAAAGTTCAAAGAAAATCCATGCTTGGGCACAGATGTAAGTACCCCTTTTTTGGGATGGTAAACTTTCAACCGGTAGCACACCGGATAGGCGGCAATCGAAAAGGTTAATACTATCGACGAACGTAGAGAGAAGAAATCCTAGAAACAGATTTTTCGATTGCCATTTGTTGCCCGACTGGCGGCAAATGGCAGTCAAAAACACTGTTTCTAGCGGGGTTTTTTATCCGCGTTCGTCGATTGTTAAGAGCGTTTTCGATTGCCGACTATCCGGTGTGGATAGGGGCTACTGTATTGCATGCAACTCTCCAGTTACTTCTTTTCAACCCCTTTCCCGCCTGTCACGGTTTTTGTGGTCTGCTATCGCATCTGCTTATACACATTGGCAGCCTTTATTGCGAACAATTTGTACCGGTAACCCAGATCAGACTGCTCCCTTATCAAAGTTCATTGTGTTGCGTCCATGATAAAGTCTACAGTCGTGTCATCCAAAAGCGACAGTGACGTAATACTTTGTAATTGTAAACTTATACACTCCAACTGAGCTAATGCGAATCGATAGATCACTTGTGTATTACACAAGTGATCTATCGATTCTAAGTACCTGATAACTTTGTAAATAAAACATGATACCCCTGTCACTTATGGTTGGTAGGACAGTTGTCTTAAGTGCACGTGAATATATGCCGCAGACGTAAAAAACGGACATTTTCAGGACATACCGTTTCACGTCAAATTGTTTTCTTTCTGTTTTAGACCCTATGCAAGCGACAACAAAGCAATGTCCAAAACTACTTTTTGGCGGGAAGAATGATGCCATGGTTTGCGGTATGTAATTATTTGTGATATTTTATTTTATCGAGTAACAAATTTTAAGTGAGCAAATTCTATTTTACTGGTCATAATATTGTTCCAAGGCGTAAGCTAATGTAGTAGATCAAGGACCATGGGATAATACAAGTTCTGGCCCCGAAGTTACAAAACTTTTTCCATGTTCAACTCAGCTGAGCACGAAATTTATCCTGCTCATAAATGCCAAAATGCCAACAATTGTTGGAATTTATAAGCATGATAAATACAACATCTGAGAGACTTAAAGCAAAAAACGTATTTTAGTTTTTATGAGCAGTTGAAATTTCGTACTCAGTTGTGCTGAGCATGAAAAAAGTTTTATTACCTCAAGACCAGGACTGAAATTGTGGTACACATGTACTTATCGCATAAAGCTGCTATCAAGTATGGCTAGAGTCATAAATCAACTGACCGTAATGTGCACGACCCGTGGTGAATGTAGTATAATCAGTATCCTGTGTCAGAAGGAATGTGTTGAATTTTTTCGGAAAAGCTTCGTCCCCGTTTTGCATACCAGTGCCCAGGCAATGTTAAAATGTATAAGCATGCATAATTTGATCAAACTATACCATGTGGTTCTAGAGTTATGAACATTTTCATTAACTGACGTTTCAGACTTCGGATGGAAATAGGTTTGCAAAAGAAATAGATGTAGGTTGAGAGTGTGGATTCATCTAAAAAGATGACATTTTCCCAAGTTTAATACAATTTCAAACCTCTGCCTTATATACCCCACCCCTGCCTTTAAAGTATCTCCACAATGCTCTATATACATGACTTTATAGATTACCATCACAGCTTTCTTTGCTGCTCTCCTTATAATCCCATAATTCGAAATGGAGTTTTGATTAGCAACTTTGATTTGATAAAGATATAATCAACTTTTTAGAAGTAAAAACTTGATACTAAACATCTGCAAAAACAAGCCATATTTTATTTACTACAACTAGATATGTCGTGCATACAGGAGCAGAAATAAATCATATCTCAAACAAAGCACACGTTTATTACAAACACTCAAACAAGTATGGGGTATGTAAATAATTATGACAAAAATCGCAATCTATAAAATGGAAAGCAGCTGTACACACACAAATCATAAACCTCCCAGCACATTACTGTTAACTGCCCAGGAAAAGCCACAAACAGTTTTAAGAAGCCCCCTTCGTGTAGTGGATAAGTGCTATGCCTTGAAAACCAGGGTCACAGGTTCGATTCCCGGCTTCTCCTGAGTCACTTTCGGTTGAGCCTGTTATTCCTTCTGTTAGCTTTTAGACACCGTCTGATAAATGTAGTTATACCACTCCACATAAGAGTAATACTTAACAATATTTCTGCTGTTTAATATCATTTGGATGTGCGATTTCCAATAGGTCACGTATATATAAAAGTTAAGGAAAACAAATATTGCTTAATTCCTTAAACTATACATCACTGGCTAGTTTCTTTCATCTAAATAAGGAAGCTGCGTTTGATAGGCATGTAATACTATTTTTCCCAAAGAGAATGTATCAGTTGTAATAAAGAGGATATGTGTATATGCTTGCTTATTTTCATTATAAAAATGGTATACATATTAGCTTCAAAACAACACTACATTGTTTGCTATTTTTTCTCATTTACATGTATATGTTATAAAATTTACAAACTAACAGTTTGATAAGTCTGATGCAACATCTCAACTAGAAAACATTCCCTTTTAATGTCAAAGTATCTAAAGTAAAATGTATATCTATAGAACTTTATATCATGATCACATATTTGACTCAACTGTTTTCAGTTTACAACTAAGCCTGAAAATCTAAAACGGATATAGATGTTTGCATATTTTTCTTTCTTTAAATGGAAAAAAATCAGATTTTTTAGGCAACCAAAGCTTTATGTTGAATCAGTTCACACTTGATCACATGATACAAAAAGTAAATAACAGATTTGACATTATCAAATATATGAGATTAATTTTACGATATCTACGAGTTACTGAAAGACTGTAATAATTGTGGAAACTGAGTTTGTTGTTGCTCCCACTAGTTGTGGGAGTTTGTGTTGGGCCCTTGTTTTTAAATTTTATTCTTGGTGCCCTTTATATATCAGCAATCATCTTGCTGAGAAAGAGAACTGGCTGCTTCCCATTAATGTGGTGTGGCTACCCATGTTCTGTGTCCCTTCCTCATGAAGTCATGGGTCAGTCTGCAGTCTGTTATTGTGAAATTTCCCTGGTCATATTAATTTGTAGAAAGAAGACGTTTTCTGGCAATCCAAGTATCATCATGCTTTTATAATTATATGAAGTAAAATGTTGTATACGATGCATGAAATATAAGACAATATATGTATGTAAAATCATTTAAAGAAAGAGTGTTTCCGTTAATCAAATTGGGTTCCATTAAACAAATTGTTTGCAAAAATCTATTTGTGCATGTGTTTAAAATCAGAAGGTGACTTTTGACTTTATTCTAGCTATTAAATATGATTTTAGCTCAATTCTAACTTCGCTTTCATTGTTTGATTTATGAAACTGATAATCCTATTGAATTAATACCATAAATCATTTTCTAAAGCAGTGTAAACTTTAAAAAGTGAACATGTTATTCACGCGTTATAATGAAACAATCCTGTTTAAATGGGTGATGGAAAATCATTTACAATGATGGATTGTATACATAGCAAGGCAGTTTTGACATGATGAATTCCAATGGATCTGTTAAACTGTTATTTATGATATCAGCTTTACTTTATAAGACTTTTATAAGACTTAAACAGACAGAATAAGTTTAGACCAATTTTGACCAGATGGCATTCATTTACCATAAAATAGATTTTACAAGTTTATATTAAAAGGCTGGGGGGAAGAGCAAAATGTTAATAGCAACAAATACAGTCATAAGATCATATTTTGTTTAAGCAATAAGTGGTTATACAGCTGATGTTAATTTCAACTATAGTACCATTGCAGTAGTCATTAGACCCCGTTTTGAATAAAGTGCTGCAGGAGTCCTGTAAATGGATTCCCATATATAGTAGACAAAAGGCATATGCTAAGAAATCAAATGTCCTAACAAAACAAATAATTAAATGATAACACAGGATCTCTTTTTACTACCATTTCTTTCACAAACGATATACTTTCAAATAATGTTAAAAATCATAAATAAAGTTACCGTTAAGTATGTATGCATGTAAAATTTGTCTGCCCTCCCCTTTATATCAATCGTCTCCAAAAAGCACAATTTTTTTCCTTTTGAAAAATATCATGATACATCTCAGATGGCGATACATGTATAACATTGTTTCTATCCCCAATTGCGCTAAATGTAGGTATGACATAGCATATCATTTGTTGAATGTACTATTAAAAGTATTCTTTGACAGCATCATAAGCACGCATTTTGTTTCTATAAGATAAACTGTCAATGAACTGTAAATTTAATATCGTTTAACAAGTTGGTACACATCTCATATGTATAATTTGGTTCTAAGGGTTGAAAGTACTTATTGTTGTTGCTATAAAACTTCCAGAGTGTTCTGCTTAATAAAAGAAAATTAAAGCAGATTCTATCACATATGCTGATAATCTCAGTGCAAAGAAGCAAACGTCTGAACATACTTTCAGACCATTTTGGCATATATGATCAGTCAAATCCTTTTTAGCTTTGGTCCTGATTTCTGAAGTATAATCATTTAGAAAGTTCTGCTTTACTAACAACGCAGGCATCAGCTTTCCCAACTAATCAACAAACATGAATCTGTTTTATATTAATTAAAATGGAAATTTAGAGTAAATGCCATCCGGGTTAACAGCTACAAAACAATGATAAAAAGTAGTATTTTCCTTTTTAGTTAAATATGTTACCAACCCTAAATTATATTCTTTATCATCAAACTGGACACGCTGTACGTACTTAGATATTATAATCACAAGGATATGTATGATGCGTGCTTAATGTGAAGCAGAAATCATTACAATTTCGACAAACTTCAGTTGTTGTTTTTCATATTACCAGGATGAATGCATTAGTTTAATTGTTCACTTCTTGATTAGGACTTCTGATTGGAATGACTTACAGCTTTTAAGGTTTTCAGTTAGCGATTGTGCCTTATTGTAATAAGCATAGCTGCTGTAAACAATAGCTGGTTTCCAATGTAAATATTTGATGCCTTATACAATGGGTGATGGAGCTTACAATGTTTCTTCGTGCTTCGTGTTTATTTCATCTGAATTAAGCTGTTGACAGTGAAGCAAAATGCCTCGTGGATGTCATTTACTGCATAAACAGAAGCAAACACATTGGAATGGCACGGAGATAAAAGAATCATTCAAGCTTGTTTAAGCAAAATGTGATAATGAAAAATTAACATGTTTTAGAATTCCTCTGTACACGATTCCTAAACCATATTGGATGGTGTTGTCATGTGCTTTAAATTCAAATTCTTCTGAGTTGAATCTCACTCATATTAACTGTTTAAAAAGACACAATTCACAAATTCTGTAATTAAGAACACTTAGATAGCAGTCAATTTTATTTTCATCCACTAGCCTTTGACTCATATTGTCCTAATATTGCACAAAATAATGTTTAAAGAGAAAGTAACGTATATGACAGAAATAACAGGCGCCTAAACGGATAATATTATTCTGCTAGTAAGCATCTTAAAATTATTCAGCCACTGGTATGCAAAACGGTGACGAGGTTTCTGTGAGAATCTATAACGTAGAAATCTGCCTAACTCTAAAAAATCTATTTTAAATTGAAAAATAATTAATAACAACAATATTTCTAAGACTTGGTATCGATATTTTGCACCACCCGCAGGTGTGCACTATAATTACCGTGTGAGTCCATCTGTCCGCCCAATTTGCTTTCCACACATTCCTTCTGACACTTGACACTGATTAATCTCTTTTCACCACGGGTCGTGCACATTACAGTCAGTTGATTTAATTTCAATTTAGGCAAGCAGTTTTTGAGAGAAAATTTTAAGTTATCAGTCCGATATACATGTATGTAGAGGAAAACCAACCTGGCGCCAATAATTTTGACGGATCACAATAATTTGGAATAATCTATGTAGACGGTCAACATAGGGTCACTTGTGCTAACATATTAAAAAATCAGGGAAATAGTTTATAACAAGATTTTTTTAAAGTTTTCTCATATGGTATATGCAAAACTGACCATGTCCCCCCTGACTATCAATCAGAGAGAATTGAATAATCTTTTGAGAGGATTCTTAAAAATTTGACGATTTGTGCCAAAGTACATAGGGCATGTTAAGCATTTTTTTTTCAGAGTTAAATTGCAATTTTTTTTTCTTATCCATCAGTTTAAACATGTGTAACCATGTACCCACAACATATGTTTTGGTTAAGAAAGATGAACAATCATTTTCCGTTACGCACCCTTATCTGGGGGCCTGAAAGTATATTCAAAATGGGTCAGTATTATCTGACCAAAACGTTTTTTTAAGTTTTTGCTTCTATACATGTACATGGTTAAACCACTTCTGCCCTCTTGCGGCTTTTTTGTGCCTATCAGAAAAATCTTAGCTACTTGGTAGAGGGTAACCCAATGACCATTTGTGTAAAATTATCTTCAAATTTAGCCGGTAGTTTTGGGGAAGAAGACCTGTTTATGTATGGAGAAAGTTAATCCCGCCCCGTGGCGGTCATGTGTTTGGCAGATCAAACTTATCTGAACGATCATGATGGAGTGTCACCCCGGACCTTGTGTACCAGCTTATTTCGAATTGGGCCAGCAGTTTTTTGTATGGAGAATTTTAACTATTTTCCATTTCGGTTACCATGGTAACCGGAATTCTGCATTCAATTGAAATCTGTAAACAATTTTGAAAGAGAACCATCCAAGAATCATTCCTGTAAAGTTTGGTAACAATCCACAAACAAAAGTTTGGAAACAATCCACCTACAAAAGTTTGATAACAATCCACCGACAAAAGTTTGGTAACAATCCACCTACAAAAATTGGTAACAATCCACCTACAAATGAAAACTTTTGCCAATGTTGTTCAAAGAGTCGAGTCAGCTAAACTTAGCTTTCAGTGCTAAAATCAGTGGAGCGATTAGGGATTTCATTAGCATGCCTTTAGATAAAGGTACGTAACAAAAAAAACTTCTTTTTATTTCTCAACCAAAACATATAGTGTGGGTACTCAAAAGAACCATCTCAATGAGACGGTTCTTTTGGGCACCCAAACATATGTTAAAACTGATAGGATAGAAAATACTCAAACATTTTGTTTATCTAAACCTGTGCATTAACATATTGGTTTATATAATAATTGAGCCGTGGCATGGGATTTCCAACAATGTGGTATGTGCGACCAGAAAAGCTTCAGATCAGCCTGCGCATACGCGCCCTTGCTAGTCACTTGAGTAATCTGTGATTGTTAAGCTACTGGCTGAACATCATTTGGAGTTTCTTAGCTTAAAAGGAGGCTGCACAGGCTCGTCTAAGTCTACACTTGTCGAAATGCCACATTGTTTGAAATCACATGTCACGGCTCAATTAATGCAGTAGTGTCATAATTATGTATGTTTTGTAGGTCGGGGCATCCCTGTTCTCCAGTAATATTGGAAGTGAACATTTCGTCGGCTTGGCGGGTGCCGGAGCAGCAGCTGGTATTGCCCTCGTTCTATTCGAATGGTTTGTAAGTATCCAAATAATCCTTAGGCAGGCTTCTATACTGAGCCAAAGTTCTAACGCATGTTTGTTTTATTTTGATAATATCTATGTCCGAACGAATGGCCTAGGCCGATTAGTTCGCCTAAACGAAAGTTCATTCAGTTATGCATCGACACTTAGCTTTAACAATATGCCTCAAATTGTTTAAGAAACAAAGCATTCCGATGAGGAAGGGTGGTTGAAAAATGAAATAAATTGTAATGTTCCAATATTCGATTATGACAAGCATTTCGACATCACGAAATCTGAGTTGATTTTGGGGATTTCTGTCGGAATTCATTAAGTTTTTAGTGATAAATTATTCTTCCTCAATTCGGCTAGGCATTAAATCCCGTTATTTGCCAATAATTTTTAGTTAGAATTGAGCTAACGTTTTACAGGAAGTTTCAATTATTGTCAGAGTGAATATGAAGCCGTGTCGTTAAAGTTTTATCGCAATTTCTTAGCAGCAGAAGTAACACATGTTTATCATTCTCTCAATGAATTCCACGTTGTTGTTGTTTTTTTGTTTTTTTTGGTAATTTACGCGATACTGATTTTGCATAGGGTTGTATGGACGCTCATGCAATAAACGCTCAAATCTCAATTAACTAAAACTCGACGCTTAATTTTTGAAATTCAACAGAACAATTTTCAAGCGATACCCCTCATCTTACTGGCATTGCGTTGGAGTGTAGGTTAATACGGACTTTTTAACTTTATGACCACTCACAAGGACCTTGGACGCAAAAAGCGTTTTTTACCAATCGGACAACACCTCACAGAACCATGCTCCAGACAAATTATTCTTAGTTGTTTATTATTAGTTGAGCATATTCCAACATAAACTGCCCTACAGCAATTAGTCCAATATAATGCTGGCCCTTTACGCGTTGCGTAGGAACTTTGGCTCAGTATATATAATGGTGTGACTGGAAATTATTTTTCTAATTTGACACATAGGTATGCAAATTTGATCCAAATATACCATGCAGTTCAAAAGTTATGAGTATTTTCACTAACTGACCACAATCGGCTGGAATGATGCTCAGCAAACCCTCGCCCATCAAAAAAGGCTGTTACACATGTCAGTGGCCAGATAATGCTAACCTCGCGGCTCTCTTGTAGGTGATGTTTTCTTTTGTTCCTGGCAATATCCCATGTGGTATCCTGGCTCTGGTTTGGTACTTGATTGTATCGATCTCTGATCTTTGCCTTCTTCCTTACTATGCATGTGTATGCAAACTTTGATGAAAATATACCATGTGGTTCAAGTGTTATGAATATTTTCACTAACTGACCACGGATGGACGGGCAGACGGACTCACACAGTGACTATAGTGCTCACCAAAGGGTCGTACAATACTACATTTTGAAAATGTGCAAGACGCCGGACCATAGCCATACTAATGCCTCACTTGAATCTTCGGCCCAGGTGAGCTAAAGATTCTTTCAGGAACACTATCAGAGTGCCAGACGGTTTGGATCCAGGTCAGGACCGACATTCTGTCGGAACATAGCCATAATTGTGCCTCACTTGAATTTTCGGCCCAGGTGAGCTAAAGATTCTTTCACGAACACTATCAGAGTGCCAACCGGTTTGGATCCAGGTAAGGAATGTCGGTCCTGATCTGGATTGAAACTGTTTGCAAAGGCTTCAAAAGTCGCCGCTAGCTTAACCCTTAAAGCGCCAAAAAAAATGCATCCGAAAATGTCGCCTGCTGAAGTCGTCTGCTGCAAATAATTGCCTAACATTACTGATGAATTAAGTATAGAAGCAAACAGCGTGGACCCAGATTAGACTGCTCCTATAGGAGCAGTCTGATCTGGATCCACACTGTTTGCCATAAAGGCTTCTAAAACATTTCAGCAGACGAGAAAAGCAGACGACTTTTGTTGTGATTGGCGCACTAGGGGTTAATGTGTCGGTTTATTTTTATTTCAGCCAATATTTCTTATTTTGATGTTGGGATGGCTGTTTATTCCTGTGTATATATCAGCTGGGGTAAGTAGTGAAATTTTAACTTTTCTACTTTTATTTTCGCCTAACTTGTCCCCTACCGGGTTCATTCGAGAGGACGATAGGTTTACCCTAGGGGGGGGGGGGGGGTACTCTGATTAATTCATACATACGTAAGCTTGGGTCATTTTTGGGGGTTCAAAATTTTGGATTTCTATATTTTTTGCGGTTTTCAGAGAAATGAATATTTGGGGGGTTTGAAGACTTTGTGGATATTTTTTGGGGGGTCATCACAAAATTGGACTATAATTAGGGATCATTTCTATACATTTTAGGGTCTTTTCTTAAGGTCAAGGTACAGAATGGGGGATATTTTTGGAGGTTGCTAAAATTTCAAATATTTTTGGGTGCTTGAAATTCTTGATTTTTTGTGGGTGGATGGTAGATGCTGGGCCCGAGCCTACGTATGAAGAAAAAATGAGAGTACCCCCCTGAGGTCTTTCAGCGAGTCTTGAGTCCGAATTTGGATCTGGATCCTGCATTAATCCAAACGTACGATATACAGTAAAACCTGTGTAAAACGACCACTCCCAGAAAGACCGAAAATTGGTTTTCAAGACCAATTATCGCTTAATGCAGGTCAAAAGTATTGATTGCAGCATTCTGCGATACTTTCAACCTTCATTAAGCTACCATTTGTCATTAAGATCTTTGTTTTGCCTATTTATGAGTGGCCGTTTTACACAGGTTTTACTGTACGTATATATAGCCTTGGCTCATACAACTTGATATGTTGAAAGAGGGGCATATGGAAATTATGCAGATTTTTTTCGGCTCTACGAAAATCATGGTGGTAGTCTGGTAGATGATTGAATTATTTTATTAGAACCTGGAAATAAAATTAAACTTTTTTTCGTGATTGATTCTTGTAGCCCAGATCTTGCCATTTAAGAATTTGAATGATAACACATTGTCATCACTGAGCATTTTGATATATTCAAGATGGCGACCAAGGGGTTGGAAAATACATATTATTCCTTCAATCGGAAAATATCGACCCAATTCGAGAAGCAAGCCTCGGATGTATATAAGATGTAGTATTATGTATTTTGTTAGCCAGAACTGGCGTAAGGAAAATAAGTTCTGTAGCATGTGGGTCTATTAAAATCCATTATTCTGTCAACAGAATAAATGAAGTTATGTTTTTCAGTATGATACCACTATAGCGATATTTTATTCATAAAAACCTAAACTTCATTTATAGCATCTTGTGGAATATGCTACAATTGCACTTGTATTGTATTGGCATGGTTTCTGTGACGTCAGCGTCACGTTATGTAATGTCAACGTCATTTTATCAAAGTAAACCCACAATGTACATCCGAGGTCTGATTCCACGGAATTGGCCGAGGCAGTTCCGATTGACTATTTCTTTTGTTGCCAAGATATAGCTTTGAAACTTATTTTTGCACAAGATTCTGCTGTTTAAGACATAAATTTGAAGTGCCTCGAAAAAAGAAGTGCCCAGAATAATTGTGTGATGTGTGGTCAAATTTATAAAAAAAAAACAAGAAACAAAGCCAAAGTTTGATCTACTAATGCTATAACATGCTAATTTAGCCGTAATATCACCACTCTTTGCTGACAAACTCATAGGCATTTATTTTTGAATATGTGTGAAAAAAACATAATAAATGTATTAAAACTGTACCGTAAAGCTAGACTGGTTCCAGTCCTTAAAAACAAAGTTTTCATCAATGTGCCATATCATATACTTGTAGCTTGTCTTACTCTGATAGCTCTGTCTTAAAACAGAGCCATCAGAGTAAGACTAGCTACAAGTATATGATATGCCACATTCATAAAAAATTGTTTTAAGGACTGGAGCCAGTCTACAGTAAAGCCTGTCTTAACGGTCACTCAAAAAGAAGACCAAAAATTGGTTTTCAAGACCGGTTATAGCCTAAAGCAGGTCAAAAGTATTGCAGTATACTTTATTTAGCTACCATTTGTCTTTAAGACGTTTGTTTTGTCTCTTTTTGAGTGCACGCTTAAAGGCATGAATCCTGTACCCCCCCCCCCCCTCAAATTGTTTTAAACGTGTTTCGAACTTACCAAACCCATAAGGTGAAATGAATAAACACATCAACCAAAAGACAAATGTTTAGATTAAAGCAAACGTAAAGGACCTCGGACAGTCTTAATGAAGGCTGACAGTCTTAATGAAGGATTGCCCATAAAAATGGCCAGAGAAGATTTGAAAGAAAATGATATTTCTTCCATAAAAAGGAAAGTAGGTCCTACCCTCGAATTATCCGCAAAAGTGTTTTCTCATTGGAAAAGTACCAAGTAAAATATATGGGTCAAACCTCTGTTTTTGCTATTCAACATATAGAAAATAGAAAAAAGTTTTACTGAAGTGCTCCCCCCCCTCCCGGTGACCAAACTATTCCTTTTGCATACAGTTGTACTTTTACAATTCACACAACATATAAAAATGTCATGATTGGTCACGGGGGGGGGGGGGTGACGTTGTCAAAATGCTAAAAAACTAAATATCATAAAAACTTATTAGGAACTAATTTTGTACAAACCTGTAGGTAAATATCAATGGCATGTTTCAGGGCTTTTGTTATAATTGTGTACCTAGTAATAAATTGTCTTATTTCTCAACCGAAACATATGTTGTGGGTACTCATAAGAACTGTGTTTATCTAGAGTACGTTGTATACTGTACACACTGGTAAATGTATACGTCGATTTGGTGGTATTTACGCGTATTGCCGGTACTTCATAGACCGGAAGTGGTAGATATTGGTGTTAATACTATGTAGAAAAACATGCCATATGCCTAAAGGACTATAGAATTTGATCATTTTTAAGTATTCAGTATGTGCATGGCGATTTATGTAAGCACTTAGGAATAGGTTTGAGTACCGATCATCCAGATCGGTACTCGAATCTATTCCTAAATGCTTACATAAATCGCCATCTGCATGCCGAATACTTAAAAATGATCTAATTCTATAGTCCTTTAGGTATATGGCATGTTTTTCTACATAGTATTAAGGCCAAAATCTACCATTTCCGGTCTTTAAGGTACCGGCAATACGCGTAAATACCACCAAATCGACGTATACATTTACCAGTGTGCTGTATGCAGATATGACAGGTCCAACTGATTGCACTTGAAACATAACAGGTAATAATCAAAAGTCATGGACTTCATACTTATTTATAAGAAAAGACGCAATCTTCTCAACCTCAATTTTATGCAAACTGATCATTTTCGCCTTAAGTTTTATGCTGCAAACATTATATTTCCATGTATTTAGGTGAATACCTGGCGAAACTTTGACTTTCTGTGAAATAAAATTTGGTCACAAAAATACCCCCACCCCCTAAACCCTAAAGTCCTGGGATTAATATACAATATTTTCCAAATATTTTTTATTTGCTAGGCGCACTTAAAGCCACATTTTAGAAATAAAGTTTCTATTTTTAAAGAACACAGTAAAGTACTCAAATTGAGGTAAACATTTTACCATTTTCGCAAGTCTTAACAAATTATCACTATCAAAACAACAGCATTTATATTAAAATCATCTGTCTAGAATTATTAAAGGGACGTAAATAATTACAAGCAAGAGAAAAAACACCTATAAGATAATTTACTTTTACATGCAGTTGTCAGCTGTACATATTTATTTTAAAAACATAACTTAATTCTATTTTTACAAATGATTTAAAAAGAAAAGAAAATTTTTCGAAACAGTTCATAGTTACAGACCTAGTCTCTTTAATGTACGGGTTAGATTTAAGCACAAAAATATAGTTGTCCATAATGCATTATCCTAGCCACAGGCTTTCAAATTTTGGGCAGATAGAATAGGAGAGTGTCCGAGGTCCTTGATAACATTTCTGTTGAATCTTTTATATCGTAGAATAAGTGTGACTGTTTCAAATGAGGATACCTTTTCTCTAGCTTCCTCTGTGCAAGAAATACACGTCATTTTTAAATGAAATAATCTACAGAGTCTCGGCAAAGTATTACTTTATTTATAAAAGCATGAATTATGTATGCCCTATTTTTCACTTTCTGAAAAGATCTTTACGCTTGTTTTAGGTAAATGCATATGCCTTTCAGTAAAAATGAAAGTTTTTCAACCGACCTTTTCTTCAAAGTTAAGCTACCTTGACTTGAGTACTTTATGAGCATAGTGGACTTAGTCTTCCATATATAATATTTTAAGGATGTAAACTATTGGGTAGAACAATTAGTTTTACATTAAAGTGTATAGAAATCAGAAAACAGTTTTTTCAATATCACCCCATGTACCTGGTTCAAAGATTTCGCCTGTATATGCTTGACCATATTTTACAGATTATATATGAATGTGGCTTAGGGGGGCCATGTTCTGCAGCCCAAAATTTCAGAGCTTAAGCCCGTGAAATGCTTTTTATACCGTACAAGGAATTAATGACAGAAATGAAGTTCTCTAGCACCAGCCTAATAAATTACTTGGTATTCTGAACTAGTTTTATGTACATAGCATAAAGATTTGAAGCTGCTTTAGCATCTTTTATGTGTTTTTTTTTTCATAAGAAAACAGTTTACAGAATTGCAGCTTCACTGTAGTTGTGTTTGTGTTTAACATCCCACCAACAGTTAGGGTCACATAAAGATAGGGCCACGGCTTAAATTTTCATCAAACTGACTGATGAAGTGGGGAATCAAACCTGCAACCCTTTTAACAAGGCGAGCAGTTTAAATTATCCACTACACGACGGTGACTCCTGCACTGTAGTTAAAGGTGAACTGCCCTGCCGGCCAAGACTGACAAAGACGTAATATTTTGTTTACGATTGTTAAGAAAAATGTTGACTTGTACACTCCACTTGAGCGAACACGAATCGATAGATCACTTGTGTATTAATTCTATCCTGTGGATAGGATTAATAATATACAAGTGATCTATCGATTATAAGTTCCTGACAACTTTGTAAACAAATTATGACGTCACTGTCACTCTTGGCTGGCAGGGCAGTAGCATTGATTATGTAAACACCTTACTGTTCAATGTATAATGTCACATTGGCCACTTTCAGCCCAATCAATAAAAAAGACTAATGCAGTGGAAATCAAGATGCTACGCAGCAATATCTTAAAGAATGAGCTGACAACATGTTTAACTACTTTCAGACCAATGGAATTTTCCATTAAGCTACATATGATAAAGCCAGGATGGTCCATTGTTTTAGATTGATGGGTCAAAGGTTATATTATCCAAAAAAATGTAATTCATTCTCTGAAGATCTATTTTGCCTTAGCAAACAATGCAGACCCTGATGAAATGCCGCATAATGCGGCATTTCATCTTGGTCTTCACTGTTTGCCAAAGTACAAACGCCATAATATACATATCATGGTAGTTCTCAAAGCAAGTGAATATGACCAGGAAATGCCACAATCCCAGGCCACAGACCAACCCACGGCACCGCGAGGTAGAGACACACAGCACTAACAGTCACATGACAGCAAGGACACAAATAGAGTAAAACAACCAGCTTTCTCTTCTTCAGCAAGGTTGTTGTTACGCTCGTAGGAAATGTGCACAATATGAAGCCTATAATGATATACACGGGTTTCATGTTTTGTGAATGTCCTTGTGCCTACCCTTTAATTCTTTCCTGCTACCAGCAACTTTGGTTGGCTGCTGTTTAACCTTGTCAAACAGTTTGGACCGAGATCAGGACCGACAGATCGTCGGTCCTGATTTGGATCCAAGCTCTTTGGCACCCTGGTAGTGTTCCTGAATTTTGTTAGAACGTTAATTTTGAAAGGAGTCAGCAGCTAGACCAGTGGCGGAGCCAAAGGAGGTTCAGGGGGTTCGCTCGAAGCCCCCTGCCCCCCCCCCCCCCCCCCGTATTTAAATATCCTATGAAAATTAAATAATTTGGTCTCAGTGAGACCAAAGTATTTCATTTTCATGGGATATTTAAGAAAAATGAAAAAAATCAGCAAATCAAACCCCCTACAACTTTATACGTTTGAACTCTAGTTCCAGAAATCCTGGACCCGCCCCTGTAGACGACAACAAAAACATAAAAATTTACCCAGCATGCAAAGAGTCGAATAGATATATAATGATGCTCATTTATTCTGATTTCAGGTGTACACACTGCCAGAGTATATAGAAAAACGTCATGGTGGAAAACGACTGAGAACGTATCTTAGTTGTTTGGCCCTGGTGCTATATATTATCACAAAATTAGCGGTAAGTAGGAGGGAATTCAGTGTTACAAAGCTTTTGCCATAGCGTATACGAATAAAAGCATGTGAGTATGATCAGGATATACCACAATCACACACTGCAGATCAACCCATGTCACCGCGAGGAAGAGCAACATAGTAACAACAACCATATGATACCAGGAAGACAAAAAAAAGTGAAGCAACCAGCACTCTCTCTCTCTCTCTCTCTCTCTCTCTCTCTCTCTCTCTCTCTCTCTCTCTCTGACTCTCTCTCTCTCTCTCTCTGCCTTCCCCATCAAAATCACTACAAAACTAGGAAGGACATAAAGCAATGCACAGCAAAACCTGGAACAAACCCAGAACCCCACAATGAGAGCAACACTCAATAACGAATCAACAACAACAATTAAGTCATCTGTTGCATATTTTTGCTAACATTATTTGACATATGAAAGTATGGGGGGCAGTGTGAGCCCAGATAAGGCTGCTCCTACAGGGTACACATTGTTTGTAAAAAAACAACTGAAACATTTCAGCAGACGACAAAAGCAGACGACTTTTGATGAGATTAGCGCTCTAAGGGTTAATCTATTAATGAGATAATTAAAAGTTATTTGTTTACTGCATCTAGCACAGCTGGTGGTAAATGACTAAAATGTTTACAACAAAGTTGATAATTACCACTTACAGCTGTCAACATTTTGTAATCATATTGGCCAGCACTTATCGCCTATGCGCAAAAGTGTCATCTGCTGATAAACTTTACAAATCTGTTTGGAATAAGACCAGGCTCGACAAAAGGTCGGCCCTGATCTGGATCGAAACTGTTGGTCCCACTGATGGTATTACAGAAAGAGTTTCAGCAGACGATTAAAAAAAAGCATGCATAATCTCCCACTAGGCAAATAGTTAAACGCCCATGCTTAACCCTTAATGCGCCAATCGCAACAAAAGTCGTCTGCTTTTCTCGTCTGTTGAAATGTTTAAGAATCCTCTTTGGCAAACAGTGTGGACCCAGATCAGACTGCTCCTATAGGAGCAGTAGTCTGTTCTGGGTCCACGCTTTTTGCTTTTGCTTCTAAACTTAATTGGTCAGTAATGTTAGGCAGTTATTCGCAGCAGACGACTTCAGCAGACGACATTTTTAGATGCTTTTTTTTCTTGGCGCTTTAAGGGTTAAGTATACCACAGGGCCAGAGATCTTATTTTGGTCTGAGCCTTCATTTACTGCCATACTTTGCTAATATGCACAGTGTCTGCTCTGGCGAGACTGCGCAGATGCGCAGCCGCGTCTGAGACTTAGCTTCTCGAAAATGTGTTTAGTACTGTCATGTACTGCCTCAGATAATTGCCTTGATATAGAATAGAACGATATAGAACAGAACAGAATAGAATAGAAAACAAATTGTATTAGTCTATACAGTTACCATGTGTACTAAATTCTAACAAAAATAGTATTGGTCACATGCATGGAAAAATGTTTACTAATTTAATGCAGATTCTGCTCTGAATCTCACTGACCGTTCCAAGGCGGAGCTTCTTTTGTGGCTCATTTATGTTATTTCTGTCTTGTTTATATCCTTTCGTGCACGTCTGTTTGTTGATGCCTTGTGGTCACCTGCTGGTAAATGGCTGACCTCTTGGCTCTCGTTTGTGATGTCTAATTGTGACTTTGTCACTTTCCCATTGGTATCCTTGGTCAGGTGTGGTGCTTGATTGTATAAAGGACCTCGGACAGTTTCCTATTCAATCTGCCCAAATTTTGACAGCATGGGGCTAGGATAATGCATAATTGACAACTATAGCTTTGGGCTTAAATCAAACCTTTACATTTAGTGCACCTAGAGAAATAATAAAAAAGGCAAGGTCTGCTACCAGTTAACTGGCAGCAGCGATTTTACGTTAAAATCGCTGCTTCCAGTTAAATTTTTATTTTTATTTTGACAAGAAGGTTTGAGTCGGTGACGCATGGTGCAAACCAGTGTTTATACATGCAATAATGTAAACCTGGATCCAGAAATGTGTCTCAGGAGGGGAGAGGGTGTGTCTTGTTGGAGACCAGGGTGGTTCAGACAAAGTTGCACAATTTAAAATGGAGGGTCTGAGGTCCGGATCCGCAGTTCCCCCATTGGATCCGCGCATGTAATTATTCACAGAGGGTTTGGAAACAAAATGGGATTTTAAGTTTTATTAATTTTATTTTGCTTTTGAAGAACATATATATATCGTACAAACATTGTATAGAAAGAAACAATAAAATTAACGACTAATGTTAGCAAATACATAAGGCCCTTTTGTGACATAATTTAAACATATTTGACTACGATCGTCCTGTGCATCCTGCATTACGTGAACGTCTCCGTACTCATAAGTCCAATAAAAAGGCCATGGGATTCAAACAGCAAAACTATTATTTTCCGTAATACTAAGATGTGCGCTTTTAAAATTAATAAAAACTAGCAACAACATATTTGTTTGCTTGTTTGTTATATAGTCACTCTTTTACGTTTTGGAAGCTCAACATAGCCCATACTCACACTTTAACATGAAACAAATTCGGAAACACGTTAAACAACTCATTAAGTAAGGCATTCACTAACATTTTGCTACTTCAGTCGATGCAAAATAACTTTCTATACACTACAATAAAAATACTGAAGCGAACTGGCAGCAGCGATTTCACGTTAAAATCGCTGCTACCAGTCAACTGGCAGCAGCCATTTTAACGTAAAATCGCTGCTACCAGTTAACTGGCAGCAGCCACTCCGTAAAAAAAATGAAAATATTGCATAATGATGCCAGGACTCTAGGGTTTAGGGGATGGGGTGTTTTGTGTGACCAAATTTTACTTCACAGAAAGTCAAAGTTACGTTGAGAATTCACCTAAATGCATGTAAATATTATTCTTGCGGCATGAAACTTGAGACGAAAATGATATGTTTGCCTAAAATTCGGGTTGAGAAGATTTCATTGTTTCATCTAAAGAAGTGTGCTGTCAATTACTTTTGACTATTACCTGTAATGTTTCAGGGTCAACCAGTTTGACTTGGGCACTGAGGTGTATCATATCTGCATACTGTATATATCATAGTCTAGATAAACACCTTTTTGAGCGTAAAATTGTTAATATTTTCTATAATACCCCTATTCCACACAGGCCACGAATCGCCCGAATCGCCACGAATTTATTTTATTTCTTATTCGGGGGGGGGGGGGGGGGATTCGTGAGGTTTCATTATTTTTTTCTCCAATCGTGATGAGCTACGAGTCATTCCCGATTCAGATACGATGTCGTTACGAATATGAGGGGGAATCGGCTCAATTCGGCTGGAATCGCGCAAGAATTCATTACTATTAGCAAAATAACATTAGAAAATGCTGCACGAAAGTTAAGGAATCAATTACGAATCAGTTAAGAATATGCCGAATGCAGCACGAATTGGGCACGAATTAACAGAAATCCGCGACGATTTGCTACGATTCGCGAGATTTTCTCTCACGATAGTTATAAAAAAAGCCCATACATGCTTCGGGGCATCGGTTCCAAAATTAATGTTCCTCGTAAAGCAGCAGTAGAATTGATCCTGCAACTTGAGTGTTGAAAACGGCTTCTTATATAGCTAGAAGAAAGCAGCTACGTTAAAGTCGAGAGGCCCTGACCCAGACTCTTTGACTTGGAAAAATATGGCAGTTCGCCATTGGCAAAATCACCAACCAGGAGCTACTGACTGATCCTGATTGTGCTCCAGAATCTGCCAAATCTGTTTCAACTCCTAGGACTGCTCACATGCACGTGACGGGGTAATTAATCTTAGGGAAAATCCTTCCACTATCTCTACTTGTTTTTTATTGCTTGGCTTAATCTCCCGATTCCCCACGAATGAGCTAAGAGTAGCTACGAATGCCCAAAAACGCCTCCGAATCGAGACGGTTCTTTTGAGTACCCACACCATATGTTTTGGTTGAGAAATGAGACAATTAATTACTTTATAAGCACTCATACATAAAGCCCTGATACATGCCATTGCGAATTGATATTTACCTACAGGTTTTTACAAAATAAGATTCTAACTGTTTTTTATACTTAAGTATTTTTGAGCATTTTGACAGCGCCCCCCACCCCTGTGACAAAATAATGTTGTGTTATATGATGTGTGAAATGTAAAACTACAACTGTATGCAGAAAGATTAGTTTGGTCACGGGGGGTTAACAACTTCAGTAAAACTTTTTTGATTTTCTATATATTGAATAGCAGTTTTCAACCCATATTTTTCAATTGATACTTGTCCAATGAGAAAACGGCTTTTGTGGATAAGTCGAGGACTGGACCTACTATCTGTTTCATAGAAAACATACCATTTTCTTTGAAAATTTTCTCTGGTCATTTTTATGGGCAATCCTTCATTAAGACTGTCCGAGGTCCTTCCTGATCTTTGCCCTCTTTCTTACTTAGATAACTTGATTTTCTAAATTAATTAAGCCCAACTTTTCATTCATGCATGTCTGTCTTAATCTAAATACATGTTTCAGAGTAATTTCCAAATTATCCAGTGCATGAGATTTCCAACAATGTGGTATGTGCGACCAGCAAAGCCTCAGATCAGCCTGCGTATACGCGCAGTATGATCAGAGCCTTTGCTAGTCGCTGGAATATTGTTTTAGTGTTAAGCAACTGACTGAACATAATTTTGAGTTTCTAAGCTTCAAAGGAGGCTGCAATGGCTAGTCAGAGTCTACACTTGTCAAAATGCCATATTGTTGGAAATCTCATGTCGCGGCTCATTAATAATATTGACTTTCTTTCTCTGTCGATCGTTTTTGCGTTAGGAAACAGTGCAGACCCTGATAAAATGTCGCATATGTACCCATTTATTGGTATTCGGGATACAAGGGGTTAAAAGAATAAAGAATTACCAAGCGACCAAAAAAATAACAATTTTGCAGGCCTCCAGATAAGAGTGAATGATTGAAAATCATTTTTCTTATTTTTAGCCAAAGCATATGTTGTGAATACTCAAAAGAACCGCTTCATTGAGACGGGTCTTTTGAGCACACAAAACACATGCTTTATCTGATTGATAAGAAATTAATCACAATTTAAGCTAAAAAGATTCCTTTATCTATATAAATCTATGATTTTGTAAATTGCGTTTTATTGTATTTTAACCCTTAAAGCTGCATACTCTGTAACTATGAACATTTTTCGAAAAAAATATTTTCTTTTTAAATCATTTGCAAAAGTAGAATAAAGTTATGTTGTCACAATAAATCTAATTTCTACAGTTGAAAACTGCATGAAAAAGTGAATTATTTTATAAAAACAGGTGTATTTTCTCTTGTTTGTAATTATTTGCGTCCCTCCAATAATTCTAGACAGTTAATTTTTACATAAATGCTGTTGTTTTGGCACTAATTATTTGTTAATTATTACGAAAAAGGTAACATGTATACCTGAATTTTAGTCTTTTTACTGTGTTCTTGAAAAAGAGAAACATTATTTTTAAAATGAAAATATCAAAAGTTACAGATTATGCAGCTTTAAAGCGCGAATCGCAACAAAAGTGGTCTGTTTTTCTTTTCTGCTGAAATGTTTAAGAAGCCTCTATGGCAAACAGTGTGGACCAAGATCCGACTGCTCCTGTAGGAACAGTCTGTTCTGGGTTCACGACGTTTGCTTCTATACTTAATTCGTCAGTAATGTTGGGCAATAATTTGCAGTAGACAACTTCAGCAGACGACATTTTCAGATGCTTTTTTTCTTGGCGCTTTAAGGGTTAATCATCATTTTGGTAGAAAACATGGCCCAATCTTTTTTTCATATTATGTAAATTATATTCACAGATGCTTATAAATTGACGAAACAGATGATACAAAAGCTGAAATATTACTATGCGAAAGTTTTAGCTTAAAATTATGATTATTTTCTTATCGATCAGTTTAAACATGTGGTGTAGGTGCTCAAAAGTTCCGTCTCATTGAGACGTTTCTTTTGAGTACCAACAAAATATGTTTCGGTTGAGAAAAAAGAAAATATTTTTCATTTACGCACTCTTATCTGGAGGTCTAGTAGTTTTAGCTTTAATAACACCTGTTTCGTCCATATATGACATTTACTTTCCCATTAAATAATTATTTGTTTGATTTGTTTTATTTGAGGGTGTTCAAATGAAATTGGAAACCTTTTAGTAAATATAGGCCTCCAGATAGGAGTGCGTATTTGAGAATTATGTCTCATTATTGCTCACCCAAAACATATGTTGTGGGTACTCAAAGAACCGTCTCCTTTGAGACGGTCCTTTGAGCACCCAAAACACATGTGAAAACTGATGGGTAAGAAAATATTCACAATTGTACTCTGAAAATGTTTGCCTATCCTGACCCTATGAAATTTAATTAAAATTAAAAAAAAATCAAGAGTACATTTACAAATACAACACATTCCCTAATGTTTACTTTCACTTAATATAATACTCTTTCTTAAATCGTTATCGAACAAACAAAGGCACACAACTTGACAAATTCCTGTCCTAATACATGATTTCAACATTGTTGTTTCCTGTTTTATTTTTGTTTCTTTGTTGTTTGTTGTTAATTTTTGCTACATGCATACGAATAAGGCAGGAAACCTAGCTCAGCTACACAATTTGTGCCCACCGCTCTGTCAGTGCCCAGTCTGCACTGATCTGAGTCTTCAAAAGCACACATACTTGTTTGTAGGTCTTGTCATGTGCCGGGTAATATATTATGTCATAGGTCTGGATAAAAATGATAGCTCAAAAAAGTTAATATTTTCTTCGCTGTTCTTTTAAACATAAGTTTATGGGTGTTCATCTCAATTGCTCAACTCATTAAGATGGTTCTTTTGAGTTTCCACAACAAATGTTTTGGTTGAGAAATAAAAAAAAAGTTTTAAATTATCGGGAGACCTGCTCATGCTTTCTAGTCCGCACTTTATATTCTATATTAACTAGCAGATATTGGCGTAGCTCCCACTACGCACTTTACGCACGTGCGTAATAAAACATAGTAACATTCAAAGGAGGTCACCTAATGTGGTACATGTGATTTTCCATGCCATAGGTGACTGCTCTTAAAGGAAAGAATTCGCTCCTTCTGGGAGCGAATTCTTTCCTTTAGGAGAAGTTCCTATTATGAAAAGGGACGCAATTGAAGAGAATCGCTGCTTGACCCAGTTATCTCCCATTGATGTGTGTAACTTTTTCAGCGGTCTGGCCACGCCATTGGCAGAATCATGGCAAATGTATATGTGTCAGCACATTAGATTTTAGTGCTATCACATATGCGTGAAAAGACTTATTCACTCGATTCCTGATCTTTGCCCTCTTTCTTACTTTAAAACGTCCATAATGACGTATACAGCGGGGCTAGATGTCTTAGTTTTAGTCTGAGTCTTCATCTACACCCATACTTAATTGTGTGTGAGCAGTGATGAAGGCTGTGGCGAGTCTACGAATTTGTGCAGACTCACCCGAGCCTTCCTTGCTAAACAATGTGAAAAGCACAAAATCTCATGTGCTGGCTGATATTGTTTATAAATTGTTCACTCTTAAAGATTGATGATCCAAGTGTGTTGGCTGTTCTCCTCTAATGCACAAAAATTGTTCCTATGGTGGAACGTCTTGGAAATTTCATCTTATTTGGTCTGCTTAAATTATCCTTTTCTAAGGCACAATAATCTGAATATCGTTTCTTTTTTATCACATGATATTGATATAAAGCCATGCAGTTAAATCGGTTTACAGATTTTGGTAACGTTATGAAGTGAGGTTCATAACAACGTTTCGTACAAAATAACAAAATCTTAACTTTTTTACGCCAGAAATGAGATTTCAAAGTAAGCTTAACGTCATATGATAAATATAATCTAACATTCGTGCTCTTGTATTATTGATTTTATTAAACTCACCATGTCTCGCATTTTATCGCTTTAATAAATACAATAAAACATGGGCACTCACATAAGATCCCGGGCATAAGATCCCCTATTTAGTTTATCAAGTAGCCTTTTCAATTGTGCAAAGAAAACGAAATCTGGTTTTTGTATATGCGCCTTATGTATGCTCATGTGGTTACCACACACACTTCTGGTTCTCAAAACCATGGCCCTTAGATTATAACACTTGTTTACATGCTCATCTGATACGAGCATGAAATTGGTTATTGTTAAAAAAAATAAAATGTTGGCAATTTTAATGTTTGACCAGGACAAATGATATTGCCTGCTAATCTGGGCTCGATGTTGCTCCATTTCTTTGTTGTTTAATATTTATGAATATACTCAAATTTATACTGCTGTGACTTGAACAAGATTATCGATATCATAAACTTTGTAAAGCATTTTCTTAATTCTACCAAAGAAAGCCAGAGTTGATTGTTAAATACAATATTGGTTTTAAACCCTTTGGCAACAGGGCATATGGGAGCTGGTATTTTATAGTGATTTAGTAAATAAATTCAAAAGAATTGTTGGAAAGCCTAACTTCAGTGATCAATTCAAAAGATAACAAGATATGATTATAATCTGCTGATTATAAAGTCTCCAAAAGCGTGAGCCCCCAACTCTCCGAGGATATCATGGTCAGTGTTATTGAATGTGCCTTATTATAAGGAATAGCATTATATATGGTTTAAGGATGGGGATCTAAACGGTTTCCCAGATATCAAGCCTTTTATTAAGCGAATGGGGTGGGGCGTTCTCGGGCACGCCTCAGGGCGACTTCCCAGTCAGTGCTATTAAATGGGTCTTGTCATAAGAATCATTAATATATATATATATATATGGTTAAGGGGCGGGGGTCTGAACGGCTTCTGAGATATTAAGTAGTTTATCAAGTGAACGAGGTTGGGCCATCCTGGGCACGCCTTGGGAGACTTCCCTGCCAGTTTTATTGAATGCCTTTTATCATAAGAAGCATGAATATATATGGTTGAGGGGTGGGGATCTGAACGGTTTCCGAGATATTAAGCCGTTTATGGACTGAATGGGTTGAGGCATTCCCGGGCATGCCATGGGGGGCTCCCAGTCAGCTTTACGGAATGCTTCTTATCATAAGAAACATTAATATATATGGTTTAGCCTTGGACATTTAACTTTAATGTGCATGTTTAATTCATTGCTTTGCTCAGAACAAAAAATGTCATTATCTTAGGAGATTGCTTAAAAATGTCTTTTTCTGATGTATATGTTTTTTTTATTATCTAGGCTGCGATGTTTTCTGGAGCCCTATTTATTCAGATGGCATTAAAATGGGATATGTATGTGTCTCTAGCTGTTTTACTCTGTGTGACAGGATTGTATACAATATTGGGTAAGTATATATGATACGTATGTAATTATAGCTGCTACATTCTAAGAAACATAATGGTATACAATATTGGGCAAGTATACGGTATATGATACGTATTAACTTTAGCTGCTACATTCTAAGAAAGTTCGAGCCTCACCGGCGTCACTGCGTTGTGGTCCTTGAGCAAGACACATTTATCCTAGCTTAGTACTGGTTCAACCCAGGAAGAACCGTCCCTATATAACTGAAAGATTGTTGATGGGACGTAAAGAATCAAATCAAACAAACAAACATTCTAAGAAACATAATGGTATACAATATTGGGTAAGTATATATGATACGTTTGTAACTATAGCTGCTACATTCTAAGAAACATAATAGTATACACTATTGGGTAAGTATATATGATACGCATGTTACTTTAGCTGCTACATTCTAAGAAACATAATGGCATACAATATTGGGTAAGTATATGATACGTAATAACTTTAGATGCTGCATTATAAGAAATATAATGGCATACAATATTAGGTAAGTATATATGATACCTTTGTTATTATAGCTGCTACATTCTAAGAAACATAATGGTATACAATATTGGGTAAGTATATATGATACGTATGTAACTATAGCTGCTACATTCTAAGAAATATAATGGTATACAATATTGGGTAAGTATATATGATACGTATGTAACTATAGCTGCTGCATTCTAAGAAACATTATGGTATACAATATTGGGTAAGTATATATGATACGTATGTAACTTTAGCTGGTACATTCTAAGTACCATAATGGTACACAATATTGGGTAAGTATATATGATACATATGTAACTATAGCTGCTACATTCTAAGAAACATAATGGTATACACTATTGGGTAAGTATATATGATACGTATGTAACTTTAGCCACTGCATTCTAAGAAACATAATGGTATACACTATTGGGTAAGTATTTATGAAATATATGTGACTTTATGTAGTAGCCGTTCAACAGGTTAAAGCCCTCCAGTAAAATATTTTACTGACCGTTCCAAGGCAGTACTTTTGTGGATCTTTTATGTTTTTTTCTGCCTTGTGTTTGCTATGCCTTTGTATGCATCTGTTTATTTTTGTCTTGTAGAAGAGCTGGCATCTTGGCTCTCGTTTGTGGTGTCTTACTGTAAGTTTGTCACTTTCCCATCCTGGGTCAGGTGTAGTACTTGATAGTATCGATTCCTAATCTTTGCACCCTTACTTTAGCTGCTGCATTCTAAGAAACATAATGGTATATAGTATTGGGTAAGTATATATGATACATATTTAACTTTAGCTGATGTATTCTAAGAAACATTATAGTATACAATATTGGGTAAGTATATGATGCGTCTTAACTTTAGCTGATGCATTCTAAGAAGCATAATGGTATAAACTATTGGGTAAGTACATATGATACATATTTAACTTTAGCTGATGCATTCTAAGAAACATAATGGTATAAAATATTGGGTAAGTATATATGATACATATTGAACTTTAGCTGATGCATTCTAAGAAACATAACGGTATAAAATATTGGGTAAGTATATATGATACTAATTTAACTTTAGCTGATGTATTCTAAGAAACATAATAGTATTCAATATTGGGTAAGTATATGATACGTATAAACTTTAGCAGATGCATTCTAAGAAACATAACGGTATAAAATATTGGGTACGTATATATGATACGTATTTAACTTTAGCTGATGCATTCTAAGAAACATAATGGTATAAAATATTAGGTAAGTATATATGATACATATTTAACTTTAGCTGATGCATTCTAAGAAACATAGCGGTATAAAATATTGGGTAAGTATATATGATACATATTGAACTTTAGCTGATTCATTCTTAGAAGCATAATGGTATAAAATATTGGGTAAGTTTATATGATACATATTTAACTTTAGCTGATGCATTCTAAGAAACATAATGGTTTACAATATTGAATAAGTATATATGATAGAGATGATACAGATGTTACTTTAACTGCTGCATACTAAGAAACACCCGAAAGTGTCTGAACTCTAGGACAAAACCAACAATGTGGTTTCTGTACCCAAGACTTTGATCAGCTAGCTGTGTGTTGTCACTAGATAGCATTGGTTCTAAGCTTCCTTCATGCGGACAACATTGACTGATCACATGCTGTCATGTTGGCATTGTAACATTGTAGCTCATTTACTATTCGTATTTGTAGCTGAATAGAGACTTGGACCTGCGTAGTCTGATCACAGTATCATTGGAAAACAAAGGGGCTAGGCGACTGATATTATGTTTATGCATACTTGACGATGAACGGTATTGAAGTTCCATATGATATACACTGCAATAGGTGGCATCTCACATAGATCTGCACTATTCTTAAGTATGCACTTGTAGGCTATAGTCAAGAATGAATTAAAGGCCATTGCATTTCTACGTTTATCCCCTTAAGAAAATTGTATACTACTCTTACGAGTATTTAAAATGTAACAAACATAATTATATTGATTGTATCTTTGCATTAACATCATCAACTAATTAGAAGTTATTACATCTGACACCATTTAATTTTACTTCGTTGAAGATTGAATTCAACCATTTCAAGCAGATATCAAAATTTCCAAAACAACTTGTTAACCATATGCTTGTCTCTCATTAAATTTAAATTGACAATTGATTTAAGAGTGGATTTAATCATTCAAGCTAGCAGCAAACCCACGAAGTTTCACAGAGCAAATTAACATCAAAATATCACCAAACAAGCATGGCTGTATCATAATTAAATAAAATCAATGAAAATGCACTTACCAAACACCCATATTTATATAATGTCTAGAAGTGTATGTATCGATTTGTTATCTCCCAATATGTGTTCAAATTGTGTCGCCTGGTAGGAGAAAGCTCATAATTCTGTCGTTACAATAGAAACACTAGGCCAGAATGGTAAACCCATATAAGCCTATCGTCCTTTTTATGGGACATAGGCAATCAAGACAGACCCATATCAGACGCCGCACAACATGGCGTCTGATCAGCGTCTCCACTGTTTGCTTACAGAATATTCTATTAAAATTTGAGTACAAATGAAAAATACCACCCAACAACCCTTTAAACGGAAATGGACTGATCCAATTTATAAGAGTGGGAAATTCCATTCGTTAATTGGGTTGTTTTGTCAAGTGAAATGGCAGCAGAAAATAAACACTAAATGTTTTGAAATATTGGAGAACATTGAGTAAAATTGATTATACTTTATTCTTGGTTTCAAACCTTATAATGCTTAAGTCTACCCCGACAGTTAAAGAAAAAACTTTTTTTAACTGCCACATTTCACAAACAGCTATAATGATAGTACCTGTATCCGGTATGAGGTGCAAAGTGTGCGCTTATTAGCTTCATTTTATGGATACAAGTTCTGGCATTGCGTTGAACAAATGCGAAAAGATGTTTTAGAACAAGATATCTAGGTTCAATAAAACATTTTAAGTTGTCAACACGAGCAGTTCAGCTGCGGCAAAATTTGGTGTAATATTACAAATATGAGCTGTGGCATGGGATTTTCAACAATTTGACATTTTGACAAGTGTAGACTCAGATGAGACTGTGCAGCCTCCTTATAAGCTTAGAAACCTCAAATGAGGTTCGGTTAGTAGTTAAACAGTCATGAAATATTTAAGCGACCAGCAAAGGTTCTGAACAGTCTGTGCGTATGCGCAGGCTGGTCTGAGCCTTTGCTGGTCGCACATGCTGCATTGTTTGAAATCTCATGCGCTGGCTCATATGTTTTTACAGTGATTGTACAGGACCAGGACAATTATTATTATTATTATTATTATTATTATTATTATTATTATTATTATTATTATTATTATTATTTGAACTTGATTGTTTTGGTTACAGGTGGGCTGAAAGCTGTGATGTATACAGACACGTTTCAAACAGTTGTCATGGTGATTGGTTCTGCAGTTGTTATGGTAGCAAGTAAGTGTTTTAGAAGTGTTGCCTCTTACTTATAACAATATGGGGTTAAAGCTGCATAGTCTCTAACTTTTGATCTTTTAATTTTAGAACTAATGTTTCTGTTTTTCGAGAACACAGTAAAAAAAAATCCAGGTATACATTTGACCAATATCGTAAATCTTAACAAATTATCAGTATCAAAACAACAGCATTTATGTTAAAATTAACTGTCTATAATTATTGGAGGGACGCAAATAATTACCGACAAGAGAAAAACACACCTGTTTTTATAAGATAATTCACTTTTCCGTGCAGTTTTCAGCTCTGTGAACAGACTTATTGTGAAAACGTAACTTAATTCTACTTTTACAAATGATTTAAAAAGAAAAAAAAATTGCGAAAAATGTTCATAGTTGCAGACTTAGACTCTTTAACATAAAGTGTATCCTGCTGAACCCAGATTTTTTTAAAAGTGTATCTTTATCTAAATGTTATCCACACGGTTTATTATGTATACTGTATATTGTAAAACTGTTACCAGGCATATGTACTGGCTTGAAAATAGCTTTAAATAGGGGATGTCAATTCGTTCAGCAGATCAAGAGTTATTTTGATACATGGCCATATTGGCAGAAACTGGTTTATCAGCCATACGTTGCACACTCAAGGAAAACAGTAAATTAAACAAATCAACAGACAACAAAACGCCTGCAAAATTAAGATCATGCAAGAATTAATCAATAACAATTGATATTGAAGTTGAGTCGGACCAGGCCTCCAGATCAGAGTGCCTATTGGAAAATTATTTTCTTTATTTCTCATCCAAAACATATGTTGTGGGTACTCAAAAGAACCGTCACAATGAGACGGTTCTTTTGAGCACCCAAAACACATGTTTAAATTAATGGGTATGAAAATAGTTTAACTTTTACGCAAATAACATTTCCTTATCTGGACCTATGAATTATTCTTAGGTTTTGTACGTATTGGAGGCTACAACAATTTGGAAAGGCTATATTTTGAAGCTATTCCAACAACACGAAGCAATGCTACCACGTGTGGTTTACCACGTCAAGATGCCTTCCATGTGTTTCAAGACCCAGTAACAGGGGACCAGCCTTGGCCAGGACTAGTTCTTCAAGCGTCACTTGGTTGTCTGTGGTACTGGTGTTGTGATCAGGTAGGGTGAATCTAGACTTCAGGGTAATAGTCATTTGACTTCCAACAATGTAGTATGTGCAACCAGCAAAGCGTCAGATCAGCATGCGCATACGCGCAGTCTGATCAGAACCTTTGCTAGTCGTTTTAATATTTTATGACTGTTGAGCTACGGACTGAATACCATTTAGAGTTTCTAAACCTAAAGGGGGGCTGCGCAGACTCGTCTGAGTCTACACTTGTCTTAGTGCCAAATTGTTGAAAATCACATGTCACGGCTCATTTTAGTCATGTTGTGAAAAATTGTCATGACAGCTACCTGCTCACTTACACAGACTAGCTAGAATCTTGAAAAATTGGATATGACGGGGATATGACACATGTAGCTATAACCCTTTGTCGAAAGTTAAGAAGAAATGTGTTGATCAGAATATATAGACCAACTGGCTGGTCTGGGTCTTAGTTCTTTCTAATTAGCAAGATCAGTTTTTCTCACAATGTGTATCCTTTCCTTTTATTGCTAGTCTCAAAAAGATGATTTTTGTAAATTTGATTTACTTAATGGGTAAAAAGATTGAATGTTTTTACACACTGCTCAAAATATTTAAAGGAACACTGCATGTTTTGCCATTGATCACAATACAAATGCACTCATAGTCTGACTCTTAGCAAGAGCTGGACCAAAGAGGCGAAAACGTGTTTGTCCTGTGATAAGTTTGGTTACTGATCACGGATGATGTTTCTTGATAAAAATGTAGTCATCCCTTTCCAGAAATGTCCATGGAACGCTTCATGTAAAAATGTTTTTGTTAAAAATACCCATTTTTTTCAAAACCAATTTTGAAGACATTTTTTGTTTCAATCAAACACCACAACATAATAATTTCTGTGCACTCAATAGCATTTTAATGTTGCAGAAATCATTAGGTTAGGCTGTTTAAAAAAAAAAAATTCTACAGAGTTACAGAAAAAATCATCATTTTCAAGAAAATTAAAAATTACAAAATTTGAGCCATGATTTTGAGCAGCGATTGCTTTGTCAAAAAACGTTTTTGATCCAATACCTTGACTCCCTTTGCAAAGATATCAAAAGAAACCTTATTGAACAGTGAAATGTATGGCTTGTCTATAGGACAAGGGTTAACATTATCACCTATGGAATATAATCTGGCGTTCTTTTAAATATTTTGAGCAGTGTATTTGCTTACCAAGTGTCATGAATTTGGAGGAAAAATATATTCAGTTGTGAGACTTTATTAAGATTTACATAATATATTAAACAATTCAAGTAAAAGAGATCAGGAAATGTTTCAGTCACATGTCAAAGCCGTCATATTGTAAAAATATCAAGCAAAATTTGAGCCGCGGCATGAGATTTCCAACAATGGGGTATGTGTGACCAGCAAAGCCTCAGATCAGCCTGCGCATATGCGCAGTCTGATCAGAGCCTTTGCTAGTCACTTGAATATACTATCAGTGATAAGCTACTGACTGAACATCATTTGGAAATTCAAAGCTTAAAAGGAGGCTGCACTGGCTCGTCTGAGTCTACACTTGTCAAACTGCCACATTGATGGAAATCACGTGTTACGGCTCATATACATCCTACAGCTGCTTCTCTGTAGATGGCCTGGATAAATACTTTGTCCACTGTTTATCCAAGAGTGCCTAGTTGGAATGATTGGAATAGTTCTTAGTAAATACTTTGTCCACTGTTTGTCGTAGATTTTCTAGCAGGAATGCCTGGAATAGTACTTTGTTCCAGGCCTTTAGATTTATGGTAGGCCCAGGTAATTGTCCCATGATTTCCAAATATGACCCATCACTTTCCAAGGCAGTGGGCCCATGGGACCCATTCTTTTTAGTTGTGAAAAAATCTCACTTTGATAAAAAAAATCATCTTACAGGGAGTCTACAAACTTCACAAAACAGAAAGTACATGTTGTTTGTCAATACAGTAAAACATGTCCTAAGCAGCCACTCAAAAAAGACAAAACATAGATCATAATAACAAATGGTAGCTTAATGAAGGTCGAAAGGATTGCAGAATGCTCCACTTGGAGCATTCTGCAATACTTTTGACCTGCATTAAGCGATAATTGGTCTTTATTGAGTGGCCGCTTAAGACAGGTTTTACTGTATAATCAGCAGTCAATATACATATATGCATACAAGTGTCTGTGTCAGTGTGTAGGCAAAGTATACTATCCAAATGTCAACTGTGGCTAGTTTGATATGCTTGGGCCCATCATTTCAGAAAACTACCCACCATTTTTGCTCCATGGGTCACTTCGGCCCACCAACCTTGAAAAAATCTGAAGCCCTGTTGTTCAATATTCAAAGTCCTTCGTCACTTCCTACAGCTTCTACTTTGACAGCTTATTGCTGTCCGTACATCATCTGGCTTCAATCTTGATGGTTTTGAATAAAGTTTTGTCCAACAATCAATGTATTATAAAATCAAAATGAGCAGTAATAAACTTTTATAATTACAGACTGCTAATAAATAGGTGATTAATCTCAATTGGTCTATATCCAAGTTGTTGAGATATCTGGTTAGATAAGGACTCTTAATAAAAATAGTAAGTGAGTATGATCAGGCAATACCACAATCACAAAACGCAGACAACCCCATGGCATCGCGAGGAAGAGCCATTCAACCGTCACGAGACACCAGGAAGACAAATTAAGCAAAGCAACCAGCTCTCTCTTCCCCATCAAGATGATTGCAATATTAGAATACTAGCTTGCTTTTTTTTCAGGTGATAGTACAACGGTCTCTAGCTGCTAAATCCTTGTCTCATGCAAAAGGGGGCTCAATACTTGCAGGCCTGCTCAAAGTTCTCCCTTTGTTTCTTCTAATATTCCCTGGTATGATCAGCCGAATTCTCTTTCCAGGTAAGAGCCCATAGTACAGTAAGACCCGTCTTAAGCGGCCACTCAAAGAAGACCAAAAAAAGGTTTCTAGACCAAGAATCGCTGACCTGCATTAAGCAACCCACATGACATTAAAACCTTTGTTTTGTCTATTTTTGAGTGGCCGCTTAAGAAATGTTTCACTATAGTTGAACCGATTGAACGTTCCATCAAATCATTTCCTTTTACACCAAGGCAGTAATTTTTTAAAACTAATGATCGAAAACATTTTATATTGCCATCAAAGATACATTAAATATCAAAATTGGATCAGCATTTGATGTCATAAGTACAACCATTTACTAGTTTTGGTTTCAGATTGAAAAAAAAACAGATGTCCGACGGCACATATCATTCACCCAAGCTCTTTTTTCTTTTAAATTTGACATATTTATCTTCCACAAAATAAAGTATTGCACTGGCGCCAATGCAGAGTCTATCAACACAACAGCAATATGTGCCCCACTACATTGGTAAGATATCTTCCACACAATAAAGCATTACACTGGCGCCAATGTAGAATGTATCAACACAACAACAATATGTGTCCCACTAAATTGGTGGGGAGCATTACTAGTGTTTGGACAGTTCTAATATACAATAAAAACTTTAGTGTCAAATGGAAATCTACGAAATATGTTTATATTCTTTTAGCTAACCAGATTTCTGAACTTGCTCAATTAAACAGTTTGAAGTAATTGACTTTGCAATATAGCTATTGGTACTACTCATCAGTGAAGGCGACCATGAGAGTGTGGCCATGTGCCAGCTGTTTTCTTTGTAAAGCAGCTGTTTTAAGTTCTTAAAAGCTCTATTAAATGAATTCTTATGATGCTTGATGAAACAGTTGAATGTGTTTGTACATTTTAAAGATAAAGTAATAGCTGAATTGATTTATCAACACTGACTCAGTTAATCGAAAGATATGCATGTATCAAATACTTCTACACAAAAAAATAGTGGGTTTTGAAATTGCTAACATACCTGTAAACGCTGCTGATTGTTTTTTGGGTTAATGCTTGTCGTTAAAAAGTAGAGATTGGATAAGAATACATTAGTCTATATACTGTATAGTGACAATGGCTGCAGCATCACATTAGGTTGTGTGGGACATTGTAGTATAAGAATATATTTAAGAGTGGTTATTTGTATCAATTACTAATCAGAGTGCATGCTTAGTTCTACTTTCCTTCATAATTGGGAAATAATCATAGGCCAGTATAATCTCTTTTTTCTGATATCTTAAGACTTTACAGGTTAAATTCATTTATTGTTTTTTAATCTAGAATAGGTGATTGCATCAGACAAGTATCTAACTGGAATCATATGGCAGGCTAAGACAAGACATAAATGACTACTGTATTTTAAGACCAGTAAATATAGTGCATATGATTTTGTAAACAACAAAAATAAGATATGTTTTAATATACGCACCTCTGGATTATCTTCTCTCTGTCTGAAATGAATAAAACAATGTGTTCATATATGTTGCATTTTATAATGATAAAATGTGAATTAACGTTTATTTATTTAGTTTAAAAACTTATGACTAGTATTATAGTTTACTTAGGTAAAGACCCTATTATGCACATTACATATGTGCTTAAAATAACTGTACACATTGTTCATCCAATATAGAATACATAAATGAATCTTCTAAAAGGAAAGTATTATCCACAGGAGCTAAATTTCTCCTTTAAGAGGAGTTGGTTCTGAAAAGGATGCTAATTAAATGATTCTTTGTTTTGTTGTGAACAATTTTTATGCCTTCATATTTATCATTCTGACTATACTCTTTTGTATGTCAATATATCAATAGAGTACAGTAAAACCTGTGTAAAATGGCCACTCTCAAAATACCAAAAAAGGGGTTCCAGACTGATTATCGCTTAATGCAGGTTAAAAAGTATTCTGCAATACCTTCAACCTTCATTAAGCTATCGGTTATCATTTAGATATTTGTTTTGTCTATTTTGAGTGGTCGTTTTACACACGTTTTTCTGTATGCATTTCAATTTCAGATGAGGTCGCCTGTGCAGATCCTGAAACATGTACAAAGGTGTGCGATAATCCAGTAGGGTGTTCAAATATTGCATATCCAAAACTAGTCCTAGAGCTTCTTCCAGTGGGTATGTGTTTGTAAATACAGTAAAACATGTGTAAAACAGCCAATCTCAAAAAGACAGAAAAAAGGTTTCCGAGACCAATTATCGCTTAATTATTCAATCCTATGGCAAGGGAGATAAATGAAAATCAAGAAATGGATTATATTATGAAGTATAATATGCCATTTTGCAAAGTGAAGTCCAATTACAAATAATAATCTATATTCACAATATATAGTCGTCAAATATGTGAATCATTAAATTGATATACAACTTGATATTCCACAACAACGCTCATATCTTAATGTATCAAACATCATGAGACATAAATCGATCACAGCATGAAATAAATAATGAAATATGTATATACAAATGAAAATATGAAAGACATTCATAAGTAAACATTCTACTAAACATAAAATAAGCGCTTAACAAAACGTGTTACATATGCAAAAGCAAAAAATTTAAGTGGTGGGAGGGTGGGTGTTTTATAAAAGACGTGGACTTCAACTTTATACGTCTGTCTCTGTCGAAAACTTTTCAAACTGTGAAGAAAGGCCTTTAACAAAGGAAAATCAAGCCAATAAATAAACTGGACTAAAAATAGATGTAAACAGGAAGTTATACTAAATATTGAAATACCCAAAGCACGAATTAAGCCAAATCGTCTCCATAATTATATATTTTTAGAAGTTAAAAATCTTTCAATGCAGGTCAAAAGAATTGTAGAATACTCCAAGGGTAGCATTCTGCAATACTTTTGACCTTCATTAAGCTACCATCTGGCATTAGGATCTTTTTGTCAATTTTAGTGTGGCCGTTTTACACAGATTTTACTGTACATGGTTACATTTTCGCATACGGGCAGTCTGATCAGAGCCTTTGCTTGTTGCTTGAATATTCTATGACTGCTAAACTACTTACTGAACATCATTTGGAGTTTCTACGCCTAAAAGAAGGCTGTTCAGGCTCGTCTGAGTCTACCATGTCAAAATGCCACATTGTTGGAAGCCATGTATCACAGCTCATTTATAAAAAAACTATACTGAACGAAACTTCTAAACCGCCAGTCAACAAAACACATTTTTTCAATATAACTCATTTATTATTAAACTGTTTGAAATGATATTTGACACAGTATATTTGGACACATGTATGCGTCGATTAAACATAACGCAGTTTGATTCAATAAGGATGTTCATTTATGCGTAACGATAGAGCACTTATACCTGTTTTGCATGTGGCACACAAATGCTAAATGTTTTTCGCCATGTGTATACTCGTATTTTCATCGACAACTATCGGACAACTTTATTTTATCACAAAGATGCCAACGTTTGGGTTGTATGAGTATAAAGTAGAGGGGTCGGGCTGTGGGCTCAATCAAAAACGGGGCCTCCCTTAGACTGATCCCTAATTTATCATAAAGTTTGACATGTTTTGATAGAGCTGAAAGTTTACACCACAACATGTCGGTCATTTTTCATTTTTGCACTCGTATGACGAGAAAAACCGACAAAAACTAAGTTTTACACGTGTCATAAAATGTCCTGTATAGTCCACCATACTTTGGTGCGGCGATGCACAAATGCTGCATTGGAACGTCGGAAGTGTGGAGATTGACGTGCAGTAAATGGTTAATGGGTGACGAATGTTTCAATAATTTTGAAGACAAAAATATTTCATCACCATAAACACATTTCTGTGTTCTTTTAGGCCATATGGGCCTCCATAAGAGCACCGAATCGCATGAAAATTGCTACTTTATTACAAAATAAACACGATAGTGTTCAATAATGTCCATTTACCGCACCAGAAAGCTTCAGTAATGTTGTGGACAAAAACATATCATCCCCATAAAGCATTCTTGTTTGTGTTATGTCATATGGGCTTCCATAGGAACATTGTGGATTACCTGAAAATTGCTACTCAATAAAAGCGAAACCCAAAAATGTTCAATGACGTCAATTTATATAACACCATAAAGTTGGTGTTTTTCACTTTAAGTCCATTGAATAAACGCTTTTAAGCGATGAGTTCAAATTCTAGCGTTTGTGTGAAAATGAAATGCGATGGTCCCTTTATACAGTCTATCAATTGAGCATGTTATTTTCAATTTATGAAAATAAAATTTTGACAGGTTATGTTTAATTAATTTTTCCATATTGAGTGTTAATTTTAGCCATGTATGTATCATATGTCTTAAGATATATGAGAAAATGTCGAGTGGCGGTTTGGAAGTTTCGCTCAGTATATGTCCTTATAGCGCAGCCAGCAGTAAGAATTATTTCGTAACTACTCTTTATAGACAGATATAGTGGGGTTGAGAGTTCCAATCCTTGCACAGCCACAAATCTTGTAAGAGATATGAGTACATATTTTTTTCATAACTGGCAAAAGTATGGATACACTAAGTACTGGAAACTGCTTACAAGGCTGGCCTGCCATTATCATTTTGATAGAATAGATGGAGTTAAAAAACAGAAATATGTTGAAAGTTAAGTACCAAAAACTTTACATACAAAAGAGCAGCATTTAGAATATGCAACATTTTAATCTATCGATATAAAAAGCGGTGGTTCTTTCATTCGTGAACGCTACTGTTGAAGCCAGTTAATCAGCATGCATACTGTTTTCATCTACACGATGAATCCATATCAATACAGGGATTTTTCACCTTTCTGAAGTTGGGGCCAGAGGCCTACTGAAATTGGGAAAAATGCAGTTGGACCATCAAATTGGGAAAACTAGAACGCCATTTTAAATTGATAAAAAAACATATTAGAAATTAGTAGTGTAAAGCTGCTTTAATTGCCCACCATAAAAATACATGAAAAATGCATAAAAAATGTGAATGAAAACATGTTTTCTTTCACATTTTTATGCAATTTTACATGCATATGTTACTTTAGTATTTGATTGGATTTTTATGAAATCTTCACCAAAATATAGAACTAAGAAATTGGGATGGATATACACCTGTTTGGAAGTTTTTTCTCCCATTTCTTAATTGATAAGGAGCCCTTATTCGGGCCCCAATCTGGCCTAGGAAAAGCCCTGCAATATTGAAATCTCACTTTTGCATGGAGTTTATATCTATGTAGTGGAAACAACCCATAATGTATCTGACGTGTATGTATTGGCCACATGTAACTATAAGGCGATATAGGGCTTATTCCATGTCAAGAAAGGGTTAATTATGTCACTTAATGTTATACAGGTGCACGAGGTCTACTGATGGCGGTTATGTTGTCTGCTATAATGAGTTCATTGACGTCGATTTTCAATAGCGCAAGCACTGTATTTACCATGGATGTGTGGAGAAGGGTACGACCATCAGCCAAACAGCGAGAACTATTAATTGTGGGAAGGTAACAGACATTTTTCATGTAATACTACTATACTACAAAGTGGTTCTTTCAACCCTTTTGTACTCTGATTGGCCAAAACTCCATCTATAGAGTTTTGGCCAGTCTGGAGTGCAATAGGGTCACTATGTATTTAGTGACACTAGCTTTGTCTGAGCGTATCCACTTCCATGTTTATTGCTCTGAACATCATACACTATCATTTGTTCTGTTTATAAATTTTAAAATGCCAACAACTTTTGGTATCTTAAAATATATGGCCAGTGCAAATATCATTTTCATGTGAGTTGAGCATTATAAATGTTTTATAACCTCTGGAATGATTGCGGAGTCTTCACTGCTGCTTAATATGTTCATACAAGCTAGCTCATGTTTAACTTATTTACCCATCTGAAATAAGTAAGAATGTATATTACTTTGATATAGTTTAAACATGTATACTGTGTATATAAGTCACTATATAGTGTTTGCATATATTTTATTGCATTGTACATAGCTTGTCAAAATATATAGTTGACTCTCGGTAATTCACCGTTCAAGAGGCAAGATTGTTTTACTTTTAGTTATCCAGAATTTAAGCTTCAAGAACTAAAAGAAATATTAATCTGGTTTAACCCTTAAAGCGCCACCTATAATTGCCAGCAGAAGACAATTTCAAATTTTGCTGCCTTTTCAAAAATAACAAATAAGGCATGATATATCATGAGAATCGTCTGCTTGCAGACAATTCTCATGAAATTTCATACCTATTTTTTTCGAAAATTGGGAAAGATGTCGCAAAATTTCTCGCCTGCTGCAGTTGTGATTGGCGCTTTAAGGATTAATATATGAGGCAGTGCATGGCAAAATCAACTAAATGAACTTTGCACCGACTCTGTACTTGATGGAGTCTTATCAGCTCATAATATTTTGATATGCACAGTGAAGACTCTGATCCGGCTGGACAGATACCCAGTCTGATCAACAGCTTTGTTATGCACATCTATCATATGTGTTGGTTTTGTCTGTGATGATGTAAAGGCTATTCTCACACACCTCGCATATAGAGGCAATGCTAAAAAAACATGATATATCAAACAAAAATTCACAGTTTTGAAAGCGTGAGGAAAGCGCGCACTAGCTGACGTCATTTGTTACTTTAAAATGCCGCAGTCATGGCGTTACACGTGCAGCCTCGTTTTTTACACTTGAAAAACGTTACAAATACATGTAAACGTATGTGACACAGTCCAACTATTGACTGAAGACTTCAAATGTGTTTTTGTTGTTTTTGTGTTTTAGAATTGAAATTGATCAGCTCTAGTGTGCGAGTTAATGAGTAATAGTTTGCCGTTTGGAGGTCAGTTGTCAAAGATAAATCACTCCTGTTTCGCGCTCATGATTTGATCTTTTTTACAACTGACCTCCAAACAGTGAATTATTACTCAACAATATACTGCTAGAGCTGTTCTATTTCTTACATATAATGAAATGGTAATTTGTTATCCTTGACCAAAGAATTTTTGTGGGCAGTGATTTGGCTACAATAACATGTCTGTGAATAATGCTTTTAGATGTCAATATCTCTTTATAAGCATAGTTTCAAGGTGTTTTAATCCCATTGATACCATCCACCCCTTCCTGTGGATGAAAATTGCCCAGTTGGACTGTGAAGTAATGACCAGCCCATGAGTTTAGACAGTTTGATTTGGCGTTTGTCTGTGACTATGTGTTTATATGATTCGCTGGGACGTCTATCTAACGCCCAAAAGAATGAGGATTGAAAATCTTATTCTTGATGACCAAGAATAAATATCATTTTCAGAAAACAAAACAATACAAAACACCATTGTCAGAGGTTAAATGTTTGCTTCCCTGTATCATCAAGCTGTTTGACGAAATATTTTGCTTTGAAAGAACAGAGTTATGCATCGAATACAGTAACAATAAGTAGCGTTGCTTCTTTGTATATAGGAAAAACAGTAAAAAAAATTGAGCCATGGTTTGCAGAATTTTTCTGTTTGAGTTAATTATACCCCCATTTGAAAGTCTTGGTCCTTCATTTATTTTGAGGAGTATGTAATGATTTAAGTTATTGAGAATTGACTTTGTTGGATAATCTAAACCAATGATTCTTTATGTCTATGTCTTAATAACTGTCTGTTCTTGTGGCAATTAAACATACATAGAGCATATTAGGTCATCACCAATATTAATTAAGCATCTTTGTGAGAATACCTGGGCCCCGATGTGAGGTAACCTGTCTTCAGTATTTGTGAACAACAAAGGTGCAGACTAGCCTGCGCATCGACTCAGTCTGATCATTGCCTTTATTATTCGCTTATTGGAAATTTTGAGTTTTGCTATGTCGAAAACCCCAAAGACAGGTTTTGTCGCAACGAGGCCCACCTGTATTCGCGGTTTCTAACCAAGTAATTTTCAAAACAGTCTGTACAGCTACAGAGAGAAGTTAGAATATATGAAGTTTGCATGCCACAAGTTCAGACAAGTTCAGTTATGTAATTATTTGTGAAACTTGATTAACAAAGTAGCTGTTCAGTTGTCCCAGATGCGCATGTCAGTTTGCATATTTATTGTTGCATGAAAAAAATCAGCTTTCTCGTGAAAAAGTCAAGTTTATATGCGTATTGTATGTTGTTATATGCATGTATTGCATGGCTAAGTCATATGTTATATATGTTATAAATTACTTAACTCTTGTCCTGCTGAACCCGTATTGATCCCTTTTGAAAAGACTATAGATCCAGACCAAATGGCTTCTGACAAAGCAATCATCTGATCAGGATCCATAATGTTTCCACTCTGATTGAACATACATCTTTACAAATGAAATACTGTTGGTTAACAGGATAAACATTGGGGAGGAGTGTAGTACATATATATATTCAGCATGACAACGGTTAAATGTTCTGGCACGCTTATGTTTATGAAATTGTATATAAACCACCATTTAATGTATATTGTGATTTATATTACAGAATATTTATAGTGTTAATGTGTGTAGTAGCTATACTGTGGGTACCAATGGTTAAAGCTTTCCAGAGTGGGCGGTTGTTTAACTATATGGTTGCAGTAGAAGGTTATATAGGCTCTCCACTAGGCGTACTATTTATACTCTCTATTTTCTCAACTAGGATAACAGAAACGGTAATTGAGCTGAACAAATATTTTAATACAATTGTTTGGTAAATATTAACCTGAAACTCGGTTATATAATACATGGGTAAAAATATCTTTAACTACAATTATACTTCTACCACGACCTCTAAGGCATGACCCTCGATTTATTCAATGCATTTACCGTTACAGTCACGCCTCAAAGCGCTTGGTGGAAGTATACCTCTGAAAGTTGTCTAAATGTGTATAAATGCAATTTCAATCAACTTTATAAGCATTGCCATAAGAAAGCGAACTACAACTACAGTTGCCTTCAACCCTTTGTATACTGGATACCCCTAAATGGGTACTTTGGCAAGCAGTGAAGACCCAGATGAATTGCAGCATATTGCTGCATTTCTTCAGGGTCTACACTTTGCTATTTTTTAAAGAACCATCAGGGACAAATTACATCCAAATTCAGAAAATTCAACTAGTGACCCCTTAAAATACACAATTAGCAGTCCCATACTATTGAATCCGTATGTTAGGGATACTCCATCAGAATACAAGGATTAAGGGGAACACAGCGTAAAGGATAAGTGAATCTGAAATGCAAGCCCTAATTTAAACATGCATTCTGCCTGATCAAAATTGAATGCAAAAAAATAATTACAGTTAAATGTTTAAAGAGAGTTGGAAGAGACTGATGGCAGATATTTTAGGATGTATTACGTTACACACCTCTTATTAAATATGCCTTAACAGAATAACTAGCTGTTGCCTGCATTTCGTTTTTAATTTGTTAGCCATTTGTTTTTTTTTTTGTTGAAAATTGTTGATTTTGAAAATAATCTGTACAGTAAGTAATGAAATAACTGGATCTTCAAAATGTACATGATGTTAGCTTTATATAATTAAAAAGAGAGCCTCCCTTGTATTATGTGAGTTTTTATCACAAATTAGGATCAAATTTGCATTTATAAAGCTGTGTGGGTGTGTGAGCGTGCATGTTAATTGTATGTTGTGTCCCTTTGCATAGTGTCAAAAGCATGCCATGTTACAGATGTATTTATCTTGAAAAGTTCCTTTGGCAGAAATATATTGGCACTTAAAACGATGAAAATGAGTATTCTGACAGAGATAGTCATCATTCGAGAGTTGGATAAGCATATAAAACTACAGATACATTTTCTTTTACAACACAAGTCTGATTATGAATAACCACATCCATACACGCGAGGATCAAGAGGGGGGACAGGGGGTCAAACCACACACACCCTGGAAAATTTCAAAGCTATAGTGTTCCTTAGCAATACTGGTCAAGATAACCTGAGAGACCACAAAGCTAACTAGCCAGATTCAATGTTGGGTCATCATTGGTCCGCCAGTGAAGCGCCATTTAATCGCTGGCTGTGAGGCAGATAATGGCCCTCTTTAAGTGGTATTAGGAAACTCTCTCTCATCATCTACTTAACTAAAAAATGAATAAAATAAAACTTTATCTTTTAAACATACAAATGACAATAGCATTTTTTTTCTAAGAAACTCTTGTCTAAGTATCAAAACAGCAGTTATGATCTATCTTTTAAATCACTTGTATACGAATCCAAACTACAGTTGCATTTCTCTTAAAACAGTCATCTAGTTATCCAAATTGATGTTGCATTTTATCTCTAAACAGTCATCTAGACATCAAAATGACTGCTGTCTTTATATCTAAGATAGCCAGCAAGGTATCCAAACTACAGTCGCATTTATCCTTAAAGCAGCCAGCTAGGCATCATAACTTCAGCTACATTGTTGTCTGAGTATACAAAACCACATATGCATTTACCTTTAGAACAGTTATCTAACCAAACAAAGCCAAATGTACATCAAGCCATAGAAAACAATTTGTCTAAGTGTGTATGTTGCTAAGGGCTCATTGAAATCATAACAGAATTGATTTCTTGCGGTAGTATGATTAGTAACTCATGCAAAAATAGCAAAATGATGCACACACAAAGTAACCCACTTGTGTAGGTGATGTGGTAAACATGAATGGAAATATGCGATTTATTTCATTTAAATGTATTACAAAATGACAGCACCTTTTCCTTTATATGTGGCCTTGGCATTACCCTACAGGCTTCAGAACAAAATTTTAAGTAATAAAGGTGATTATAAGTATGTCTACTTATGCAGGTGTGTTGTTTAAATTTATTTTTTTTTGTTTGATTGTTTTTTGCTGTTTTTGTTTTTGTTATGGTAAAAATAGCACTAAGAATGCACTGCTCACATATCTATAGCTACTTCATTTATCGCCTTTGTAAACAACGTGGCTTTGAATTATTGATATAATATGCATAAAATATAAGTATAAAGAATTAATATCTTGGTTCTTCACTTGATAATTTATTTCTAATGATGTATCTTTCAGGGAGCATTCTTTGGAATAATCCTTGGTCATATTTGTGGTATATGCAGATTAGTGATAGAACTGATTCATCCTGCTCCTCCATGTGGAGAGGAGGATACAAGACCTGCCTTCCTGTCCAAATTCCATTACACATATTATGTTCAGCTTCAACTGGTGTTCACTGCCGTTGCCATAGTATTAATAAGTTTGTGTACAAAACCTAGAACAAAGGCCCAGGTAGGTCATTTAAAACATGCTTTATTAAACATTTGTATATCATCTTTTAAAGTTAAAGCAGTGTGTATTCAATTCAGCTAGCTTCTTAAGTTTTCTACAGTGATTGTGCATTCAATGTCATGACTGCAGTCCAAGTGTTGCTAGTTCGAGCCTCACCACCAACGAAGTCTGTGTGTTTTGTCCTTGAGCAAAACCATTGCTACAGAGAAATGCACTATTTGACGTAGATTTATGACAATTTCACTAGATAGTGAAAAGTTGATTAAATTCATGGGGTCACAGTGTTAGCTTGAAAAGTATGCCACGGACAGCTACTATGCAACGTTAGTAGCAGAGAGACACACTTAAATGTAAATTGTTGATGAACATTTTTTGTCAAAGTCACTGGAGTGGTAACAAGTAGGCCAAGGTCACAGTAATACTCAAAGAATATGCTGAGGCCAAAAACTATGAAAGCTTGACACCCACAGCAATCACTGCTGCAGTGAATAGAATTTTATCTTAATAAGTGACAGACATATCTTAATTATTTAATTATTGACAGATGGACAGACGACCTGAGGAACTTATGGATTGATGAAATATGGATTTTGCCAGTTTCTACCACAAGCAGGTGCGACAAATCTGATATGATCATGAAGTTTGAACAAAACCTTAACCGTATTGTGTCTCCTGCAACTAGCCTGCAAGGCAACACTTATCCATTAACCTGTTTTTTTTCAATGGACTTGTTTCACGACAATATAGAAAATGTAAGTACTTCAACAAAAGCTTTTATTAGAAATTAGATAAATGTATATCACTTCAATGTTAGACAAATTAGATTTGAAGACTTTTTAAATCTTATTCCGAACTGTAAAATATATGTATTTGTTTGTTTTTCCACAGCTTGTTGGTGTAACATGGTGGACAAAACACAAGCCAGCCACAGAAAAAGAAGAAAGATCGAATAAAGATGATGTAGAAATGACTGAAAATCTAAATAAACTAGCAAATGAAGAAAATCAAGGTACAGATGTGCGATGAATTGCAAATAAGATTGGAAGTTTCAAGTACATGCAAAGTACCTTTCAAATGTTACTTTATATAGGAAAACAATGTCTATGTTATTTTTGAAAGCACAAAAACTCACTTTTTAAAATTTAATCATGTGTAACGCTTGAGGCTACGGGCTGTTTCACATATGCACCAAAACCGAACTGAAACCGAACCAAAAAAATAGAATGTCTTAAAACATATGAGTGCTTTAACATACGAGGGATGTTCAAATATGAATGCAAGTAGCTTCCTAACTTTTGGCATATATATGCTACAACAAAATGGTATACGTTTCTATAAAGGACTTTGTATTACCTTTAAACTGGCACCAGACCTTAAGAAAAATACAGCATACTTATCGAGATATAGTACTCTAGTGTACTAACAAACCTAATGCTTCCAACATATAACAGTGATATAGACGAGCGTATAATTCTTTAATAAACAGGTGAAATTCCTTGAAATTTTTAAGAAGTATTCCCATGTTCTTATAAAATGATTTAGTGAAAGTTTGGAAAATCCGGGATGTTTTTGTTAAATTACATTGGATTGTTTTAACTAATGCAAATAAATGGAAAACAAAATACCACCTTTAAGTTTTCAGTTGAACTTATCTCTAACAAAATGCACTAAGCATCATTAAAACTAGTTATAGCCCAAAGACAATATGCCCATCGCTCATACTGAGTTGTTGCTACAAAGTATTGAGGGATAGTGGGTAATTTCTAAATGCTGAAAATCATTTTTATTAAGTCAAAATGCCTTAAGTGAAGGGGTTATAGAATTTATACTTATTTTTCTCCATAACATTGCAGCCTTATTCTAAATTTGAACGTAAACTTAAAGTTTGACCACTATATGCATTATTTACAATGAAATAACTCACCTGGTACTGAGGGCCAGACAGATTGGACATGTGTAAATTAATGCAAACCCATCATTAAGAGGCAGAAAATGCTTGAAAATGATGTAAAATATGATAACTCTGTAAGTAGAGGACAGCGCAGTTTTGAAAACTCCTTTATGACATATCCAGCATATTTTCAGCAAAACGCAAAGAAAAAGATAAAGCGATGTTCATTGTTACATCACCAGTAGATAACTCAAAATGACGTTATTTATAAAATTAATGACGTCACAAAAGTGCCTGTTTACTGGAGATTGAAACAGGATTATATAAACATTTTTCTGCAAGCAACTATGAATGTTACTTAAACTTGCATCTAAAACTTGATGCCATTTTGTCTCAAACTAACAATGATATGACACTATATCCGAATGTACCAAAACTTGTATTGCAATTTGCTTCAGAAAAACTACAGTATACAGGAGTGGCCTTTAAATAAGCGTCTGTAACTTGAGAAATATTATGAGTGCTTCTTTATCTTTGGTGCCATTTTAAAGGCGACAAATAGTTGTTGTTTTTTCATAAAGGTATGACATTTTGTTTTAGCACATATATGAAGAAAGTTTTGAAGCAACTTGCATTCATATTTGAACACCCCTAGTATACGACAAACCGAAAGCCAAACTGAAATCATTCACGATTTGGATTATATTTTGGGTGGGTATCTGCGTCAAAATTTCAGCAAATAGGACAGGTTTACACCGCATAATTTTATTTACACATACACAACCACTTGCGTTGTATATAATTTAGTAATCATGAAAGCCATTGATGGATTGTCCAGTAGGACAATAGCGTGATTATTCTAAGAGTATGAGACTTATCTGTGGGACAAAGTCCACAGCCTCTGTAAAGACCACAATCTAAAGACAGCGACATGGAACAATATCAGGAAGTTTGTAAAATTACCAGGTCTTTGCTAAAGTATATATGCCTTTTCTTAGATTGTGTCCACTAATTCAGCTCATATGTGAAAGGTCTGCGAAAAACGAAATTTGGTTCAGTTTCGATGTATATGTGAAACTGTTCGAAGTTGCAGTTATTTTAACTTCTCATTCAAAGTCATAAACCAATTGCATTTTCTTCAAATTTTAAAACGAGATGAGCATATATTTTAACGGAAACTGATATTTTCTTTTTCAATTAAACTAATTGCATGTAATAGAAATTGGATACTTTGAGAAAGTGTGTCTATGCAAACCCTGGTGGAGGTTTGCATTACCAAGAGAATTTCATTAATGACTCAAATTGTTTTATTGCTCCCCTGTTTTTATATATGCGTGCGTGGTTTTAATGACATAATTTGTTTTGTTTAGAAATAATCTTTATCAATCTATAGAGTTGATGATCAATTGACGCATTCAGTTTTTATTCCAAGCATTCAAACCTAGGTTCTGTTCTTGTTAAAACACTTAAGTTGTTGAACTGAATAGATACTTCCATACTAATTCAGCGATGACGTAGTCTCATTTAAGTACCATGAAAATGATTAGACACATGGTGTTTTTTCAGTGTTGTTTATATTTGGGGACAGTCTTTGTTTTTATGTCCAAGACTTTTCAAGCACAAACCCATAAAAAGTCTTTTAAAAACATCTGACGCTAGGCATACACGAACTCTTTTCAAATCTTGAATTTGAACATTAACTATTTTGTCCCCCTTCTTTTTGAAGAAAAACAAAGTGGCATAGTATGTGGCTTTCACTGTTGTGTGTCCCATGATATGTAATTCTTGGCTCCACCTCCTGCTTTAACTGGCATGAGCCCACAACTATTTTTATTATATAATTAAATCATTCCTTACATCATCTTGTTTTATATATAACGGACTTGGCTTTCTTCTTAAGCCTTTCATTAGCTCTTTTGAACTCTAATAAATGTTTGAACAAGGCAAATCCTTCTCCTTTGACATCAATTGTCAAATGTAAATAACACCATTACCATAGCAATTATGTTAACGGCCTTGGACCACCTTCATACTGAGGAGGACAAATGTCTCAATTTACCTGACATAATCAGCTATCAGGACTGAATCAACATTTCCTGAAAGCTTATTCAGTTTTCAACTAAGACATTTAAGAGGATGTTCATATAGACTGGCAGTTTAATAGAACAGTAAAAAGGGAAGTATTCTGCGTGAAAAAGCATCACTTTTATATATTCAACAAATCAAATCAAGAGACAAAACTGTAGACTCATTCAATCAGTGGGGACCTTGTGTGCACCAATTCCCCTAATTCACAGGCCTAGTTAAGCAAAACATTTCAGCGTAAAGTTGCAATTATTTTCTTATCCATAAATTTAGACGTTCTTTTGTGTACCCACAACATATGTTTTGGTTGAAAAATAAGAATATATTAATTCAACGTACTTTTATCTGGGGGCCTGCCTAGTGTTGTTGTTTATTTTGTTTTGTTGTTGATCCCCTTGTTTGTGGGGTTTGGGGTTTTGTTGGGTCCTTGTTTTGTTATGTAGTACTTAGTGTCCTTTCTAGTTTTGCAATCATCTCACTGGGGAAGAGCGAGCTGACTTTTACTTTTATTGTCTTCTTGCTGTCATTTGGCTCTTTTTGGTCTTGCCCGACTTCTTCATCCTGCCATGTGATGGTCTGCAGTGTGTGATTGTGGCATTTCCTTTTGAAATACTCACTTACTTTTTATATAGATCTGTTTGGAACATTGCAGTCAGTTTTATCATCGTCGGAGGATTTGCAAGTGTTTTTACTGATCATCAAATTACTGTGTGTCATTTTCTACATTGTGAACTAAGCCTATATTCAGCCTTATACTATCAAAGCATATAGATTTGGTACGTTGTGTTTGTGCAATTTCTCCTAGTTTTAAAATGATTGTTTTGAACTTTGCAAATGCTTTTGTCTTAGTGAAAGAAGTGGCTTGACGTTTTAATATAACGCTCTGAGAATGTTTTACTACTTTTATCAAATTGTGAACAGAAATAATTGTCACGCTTAGATGACTACCAATGTATAAATATCGGGTTACCTTGTGAGTGCAGCTACTCCTATAGCTGTATGCATATGTACATGTACTTTTGTCATTGCCTGAAAATGTGCATGTGATCGGGATATGATTCTTTTATTGATTTTGTCACTTTATTTTGCATTTTGGACCCAATACAGTCAAAATGTATATGTACCTTCTGTAGATTTATGTCCATGTTTCTGAATTGTTCTATGTCTTTATCTGGTGTTTAACATGTGGTTTGGATATAGTGTATCGTGTTTGGGTGGGAGAAATTGGTGTCCTAAACTTTTTGGGGATTGAAAATTTCAAAGTCTTCAGGTGATGTCCACTTTGTGTGTACAACTTGTCCTACCTTGCGTTGTTATTTGTTTTACATATATTTTAATGATGCATATGCTTTTTTTGTCTGATTGTACTATGTGCATGTAGTGTTGATATGATCATCAAATTAATAAAGTTTTCATCTTATTTTGGTCACTTTTAGCTTTTCAGAGAGGATGGCTTATGAATGAGCCATGATTAATGTATGTCAAACGACTCTGGCATTGGTTAAAACTACATGCCTCTGTTATAAATCATTTATATATACAGTAAAGCCTGTGTTAAACAGCCACTCAAAAACAGACAAAATAAAGATTTTAAAAAACAAAAGGTAGCTTTATGAAGGTCGAAAGTATTGCAGAACGCTCCCCTTGGAGCATTCTGCAATACTTCAGAGGTTCATTAAGCGACAATTGGTCTTGAAAACCAATTTGTAGTCTTTTTGAGAGTAGCTATTTTACACAGATTTTACTGAACTCTGCATTGCCTTATACTAATGATTCATTTCAATTTGTATATTTTAGCAGTCACTGCAGAGAAGGCAGAAGATGAAGAATCTCAAGTAAAGGGGTTTAAACGATGGGTAGAGATCTTGTGTGGGCTCAGACATACAGATGATTCCATCTTGGATGTGAGAACAGAGATACATCATATTAAAACATTTTTGAAGCAAAGAAAACTCTCATCTATAGCTTTAAATCTTGCTGCTGTGTTCCTAATTGTGGTTGTCGTCTTTATAACTGTGTTTTATCATTAAAATCAGTGAGCAACAGTCGGTTCTCAATAACTCGAATCCATGTTTCCAGAGCTCACTTTGTGATATCTGTAGTTTGAATTAAACGGATTCCGACTGTAAATGGTATATGACCAAAGCATATTATTTTAAGCTTATTTTCTATCAAAAGATATGTTTTGGGTACTTAACCCTTCGTATACTTGAAACCCTTAAAAGGGTTCTTTGGCAAACATTGAAGACCAAAATGTGGCACATTTCATCAGGGCCTGAACTATTTGCTAAGATAAATACAATCTTCAGGGACTGAAGCACACAGACACTTGGAATTTTCAGCATGTAACCCCTTTAAATTTATAACGGACAATCCCATCCTTATTGTATTTATATGTGTGGGAGAATCGATCAGAATACAAAGGGCTAAACAAAACATATCTTTGTATAATGAAATTAATCCACAATGAAGTCCTGTTTTGATTTCAATTACCTCAAATTACTTTTGCCTTCAACAGATACTTTGACTGATCAGGATTTGAATTATCAAGAGTCAACTGTATTTAAGTATATGTATCTATTTAAGAAAATGTGATATTCATTTACCTAGATATGATGCTTATTTTACTGTAAAATGTTTTAATGTTATCTTATTGCTTCATGAAAATATTTGTTCTGCTACTAGTGAGCGAGAAACAGAGGGGGCTTACTATGATATTGTGTTGCTACATAGGCTAGGCCTTAGCTCCTATATGGGAGCGTACTCTGATATTTTGTTGCTACATAGGCTAGGCCCCAGCATCTACAAGGCGGTACTTTGATATTTATTTGCTACATAGGCTAGGCTCCAGTATCTACTGTGTCTCGTAACATTATCTAGTCTGTGTTTATACCAAACAATCGTTACCATTAAAAAATTATTTACCAGAACAGATTTCATGCTCATGTAAATTTGCCATAAAAACGTTTTATAAACTCAGGGCTAGATTGGATTGAATTATTCAATAAGTCGGTGCTTTTTATATGAGGTTTTGCTCAGATTACAATGTATATGTTTAATGTTTTCAGAACAAAAGTATTTGTCATTTTTGTGCTTTAGATTCAGAGATTTAGCTATAACTTTCCACCACAAACAAAGAGGTTTGGCAAAGCAAGGGAATATGCAAATTATTTCAAAGAAACAAACACCTAAAACAGGGGGGGGAATGAAGGCTATTTAGAGAAACAGAAACATTGATTGGTACACCAGTTTTTTTTTTTATTGGGGGGTGCAAAATTGCTTTCTACCAGCGAAACGTGGGAGCTTGTAGTCGACAGACTCTAGTACTACTAAAATGTAAGTGAGCATGACTTCTAACATTGTGAACCACCTCATATGAAACTGGAACATGTCACCTCATATGAAACTGGAACATATCATTAAGGCAACTAGCAACTATCCACAGTTCACGCAAACTTGTATATTGAAATTACCATGATACTATATTAAAGGTTATTTTGCTAATGTCTAGTTCTTAAAAACATCTGAAGCCTCAAAGTGGGGCAAAAAACAAATACATTCTCTCTTTTTACCATATGTTGGTGGTAATTTACTATATTTTTAAAAAAAACAAAGTTAAATGATTACCAAACTTTTAAACTTGCTCAAACCAGCGTGCTCAGCTAAAGCGACTAGCTAGAATATTGAAATGTTGCTATTATAATCTCTTAAAGAGAATAACAAAGGTGTTGATCAGTCTGCATAAACTGGTCATTGCACTTTATTTTGAGTTTGAGACTGTACACAAGTGTTATAACCTCAAGGCCTGGTTTCTGATGAAAAGGCCCAGTCACTCCAACATTCATTGTTTCTCAGCACCTGTATTACAGTGTCACCCCTTTAAATTGCTGCGTCTGTGGTCTATATGACTGGACCGTGTTTAAGTAAATCATTTTATAAAGGGACAGTTTATAAAAGATTTATTGGAAAATGGCTATTTCATGGTCATTCTCCAAAATTGCTTTGTAAAAGTCATTGGTTAAAAATATTTTGGGAGCCACAGCATGAACGTGCTATAATCCAAATCTGTGTTATATGAGGGGTATTTTAAAGGGACTGCTTTGTAAATTGAAATATAAATTGCAGTAGCTAGCCAAACTACAAAACTGGTATCTTGCAAATGCATGTTTTTTTGCAAAACAAAATGCAATTAGATTCTAGGTGCTATTCAAAAGATTCATCATATGAAGGAGTGTTTTAAATTCTTGCATATATACCTATTAGTATAGATGTTATAACCCATTGTCAAATGAACAAAAGTCCATATTCAAATCAGGGGATTCACGTTCTGTCTGAACATGGGTTTAAACTTGAAAATACTTAAAATGAGCAGTGATTTATTCGCATGACGTTTTATCTGGAGAGTGTTAAGGACCAGACTGATGGTTTCGCCGATGCTTTTGTTCGCGAAAAGCTTGCATACAGTTATGACGTTCGAAAGATTACAACTGACGCCATTTTGTTTAGAGAAATACAGAGTACGAAAACGGATATTTAAATGTTTTATCAGCGTTTTCAGTGCAAATTTGGCTTGGAATAAGTTAAATATGCAAGAATAACGATCACACATTTTTGTTTCATTGAATTAAAACTTGCTTGGTCCAACTTGCATATCGGCCTCGTGTTCAAACAGCTTCCTTGGGACCGGCAAATGTTCATGAAGGAAAAACCTATGTGATCCCTATATTATCATATCACGTCACGTCTGGGAGTGGTATAACGCCATGCATTAAAATCGATAAACCACTAGTTGTTTACAGACTTTGATAACGCTATGCAATGACACCCGTAATAACGTTGTGTTTATATGGTCAAATATTAGCGTTTTCACGCAAATACTTGATTTAAAAGTAGTTTTAGGGTTATGTGATGAATTGAATCTAACATTCCTGCTCCTGTATTACAGAATTTATTAAACTCGCTGCGAAAAAAGCCATAAAATGCCCAACAAGCCTCGCATTTTATCTCTTTTTCCCAACTCGTATAATAAATTCAAAAAACATGAGCACTCATAAATGTAATATCCTCTAATTTATATACTTGTATACAACAGTTAGCTGTATATCTCTGATTGTATGGTTAGTACTTAGTAGTGGAATAACATTGTATTATATACGTTTTCAGGCCACCTAGTCTTCCTTAAATCAATTTGGCCCTCCTTTAGTAACATACATCAAGGTGTTTTATGCAACACATCTGTCACCATCATACTCATAAATAGCTTTGTAAAGATACATAGACTGTTGTCCATTATTAGAATTTTGGCTCAAGATAACAAGGGATCAAACTAGGTGTCGTCATTTTACAGTGACCCTTTCTTCATGTAATCCACCCTCTGGTTTGAAACAATATTAACTTTGGCAAGAAATGAAATTCCTAAAATTGTCATTTTTCACTCTCCACAAGAAGTTCCAGCATCCATTGCTGCTGAACTGTACAAATATATATTATAAATATCATATACATATGTATATAGTCTCAAACTGGGCTCACTCAAAATGCATTTGTTTAATGTCTAATAGCAAACCTCAAACCTGCCTTCCTCTTACTTTTATTTCAATATGCAACTTCTAGTAAGAATATGACTATTTCAATGAGCAAGTGTTTGTTGAAAATTGAATTATTCAATACAGGGTCTGTGTATTGACCTGATACCTTTCAAACTCTCAGCAAGGATTTGACACAATGAGCCTTGTGATAAAACATCAGGGAGGACGGATCCCTAGTGGACCTCAAAAGATGGTCACTAAAAGGCATAGAATATGTCTCTGATATTTCATGTGTTAAGCTAAACAGTTTCTGTATATGTTAAGCTAATCAGTTAGTGTGTGTATGTTAAGCTAATAAGTCTGTGTGCACGTCAAGATTATCAGATTGTGTGTATGTGTCTTATTGGTCCAGATGTGTTTTTGTCATATGAATACTCAATGTATCTGATTTAGCTAGTCTACTTTCATTTGAGCCAATTTATGAGATGTTGGTTAAAGTCATTTTTGCAAACATGTTCATCTGATGGGACATGAAGCCATGGGCGGATCCAGAGAGGGGGGACAGGGGGTGCTGACCTCATCCCCTGCAAAATTACAAGGAGATATGGCTCATATATTTATATAATCTCTTATTCATTATTTCATTAAATTTCATACTTGTCTCATTTATATTCAAGGAAAGCACAGCCGCATACTGCTGTCTATCTAGGGGTTGTTTCAAAATAAATCACTTTGTGTCTATTGTTCAAAACTGAGAAATAAGAAAACCTGGAAAAAGATATGAAACTTTGGCTAAAGAGAAGCTTGATAAATGAGTCAGTTTCGACTACTATTGGTAGAACATCTCGTTCAACCTTTCCTAGTGGGATTCGCCATCACGTTCATGCTGGAGAACTAGTGCTTAATTGATTTATTTGTCTCAATTTTGTAATGGCTGAGAAATAAGGAAATCATTTTTATCTATGGACATCCATCCTTGGCAATCCAGGCGTGACCCATTCCGTCGCTCTGCATGAATGCAAAATAATAGAATGGGTCACGCCTGGGCTACCGAGGATGGATGGCATCGAGACTGTAGCAGACTTGATTTTCAGAGGAAATAAGGCTTCACGTTTCGTGTGGTTAATCTGCTGGGCAGATTATTCACATGAAATGTGAAGCCCCCAGCAGATTATTCAAATAAAATGTGAAACCCCCAGCAGATTATTCACATGAAATGTGAAGCCGTATTTAATTTTATAAAAGAATTAACAAAATTTCAAAATGACTGCGGCAATTATAATTTAGAACTATAGAGGCACTACATCTGTTAAAAACTGAGATATTTTAAGTAAATAGAAATAAATGGCTATTACAGTAGCTTTGTGTTTTTATTTATTATGAGTTTTGTTTTGCATTTTTAACTATTTTTTATTCTTATTTATGATCATAATAACGAAATCAAATCTTATTTTGATTATTTGTTAATGAATAAATGATTCATTTTAACAGACCTAGTGCCTTTAAGTGTTAAACAGTATCTGCCAAAACTATTTCTTCAAGGTATTAAAGCTGCATAGTCTGTAACTTTTGATCTTATAATTTAAGATATAAAGTTTCTAATTTTCAAGAATACAGTAAATATACTCAAATTCAGGTAAACATTTACCGCTTTCGTAAATCTTAACAAATTATCACTATCAAAACAACAGCATTTATGTTAAAAATCAACTGTCTAGAATTATTGGAGGGACGTAAATAATTACAAACAAGAGAAAAAACACCTGTTTTTTATAAGATAATTCACTTTTCCGTGCAGTGTTCAGCTGTACTGAACATGCTAATTGTGAAAACATAACTGAATTCTATTTTTACAAATGATTTAAAAAGAAAAGATTTTTTTTCGAGAAATGTTCATTGTTACAGACCTAGTCTCTTTAATCAGCCATCATTTTTCTTCAGGGGTAAAATATTTTCTGCCATTATCACTTATACTACAAAGAAAATATATTATCTGCCTATGACATATATATATAGTTGTTATTTATTTGCATGGGTCATATTTGATCAATAAACATCAAACAACCTCATGACATAGAGTTTTGCTCTAGCATGTGACATCGTAGTACACGTACATTGACATTTGAGCCCCGACATTAAATTTCCAACAATGTGATATATGCGACCAGCAAAGGCTCAGACCAGCCTGTGCATGTTAAGCTACTGATCGAACATCATTTGGAGTTTCTAAGCTTAATATGAGGCTGCACAGGCTCGTCTGAGTCTACACTTGTTGGAAATCTTGTGTCGCTGCTCAATTATTTTCTTAGGAAAACATTACAATATAACCAGAGGACCTTAGGCCCTTGTCACTGGGTCACAAGAATGTAGATGACCTTAATATAAGGTTTTACAATGTCAACCAAGAATCCTCATTTGAACACATTTATAAGACCCATATCCCTAATGAGACATACCAAGACCAAAGGTGATTGACCCATTAGTTTCAGAGCGAAGATTTTTGAATAGTTTTTAACTTAAAAAGCAAGTGAGTATGACTCAATCACACACTGCAGACCAACCCACGGCACACTCAGTCAGGGCCACAGAACAGTAAGTCACCGTATATTAGAAAGACAATCAAAGTAAAGCAATACACTATCTCCTCCCACCCAAGAAGATTGCAAAACTAGGACACAAAGTACTGAAAAACAAAACAAGGACCCACAACCAATGGGAGCAGAACCAGCACCCTTAACGGACAGCAGCCTAAGCACTGGGAGGCTTAAATGCATTAAAATACTGGTACCAAATATTTGCCCTAGAATCTGTTGTTGTTAAAACACAAAAAAATGTTTAGCTCGCATGGAGCCTTCCTAACTGATGCAATGTTTCATCACAGAGAAACACTCTAATCAAATTAACACACTATGATGAAACAAAGAAAATGGCTCGTGACTCACAGATAGTCTGGGCTAAAAAAACTCAAGTTGAGTGGCATATGTTTTGGCCATGAGACATGGACAATATAGTCATAATTATTTAAGGTTGTCTTATCAAATACATGCTCCTTATGAAATTAGACTTTAATTGGCCCACTGATTTCCGAAAAATATGATTGCAATCCAATAAAACAAGAATTGTCAGAGAATCTGGCTATCAGAGGCTGATCAAAAGGAGTTGCAAGAAGATATAGAAAGACTTTGTAAGTGGAGTAAAGATTGGCTGTTGGGTTTTAACATCAAAAACTGTAAAGTAGCTGTTGTCTCTTTTGGTAATGTACAATTTCAATTTGAATATGGAATGACTGACACCCAGAATAACTTGCATGTACATTCAACGGAAGACTCTGAGAGTGACAATATGTTGGCCAAACTTGTAGATTTCTAAAAACTAGATTTTTTGAGCACTATCGTTCAACAAAAAAGCCTTGCAAAATTGATAATTTTCTTTATAGGCATTTCAAACAAACTAATCACTCTACTAGCAGTATTTCTATTCAGCCCGTTGAAAAGATAATATATGGTGATAATTCCACTAAAAGATATAAAAATATTCTTAGGCGTGAATTAGAATTAAAGTGGATAAAATTAATACAGACACCACATCCACTTGGTTTTAATGATAATATTTACCATGAGGGTAACATTTCTAGATTACCTGATTTTGATGTTTTTTTCTCTTTTAGATATCCGTAACGTAATGACCGATCTCATGGTAAACGAAAAAATGGAAATTTAAACGCAAAAATAAACATGTTTTAACTCTTTCAGAATTAAGTATCATCTTAAAACATTCTGGCCGACATATGGCCCTTTCACGTTTAGTAACTCTTTCTATATCTTCACTTCGTAATTTGGATATTGAGGCTAACAAATTCTATGATAGAGCTCATCGACTTTATGATGCAGCCATTCTTACCCGGTGTTACACTCAACATGCTCTTCAGCCATATATAGATTCAGAAATTAATCATATTAGACATTTTATTGAAATTCAATTTGTCAACAAGTGGATTGAATTCATTAACTTACCCAGTATATTTAAAGATAAATCTGTTATTTCTTCTATTCCTACTTATTTTAAAAAAAAGGAATCCCCTGTCATTTGTTATAAGTATAATAAACCTATTCACAGTACTGTTTTTAACTATAACAAATTAGTAACAGAACTTGATATCGAAAATTCTATTCCTGACTCCTGAGATTGCAAAGACTGTAAGTATTGCTATCAACCTGCTGGTCATATGGTAGAGCAAAAAACTGGCAAAAAGTTGCTTATTTAAGGTGGAACCCCTCCCCATCTGTAAAATGGAAAACGATTGCATGAATGATATGGCAAGATGTTGAAGTTTCTTGGATCGCCGGAATTACTTTTTCAAAGAGGGGCAATGGTTTTAAAATTTGGCAAAAACTTCATTTTAGAAGTGAAATTGCGAATTTCTGAAATCCATTTGCAGCAACAGATACACGACAGCGGTAAAGAAAGACTGAAAAATGATCATTGAGTTTTATACAATACTGACCTGACTTTATTATGAAGTCAAAGTCAGAAATGAAATGTCTTTATTTTTGGGTGAAAAACAGTATTTTTGTAAAAAATAATCCAATTTTTTGTAATCTGATAGGTAAAGTTTTTAAAATTTATAGTTTTTATTTATCTTGTTTTAAATTTGATGCTGCCTTATTCAACTTACATATATCCTGTCGTGTTTACTTATAAAACCTGCCAAAATATTTTCTTGTTTTGCCTCAAAAACTGACCTTTTTATATTCTGGTATATTTTGGGAAATGCATGTTATGCTGTTCTATAGATATCAGGGCATTGTGATATTATAAAAATGACGTACATATAGTAAACATTTCAAATGGAAACAGCATTTATTATGTTCTGTGATATCATATCAAGTATTGACACACACTAAAAGAGGCCAAGTGACCCTGGATTGCTTACCTGAGTTTATGTTTAAAAACTTTAATCTATATGTATCTATTAAAAACTGACCGTGCTCTGGTGAGCCCTTGGTGGAGCCATTTTTGTCCCCAGAGCTCTATTTGGAGCAAATTTAAATATGGTCTATCCACTGGGTGATATCAGGGATCTAGACCTATTGGTTTCAAACCAGGAGATTTTGTATGCTTCAATTTATAAGTTAATGTACACTTTGTGACATCCAGGATGAGGCCATTTTGACCACGTAACCACAATTTGAGCAAACTTGGTAGAGTACCACAAGGTGATGTTTCATATCAAATATCAAAACTTTGGGGCATTTTGTTTTCTGGCAAGAATATTTTTAATGTTTTTAGTAAATAACCTATCGATCGAGGAAAAATCTGGCAAACTATAATTAGCTCAGTTGAAGTAGAACCTCTCCCTACTTGTTAAATAGGATTGTGATATACCAATGGAAAGTTTGATTAATTTACATTATGAAACCACTGGAATTACTTTTCAAAACAGGGGCAGTGGCTCTTTATTAGGCTTCGAAGAAGGGCACCCCCATTTAGCATCTAAAATAAGCAAATGTTAGCTGGATGTAAAGAAATGCAACAATGCAAGTAATTTCAAAATTTTAAAGTATTAGGAGTGCAAATTTAACCATATAAGCTATGCATTAAAACAGTTAGGCGTATTCTAATGTAATACATAAGAACGCGGATCTGACAAAAGGGACCTTAAGGAATCCAAGTAGTTATTACGTAAGAGACATTTGTAAAATACTTAAATGACATACAATTACATACCTTTATATTTCCATGAAAATGCTTTTAGTCTTTGATACCATCAAATAATAAGAGTTTCTGATTATACTTTTTTAAGTTTTCTATAAGGGTCGTTGCCATGTGAACACTCAGATCACAACACCTCGAGTGGGTCATTTTGAATGTCTATAGTACGATCTAGAAGATATAAATTCATGTAACTTCATCTGCATTTTCATTATCACATGTATAAGATATGAGAAAACTTTATATTTGCTAGATTCTTATGTTGAGCATGCAGTAGTCAACTTACAAATATAGACCAACACTCTGACGTCATCCTACCGTTAAGGCCATTATTGACGTCACATTCCAAACCTGATTACAAATGTTGTTTCTTACATCGATATAATTATCCGTTCCGAAGATAATCACTTCAATTTTTCAGGAAATGCTCTAAACATGTAATACTTTGCAGATAAAACATTAGCCTGGTTTTGATTATCGCGACCATGGGGTACCTTTCCTCATATCCTGGCTCATATATATATGCAGAATGGAAGTACCTGATTAATCTTTTTTGACATCATTATTTAGTACCATGATTTCATTTATTTTAATCTATTCATTTTACACATATTGTCAGTGCGTACAATTTGAACGCATTCCAAATCAAGTATGGCCTTTTATCTGTCAGCTAATTAAAAATATAGGTTTTGCCTTTGGGTATTAGTAGCAGCATGTAGTTTGTGCATCGCCACTTGTCCTCTTAAATCTGTTTTAAAGAGTAACTATGTAAGTGTTATAACAAGAACTTGCCATTTAACTTTATGCCTCGATGTTCATATTTGGTGTGTATTTCAAATTATCAATTTAATCTTGGAGTTAAAGGTCAAGGTCAAATTAAGACAAAATCTGTAATACGACTCATAACATGAACTCCTCTCTAGAGTGTTCATATATGGCACAATGATTGTCTATGAGGTGTAGATTACAACATACTAGGTTTCTTATCACCGCTTTGCCATTGGTGTCAAAAGACAAGATCACATATACTTACAATCAGTTTATGGCTTGTTATGCGAACCCCTCCTTCATTTTTTGACCAATGGTGTTCATACTTAGCACAATTATTGCTTATGGTGTGTAAATTACAAAGTACGTTACATATTTCCGCTATGACCCTGGAGTCAAACGTTAAATTAGTCTTGCTTACAGTGGCATGTTTTTGACGGAGATGCTTCATATTTTGTAGAATAATTGCCAATTAACGTTTGAGCCTTAATTTTCAAAATAATTTGAAGCCGGTTGTATGGATTGTAAAGCAATATCTCTAACATGTTTTGTTGTAGATGGTTCATATTTTGCACACTAATTGTCTAAGGTGTTCTTTTGTCAATAATAGCTACTGATATGACTTTTGTATCAAAGTTCAAGGTCAAACTGCTTAAAATCTAAATTTTAAACCCTCATAAATGTGTTTATGACTCTCCTAGGTTCTATGCGAGGCAGACCAAATAGTGGATTATGAATTCCCTGCATGTGGTAATAAAGAGGACCTTAAAGGGTTTAGCTATTTTCTGATAAAACATTTATATTAATCTTAGTGAACCTATATAGGCGGTAAGTCCCCTCTTGGAGCCCCTTAGTCCGCTGAGATATTGAAATACACTTAGACATGAAACGATATTTCCCTTAGCAGTTAATCTGCTGATGACCACTCATAAACCAAAATAAAGACCTTTAAACTCTGCATATACTGCATGTAATGCATTCTGTTTGAGAAGAGATGTATAAATGACCATGTTTGTGACACTGGCTGTCTATGGTTTTATGATGGCACAATCTCCTCCTAAATTACTACCTAGATTTTAACTAAACTTTGCAGGAATGATTCTTATATGACCCTCTTAAATAATTATTCAAATAGTTTAGTCAATTGCAAATCTAGGTCACATGGGCTAAAATAGATTTTCAAAACGAAAATCTTCCTGTTTGAAACCACAATGCCTAGAGTCTTAATATTTGGTATGTATAACAACCTAGATGACCTCCTACAAGTTTGTTCATATTATAGCCCTGTGGTTTAAATGGCACATTTCTTGAGGTGGCATATTTTACATAAGTTTGTGATCACCTGCTGGGAAAGAGCTGATCTCTTGTATGTGGTGTTTTCTTGTATTTTGTCACTTTCCCATATGGTGTCTTGGGACAGTTGTGGTACTTGATTGTATCTATTTCTGGTTTTTGCCCTCTGCTTTACTATTATATTGGGAAAACAAACCAAATCTTCTTGTCTAAAACGACAATGCCTAGTACCTTGATATTTGGTATGCAACATCACCTAGTACGCCTCTAACCATTTAATTCAATTTGGAGCACAGGGACTATTAAGTGGACCCGCCTGCGAGCTCATACATTCAACATAGGAATCTATTGGGAAAATCGTCTTGTCTGACACCACAAGGCATAGAACATTGATATTTATTTGTTATGTAGCAACACCTAGTATACCTCTACTAAGTTTGTTCACATAATGACCCTTGTGCCAAAACTGGCCCCACCCTGGGGTCACATGTTTTACATAGGCTTATATATGAAACAGTTAAAATAGTTTAGTCTGAAACCACATAGCCTAGAGTCTATATTTGGCATGTAGCATCATATAGTAGACTTACTAAGTTTGTTGAAAATTATTGACCTGTGGCCAAAAATGAGGCCTCGGGGATCAAGGTTTTATATTTAGCTTATATAGAGAACATATTAAAACACATTCTTGTCAGATACTAAAAGGCTTGATATTTAATATGTAGCATCACCAAGTGGTACTCTACCAAGTTTGTTCAAATTATGGTTCTATGGTCAAAATGGCATCGTCCTGGAGGTCACAGAGTTTATGAGGCTGTTATTGTTCTTCAACTTTTCCTCTCGGTGCCGTGGGTTTGTATGCAGTTTTTTAGTATGAAATTTCCTGGTCATAAATTCTTTCTTACATTGACTTACATATGGTGAAAACATTAAAAAAAATATTTGTGTCTGAAACCACCAGGCCTAGAGCCCTGATATTTGGTATGTAGCATTAGCTGGTAGACAACATTTAAATGTTTTCCAATTATGACTATGAGACCGAACATGGACCACAAGGCAGGTCATCAAGAGCGTGGCAAGTTTCCAATAGATACCTATAGAGAAGAAGTTTAAAATAAAACTCAGGTGAGCGATCCAGGGTCACTTGGTCCTCTTTTTATTATGTCATTACTTGATATGATATCATAGTACATGATAACTGTTGTTTCCATTTGAAATGTTTACTACATGTACGTCATTTTCTTAACATGGCAATGTCCAGATATACAAGTAATAGTAATACATGCTTTTCACAAAATATACCTTATTATCAAAATGCCAGATTTTGAGGTCAAAACGAAAATATTTTGGTGGGTTTTTTAAGTATACACGACAGAGATATATGTAAGTTGAATAATTCAGTATCAGGTTTGAAACAAGTGCAATTATAATTCTAAATTTTAAAACTTTATAAGCCAGATTACAAAAAATCGTGTTTAAATTTATAAAATCACTGATTTTCACCCAAAAATCAAGACATTAAAATTACGGTTTTGACACCATAATAAAATTAAAGTTGACTTATATAAGACTCAATAATCATTTTTCAGTCATTCTTTTCTGGTGTCATGTATCTGTTGCTGCAAATGACTTTCAGAAATTCACAATTTTACTTCTAAAAACGAAGTTTTTGCCAAATTTTAACACCACTGCCCATCTTTGCAAAAGTAATTCCGGCGATCCAAGAAACTTCAACATCTTGTCACATCATTTATACAATCATTTTCCATTGTACTGATGGGGAGGGGTCATCTATCAATTTTTGCTAGTTTTTGCTCTACCAATATAGTCACAGGGGATTTAAAAATCATAACTGATTCTAGAATTCGGTCTATTATATGTAAGGGACCTAAATATAGGTTTCCTGTGCCAATAGACTTCCAATCATGTCGTGAGGAAAAAATTGCAGGAGCCTTACAAGAATTTTGCAATCGCTGGTGTAAACGAGAGCATGTTGAGTCTAATGCCTTAAATAGTTGGAAACTAAATATTTTTAAAATTATTGATGGTAGAATTTCATTTTTTGCAACAATTTAGATCTTCTACCACCTAAACCTAAATTCACTTTTAGACACTTGAAGAAAGGGATCCAGGAATTCCATAGGAAGTTTGTTTTGGCCCCCGCAGATAAGGCTGCTAACAATGTTGTGGTCGTTTGAAAAAGATACTATATTAACACCCTAAAGCAAGAACTTAGCACTGCCAAAACATATGAGCATAACAGGCTTGATGAGACGTCAATCGTTGATAGGCATCGATGCCATATGGCAGCTAAGTTTGGGTTGTTTGTTGATGAGGACCATAGCAAGCTTCCTACGTTATACTGGTTACCTAAACTTCATAAATGGCCCTTTAAGTCGCGTTTTATTGCTAATTCTAGTGCATATACAACTACTGAGTTGTCTATTATTTTGACGTCTTGCCTCACTGCAATTAAAAACCATGTCATTAAATATTGCACAACAGTTTATGAAAGAAATGGTAAAAATTTATTTTGGTCTATTAAAAATTCAGGTGAAATTCTTAATAAATTGAAGTCTTGAGGTTTTCTAGCATCTGGTTTGTCTACATATGATTTCTCTACTCTCTATACTACATTGCCTCATAATCTAATAAAAGAAAAACAAACAGAATTAATTGAACAAACATTTAACAGAGAGGGCTCACTTTATTTGGCTTGTAATGATAAAAATGCCTTTTTACTTCTGAACTACCTAAACGATATAAATTGTGGTCATGTCAGAAAATGTGTGATGCGCTCCATTATCTTTTGGACAATATATTTATAAGATTTGGCTCAAAATTATATAGACAAATTGTCGGTATTCCAATGGGTACTAATTGTGCTCCTCTTGTTGCAGATTTGTTTTTGTTTTGTTATGACAGAGACTTTATGTTGTCTCTGTCAGACAATAATCAAGCTGATATTATTGAAGCTTTTAACTCTACCTCCAGATATTTAGATGACTTACTAAATATTGATAATCCTTATTTTGAACAAATGGTGGGTCAGATATATCCCACTGAACTTCAGTTAAATGAGGCAAATTCTTCGAATACTGAAGCTCCGTTTTTGGACTTGAACTTTTCAATAATAAATGGCATAGTTTCTTCTAAAATTTATGATAAACGGGATGATTTTAATTTTGAAATAGTAAATTTCCCATTTCTTGATGGAGATGTTCCTCGCTCTCCTTCCTATGGTGTATATATTTTTAGCTTATTCGTTTTGCTAGAGTGTGCTCTAATGTTGATGACTTCAACAATAGAAACTTATTTTCAACTGCTAAATTATTAAAACAAGGTTATAGATATAAAATTCGAAAAGCATTTTCTAAATTCTACTACAGACACTCAGAGTTAATTGTTAAATACAACATTGGGTTAAAACTCTTCTGCAACAAGCATATCGGAACCTATATTTTATGGTGATTTAGTCTATAAATTCAAACGAATTGTTGGAAAACCTAATTTTAGTGATCAATTCAAAAAGATAGTAAAACGTTATTTAATGGTTGGATATAATTTGGATATCATGCGACAGTCTGCATGCCTAGTTTTATACCCAATTACGGTTTATAGCTATGGTTTCCTCTTTAATTGCACGACGGTGGGTCAGGCCTCAGACTCTATGACGGCTCTGGCGTAAAGCTTTAATCGGTGGGTTGGTGCCTGATGCTTATCTGTAGCTGGACCCAATGTGGCTCAACTTGAGGTTTTCTTTAGCTCTGACTATCTGTGAGTCATGAGCCCTTTTCTTTGTTTCATCATGGAGTGTTAATTTGATTAGAGTGTTTTCCATGATGATACATTGCATTAGTTAGATGACCTCCATGTGAGCTGAACATTTCTTGTACTTCAACAACAGCAGAATCTAGGGCGAAGATTTGGTACCAGTAAAATGCATTTAAGCCAGCCGGTGGCTTAGGCTGCTGTCCGTTCTAAGGCGGTGGTTCTGTTGTTGTTGACATTTTGTTTATTGTTACTCCCATTGTGGGAGTCTGTAATTGTTCTATGTTTTGTTGTACGTTACTTTATGTCCATTCTAGTATTGCAATCATCTTGATGGGGAAGAGAGAGCTGATTGCTTTGCTTAATTTGTCTTCCTGGTGTCTCGTGATGGTTGAGCGGCTCTTCCTCGCGGTGCCACGGGGTTGTCTGCAGTTTGTGATTGTGGTATTTCCTGATCATACTCACTTACTATTAATGGCATATTATTTAAAAAGAACTTGAAGATTGATGAGCATATTAATAATACTGTTAACAAAGTAAATAGAATCATTGGCTTGATTAAGAGGAAATTTACTTATATGAACAAAGACCTGTTTTTGACACTTTATAAATCTCTAGCCAGATCTCATCTTGACTATGAAAACCTAGTATTTTTCCCAACCACCAAGAAATATAAACAAATTCTGGAAAATGCCCAACGTAGAGCAACACGTACAGTTCCTGAATTGCGCGGATTAACCTATAAAGAGCGTTTTTCCTTCATTGGACTACTGTAGAAAGAGATTTTATATTATACAAGTATTCAAGATAGTTCATAAAATAGATGACATTGATATGAGTACATTTTTTACCTTCACGGAAAATAATCAGCTAAAAGGACATAACTTGAAATTAAATAAACCACATGCAAATAAATCAATTAAGTTACACTTATATGCACTGAGAAATATCCCAGTTTGGAATAGCTTACCATCGGAAGTCACAAATTCAAAGACAGTTGTGGAATTCAAGACAAAATTAGACAAACTATGGAGATCTCAAAGGTTTGACCAGACCAACATATATTAAGTATTTCTCAATTGACCAGAAGCGACGACAAGTAAATCATTAGTTGAGGGGAATTATAAGCCGTATAGGCTTAAGAAGTTTCCCTGAAGACAAAAGGTAGACAAAAGGGATTGCCCCAACAATAGATCCCAACCTAGTCTTGTCAATATAAATGCATGTACAAAATTTGGTGAAATTATGTCCATTTGTTCTCCAGTTATTGAGCGGAAACAAAATTCTGACATAAATCAAGGGCCATAAATTTCACAAATTTGTATAAAATGACAGGTAACAATCCCAACCTAGATCTTGTCAATATTTAGGAATATAAAAAATTTAGGTGAATTCTGTCCATTTGTTCTGAGCGGAAACGGACTTCTGGCATATATCAATAGCCATAAATCTATTTAAAATCTGCGGAAAATGACAGGTAACAATCACAACCCAGATAATGACAATATGAATGTATATACAAAAGGATCATTGACACTTGCTATGGGTAAATGCCTATGGTTTTCAGTAAAAATAAAAGTTTGTCAATCGTCCCTTTCTTCACCCTGAAGCTACTTTGACCTGAGTACTTTATGGCTGTGAAATCCGTTTTCGATATTAAATGCTTCAAAGATGTAAAATTTTGGGTAGAACAATCAGTTTTACATTAAGATATATAGGAATCCGAAAACATTTTTTAAAATATCATTCCCCCCCCCCCCCCCCCCCGTGTGCCAGCTAAAGCTTTTGCATGAATATGTGTTACCATATTTTACACATTGTATTGAAGTGGCTTGCTGGCACAAGGGGGGGAAAGATGTTCAGCAGCCCAAAAACCCAGGGCCTAAGCCCATAAAATGTCTTTTCTACCAAATAAGAAATTAATGACAGTAATGAAGTTCTCTAGAAAAAACCTCCTAAATTGCTTTGTATTCTGTGCTAGTTTAATATAAAGTACTGAAAGATTAAAAGTAGAATTAGCAAGGATTTTTGCACTTTTTCATAAGAAAAAATCTCACTGTTATTAAATGACACATTATTTTGCAAACGTCCTGTACTTATCTATTTGCATGCTAGGGAATTGTTCATGTTTTTATTTTCGTCTGCTGACTTTCTTCAAAATTAAGTTTTTAAAGATAAACCACCCAGGACCACAATCAGAGTGTCAAACAGTTTGGATCCAGATCAAGACCGACATTCTATTGGTCTTCATCTGGGTCCAAACTGTTTGCAAAAGGCTATTGGCATAGGACAAAATTATCCACTGGCATGCAAAGAGTTATAACAGGTAAATACTATAGTGATCAATATATTGTCTCGTATAGAGATATACATGCATCATGTATATCATAAATATTAGGACACTTTAAATGCATTTCAACATGCTATGCCCTTTAAACAAAGCAAAAGTAATATTCAAAGGATCTAGTTAGAATCAGTTTTAATTTCCAATGCTAAATGGGACACATTCATTCCTTCAAAAATACTTATTTCTTTTGTTGAGCTTTCAGTTTTGTATTATTTACGGTACATGTAGTCAAAAATATACAGGTAACTTCTAAATTATCTCCCCAAAATCATTTTATTACAAAACATATTTTGTTTTTAAAACAATTTCATCAATTATCGTGATTCGTTAATACTCTGGGTATGGTATGTTCAATAGATATCACCATGCCTACCAAATAAATGAAGAAAACGTGCAGAAATCACTTTTTAAAGCACTTTTTATTTTCATGAAATTTCAGACCCCCTCCCCTTTCTACCCGCCATAACTCTCGAGCGCGTAGGAATTTTGAAAATATTTTGCTAGCTGGCTCTTGCCATTAGATCCACCTATTTCATTGATACTACATGCACCACACTAGAAGCTCAAAAGCAGCGTTCTGGGAATCAGAAAAATAGGCGTATAAGGCCCAAACCGTCAATGATCCTTTGGTGAAATTCTGTCCATTTGCTAACAAGATATTAAGCGGAAACAAAATTCTGACATACATCAAGGGCAATAACTGTTGCTACAAATATGTGAGAAATGACTGGTAACAATCCCAAACAAGATCTTGTCAATATAAATGCATATACAAATTTGGCAGAATTATGTCCATTTGTTCTCCAGATTTTGAGCAGAAGCGAAATGCTGACATAAATCAAGGGCCTCTTTTAGAAATTTGGGAAAAAAGAAAGGTAACAATCCCAACCTATATCCTGTCAATATCAATGCACATGCCAAATTTAGTCAAACTCTATCAATTAGTTCTCAAGATATTGAGCGGTGAACGAAATTCATTCTGAAATCAGTCAAGGGCCACAACTCTGTTAAAAATGTGCGAAAAATGATGTGCAACAATCCCAAGATAGATTTTGTCAATATCAATGTATATACAAAATTTGGTAAAATGCTATCTCTTGTTCTCAAGGTATTGAACAGAAACAAAATTATAACAGATGTAATAATGGACGGACAGAAGGACAGAATGATGGACAACCCGGCTATAATAAAAAGCTACCTTGGCTGTAAGGTCAATCATGACCTTTTGTAGTTACAAAAAGTCTTAGTCTTATTAGATTTAATATACTATCCGAAATAAATTTAGCAATGTTTTCGTATGGGTCTTCCGTCCACGTCAGATCTAAAATTTCATTTTGTGGCATGAAGATACAAGCGCAGATCATCCGACAAGTATTTCCATGTAAAACCGTACATAATTTTCAAACGCAGCGGCTGTGCTAAGGTGACGATTTGTTTTTAGACTTGCTGAAAAAACGGGCATTTCCCTTCATTATATGGGAAGCCAAAACCATTTTCATACGATTGCTTTGTCACTGAAACCAAAGAAAAGTAAAACAAATCCTAAAATTTGCTTTATTTTCTACGATAAATAAAGCACTAAGTTTTCACAATTTGACGTTGTTATCATGCTTTTACGTTGTCGCCATTAAACGGTGTTTCTTATCGGTATCTCCTAAACAGCAAAACTGTAAGATGCCTCCAAATATTTTTGAATTAAACGTCTTTATGGCTATAGAGCATTAGCCGAAAGTTTTAACAGTCTAACGCCACCGTTATCTCACAAACGCGTTGCGCTATTTTTCAGTAAGTTAAGGTTTGTATCACCCATGAGGTAGGTTACCTCACTAGCATATGATTTTCGGTTGAACTGAAGCATCAACAAAACCGTTATAATTTTTACCAAATGATTACGATTTGACGTCATTAACGGCAGCTGGCGTTTATCAGCCTAAAAGCTCTCACATCTGTCACACAGCCAATACATTTAATAAGCTTAGAATGCATAAGAGACATCAAAAATTCACATGCTTGTCATTTTTGCATTACTTACAATGGATGTGAAATGCTTACTGACCCTTCTGCAATTGTTGCTCTCCCCACGAACAGATCTGGGGCCAAATGCATTGAAAAGTATTCAAATACATTACAGTTACTTTCACTGATCAATGATTACAATTACATTACAATTACAGGACCTGCAGAAATATAATGATTACAAATACAATTACTTTAGAAATGTAATTAAATAATTACTAAACACTTTGAAGTTTTCGTATAAAATTGTATTGCTATATGGTATTCACTTTTTAAGTTATAAAGCTTTATACATATGTAATGCCATGTCTTATAACTGCTGTTTCTTAAATAAATGAAAAATAACTAGCTATGAAGTTTTATAAGTTAAATATATATATATAGAGTACACAATGCACAGTTCATACCAATACGGTTTTCATTTTTTACAACACCATACATCAGATCCGTCTACATACTATAAAGATGATGAGCATGCCACATAGTAAGATAAATTGATTAAGTAGTTAAATGGAAATTGTCTGGTACTTCAATCTTTTGCTCAGTTAGTCAGCTAATTTTACATTGCTAACAGATGATTACCTTTAATAATCATAAGTTTTTCAAAAGTGTCGTCTTTAAGGGAAAATTATTTAAATGGCTTAAAACTGATGCTGCCATTGCACAAACATTGGTTTAGATATTTAAGTGATGTGATCGAAATAAACACTTGCAACTCACTATTATCTAGCCATTCCACAAAAAAAGTGTTTTGTGTCACGATCTTAATCCAGCTTGCAAACATACACAGGTATGTTAGAGGGTTGTAAATCCATTTCACATAAACTAGCTTTATACAATAACAAAAGATTGTAACACCCTTGAGAAGAATTGTTTTTATGGTCTGGATTTGGCAAATTTAACTGTGAAATCAGCTAAGCACGTCAACATGAACAGAACTAAATTTGTTTCTCAAATTTCTTTAAAGGTCTCCAGCAAATAAAAGTTGAAATAAAAATGATGTCAGAGTGAATTTTAGGATATAAACTGTACCTTATACCATTTACAACATCTATTAAAACGCAATATTTTAAAGAATTCATTTAATTTTGTAAAAAAACAATCTGATTTTTTTTATATACACAATGCACATTTATCTCAAACATCTGAATAAAATTGATGTTAATTTTGAAAGTGACTAAATCTTTAAAGTTTGCTTTTATTAATGTATTGTCCACAAAAGTATATGAAACTTGTATTTATCCACAGTGTACCTTTTCACAATCATCTGAATTAAAATAATACCATTAGTCATCACTCAACATTTAGTACCTAGTGGTGAGCAAATTTTCTAAGTAAATAGTCAAATGTATTTTAAAAAGTATTTGAAAGTAATTATAATAAGTACTGCTAAAATATTTTCGGTAATGATTACAATTGCATTACATGTATTTGAGCCAAACCATGATTACAATTACATATGATTGCTTTGAAAATTTTATTTAATTGCAGATAATTACAATTACTGATTACAGATCTGCCCACGATGGCGTTTGTAAATTCGTGGTTTCCTTTGCCTAAAATCCCCTTCTAGTCGTTGCAATTGCCAGTATTTGATATTGCTCTATGGTGAGTAAACTAAAATGCAAAACATGACTTTGGCTTCAAAGTTTATCAAAAATCATCTTTTAGTGTTTTCCCATATATAAATGAATTAAGAAACACATTTGACCTTATCATAAAGTAGATCAAGGTCAACTTAGAATCACTGGTCAAACATACATTGTAGAGCCCAAATTCACAATGTTACATATGGGCGGATCCAGAGGTGGGGGACAGGGGGTCTGGGCCCCCCTGAAAAATCACAACCATTTAGGGTTTCTAAGCAATACTGGTCCGGATCCCCTGAAAAATCACAAAGCTACCAAGCCAGCATTCAATGTTGGGCCATTATCGGCCCGCCAGCCACACACCATTTAAATGGCATTTCGCTGGCGGGCCGATGATGGCTCACTTATAATGGTATTTTGATCCTCCCTCCCCTCATCAACTAAAAAAACAAAATAAACGTTGTCTAAGTTGGACCCCCTCTGACATAACGTTCTGGATCCGCGCGTGTTACATACTAAAACAGAAGATTTTTTAAAGTTTTGGCCTAATGTGGGCATGGCAGCGATTTTTGTTGTGTGACGTAGACACTAGTTTTGTTTGATTTGATTCTTTACGTCCCATCAACAATCTTTCAGTTATAAGGGACGGTCTTCCTGGGTTGAACCAGTACTAAGCTAGGATTAATGTTCTTGTTCAAGGACACAACGCAGTTACGCCGGTGAGGCTCAGACCCTCGGTCTCGAGTCAAGCACTCTACCACTGAGCCACTGCGCTCCCTACTAGACCATAGTCATTTTACAGTGTCTTATCTAATTATAGATGCCCTATATTAAATTCGAGTTCAATTGGCCTTTTGGCTACTAGAAAAAATACTCAGGGAACCACTATACATTGCTACATTCCATTAAAATAGAAGAGCTGTGGGCCTCATGATTTTAGAATTTTCTCACCATTATAACTTATAAGTCTATGGAAGCCAATGACCCCTGGGGCCAGGCCAATTTGGACCCCAGGGGCATGGTTCTTCAGGATTTTGTACGAGACCACTAGACATTGCTTTTAGCTGTGAGCCGCATGGTTTTACAGTCGACGTCAAAAGTTCTAATCGGTCACGTGTGTTTTTATAGATTTTCTGAAAAGCGATAAGCACCATTTCAATTTCATTTGCATCCACGAATAGGCCAGCCTATCAGTAAATGATATCAGAAAACGGCTAAGGAAAATTCACAAAATTGTATCCGGGAGGCTTTGCCGAATACACGTACCCTCAATTTTAAAAATAACAAGAATTTGCATTTGATGGTGGGGTAATGTTTGACACATTGGCCAACAGCAACGAGTCTCATACAGGAGAAGTTTTCATTTCAGCACTTTAGTGTTCAATATGAGCTTGAACTTTGAAATGAAAACAGTTTGCATGTGAAAGTGGGTTCTTTCTGAAATTCAAAAAGTCACGACTCACAAATTGTGCCAAAATGCGAATTTTGAAAATGGGGGTAACACTTTTCAAATGGGCAACCTGTATGCACTGTTGAACATTTTGTCAATATCTTTACTGTCTAGGGTATATGACACGTATTGCTATTTCGAGATGCAAAAAGAGTAGTCGTGTCATTTTACGTTTTGAAGAAAATTAATAAAATGCAGGTGGCTGGTTAGAACTTTTGGCTAGTATATTAGCTAATGACCCTCACGGCATGGCCAATTTAGCCCCCATGGGCAGGGGAGGGGCCCACTAGACATTGATATAAATGTCTAAATATGCTCTGGGTCTCATCATGCTCATGATTTCAGAATATTTTCTAGTCTTTTCCAACATTATAAGTCTATGGAAACCAATAACCCCATGGCCTTGGCCAATTTGGGCCCAATATGCATTGTTAGCAGAATTTATGCAGGGGACCACTGGACATCGCAACATACTAAATATATAAATATTATAAGATTTTGAAAGTTTTGCCCATTATAAGTCTGTGGTAATAAGGCCAGTTTTTTTATTAGTTGATTTACGGGAATTATTTTTCAGATTTAGGGTCGGGGGAACGGGAAAAAAAAGAAGAAAAAAAGCTCTGAAAATGACCAGATGACTTGTCATTTTCAGAGCTTTTCTTTTTATTTTCAGAGCTTTTTTTTAATATCTCCAAAACAAACAGTTAAACTAGTAAAATAAACCAACAGTCTGTATAAAATCTTTAAATCTTGCATAGGACAATCACTTTTAACAGTGTCAATCTCAAAAATACACAATCAGAACCTCAAAAATATATTATTTTTTCAACAAAACAAGTAATATTTAGAGTCGGCGGATAAAATGAAAAAAAAAAATATAGATATTTTTCTATTTTCTGGAAAATTACAGTAGGAGGGTTCGTAAATCAACGAATAAAAAATCTGGCCTAAGTCTATGTGAGCTTTAAGTTCCCATGGAATACCTTGTGAAGAATTTCTCCTTGTCTGACGGTGCTTTACATAAAGTTTGATCACAATTGGCCAACTAACATAAGAAATATGCTTCTTTGAAAATGTGAGCGGACAACGATTGACCTCACGCGAGCCTTCAGCTCAGATTAGCCAAATTTATTCTGACAGTACCAGCTCAATTTTGGTTGTAGTACTTAATATAGCTTGGTGACCAGTACATGCTAAGATGAGCCTGCATATCGGAGCCTTCACTGCTCACACACTGTAGAGGATACACTTAGGTTACGCCCATTAACTAGACATCTTCTTTAACTGATAGCTGATTTAACTCTTTGCATGCTGGGTAATTTTGCATGTTTATGTCAACTTTTTTTCAAAACTAGCTTTTTCAAACAATCAGGATAGAATGCCACTAGTGACTTCATGTACATGGGACCTGTCGCAAGAAAGTACCATTTAACGAGATGGCTCAATGAAACATGTATCTGAATAGATGTGTGCAGTAGACTTTACCAAACAAAATCCATTGGTCCACATCACGGTCCAGCATTTTCGAAATCATCAAGGCGTATTTGTCAAAATCTTATCTCCGATGAAAGGTTATGTTAGAAACAAGATGGTCCTCATGCCATAGATCGCTTGGCTGAGATTGGCCGTTTATATGGTCTGGGGAAAGCATTAACACTCCCAACCTTACAGCTATATTTGATGGATCTGCAGTTTCACTAAGCCTTTACATTTAGAAGTTTAAGTAATTTTGACTTAAGTAGAAAGAATCTCAGTGGAAATTATAATTTAAAACGAAAATGAATCAAATCTGATCAAAGACTAATGGGATAGAGACAGATGGACAGACAAATTAAATTACCCTGGCAGCCATTTTTTGTGACAGGCATGTATTTTTGAATAATCTTGGTTGATGGTCACCCTAAACCTATTTGCACATTATTTTCAAATCAGCCCACCAGTTTTTGACATTTTTTTAATATGTCCCTATTTTCACTGGGTCTAAGTAATTTGAAGAGCCTTAATAATGTGTACAGCTCTTGCATACAGAGCTTGCAGAGCGCCATGCTCCGTACCAGTAAAACTTTAATTTTGGCCATTGACCAAGCTGAAACCTCAGCGCTTGCAGTGCAATGACAGGGCCATGGTAAACAGATCTGCAGTTTCAAGCAAGAGGATGGGCAAGAAACACTACTGGCAAAGCTTGAGCTCAGGACCTTGACCTCTTTTTGAGAGAGAGAGCTGGTTTGGAAATATGGAGCATTCTAGTGGGACAGTTAGAACAGCACGTGCTATACAGGTGAATGGAAAGCACAGTCCAGGTAGGCCCAAGATAATGAGGAAGAAATTGACAGAGGATGACTGCCGTGAGTAGTTCTCATGCATCCGGAGAATAATTTTTAAGTTTTTGTCGTTATAAGCTATAGATCCCTGGGGTGGCCTGTTTGGGTCCCAGGGGCATTAATTGGCCTAGTTGTATGTAGGGGACTACTAGACATTGGTACACACTAAATATATAGAGGATCTTACATGAGTGCTCATGTTTTATTGAATACATTAAACGAGTTGGGGAACAGAGATTAAATGCGAGGTTTGCCGAGCATTCTATCACTTTTTCGCAACGAGTTTAATAAATTCAATAATACAAGAGCACGAATGTTAGATTCGATTTAGTATATGACATTAAAATTATTTTGAAATCATATTTTTGGTGTGAAAACGTTAAGGTTTTGCCATATGCGTGACGTTAAAAACGTCACTTCTTAATGTTACCCGAAAATCTGTAAACCACTAGTGGTTTATCGAAATAAATGCATGGCGTTATTTCACTCCCAGATGCGATGTCAAATTATGAATGTATTTAATCTGTGAGCCTCATGGTTTCAGAGAACTATGAACCTTCCGAAACTGTTTTCAAAGGGTATCCACAGATGACAAAAGTTGCCGCTAGCAAGGACAGAGATAATAACCGCACACTTTGAAAAACAATTTATTTTGTCTGAAAAAAATCTTGGCATAATAATAAATATAAATCTAACAAAATTCGGCCAATAAATTAATAGAGCCAGAACATGAGATTTTGGTACTTGTTGAATTGGAGAGCAGCCCAGTCTTGCCAGAGCCTTCACGGCTCACTTACACAAAGAAGAGTAGCAGATGAATCAGGCAAAAGAAACGGGCCAAAAAGGCAGATGTTCTTTGTTTGTTTGATTTGATTCTTCACATCCCATCAACGTTTTTTTCAATTAAACAGGGATGGGTCTTCCTGTGTTGAACCAGTTATAAGCTAGGATAAATGTGTCTTGCTCAAGGATCACAACGCAGTGACGCAGGTGAGGCTCAAACCCAAGACCTCTTGGTCTCCAGTCAAGCACTCTATCACTTAGAGGCAGATGTTCTAAACTAAAATATTGAACACTTGTTGTCTGCCAAAAATGCCTAGACAAACAGTGCAGACCCAGATCAGACTGTTTCTGATGAAGCAGTCTGAACTGCTTCTGATGAAGCAGTCTGACCAGGGTCTTCCCTGTTTGCTATTCCGACTTCCAACGCAAATAGAAAACATTTTATTTGAGACCCAAAATGGGAAAATGTTTGAAATTTTAGAACATTTACCGTATTTGAGTCTGAAGTATTTATAACACTTGTTGCCTGCCAAAAAGGCCCTAGACAAACAGTGCAGACTCTGGTGAAGCAGTCTGATCAGGGTCTTCACTGTTTGCTATTCCAACTAGCATTTCGTTAATTCCAACCCAAATATACAATATTAGACCAAAATGGGCAAATGTTTGAAATTTTAGAACATATACCATATATTATAAACACTTGCTGCCTGCCAAAAAGGCCTAGACAAACAGTGCAGACCCAGATCAGAGTGCTCCTAATGAAGCCTTCTTATCAGTCTGATCAGGGTCTTCTTCCGTTTGCTATTCCAACAAGCAAAATGTTAATTCCAACCCAAATAGACAATATTTGATTTGAGACAAAAATGAGAAAATGTTTGAAATTTTAGAACATTTACCGTAAATAGTAGAACTTCACTGGATCAAACACTGATGGCTCATTCATCTTGGCTGGGTAGAACCACAGGAGCTTGAAGCTCTGTCTTTATCTCACCTCTATAGCTTTAAAACCAATAGCTCACAATGTCACTAGGTAATGACATTATGAGATTTGGGTTTTAGGGTTTAGAAGTGATATAAGGATCGAACTTTCAAGCTCCTAGGGCTAGAACTACCATCAGGGTCCCTACAGATCATTTAATGCATAATCCACCATGAATGGCTGGAACTTCCCTTGGCTAGAACTATTTTTCATGCTCTTAAGCTTGTTCGAGAAATTGAAGTTCTACTGTATGAGACTTTAGTATTTATAGCATAGGCCAGCAGCAAAGACTAAGACCAGCCTGCCATCTGCACATTCTCCCAAGATCCCTAGCTGCTTGCATAAACAATCTGTGGTGCAGGGAAGACCCTGATCAGACTGAAGAAGAAGTCTGGTCTTGGTCTGTGCTGTGTGGTTTAGAACTCTACTGTACAGTACAACTTTAGAAAGCGGCAATTTACCAGTTTTCGCACTGTTTGCAAATACAAAATCAATATTCAGATAAAGAAATACAGTACCTATATGTTTTGGAAAATAACCTGTGACCACTCATTATAAGCAATGGACCATCCTGAGTTAATTATATCAAACTGAATGGAAAGTCCATTGATCTATAAACTGGAAATGTATACAATGTACATCTAAATCACTAATGTTCATACAGGTCTATCATTCAACTGGTCCCATTATAATAATCAATAGGCAGACATTCAACAAGATTATTATGTTATTTATCAAGTGTTTTCACATTAGCCCAGTTACAGGTTTTGGGCTGGGGCCCCCTTAGGCCGAAATCAAGTGATTTTTGTATTGGTCCATTTACAGGTCTGGGGTCAGCTGTTAAGGGCAGAGACCACATTGAGCTGTAACTGGATTTTCGTTTGTTTGTTTTGATGCTTTACGTCCCAGCCAACAATTTTTCAGTCATTCCTGGGTTGAACCTTTGGCTCAGGTGAGCTAAAAACATACAAAATTATCCATCATACAATGTGCTTATATGGAATAGAGCATCTAGTACATCTTTACAATTTAAATAACATATATATATATGGAATAGAGCATCTAGTACATCTTTATAATTTAAATAACATATATATATATATATATATATATATATATATATATATATATATATATATATATATATATATATATATATATATATATATATATATATATATATATATATATATATATATATATATATATATATATATATATATATATATATATATATATATATATATATATCAATTTGATTTACCTGCAATCATCTCACATTTTGGACAATTTTAGAGTGGCCCCACCTGCTTGGTAAAATAGCATCATTTCATTTTGTATAAAAGATATTTTTCATACAGTGTTCAAATTAACTCTACATGCTGGGTATTTTTCATTTCAAAATTAACTTTTCAAAAATTCTTTCAAGTACAATATCAGAGTGTCAAACATTCTGTCAGTCCTGATCTAGGTCCAAACTGTTTGCAAAGGTTATCAGCAGACAACAAGTCGCCACTAGCAAGGAACGAGTTAACCTTGGCATGTGAGAATAACAAGGTCATGCATTTGGCTCAATATTGAATGAATAGTCTAATTGTCAGGGGTATTTAGTTTAATTTTTTTAATCTGCAACTGACTATTTTCTCACTTTCTAAAAGTGCTGTTCAACTTGCTTATTGAAAAAGAGCTCTATCTTTTGTAATTTATACATCCCCCTTCCACCCCCAACCCCCACGGTCATGCCTGGGTTACCAAGCATGATAATTATATTGATAATTGGCAAAATGAACAAATTCATTAATCAGACATATATCTGTGTTGCCTAGATTGTGCCTTTCAAAATTATTTCTTACATTATCATCTTCTTTCTGAGCCACCATTTAACTCTTTAGTTTAAACTTTTATTTCATTTTTGTATAACAACATGTGTACATATAATACAATTATAAGTACTTATATTAAACCCTTTGAGGACTGAAAACCCCTAAAAGGGTACTGTGGCAAACAGTGAAGACTCAGAAGAAATGCAGCATAAGGCAGCATTTCATCAGGATGTGCACTGTTTGCTAAGACAAAATCGATCTTCAGAGAATTTAAATATTTTTTGGAAATTATAACCTGTAACCCCTCAATTTATACAATGGACCATCGTGACTTAACTGTATCAAAATTGATTGAAAATTCTATTGGTCTTAAAAGGGCTAACAGTCAGAGCACTTACTTGAACAGCAGATTGATGTGATCACTTGTTCCAATTTTTGCTTTCTTTTGTAAAAGTACACTACCCAGTCTTCTTGACATCGACTTTCAACAAGAGGGCCCTGGATCGCTAACCTGAATCCTCGTACATGATTGGCCAGTGGCTCAAGAGATGTCATTAAAAGATATTTCTACTTTAAGCTCTGGTGGCCATGTTGCTCACCTGAGCAGCATGTTATGGTCAATTTTGGTAGAGGGCATAATGAGAATCATTTCTGTGAAATTATTTTGACTTTGGTCCAGTGGTTCAGGAGATTTCGCTTCGAAGACATTTCTCGTCTAGAGCTCTGGTGGCCCCATTTTGCAGTGGAGCCAAACCATTTGTGCATTGGTAGAGGGTATTATGAGTAACAGTTCTTTGAAATTATTTTGAATTTAGCCCAGTGGTTCAGGAGATGTCATTTAAAGATATTTCTTATCTAGAGCTCTGGTGGCCCTTTTGTTTGGGGGAGCGGAACCACTTGTGCAATTTTGGTAGAGGGCATCATTAGGAACAATTGTGAAATTATTTTGATTTTGGACCAGTGTCTCAGGAGATGTCATTTAAAGACATTTCTTATCTAGAGGTCTGGCTGCCCCTTTATTCAGCGGAGCAGAATCAGTTGAAGGCGTCACGAGGAACAATTCTGTGAAATTATTTTAAATTTGGACCAAGGATATCTCGCTTAAAGATATTTCTTATCTACAGCTCTGGCCACCCTTTTGTTCGGCAAAGCTGAACGGTTAGTGCAATTTTGGTAGAGGGCATCATCAGGAAAAATTCTGTGAAATTAATTTGAATTTGGACAAGTGGTTAAGGAGATGTCATTTAAAAACCTTTCTCATCTAGAGCTCTGGTGGCCCCTTTGTGCGGCGGAGCAGAACCATTAATGTAATTTTGGTAGAGGACATTATGAGTAACAGTTCTGTGAAAATATTTTGAATTTGGACCAGTGGTTCAGGAGATGTTGTTTAAAGATATTTCTCAGCTAGAGCTCTGGCGGCCCTTCTGCTGGAACTGTCTGTGGAATTTGGGTAGAAGGCATCATCAGGAACAATTCTGTCAAATAATTTTGAATTTTGACCAGCGGTTAAGGAGATGTCATTTAAAGACATTTCTTATCTAGGGCTCTGACAGCCCATTTTTTCAGTGGAGCAGAACCATTTGTGCAATTTTGGTAGAAGGCATCATGAGGAACATTTCTGTGAAATTATTTTGAATTTGGACCAGTGGCTCAGACGAAGTTTGAGGCCCCAAGTGTACAAGTATTTAGCACATGAGTCAAAATAACTGACTGATTTACATTTGGACGAAATCACTCGTTACAGTGATACTTTATTTCAGTTTCTAAAATCAGTGATCAACAAAATTACTATTCTAAGCGGGATCCTTATCTTCCACCGTTAGCTCCGCCCACTCACTCAGTTGCAGCTCAGATGTTGCAGCAACAGGACGTACCTTTCGAGAGTGTTTAAAAGATGGAGTTAATATGTGATCAGGAGTCGTTATGGTATCTGAGTGTTGGTGAAAGTGAAAGAGTCCTCTTACGTGTGAATTAAATTATTTCATAGACAGCAAGAGTGTAGAGGCTGTCTCGGGAGGCTTTTGAGAAGAGGAAGTTTCTGGTATGTTCGGTAAGGCGTTTGACAGAGTGAAACCTCTTGTTGGCTCAGTTTGCCATTGAAGAAACGAATCAGGGAGATAATGTCACATTAAAGCGGTAAGATGGAAAGGACGCTATACTTAAAGTTTAACGAAGGTCCCAAAGGCAGAGGCGCCCGAAGTAAGTGGTTTGTTTTTGCTAATTTGTCTTTTATATACGCGTCAGACATGGCGTGTTGTGCCTGAGCTTGTGTCTATGGCTAGTTTATTGGAAGGATGTTGTGGACTTAACTTAATTTTAATACGCAATTCTATGTATTTTTGAGTTTATTGATGGTACATGCGACTGTGGAGTTGTTAAGTGTTTTTTATACCGTATTAGCAACATTATTCATAATAAGTATAGTAGTCAATATAATTTCGGTAGTAGGCCGAATTGTGTACCTGATTTTGGCCGACTAGGTTTATTGTGAATCAAGCGATTCGATAAAAATGCAGTAAGCCTTACAAAAATATGTCAATATTTTCAAAATTAAAGCCTCGTTATGCATGCTTGGAGTATACGGGGTACCTAACTATGTTGCGATACGGGTTATTGATACTATAAGTTGTGGCATGCGCGGACTAGCGCTGCATGATTAAGAAAGAGCGTAAAAAGGAATCTGGTTTTGTGTGAGAGATACTGAGTAAAGTGGAAAAGGTTTGTTTTGTTTGATTGGCGTTTTGTTTGATTGGCGTTTCTTTAAAAGAAAGTGTAGAGGTATCGATTTAAACGGTGGTAATGGTTTAAACCAACGAGGTTTCAGGGCAAAAAGACCGTAAAATGGAAATAAATCTTAGCATTTTGATTACTCCAAATCGTATTGAAGGGCAGCCAAACGACAGAAGCTTGAGGGCTTGCACTGGTTTTGAGGTGCATGGTTCTCATAATTTGGTGTATGTTAAGGGCTAAAGCCCTTGAAGAGGGACGCGTATAATAGAAGTGGTTATGAGGTGATAAAAGTCGTATAGATGGGTTGTTAAATGTCAGTATATTGCTTGTTTCTAACTGATGGAAGCACAGCATAACGCCAGAAGCTCGAGGGCTTGAACGTGCGCTGGTTTTGGGTGCATGGTTCTCAAAATTTGGTGTAAGTTAAGAGCTTATAATAGAAGTGGTTATGTGTTAATAAAAGTTGCCTAGATGTGTTGTTAAATAATCTCAGTATAATGATTATTACTGTCCTTATCGAAGCACAGCCTGAGCGGGTGCTGTTTTTGGGTGCATGGTTCTCAAAATTTGGGTGAAAAATAAGAGTTTAAGCCCTTCAAGAGGGACACATATAATAAAAGTGGTTATGAGTTAATACAATCGTTTAGATGTGTTGTTAAAGAATCTCAATAGTTTGATTATTATGACCGTATCTAAGCACAGATGAATACCAGAAGCTTGAAGGCTTGTGCCTGCGTGGTTTTGGGTGCGGGTTCTCAAAATTTGGTGTAAGTCAAGAGTTTAAGCCATTGAAAAGGGACACATATAATAGAAGTGGTTATGAGTTAGTAAAATGTCTAGACGTATTGTTAAAGAATCTCAATATTTTGATTATTACTGTCAGCTGAACGCCAGAAGCTTGAGGGATTGTGCGTGCGCTGTTTTGGGGGTGCGTGGTTCTCAAAATTTGGTGTAAGCTAAAATATTAAGCTTAATACATATACTAGAAGTGGTTATGAGTTAATAAAATTGTCTAGATGTGTTGTTAAAGAGTCTCAGTATTTTTATTATTACTGACTGTATCTAAGCACAGCTGAACGCCAGAAGCTTGAGTGTGCGCTGGTTTTGGGTGCATGGTTCTCAAAATTTGGTGTAAGTTTAGGGTTAAAACCCTTGAAAAGGGACATATATAAGAGAAGTCGTTATGAGTTTATAAAGTCGTCTGGATGTGTTGTATAAAAATCTCAGTAAACCTTATCGCAGCACAGCCCAACACAAAAGCTTTTGGGGCTGTGCGTGCGCTGATTTTGGGTGCATGGTTCTCAAAAGTTGTTGTAAGTTAATAATCGAAGTGGCATGAATTAATAAAAGTCGTCTAGGGATGTTGTTAAAAATAGAAGTATTTTGAATTTTTTTTAACAGTATCAAATCACAGTTGAACGCCAGAAGCTTCCAGGAGGCTTGTGCATTAGCTGGTTTGGGGTACATTGTTCCCAAATTTTGGTGTAAGTTGATGGTTAAATCCCTTGAAGAGGGACACATATATAAAAAAAGTGGTAATGAGTTGATTAATTTCCTCTTGGTATGTTGTGGAAACATGTCAGTATTTTGATTATTTTAATGAGACCAAATCACAGCTTGAGGGCTTGTGCATGACCTCGTTTTAGGTGCATGATTCTCTAAATTTGGTGTCAGTGGAAAAGGGAAACATATAATAGACGCGGGTATTAGATAATTAAAGTCGCTTTGGTGTGTTGTTAAAAAATGTTAGTATTTTGATTATTTTTTAATGAATCAAAGCACATCTGAACGCCAGAAGCTTGCAGGCTTGTGCATGGACTGGTTTTGGGTGTATGGTTCTCAAAATGTGGTGTAGTTAAGAAGTAAAGCCCTTGCAAACGGACAGTAAAGATGGTACGATGGTGGTGGGGTAGACTTGTTCAGTCCATTCAATTAGGTTTTATATTTTCATGGAAACAACTAACTAATGTTCTCTCAAATACCTATCTTACTGAATTATTCAAAGAATCTGGTGAGAATTGTATGCAAATAGTTTGAAAGAGTTAAAGTGCTATTAAAGAGGATATTTTTTTTCTTAGTATGAGGTGTTGATTTCGGGGAAAAAACAATTATTTCTACTGTTTGGACGATTGCCAGTCTAGTGGTGGGGTTGAGCATTGAAGATGAAAGCTTGTGGTATAGGCGACGTATGTTTAGCCCTGTTGGTTGCTGTTAGGTTGCTAAAACGCGGGTATGTCCTTGTAGATTTTAGGCTATCGCTATATGGAGGCGTTAGAGGTTAAATACTGCAATGGAATCATATGCATGTATGTTGATATAGTTGTTAAAAGCGGCTGAATTGCGCGTATTGCGAGCCCTTGAGATATAAAGTAAAACGACGGCCTGTGTATTGAGAAACAGAGCGCTTAGGGGCGTGACGGTAATGGCAAATTGAATAAATTTAGGGCCATAACTATTGTGGTACAAGCATGGCTGAACATGTTCTGTTATTATCTTACACATTCGTGTAGGTATTGCGTATCGTTCAAGTTGCTGTTGTTGTGAGTTCGTGTGGGCGGGGGCCGTCTGAGAATCTGGAAAATACAATGATGCGTGATACATAAGCTGCAAGCTAAAAATGGGGGTCGGCGCTAAGAAGGTGGCGGCTGGGCGGTCAAGTGGCCACCAGTTTTGACGCAGGCTTGCACCTTCGATTCCTATTCCTCGGTTGGTTCATGAGAAGGTTGATCAGTCTTAACTATTAGTTTGAAGTGATTCTACTGGTCAATGCAGTGCATGGTTAGAGCAGGGATAGTTTTAGCTGCCATCAATGTTGGGATTAATTGTGTTGATTTTACAGTGAAGTACTCGGAATTTTAATGTCCTGATTATCAACTCAGATTAGCTACCAAACATACAGCTGGCTAATGTAATTAATGGTATAATTGGCCAAATTTGTTAGTTGAAAGGAGATCACTCCGCTGGTAAAGTACCGAAATGCTGGATATCACCATTTAGATTAGATCCGCTTATTTAATAGCATCGAAGATTGTTAAATTGACATGTTTTATTGGTTCCATTTAACGTGTGTATTAGCACTTAATTATCCTGGATCAGGTTCTTAATGAAGAGAGTCCTTATTGGAAAAAATCGCATTTCATTATCATAGCATTTTAATTGCCCAATAGTGTTTTGATGCTATATAAATTTGGCCATGTTTCGTGTCTAGACATTTGCGTTTCCCTCCTTCCCCCTACGCATAGTTAGTCAGTTGATAGGTACTCCACCGGACTGGCCCCTGTCATTATAGCTTTTGCTTTGTTATGTTTTTCGTCTATTATGCATGGTTGTTCATAAGCGGAGCTCAACCCAAGCCCATTTTTTACCAAAAGGCATAACAAGTTAACCAGCGAGCCTATAATGTAGTTACAGCTTTTTTCAGTTTTCGTGCCTTCATATTCTATGAGGGAAAAAAGAAAGACAGGGCCTGGGGCCAGTTTATTTTTGTGCTGTCAGGAAGAACCAGCGTTTCTAATAATATTTGATATTCTTGCGGACAAACGCCCAATTTCCTGGTGGCCAAAGAAATTTCGAGGTGAAAAGAAATGTCATAGTAAGGGGGAAACGTATTTGTAATTGACCAGCATATTGGTAAGGCAGCGTTGAAGTTAGCAAGTCTGAGGTCAGCGCTTTTTGTATTTAGGCCACCAGCTATGTGTCACGATGATTGTTACTCCATTGGACATGTCGAGCGTTGCTGAATATAGAACATTTTCTTCAGCCATTGACAGGCCTGTACCAGCCTCGCCGCACCTCAGCATCAGTCGCTCTAGGGCACACGTAGAGATGGATGTTCGATGTTCTGTAAAGTTGTAACGGGCTATTATAATTGTACAAATAAAAATACATAACATAAAATGGAGAGCGTATATGAATATTAACAATGGCACAGTGTAGGACCGGAAGTGTACGGTATTTGTGCTTGTACATTCTTTTGAGATTGTACATCGACGGATAAGTTATTTGTGCAAGGCGGTCGCTTGGAAACGGTAAGCAGATTTGTAGTTTTTGTCAGTTTTGATTATTTTTCTGTGAAATAAAGTATCGGCATTGTTTGCGTAATGACTCGGGGACATTTCAGGTGCATGTACATGTTATTCAAAGTCACGGTTTCGCAACGAAAAGACTTTAATCATGTCAACATAAGAATTGTGAAAACATCTGACATAAAATAGACGCCGTTTTTGAGATGTTATCGAGTATCCTTTTGAAACTTTATATGTCAAGAACAAAAAACAGCAATAAAAATGAACGGCACTATCAAGTGTATGTGAGTTTATTCTCACAATGAGGTAAAAATGCTAAGTAGGTCATCGGTTTCAATGCTAATTTTTGTAATTGCCGTTCAAATAACCGTACAAATATGGAATTAAACAGTGCAAACAAAAACCCCTCCCATGACAGTTTTATTGTATGCATCGATAAACAAGCCTATAAACTAAGTTTACAGATTACTAAAAATGTGAAAAATAGTGAAAAACTGAAATAAACAAATGTCTGGTTGAAGATATCGAGCTTGCAAAGACACTGAAACTCGGACGAAACCAGGTGATAGCGTGATTTTCGTTGTTTTGTGAAACTTTCGGATTTAATGAAAAAAATCGAATAGTGGAAATCGATAGCTCAGCCTGTGTAACCTAATTTCCATCCACCAGAATTCCACTTAGAATGAAAGGCGTTTGAAAAAAGAGAAACTTCTTGTCAACCTACCCCTCGCTTCATTGCACAAATAACTTATCCGTCGATGTACAATCTCAAAAGAATGTACAAGCACAAATACCGTACACTTCCGGTCCTACACTGTGAATGGTAGCATGTTTTTTACGAACCTCTTTTGACATATTAGACGTCCTGCAGTGTCGTATTTAGCCCTTTTATTTTTCAGTTTCCATTGACTTAAGTCAAGTGCCATTTTATGCGTGAGCAAAGTGGGTGAAGCAGACACATCCAATGTCGTTTTTGGGATTGAACCTATAAAACGGGTCTACGCTTATAACGGGTGTATGTACATTGTGTTCAAAGACACGCCTTTCACGCATGGTTCATTGACGGATATTCCAAGGATTGTTAAACGTGTCGAAGTGAGTTGATTTCTTGGGATGTAACAACGCCATTATTGCGGAAAGCAGTAGATACATTGCGTATTCAATGGGATGATAATGTTGTAAGTGTATCACAATTTCAATTTACACGATATGTCGTATTTAAGGAAACAGTCAGTGTCTTCGCTGTTGTACATAGATGATCGTTTGTTGGGAAAATATCGAGGAAAGGCTCCATAGCATTTGAACAGTCCCTTTAGCCATTCTCAGTTCGCGATACCTTGGGCAGTAAGTTTTTTTTGTGGGTTTGGAACCTTTTAATAATCTTACGAAGACTGTTTTCGTCCCTACTTCAGTGATGATTTTTTCTAGCAATGTGGGTTGACACAGAAGAATGCAATTTATGTTTAACTGATAAGCGTAAAGTAAAATTGAGAACGATTAGGAGGCGGTTCTAAGAGGAGTAGTCGAATCTTTACTCAACAAGCATGATATTGGCGATTTAATTTGCGCATCTTAATTATACACCACTGAGATAAGGCAATTTTATGCGCGATAAGAAATAATGAGCTTATCATCCCTGAGTGTCGAGGTGGAGATTTCGAAGTTCTTGGATACCTGGCATAACCTTTAGTCTGTCTGTCAGAATGCCATGTTTCACTGCAAGTCACTTCTGATAGCTCTGATTATATACGGGCGGCTTTTTTCAAATCTACGGACGGCGATGGGTCATTTTCAGATTTTGGTTTCAGAAGCAATTAGCTTTCCCCATTATAGTAAAAGAGGCCTTAGCTCTGAAAATATGCGTTGGATTGCGGTGATTAGGTTTTCTCAGTTAAGATGCTATATAAGTGTTCGTGAGAACTCACGTATATATCATCATCATCATCATCATAAACGGATTTTTGATTAACGTGCAGGTGCAGGGGCATCATCCACATCAGTGGGCCCCTTTCCAGGTAACTGGCTAGCTGCACGCATAGCAGATCTCACACCTGATCTCCAGGTGCTCCTTTCTTGAGGGTCAACTGTGGTGAGCTTCCACTCACGGCAGTCTTTCTCTGTCAGTTTCTTCCATGTTTGCTTGGGCCTCCCTGCCCCCCGCTTGCCGTCAATCTGCATATCATATGCTGTTCTGATTGCACCACTGGAACGCGCCACATGCCCAAACCAGCGAAGCCTTCTCTCTCTCAAAATGAGGTCGAGGTCCTCAAGCTGAAGCTTTGCCAGTAGCTCGCTTGACCTTACCCTGGCCACATCCTCTGGCTTGATACTGCAGATCTGTCTGATCATGGCCCTATCATTGCGTTGCAAGCGCTGCAGATTTGTCTTGGTAAGTGGCCAAGTTTCACTGGCATGGAGCATGGCGCTCCGCACGCAAGAGCTGTACACATGGCCACGGGTCTTGTAAGAGAGGTGGCGGGATGTGAGAACTGGTAGTAGCTCCCTGAACTTCTTCCAGGCAGTTTTCACACGAGTAGTGACCGCCATTTCACAGCCTCCACCAGCAGAAAGCATGTCACCGAGGTAGCAGAAGGAAGCTACCACCTCAAGCTTATCAGGTCCAACCTGGACTTCACTCTGTGGTCTGCCGTCAATAGGGCGAGCATTTCCCATGCACCGTGCACACCTATAATCAGGATTTGGTGTCAGTCTTTGTTGCCCACTGCATTTCTTATGCACCCAAAGTTTGCAGCCATTGCAGTAGATGCTGTTGTTGCCTACTCCTGTACGACAGACAGCGCATGGGTATTCGCCTGAACTCTGCAAGAGGTCCAGGCCTGTACCACAGATCATGACTTTTGTCTTTCCTGCATTCACCCTCAATCCCTTCTTCTCCATGGCTTCTTTCCATATCAAGAGCCTCCTGACACATTCCTCTAGGGAGTCAGCAATGATGACAAGATCATCTGCATATAGGTCCTCCCAGGGAACACCAGCCCGAAACTCACGTGACAAGGCCTCCAGCACAATGATGAAGAGCAAGGGACTGAGTACAGATCCCTGATGGACCCCGACCTTCACCTCAAACTCTTTGCTGAAACCCTCGCCAACACGAACCCGGCTTCGTGCATTAGCATACATTCCCTGGACTAAACGAACAATCCATTCCTCAACGCCTAGCTTTCTCAGGGCCCACCAGATAACCTTCCGAGGGACACGGTCAAATGCTTTCTCTAGGTCCACGAAGGCCATATAAAGCCTCTTGTTCACTGCTAAGTATTTCTCCTGCAGCTGCCGGACCACAAAGATTGCATCTGTAGTGCCTCTTCCTGGGACAAAGCCAAACTGGGAGTCGTCAATAGACACCACCTGTCTTATGAGACCATCGACAATCCTCTCTAGGATCTTCATGGCTTGCTCAGTCAGCTTGAGGCCTCGATAGTTGCCTCTATCCAAAGCATCACCCTTGCCCTTGTAAAGGCAGACAATGAAACTTTCCTCCCAGTCAGTTGGGACCTTGCCATCACGGATAATCGCAGTAGCAAGATCTCGGATCATGGTGGCCCCTGTATCACCTGCTGCCTTGATCATCTCCACCACTATGCCTGATGGACCTGCAGCTTTGCCCGACTTCATCTTTGAGATGGCCTTCTTCACCATGTCAATAGTGATTGGGATAGGCGGGCCTTCTAACGGAGGTTCATTGGACAGGTGATCAGGGTCCCAATCAAATTCAACGTTGAGAAGCCTTTCATAATGTTCAGCCCATGCATTCTGCTTTGCCTCCTCACTCATTGACATTTCCCCAATGTCATTCTTAACTGGCTTTTCGCCTACAACATCAACATTCTCTTTCCTCATCTGGTTGGCGAGGCGGAAGATATCAGACGACTTGTGGTCAATGCCCTCATAGACCACCTTGTCTGCTTCGTGGCGTGCATGGTGCACCACACGTCTGGAGATGCGCTTGGCAGTGTTATATGATGCTCGTGTGCATTTGCCAGCCTTCCATGCTTTGAAAGCTTGGCGCTTGGCTGTGATGGCATCATCTACTTCCTTATTCCACCACCAAGTTTCACGTCGCCATCGGTGGGGCTTTGTTGTGCCGCACACCTCCTCTGTTGTCTTCAGCAAACCTGTCTTGAGTTTCGCCCAGATTTCCTCAGTAGTAGTAGCCGCTTCAGTTTCCACAGCGGGCACATGTGCCTTGAAGACTTCCTGGAATCGGCTACACGTTTGAGGATCTCTGAGCTTCCACACTTTTGGACGTGGGGTGAATTTGCGCTTAATTTGGGGCGGCATATCAATCATCATGTCGCACACAAGGAGCTGATGCTGCAGAGCAACCTCCTCTCCAGGAATCACCTTCACATAATACATAATAATAAAACATAATACGGGATTTTGTGGCATCCCGCTTAGAGACAAATGTGGTCTGCCCTGGACTTTGATAGCTTCGAATTTCAATTTTCCCAGGAGAAATTGGCATATCTATATATCAGATGTGTTATGGTTATCGTACATGTACAGAGGTTCTTTCGCTTATTTAGTGGGAGACTTGATCCGTTTTATAAAATATGCGCGTCGTGTCAGTGGAAGGCCGTTGGAGATTGTTTGATTTACTCCAGCATGCCAGGTCGAACAAGTGTAGTTATCTTTCACGCTGGCAAAAATGATGTAAAATAAAACCTGCAGAGAATCGAATGACAGGAGCTGATCAGAGCTTATTCATGCTTGAGTTGTAGTCAAGGCATCGTTTTTGTTTTGTGTTTTCAGGAAGCTGATCAGAGCTTGTTCATGCTTGAGTTGCAGTCAAGGCATTGTTTTAGTTTGTGTTTTCAGGAAGGTCATTGTTAGTTGATAAGCGGATTGACGTTTTAAACCGACCCACGCGGAAATCATGTGAGAGAAGTGCTTTTACATCATCACAGATAAATCAAATATTTCTCTGGGCATGCTCAAAGAATATGTTTATCTCAATGCGATCGTGTAGGTTAGTTTTGTAATTAGAACCAGCGTATTAGTACAGCATCAAACAAGGTTTCTTGTTATGCGTGGCGACTTGCACAGCCACCTTTCATTGCACAAAAATCAATTCTGTGTTATGAAGAAGAGAGACCCGTTTCCTATTAAGGAGATGGACCTTAAATTCAAGAAGATGGTATTTATTTATTGTCTGACCAACATAAAACTTAAGAAAAACGGAAATGCTACTCGATGGCCTTGATGTCCACCTTCAACATACCTAAATAGCGTTCCCTGGCACGTAAAGTGAATCAAAAATTTGTGTTTAAACAATTACCAGTTTTCTGGTATTACTGTCAAGTAGAATATCCTCGGCAAACCAATATCAGTATCAGTATGTTTAATGAGTGCCCCACCAAGTTAAAAAGTTTGCCCTAAACATTGCGAAATTGTTCGACAGACTGGTGTTTGGCATGAGAGAGCGAGAGTGGCGGCCGTGACTTGTGGATTAGTTGTGCAGTTAGTAAAGTTTAATGCTTGTATTAACAAATAACGGAATAAAACATGTACGACTTTCGGGAGTTGAGAAGTTAAAATGAAAGAGGGAACCTTCGCATTGTGCTACCCACACGATTGGCACTTTCCACACTGAGAAGCATCAGCCTGGGGCTATTCGCTGTGTGCACTCGTACAGCAGCCAAGCTTACCATAGCATACCCGTACGAAAAGTTTGACAATACTCCGACGGATTTTTGCTATACTCCAACCAAATTCACGTAGTATTCTTCGATTCTTGCTGTACAATAGCGTTACTTTTATTATCGCCAGAATCCAAGAAAAATCCACCCACTATTATAGCCATAATTTTGTCTTCATTAACGAAGAAAAAGTACATCCGTTATTATCGCCGAAAAGTTTTGTAGGTATAAAATCTGACTTAAGAGTTCATATCTAGCAAAACTACCGCGAGAAAAATATAATTGTGAATGTAGAGGACAAATTGTTTGCAACTTTCCTCAGTTGAATGCGTTGTCCAGAAGAGTTTTATCTTGAAATCTTGAAAAGAAATCTACTTTTCTACACCCAGATGGCACTATTACATCGGGCCCACGGTATGCTGATTTCGGTGGGGATGCCGATGTAAATGCGGCGTTAGTTCAACATCTGCAATATGCTATTCCTTCAGCAAGGCTATCGTCGACTGGCTGACGATCACCGGACCACGTTTTCGGTTGAGTATGGCAATACATTATCGGCCATGACAATTTCAATTATTTGGTCTCGTTTCAGATCATGTACCATTTCGCATGCACCTGTGTTTTTGTTGAATCTTATCATCAAAAGTCCTGCAATATAAAATAATGTCCGTTGTTGTTTGTCCTGGCATGCTGCGAGTCAATACGTTTAAGAATTTATTACAATTCACAACATGCTTGTCTAATAATATTGGTGTTTTATCCACAAACGATATTAACCTATATAAGCCGACGTATTTTAGTGTGTGTGTGTGTGTGTGTGTGTGTGTGTGTGTGTGTGTGTGTGTGTGTTTCAGTTTCTTTTTTCTTCTTTTTTATCATTATCTAGGACCCAGTATTAACGGACTGGTCACTGACGGAAATACAATATTTGCATATGCAAAGCTTTCATGGACCGCAAATTTAGGAGTTCGTCAATTTCACGCAATGTGAAGAATTGGTACCAATGCGTCATTTTTAGCAAATGTGAAATTTACGTATGGTCAGTATCGATAATTTTCGGGCGTAAAATTTGTGCTCGAATTTCACATTTTAAAGCTAACTGGTACGATTTTCATAAATGTGAAGAATTGGTACCAAATTCTCTAATGTCTAATGTATCGCGGCTAAATCCTCACATCTGTGAAAAATGGTATCAAATTGTCACATGTGAAAAAAATCTGTATAAAACTCTAACGTGAGAAGAACTGGTACCAAATCTCTAAACATGTGAAATGTTGGTACCAAATCATCAGAGATATGACGAACTTGTACTTAACTGTCACAGATGGCAATGACAAAACTGAAAAATTGGAATCGAATGCAAGATACATTAGGGTTTGGGGGTATTCTATCAAAGTGAGGAATACGCATGTATGCTATATATGAAATTCGACTTTGTGCGTACTTTTCACAAAGTGAAAGATTTTGGTACGGAATATGTGGCGTATTGGTACCAATTTTTCACGTGCAGGTGAGATATTTGAAAATAATACCGTGTGAAATTTACTTAGTGTGAAATTTGCGGTTCAATAAAGCCCTTTGTCATTAATAAATTTAATAGGTACGCAATCAAGATCAACGTTGGCGTTATTGCAAATTTAATTCGAGTCTGCACATTTGTGCAGGCTCGTCAGAGCATAACACTTTGGTTTCTGTAGATCACATTTATCTTTCGGATGAAATATGTACCTGACAGGATACAGTAACCTGAGAAAGCATTGCCGTAACCCCAGAATAGGTTAATCATTTTATGCGATAAAAGATACTGCTATGATCACTAAGTTGTCGTCTGCTATAGCATCTTCTTTTAGGCATCATTTCCCCACAGTCGACCGTTTGCAAATATAGAACAGGTTGATCACCGAAAACTAACTTCATGCATTTAATAAATGCTTATCTGTTGTCTCAGGAATTTTCTGTGAAGAATTTTTCTCACATTTAATAAAATAAACATGATAAGCTTGACAGTTGTTTCCCAAGATTAGCCAATGGGAGTCAAAGATTTCGGTTTTTGAATCTTCATATTGGAGGTTTAAAAAATATTCGGCATTGATAGTTTTTTGTGCGTTTCTGGAATAATAAAGGGATATTTTCTTCATTAACTGGAATTGTTTGTTGTTCACTCTGAATGCACGGCATAAGCTCTTCACATGCTTTGGAATTTTACTATGATTTTGTCGTCTGCTGACTTTAGAAAAAAACATCAAGTTTTTCATAAAAAAAATATTTCGTGAACCCTAAGCCCTGAAATATATCAGAGTGTCAAATGGTTAGGATCCAAATCAAGTCCAACTTTCTGTCGGTCCTGATCTGGGTCCAAACTGTTTGCAAAGATTATCAACAGATGACAAAATCGCCAGTTGCAGATAAAGAGGTAAATCCTCGGAGAAGCTATGTGCAGGTTGATCTGGACTTTCTAAATGTACATGACGCCAAAAGCTAAGCATCGACTAAATATTTTCCGAGAAAAAATAATGAAGAAATTTTCATAAAACTTAGATTTATAATAAAATTTAAATTATGCAATTAGATATGACCCCTATCAGTCAGTATCGTTTACAATATACGGTCCACCGAACTACATCATCAGATTAACATGCAGACGACAACTGTTGTGAAATTAAGATGGTGGATCCAGGAATTTTCGTCAGGGGTGGGGGGGTCCAGGTCAGTCTGACAAAAAAGCTCTGACAGCGTTTTTTTCAGTCCTCAGCTTATTTTACAGAAGTGAAATGGTCAATTTCAAAGAAATCTATCATTTTTCAAGGTTCCAGAGGGGGTCCGACATTTTCCAGGGGGGGGGGGGGGTGGAGGGGTCTAACTTTTTCCAGGGTGGTAGGGTCCAATTGCTTATTCCCTATAGATACCCATATAACTTGTGATTTTTCAGGGGGGGGGCGGGGTCCGAACCCCCTGTACCCCCTTTGGATCCGCACTTGGGGTGTAATTACAGGTGTAATTACGCTGTTAAATTAAGAATAACTATATCTCTAGAATTTTACTAATTAAATACATATCAACCAATCTGCATTCTCGCTGTCTTCTCTTAAACCTACTACTAGTGTTGTCTCTAGCCTGTCTTCAGACCCTGTATTAAGACATCTAGCTGAAAGTTCTATAACTACTACAGAGATAAATTTATGATACTTTATTACTTCCCCATTGCTCAGAATACAGTAAATAAGACAGTCAGTGATTTTTTTTTTCAGAGATGTAAATGCTTGTTTATGAATGTGCACATATTTTACTATTTTTCTATTTACTGGTCTGATACCAGTCTAGTGTTGTCTCCTGATAGCCTCTGCAAACAGTTTGGACCCGTCTTAATCCTTAAATCGGCAAGAAAAAATGCATCTGAAAATGTCGTCTGCTGCCAATAATTGCCTAACCTTACTGACGAATTTAAGTATAGAAGCAAACAGGATGGACCCAGATCAGACTGCTCCTATAGTCTGATCTGGGTTCACACTGTCATAGAGGCTTCTTAAACATTTCTGCAGACGAGAAGCAGGCACTTTTGTTGCGATTGGCGCTTATAGGGTTAAGCCTGACAAAACGTTGTAACTGATCTGGACCCAAACTGTTTGACACTCTGATGGTATTCATGAACTAATTTTTCGAAAAAAAAAATGATTTTGAAATAAAATCAGCAGACGACAAAAAGCATGCTAAATTACCCAGTAGGTAAAGAGGAAACAGAAACCAGATGCTTGATTTGACAGGTACAGATAAGCTCTCATTCATTGAGGTAGTAAAACAATTAAAAGTCCATGAGCTGTCAGTTGAAATAAAGATTAGTCCGCTATTTTCTATTTTTGTGTAATCTCTCTCTCTCTCTCTCTCTCTCTCTCTCTCTCTCTCTCTCTCTCTCTCTCTCTGTTTCTCTCTCTTTCTCCTGTCCACGCCCGTGTCCTTTGGGGCTTTTGGAGTATTGTTTTGTAGTTGGGGTAGTGCTTGGGTTCTTGTGGTCATGGTTTGCCCTTGGTGCCATCCCACGTCCTTTGGATCCTTGTGCGCTGGGTTGTGTGAGAGCTGTCTTTAGTAGTTGGGTCCGTGGGCTTCCGATTTTTCTTTGACCCAGGTTACCTTGGTAGACCGTTGTGGCCCGCTGATTCTAGCGGGCTCGTCGCCCCCCCCCCCCCCCTGCCTTGTTTGCCCAGGTCTCGTCGTTTTATTGGTGGTCCTACTGGTCGAAGTCTCTGTGTCCCTGCAGTCCTGGCAGGCCATTGGGTTCGTGTTTCCTGCGTTTCTTTGTCTTCTGGGCGGGCCTGGCCCTGTCGGCCCGCTCAGGCATGTTTTCTCTATTCATTTCGGTAGCCTTTCCCCTGTTGGTTGGCTTGTCTGAGCGCCCCTTTAGTCCTGTTGAGCCGTTGGCCTTCTGATCGGGACCGTCGTTCCTCATGGTCCTTTGATTGATACTAGTTGTTTCTCCCGCATAACACGTCTCCAGTCGGCGTCCTCTTATTAGGATTGTGTTTGATGCCCTATTTCATCTTCAGCATAGCAGAGGTCGGTCTCGTCCCCTGATTTTTCTAATTTTATGTAAATGTTATTTTTAGAATGCTTCGTTGCTGCCTTATTTGGAATCCAATCACTTTGTCGGTATAAAATTCGCGTCATGAGGGGCGCTATAGATTCTGAGACTTTTGATTGAAGCGTTAGAAATATTCCATGTTCGTGTATGTGTGTGCGCTTTCGCTAGAGTACTCCAGATTTGTTTAGTAAAATAAATAGTTAATACAACTTCGATTTGGTAATTATTTGCTGAATCCCCTTATGTGGAATAGACGTGTCTATGAAATAAGACATGATTCAAAGAGAACATGAAACAACCACAGGAATTCTACTTTGGTTAAGTGTGTACACAATTGAACTCTCTCAGGTGCTATAGACCATTCTATGAGACGATTCAAAGGTGAGACGATTCAAAACCGGAAGTATAGTGAGAAATCACCAGAGGAGAACTTAAAATATATCATACAGGTTAGGCAAAGTTAAAGCCAGAATTTCAGCAATAATTATGGTAATAATTTCGGCATAAATCTTCATGATCTTGACAAGCAACTCGAGAAGTATAAATTATAGCAATAATTTCATCTATATTTATAGCGAGAATCCCAGCAGTATTTTGGCTAAAAGTTCGGCTGAAATTATGGCAATATTCTCGACAATAATCTCAGAACGATTTTTGCTACATGAAATTCGATCTACCTACAAAATCTTGCTAATTTAAATATTTTACCTAATATTATTGCGGTAGTATTGCTGTCATTATGGCTGAAAATAAGACACAAATATGAAATACCTGTCACGAATCTTGTTCACTTTACAGTCATAGTATTGCTAAAGTATTGCTATACGTTTTCGTACGGGTATTTTACATTGACCGTTAATATGTCTGTCGACATTAGGCTACCTGTCCAGTCAGTCACACCTCTTTATCAGCAATTAATGGCTTTATTCTGGATGGCATGTACGTAAATACACACGAAGGAAGAATATGCCAAGCAGGGTGCCTACCAGACATGCTTGATTATATGGGCATTTCGGCTGGTCGTTTTACTTTTTTGCATGTTCGTGCGGTATTTGAGTGTGTAGGGTTTACTACCCTCGGCGTATAACTCAACTGAGCAAACATATGCCTACAAATCGAAGGTCAGTTAGGGCCTGAATTTCGTTCATTGAACCAATAAACTGGAAAGTGCAGGTCGTCAACAAAACGTTTTTAAAGGTGATGGGGGGTACACTATCAGCCTATATTAGTGGCAACGTGCTTTTAACAGAGTTCCATAGACCGCTTACCTACCGTTCAGTAAACCATTCTGAAAGGACGCAGGTAACAGGTCGTAAAAGGTACTTAATTAGCTTACAACAAGTAGTGAAGTAAGTATTGGAATGGACCATGTTTACCTAGCCATAGCAGGGGAGAGCCAACACTACTAACGGTTTTGCAGTGACGTTGAGGGTACTTGACAGATTTTCTTACTTCATCCATTGCTAACATCTAAAGGAATGTAAGGGTGGCGCTTGGAATAGAATACTATTCTAAGCGGGATCCTTATCTTCCACCGTTAGCTCCGCCCACTCACTCAGTTGCAGCTCAGATGTTGCAGTGTTGGGGCTGCCTTTAAGGGAGCATACATTACTGGACGGGGCATTGGTTACAATTTCTGGTTGCACGACAACCTTGGTTCAGAAGGTTTTCCGTTGCCCTCCCACCCACCCTTGTCTAGTTTCACCTTTCGTTCCTTTAGTCCTTGTCGTGATTTTCTTACTTCATCCATTGCTAACATCTAAAGGAATGTAAGGGTGGCGCTTGGAATAGAATACTATGCAAAGCAGTAAAACAAGTGATAGCTTTTTCATCATTTTCAAGGGAGACAAATCATACAGCAGGTACTTTGAAATAATCACAGCGTTCAAGTAAGTGTTCTGACTGTTTAAGGTACCTTGCAAACACTGTGTATCCAGATCAGCACAATCAGCCATCTTCTTAAGAAGCTGGCTAATCAGGACCTCCACTATTTTTTATGCAGCTAATCAGCATGTAGGGAATCCGCCTAACCAATTGACTATAGATTTTGTTACTATTTTAACTAAGCTAAGACTTTTTAAATATCTCCTGTTTTACATACATAAGGGAATTGATTCAAATACAGTGCAAAGAAGAACTCAAATCAAGTTCTCTCTCTGGCCCGGTGTAGCCGACATTATGGTGTCCGGTCTGACTCTCAAAAACATTCAGACCAAATGCTTGGAAAAATCTTTCTTAGTAAATTCTCAAGAATTATACCGAACCCCAGAATCTTGTATAGCTTGATTTTGGTTCTTCTTTGCACTTTATTTGAATCAATTCTGTTATGTTACAACATGTACATGTTTATATCTGCTAATCTCAGAGATTTTTGGTAATTTAACACTTATCTTCCACTGTCCCATTGTTTAACCACCCAAAAAGGGCGCTTTACCAGAAATGTTGATACAGATATGAAACTGCATGAAGCACCCACCATCCAGGACTTTAGTTAAGAGTGCGTACTAAAAATTAAATTTCTTATTTCTCAACCAAAACATATGTTGTGGGTACTCAAATGAACCGTCTCAATGAGACCGTTCTTTTGAGTGCCCAAAACATATGTTAAAACTGATGGGTGAGAAAATATTTACACTTTCACGCTCAAAAATTTTGTTTTTCTAAACATATGACCATCCAAATATTGGCTCTGTTGTTTGCATAGCAGAGGAAATTATATAAAGAAATGATGCCAGATAAACCAACCCTCACCATGCTTAACCAGAATATATACTGAAGGACTTTAGAAAGGCACCACCTGCTAAAATGCTAATTTATTGTCAAAATGTTATCTTAATTATGTGAAAAATAAAATTGACAAGTCCCTTCATTTAGCTTGCATTCAATAAGAAAATCAAAACGCTATGGCTTATGGTTGCCGTGACGTCACGATTATTCAGAGACATCCCAAATTTAAAAAGTCACAGAGTATCAATACCTTCCATAATGAGCGCAAAAAAGTTTTCGAATTGATGTTTGTTCACGAAAGCACAATGAAAGACAAAATCAAATCATGGAGTTTTAGGCCTCTGGTAAAGTTCATTTTGTCTAGGTGACGTCATTATTTTTTGGACGTAATATGCTGTTTATATCCTAAGGAACAGGAATAATCAAAATGTTTTAGTGCTACCAGATACTCCGCAACCCGTTGCGTAGAAGACAAAAGTATTGCCACATGTGCGAACCTCATCCGCCTGTCCTTGCTGTTTGAAAAATGAAGAGTGACGTAAGCAAAGAAACGCTGAAACTGGGAGTGTAATTAACGATTATTTCCCCAATATTTCCGAAAAATTTCTTGTTTTTCCATTGGATAAGGCGATTGGCTACCAGCTCAAAGTGTTTGCTTTTAAATTTAACTAATCTCACAATTGTCAGACGATTATTGTTGAAAAACACTAACGTCAGAATGAATCGCATGAGCAAATTGAAACTATGGCAAATAATGGTCCATTGTGTAAGCAGATAAAAAGTGATAAAGAAAACATCCTCAAATCTATCATGTGGAAGAGACAGTGAATATATAATTGGCGCGTTTCTAAAGTCCTTCAGTATATATAACATTTCTTGAAAATGATGTAGATCCAGATCAGCTGGTTTTGGGGAAGCCAGCTGATCTGAATCAACAATGTTTACTTTCTGCTAGTAATGAAAAAAGTCAATAAGCAATGCTTATTAGATACCCCCCGCACAGTAAGAGTCAGTGAAAAAACTTGGCAAGTTATAGTTCAAACAAGAAGACCTTAGTTTTGATAAGAAGATTTCAGTAGAATCTGTGCAAACAAAAATTATAAACTCCTTCGTGCATATGTTCAATGTGTTTACATTGTGTCGGTAAAGTATCAAATTGTTCCATCAAAAGCTGTGGTAGGAGTTGATCGGCCCATGAAGGCACAATCTATGCATATACAAAAGCCTTATTAGGGAAAAATTGTTTAAGTTCTCACAGCTGTCATTTTGTCAAAAAATATCATTTCTAAACCAAACTCCTTCATGCATATGTTAAATGTGTCTACATTGTATAGGCAAAGTATCAAATTGCTCCATAAAAAGCTGTGGTAGGAGTTGATCGGCCCATAAGGGCACCGTCTATGCATATACAAACACCTTATTAGGGAAGAATTGTCTAAGTTCTCACAGCTGTCATTTTGTCAAAAATTATTTTTTCTGAACCAAACTCCTTCATGCATATGTTCAATGTGTCTACATTGTATAGGAAAAGTATCAAATTGTTCCATCAAAAGCTGTGGTAGGAGTTGATCGGCCCGTGTATGGCCTATAATAGCATAAGCATAAAGCACTATATTAAAAGCCATTTAGAACTACAAAGGGAAATAACTCTAATAGAATTGGCCCCTAGCCCTTAGTTTTTTGTCTAAAGTATTTGTCTTGCATATATGAACATGTTTGCAGGGTTTGATGAAAATCCAGCAATGACTCTTTGAGTTATTAAGGAAACAAAGCGTTACGGACGGACAGACGGACGGACGGACGCACGGACGGACGGACGCACGGACAACGTGAAAACAGTATACCCCCTACAAACAAAGTTTGCGGGGGGTATAAATACATGCTAATAAATGAAATCCTGCAAGTTAATTGGTTAAAATTAGGGAGGAGTGTGGTATATAAAACATATCCAGCGTGGTAAGGATTAAATTGAAAATATGTCCACATTTACTAAAATACGTTGGCTGATAATTTATCAGCATAATATATGGGACAAAGAGCATAAATTATATGAGCACATTTCTATTAACTCTTTTTTTGTCTGCGATGAGACCCATCAACTGAGTGTTGCTGTGTTACGGGACCATCTGAGGACGTCAAAAAGAAGACATTTGATCACTGAATCTTCTTTCTCAAATATAATTTGAGCCGCGACATATGACTTCCAACAAACGGCATTTTGACAAGTGTAGACTAGACTCAGATGAGCCTATGTAGCCTCCTTTTAAGCTTAGAAACTCCAAATAAACTTTGGTCAGTAGCTTAACAGTCATAGAATATTCAAGCGACAAGCAATGGCTCTGATCAGACTGCATGTATGCGCAGGCTGATCTGAGGCTTTGCTGGTCGTACATACCACATTGAAGGAAATCACATGTCATGGCTCATTTGTGGTTACGCAAATAAGTTAACTGTCTCAATGCTATGTTCTTTTGGGTATGGTGAAATATTCCCTGTAGCTTGATACAATAAATTTTGATGGGCATTTATATACCCGACAAAAAAAGAAACGCACCTCTTAGATCTGCTCAACTCTCAGGGAGATCAAAAGTGATAGGCCAGTTTAGTTTATATCAGTGCAAAGGTATGTCATGTAAAGTTGCGTCACATGTCTTTTGCAATCTGGCGTCGAAATTGTGTTAAAGAAAATTGGTCATGAACAAAGTGGGGGTCAAATTGTAAAGTCACAGGAAATAAGCGGTTTTTATAATGCTCTCTTGTGGATAAGTTCAAGCAATTGGAATCATCTCAGTAGACCAAATTGTACCCAGACACTTATTCTTTGCAAATTCTATCTTTAAATTCACCATACGCGATAATTGAACGCTAGGTACCCCATGTATTGTGACTACCCGTTGGATAATGATTCCACACTGAAGATAAACCTTACAAAACATTTAAAGATTTCAACATTGTTTTAATCAATTTAAACGGCCCTAACTGATGAAAATGGATTATGGAATTACAAAAAAGCATCAACAAACACATTGGTTGTCTCACATAACAACAACATATCGTTTTCATACTTTGCAAATGTATAACATACTTGGATTTCCATGCAGACAGAAGCGTTGAATTAACGCTTCCAAAACTCGTTTTCCATTTGCCTTGATGTGTTTTGTGTCTATACAGGGTAAGTACAGATACTCATCTAAGTCACACTCAAGTTTTAGTAAGATTTGATCAGAAATGAATATTTCGTGACAATTAACATTTTCGTATTAAAAGGAGATCTTAATGGGAAAAATCGTAGTGGTGCGTTTCTTTTTTTGTCAGGTATATATTGATTGCAATAGTGATCACAGGTTAGTTTTTTCCAAATTACAGCTCGTGTCTGTCACTGAAGACTGTTTATTATGTTAGGTAGTACAGAAAACCCTGATAAGATGGTGACTCAAACTAGTCTACACTGTTATTCAAAGTAGTAGATGACTGCATCCAGTACATGGGCCTCATCGCAAGAAAACCTGACTTAGATTTCCGACAATCCAGAGACTATCTAGAATGTTGATATTTCTATGAAGTATGTCTAGGTATTGTTCTTTGCAGATAGCGAATAACAAAGGCAATGACCAGACTGCTCAGATGCGCAGGCTGATCTGCACCTTTGTTATTCCCATGTAACAAAATCAGGTTTTTTCGGTCACATCCCATATAACAAAGTGTGTCATATGAAGATTCCAAGTTGTTTATAAATTTCATTCATCTACATGTAAATCTACTTTATCTTGAACTCTCTTGCATCCAGTCAACGATAATCTAAACTTCTTGTCATGTAGATCAAGGAAAGATAACTCCTCTAACACCTTATCCACTAAATATTCCCTTGGATTTTTCCCCTTGTTGCGAAGATCTCTAATAATGCACTGTCTGACGTGTCGCTCTTCAAGAGGAAGAAACGGAACAAATACGTCTATAAGATCTTTGATATAAAGCTCATGGTACCATTCAAAGTCACTTTCTGAGAAGAGGAGTTGAAATTCATTTGATCCAATACTCTTCCGGTCTCGGCCCAGATTCAACTGACCAACCAAATACTGATTTATCTGACTAGCTTTAGCATTACTCAAAAATATAAACAATGTAACAGGAAGGGGATCTAAACCATCAGAATCTAGAACATTTGATTTGAGTGTTTCAATTGCAGCTTTAACACCATTGATCAAACCCTCACCAGCTTTATCCATTTCATCAATAATAAACACATTGATCCCACATCTTGATATATTACCCAGAATCCACTGCCTAGCATTGATTTCATGGTTACCTGAATCCTCGTGTATAAAATGAAGAGGAACTAGGTACCAGAATATTCTAGAGTTATGGAATGCTTCAGATATGAACTTGCTGATATAATTCTTCCCAACACCTGTCCAACCATGAAAGGAAAGAACAAGAGTAGTCTGGGAACCATCAGCACTGATGTCTTCAATAAAGCGTTCAACTGTGTCTATTACACTTTTAACTGCAACATGTTGTCCAAAGACATTATCATGTAGCTTCTTATTGAGATCCTTAACATCAATATGAAATTCAGTACAAAAATTAACCTGCATGTAAATATATGCTCCTAGCCCAACAACACCTCCTAATACAAAGAGCCACAATATTAATCCAGATGATCTCTTTATGGACTCTTTTTGTTTTTTAACACTTCGTCTGTCCTTTTTAGAATTCTTTGTTTGAGTTATGATTGGCTTGGCAGTTTCGAATACTGGCATTTCTCCTGTTGATATTTCCTCCTTAACCACAAACTTTTCATTATTGTTATTGTATCCATGAAGACTACTATTACTCTCCTCATTGGTTTCTAGACTTTCATCCACCTCTTTACTAGATATATATACATCAGGTTCATTACTGAATTGAGAAAAAAGCTTAGGTTTTGGCCTGCTAAAATTGTGGTTTAATTCATAAGAGTCTGTGGTCTTAAAGGGTGAGAAATGCAAATCCATGTTGGTTAAGTCTCCTAAAGGTTTTTTATATGGTGACTGAGAAACTTTAACTGTTGCTGGACTAGGTTTACTTTCATGTTCTTGTTTGAAATTCAAGGTTTTCCATGGTTTCGCTACTGGTGAGGATGTAGTAAACTTTGCTGGTGAAAGTAAATGATGAACTGTTTTAAATGGATTCCTAGGAGGGGTGGGTGGTTTATCCCAGGTGGTCCACGAGACATCAAAACTGAAGTTGTGCAGGCTGCTCCGGTTCCTCCTGGCTGAGCTAGAGTTGTCCAGAGTGGTTGCCTTGAGAAGCTGGGCCACATCTGGGCTGGTCTCACCTCCAGACACTTCCATTGATTCTTCTTCATCAGTCAGCATGGTCAATCTGAAACACATTTCACCCTTTGTTAAGTATTCTAATGGATTTTCCCATATACATTGATACAATAACTCAATAAGTATGGGACTGCCAATTGTATAATTTAAGGGGTCACAGGTAGAATTTTCTAAATTATGATTCATAAAACAACAAATTTTGAATATCTGTTTTGGGTGCTCAAAAGAGCTGTCTCATTGAGATGGTTCTTTTAAGTACCCACAAAATATGTTTTAGTAGAGAAATAATAGAATTAATTATAATTATGCACTAAAAATGTGGACTTATATCCTCATCCTGATCATTCTAGCAAATCAATTTTACAACCTGATGGGTTGTTTTCACAGTTAAGCAAATTTTTTCAGTGTAACATTGTGATTATTTTCTTATCCAACAGTTTAAACATGTGTTTTGGGTGCTCAAAAGAACCATCTCACTGAGATGGTTCTTTTGAGTACCCACTACATATGTTTTGATTGAAGAATAATAAAAAAAAAAATTCAGTTACACACTTTTATCTGGGGGCCTGGTGTTTTGCTTGTTCAACAGTTTGCGTTGATGCTTACTACATCCCAGTCAACATTTTTTTCAGTCATGTCCAGACAATTCCCTGTCTTCCTGGGTTAAACCAGTACTAAGCATAGGAAAATGTGTTTAGCTCAAGTACACAACTAGCCACCTTTCAATCCCAAGTCTAACACTCTTCCACTAAATGACCATCTCCTAATGATTAGGTACATGGTCAGATGTCTTCTTCAGGAGTAGACTCATCTGGGTCATCACCTTTTGCCCAGGAGCAGCTGTATAATATTTAGGGTAAAAACAGCACATCTACAATCTGTTCCACTCACTTGTAGCACAGTGGCTCAATGGTATCTTGCTCAACCAGTCAACCTAAGACCAAAATAACCTTGGTTCAAGCCTCACCTTACACATTGTGTTGTATCTTTGAGTAATACACTTTAACCTAAATGCTTAGACATAGGGCCAATTAAGCAAAAATTTTTAGCATAAAAATGCAATTATTTTCTTACCCAGCAATCTAAACATATGTTTTGGGTGCTCAAAAGAACCGTCTCATTGAGACGGTTATTTTGAGCACCCACAACATATCTAAACATATGTTTTGGGTGCTCAAAAGAACCGTCTCATTGAGACGGTTATTTTGAGCACCCACAACATATGTTTTGGTTGAGAAATAAGAAAAGTAATAGCGTCATCTTTTGATAACCTTTGCAAACAGTTTGGACTCAGATCAGGACCAACAGAGACCAACAGAAATTCGGTCCTGATCTGCATTGAAACCGTTTGACACTCTGATAGTGTTCCTGAAAGAACTTTTTGAAAAAGTTATTTATTGAAAAAAGTCAGCAGAAGACACCAAAAAGCATGAACAAATATGGCAAGAAGTGAGCAAAGCACACATACCTCCGGTGGTAGCAATAAGAGAACTTGTAACACTTTCAGAAAAAAGACAAAATTCTTAAAGATTTCATAATCCTAAATCAAGTAGTTTCTAAGAAAACTTTGACGAAAAATGTCCATATGTGTTATATAAGAGTGACAGAAGGAAAAATTGAAAAATTGAAAAAATGAAGGCAAAATGAGGATTAGCATCTTAATTTTCATTTACACATTACACTTTGCCTACCTGAAAGTGTACACAAAATTTCATAATCCTAAATCAAGAAGTTGCTGAGAAAACTCTGACGAAAAATGTCCATATGTGTTATATAGGAGTGACAAAAGGAAAAAAATAAAAAGGCAAAATGAGCTTTAAATAGCGTCTTTATTTACATTTACACTATACACTTAGCCTACCTGAAGGTGTACACAAAATTTGAAAACACTGGCTCCAATAGGAACCGAGAAATCTGCAACAGAAATTTTCATTGGTGAGAAAGAATAAAAGTGCTGCAGGCATGCATCATACCATGCCAAGAAATATTTTCGATACAAAGACAATGCATAAATCAAGAGCCAAAACTCAGATGAAAACTTAAATGCAATTGTCTGGACCTAGATCTTGTATACAAAATTTCAGCATATTTTCAAATTAAGGGCCATAACTCTGTATTTTCTTGAAAAAATAAATGATATGCAATCCAATAACAGTCCTTGATAATATCAACTCTCATGCAGAGTTTGAAGAAATTTTATCAAATAATGCCCAAGATCAAGCACCAAAACCAATTTTCACCATAAATCAAGGGCAATAGCCCTGCGCTTATTTGAAGAAATTTACCCAACTACAATCCCAAACCACTCCTCCCAAATATCAACTCATATACAAAGTTTGAAGACAATTAGCAAAAAATGCCCAAGATAGAGCATTGAAACCATTGTTTACATAAATCAAGGGCAATAACTCTGTGCTAATTTGACAAAATGTACCCATCTACAATCTCAAACAACTCCATTTAAATATCAACTCATATATTACAAAGTTGGAAGACAATCAGCCAAAAAATGTGTGAGATAGAGCACAAAAAACAATTGTCTACACAAATCAAGAGCAAAAACTCTGTGCTAATTTGACGAAATTCATCCATCTACAATCTCAAACCACTCCTCTTAAATATCAACTCATATACAAAGTTGGAAGACAATCAGCCAAAAAATGTGCTAGAGCATGGAAAACAATTTTATACATGAATCAAGGGCAATAATTCTGTGCTGATTTGACGAAATTTATCCATCTACAATCCCAAACCACTCCTCTTAATCATCAACTTATATACAAATTTTGAAGGCAATCTGCCAAAACATGTGAGAGATAGAGCACTGAAACCAATTTTCTACATGAATCAAGGGCAATAACTCTGCGCTTATTTGACAAAATTTAGCCATCTACAATCCAAAACAACTCCTCCTAAATATCAACTCATATACAAAGTTTGAAGATGATTGTCCAAAACAAAAGAGCGAGATAGAGCACAGAAACCAATTTTCTACACGATTTTAAGAGCAATAACTCTGTGCTGATTTGACGAAATTTACCCATCTACAATCCCAAACCACTCCTCCCCAATATCAACTATTATGCAAAGTTTGAAGAAAATGTGTCAAGAAATGCTCAAGATAGAGAGAGGAAATGAAGTGGTGACAGACGGACGGACGCTTTAACAGTTGGATACTTCTTGGGTACTTACAGTGTTAGAAAAAGTTGCCAAGAAAGGGTAAGTACTCAACAAATCCCATGTAATTTTTACGGAATAATTGTCATTTTGAGTAAATTAGCTCCCTATATATGCAAATTAGGTTTATTCCCTAATTGTTTTTTGAAAATTATAAATCTGAAGAAACGATCTTGGGTACTTACACTGTTAAAAAAAAAAAGTAGCCAAGAAAGTGTAAGTACCCAACAAATCCCACTTAATTTTTTCGGAATAATTGTCATTTTGAGTAAATTAGCTCCCTTTATATGCAAATTAGATTTATCCCGTAATTGATTCTTAAAAATTTTAAAATTTCGGAAATTTAAAGTGCCCAACAAGGGTCCACTCTTGAGTACGGACAGACAGACAGACAGACAGACAGACGGATACTCAACGCAAATTTTTGAACGGACAGTATAACATAATACCCCGCACTTTTTAAGTGGTGTGGTATAAAAATTAACAAATAAAGGGACTGATATGCAATACGTAGCTGTTTTTTGTTACACAAAACAACTCATCACTATCAAGCTTTGTACCATATTTCAGAATCCTGTGTCAAGTAGTTGCTGAGAAATCTTCGACAGAAAAAAATGTCCATATGTATTTTATCGGAGTGACAGAAGGAAAAATTGAAAATTGAAAAAAAAGAAGACAAAATGAGGATTAACATCTTAATTTTCATTTACACAATACACTTTGCCTACCTGAAGGTGTACACAAAATTTGAAAACACTGGCTCCAAAAGGAGCCGAGGAATCTGTGACAGAAATTTTCATTGGAGAGAAAGAAAAATGTACAAATAAAGGGACTGATGAGCAATATGTTGCTGTTTTTGTTACACAATACAACTCATCACTATCAAGCTTTGTACCAAATTTCAGAATCCTAACTCGAGTAGTTGCTGAGAAATCTTTGACAGAAAAAAATGTCAATATGTAATAATGTATTATATAAGAGTGACAGACGGAAAAAATGAAAAAGTTAAAAAAAGAAGGCAAAATGAGGATTAGCATCTTTGTTTTCATTTACACAGTACACTTTGCCTGCCTAAAGGTGTACTCACAATTTTAAAACACCGGCTCCAATAGGAGCTGAGAAATCTGTGACAGAAATTTCCATTGGAGAGAGAGAAAAATGAACAAATAAAGGGACTGATAATCAACATGTGGCTGTTTTTTTTGTTACACAATACAACTCATCACTATCAAGCTTTATATGGAGTTTCAGAATCCTAACTCAAGTAGTTGCTGAGAAATCTTTGACAGAAAAAAAAGTTTACTGACAGACAAACAAACAAACACAATAACAGAAAAGGCAAAACTATATACCACTCTATACTTCGTACCAGGGGTATAATTACCCAGCATGCATAGAGTTAAAGTATAGGTCATCGTTAGTACTGGTGATTTCAAATCAGTATCCAGTAGATTTTAATTTCTCATACATTTAGTTGTCTATCATTTAAAAGTCGGCATATTAGTATTTTATATCTATGCATGATCATCACATTTCTTGACAACATGGAGAACAATTAATATAAGGCTACATGTATTTGTCTTAAATGTAGTTGCTCTCATCTTCTTTGGTATCAACGCTGTATTTGTTTGGATTGTATACCAAATTCCAATAACTTTGATTTGATTTATAAATATTTACACTGGCAATAAAAAATAGAATTCCAAGAAGTATGGCCTTTTTTGACTTAGGTTTTGCCAGACATTATATCTGATTCTTGGAATTCTATTTTTTTCATTACCAGTGTAAATATTTATAAATCAAATCAAAGTTATTGGAATTTGGTATACAATCCAAACAAATACAGCATTGGTACCATACAAGACGAGAGCAACTACATTTAAGAAGATAAATAGCCATATATTATTAGACACCATAATTAAGGATGCTCAAAGGCAGGTAACTCTGAACTTGAAACGGTGATCAGGAAGAAATTCAAACACTCAAGATATTATGCCAGTTCTGGTTATAAGATTTGAATAAAAATTGCAGAGGAAACCCGATAAAACTATAATTTTCAGATGCTCAAGGGCAGCTAACTCCATAGTCAGTGATGCTATCTGACCGAAATTCAAACTCATCCATGCTTTTATGTATGTCCTGGTTACCTACAAGAATGAAGAAGATGAAATGAAAAATGAAGGCACTAGAGTGGTCACAACATGATACAGCTATATTTTAGACACTCAAGGGCAGCTAACTCTGTAGTTGGTGGTCGGGTGTGGCCCTATATCAAACTCATACAAGCTTTTCATAATGGTTGCCCTGGTTACCTACAAAAATGAGGAAGCTGCATTAAAAAAAAGAAGGCGCTAGAGAGGTCACAACAGATTTCCCATTGTAAGTCTATGCAGACGCTCAAGGATATTTGAGCGCCGTCACGCAAAAAGGGGGCTTAACGTAATTTTTATGGAATTTTAGTTCTTTAGATTTTCTTTAGCTATAATGAGTTAAAAGTCCAATTCTGACATTTATTTTGTTATATGACGCCGATAAAATGGTTAAAACGTCATTAATAGATGGGTACCCTCTTCAGGTTATTTATAAAAATACGTTACAGAGTAACGTTATTAATGACGTAACAAAGTAACCTTTTTTTACTATTACGACAAAAGAAAAGTCTAATAACCTTGCATGTATCAAAGTCTGAGAATTATTTCTTTAAGATTACCATTTTAAGAAAAGTACAGAGTCTATTTTTTTTCTTGTTGTCAGTTATTTAAAGCCAAATATAGTCTACATTCAACGACGGCGATTCCGCTACGATTCGAAATTTTGGCCAAAACGACAAGAATCGTAACGGCGCAGTAGAAGCGCCTAGGTTGTAGTAAAAGCGCATCAGAATTCTCATGATCGCCACCTCGCGGCGATTGTTTTGACCTGCTCAAATTTTACGTAGCGACATCGCCGTGGACTCGAAGCGCAACGGAAGCGTAGTCTCATCGCAGTAAGTTCTTCATTGGCGTTGCCGTATCGCGGCGGCATCGTGAGCATCGTAGCTCAATCGCCGACACATTGTGGCGAAATCGCCGAATTATTCATCTGCATGCAGCTACGCTTCTACGGCGACTGTGCTATTTAAACATAGTCAGCATTGGCGCTTCTGCCACGCTTCCGCTACGCTCTTGGCGTTCTGGTCAACGCAATGCCTGGTTCAAATGCGCTCCTAAAGTTGATGTCGCTTTTTTAGATTCTAGGACCACCTCTGAGCGTTTTCATGCTCATGTTATTGAAGAATTAAGAGCTATCTTCCAGTTGGTCATAGTGCCGAAATTGTATCCGTCTGTCTGCGGATAATCATGGACAGACCCAGAACCGTGTGGCCCTCCGCCTCCGTCTTGCCTGGCCCTAATCATCCAACATAATATGTCTGTGGTTCATAATGGTCAGCTGAAGCATAGTGACTTGTTGACATTAAGCTAGACATAAATAAGTTGAACTTCAGATTGTATACTTAACAACTAAAGAAACCTGACACATACTGTATGCCAATTTTTTGGTAGTAAATGAATACAATGCACACTTGTCTTTCTACTGCGTAAAGTTGAACAATGGTAGGCTTAGATGCACTGAGATTATTTGAGAAGCTGAACTAATTTCAGACGTCAGCTATCAAAACGTCACGTAACCCGTAAAATCAATTTTTGCCAGAACAAAGAAATCACGCAAAATTCACCACAAAACGCTTTAGTGTGATTCTTTGTTATTTAATTGACAGCTTCTGGGCATTCAAATAAAGCATGCATCCATTGTTCAACCCAGAAGCATAGTTTCGTTTTCTTAACGTCAATCTTACGTTATTAGCATTTTAAGAGCTTTTAAGAAGGACTGCCACTATATCCGCTTTTTTAACTTTGTACCATGTTTGGAATGCATTTTGACAAAGTTTCAGTCCTTTTGAACTCCGTAGCTGCCACCTACGTCCATTTAGCAACGTCAAGCATTACAATTACATGCTGATATGTGCATACTGCAAAGCATGAAATTCATACGCGATTAAAGTGAAGTTTAGCCAATTGGCACTATAACAAAGTAGACAGCATACACTAAACGGTGACATACGTTGACAAAGAAATAATGGTTACTAGCCATAGTTTACGTTGTTTCTTAATTGACGTTAAATTTGGTTTATTCCGCTTTTACCATTTAACGTGACGCGAAATATAAGTTCTGATTCTTAAAAATGCATTCTCTTACAATGATTGTTGGACTGCAAGTCATTTCAGATCCTAGAAATTGCTTGAACAAAGGAAAAACACACTACCGCTTTGACAACGTCGAAAGTACAACTTAAAACCCCCATATCATACGTCACAGCTAGAAATGGCAAAATTTTTAAAATGCACTTTTGTCTGTACTGATATTGGCCTTGCATACATGAAAAAAGTTTGCATAAAAATATCTAGACATATACTCACGAGGCAAAAGTGATAAAAACGCTATTTTTGACATCGTGACGTCATGTTCTATATTTGATAAAATATATGTTTTCGAAGAATACTTTCTAATGTCTTGCTTTTAAAATAAGCATATCGGCTTAGCTATATAATTTGTCATTTACTAGTTTGGAGCAACTGAAAAGTGTCAGGTTTCTTTAGTAGTTCAGTATATATGGAAATGATACAAAATTGCAACGAAAGCGTAGCTCCATGACCTAGGTCGTAGCAAGGTCGCAGCTGCAACGCCATCAGCGTAGACTAAGCGTAGCGGGATCTTCATTGTCGTAGTGGGATCGTAGCAGCAGCGTAACTGGAACCATCAAGTTCCCAGTTCGTGTGCTTGTCTACGCTTCCGTGGCGATTTGTAATAATTTTAGAGAAAATATGTGATCGCCATGAGCGAAAACAACAAAATATTCACACGCTGATCGCGTTTCCAGCCAAAAATGTGATAAGCAAAGGACGAAAATTACGTTAAAGCTGGTTAGCGTAAATGCTGAGGGGCCTTTCAATCCATAAGTGCGGTACCGCTATCCAGGTGCAATTAAGTATTAGGCATACTTTCAAGAATAAACAGACACCAATTTCAAAATATAAAGTACACAAATCATTTGAGGTATAGCTCTATTTTGGTAATCTGTGTAGGAAATGAACAAATAAAGAAACCTTTGTTAAATTCACAGGTTCCATATTTTGTAAATTTCTTGCAATTGCACACCTTTGAAAATGCTATATTAATTGATAGGCTTTAAACTTATCACTGCAGAACGGCCGAACATGTTGGCAGGTATATACGTATTCCATACCTGGAGTTTTTGCGCAGGGCGCAAAACATCCACTATTGGATTATTTGAGCTTTTTATAATAATCATTTGTTGGATTTTTTTGCGCATATACGCAAATCCTTAGTAGAGACGTGGAAGATTTTTTGCGTACATGCGCAGAAATTCCTAATTATGATTTTGGATAACAAAGTCTTCCAACACTGGATTATTTGCGCATATACGCAAATCCTTAATAGAGACGTGGAAGATTTTTGCGTAGATGCGCAGAAATTCCTAATAATGATTTTGGATAACAAAGTCTTCCAACACTGGATTATTTGCGCATATACGCAAATCCTTAATACCTATGTGCATGCGCAAATACATCCTCTGTGTACTTGGTTATATGCAGAAATAACCCAGCATTGGAAGACAAAAACCATTATCATGAATACCTGCGTGCGTATGCAGAATACACTCATGTCGATATGAGTTATTTGCTCACATGCGCAAATAATCCAGCGTTGGACGATCAAAATCATAATAAGAATATCTGAGTACGTACGCAGAATACATCCGTGTCTCTATGAGATACTTGCTCGTATGCGCAGATAATCCAACGTTGGGCATTCAAAGTCATTATTAGGAATATCTGCGTACGTATGCAGAATACATCCATGCGCCTATGTGCATGCGCAAATAATCCAGCATTGGGAGACAAATAATCCGCATTGGGAATATCTGCCTACGTGCGCAGAATACATCCATGTGTCTATGAGGTATTTGGTCATATGCGCAAATAATCCAGCATTGGACAGTACATCTATGTCTCTATGAGGTACTTGCTCATATGCGCAGATAATCTAGCATTGGACGATCAAATTCATTATTAGGAATATCTGCGTACGTACGCAGAATACACTCATGTGTCTATGTTCTTGGTCATATGCGCAAAAAAATCAGCATTGGAAGACAAATAATTATTAGGAATATCTGCGTACGTACGCAGAATACATCCATGTCTCTATGAGGTACTTGCTCATATGCGCAGATAATCTAGAGTTAGACGATCAAAATCATCATTAGGAATATTTGCGTACGTACGCAGAATACACCCATGTGCCTATTTGCTTGCGCAAATAATCCAGCATTGGAAGACAAATGATTATTAGGAATATCTGCGTACGTACGCAGAATACATCCATGTGTCTATGTTCTTGGTCATATGCGCAAAAAAAAAACAGCGTTGGAAGACCAAATTCATAATGGGGAATATCTGCGTACGTGCGCAGATAATATCCGGCGAAAATGATCAACTTATCATTTGTTTTAATCAGTGGTAATCATATCTTTAAATGCGCAAATAATCCAGCATGGAAGACTTTGATAATTTTCATTTTAAGATCAAGATTTCGATAGGACGCAAAAACTCCAACTTTGCGTGCGCAGAAATGATCCAAATAGCTAATAGCCTTCTGCGTATCTACGCACAAACTCCAATCCCGTACAAATGGATTTTTTGCGCTGTACGCAGATAATCCACGAAAGAAAGCTTTTCGGTGCAGACATACGCAAAAATTCCACTACAGGATGTTTTGCGCCCTGCGCAGAAACTCCAAATTTGGATCAATACATACCTCATGTTGGTATAACTGAATATAACTTCCTCTCTTCACTTAGTCCGCCTGAATTGAAAATATTTGGCATGCTGGTTAAAAGGTAATTCAAATCTACATGTGGTTTAATTAATGAAATTCTCCCCTCTTCTGCAGTCGGAGAAACTCTCACAAATATAACGCCGGGCACAGAAGTGAATCGGAAATGGTGATATTTAGAAATTCCTCTAAAACATTTAAATGTTCTATTAAAAAAAGAATCCCATTCATACCACGTAAATGGTGGACAAACGGCTTCATTACTAATGAAGCAGAACTGTTGACAACCGAGGCAAGATGTTGTAAGCATTGTGAATCGCTTCGCATATATCTTGGTCTTATAAGCCCAAAACATGCATCACATATTCATTTAGTGTGACCAGCAGTCATAAAATGAAGACTAATTTCTGTATTTAGTCATTTGAAACAGCGCCATGACAGATACATTGTAATGAAGCATGGTATTGTGTTTAATTTGACCTGCTGCATTATCTGCATGGAATGCAAAATAGTTTTCTCCATAAGACTTTTCTGGCCATTCTTTGGTTTTGGATGTTTCTATGCAGTATGATTCTGAAATCAGACCGAATTCAAAGAAAAATGGCTAGGATAAAACGAATAAGTTTTTTATAATCACTAAAAATGCAAGTTTGTATCAAACGAAGACCCAGATAAGCTGTCGGCTCAGTTGGTGTGAACTTACATCTATCTTTCTTCTAAATAGCATACGGCAAACTTGTATTCAATGTCCACTTTTACTAAGTTGCATCCCAAAACAAAAAGAAAAGAAAGCAAATGAAAAATAGATGTTCTAGTCGAATAAACAGTGCAATATTACACGAAGACCAGTAGCAGCTCCGCTACAACTTAGTGTAACGTTACAATATTTAACGCTTGAGATCGTTTAATGATCCCAATATCATGGATCCAATCCCATCTCTCCCCAGTAAGCATGTAATATCTGGTCACTAGCGGCCCGCAAGCGAAACGCCATTCCAACGGCGTTTTGCTGGCGGACCGATAGTGGCCTGAGATAGGGTGTTGGCTGGCTTTGGGCTGCATGTCGGACAAATCAAGTTGTTTGCGTGTTTTTATTTATTTATTTTTTTCTGGGATCTTGGAACACGTGGGTGAAGTTAGCATGCGATAGTGTAGCATTGAAACGATAATAAATATGGGCCAGCACATGAGATTTTCGTACTTATCACATAGGCGAGAGGCGAAGGCTCAGTTGATCCTGCGCATCTGTGCAAACTCGTCCGAGCCTTGCGCTGTGCACACAATCACAAATGAGGAACGAAAATTGAGCTCTCTTGTATTTATGTAGGGTTTTATACATATACGTGTCCATACTAACAAAATGTCCAGTGAGAAGCTAAGGAGACAAAATCTGATATTTATTTATGAAGACAGACCAGTCTCGAGGGAAGCCCAGACTGATCTTGATCGTTGCTTAGTATTGAGGCTTAGTACCGGCTCATGCAGTAACTGAAACATTGTTGACGGACGTCGTATTGATTTTATCCCGTTCAGAGCCTCTATACAAGTTATGATTGGGTTGTTTCCATTGCATGTTAAAAAACGGGAATGTTTCTTATAAAATAATGACCAAGGCTTTCTTCCGATCTTCTTCGCCTACCCCATCTTCTTTATCAGCCCCGGTCCCAGTTTACACAATAATACTAATCATATGACTTTGCGAAATCAGAGAGGGAGAGAGTTTTTTTTTTATTTATCTTCAAGCCAAGTTTCGATTGAGATTTTTACAAGCAATTCGGGTAACCTTTTTTCGTTTTTTTATACTGACCACTTTTTGACAATCGGTGAAACTTTGTTTACAAAACAATTCTTTTTTTACTTGTTTACAAAAGATTTCGCTTGTTTAGCCGTCGTCAATGTAATCAAAATGGGATAGGAGATGCCTTCAAAGGGAGAAAACTAAAACAAACTACGAATGGTGTCAATGGTTTAAAAGCGAGCGCAAATGTTTTGAACAAATTCGGCGCGGAAATAAGCGTCAACTTTGAACGTCATTTTCTCATAACGTCATCGATTACGTTAAGCACCCTTTTTGCGTGACGGCGCTCATTTAACTCCACAGTCTGAGGCTGGTTCTGCTTGAAATTCAAACTCATCCAAGCTTTTATGGTTGTCCTTTATACCTGCTAGAAGGAAAAAATTCTGTTCAAAACTAAAGTCGCCTGAGTTGTCAGTTTCTCCCACTATAAGTAATGGAATTTTTCCAGATGCTCAAGGGCAGCTAACTCTGCAGTTTCTGAACCGAACTTGTGAAATTTCAAACCCATCCAAGATTTTTTGGCTGTTTAGAACAGTTACCGTAGAGGGGTCACAACATTTCTTCCATTATAAGTCTGTTGGGATTTTTCCAGATGCTCAAGGGCAGCTAACTCTTCAGCCCCTGGTCAAATCTTGCTGAATTTCGAACCCATCCAAGATTTTATGGTTGTCCTCGTTATCTGCAAGAATAAAGGAGAACCCATCAAAAACTAGAATTGTTTATCAACGAAAAACCAGGAAAACAGATGTCTCCCCCTTTTAGCAATAAAAAAAATCACAAAATTGCATTCAGTTATGTTACAAGGGGAATAATTTGAAAAATATACATGCAAGAGTTATGGTTGTATGTATTGTCTGAATGTGCTTTACAAATGTTTGAAGTTTCGTTGAAATATCTGACGGTTATCAAGTCATAGAGCGGTCATGATTTTGTGACGGACAGACCCAGGAACAGAGGCAAGGGGGAAAATATACATGCAAGAGTTATGGTTCTTGTGCATGACACATCGTCTGAATGTGCTTTATAACTGTATGAAGTTTGGCTGAAATACCTCTAACAGTTATCAAATTATTGAGTGGACACAAAATAGCATTGCAAATGATCAAAGGGAAATTACTCCAAAAATATCCAAAGCAGAGTTGTGATTCTTGTGCATGACACATTGTCTCGTGTATAAAGTTTCAATAAAATAGCTTTTACAGAGAGGACAAAAAATGTATTATTATGTTACAGGGGGAATAATTTGAAAAATATCCAAAGCAGAGTTATGGTTCTGGTGCATGACAAGTCGTCTGTCGGTGAACTGTCCCCAAAATACATGTCGGTGAACTGTCTGTCTCAATTCCGAATTTATGACAGTCCGAATACTGGAACAATGATGTATACACTGTACAGATTTTGTTAGCATTAACTATTGTATATACTAGAGGAGTGAGAAGTATTTTTGGAAAAGGGAAAATACAAATTCTATGTACTACATTTCATTCGCACGAGCAGTTCCTTACAATTTTTTTCCGTAATTTTGTTTTTTCGGTACCGGTCGACAAACGCTTATTGATTTCAGAAGATTCAAACCTCTACTGTGACAGAGATCTCGCGGATAGATTGTACTTACTTCAAAATGATTCAAAGCTCAACCCAGCAAGCAACCCGCTCTTTTTTCCTCAGCAACTAAAAAGAACTACATACCAAAGCAAAGACCAAACACACAACCACCACAAATAACGGCAGCAACAATTAGCAAAGGATCAACAAAGACAGAACGCTCCAATGGCCCACTCTAGAGGCCCGGTGTCTCCACAAGATTCATTTTGTACTTGATCCCGTCTCAGAGAACAAGATCTACCAGGTCATCACACAACTCACAGTATTGCAGGCTCCAGTCTTATAGTGAGGTTCTGAAGTATTCTTTGTTTCCCCAAGGACTATTCTGGCCCCATGTTCCTGAGACCACAGAGGAGTTCAGGGCACTCATTTAAATGGCACAGCCAAAAGTTGCCTTTTTCTTCAAAATTCATTTTTACACTCACCTCAAATAATGATCATATATGATCGCCTGAGTAAAAGAAGATAGACAGACAGATAGATAGATAGATAGATAGATAGATAGATAGATAGATAGATAGATAGATAGATAGATAGATAGATAGATAGATAGATAGATAGATGGATGGATGGATGGATGGATGGATGGATGGATGGATGGATGGATGGATGGATGGATGGATGGGTGGGTACGTACGTACGTACGTACGTACGTACGTACGTACGTACGTAGGTAGGTAATAGGTAGGTAGGTAGGTAGGTAGGTAGGTAGGTAGGTAGGTAGGTAGGTAGGTAGGTAGGTAGGTAGGTAGGCAGGCAGCCAGGCAGGCAGACAGACAGACAGACAGACAGATACATACATACATACATACATACATACATACATACATACATACATACATACATACATACATACATACATACATACATACATACATACATACATACATACATACATACAAAATTTCATACCCCAAAAATATAGTTATTTTTCTGAAAACCCCAAAAAATATTGAAATTCAAAAATTTGACCCCAAAAAATGGACCGAGCCTACGTATGTATGAAAATATCAGAGTACCCCCCCCCCCCCCCCGGGGCCACCCCTCAGGGCAAGTTTGGCCAAAAGATTTGTCCTGGCCTATTATTATACAGTCAAACTTCTGTAAGGACCAAGAAAATTTCAAGGCATTAACCTACTACCCCGGCATCCAATTTAGGTTACCTTGCACCCCCCCCCAGGACAATTTTTCATGGGTGCCAAATTGTTCATTGGGACCCCCTGGATGGGAAAGGAAGGTGTCCTCAAAAAAATTTTGGTTTGGGCTATGTGAAATTGCATGGTTTCTATGCCAACCCATAGCGAATTTGAGAAGGGGGGTCTGCCTATAAAATTACTCATATCTCAGCTGTTACTTATCCTAGACTACTAAACTTAATACCAAATTAAAGCTTAGACATATGCCTAATATCCCCTTGTTGCATATGGAAATTATCAAATTTGCATATTCATAAATATTTATGAAAACATTAAAAATGTGTTTTACGAATGGGGGTATACGTACAAGATCAATAATATCTCAGCTGCTTTTAGTCGTAGAGTGCTAAAATTTGTACTAAAATACAGCTAAGACATAAGCCTTTCATTCCATGGTCAAATATGCAACGTACCTTATTTGCATAATTTGCATATTCATGAATATTAATAAAAACGCTAAAAAATAAGGGAAAATCATTACAAATATAAATAGGCTGATTTCATCCCAATATTGTCATTGTTGCATGTTTTAATATAATCAATGTTACAATTTGACAGGTCCAATCATCCAGTGGTCCTATATGAATATTATCTCATTTGAATATTCATGAAAATGCCTGAAAACTTAAAAAAATGAGGGAAAATCACGTAAAAACTATAAGCCTAGGGGAGGGGTTAAGGTATGATCTATCCTGCACTCCTAGGGCCTTTTAAATTCATGCCAAATTGTTCAGTGGGACAATCAGAATGTGAAATGAAGTTCTCCTCACAAGAAATTAGGTATGGGCTACGTAAAAATGCATGGTTTCCATGGCAACCGCTTATATGATTCTCGAGATTGGGGGGTAGACCTACAAATTCAATCATATCTAGGGTTCTACTTATCCTAGAGCCCTAAAATTGGTGTCAAATTAAAGCTTAGACACATGTTTTTCTTCTTGTGGCCAGATTTGTAAATCATCTAATTTGCATATTTATGAATATTAATGAAAACCTACAAAAATGAAGTAAAATCATAAAAAAAAACATAAATGAACATATTTCAGCACAAAAACATCATCAAACCACCATTGTTGCCAGTTTTTATATCCTCAGTGATTCAATTTGATAAGTTCTTTCATCCAGTGGTCCTATATGAAAATTATCTCATGGTCCTATATGAAAATTATCTCATTTGCATATTCATGAATATTAATGAAATCTTAAAATGATGGAAAAAAGCATGGGTAAACTATAGTATGCAACAGGGGTAATCAGATCTAAATTGAACACATCAGACATTTTATTATGGGCATAAATTTGTCCAATAGGACCATTTAAATGTAAAAAAATATTGACCTTAAAAATAAATGTTATTTGGGTTTTTGAAATTTCATGGTTTCCATGGCAACCCATTATGCCGACTGTAAAGATTGGGGGTTTACATACAAAAAATACTCATATCTTAACAACATCTCATCCTAGATTACTAAACATGGTACCAAACTAATCCCAGGACATAGTAGTTTTATTTGGTAGTTAGATATGCAAATTATCTAATATCCATATTCATGAATATTAATGAAAACTTTAGATATGAGAGATAAAATCTCAGAAAAATTAGGGGGTGTATGTATAAAATTACCAATATCTCAGCAGCTATGCGTCCGAGTGTATCAAACTTGGTGCCAAATCAATGCTTAGACATAGTACTTTTACCTTAAGTTCAGCTTTGAAAAATAGTTATCATAAATAATTATGAATTTAAATTAAAACAGAAGAAACAAATGAAAAATCGCGGAAAAATCAAGGGGGTGCACTTACAAATCTAATAATATCTCAATTGCTAAGTGCCCTAGAGTACCAAAATTGGTTTTAAACTAATGCTAAGACAATAATATGTTTAACAAATTATCAAATTTTAAAACGGTCATATTATAATATTCATGAATATTGATGAAACCATGAGCATTTTGAGAATAATATTTGAAAATGAAGGGGATATACCTAGAAAATTACTCATATCTCAGCAGCTTATGGCCCTTACGTAGCAAACAAGGTGCCAACTTATTGCTATGATACAGCCCTTTATCTCAATGGTTATATTTGCCAGTTGTCGCATTTACATATTCATGAAAATTAATATAAACATTAGAATAAAGAGAAAAATCGCCGAAAATGAATGGGGTATACCTACAAAATAACCAATATCTTAGCTGCTAATTGGCCTAGAGTAGCAAACAATATACTTAATGTAAGTCTATGCATAGCAGATTTACCTAGTGGGAAGATATAAGAATTAACTCATTTGTTTAATATCAATATTAATAAAAAAACTTTAAAAATACAAGTAAAAAATGTATACAAATTGATAGCAGTGTAGTTACAAAATTACTCATATCTCAGCTGTTATAAATTTTATACTTTTTTCTTTTACTCAATTTTACTTAGGATTTTGCTGTTTGATATGGTACCAAGCGTGTTACTATTGGGCAAATGGAAGCCAATATATGAATCACTTTGTAGCTATACCCCCTTAATTTTCCTGTATTTTCTCTTAATCTCTCATGTTTACATCAATATTCATGAGAATTTAAATTTGATGTGTTATGAATTGGATCATTTTGGTAAACATGTTGTGTCTATGCATTGACTTAAAATCAGGTTCGGCACTATTGGGCACTTAACTACTGAGATATGAGTAATCTTGGAAGTGCACCCCCTTGATTTTTGCCGCAATTTTTCTTTCATTTCTTCTGTTTACATTAAAAATCACGAATATTCATGATAAATATTTTTCATATTATACCTTATGGTAAAAGTACGATGTCTAAGCATTAAATTGGCACTAGGTTTGATACACTGGAACACATGGTAGGTGAAATATTTGTCATTTTATATGTACATCCCTTAATTTTTCTAAGATTTTTCTTTAATCACAAAACTTTTCATTAATATTCATGAATATGCAAATGAGATAATTTCCATATAGGACCACTGGATGAAAGAACTTATCAAATTGAATCACTGAGGATATAAAAACTGGCAACAATGGTGGTTTGATGATGTTTTTGTGCTGAAATATGTTCATTTATGTTGTTTTTTTATGATTTTACTTCATTTTTGTAGGTTTTCATTAATATTCATATATATGCAAATTAGATGATTTACAAATCTGGCCACAAGAAGAAAGACATGTGTCTAAGCTTTAATTGACACCAATTTTAGGGCTCTAGGATAAGTAGAACCCTAGATATGATTGAATTTGTAGGCCTACCCCCCAATCTCAAGAATCATATAAGCGGTTGCCATGGAAACCATGCATTTTTACGTAGCCCATACCTAATTTCTTGTGAGGAGAACTTTATTTCACATTCTGATTGTCCCACTGAACAATTTGGCATGAATTCAAAAGGCCCTAGGAGTGAAGGATAGATCGTACCTTAACCCATCCCCTAGGCTTATAGTTTTTACGTGATTTTCCCTCATTTTTTTAAGTTTTCAGGCATTTTCATGAATATTCAAATGAGATAATATTCATATAGGACCACTGGATGATTGGACCTGTCAAATTGTAACATTGATTATATTAAAACATGCAACAATGACAATATTGGGATGAAATCAGCCTATTTATATTTGTAATGATTTTCCCTTATTTTTTAGCGTTTTTATAAATATTCATGAATATGCAAATTATGCAAATAAGGTACGTTGCATATTTGACCATGGAATGAAAGGCTTATGTCTTAGCTTTATTTTAGTACAAATTTTAGTACTCTACGACTAAAAGCAGCTGAGATATTATTGATCTTGTACGTATACCCCCATTCGTAAAACACATTTTTAATGTTTTCATAAATATTTATGAATATGCAAATTAGATAATTTCCATATGCAACAAGGGGATATTAGGCATATGTCTAAGCTTTAATTTGGTATTAAGTTTAGTAGTCTAGGGTAAGTAACAGCTGAGTTATGAGTAATTTTATAGGCAGACCCCCCTTCTCAAATTCGCTATGGGTTGGCATAGAAACCATGCAATTTCACATAGCCCAAACCAAATTTTTTTTGAGGACACCTTCGTTTCCCATCCAGGGGGTCCCAATGAACAGTTTGGCACCCATGAAAAATTGTCCTGGGGGGGGTGCAAGGTAACCTAAATTGGATGCCGGGGTATACCATATGAACGATCCGAATACAGTCTCGAAATTCTTAAGACAGATATAAAAGAAAAAGCTAATATATGCAATAGGCAGTTCCAATCAGCCTTCACACGCGGAGGCGACTCTGACCCGCCCTTTTAAGGGGCTAGTCCGTTCTCTGCCATGGGGGACATAACAGTTGACCCGAAAGGGGTCTCCAAGCTGTTGGACAGGCTTAATGTACATAAAGCTCCAGGTCCGGATGGACTGAATACCAAAGTGCTAAAAGAGTGTAGCAATGAGATCTCTATAATACTGGCACTTATCTTTAACGAGTCCTTAGCTCGGGGCGATGTACCAGATGCGTGGCGACAAGATTAGCTTGGCCGGTCTTTAAAAAGGTGAAAAATATTATGCTGCTAATTATAAACTGGTGTTGCCCACATGCATTTGCTGCAAAACCCTAGAGCATATATTAGTCAGTAACATCAACACGCACTTAGCCTTAGATAGCATATTTGCTGACTGTCAGCATGGTTTCCGAAGTCAGAGGTCCTGCGATACCCAGTTGGTCCAGTTTGTGCACGATATCATCAGCAACCTGGATGAGGCTGTGAATCCTGGACACGAGCAGACAGATTTGATCATAATGGATTTCGAAAAGGCCTTTGACAAGGTACCACACGGGAGGCTATTACACAAATTGGACTATTATGGGATAAGAGGGTCCACTCACATGTGGATCAACTCATGGCTCTCTTGGCGCTCTCAACAAATAATATTTGATGGTCAGGCCTCAAATCCAGTCCCAATGTTATCCAGTGAAACCCAAGGATCAGTTTTAGGACGATCCTGTTCCTTATTTTTATAAATGACCTGCTGGATAACATCAGGTCTTCTGTTCGCCTGTTCGCAGACGACTGTGTCCTGTATAGAATACTTCAGAACATCACTATAAGACTGGAGCCTGCAATACTGTGTGTTGTGTGATGTATGCAGCACCCATTTGGAGCCCTTACTCAAAACTTCAGATTAATCAGGTAGAGCAAGTTCAGAGGTCAGCGGCCCGTTGGACCTGCAGGAGATGGCGAAACACAAGTAGTGTTGTAGAGATGCTTAATGAACTTGAGTTGCCATCTCTTGAGGCCCGTAGGGATCGGTCCTCCCTGCTTCTCTTTCATAAGATACATTCTGGTGCTGTGACTATAGAAAAAGACAAGTACCTGACCCCTGCTCAAATTTTGAAATCTACCAGGTCATCACACAGTGACCAATATTGTAGATACCAGACATACAGTGATGCCCTGAAGAACTGTTTTTCCCTCGGACTATTCCACAGTGGAATAATCTTTCTCCTTCGGTGGTCAATTCCCAGACTATTGAGGAGTTTAGGGCACTCCCCGTTTAGTCAAAAACACAGCCGAAAGATTTTTCTTGTTTTTTTTTTTGTTTTCTTGTTTTGTTTCTGTTTTTTTCTTCAAAATTCCAAATTGCACTCTCTGGCGTAATGATCAAAATTTTATCGAGCCAGTAATAGAAGAAAGAAAGAATATACAAATGTATATTGGCTTCAAGATACAATTTAACCAATAATGAGCATGAAAATAGTACTATAATCTTTAATCTTCGTTATTTCTCTGCATATCTTTGAATTTTCTTCAAAAAGCAATGGGTCAATAAATTATCTTTAAGACTGTATTGTTATAATTATTGAAAGTTTATCTGTCTTTATGAACATCAGCAAGAAAACTAGGTAGACCCTACCCGCCAGTGACCAGTCCGTTTATACTGGGTCCGCGAGCCTAAAGCTTCTTTGTTTTTATACTATATCGGGTCAGGTGTGGTGCTTGATCGATTCCTGATCTTTGCCCTCTTACTTACTTTTATTTAACGGCGCTTATTTGAGATAATTTGAAACCTTGACATCATTCTTGTAAAGAAAAACATTCAGTTAGGCAAAGGATATGCCAATTTCGGGTCCGGTGATCAGGCCCGATCCGGTGAATACATGGACCCCCTTTGGTATGGTGTGGCCCAGATTCGAACCCACGACCTACCGTTCCGAAAGCGGTCGCTCTACCAACTGAGCTATCGAGGCCATGATACCTGTGATTTTTTTAATGCCCGGACCGAGTTTTATGCGAGTAAATTCCGAGTAAACCAAAGGGCTTTAATATTATAGCATCCCCGAATTCGAAGGGTACAAATTACAAATACTCTTTTTTCCCAGCAGCAGTTGTATATTGGAATAGACTGCCTTGTTCTGTTGTAACACTTCCAACGTTGGATACATTCAGGAGGCCCCCAGGGGGGTCTGTGCTCCCTTGATCCCTGAAAATAATGCATTGATCTCCCCAACTCCCTGAAAGAAAGTACCTCAGCTCCCTGAAAATATTTTTCCTTTGCTCCCCAAATCCCTAAAATTAATTCAGCTTCTACCCAAATCCCCCCAAAAAAAAGCCAATTCTCCCTAAAATTAATCGAATCAATAACGAACAACCGATACCTTTGATGTTGTATTTTTTAGAATATTAGCATTAGAAAATATTGACGACTGGACCCAGGCTACTATACATGAGCTGATGACTTAATATTCACTTGATATTTAACGTTATACATGTAAAGATAGGGCTTAGCCAAGGACAGGAACTCTCTATAAATAGAGAGTCCTTGGCCATGGAATAAACGATATATAATTATTTTAATGGAATGCATGATATAACGCTCAAAGTGAGGCCATCTTTAAAATTCTGTTGCTGTACCTGGTAGAGAGATATGGAGGAATGCTCTCTAGATTTGATTTTTTTATTAGGGACAGCTAGACCATTTGGTTTTCTGGTGGGGAGGGGCTGTTTTTTCCAATAGATGAAACTAGATTTTCCTAGATGAAGTGAAAGCATTTATCTTTGTAACCATAGAAAGTGTTTTGTTTATAATTGCTACTTAAAGTTTAACTTTAGTTTCAACAAGCAAGAATATAACTGATGAACATTAATCAAAGTTTAATAAAAAAAATCTAATTAAATACATACCAGCTGCGTAGGTAGCCCTGTTGTGGTTGTTGATTACCACTTGTGCTAGGGGGGTCCGGGGGCATGCTCCCCCCGGAAAGTTTTAGATAAAATTGGTGCGATCTGGTGCATTCTGAGTGTTCCAAAGCTAGTTATTATCAACCTAAAAATCAACTTTTTTTTTATAATAAACCAACAACCCAAATTTTGTGCCATATTTTTCTCCAAGATCAATCCAGATGCGCACTTTGGCACAAAAATAAATACATTCACATTTTACAAGAAGGATCTGGTCGGGCAATAGCCCCCAGAATCCAAAGACAAGTAAAAAAAAATGGAGGCTTTACGTTTTTCATACCATGTGCAAAGATATATCATGTAATGATGTCTATTCAGATTCTAGATGCTAGGGGGTCCAGATTTTTTTTTATTAAAATGGTGCAATACGGCGCATTCCGAGTGCCCCAAATACGTTATTATCAACCTAAAAATCAACAATTTCCAGGCTAATTTTCCATAATAGTAAAAGTTAATTGCCATATCAGTCAGCAAAACCAATCCAGATCAGCATGTCAGAATGAATGCAAATACATTTAGGTACCGAAGGGGGGTCTGTGGGGCTTCCCCCCAGAAGCCAAAGTTTTTTGAAAAAAAATCAAACGAAATGAAGGCTTTTCCTTAAGCTGACCTAACAAAGATCTGTTTTTAATCTGCTTTTAATCTCCTGTACATTCTTTTTAACATTTTCATCTTTTATTCAGTTCTTTTTCCGAACACTTTTTTACCGTGGCTTTAAGACGCAATCCACCTGCACGTAATCCTCGCGAGGGGGTGTTGCAGTATATAAAGAAAGAAGGGTGATTTTGTAGAAGCTTAAACTTGTTCGAGCGTTCGTTCCGTTGATAGACCAGATGATTTGTTTAAGTAAGTACAATACGAAATGTTTGGCTGGATACCGAAAAATTGGCTACAATGCCAATGTTTTTGCAACGTTTATTCCTTATTCATGCTGTAATTTCTGGCTCCAAAACAGATAATTAAAGCACAATGCCGAAATCATTGAATGCAAAGCTGCACTTACCAAATACTCCTTATAAATGTAAGAAATGACCATGTCAATTTCGGTTCGAATACAGATATTGCCTTGTGTGGTGGTGGGTGGGGATCTTCTTCATGCAAAAAAGCCAGAAACAGCAAAACCTTGGTATACCAGAATATCCACCTGACGCACCCCACCAGAGACCAGTAAATTGATAGCGTTGTAGCTCAGTGGTTAGGCACTTGCCTCTGGTGCTAGAGGTCCCAGGTTTGATTCCCACTCGCGGGGAGAAAAATTTCGGTGTCGGAATACGCTTTCTCTAGTGTCATATGCAGGGATGATGCTAGATAAGTGCGATCGGGACGTTAACTGGATGTCCCCTCTGCAGGGAAAGTGGAAATACTTTAATATAGTGGACCTATGTGGAATCCTGCCATATAAGAGGATGTGTCCACACTTGTGTGGTCGAATTATATACAACTGTATCTCATCTTCATTTTTATACTACAATCAATACGCCTGGGTCCAAATATCGTTTGTAATGATCAGTTAAATCAGGCAAGGGTCAGTGTTTTTTCACGGTTGATGTCGGCCATTTCTATTTCTCAATGAAAATGCAAGCGTCTTTCATACATCGATCATGTCTTGGGGAGTTATGCTGTAAAACTCCCCAACAATTATTCGTCTTCTTGAAGATGTATCCATAGACAGGCATCTATAACAGAAATGCTGTTTATTCCGTATTGGTTACATTGACAGAATAAAACGCATTTTATATGAAAACATTGTTTTCTTAAGAAATGTGGAATCATCTCTATATAGAGATGCAACCAGATTTTTGGTCCAGACTGAATAATTGTTTTCTTAGGAAATGTGGAATCATTCCTATATAGATATGCTTCCACATTTCTTGAGAAAACAATTATTCAGTCTTGGCCAAAATCTGGTTACATCCCTATATAGAAACGATTCCACATTTCTTAAGAAAACAATCATGCAGTCTGGGCCAAAAATCTGGTCACATCTCTAGATAGAAATGCATCCACATTTCTTGAGAAAACAATTATTCAGTCTTTGCCAAAAATCTGGTTGCATCTCTATATAGAAATGATTCCACATTTCTTAAAAATACAATGTTTTTATATCAAAATGCGTTTTTTCCGTCAATGTAACTTATACGGAATGAAAGGCATTTCTGTTATCGATGCCCCTCTATGACTCGGCACCCTTTAATCTTGTGAGAGATACTGGGGAGTTCGCGACAATAGCAAGTGTTATCCAGGCGCTTTTTATCTACTTTTCTACCAAAATGGCCGACTTGTCAACAAGATTCACTGGAGTGAAGGATTTGTGCATTTTATGCTGTGAGAACCTTTTTATTGCAGAAAACACGGAATGGGTATCATTTATAATCATTGCCCAATCGTTCCAAGATCTAATTTCCAAAGTGCATAATCCCAGAGGCTTGCACGAGTGTTGGAAATGATCATGTACACTGATGCGCGATGAAGCGAAAATTGCGTTGACCCTTATGAAGTTTAAAGGCCTCGATAATCACTTTATACGAGGATATAGCTATTATTATTGGTCTTTCTGTGTAGTTAAGATGTCAAAGTTTATTTTGATACCACATTTGTATGGATACATCCTCTTATAAGGCAGGATTCCACATAGGTCCACTATATTAAAGTATATCCGGGAAAGTCACCCCCTGTGCAGGTTAAAGAACCCTACGGTAATTTAGATATGGTTACATGTAGGCTTTCATCCTGCAACCCAGAGTGTACAAAGTACACCTGCCCATAAACTCGAAAGAGGGTCTGGCAGTATATAGAGAAAGAAAGAAAGAAATTGCAATTGCCTCAAAGACCACAATTTACAATGTCAAAAAAGCAGTCTATGCAGCAATAGAATAGCATTTTGGGAACATGACCTGACCCCCAGAGTAGTAGGGATTTTTTATTGTTTTATACTAAATCGGAGAAAACTCACACCGTATAATTTAATCAAATAAAATAATCAACTCCTTTTACATTTCACTCAAAAGGATAAGCACAGTTAACTACTGGGCTGCGTTGCGCAATCTGTAACGTGTCTGATACAGATGCGCATCTGGCTGTAGATCCAGCGGTCGCAAGTTTGATCCCGGCCTGGTCCTATACTTTTGTGGAGATTGATCATGAAATAATTTCTACAGTCATTCTCCTCCCTTCCCCTGATTCATTCAAGAAATGTTGTTGTCAGTTACAAGCGAAAGTATGTGCATGAATTACTGGTTAACTACTTGTTCAAGCTTGCCCAGGGAAAAGTTTGGTTAGGTGAACTGACTGTCCCCCATGACTGTCCATAGCTGTTGACGGGAAAAGCAACAAAACAAACAAACAAACAAAAACAAAACAGTTTAAAACTTGGAATGTACAAATACAATTTGCTGTGGCACAGTACTGGGCAGTTAACCTGTCACAAAATGGTGATTGCGTCTGACTGCAGATCCAGGGGTCGTGAGTTCCATCCCAGCCCGGTCCCATACTTGCCTGGAGATTGATCATGAAATCATTTCTACGATTATTCTCCTCCCTTCCGCTGAATCATTCAAGAATGGTTGTTGTCAGTTACAAGCGAAAGTATGTGCACGAATTCTTGGTTAACCGCTTCTTCAAGCTTGCCCAGGAAAAGGTGTGGTTAGGTGAACTGACTGTCCCCCCATGACCATAGCTGTTGACTGGGACATAAAGCAACAAAACTTACAAACAAAACATAATGGTGACATCATATTTTTTTCTGTTTTTTCTTTTATCCTTGAATTGGCAAATTTCTCCTTGAAACTAGAGAAAAAATACCCACAAACGAAAAACAGGCCAATTATCTGATTATCCAAGCCAGCTGGTACATAAACACCTGTCATGAAGCAAAAAATAAATTGCTTCTTACATACCCAATTTAAGCTGTAAAACCTCCTATTAGGAAATGGCGAACCAATGGGGTTTTTTTTACATAGAAACCTTCGTTTTTGCCATTTGGCTTGTATATAAGACAAAAAGAGCACCAGTCCAAATTCTTAACAATTACTGTATTCAATTGGACCTAATAAGTGTATTGTAAATGTTCTAACATTTCGAACACTTTTAACTTTCTGTTTCTAATTAAAAGGTTAATAATTTTCAGGGCTGGAATTCAACAAAATGTTTGTCAGAATAGCAAACAGGGAAGACCCTGATCAGACAGCTTCTTGGGCTGCACTGTTTGTCTAGACTTTTTTGGCAGGCAACTGGTGTTTAAAATTTTAGAACATTTACTGTACATTGAGTTCTTCATGGGTTGTTTTCAGTTTATATAATACATGTATGAACTTAGTTATTTACATACAATCTAATGGTGTAATTTTATCATTATTATAATTTATGGATTTATAGAGTGGGTGAAAATGTGTGGATCCAGATCAGCTGGCTTCTGATCAATGAAGCCAGCTGATCTGGCTCTTAGTGACACTGTTTTCAAAAGAGGGTAAAGAATTTTAAAAACATTGTGCATAATGCAGTTAATAGGTAGAATAGGGTACGTGGGTACAAATGTATTGATTTACAAAATATAATTTTTTCCCCTTCACATCCACTGAAAACATTAATTGGTATATACTGATAATTTACAAAAACAGACTTATTTGCTTTTATCACATGCAGGGAAACAGACTAACAGGGGCCCAGTAGCCCAATGCCCCTAAATTTTGGGCTGGGCCCCAAAACATAAATGTTTAGGGCCCAACTTGCCCCTGAAAATGTACCATAGTATGTAAAAGCATGAAGACTTGTCAAATATGACTCTAGTTTTAATACAAATCTTGATTCATTTGATCTAAATATTGTCTAAATGGTAAACAATTAGAGGAATACAGATTTTAAGGGTCTCTGACTTCAATTATGAGTAAAGCCAAAAATGTTGCAATGAGTTTAATTTTTCACTGAATCCTTGAACCCCTTAGTTTTGGGCTGGGCTCCCAATCATATTGTTTAAGGCCCCCAGCTTGCTCCTGGAGTCTGTTTCCCTGATATGATGTAGCTAGCTGCTAGCTATGATCTAGGAGTGATATAGCACCATGTATTAAAATCTATAAACCACTAGTCATGTGTACAGATTTAGTCGTGTTATGTAATGATGAGCGGAACAACATCGCATATGCATATATGGCAAAATAACACTTTTCTACACTAAAATGCAACTTCAAAGTAAGTTTCCTGCCAATTAAAATGATAAATAGAATCTAACATTTTGTGCTCCTGTATTACTAAATTTATTAAACTCGTGAAAAAGCAATAATACTTGACAAGCCTCACATTTTATCTCTTTTTCCCAAAATGTTGAATAAATTCAATAATTTTTATACATGAGCACTCATGCCAAATACAGAGATATTGATACAGTACATGTTCTAAAATTTTGAACACTAGTTGCCTGCCAAAAGGCATGGAGCGGGACCTGGACAAACAGGGGAGAAGCAGATCAGACTGCTTCTGAAGAAGCCATCTGATCAGAGTCTTCCCTGTTGCCTTTTCACTTGTATATTAGGCAAAAGGAGCACCCATCCAAATTCTTAACAGTTACGGTAAATGTTCTAAAATTACAAATGCTATTTGCCTGCCAAAAGACCTATTGGAAAACAGAGCAGACCCAGATCAGACTGCTTCTGAACTGTTCAGGATCTTCCTTGTTTGCTATTCTGACAAGCCTTTTGTGCATTCCAGCCCTGATATCATCAAAGCTAACATTATTTTGAGAACAGAAAGAGAAAAGTGTTCAAAATTTTAGAACATTTACCTTTCTAACTCTAGAGCTGCTGGTATCATCTAAGATGTATTTGATATATTGTACTTATACATTGGGCACTTAAGCCTTTTTTCTCTGTTGGATATAATAGGAAAGACACAAACTTGAAAAAAATGTGCACAGTCGAGTAATTTTATCATTATACTTTATTTGCACAGAGTTAAAAATGAAAAATAGTTTCCAGATCTCTAGCAACTTTGATTTGAAGTGCACAACCCCCCTATTTTAGGATATCAAAAATAGTCCCCTAACATTGAGCACTTTCTGCAAAATTTGCAATAACGTCTCTTTAATGACTTACTTTTACAAAATATACCAGGGTAAGCAACACCAGGTTAATTGTTCTCAACAATTTACTTCTACAATAATATGATTCAAACTTCAAAATCAATAATATGAAGCCTGGATCATTTAGAAATAAAGGTCAGAAAGTTTTAACAACATTTGCCAATTTTTGCCAAAATCCACCCCTGCTCAGCGGTGAAAGCATAAAGTGAGAACCTTTTGCTGTTTATCTCTTTTCGAAATCAGCCTGATATAAATATCAAAAACGATTTTATCTGATTAAACGTAGTATAGTCACATGGGCAAGTGCGCAATGTTAGGAGTCGCACAATGTTAGGGGACATGACTGTAAATATATAAATATGGAGCTTTATCAGATTTATCATCATATTTTTCAGAACCAGTACATGATTTGTTGAAGGATTCTATAGCTATGGAGAGGTCAGGTTTTGGCCAGAGTCTGGCCCACAGCTTTAGCCTGCCCAGTCTGGTTGAAGGCAGTGAGCCAATCAGTGAGGCGGAGGAGTTCGTTGAGGTCTGATTAGTGTTGTACATATATGTATGTCTGTCTCTCTCTCTGTCTGTCTCTCTCTCTCAACCTGTCACACTCAGAGCCCTAGATGATAAGGGATTAAAGAGTACGTATTTCAGCATTTACAGTCGAACTTCGATGGCTCGAACTCGTCGGGACCGTCGGTGCGAGTTCGACCCATCTATGTGTTCGAGCGATACCTAGCCTTACAATTTTCAAGTTGATTCATGCGTACTTTATTTCATCACCGACACCACGTTTTTTTCGACCAAAGTTGCAAAGCGCACGTGACGCCTGTCATTGATCAATAACCCTTTGCACGCTAGAGTAAAAATGATAAGCCGCATGTTTGAGCATATGAACGTGATAAAAGTAAATACATTTATCAGCATGCGCATATGCGCAGGCTGATCAATGCATTTGCTATCGAGTAAGCTGTACCATTTGTCTTCTTGTGGGTGAATGGCACTTTGGTTTATATTCGGTTGTTTATCGTTTCCTTTAGAACAATAATAGAAAAAATACAAGTTTGTTTCTTAGTATTCATTCACAATGTGCAAGTTTCAATTAATAACAACGAATAAAAACATGAAAAAAATAACAAATTCCCCAGGATGTTTACAACACAGATGCGGATCAGACTGTACCGCCGCATAATCTGATGCCTGTCTTTATCCAGCCAGGCAAGTTTTACTCATTTTGACACGCGAATTCTTGATTACAAAACATCTCAGTTATTGTCTTTAATCATTTTTGGCCGCCCTACTAACCCTGAGAACTTACTGAAATCTTTGATCTGATAAATTGCCGCTAATTGCTTCACACGTTCCGCTCGTCAGTAAGGTAACCCAAGGGTAAAATCATCATTGTCACGGAGCACTTATGAAAATAATAATGAACTTAAATCAAGCGTGTGACTGATTCATGTGAAGAAATATTTGGTTCGAGCCATCATAGCGTTTTTACATGAAAAATCGCCCTGCGGACCGTGCTTTGAGTTCGAGAGTTCGAGCCATCGCTGCCTGGGGTGTATTTTAACATTAAATGTATAGGGAAATTGCCGGGACCGACGAACGAGTTCGAGCGATCCCTGGTGTTCGAGACAGGCGAGTTCGAGCGACCAAAGTTCGACTGTATTTCTTTTTCTTGAATTCATCATTCAAAATTGAGAGGAATTTTCCTGTTTGGGCAAACTATTTCCCTTTAAAATTGTCTCATGTAATTTTTTAACAAAATTACACCCACTGTCCCAAATTTAAAATTCCATGTTACCTGAAACACACATGTACATATATCTGTTTGGGATGGCATATGCTTATTTCAAATCACAGCTGTTGCGTTGGAGGTAAAATACTCATTGAATCTGAAAAAGGCAGTAAAATACCAGGCCTCTATTTTAGAGGTGGTAATACTAAATATATTTTCTTATTTCTGACCAAAACATATGTTGTGGGTATTCAAAAGAACCATCTCTATGAGATGGTTCTTTTGATCACACAAAACAAATGTTAAGACTGATGAATATGAAAATAATTGGAAGCGCCTATGAAAATACTCATTGTTCCAAATCCTTATCTAGGGCTTTGCTCACTATTAGCTCTCTTCTTGATACAATGCTTTGCTATATCTGTGAGCTTATTAACTCTGTCTGTCTGTCTGTCTGTCTGTCTGAGTTTAACATTTCTTGAGTTATTCAGTTATTACAATTGAATCATAAGCTACATCATGCGCAGATCTAGAAAGTTTTGTCAGAGGGTAACTCTGACAGCTTTTTTTAGCTGATGAGGGGAGAGAGGATCAAAATAACTTTAAAACGAGCCATCACCGGCCCGCCAGAGAAACGCCATTGAAATGGCTTTTCGCTGGCGGGCCGATGATGGCCCAGGATGGAATGCTCGCTTGGTTTTTCAGGGGATATGGACCAATATTGCTAAGAAACCCTATTATATTTTTGTGATTGTTCAGGGGGTTGTCCGGACCCCCTGTCTCCCCCTCTGGATCCGCATGTAGATGGAAAACAATGTAGATCCTGATCAGGTGGCTAGATGGAATCCAACTGATATTGATATTTACTGTTTTCAAAAGGGGATATATCCAGTTCAGCAGATTAAGGGTTATAATATTTGGCAGACCTTTAATAAATGGGTCATACACTCCATAGGGAATTCAGTCAACCATATGGTCTGGGTAAATGGTGAAGCCCATATTGTGGAGGGTAATTAGCAAAGCTCATGGTCTGGTGTTAATGGCAAAGTGCATATGGTCAGGTGTAAACGGTAAAGCTCATTTGATCTGGGGTAAATGGCAAAGCTCATATGGTCTGGGGTAAATTGCAAAGCTCATATGGTCTGGTGTAAATTGCAAAGCTCATATTGTCTGGGGCAGGGCTAGAGAAATCTTCAATTCGCTGAAAAAAATTGTCTTCCAACCCTAGATATTCAACCCCAGTCCCCCTCCCAGACTCTGTGGTTAATAGAAAAGCTCTGAAGCTCATATGGTCTGGTGTTAATTTTGTTTGTTTTGTTGCTTTACGTCCCAAGTCAACAGCTATGGTAATTGCGGGACGGTCAGTTCACCTAACCACACTTTTTCCTGGGCAGGCTTGAACAAGCGGTTAACCAGTAATTCATGCACATACTTTCGCTTGTAACTGACAACAACCCTTCTTGAATGAATCAGCGGAAGGGAGGAGAATGACCGTAGAAATCATTTCATGATCAATCTCCACGAAAGTATGGGACCGGACCGGGATCGAACTCGCAACCCCTGGATCTGCAGTCAGATACGCATCTGTAGCCAGACACGTTACCGACTGCGCTACGCGGCCCGGCTCTGGTGTAAATGGCAAAGCTCATAATATAGTCTGGTGTAGATGGCAAAGCTCTATGCTGTGTTGTGTCAAGTTGAGCAAGACAATTAACCACTGCTTAGTACTGGTTCAACCACTCATCATCCTATTAGCTGGCCAAGTTTACCATAAAGTTTCTCAATTTTCGAACACTTTTCTATCTGTTTGCAAATGAAATGTTGCATGGTTATCAGAGCTGGATGTCTTAAAATGCTCGTCTGAATCCGGGGTCTGAATAGCAAACAGAGAAGAATCTGATCAGACTGCTTCTTCAGAAGCAGTCTGATCTGGGTCTACGCTGTAAATGCTTTTTTGGCAGGCATCTAGTGTGTGAAATTAGAACATTTACTGTATGCCAAACTTTTATATCTATATTAGAAATCAAATATCACTTCAGAGCCAGAAAAACTAAGCAAAAACTATATGTTGGACCTACCGGTATACATAGATTTTTTTTCTGATGATTTATAACAAAGCATCAGTCACAGGACCAATATTTTTTCAGATGAAATCTTTACGAGAGAGGGGAGATAAAGCGCTGAAGATAAATGACTTCAAGGAAGCAATCAGGTACTACAACGAGGCATTGGAGATTGATGATAAAAACCCGGATGTTCTGCTGGCTCGAGCTACTGCCTGTATACAGATGGGGGACTATATCAGCGCTCAGAGAGACACTGAGACTCTCATTAACCAGGAGACAGAAAATGCTAAGGTTTGTCTAAGTCAGGTTAACCCTTTTTCCACATTAACGCCTTTTGATGCCTTTGAAATATCATGTATTTGAAAATATTATGGAAAATGGAGCCTTAAGAGCAATTGCTCCATTTCCCATATTTTCAAAAATATTAAAAACTTAACTTTAATTTTTCTTGAATTCTTTCAATGCTGTCTTAAATTAGAAAATGATGTCATGATCTAAAAATAGCCTATGGAGTAAAGGGTTAACTCTTAGCCCGCCAGTCATGAATTTTGTCATCTGCTCCCTTCCATCTGCTTATGTTCTTGGGTAGCCTATATTGCAAACAATATGGTCCCAGATAAGTGTAAAGGGTTCATATTGTTTGCTTTCATAAAAAATCTAGTCTGAAGTGCACTTGAAAACAGTGAAAATTCTTTATACTGACACTGTTAATAACAGCATAATGTTTTACAACATCGGTAGTATTTGCGCAAAAGAACCAGCTTAGCTTGAATTTGAATTAATTACATCAGGAATTCAGTTTAACGTCAAATTTAGGGACAAAAAATGTCATTGTAAAGAGGGTTGACTGTATATGCAGCAGTCTTACATAGATCCAAATAAGGAAATTTTATTTGCAAAATAGTTTAATTATTTTCTTACCCATGAATTTAAACATGTGTTTTGGGTGCTCAAAAGAACCGTCTCATTGAGACGGTTCTTTTGAGTACCCACAAGATATGTTTTGGATGAAATATAAAGAAAATAATTTTCCAATACGCACTCTTATCTGGAGGCCCGACTTAAAAAGCAGACATTTTCAGGACCCCCCAAAAATAGTGGCTGGATAAGGGTTAACTCTTTGTCTGCTATTGTCTTTTGCTGATAATCTTGGCAAACAGTTTGGACCCAGATCAGGCCTGACATTTTGCTTGGAACCTAATCAGGTTCAACAAAACATTGGGCCTGATTTGGATCCACTGTTTGACACTCTAATACGGTTTTCCTGAAAGATTTTTTTGAAAGCGTTACTTTTGGGGAAGAAAAGTCAGCAGATGACAATAAAGCAAGCAAAATTACCCAGCATGCAAAGAATTACCTGAATGTGTCACTTCTCACAAAATAGCAAATAAGTTTGTGAATTAGAAAGGGGTAAAGTAATTAAGAGTTGGTGCCATTATGGAGACCTGGCCCTGAGGTTATAAAACTTTTTCATGCTCAACTCTGCCGAGCACGAAATTTATCCTGCTCATACATGTTAAAATGCCAACAATTGTTGGCATTTTAACATTTATCAGCATGATAAATACAACATTTGAGGGACTTTAAGCAAGAAACTTCAACTTCTTAATTTGTCAGTATTTTAGTTCTTATGAGCAGTTGAAATTTTGTGCTCAGTTGAGTTGAGCCCAAAAAATTTTTATAACCTCGGGGCCTGTCCTTCAGGGTAAAGCAGGAAAATAATGTTGTAAAGAATTATGCCATTCCCGCCAAAATTTTCATTTTTCTACAATAAAAATACAATGTACAAAATGGCCTAATTGCTGGCATCTGTTATATGGGCCGGTAGGCATTTATATATAACTGTGCAGCACTTTATCAGTATTTTCAAGAATGAACCAAAAAAGTTCTCAAAAAATATTGTGCTTCAAATACCTGTAACAGTTCTTTATTGCTGTCAAAATCGCATGAAATATACAAAATATGAAACCTGTGAAAAATTGCACAGGTTTCGTATTTGGTACATTTCACGCCCCTGTACACCTTTAACAAGTGACTTTGCGCATATATGTGATAAAAAACATCCATTACGGGCAGTGATCATTTTCAAACTTACTTTTTATTTACTTGCTCATCTGGATCTGCATTGTTTATGCTGTGTGGTTATTTAATTATTCTTGATGATCTACCATTATAAGCTTAAGGGACCCATGATGCATCAAAGGGTCTTTTTAAAAATTGATTATCTCGATCATAAACAGGCTCATTTCGATTTCAGGCATACAAACTTCAAGGTCTAGCCATGAAGCATCTGAAGCAGAACAAAGAGGCTCTAGCCTCGTTCCTGACTGCCCTTGACCTTGAACCAGAAAATGCTGATGAGCTTACGGATCATATTGCCAGTGTAGCTGCTGCTGTCTGCCACCTCCCTAAAGACATGATGGATTCCTTAAAAGGTGAGAACATAGGACCAGTTAAGCAAAATAATTTGTGTAAAATTGTGATTATTTTCTTATCCATCAGTTTAACTCACAACATATGTTTTGGTTGAGAAATAAGAAAAATAATTTCAATTACACACTTTTATCTGGGGGCCTGTGAGAATGCATTCAGAAACAATTGCTACAAATATGTGTTTATGTGCTAGCACTGTAGCACATGACATTTTGGTACTTATAGCATTGTCAAGCAAGGAAGGCTTGGGCTAGTCTCTCAGCAGAGCCTTTGTTGCTTGCATACACAAAGTATGGATGTACATGTATATGATGATTCAGACCAAAACTTAGACCGCTAGCCCCTCTACAACAGCATGAGGGCTTATTATGGACTTTTGTGCGTATGCGACTAGTACCAAAATCCCATGTGCTGACCCATATGTTCTTTTAACTCTGCATGCTGGGTAATTTTTCATGCTTTTGGTGTCATTTGCTGTCTTTTCAAAAGTTGATTTTTTAAAAAAAAAATCTTAAAGGAACACTATCAGTGTCAAACGGTTTAGATCCAGATCAGGACCGACATTCTGACGGTCTGGATCTGGGTCCAAATCGTTGGCAAAGGTTATTAGCTGATGACAAAAGTTGCTGCTAGCATGAAAAGAGTTAGAATCCAGACACTTTTCATTGAAATACACGAGATTCTTTTTAACCAAAGTCCATGAGACCTGAAATTGAATTTGTCTTATCAGTAAGTTTGGCCTGTAGTTATATTATATGACATACCTTGATAGTTTACTTATTTCCTTACCTGTCAATCAAGAAGTATTAGAAGAGTAAAAAAGTTATCAAATCTAAGAGGAGGGATTCAAATACTCATTTTTCTTAATTCTTACAATACAGCTATTTAATCCCATGCTTGATATGTACTACATGTAAACTCCTCCCAAATTTTTACCCTATTCCTAGGTTTACATTTATTAGCATGTATTCCAGTGCACTTGCAAATGTAACGGGACGTCAGACTGGATAACGTCATAAATTTGCGACAGTATATCCTGCAATATACTGTTGCAAACTCAACGGCTTTACCTAATGTCACTTTTCATTGGCTGACAAATGGTTTTAAGCAGCTGGCAGTTGCTGGACAGAGGCGTGACATACTATACATTCATTGACTTTTTGAAGAAAATCTGTTACTAGCTAGTGCATTAGAATGGGGATAACCATATTCAAAATTTTAAATCATTGGATATATGTTCAAAAATCACGTTTTTTACAGCTCTGCTAACCTGTCACCGTAAATCTAAATTTCCAACTGGGTATCCCATGATATACCTCCCCAAATGAAAATTTTGAATAGTTATCCCCTAATTTATAGGCAGAGTGGAAAACTATGTGGATCCTGATCAGCTGGATTCTACACTGTTTTCAAAACAGGGTATATTCAGTTTAGCATGGTAAGGGTGAATGATGATCCAGGCCTCCAGATAAGAGTGCGTATTGGAAAATCATTTTCTTTATTTCTCATCAAAAACATATGTTGTGGGTACTCAAAAGAACCGTCTAAATGAGACAGTTCTTTTCAGCACTCAAAACTCATGTTAAATTAATGGGTAAGAAAATAATTAAAATTTTACGCAAATCTGGACCTATGATGATCATAATAATTTTTTCAGACATGGATTCCTATAAGAAGCTGAGTGAAGTGGGTGTTTATCTCTTTCAAGCCAAGCGGTTCAAAGTGTGTATTAAGATTCTTGAGGCTGCCCAGAAGTTCCAGACTAACCAGAAAGGCATAACAATGCGTATTCTCCTCACCCTGGCAAATGCTCACTCTGCCTTGAAACACACTGACAGAGCTATAAACCTATACCAGGACTGCTTGGCAACTGCCATAGCAACACACGATCAAGTATACCAGACTAAAGCACTTGTGAATATTGCCACCCTGTATCTAGAGAATCAGGATACTCACCAGGCTATCATCTACTATGAGAAGTTACTTCATCTTGAGGCTGAGTTGTTGACAGAGACAGGGAGTGATGAGGAACTACCCGACTTCTGGACAAAGGAGTTGCAGTGTGGTCTGCACTTAAATCTTAGTATTGCTTATAAAGCTATAGGGGATATGCAGTCTGCCATTAAACATGCTAAGAAATATGTTGATTTCATAGAAAAGTTTAATTTTCAGGGTAAACTCAAAGCAGAGTCGTATCATAATACCGGAATGTTAAATGAGATTTTAGGCAACTTCAATGATGCTATAAATAATTATAATAAGTATTTACATGAGTGTAAGACAAATTCAGATAAGAAAGGGATGGCCCAAGCTTACGGGTGCCTAGGAAGTGTCTATGCTGCTTTGCGGCATTGGAAACTTTCTATAACTTACCATGAACAGTATGTTGCCATGGCAAAGAAATCTGATGACAAGCGTATGCAGACTATAGCCAATGAAATGTTGGCTGATACTTTAATGCTTGTGGGTGATTTTCAAAAAGCTGTGACTGGGTATGAAGAGATGCTTAAATGTTGTTTGCGTACTGATTATAGGACAAAAGCGATGGGTATGTGTAAATTGGGAAACGCTCATAGGGCCTTGAAGAAATTCCAGCACAGTTTAGCCTTCTATGAGCAAGCTTCTGATTTATCACAAGACTTTGAGTTTCCCGACATAGAAATGATGAGTCACTATAATATAGCTTGTATTCACCAGAACTCGTCCCAGATGATGGAGCTGGAACAGGCCTTGAAGTATTTCCTACACCTGATTCCTTATTTAGAAACTAAAATACGTGAACATATGGAAGAGGGCAGCCACTGTTCAGATGAGTATCATACACAACTTAGTGAGTGCTATGATGGTATTCAGACAGTTCTTGCTAGACTTGGCAATAAGGAGGAATGTCTTCAATATGCAGAAGCATTTCGCAAGCGTCCACTGACACAGACTCACAATTATCAAGCATCTGCAATGACAAGTCAGAGTCACACAGCCCCCTGGGATATGTGGACAGTAGAGAGAATGAAGAGAGTAGTGAGCCAACAGAACAGCACTATTCTTTACTACTCACTGGTCAAGACTCATCTCTTGCTCTGGGTTCTCCAGCCTGGTGAGGGTCTGGTCAGGTTCTACTCCAAGAAGGCTTTTGGGGATGAGAGTATGATTGAGGTGGTAAGTACATTTTCTGCTGATATTTGAGCTGCCACATGTGATTTCTGAAATTGTTGCATTTTGACAAGTGTAGACTCAGACGAGCCTGTGAAGCCTCTTTTTAAGCTGAGAAACTCCAAATAATGTTCGGTCAGGAGGCTAAGAGTCATAGAATAATCAAGTGACTATCATAGGCTCTGATCAGACTGCGTGTATGCGCAGGCTGAACTGAGCCTTTGCTGGTCGCTCATCCCCCTCATGTCACTGCTCATTTTAAATCATTGCATGCTGGATATTTTTTTCATGTTTTCGTGTTTCATGTTTCAAAATTAACATTTTCAAAAAAATCTTTCAGAAACAATATCAGAGTGTCAAACAGTTTAGATCCAGATCAGGACTAACATTCTGGGGCCAAGCTGTTAGCAAAGGTTATCCGCAGACGACGCAAGGAAAGAGTTAATGCTCTCGCAAGGCTTGAGAAATCTACCTGTCTACATTCTTAGTAAGGGCAAATAAAAAATAAGTGTGTTTCGGGTAACCGGGGTCTGAAAAGGCACACATATTTTTTTAATTTCTTTTTTCTGGAAATTTTTTTTTTTATGCATTTTGAAAGACATTTCGCAAAATGTTCATTCTTAGACCAAATAAATAAATAAGTGTGTTTCAGGTTACCAGGGTCTGAAAAGGCACACATATTTTTTTAATTTTTTTTCTGGAAGAAAATATAATTTTATGCATTTTGAAAGACATTTCGCCTTTCAGAATGCATAAAATAATATATTTTTTCAGAAAACCTGAACAAATTCTAGGTTTCAACAGTAAATTAAGGTAGGGTCTGGTCACCTTAATCACAGGCATTTTTTCGTTTGGCTTTAGGGGTGCCTCTGGCTGCAGGGCAGGCAAAATTATTGTTGATTAATTACCCATTTGAATTAACATTTGAATAGCTAATAGTTTGTGATGCCAGGAATGCATCTGCATTTAGATATATTAAAGTCTACTGCCATACTGAAGATAGAGGGCATTTTATTTTTCAGCCTTTATGCATGCAAAAATCTTTGATATTGGCATTGTCTTTTTTGAACTACATGATATAAAGCTTTGGTGTTTAAACTGTTTATACCTTGTGGGAAGAGCTTTTATGATATGCCAAAATGTATGATTTTGACCTACTTTTGAAAATGTTTATTTTTCGGTAACTGACAAAATGGGTTTGGTATTATTTTAACCCTTTGTATTCAGGAAACTCCTAAATGAGTACCAGGGCTTACCCTGGCTCAGAATTGGTTGTAGCCAACATTTAGCCGGAAACAGTTGGAGCCAAATGAAATTAACTTTAGCCATGGTTTTCACCAGAAAGTAGTATCAACAACTGTTTTGTATTTAACTCTTTGCCTGTTAGGGGAGACTTCTATTGTCTGCTGATAACCTTTGCAAACAGTTTGGACCCAGATCAGTCCCAACAAATGTCAGGCCTAATCTAGATCCAAACTGTTTGATACCTTGATGGTATTGAAAAAAAATCCAGCATCCAAAGAGTAAAATATGGCACAATAATAAACTGTGAAGGAATAATAAAAGCAATATTGAAAAAGCTGATAAAAAAATTCAAAATACACTTTTCGCAAATATTGAAGTTTTGAACCGCCTAGACTGTACATTTAGCCAATGACTTCTATTTGTAACCACTCTAATTTTTAGTAGCAAATAGCTACAATGGCTAATGGTAGGGTGAGCCTTGAGTACTTTTGCAAACAGTGAAGACCCAGATGAAATGCAGCATAATGTTGCAATTCGTCAGGGTCTGCACTCTTTGCTAGGATTAAAACAATCTTAACGGACAGAAACACATCATAAACATCATAATTCAGAAACTTCTACCTGTGACCCCTTAAAAGACACAATGGACAGTCTCAAGTTAATTGTATCAATATGTATGAGAAAATCCATCGGAATACAAAGGGTTAAGCAAGTACGTTATTCTAAAGAAGTTAAATTTGATCAATGTCAATTCAATTTTTTAGGTTGAGTCATTAGTAGCCGAGATTCAGGAAAAATATGATTGGAAGCAACTAGTGAATGAGTGTGAAGGCCGAGCTTTGCCACTGAAATCTAGTGACCTTGAAATGATACGTAGAAGAAATATAAAGCTAAACGAGTGCTTAAACAGTAAAAGTGAGAAGTCAAACAAACTAGAGAGTGAGACCAAACCAGAGAAATCAGCTGAAAGACGTTTATACGATTTACTATTTTCACCTGTGGAAGACATTTTGTCGAAGATAGGAAAGAATAATCCCTTGATGATAGTGCCGGATAAGGTATTACATCATTGTCCCTTCGGACTTGTACAAGATTTCCTCAACAGGTATGCCTACCAGAGATTTCACTTGACATACTTGCCCAGTTTACTGCTACTGGATAAAGTCATTGGTAATGAAATGAGTTACCTGAGAGCACAAGATGACTTAGCTTTTGAGCGTGCTCAGCATAAGAAAGGTGGCATTTTCAAACTTATGAAAAAGACGTCAGTTAGTGGTGACTTTGGGAGTGTGTCTGCAATGTCTGGGGAAGGTGGTGGTGTAGTTAACCCCAAAAAGGTATCCCATCCCCGACTCATGACGATGAAGTCTCCAAAGTTGAAGATGATACCGCCAAAGCCAGGCAAAATTCCACATGAGCGAACCATGTTTGAGGATGATTTTAAACAGCATACACCTTGGTATTCACCAAGATTTGAGAGAGCTCTGCATATGATACCAGAATCTTCTGCAGGTAATATATGGGCCTCAATGCAAGAAAACCTGTCTAGGGGTTTGCTAACAACAAAAGCGCATACCAGCCTTTGCTAACAACAAAGGCCCATACCAGCATACGCATCCGTGCAGTCTGATCGGCGCATTTGTTATTTGCTTATATCCAGACTTGCCACAAGTGAAATTTCAATTTTTTAGCTAGTCTCTGTAGCTGAGCAGGCTGGTTTGAATCTCACTTTATTGGAAGACAGGTTTTCTAGTGTCACAATCCATATGAACCCTATCTATGCAGTTCCTTTATAACACCTCCTCTTATCCAGATTTGATATAACACAGTCATATTGTGGCTTTGAATTTTTATACCCCGCCACACTTTAGTGTCGGGGTATTATGTTATACCTTTCGGTGTCTGTCCGTCCATCCGTCTGTCCGTCTGTCCGTGCTCACCATTTCCGATCGATAACTTGAGTATTTATTCACGGAATTTTTTCAAATTTTGCATACATATTGTTATCAGCGATAAGTGGTATGGGATTGTTAATGGGCAAAATCCGTCCATTTTTAACGGAGTTACTGCCCTTTTTCGTATTGGAAAAATGGTTTCTGGCCTGTTATTCCTTTACTGTTCATGAAATCTGAATGAAACTTCACAGATATGTTGCACATCAAAGGTTACATATTGTGACTAAGGACCGTCACTCTGACCTTCCCAGTTTGTGAGTTATCCGCCCTTGATAGGTCTGAAAAAAGGTTTTTGACATATTGTTCCTTTACTATATGGAATATCTGAATATAACTTCGCAGATATGTTTCACATCAAAGGTAACATAATATGACTAAGAACCGTCACTCTTACCTTTCCCGTTTGTGAGTTATCCGCCCTTGATTGAATTAAAAAATGTTTTTTACCCGTAGTTCCTTTACTATGTGGAATATTTAAATGAAACTTTACAGATATGTTTCACATCAAAGGTTACATACTGTGACAAAGAACCATCACTCTTACCTTTCCAGTTCATGAGTTATCTGCCCTTGATTGATCTGAAAAGTGGTTTTTGACCTGTAGTTCATTTACTATATGGAATATCTGAATGAAACTTCACAGATATGTTGATCATCAAAGGTTACATATTGTGACTAAGGATCGTCACTCTTACCTTTCCAGATTGTGAGTTATCCACCCTTGATTGATCTGAGAATTGGTTTTTGGCCTGTAGTTTCTTTTACTATATGGAATATCTGAATGAAACTTCACAGATATGTTGAACATCAAAGGTTACATATTTTTAGTAAGGACCGTCATCCTTACCTTTCCAGTTCATGAGTTATCCACCCTTGATTGATCTGAAAAATGGTTTTTGACCTGTAGTTCATTTACTATATGGAGTATCTGAATGAAACTTCACAGATATGTTGACCATCAAAGGTTACATATTGTGGGTAAGGATCGTCACTCTTACCTTTCCAGATTGTGAGTTATCCACCCTTGATTGATCTGAGAATTGGTTTTTGACCTGTAGTTCATTTCATCCGTCCGTGCTCACTGTTTCCGATCGATAACTTGAGTATTTATGCACAGAATTTTTTCAAATTTTGCATACATATTGTTATTGGGAATGAGTTGTATGGGATTGTTAATGGGCAAAATCCGACCATTTTCGATGGAGTTACTGCCCTTTCTCCCTTTAAAAAATGGTTTCTGGCCTGTTATTCTTTTACTGTTTATGATATCTGAATGAAACTTCACAGATATGTTGAACAGCAAAGGTTACATATTACAACGAAGGACCATTACTCTTACCTTTCCAGTTCATGAGTTATCCGCCCTTGATTAATCTGGAAAATGTTTTTGACCTGTAGTTCCTTTACTATATGAAATATCTGAATGAAACTTCACAGATATGTTGACCATCAAAGGCTACATATTGTGACTAAGGACGTCATATCACTGTCTATCTCAGTTCTGTTGCTATTTAGGCATTATATATCTCACAAAATAACTTTTGGTGCCCCCAGCAGTGGCGGGGTATTATGCAGTGCTTGCGGTGCTTTTATTTTACCATGGAATTTTGAAAGGAATTATTGGAAAATGATCATGAAATGGTCATTTTTGTTTAATTCCTTTGTAAAATTGTCCCTTTATAGCAGAGTTTACTTTTAGTCTTATAACACTATATAACACAATAACACTATATTTGGGGTATATTCTAATTGACCCAAAACACAGCTTAAATTTATAGAGAGACTGAATTTTTCTAATACTCGGCCTTCCTATATCTGATGACTTTGCCTGTAATGTTCAGACACAAAATAATTATTAGTTTAAAAAAAAAACATGCATATGTTTGAACTATCAAGTTCTGTGTAAAGATCTCTATGTGACCATTGATAGCCCTTGAAATTGTCAAGCAAATTGAAATCTCTATGTTTAAGAACAGTGGGCAATTTTGTTTACAGAGTGAAAGCTAAAAGTGGACTGTGCTACCTTTGACTCTTTGCCTGCTGGATAATTTTTCATGTTAAATGTTGTTTTCTGTGGACTTTTTTCAAAAAAAATCTTTCAGGAACACTATCAGTTTGGGGCTGCTGCGAGTATCCGAGTACTCTGATATTTGCAGATCTGACAAGAAAATCAAGTATGTATATACGTCGCTGATGAAATCGTTGGATCAGGATCTTTTTCTTTAGCAACTGAAACAAATAGTTTTTCGAAAAAATGGTCTAGGCAAATGTGCTGAAAAAGAAATTTAAAGAGTAATTATCAAGTACATTTTCCATGGCTAAACTGTATAGCCTTTAGGCCTTATAAATCACTCCGTTTTTTCTTAATGAGCTTAGTTGAAACTCCTATTGTTATTGTCTCGAAATATCTCACAGTATTTGGTGATGCGCGATATTGGAGACTACTGATGTAATGGATGTGTGCTAAAACGGCTGAACTAGCTACCAGTACTTGACGTCATTTGTTCGGCCGCAAACACTTATTTAACAATGGCAGAGGGCTATAGAAATTCACGGTTGGATCTGTGAATCGTTGCTCATAAATCACAGATTGGATCAGATCTCCACTTGCATAACGATCCACAGCCCTAATCAGATTGTCAAACGGTTTGAATCCAAATCAGGTTGGCAAAGGGTATCAGCAGTGACAAAAGTCGCTGATAGCCAAGGAAGTTGAAACAAAATGTGACAAAGACAGTTCAGGGGACAAGGAAGGGTACACTGAAAAAACAATATGTTGCAGTTTTTTTCTGACATGTTCATTGTTTTCAAAAGAGGGTAAGAAATTTGAAAAAAAAAGTTATGCACCAAGCTTGCTTTAATATAAGGTTAAATATGTATTGTTCCCATTTTAGGTACTCCATCCATCCACGTAAAAAAAGCTGGTTTACCCACCCCTCTTGAGAAGATGATGAGTTTCCAGACATACTCCACCCTGACAACAGAAACATCAACAGGCACTGACATCACCTGTGCTAATAACATTATTACCCAGTTCCATCAGGTCAGCTCCAAGGATAAATGCCTCGTGTTTGGAAATCCAAAACTTCCAGAAAGGTAAATCATTGGTCAAAATATCTTGAGAGAAAATAAGTCATTCTGCCACAACCTGTGAGATATTATGACTTTTCAGCAAGATATTTGAGCAAAATCCATGGCTAAATTGCATTTTACTATAAGATTTTCTCCCAAATTATCAATTTCAATGAGATTTGGCAATAGTATCACGGAGGCAAAATCTATGCACCCTGATCAGACTGCTCCTATTTGAGCAGTCTGATCTGGGTCCATATTGTTTGCAATATAGGCCTCCAATGTACATAATTAGAAGATAGAGCAGGAGACATTTGTCGTGAAAAGTGGGAACCAAACATCTATTGTCTTGAAATAAGGGTGAGGTTGGTACCATAAAACTATTGTAAGGCCTCCAGTAAAATCTTTTACTGACCGTTCCAAGGGGGTTCTTCTTTTGTGGATCCTTTTTTTTATTTAAGTTTCGTGTCTGTCATGCTGTCTTGTCTGTTCATTGCAGCCTTGTGGTCACCTGCTGGGAAAGGGCTGGCCTCTTGGTTCTCTTGTGTGTGATGTTTTCTTGTGTTTTTAGCAACCAGCTAAATCTCAGATGAGCATGCACAAAAGTTCAGTCTAGCGAGCCTTTGCTGTTTGCATCACAAAGTATGGAAAAAGATGAAGACTTTGACGATATATTAGGCCTGTAACCCTATAGGATAAATATTCATACATGTTTCAGTAACAAAATCTTATGAGCTGGTCCTTTTGCATTTATGACTTTCGGCTAGTGGCAAATTTTATTGTCTGCTGATAACCTTTGCAAATAGTTTGGATCCAGATCAGGCCTGACATTCTGTCAGGCCTGATCTGGATCCAAGCTGTTTGACACTCAGATGTTGTTCCTGACAGAATAATTTGGAAAAAAATGTTGAAAAATATCTGCAGACGACAAAAAAATCATGAAAAATTACCCAGCATGCAAAGAGTTATCAGGGTGTAGGGTAAATATGGTGCGGTAAAATATTGATACAGTAAAACCTGCCACTCGAAAAGAAGACCAAATTGGTTTTATCATTTTACATTTTATCAAGAGGAGCATTCTGCAATACTTTGACCTTCATTAAGCTACCATTTGTCATTAAGATCTTTGTTTTGTCTATTTTTGAGTGGCCGTTTTACGCAGGTTTTACTGTATTGCATGGTATTTTCTTCAGACTGATGTTACATGGTAAACACTGGTGCCCTGGTTTGAAGGAGCTGGTATCTGCTAAAAGAGAATGTTACAATGTAGCCACATGTCTGGATGTGGCACCAGTCACAGGACTTGATGCTACCAAAGAGAGGTTCATGAAAGACATCACACAGGCATCAGTTGTTCATATTGGTGAGTAGTTATGTCCTCCAGTGGAAAGGGAGGGTGCCTATTGTTTTTGGTGTGGGTCCCGTTGGCATTGTCCTCAGCACCATTGCACATGATTTACCACACGAGGTTGGGTCTGGGAGTGATATAACACCATGTATTAGAACCGATAAACCACTTGTGGTTTAAACATTTTGTAACATTATATATTGATGTTCATAACATGTTCATAATGTACGCAATGTACATTATGACAAAATCTTAAAAGTTTCACACCAAAAACGCAATTTCAAAGTAACTTTTATGTAATATGATAATAAGAATCTAACATTCATGATCCTGAATTATTGAGTTTATTAAACTGGTTGCAAAAAAGCGATAAAATGCTCTGCAAGCCTTGCATTTTCTTTTCAAGAATACATAGGCACCCATGTAAAATCTTGTATATCTCACAATATACAATTGATGCATTCTTTTGAGGTTAACATCAGGATTTGTCAACCCGAGAACAGTGATGTTCACTGAGGCGAAGCCGAGGTGAACATCACTTTCGAGGGTTGACTAATCCTGATGTTAACCAAAAAAGAATGCACCAATTGTTTTGTTATATGACACTGTCTCTCTTTTATTTTCATATTTATAAATTTACTCAAGTCAGATGTTCCTAGGAAGATTATTTCAACAATATACTTCCCAAATTTCTGCAACTCTTAATAGATAAGCAAAATAATTGCATTTTTAACCCATATATGCCTAGCGTCCTTTTTGTGGGACATAGGCAAATAGTGCAGACCCAGATCAGACGCCACAGAATGCGGCGTCTGATCTGGGTCTCCACTGTTTGCTTGCATAATTTTCTATTAAAACTTGAATAAAAATGAAAAATACCACCTAACACCCCTTAAAACAGAAATGGACTGTTCCAATTGATAACGGTGTGAAATTCCATTTGGCATTAATGGGTTAAATGCTGTTCTCATAAAATGAACAACTTTTTACCTGTGAAATATACATAAGAAATCAGTCAGTGTTGCAATATCTATTTTTAGCTCTCAGGTAGCAGTGACAAAACTTAATGTCACATGGGCTAGATCTAGTTCAATCTATTTTTAGCTCTGTGTCAGTTATGTTACTTGTCTTGAGCTCATCACTGTTTGACATCAAGATTTGCCACAACCAGTGCAAGCTAGTTTCAGCCAATCAGAGAAGGTCTTTTATAGGAGTCATATAACAAACTAGTTTGCAGCTTTTACCAACTGCATTTAACTTTGGGTTAACTATGATGAAATGTTGAGTCGATTTTGTGACACCAATCCAATTTCAGGTTCACTACTGAACATAAACATTTAAGCTGTAACTTGGTTGTGTGGAACATATCTCCTGAACTGCTGGGTGGATTTCAGCAAAGTTTGCATGGTATCAACATAGAACCATAAAGGAAAGTTTGATCATTGCAACTTGGCAACCTTTGCCCAATTTTCAACGTCATTGCTAATTTAACTATAGAGTATATATAGAAATGGATGCGGACTGGCTTGCTGCATATGCACGTTTTAGGAGTGACTTTACTCATATGTGATAAGTAGCATAACTAATCACCATCTGAACTTTAAAATTCTTATTAAAAACTTATTGATTTTATTTCTCCAAAAATACCTATGAGTGGCCTGAGTCTAATGTTCAATAAAGATATTTTCTGTTCTGTTTTGTAGTAACCTATGGTTGTTGGCATGAAGGGCTGTTAGTATTTACTCCCTCGCAGATGGACTCTGATGAAGATGTACCAGGGGAGGAAACTTACATTGTCACAGTGGATGATATCCTTGGACTGAAGATTAACGCTAAACTGGTAGTACTCAATATGGGGTTCACTCCCTACAGGAAAGAGATCATTGGTGCTGGTTACCTTCTTCCAAGTGCATTTCTTGCTGCTGGTTAGTTTCATATTCAACCTAATTTCCGCAATGTGTGAATAACTCTTCCAAATTATACACCCTCTTGAAAATAGTGTAGATCCAAATCAACTGGATGAAGCCAGCATATCAGGATCCACACTTTTTACCCACAGGTTGAATATATATCAAGACTTTAGTTAAGAGTGCGTTCCAAAAAATTAATTTTCTTATTTCTCAACCAAAACATATGTTGTGGGTATTCAAAAGAACCATCGCAATGAGACGGTTCTTTTGAGCACCCAAAACATCAGTTAATACTGATGAGTAAGAAAATATTTACAATTTTATGCTCAAAACTTTTGTACATCTAAACCTATGCATATTAATAAACATTTAACATCCCACCAACAACTAAGGTCATATGGAGATGGGGCCACATCTATGGAGATAGGGCCACAACTTAAAATCTTATCCGACAGTCTGGAGAAGCTGGGGATCAAACTTGCCATGCTGATTCTAAAGGCAAGAGGTTTATTCTCTTCACTATGGGGCTCCTACTTAATTGTTGTAAAGTCATGTTATTGTTAGTGCTAGTGCTATTGCCCACACACCCCCAGTAAAATACTGGGGGGTACTGTTCTTGCATCCCTGCTATGTGTATATATTTTTCATTTTCAAAGTAAGCCTCTAATGAATCTTTAGAATTTTTTAACTGTTCATAGCCTCATGAATGATACAAAATTTGAAAGACAGCTGCCAAGCTCACTTGCCCGTGCAATTTGCTTAGAACATCAATATCATTCGCCAGATGTGACACTGGTTTTGTAATTGACAGCTAGCCACATCTGAGCCGCATGTGCAAAACAAGCCTCTTGTTTGCTCCATTGGCTGTCAGTGTTCAAGCTAGATGATTGTCTTTTCCATTTTACGCTCCGACTAAACTGTTAATACAATTATATTTTAAATACAAAACTGTTTTAATTCCAAAATCAAAAATTTTTTTTTTTACTTTGCAAGAGACTCGAAGTATTCATGGTTCCATGAACATTCCAAAAATCGAATTCATTTCTTAAATAACATTATTTGTTCTGATTCCCATTTAATGGAATAGGCAAAGTGTTTGCACAGGTTATGAGAAACTGCCCTTGCAAATGTTTCAAAATGCATTTGTAACCCTGTTATTGTTTGCAATACCCACTGTCAGATCAAGCTTCAAGGACATAGACATGGTGCATCTTTAAAATTGTAACTTTGTGATCATTCAAAAGAAATAATGAACCTGCCAAACTTTATTGTATCAAGTGGAATGTAAGAATTCACAGCAAGGGTGACCTTAAAACAACGTATCATCCCATTATTTCCTGAAATATGTATATCCCACAGGTGCTCAGTGTGTTATGTTGTGTGCCTGGCAAGTGCCAGATCTTGCTGTAGAGAAGTTCTACCATGCCTTCTACATGGCCTTACAGAACGGTACTGTAGTTACAGAGGCTGCTAAAACTGCACAGGAAACACTTAAAAAGGATGACAGGTATGACCTTCCAACCCTTTGTATACTAATGGATTCTTCCTTCTGGATTGATACAATAAACTTCTGGATTGATACAATAAACTTGGGATAGTCCATTGTACATATCTAGGAGTGTCAGGTTAAAAGTTATTGTATTCTTTTGTCTGAAGATCTTTTTTATATACTAATGGCTTCTTCCTTCTTGTTTGATACAATAAACTCGGAATAATCCATTGTACATACAGTAGGACTTCAAAGGCTCAAACAGGCTTAGGACCATGAAAATTAGTTCTAGCCAAGGGTAGTTCCAGCCGTCCAGGGTGGATTGTGCATAAAATGAACTTTAGGGACCATGATGATAGTTCTAGCCACCCAAGGTGAATGAGCCATCAGAGTTCAACCCATTGTTCAAAGTTCTACTGTTTCTAGGGGTGTCAGGTTAAAATTTTAAAAAAATATTGTATTCTTTTGTCTGAATATCTTTTTTAGCATTACAAACAGTGTAGACTGATGAAATGCTGCATAATGTGGCATTTCATCTGTGTCTTCACTATCTGTAAAATTACTCTTTTAGGGGTTCCCGAATACAAGGGTTAAGATCCAATTAACATCGATCATTTACTTTTTGTTCATGTAAATTCCAGGCCTCTAGATTAGTGTGCACAATCAAAAATTAATATTCTCTTTTTGTTGACCAAAACATGTTTTTGGTAAGCAAAAGAGCTGTCCAAATGAGATGGTTCATTTGAGCACCCAAAACAAATGTTAAAATTGATGGAACAGAAAAAAAATCAATTTTTCACTTGAAATTTTGTCTCCTGACCTACATTGTATGAAATTAATTAATTATTAAAATGAGTATGTGAAGCATTTTAGTGGAACTAGATGTTTAGTGTTTCATTCAAACCTTCTAATTAATATGTAATTGCATATATATAGAGGATCTAACAAGAGAACCCATGTTTTATTGAATTTATTAAACAAGTTTGGAAAAAGAGATAAAATGCGAGTCTTGCCAAGCATTTTATCGCTTTTTTGCAATGAGTTTAATAAATTCAATAATACAGAAGCACTTAGTTAGATTCTATTTATCATATGACCTTAAAACTACTTTTAAATCATGTTTTTTGCGTGAATAACGCTATATATATGCCACCTTATTATGAACGTTATTACATAGCATTACCAAAATCTGTAAACCATAAGTGATTCATCGATTTTAAGGCTTGGCATTAAATCACTCCCAGATGCGACGTCATATAAAGATTTTTCTATGATTTTAATTTAAGCATTTTGTTTTGAGAACTCAAAATGCATGCATACTTAAATCAATGGTCAAGAAAATAATTTAGATTTTAAACTCAACAAATGTTCTTATATGGACCTATTAGGGGTGCAATGATATACCGGTAAATGGCGATTCACTCTAAATAAATATTGTATCGTGATACACTTTTGGCTGTACCAGTACACAAGCCTTCCCTATGTGTCATCAAGCCAGTTTTCATCTAATATTTACCAGAAAATCTCCATTATTGGCTTTGGAATAGCCCGAAATTTGGATTGTTTTCAAAACGGGAAGCGGTAAAAAAAGAGGAATAATGAAACTGGTATACGTCTTTCAAGCATTGGAAGATGATAATTCTGTATGACAGACATCAAATCTAGCCATAACATATTATTTATGGATATTTTACACATTTTCTATCCCCCCTTCAAGTTATATCCACATTTCAAATACCAACGCTTCATTGGGAAAACTTGTCCATATCTGTTCCTGTTGCAAATTAGACCAACAGGCAACAGCTACTTTCGGTTTCAAAAAAGATGGTGGATGACACTCACAAATTATTGTAGTGAAATATCTAAAAGGGAAAAGCAAAAATTTGATTATTTCTCGAAAAGCAGCTGAGGGACACAAGGAGTAACTGAAAATATGACAGTGCATCATAGATGCCAATTTCTTCCCCTTGAATTATATTATAATACTGAACTAGGGGCAGTAATTGACAGAAATAAAGATACCAGGTGTATAGCAATATGTATAGCAATACAGGTTTTCCATATCGCAATACACTTTTTGGCGTATTGTTGCACCCCTAGGACCTATGCACCTATCATTTTGTTGGTTTTATCATGCTGGAGCATGTTTTTAACCATGACATTTCTTCTTTAGGTTCTCGCATCCATTTTTCTGGAGTCCCTTTCTCTTGATTGGTAAAGATGTACATATCAGCCTGACTGATATACGTCATGCCATGTTGGATCAATGTCTCGACCAATCAGAGGCTGAGGTCGAAGAAGATCATGGGAAGAAATATTTGAATCCTAAACCAGTTCTTGCTCCAGGTATAGTAACTGCCTAAAATGTGAATACTTATGGTTTTACCTGATAAAAAGACCCAGGCAAACAGTACATACCCAGATCAGACTGCTTCTGATGGAGCAGTCTAATCAGGACCTTTATTGTTTGCTGTTCTGGTTAACAAAACAGAGATGATTGTTTTAACTTTTAGTGTCAAATTCATTCTAATAAGCACATATGCTCTTATAAATGCACATTGAGTTCATTTTATTTGTGGTGAATGCTATATTGAATTCAGATTTCCATCTAGCCCAGTGGTTAATATGGATTTATTGTTTGCTGTTTTTTGCAATGTTGATCTCTTAACCTCTCTGTATCCACCTTTGTGTTAATAGAGTATTATGTGTTTTTTAAATAATGATAAAAAACAGCTTGTTAAACTATTAATAGCTCTAGACACAGTGAGATGTAGACCAAAATGTAAGGGAAAAAGGGAGACATGCAAGACCCATAGAAAAAGACAGGAACTACAGAAAGACCTGTGTTGTGACTTTATCAATGTTATACAGAAAAAATAATGAGGGGACCTTTTTGGCTTGGTGTCCTGACAGCTCATCTGTCCTTCCTTCAAACTTATCTACAATCTCTTTGCATGCTCAGGGGACAAAAAAATTTCAATATTGCACTTGTCCTGCAGGACAAGTGACTTACAATTTTCACTCGTCCTGCAAACACGTGCACTTGTCCTTTAAAGTGTATGCAATAAATAACATTAGGGAGTAATATGACTCCCTCCAGTAATTCTTCCCAAAACATCCGTCCTATAGGATGAGTGCTTTGGGAAGAATTACTTGTCCTTTCTAGATTTCACTGGTAGTTACGAGAGGATGAGTGGATGCGACTTTTTGTCCCCTGATGCTAGGGTTCATGAAATATTTTGTGTGTCAATACCCCATAAAAATAACAGACCCATATATTTCTTAATGTCTTATTTATCTCCCATTTTTGAGTTATGTCCCTTTGATTTTAATAAAGTAGCAATATTGTTAGCCAAATATAAAAAACAATGCATGTACCCTCATAACTGATTTTAACCAGATCAACTTTTGTAAGAATTCCGCAAATATATCAAAGTTATTGCGCATATTTTATCAAATAGACAAGCATATGCTTTGGAACACCATGTTTTATGAGCATGATTTGTGCATCAGATACAAGTCTTAGTTTTCCGCCAGAAGAAATGTTGGCCCTTGGCTCCTCATAGAGCGCCAATTGAAGGTTCTGATCAGACTGCACTGATGTGCAGGCTTCTGATCTGCACTGATATGCAGGCTGATCTGAGTCTTTGATGGGCAAACATGCCAACTTGTATCTTTCGCTGGACACCAACTCATTTTGAGTTTCTCTTTATTTTACAGTGAGTAAGAAAGAAGATAACCTACGTCTTCTGCAGTCAGCTCTTGGTGTTCTACTACAAAAACATATTCAGCACCCAATGATTGTCACAGAGCTTATTGATCTGGTAAGTGATGTGATTTAATTAAACAATTCAAAATTATTGCCTTGGTGTAGAATTTGGAAAAAGAAGTAGCTGCTTTTTAAGTTACTACAGGAATTAATTTATGGTAAAGAACCCTAAACAGTTGTGCAGATAGACTTCATCAAATGATGTAAAATCTTGTTTCCCTTTATTTGATTATAACAGTATTTTAAATACTCAGCTTTAGATAAACACAATTTTTGAGCGTAGAATTGTTAATATTTTCTTACTCATCAGTTTTAACATATGTTTTGGGTGCTCAAAAGAACCGTCTCATTGAGACGGTTCTTTTGAGTACCCACAACATATGTTTTGGTTGAGAAATAATTTTTGGTATGCACCCTTAACTAAAGTCCTGGCTTCACCTGAGGCACTGTGTTGTGTCAATGAGCAAGACACTTTATCCTCAGCTTATTACCGGTTCAACACAGCAAACATCTTGAGACATGACTGAATATTGTTGACTGGGATATAAAACATCAACTGAAACAAAAATATTTTGCTGCTATAGCTTGACAGTGCTCTGAAGCGCCTCCACACAGAAGAAAACAACAGACAGACTTCACATCTGAGTGAGAATATAACGTCTTCTGCAGGAGCACTTGACTTTCTCAGAGTTCTTGGCTTTCATTTCCAAGCTCAGGGAGCATCATTGAGAGATCCTTATGTGGTATATCCCCACTGGAACAAAGATGAACTCTTAATACCAAGTTATGATGCACTACGATCTATACAGGGTAAGCATGCTACACTATAGTGAGTGAAAGTTTTCAGGATTATCCCTAAATTCAGGATTTTGAGGCTGACTTTCCTCAGAAAATCCTGGAATAATGAATCTCATATAATATTACGCCTATTTCAGAATTTTGAGGCTGACTTTCATCTAATATATTACGCCTAATTCAGAATTTTTAATTTGGTGTGATATACATGCATTAGGTTCCTTATTTCAAGATTTGATTTCCAAAGGAAAAACATCTCTACATTGAATTATCCTGAATTAGGCATACTATATTATTACTGGGGGTATTTGATAAGATACTATACACAGCCTTACACCTTATCTTTTACTCCAATTGATTAGATAGGTTTAGTATACTAATGTGCTTAAGCAAGTTATATGACATCTGATAGGATAACATCTAAAATTTGCTGACTGTAATCATAAATTGATAAGTAAGTAAGTATAACCAGGAAATGCCACAATCACATACTGTAGACCAACCAATGGCACTGTGGGGAAGAGACTCAGACCACTAACAGCCATATGACAGCAAGAAGACAATTAAAGTAAAGCAATCAGCTCTCTCTATCTCAGCTCTCTCTTCCTCAGCTCTCTCTTCCTCAGCTCTCTCTTCCTCTTGTTCTAAGCCTGAAACCTTCTTATGTGTAACTGTAAAACTGTGTTTTTGATTACAATCTCCTTGATCATTAATGTATGAGAACTTGAGATCTTTGTTTGTGACCTACTTATATGTCTTTTTTCAGAGTTGTCTGTGAGTCCACCGATGGTTCAGGCTTTGTGCAGTGTGTTACCTTTAGCTCAAGATAATATCTCCCTTATTGTAGACCTGGTATGTTTTCAATGCTGTTCTATTCCATTGTATTTTTTATCTTCAAAACAGTTACTTTTAAAATATTTATGCACAACAAATTTTAAATTGAGACATAATTATTATTGCATAAGTTGAAATTGATCAGGGTTAGGCTTGAATTCAGGATTTTTGGACTAACTTTTACTTTGAAATATGAAAATAAGCAGAATATAATAGTTTTAACATTTAATGGTTTTATTTTTTAAGAACTGTCAGCCTTTTTTTGTGATAGTAGGCTTACTTTGATAGCTTGTTGCTTATTCTAATAGGTGAATATCTGTTTAACTAATTACTCCATGATAATGCCTTTTGACGCCTTTGAAATATTATGCATTTGGAAATATTATGGAAAATGGAGCATTTGCTCCTTGGAGCAAATGCTCCATTTTCTATAATATTTTTTTAGTATTCAAAACTTAACTTAATTTTTTCTTGAATTTGTTTCAATGTTGTCTTAAAATAGAAAATGATGTCATGATCTAAAATAGCCTATGTAGTATAAAGGGTTAAGGATAACATAGCTTTCGAGTGGGGCTAGATGTCTAGTATTTATTATTCTGAGCCTTAATCTCCTTTCGTACTTTATGTGTGCAACATGTGAAGGCTCTGGCAAGACTGCACAATTATGCAATCTCACCAGAGCCTTCAATGGTTACCTATGTGGTAGTTACTCTTTTAATATTGTGTTACGGCCCAGCACTCTCACCTACATATCTACACATAGTAGATTTCACATAGCTTCTAGAATATAATCAATCTCTGACAACTGTGTCAGGGAGTCAACTCTTTTGCTCAGTGATTAGAGCATGTGTCTTGTACCGGGGCAGCCGGGGATCAATTCCCAGCCAGGGCGCGGGAATATTTTCAGCTGTGCTTTTCATTGTTATGACTATTATGTCTTAAGAATTAGCTGACTGAAATTGTTGGTTCTTTCAGTTGAGTGTTACCAAGCATGCTCCTGAAGTTCAGTTGAAGGTGTCTGACTTGTCAGTCCGACCTCTCTGGGTGAACATGAAGCTGAAACAACTTCTAGTATCTCTCGGCTTCCACCAGATAGGCATGTTACTCAACTTTAACAGGACACCTGAAAACAGGTAGGCTAGTTTGTATTGATAAATAATCAAACCATAAAGTGCCACCTATAATTTGCAGCAGACGACAATTTCAAATTTTGCTGCTTTTTCAAAAATAACAAATAAAGCATGGTATTTCATGATAATCGTCTGCGGGCAGACGATTCTCATGAAATATCATACCTTATTTTTTTCGAAAATTAGAGAGATTTCGCAAAATTTGTCATCTGCTGAAGTAATGACTGGCCCTTTAAGGGTTAAGATTGTGTAACGTCCTCTGAAATCCAGCTAATCGATTGTATTTGCAGGATTGCTGTAGATACCATGGCTTTTAGACTGCTTACCTGTTTTCTTCAGACAATGATAAACAGTAAAACCTGTCTTAAGCAGCCACTCAAAAAGAAGACTAATATTTTTTTCAGACCAATTTTCGCTAAATGCAGGTCAAAAGTATTGCAGACTTTCGACCTTCATTGAGCTACGATTTGTCTTTAAGACCTTTCTTTTGTCTATTTTTGAGTGGCCGCTTAAGACAGGTTCTACTGTACTCTGTTAGCTAGATCAGTATGATGAAAATTTTATCTTGCATTAAAATGTGAAAATTACATTTTTACTAGCTCAAATAAATATGCTATTGTACTGTATCTTGCATTGGCTTTTATACAAAAGTATAGCATTTTTTATCACATGATTTGACGTCTGGGATAGTAATCATGTCATGTATCTAAATTGATAATATACTGGTGTGATAATTTAATAATTGGTAATATTATGAAATGTTGTCTTTAACAATGTTGTATATATATGGCAAAATCTTCACGTAAAAGAGGGATTGATAACTATTTCTAATGGCATATGATTAATAGAATCTAACATTTGTGCTCCGATATTATTGAATTTACATGTACAGTCGAACTTCGATGGCTCAAACTCGTCGGGACTGTTGGTGCTAGTTCGACCCATTCAAGAGTTCGAGCGATACCTAGCCTGGCTTTTCAAGTTCGTTCATGTGTACTATATGTCATCAACGACACCACATTTTTTTTTACCAAAGTTGCAAAGCGCAGGTGACACCTGTCACTGATCAATAACCCTTTGCACGCTAGAGTTAAATTGATAAGCCCCATGTGTTAGCATATGAACTTGTTTAAAGTAAATACATTTATCAGCATGCGCATATGCTCAGGCTGATCAATGCATTTGCTATCGAGTAAGCTGTACCGTGTGAATGTTCCTGTTTATGTGTAGCTACAGTTTATGTTCGGTTGTTTATTGTTATCTTTAGAACAATAAAAGAAAAAAACATGTTTGTTTCTTATTATTTATTCACAATGTGCAAGTTTCATTTAATAACAACGAATAAAAACATGAAAAAATGACAAACTCCCCAGGATGTTTACAACAAAGACGCAGATCAGACTGTACCGCCGCCCAATCTGGTGCCAGTCTTTATCCAGCCAGGCATGTTTTGCACATTTCGACAAGCGAATTCTGGATTACAAAACATTGTCTTTAATCATTTTCGGCTGTAAAAGTGTGTACTTACTTAAATCTTTGATCTGATAAATTGCCGCTAATTGCTTCACACGTTCCGCTCGTCAGTTAGGTAACCCAAGGGTAAAATCATCATTGTCACGGAGCGCTTATGAAAATAATAATTAACTTAAATCAAGCGTGTGACAGATTCATCTAAGGAAATAATTGGTTCGAGCCATCATAGCGTTTTTACATGAAAAAATCGCCCTGCGGACCGTGCTTTGAGTTCGAGAGTTCGAGCCATTGCTGTTCGAGCCTGGGGTGTATTTTAACATTAAATGTATAGGGAAATTGCCGGAACCGACAAACGAGTTCGAGTGATCCCTGGTGTTTGAGACAGGCGAGTTCGAGCGACCAACGTTCGACTGTATTAAACTTGTTGTGAAAAAGCAATGTAACGCTTAGGAATGACTCACATTGTATCTCTTTTCTTCAACTTGCTTAACCCTTAATGCGCTAATCGCAACAAAAGCTGTCTGCTTTTCTCGTCTGCTGAGAAGTTTAAGAAGCCTCTATGGCAAACAGTGTGGACCCAGATCAGACTGCTCCTATAGGAGCAGTCTGTTCTGGGTCCTCACTGTTTGCTTCTATACTTAATTCGTCAGTAATGCTAGGCAATTATTTGCAGCAGATGACTTCAGCAGACGACATTTTCAGATGCATTTTTTTCTTGGTGCTTTAAGGGTTAATAGAATCTAACATTTGTGCTCCCATATTATTGAATTCGCATGAATTAAACTTATTGTGAAAAAGCAATATAATGCTTAGGAATGACTCACATTGTATCTCTATTCTTCAACTTGCTTAATAAATTCAATAACACAGGAGCATTAAAGTAAGATCCTCTCTATCTATTGTAGACAAATGATGACTGCCTTGTTCCAGTTCTTACTGTCTGTGAGTCAGTACAAGAGTCAAATATTACTATATAGGCTTGATGTCAACCTTCTAGGTAGCCAGACTGACTCTAAGGTATGGCACTCTTAATATGATCCTTCTCGCTAGGTTTGTTCCAGTTCTTACTGTCTGTGAGTTAGTACAAGAGTCAAATATTACTATATAGGCTTGATGTCAACCTTCTAGGTAGCCAGACTGATTCGAAGGTATGTCACTCTTTATATGAACCTTCTCGCTAGGTTTGTTCCAGTTCTTACTGTCTGTGAGTTAGTACAAGAGTCAAATATTACTATATAGGCTTGATGTCAACCTTCTAGGTAGCCAGACTGATTCGAAGGTATGTCACTCTTTATATGAACCTTCTCGCTAGGTTTTTTCCAGTTCCTACTGTCTGTGAGTCAGTACAAGAGTCAAATATTACTATATAGGCTTGATGTCAACCCTCTCGGTAGCCAGACTGATTCTAAGGTATGTCACTCTTTATATGAACCTTCTCGCTAGGTTTTTTCCAGTTCCTACTGTCTGTGAGTCAGTACAAGAGTCAAATATTACTATATAGGCTTGATGTCAACCCTCTCGGTAGCCAGACTGATTCTAAGGTATGTCACTCTTTATATGAACCTTCTCGCTAGGTTTGTTCCAGTTCTTACTGTCTGTGAGTCAGTACAAGAGTCAAATATTACTATATAGGCTTGATGTCAACCTTCTAGGTAGCCAGACTGACTCTAAGGTATGGCACTCTTAATATGATCCTTCTCGCTAGGTTTGTTCCAGTTCTTACTGTCTGTGAGTTAGTACAAGAGTCAAATATTACTATATAGGCTTGATGTCAACCTTCTAGGTAGCCAGACTGATTCGAAGGTATGTCACTCTTTATATGAACCTTCTCGCTAGGTTTTTTCCAGTTCCTACTGTCTGTGAGTCAGTACAAGAGTCAAATATTACTATATAGGCTTGATGTCAACCCTCTCGGTAGCCAGACTGATTCTAAGGTATGTCACTCTTTATATGAACCTTCTCGCTAGGTTTTTTCCAGTTCCTACTGTCTGTGAGTCAGTACAAGAGTCAAATATTACTATATAGGCTTGATGTCAACCCTCTCGGTAGCCAGACTGATTCTAAGGTATGTCACTCTTTATATGAACCTTCTCGCTAGGTTTGTTCCAGTTCTTACTGTCTGTGAGTTAGTACAAGAGTCAAATATTACTATATAGGCTTGATGTCAACCCTCTCGGTAGCCAGACTGATTCTAAGGTATGTCACTCTTTATATGAACCTTCTCGCTAGGTTTGTTCCAGTTCTTACTGTCTATGAGTCAGTACAAGAGTCAAATATTACTATATAGGCTTGATGTCAACCTTCTAGGTAGCCAGACTGACTCTAAGGTATGTCACTCTTAATATGATCCTTCTCGCTAGGTTTGTTCCAGTTCTTACTGTCTATGAGTCAGTACAAGAGTCAAATATTACTATATAGGCTTGATGTCAACCCTCTCGGTAGCCAGACTGATTCTAAGGTATGTCACTCTTTATATGAACCTTCTCGCTAGGTTTGTTCCAGTTCTTACTGTCTATGAGTCAGTACAAGAGTCAAATATTACTATATAGGCTTGATGTCAACCTTCTAGGTAGCCAGACTGATTCTAAGGTATGCCATTGTTAATATGGGCCCGGACGTGAGAAAACCTGTCTTTGGTGGTTTGCGAACAACAAAGGTGCAGACCAGCCTGCGCATCCGCGCTGACTGTTTAGCGCCTTTGTCATTCGCTTTTTTGAAAGTATAATATCTAAACTTGCTACAAGCGAAATTTTGATTTTCTAGCTAGTCTCTGTAGCTGAGGAGACTGATTTTAATGTTGCTTTGTCGGAAACCCCTAAGACAGGTTTTGTCACGACGAGGCCCATATGTGACTTCATGAGATTTTGGTCCTTATCGCATTTGCAAGTAGCAGAGGCTCAGACAAGCCTGCGCTTCCATGCAGTCTCACCAGAGCCTTCACTACTCAAACACGTAAAGTAAGGGATGTTGATGAAGGCTGAGGCCAAACTTTAGACCACTAGCCACACTATATAGCTGTGCATACATGTTAAAAGGTACCAAAATCTCAAGAGCCATAAAGTCTCCCAGGAAAGTAGCTTTAATAGCAATGTTGCCCATGTTACCTCATTCAGGTTGTGTGCACATTGGCTGTATTTGAAGTTGTGAAGAACATCTGAGACCTGACTCCATGGATTGGCCCAGGAGTTCCAAATGGAGGTTGGATATGTTGCACCAATAGTTGGGGGCACAAACATATATCATCAGAAAAACACCTCTCTATAAACATAACACATATTCGAATATAGTAGATATTGGTGAAACCTGGGGTTGATATTCATTAACCATAACAACAGCTTATTTGTAAATCAGTACCATTTTTTCAAAAGCATTTATTTATGTGCTCAGTGGTACAGGGCTAGAGAAATTGGCTGTGAAACATCCTTATGACACATATAGTGGAGTCTTTTAAAAAGTTGAAGACCAGGTATTAATTAGAATTTAGCGCAAAACTTGCAAGATAAGGACGGAAATGAAACATTGCAAACATTTAAAAAAGAATAGGTATTTCACAATTAAATTTGGTCTATGCATACAAAAAATGGTTTAAGACTGATTATTTTCATTTTTCTCTAGCCCTGCATTGGAACCATCTTGAGGTGGGCACATTGACAATTATTGCATTGTTGTAGATATCATAAAATAATTTTTAGGGGATTACCGACTTTAAAAAAAAATCAGTAATGTAAATTTAAATTTTGGTGCTCACATTCATTCCTCCTGTGCTAAATTATTTTGTATCATTATAAAATTGGGCGCTACATCCTGCTTATAACAAGATTTTTTTATAGCTGAGCGGATTGGTTGGAGTTTATCCATGCAACCCAGAGGAAATGACTTATGAAGGCTAAATTTCTGAATTACAATTCTTAAACCCAGTTGTACTTGTTTTCTTTCAGACCACCTCATTGTTGCCAGAGATCAGTAGATTGCCATCCTTGACTCCGCTAATATTGCCAAGAAACCAGGTAACACTTCATTTTGGTCTTATAATGAGATAACATGACTTTGGTTACACAGTCATTTTGTTGGTTTTAAATATTATTGAGCCACGACACTTGATTTCCAACAATGTGGCATTTTGACAAGTATAGACTCAGACCAGCCTGTCGAGCCTCCTTTTAAGCTTAGAAATTCCAAATTATGTTCAGTCAGTAGCTTAACAGTCATAGAATATTCAAGCCACTTGCAAAGACTCTGAACAGACTGTGCATATGCGCAGGCTGGTCTGAGGCTTTGCTGGTCGCACAAACCACATTGTTGGAAATCACATGTCACGGCTCATTTTTAGCACACATAGAGGCCTTCTTACTTACTGTATGGATCATCACAAATAAACTAAATAACTGTGATGAAACAAAGAAAAATCTCATTAACTTGAGATGTCTAGAGTTAAACCTTACCATGCTAGACCCAGACAATTTTGTTTTGAAAACAGTGTAGATCCAGATCAGCTGGCTTCTCACTCTGTTTTTAAATTCTTATAACTGAAATCTCGCAAAATCATTGTATACAATTTTGTAGGGGGTAGCACATAGAAATATCCAGCATGATAAGGGTTAAAATCTGTGTTATGTAATTTTCCAGCTACGTATGAGTACTCCATGGCTCAGTGTAACAGAGAAGCCTTCGGAGATGGAAGAAAAACTCAGACTCGCAAAAAGGTAAATATCAATTGTCAGTTTACTTGTTCACCTTTTTCAACCAATGGAATTTTCCTATTTTTTCATACAATAGAGTTTGACTGGACCATTGTATACAACAAGGGCCATAGGATATAATTTCCAAATGGTACATGTATCCTGTTTCTGTTCTTGAAGTTTTTTCATCTTAGCAAACAGTGAAGACACAGATAAAATGCTGCATGATGCAGCATTTCATCTGGGTCTTCACTGCTTGCAAAAGTACTCACTAAGGGGTTTCCAGTCAGCAATGGGTTTATAAGATTTTGGTACTTACACATAAGCAATTTACAAAGTTATTGGCATTAAGGGATTAAGGTTTTTAGTGACGGTAAGTAGCCCAAAACTCTATGTTTGAACATTGTATTAATCTTATTAAATGTACATATACCCCCAAACAATTAGTCTGATATGGGTCTTCTCTGTTTGTCTTAGGCCTTTATGTCTTTAGATTTGCAAACATTGACCAGATAAATATATGATTTGATAAGGATGCTGTGATAAGCAATATTTTCTTATTTATTTTCAGTCGATCTAACTTGGATGAGAATTTCAAAGGCTATCTAGAAAGAGCCAAAACCTGGCATCAGATGACAGTAGTGGCACAGGTAAAGTTAACCCTTTCCCCATCAGAAAAATACATTTGAGCCACGACATGAGATTTCCATCAATGTTGTATGTGTGACCAGCAAAGCCTCAGATCAGCCTGCGCATATGTGTAGTCTAATCAGAGCCTTTGCTAGTCACTTGAATTTTCTATGAGTGTTAAGCTACTGACTGAACATCATTTGGAGTTTCTAGGCTTAAAAGGAGGCTGCACAGGCTCGTCTTAGTCTAGTCATGTCAAAATGCCACATTGTTGGAAATTTCATGTGGCGGCTCATATGCTATATTGTCTGCTATGTCAATATCTGTTTGGTTTTGCTTATGCAAAAAGTGATTTTCAAGTTGCTGCTTGAACCTTGAAGGACTTACCCTGCCATTAGCGAGTGTAGCCATTTGCTACTAAAAATGTAGAGTGGCTACAAATATAAGTCATTGGCTAAAAGTAGTCTAGGTGGTACAAAAATTACATCAGGTCAACCTCGCTATCTCAAAGTCCAAGGGAATGGAGAAAATACTTTGAGTTATCCGAAGTTCGACATAAGCAAAATATGACATCACCCATATATGATGTACATGTTCAATTTCTCAAAGACATACTTTTGCAGTACATGTGTAGTAATAAGTGTAGTAAATCTGTTCCTACTGAAAAAAGGATAGATATGAAGACAAAAGAAATTCATTTAAGTTTGTTTTATTTCCATTTTAATTACGATGTGAAACGCCCTGACACGGGATAAACAATATTGCAGAAACGGTTATTTTTTTTTTTAAATTACTGGTAATAGGAAAATGGTGAAGAAGGGTTTTAGTTATTCAAATTTCCGATTTATTTTTCAAGAGAATAAACAAACATAAAACCCAAACCAAGTTTTTACGTAAAGACTGTTGAAAAAATCTCATCAAAGAACACAGATAAACAACATTAGAATTTGAATGGCACCGCTAATTTTCTGATGATCAAATCAAGCACACCTGGGTGGTCATGCATTGTCAAGGTCAATTGATGCAATTATTAATACATAAACAGCTGATAAAGAACAATGGTCGCCTCCATGCTATATTCAGGCTTTCAAGAGGGTCCTACTTTTCCTACTATTCCTACTTTTCCCTACTTTTTTAATTTGCTCCTACTTTTCCCTACTTTTTCATGAAAATGCCCTGCTATCCCTACTTTTTCACTCTAAAATGTCATTTACCCTTAAAAATCCAGACATTTTTGCTCGCTCGCTCACATTTTATAAATTAGAGGTCATTTTTGCTCAGGGAGCACGCTGCTGAACACCTCATTTTTACTTTCTAACCCAAAAAAGAGTACCTGTTTAGCTGGTACTATAGTACTAGGTATTATCCTGCTCATTTAGGGTGAAATTTCTTTATTCAAACAACTCATTGTAATTGATTTTGTACTTGGAAAAGCCCTACTTTTTTACACGGATAATCCCTACTTTTTCACTACTTTTTTTAAAATTTTAACTCCTACTTTTCCCCTACTTTTTTGTTGATGGGCACTTGAAAGCCTGTATATTACTAATTGGTGATTACCCGCAACAATGGATTATACTGAACTGAATTAAAGGCTATTGTTCCATGTCTGAATGTTAATTACTTTGATTGACATTCATATACCAACACAAATTTTACTTCGACATAAGTAGTGGTAAAGAAGCGGAAAACTATTTTTCGGGAATGAAAAAACACTTCTACATAGCCGAAATTTTGTGATAAACAAGTTTGACATAAACAGGTATGAAATACAAAGCAATATAGGGGAAATGCTCCGGAATGAATGGTCACTTCGACATATGCTGTGTATTCGAGATAAGCAAGTTTGACATAGCGAGGTTGACCTGTATTTGCGAAAAAGTGTATTTTGATCAGCTTTTGGATTTTCCAATTTTCCTTTATTATTCCTTCGCACTTTATTATTTTGCCATATTTTACTCTTTGGATGCTGGATTTTTCACTACCATCAGGGTCTCAAACAGTTTGGATCCTGATGAGGCCCGACATTTTTCCAGCCTTATCTGGGTCCAAACTGTTTTCAAAGGTTATCAGCAGACAACAAAAGTCGCCTCTAGCAGTCAAAGAGTTAAATACAAGACAACTTGATGATACTACTTTCTGGCTAAAACCTTGGCTGAAGTTAATTACATTTTGCTCCAACTATTTCCATTTGGCTAAAGTGTTGGCTACAACAAATTCTGAGCCAGGGTTAGCCATGACTTGATCTAAGTCTAGTCTCTCTGCAATTTTGACTTTTAAAGTATAACACTGGCTGAAACTACAGACGTACTTTACTTCTCATATAATTCTGTGAAAGGGTTGGATAGTATAATGTTCAAAAAGTACAATGTATAAGAAATTGACATTCAAATAATTGGACCAGCATGTGAGATTTTGTTACTTATTACATTAATATAAAAATAGCAATTATCATATGATGTCGCGTCTGGGAATAAAATAACCCTATGCAATAAAACTGATAAGCCACTAGTGGTTTACAGGGCTTACAGATTTAGTAATGTTACATTATGACGTCCATTTTAATGTTGTGTAGAAGATGTCAAAATCTTTTATGTTTTCACACTTAAAATACAATTTTAAGTTACTTTAATGTCATGTGATAAATAGAACCTAACACTTGTACTCCTGTATTATTGGATTTATTAAACTTGTTGCAAAAAAGCGATAAATTTCTTGGCAAGCCTCGCATTTTATCGCTTTTCCTCAACTCGTTTAATAAATTCAATAAAACATGAGCACTCGTGTAAGGTCCTCTATTTATACATGCATCCAGAGATACCAGGTGTGACTATGATTAAACCTGTTGATTTGGTATGATGACGCTTCATCTTCTTTCATACTTTATGTATAACTTGCAAAAAACGCTTACTGGTATTTGATCAAAATTTGCAGTCATCCACCCACTTTCAAGATTTGATATCAGTTTTGTTATTTAAACTTTATTATTTCTAAAAATTCTGTGATGAATTTGATCAAATTTTGCAGCAAACCCACTGAGATTGATAAGGCTCTCGAGGGCAAGTTTATGTTAGTTTTGTAGTTCTTTTTCATGTCAGCAGCAGTTTTATATTTAGATAATAAGCTGTAAAGACACACAGACATTTACAAGATTAATGTGTGATAGTAAAGAGGGGCTCGTGTAATAATAATTTAGCATTTTTCCTATGTGTAGTTTTTTGTATCTGATATACATTAACAAGATACATGCATGATTAGAAAAGTGTGCTCAAGGTTGTTCCTCTGTGTAGAGTTTTGTCTTTGACCTTTTAGCTTTAGCTGAACAGATTGAAAACCCCTCCATGGAATGTTACCAAATTTTGCTGACACTCAAATATTATTAGATAGATATTGCAGTTGAAAAAGGGGGTAAATTACTAGATTTACTAGAGATATTCCCCTTTGTACATGTAGTTCTCATTTTGTTACTTAAAATCTGTCTTGTGTCTATAGTATATATTTATTTAACACTAGACATATATGGTACAAAAATAAGGGTCCCTGAATGCTTTCAATAAAAAATATTCCCTTTTGTAATTCATGGTTAATAGATTCAGCTAAATACTTCACTATATCCCTTTGCAAATTAAAAGGGACATTTTGCTCTCTAAAACAATGTATGATTCACATGAAAGAGATATTCTAATGCATATGCAAATGCAATGTGATGTCTAAGTAGATAACTTCAAGTATTTTAACAGTTAATCGTGTTCTGATATTGGTAACTTTGATTTGCATCAAAAATTATTGGGATGTGGATTTTTACTTAGGATAATCAATTTTAGTCTCACACTATATGGACAAAGTGGAAATCCGATGGTTGATTTCAATTGTATGAATTTTGTATATTTTAATTATTATCAGTGCCTTTTTGAGAGGGTAAGTATTAAATCACAGAGGTTAGTGGGAGTGCTTTATTGATGTTTAGATGGGTATTGGTGGCACATACATCATTAAGTCCCCCCAACCTAAGGTGGGGGACATATAATGGTTTGGTTGCAGATCCCATTGATGTCTGTGTAGCTTATTTTTTGCACTTTATCTTCTAAACCAGTGGGCAAATTTTGAACAGACTTGCTTAGATACATTGTTGGGAGAGGGAGGGGGGAAGAGTTGATTAGATTTTGGTGACCTTGACCTTATTTTCAACGTCACACCAGAACATTGAAATGTCAAATTTTGTCTAAATAGGGTTTCTGGATGTTATCTCTTAAACAGAATAATGATTTCTAGCTAAACTTTATGTATTGTATCATAGTGACACAATAAGTAGTTGGTTAGATTTTGGTGATCTTGACTTAATTTTAAAGGTCATCATCATACCAAGACAGTAAAAACCAACTTTTTCCAAACTCTATTTTCTGAACCAATTAGTGGATTTTTACGAAACTTGCATGGATACATTGTTGGGAGGGGGAAAATATTTCATTAGAGTTTTGGCGACCTTGACCTTATTTGCAATGTCACGCCATCACATTGAAATGTCAAATTTTGACCAGAATATAGGGAGCGCAGTGGCTCAGTGGTAGAGTGCTTGACTGGAGACAGAGGGGCCGTGGGTTTGAGCCTCACCGGCGTCACTGCGTTGTGTTCCTTAAGCAAGACACATTTATCCTAGCTAAGTACTGGTTCAACCCAGGAAGACCCATCCCTGTTTAACTGAAAGATTGTTGATGGGATGTAAAGAATCAAATCAAACAAACTGATCAGAATAATTATGGTTTCTGTGTCTTAACTCTTAAACAGATCATTGGATTTTGGTCAATCTTTATATATTTTATCAGGGTGACATAATAAAAGAGTTGACTAGATTTTGGTGACCTGGATCTAATTTTCAAAGTTACCATCCTATATAGACTGTAAAAATCAGCCTTTTTGGCACTCTATCTTCTGAACCATTTCCACTTTTAAGAATTTGAGTTTGCATTCTTAACTCTAAAAACAGCTACAAGAGGTGTTTCATGTTTATTTGAACGAATTTGAAAATGACATTTTTCATTTATCTTCTCGTTATATTTGGTAATAATTGATTTCAATGGGTTAGTCTGATCTCCAGAAATAGAGAGTCATCGAAAAAACAGTATTTAATTTTTATTTTCTGGTGTGAAACAGTCTTTGAAGATAAGTAGTCAAATTCTCAGCGTTTAAAAATGCTGTTTTAAACGAAATGTACTAAATCTTTCATGAACAATTTCTCAAAAAGGTGTGAAGTTTTTCTTTTGGAACCTTTTATATATTGTACATAAATAATAAAAGTGTGTTAAGTTAGAAAATAAAGCATTCCAGTAGGATATTTACTTTTTTAAAGCAACTTGAACATCAAATTTTAGGGTTTACAGTTTCCATAGCAACACTAAATTGTATGCAAAATACTCGAATGCAATATTTGGCAATTAGTTTGATCTGCAATAGATACTTAAAATATCTAAGAAAGTGATTCCGCTGTGAGTTTGAGAATTTGTTTTTCAAAATTCTTCCAAGACATATTTTATACAGGAGATACCCATTTGGGCACTTTCATCGAAGAACTTATTAAGCCTATTTGCCAAGTAAAACCAGACACACAGAGGCTGTTTCTCATTTGAATAATATACTGAATGTTCCTTTAAATTTAAAAGGAAATCTCAAACTAAAATATGTATTTTCTTAGAAGATATATCCGTTTTCGCTCTTAAAATCAAGAAAAGTGGGGTAGGGATATATTTAGGGCCCCAGTATTATAAATATGCTTTAAATTGCCATCTTGTCTATTTGGCAATACCAGGGACACTTCAATTATGTATTTAAAAGCAACATTAGTTTGTTTTATTCATATGCAACCGCAAAAATTGAAATTCAAATCTGTTCAAATAAACATGAAACAGATCTCGTATTTTATAGTTTGAAAAAAGATTTTTTATTCTTAATCATTGACTTTAACCATCCAGATTAGAATATCATATTAATGTAAAACATTTATATTTTGTACAAACATGATCTGACGAAAACGCAATTCAGTATATTGATGTTAGGTTGTAATCAAATCTATAACCCTATTGCACCAAGAATGTCTAGTTATATTTTTTCTTTCTCATTGTGATAGGCAGAGTGGTCATTTTTGTTGGTATATTGTTGGCCATGCAATGACTCCTTTTACATTCAGATTCTATTTATCAGGAGTGCCAAAGGAGTGTACTAATTTGGAAGCTTTAAACCTTTTCTCACCATTTATGACATTTGTTGTCTGCATTATCATACCTGCTACATACTTTTGTAGACTTTATTTCAAGCAATATTGACCCAGATAAGACTGCTCCCATTTTCGAGCAGTCTGTAAGGGAGCAGTCTGACCAGGGTTTATAGTATTTGCTTCCAAGGCAAAAGTATTCTGGCATACATTTAAATATACTCCTCTAAATAATTAAAGGACCAAGATTTTAGAATGCGAGTATAATTAGCTCAAACATCTAAATTCTGTAAACTTAGCCCAAAGCTTTCTTTTCTTTATGCCCATAAGTCAAGAATCATTATTACTGATTTCCATGCCTAATTGTAACATAACTGTGTCTCAAATGCACATACCCTCAAAAACACACTTTCAAAAGGCAGTGGGTGGGGTAAAGAAATTCTTCTGTGGTCAATCGAGTAGAATGAAAGCGACATTAAATTAAACTTTGTTTTAAACAGTTCAGCTTACATGCAAAAAAATCTTCAAACAGTTTCAATATACTGGAAAGCAAGCATTTTCATCTCTGACAATGGAGTTTTGACATTGTTTTGTTTTCTGAAAACAATGTGGGTACTCGGCCATTAAGAATCAGATTTTCAATCGTCATTCTTTGCCTTTGAGTGTTAGAAAGATGTCCCGACGAATTGTTTAAAGATTGTCACAGACAAACGCCAAAACCAGTTGTCTGAACCCATACACTGGCCATTACGCCACAGCCAAAAGGGGCAATTTTCTCTCACAGGAAGAGGTGGATGGTATGGAAGGGATTAAAACACCATACAATCATGTGAAAACAGAGATTTCAGCATCTAAAAACATATTTAATTCATTTCATGCAGTTCTGTGGTCCATGGATCATACACAAAAAATGCCATTCCAATGCATTAAGGTCAAGTTTCAAAATGACAAAAAATCCTTGTTAGTAACATTTTCTACCATTTTCTTTTTGCCGTTTCACTTGGCAATTGAGCGCCTAAGATGTCCGAAAAATTTGGGCTAAATCGTAAAATTGGTTTTCAAAATACGTTCTACACAAAATGCATCAATGTTATAATTGATAGCATTGGTCCTTTAATTATTTTGAGGAGTATATGTGCAGCTGATGTAATAAGAAGACACAATTTCAGGACAAAAATATTGGCACCAAAAGGGTAAAAAAGGACTCCTGGTTTCATGCAGATAGAAATGACTGTACAGACTGGGCAGATGTCCAAGCTGATCTGAGTCTTGCTAGGTGCGCAGGTTATTTTATTGGGGATCTCATACAAACGCTCAGTTGATAATTAGATTCTATAGATCATAAGTGCCAATAGAAATGTTATTCCTCCCTCTGTACATCGATTAATTTAACCCTTTCCTTCATGAATATTCATGCTAAGCTCCACCCGCTATGAAAAATTATATAAATAAACTTTCAGGTTTGTTCATAGAACAAAGCAATCACATGTCAGGTCCACTAGTGTAGGATCATATCTAATCATATTTCCATAAGCAAACAAAGTAGACCCTGATCAGGCAGCTCTTGTAAGAGCTGCCTGATCTGGGTCTGCTCTGTTTGCAAATGTGTTAAAAGGTGTCTCTATGAGGTAAAGGGTTCACACAATTTTACTGTGATTTCAGGCAAATGAAGCCTTGTCAAAATACGGTCGTCCTCAGACCTCTCCAAGCAAGGTCAAGGTTCTGGCTGGTGCCACTGCTTCTACTGAAAGAATCCCAGTATACCGGGAACCAACCCTGAACAGCCAAGAGACAGATCAGAGAAGAGATTACGCTCACTACTTACTTCAACAGAGAATACATAATATTGACACCAGACATAAAAATGAAGTGCTTAAGTTGTATTTACCATATGTGAACAGTGTGTGATTAACCCTTTGTATTCTGATGGATTTCACCATACATATTGATAATACAAGTGTGGGACTGCCCATTGTGTATTTTAAGGGGTCACAGGTAATGTTTTCTAAACTATGATGTATTTCTGTCCCTGAAGATTGTTTGTATCTTAGCAAACAGTGTAGATCCTGATGAAATGCAGCATTGAGCTGCATTTCATCTGGGTCTGCACTGTTTGTCAAAGAACCTGTTTAGGGGTTTCCAGTATACAAACAGTTATTTTTTATGGTACATTAACATGAGGGTATGAACAAGAAATGGCATTATATGAACAAGAAATGGCATTTACGATATGAGTAAGTTTTTGTTGAAAACGATGGCAGAGTACATTGGTTTTGATAATATTTTTGATATATTCTATTATTATTTTTTTCACCACTGTCTAAAATTATTTAGACAAGGTGGATTGGACTATTGACTCGCCATTAAAGAAAAATCATGGCGAATGCTACCACACATGCTCTAATACTTGCACACCTAGATAAATATCAGTGATTCTTTTAGCCAATTGAACTCAGTACATGCATATGTTTAAATGTTTGACCATATGCGTTAGGACAAAGAGAATGGGGCTTAAATCCAATGAAGACAAAACAGAGATCTCTTCTGCCTTGGAAACAACCATGTGTAATTAAAAATTAACTTTCTTATTTCCCCAACCAAATCATATGTTCTGGGTACTCAAAAGAACTGTCTCATTGAGACAGTTCTTTTGAGTACCGAAAACACATGGTTTGGTTGAGAAATAAATTTTTTTTTTTTCCTTTGAGCACTCAAACCACATGTTTAAATTGATTGATAAGAAAATAATCTCTATTTTATGTTCAGAAAGTTTGCTAACCTGGACCTATGCTATAATCTAGACCCGTATAGCTGGTCAATCATGTTTAATGAGTGACTTAATGAAAGACAAAAAGTACATCATGTTGTCATACAGCTCTTATAAAGTTTATTTTGATTGGTTATATTGTTATCTATTTTGTTAATTTTTATTGGTTAATTTGACAATGCAAAATGAGTCGGTATACAGCATAAGATGTAAGTTGGCATGTGTGTTTTGGGAAGATTCAAATCCGTCTACACATCTGCAGTCTGATAAGTCTTAGATTTCTGCTTGAAGAAACATTGAACCATTGGCTACCAATAGAGCACCCATCAAAGACTGATCTCACTGTGCAGGCTGATCGGAGTCTTAGATGGGCTCACATGCCAGCTTGTAGCTTTTGCAGGACACCAGCTTGAATAAAGATACAAATTGGAATATATACGAGCCAACACTGAGTGAAAATGTCCATGTACTTATCATAAATGTATGCAAAAAAAAACAGACTTGGATAAGCATGGACATCCATAGAGTCTTGTCAGAGCCTTCACTGCTCACACAAAGTATAAAAGTAGATAAAAGTTTACCAGCTCTAGCTTCACCTGATAGCTTCACATACACCTTTCACTTATTTGGGTAATTTCACTTGTTTTTTTGCAGATTTTTTCTGTAAATCTAAATTTTCAAAACAACTTTTAGGAATACAGAATTTTAGGGTAGAGTCTTGAAAACTATAGTTTAGCTGGTGTGGACATTATAGTATCTTGATACTATAGTATCTTGATACAACTCAAGTCGCTGATCAGACCGTGCAGGCTTATCAGCACCATTATGGCTCATATCTGGCACATGAGGCCTTTTCAGGAGAAAGCCTGTCCCCAGTTTTTGTGACCTTGAAGATAAACTTTTTAATATAGCATGTGTAGCAATTCTACTTTCCAGGCAGTGAATAATGAAGGTGCTGACCAGACTGCATGGATGTAGACTGATCTGAGTCCTTGTTATTTCCATGTACAAGCAACCAAATCTTGCTCTGAGGTTATAAAGCTTTTTTTCATGCTCAACAGAGCATGAAATTTCAATTGCTTTTAAAAACTAAAATGCTTTAAAATAAAGGCAACTCTTAAATGTTGTACATTTGTATTTATCATGCTAATAAGTGTTAAAATGCCAACAATTGTTGGCATTTAACACAAATAAGCATTATAAATGCCATGCTTATTTGAGCATGAAAGAGTTTATAACCTCAGGCCAGGTCTTTTCAGATGTGGTTCATTTTTGCTATAGTTTTATTTATCTTTGTTTTACACTACTGGGTTTATAAAAAGACTGTGATATTTCTTTAAAGTTTATAACAGATTAACTGTATCTCTTGTCTGTATATTATATTGTTGACAATTGTTATGTTTCATTATTAATGCTTGCAGTTGCATGTGAAATAAATACTGTGATAAACTATTTTTCTTATTTCATTATGAAAGCCACAACATGACAAAACCAACAAAATGAGTGTGTGCCCAGCAAAGACACAGATCAGCCTTGGCATCTGCCTAGTCTGTTCAAATTCTTTGCTGTACACTCCGTGGATAACTAAAGGCCCAAGTTTTTTTTCATGCGGGCAGCCATGACTGATCAGACTGAGCTGATTCCGAGGCTGATCTGTCTTCTTTTGACACACAGCCACATTGTGGGTGTTTTCACGTCACAGCTTAATTGTACAGGAGTGCATTATTCACCTAAAGTCTTCCAACCTCCAACACCTAACTAGCCCAACTTTTTTGTTTGTTTGAGTCAATTCTTTACATCCTAGTCAATAATTTTACATTCAAGTTGGGACTTTCCTGGGTTGAACCAGTACTAAGCAAAAGATTGGGTCTTGCTAAAGGGCACACCACAGTGCCTCTGGTGAGGCTCGAACCAATGACACCTTGATCAAAGTCAAGCACTCTATAACTAAGCCACTACGCTCCTCACAATTAACATTAAAGGGTGTTTCTGTGCAGAAGTGATAGCTTCCAGTGTCAAAACTTGTATACTATAGTCCTTGGGATGTACTGTGACCTGGTGACCTACACTCCACACTCCAGTGATTTTAACATAATTATGTGTGGTAAAGTGTATCTTTTTGCAGCAGTGATAGCTGAATGTTGACCCAACTTACTTTTCACACTCCAGTGACTCATAATTTTATGAGGTAAAATGCATTTTTCTGCAGAAGTGATAGCTGGGAGTGTCGTACCTTGCATAGTATGTTGTCCTTACCCCACTGTTCGAGCATAGCATGCACTGTGATTTGGTGACCATGAACAAATAGTTATCCTTCGTGTACACCGAGCAAGCACAGTGATCCAGTGACCTTTACTTATTTCATGCTCCACTGACTTTCATAATTCTACACTGTAAAATGTAATTTTCTGCAATATCATGGCAGTGATAGCTAAGAGTGTCAAACCTTGAATAGTATTTGAGCCAAGATCTGACAAAAGGGACCTTCTGGCAATAAAAGTCAAAAGTGAGAGAGTAAGAAAGACCTAGCTATTGCGAACAATTACAGAAAATTTGAAGAAATTATCTTTACAAATAAAAAAGATATGAGTGTTTAAACTGGTATAGATTATGCGTTTTAAACATGATGTCACTGAACATTGCTAATGACATTCTGACATCAACACCACTGTGTTAATATATGACGTTAATACAAAGAAGCTAGGAGCAATATTTCAAGAATGCTCCATGTTTCTGTAAATTAGATGTGTATGCTGTTGCATAGACTGCACAAATGGCCCATATACGCACATTCTGTGTTTACATAAGCATTTGAAATGAGGTACCCCGTTTTAAAGGAAGTATGTAGTCCATATGCAAAGCTGTTGCCATGGAAACTTACATTATACATATCACTTAATTTTATCAGAATTGTTTGCGCCTTTGATTGTATTACATGTTAGAGGCAATTTGACTCTATCATAAGAACATGCAAAATCTTGAAAATATGGACATTTTTGAAACTTTGATTACACAAAAACTGCCAAAATGCCCGAAGGACCCTTTTGTCAGATCGGCGCTCATTTGTAATTATACCCCCACCCACCAGCCAATGTAGTTTAAGGGGAATACTGTTTTCAGCTCATCTGTCAACATTTTGAGTCCCCTTTTTCCAACCAAACATGCATTGTCTAATGGTTAATGTGTGGTGCAAATTTGATCAAAATCAGGCAAAAGCTACATAAGTTATTCGACAATAACCTTGAAATGTTGACGGAAGGATGGAATGATGGACATGCTGAAAACTACGTTTGCAGGGTTATAAACAAGTTGTCGATGGAATAGTTTCATCAGATTCGAAGGTCTTTGCCAGTTTTTATAGACAGGACTGTATATAGTGAATATGGATTTTTTAAATATGCCCTTTTATATAAACTTTTAAAATAGTTATGTGCTAAAGAAGACAGAAGTTACAGGAATCTTGTCTTGATTCCTGGTGTTCCAGTACTGGAAGTTCATACGAAACAACGGACAAATGCTGATTTTTTTATTACATATTTATATTTTCTTAAACTTTGGCCTTTGTTTATCATTGCAGTCCATACATGTACCTTGTTAACCCCCGCCGCGAAGCGGAAGGGGGGTTATTGGAATGCCCTTCGTCTGTCAGTAACACTTTCGTGTCCGCTCCACATCTCCTGTACCCTTTGATCGAACTCCATGAAACTTTACTCATATGTTCCTCTTAGTAAGAGAAAGTGCAGAGCACATGACTCAGCTACCTAGACTCAAGGTCACAGGTCAAGGTCAAAATATTTACCCTTGAATTTTGTGTCCGCTCCATATCTCCTGAACCCTTTGACCGATTTTCATGATACTTCACTCATATGTTCCTCTTCCTATCATATATTCCTCTTAGTAAGACGGTGTGCAGAGCACATGACCCAGCTACCTAGACTCAAGGTCATCCTCACCGGTGTCACTGCATTGTGGTCCTTGAGCAAGACACATTTACCCTAGCTTAGTACTGTTCAACCCAGGAAGACCTGTCCCTGTTTAACTGAAAGATTGTTGATGGGATGTAAAGAATCAAATCAAACAAACAAACAAGACTCAAGGTCACAGGTCAAGGTCAAAGGATTTACCCTTGAACTTTGTGTCCGCTCCATATCTCCTGAACCCTTTAATCGATTTTCATGAAACTTCACTCATATGTTCCTCTTAGTAAGAGGGTGTGCAGAGCACATGACCCAGCTACCTAGACCCAAGGTCACAGGCCAAGGTCAAATGATTTACCCTTGAATTTCGTGTCTGCTCCATATTACCTGAACCCTTTGATCGATTTTCAGGATACTTCACTCATATGTTCCTCTTAGTAAGAAGGTGTGCAGAGCACATGACCCAGCTACCTAGACTCAAGTTCAAGGTCAAAGGATTTACTCTTGAATTTCGTGTCCGCTCCGTATCTCCTGAACCCTTGAGGCGATTTTCATTAAACTTCACCCAAATATTCCTCTGAGTGAGATAACGTGCAGAACCTATGACTCGTCTACACCGACTCAGTCAAGGTACACAATTCAAGGCCATGTGATTTACCCTTCAATTTGTGTCCGCTCCATATCTCCTAAACCGTTTGAACTAGTTTCATTATACTTCATTCAAATGTTCCTCTTAGTGAGACAGTGTGCAGAACCCATGATTCAGCTACAAAGACTCGAGGTCAAGGTCACAGTTAAAGGTCATAGGCTTTACCCTTGAATTATGTGCGTGCTCCACATCTCCTGAACCCCTTTAGAGATTTTTATAAAGTTTTAGTCAAATGCTTATCTCATTAAGGCAGTGTGCAGAGCCCTTGACTCAACTACGAAGACTATTGGTCAAGGCACACCTTGAATTTCTTGTCTGTTCCATATCTGGGGAACCTTTGAAAAAATTCCATTAAACTTTGATCGAATGTTTATCTGGATGTGACGGTATGTAGAACCAAGCCCTCTGTCATTATTCCTTCTACAACAAAATGTTACATACTTGCGGCGGGGGATTATAGCTGTCCTTCAGACTGCACTCTTGTTGCAATTGTTTTCCATTACAGATAATAGGGCAGGACAATGATTTGGATTGTTACAGTTCCTTGTCATTGCATATCTTTAATTTGACATATAAAAATCTTATTTTGGTTCTTTTTTATTTTGGTCAATTTAGGCTTTGAGCCAACTTAAGGAGGAATATATTGATGTGGGGGATATACTGAAAGCCTTGCGAGCAGCCCAATTCTTGTTGTCTTTGGTTAACTCTTATAGTATGCACTGTGACATGGTGACCCTGACTTTTTATTCCATGCTCCAGTGACTGTTATAAATCCACCTGTTAAAAAGCTTTTCTCTTTGAATAAAATCTTTTAAATACTTTGCTATAAAACAAAATGGAGCTTGTTTGATTTTACCCCTAGTAGGTGCAACATCATTTAGGTATACAATTTGAATTGTTAAATTCATGACCTAAATCTTCATGGTTTCCAAGACATGGGAGATAGCAAAGTGGGGGATTAAAATATAACAGAACTGAATGTGAGCATGTAAATATAATTCACATCATTCATAACAATTCACACAGGATCAAGACATTCATTCAGAAACACTAAATCCCATTATTAATAGCCATTTTATAGATAAATGCTTAATATCACAGATAGTATATAATTATAAAAACCTTGTGAAAAAAATATTGGACGGAATGTAATGTTTTCCAAGCATTGCTGCAGAGATCAATATCTAGTCCTAAATAAGAAACATATTGATTAAAAATAATATTTATTTGAGCCAGCTCTTAACCCTTATCCCACCAATATTTATGTCCTGAAAATGTTGTCTGCATTTCACGTCTGATGCATATTTTCAGATTAGATTTTATCATTGAAGCCAACACTATGAACCCAGATCAGACTGCCTTTGGGAGCAGTCTGATCTTGGTCCATATTGTTTGTAATATAGACTATATAAGAACAGATGCACACAGGAGCAGACAAGAAAAGCCATGACTGATGGAAAAATGGTTAAAATTTGGAGCTTATTGCATGAGCAACTAGCAAAGACTTGGAGAAATCCTCCTTTTGCGCATAAATTAGTGTTCTTTCTTATTGTTGGCTCATTTCAAACATTTTTACATAAAATTCTCTTGAAACGTTTCTCTCAGACCCAAACAAGCAATACCATACACTCTGATCTTTCAATTCAAAAATACTTTTGTATTAAAATATTCAACTTGAAAATTTTCACACACAAAAATCTACATGCCTATTTAACAAAAACTGGACTGTGATAAATCAATGCTGGTTCCATTCTCTCCATAAAGACCATTTACACAAAAAATGGTGTCTCTATTACAAAACATGTACACTAAGTAAAAGGTATTCTCGAGATTTTTTTTCATATTTTGAGCAGTGATGAGATATGGCCAACTTGATTGGTTTTCAATTTTGGCCTTTCTGAGTGCAATAAAATTCAATTATGCTTAATGCTCTAAAAATAGTGAAGGCCCTGATGAGACTGCCCTGGGTCTGTACTGTTCATTTTAGCATTTTGGTCAGGTACCTAGCATTCAAATTTTAGAACATGCACAATATATTCATACCTAATTGGAATTACTTGCTGTTCTGAGCTTGAATGTTCAAACTTTCCCATGCATTACTGTATAACCATATTTGACCAGAATAAGTGCACTTTGCTCAGCTTTTCAAATTTCTATACCATCTTTTGAAAATAGAGATCAATTTCAGCTGGCTGCAGAGCAGATCTGGATCCACACTGTTTTTCATCCATACAATGAATCCATATTATGAATGATGATTTTTGCACCACTGAATTTGTTGGAAATCAGAAGTCAGCTCTAAAAGAACTCATTATGTCTTTATAAAAGCATGTGCTTTAATTAGGTCAAATATGGGTTTTACTATTAGATTTTCATATCTTTTTATCATTCATTTTAATTGTTTAACTTTAGTAGAGTTCTTTGACTCTATCAACTAAAGTCACTTCTGGTTTTCTATAAAATTTTATTAATTTTTGTTATTGTTTTTCCTCAACAGAGGTGTTTGACTTTCTCAACTCAAGTCACGTCTAGTTTTACAATTAGATTTTTGTATTTTTTATCGTTCATTTTTATTGTTTTTCCTCAATAGAGTTGTTTGACTTTCTCGACGGAAGTATTCCAACTCTCCATCCATCTCTCTTCAGCAATGATCAACTTCTGTTTCTCATCGGCAATCTTCTCCAGTGCTTTCTCAAACTGCTTTTTATATTCCTGAAATGAGAGGCATACTTCCTGTATCATAGGTTTAGATAAGCAAAATTTTTCAGCGTAAAATTGTAAATATTTTCTTACCCATCAGTTTTAACATATGTTTTGGATGCTCAAAAGAACCGTCTCATTGAGACAGTTCTTTTGAGTACCCACAACATATGTTTTGGTTGAGAAATAAGAAAATTAAATTTTTGTTTCGCGCTCTAAACTAAAGTCCTGTTGTATGGTAAATGTTCTAGAATTTCGAACACTTCTCTTTCTGTTCTCAACTAAAATGTTGGTTATCAAGGCTGGAAATCACAAACTGCTTTTTCAGAATAGCAAACAGGGAAAACCCTGATCAGACTGCTTCTTCAGAAGCAGTCTGATCTGGGTCTGCTCTGTTTGCCTAGGCCTTTTTGGCAGGCATCTAGTTTTCAAAATTTTAGAACATTTACCGTAACTGACCAAAACGTGCAGGCTCACCAAGCCTTAGCTGGTCACCTATGAGGCAAGTACCATAATCACACTGGCTTATTTTATGAGTTCGAAACAGGATCTTACATGATTGTTTATCTATTATTAAAATTATCAAATAAGTTGCGGAAAGAGATCAAATGTGATGCTTGCCAAGCATTTTATCTCTTTCACAACAAGTTTAATAAATTCAATAATACAGGAGCATGAATATTAGATTCTATTTATTATATGATACTAAATTACATTGAAATCACTTTTAGGCGTGAAAACACTAACTTTTGCCATAAATATGTCACCTTGTTATGGCAGTCATTACATCATTTTACTAAATATGCAAATTAACTCATTCCTTCATGAATATTCATGCTAAGCTCCACCTACTATGAATAATTATTTGTACATAGATATTTCTTGTCAGGTCCACTAGTGTACAATCATATCTAATCATATTTCCATAAACAAACAGAGTAGACCCTGGTCAGGCAGCTCTTATAAGAGCTGCCTGATCTGGGTCTGCTCTGTTTGCAAAAGTGTTAAAAGGCGTCTCTATGAGGTAAAGGGTTAAATGCATGGTGTTATATCACTCCCACACATGACGTGATAAAAAAACAAAACATGCTATGCCTCCAATGACTTCCACAAGAAAATGTTCACACAGAAATTAGACAAATATAATTTTCCGGTTGAAAATGGCATGAAGGTAGTGTACTGACCTGATAAGCTTCATCCCTGGCTTTAACCACAGCATTATGAGCCAGCGTTGTCGTGGCTGTTGTCACCGAGGCTGTCAGCTGTTGTTTGTTAGACTTCTCACCAGCAACAAATTCATTGCTAGGCAAGCCTGACAAAATAAACAAAAATCCTGATTAACCCTTTATTTACTAATGGATTCTTCCTTCTGGTTTGATACAAATCAACTTGGGATAGTCCATTGTACATATCTAGGGGTGTCGGGTTATAATTTAAAAAAAAAAAATTGTATTTTTGACTAACGATCATTATTATCTTTAAATACAGTGTAGACCCTGATGAAATGCAGCAGAATGCTGCATTTCATCTGGGTCTTCACTGTTTGCAAAAGAACTCGTTTAGGGGTTTCCCCGAATACAAAGGGTAAACTATTAGCATACTGGGAAATTCTAATGCTTCTAATCCGGTCATTTGCAATTTTTTATAAATCAACTTTTTCACAAAAATCTTTCAGAAATACCATCAGAGCATCAAATAGTTTGGATTCAGATGAAGCCCAAAGCTGGGGAAAGAGTAAAAAACAATTACATTGTTTGCTCTTGTCCGATTGCTGACAAATTAAAATATCTGCTTATACGAGGGTCAGTCAAAAATAACTGAGAGTTGGTTAATATCTTTTTACTGGTTCGGCAGTTTTAGCTGAAAATTTATACACATATAGAATGAACCTTCGGGTTTCATCACATATAGAAGTTGACTTCTTATCAGCCTAATTGCCCTGTTGCTAGGCAACCGAAGACCGTCTCTAAGCGATGTGCGTTCGCGCTGACGACACTTCTGACTGAGCAGCCATGAATTCAAAATCATTTCAAATCTAAACCTGTATAATAACGGACCTTTTATCTTGTTAATTTAAGAAGTAAATTTGTGTTTATGTTGGGAGGGATAATACCTTTAATACACTATCAGGAACCTGTGTGCATTTCTTATCAGATTAACCTAATTCTCTAAGATGCAAGATGACCTGGCAAGCCTCCAACTGTTATGGAGACTTTGTATATATACTTGCCCACTAATCAGCTCTGCAGGTATAAGATATGCAGAACAATGCAATCCTTCCTATGCTACCTGTCACTTCTCTGGAGCCACAGGATGATTTTAACTAGTATATATGGCTTTTGGAATGGTCAGTTAATGATCAGTTCATTGATAACTAGGTCAGTTTCATTCTTGCTTTTGGGAAGTTAACATATATGCCATGCAAGCTGTACAGCTTATAACCCATGATTAAATGAACATTCATATACATTTTTAATTTTCAAAAGTGTATTCTTTGGATTCTAATTAAGTGAAATTAACTAATTTTTATCAGTGTTTAGTGTGGATTATTGGATAACTTAACATTGCTTCATCTGCCATGGCTTCATCTGCAAAGCGCAGACGCCAGCAGTCATATGACATGGATAATCCTGTCAATTGGACTATTAATAAACTGAAAACTGAACTAGAAACCAGGGGGATCAAGCTAACTGCAGCTGCGTCAAAAGCAGCACTGGTACAGTTGTACAACCAGTTGCCTAAACCAGACAATGCTACATAAATACTCAAGTCAGTAGTGAACAAACTTCCCAGGATCAGTCGAACTCACTTTAGGGCCGTTTGCACGGGCGGTCTTGACATGTATGTTTCGGACCTGTAGTAGTAGTAGAAGTAATAGTATTAGTAGTGGTGGTAGTAGTAGTAGTAGTAGTAGTAGTAGTAGTAGTGGTGGTGGTAGTAGTGGAGAAGTAGTAGTAGTAGTAGTAGTAGTAGTAGTGGTGGTGGTGGTGGTGGTGGTGGTGGTGGTAGTAGTAGTGGTAGTAGTAGTAGTAGTAGTAGTAGTAGTAGTAACAACACAATGTTGTAGCAGTAGTAGAAGTAGTAGTAGCAGCAGCAGCAGCAGTAGTAGTAGTAGTAGTAGTAGTAGTAGTAGTAGTAGTATCATTAGCAGTGGTAGGAGTAGTAGACTTAGTGGTGGTATATTAGTAGTAGTAGTAGTAGCAGTAAAAATATAGTAGTTGTAGTAGTATCAGAAGGAGTAGTAGTAGTAGTATCAGTACTAGTAGTAGTAGTAGTAGATGCAGCAGCAGTAGCAGCAGCAGCAGTATGTAGTAGTAGTAGTAGTAGTATCAGTGGTAGTAGTAGTAGTAGTCCGACTGTGGTAGTTGTAGTAGTAGTAGTAGTAGTAGTAGTAGTAGTAGTAGTGTAGTAGTAGTAGTAGTAGTAGTAGTAGTAGTAGTAGTAGTAGAAGTAGTAGTAGCAGCAGCAGTAGTAGTAGTAGTAGTGGTAGTAGTAGTAATAGATGCAGCAGCAGTAGTAGTAGTAGTAGAAGTGGAAATAGTAGTGGTAGAAGTAGTAGAAGTGGTGGTAGTAGTAGCAGTTTTAATAGTAGTAGTAGTAGTAGTAGTAGTAGTAGTAGTAGTATCAGTAGTAGTAGTAGTAGCAGCAGCAGCAGTAGTAGTAGTAGTAGTAAGTAGTAAAGTAGTAGTAGTATTAGCAGTAGAAGCAACAGTAGGAGTAGTAGCAGCAGCAGCAGTAGTAGTAGTAGTAGTAGTAGTATCAGTAGTAGTAGTAGTAGTAGTAACAGCAGCAGCAGTAGTAGTAGTAGTAGTAAGTAGTAGAAGTAGTAGTAGTATTAGCAGTAGAAGCAACAGTAGTAGTAGTAGCAGCAGTAGTAGTATCAGTAGTAGTAGTAGTGGTGGCAGCGGCACCAGCAGTAGTAGTAGTACCAGCAGTAGTAGTAGTAGTAGTAGTAGTAGTATTAGCAGTGGAAGCAACAGTAGTAGTAGTAGCAGCAGCAGTAGTAGTAGTAGTAGTAGTAGTAGTAGTAGTAGTAGTAGTAGCAGCAGCAACAGCAGTAGTAGTAGTAGTAGCAGCAGCAGCAGTAGTTGTAGTAGTAGTAGTAGTAGTAGTAGTAGTAGCAGCAGCAACAGCATTAGTAGTAGTAGGTCTGAAACTTGCATGTCGGGGCAGGGCGTGTAAACGGCCTCTTTCAGAGCTCTCTCAGGGGCAACGTACACAGGCTAATCAGAATACCAGTTCACCATCCAGTGGCGCTAGCTAGGAGTACACCTGCCACAGTGACATCAGCTCTTGCTTCGCCACATCCAACAATACAGGGCCCATAGAGACTTAGATAAACCATACAGGGGCCACAACATCATCAGCCATCAATGATTCAGCTTCACCTGCAGGTCATAATGCAGTGGTGATGACAACTGGCCAGCCTATTATGGACTCAACATTTAACAACAGCCTCTTGGGTATGATCACAGCTATGCAGAACACAATAAGCTCTCTACAAGCAACGATGACTCAGTTAATGACAGAAAAAGTGAACAAATGTGAACAGCCATCAGTTAATATGCTGGAGAAAATATATGGGAAAGAAACCACAATACCAGCAACAACCACAGCTTCACAGTTTGGTGTGCCAGCTGACTCTCTACCACATGTGGATATTATTTCAGAAACACTGAAAAGGAACATTATAGAGGGAGTTCCGAGAAACTGCCCCACAAGCAGATCAGTTTCCGCAGCCATGCCCACATCCAGAACAGATCATATGGGACTAGATAAACTAAAAGACAATGTGTCAGAATTGTGGAACAAAGCAGTGGGTGAAAGAACAATGACTGTTTATAACACGGGACAAGAAATGACTTTGCCACGTAAAGGATCACAACTCTGCTAAATGCTGTGAAACACAGTCAGGGAACTAGTACCAGACCTAGACACCCCATCAGTCATCACAGCCATTATTCTATCACAAATGTGTTTACTGCTCAAAAATGGATATATATCTCCTTTTGTGGACATGTTGTTGAAAGCTGTGTTTGTTACTAGTTTCTTCGGATTTCTACGCTGTGGTGAAATAACAATATCACAACCAGAATTCAACCCTTCCAAACATATATGCTTAAATGATGTAATATTCTATGAAACACTGCTCAGTTACTCTTAAGATATTCAAAAACTGATCCATACCAGAAAGGGATTGTAATTCCAATATTCAAATCTGAGAACAACACAGACCTCTGCCCATATAGGGCTTTAACTCAGTATCTAGAACTTAAACTCTAGAATTAAAATTATTTTTCCTAACAATTTATTGCCAAACTCTCCATTTTTTCTGACAGAAAATGGAAAGACTTTGTGCAGGTCATATTACATGATGCATATTAAGCATATTTTGGCTCACTTAAGCTATGACTATTCACATTATTCTAGCATAGTATGAGGATAGGGGCGGCCACATCTGCATATGCAGCACGATTAGAAGATCATCTAATTCAAACTCTGAGAAGATGGTCATCAGACTGCTATAAAACTTATATACATACTCCTATACATGTCAGCAAAGATGCTCAATGGGCTCTTTTAAAAGAACTACGTTCATACAGTTTCAGCAATAAGTTAAATTAATTTAATAGTACACTGTTGCTTGATGAGATTACACTTTTACTATTTACTGTTAGATACCATCAGCCATTAATTGCTCTAATTAGTTAATTACTGGCAGATATGCTTAGTATGCATTAAGTAATGCTGATTATGTCTATGTGATTTGAAACAATTGCTTACAAGTTATCTTTACTGTACATATTATGCAAATACATTCAATGTCTCCAGGTAGTTGATGATGGTTTTGGGGCTTCTAATCTCCACTTTACTTCCTTACTTGGGGACCAATCAGTCATTCATGTTATTCATTCCTTCTTTTTTGGGGAATTCCATTTACATTTTACAAAAGAAATAAATTATCCCCAAGTAACAGGCAACAGTAGCCTGTAATTTCTCATCATTTTTTCAGTTTAGCTGCTTTCTGACTTTGGACTACTTGCATTTACACTCTCATGTCACTACGTCGACATTCATAATGCTACAGTCTATGTCATCCACTCAGCCATACACAGCCGGACTGAGAGACCAGACTCAGCATTATCACAGTAAATGCAAGTGGCACCAACTCGACACCCATAATGCTACAGTCTATGTCATCCACTCAGCCATACACAGCCGGACTGAGAGACCAGACTCAACATTATCACAGTAAATGCAAGTGGCACCAACATGGTGTTGGCTACGAGCCAGATTATTGGCCAGATGATTGGGTCGGGGCCTATACCATGTTCTGTGAGCTTATGATATACTTTCTACAAGCAGTTAACTTGAGAAAAACATCAATCCCCCCTAGTTCAGCATACAACTTAGGTCGTGGCCAGTGCCTAGCCCAATATGAATGACATTGGTACACAGTCTGAACTAGGACTTGGGCTATTGACTGAGCTGGTCCCATTGTTTTAGCCAAACCAAAGTAGGAAATAAAGATGTAGATAATAAATTTATAAAAGAATCAACACGTCTTTTCTATGTGTCAGCCCCATACTTAGGCAAATTGGCCCAACATAAATTGTTAATTTAAGAAGTAAATTTGTGTTTATGTTGGGAGGGATAATACCTTTAATACACTATCAGGAACCTGTGTGCATTTCTTATCAGATTAACCTAATTCTCTAAGATGCAAGATGACCTGGCAAGCCTCCAACTGTTATGGAGACTTTGTATATATACTTGCCCACTAATCAGCTCTGCAGGTATAAGATATGCAGAACAATGCAATCCTTCCTATGCTACCTGTCACTTCTCTGGAGCCACAGGATGATTTTAACTAGTATATATGGCTTTTGGAATGGTCAGTTAATGATCAGTTCATTGATAACTAGGTCAGTTTCATTCTTGCTTTTGGGAAGTTAACATATATGCCATGCAAGCTGTCCTCCACCACCCCTGCCACATCACCTATGCAATCAATTACCTGGAGAAAGGGACTAGCTCAGTACTTCTGTTTGTCCATTTAGGAGAATTCCATTTACATTTTACAAAAGAAATAAATTATCCCCAAGTAACAGGCAACAGTAGCCTGTAATTTCTCATCATTTTTTCAGTTTAGCTGCTTTCTGACTTTGGACTACTTGCATTTACACTCTCATGTCACTACGTCGACATTCATAATGCTACAGTCTATGTCATCCACTCAGCCATACACAGCCGGACTGAGAGACCAGACTCAGCATTATCACAGTAAATGCAAGTGGCACCAACTCGACACCCATAATGCTACAGTCTATGTCATCCACTCAGCCATACACAGCCGGACTGAGAGACCAGACTCAGCATTATCACAGTAAATGCAAGTGGCACCAACATGGTGTTGGCTACGAGCCAGATTATTGGCCAGATGATTGGGTCGGGGCCTATACCATGTTCTGTGAGCTTATGATATACTTTCTACAAGCAGTTAACTTGAGAAAAACATCAATCCCCCCTAGTTCAGCATACAACTTAGGTCGTGGCCAGTGCCTAGCCCAATATGAATGACATTGGTACACAGTCTGAACTAGGACTTGGGCTATTGACTGAGCTGGTCCCATTGTTTTAGCCAAACCAAAGTAGGAAATAAAGATGTAGATAATAAATTTATAAAAGAATCAACACGTCTTTTCTATGTGTCAGCCCCATACTTAGGCAAATTGGCCCAACATAAATCTCCAATTGTATCAAACAATGTGTTAGCCATGTTTTGAAGAAGTGTGATAGATTATAAATACAATACATGCAATGGTCGTTGCCTAGCAACCAAAACCGATGGAAAATTCCAATTTTAACTTAAAGACCAGATTTTGTTGCTATGGCAACCGTTTATTCCTGGGAATATTCAAGATATGCATTCAGATGTCAAAACCAATTACTAAATACAATGAAATTGTCATATGATATGATACTTATTTGATAATATTGCTCTAAAATGAATCGTAACTGGTGGGTGGGGTATATTTTGGGGTGAAATTTTCAGAAAATTTAGTTAATTTTCCTCTTATTACTGTAATAAAATTCCAATGCCTTAATATCAGTTGTTGCATTTTACAAAATACATTCACATACTGTATTTGCAACAAATGCACAAGTTGATGTTACTTAAAATTTGTATAGTGTTTCCATGCCAGCGCTATATTTCAGCGTGAGCGCTTGACGTTATTTCACATTCTTCGGTTGCTAAGCAACAACAATCTATACTTTGCATGGTATTGTATATTGCATTTTCTGACGCAGGACAGTTCATTGCCTGCATGTGCCGAATTTCACTAGTGAACGTTAGCCTACGTAAGAGATATGAATCAACTCTCAGTTATTTTTGACTGACCCTCGTATAAAGCACATTGGACACCTCAAGATTTGAATAGAAAGCCCACCAGTCACGACTTTTGTCATCTGCTCCTTGCGTCTGCCTTTGATCTAAGGGAGCCTAAATTGCAATCAATATGTACCCCGGTCAGACTGCTCCTAGGGCAGTCTGATCAGGGTCCATATTGTTTGTTTGCTTCCAATAAAAAAAATTTAGCCTGAAGAGCAGTTTAATATGTGCAGCAGACTTAAAAGCAGACATTTTCAGGACAAAAAAATAATGGCAGGATAAGGGTTAACCTATTTGGGACGTCAGTCTGACTATATTATCTTGATTTTGAAAAAAGCAAAACTGTGTCACATAATTTTGGACTAATGACATTCAGGTCAATTTCATCTTTGACCTGGCCATTGTATAAAAAGTTTGTGCAAAGGGTCTGAATGTGGTTGTAAGCATCATGATGAATGTTTTTTGGTTTGTTTTGTGGTTTAACGTCCCAGTCAACAGCTATGGTCATGTCGAGACAGTCAGTTAGCATCACCACTTTTTTCTGGGCATGCTTAGACTAAGCTGCTAACCAGTTCTCCGTGCACATACTTTCACTTGTAACTGACAACAGCCCTTCTTGAATCAGCGGAAGGAGAAGAACGACTTTAGAAAATATTTCATGATAAATCTCCACAAAAGTATGGGATCAAAGTCACGATCCCTGAAATAGCAATCAGTCTGGCTACCGATTGCGCAAAAGGGCACATTATATCATGATAAAGGGAGAAATATTATCACCTCAGTTTTGTCTAAAAACTAGTATGGATTATTGAAAGTCCGCAATCAAGTGTATTCTTTATTGTAACATTTGCAGTTATCATTATACCTTGCCAAGTGCTCTTGCCGCGAGGTAGAGCGTCCTTGTCCTCGTCATCCTCTAGAGGTTCACCAGCATTCTTACGTCGTATCAACTCACTAGTCGGGTACTTGGTTGGTGCTATACCTGTAAGAAGTGATAGTACAGAAAATTAATACTACGTTTCATCAATTAATGTCTTTTTCTTGGTACTTAATTTTAACCCTTTACCTCATAGAGACGCTTAAACACTTTTGCAAACAGAGTAGACCCAGATCAGGTAGCTCTTGTAAGAGCTGCCTGATCAGGGTTTACTCTGTTTGCTTATGGAAATTTGATCCTACAATATTGGACCTGATAAGTAATTTGTTTGTTCTATGTATAATGTTGTTGTTGTGTTAGTGTTTAACGTCCCACCAACAACTAGGTCATATGGAGACGGGGCCACGGCTACAATATTGGACCTGATAAGTAATTTGTTTGTTCTATGTATAATGTTGTTGTTGTGTTAGTGTTTAACGTCCCACCAACAACTAGGTCATATGGAGACGGGGCCACGGCTTACAGTCTCATCCGACAGACTGGAGAAGCCGGGAATCAAACCTGCGACCCCTGGTTTACAAGGCAAGTGGCTTATCCACTACACTACAGCAGCTCCTCTCTATGTATAATGTACCAATATGAAAATTTATTAATATAAATATTCATAGTGGGTGGAGCCAGCATGAATATTCATGAAGGAAAGGGTTAAAAGCCCATGAGAAACAAATGCATTATTTACCCTTATTAATATAAATATTCATAGTGGGTGGAGCCTAGCATGAATATTCATGAAGGAAAGGGTTAAAACCCCATAAGAAACAAATGCATAAAATACCCTAAATATATTTAGATTTTATCTAAACACCGTAGACATTGATCGGACTGCTTCTGACTCACTGGGCCTCATTTCATGTCACAAAATGTAAATTAGAATATTTTCTTTGAACCTTATGTTCAAAATACAAGAATTCTATAGAGCAGTTAGCTAGTTTGAATCTTAAATGGTGTAACAAAAATGATTAAGGGCAGAATTTGTACTATACTCTGTTATGTGTCCTTTAATGCTAATAAATTTCAAGGCCAACCAGCAACAGTTAAAATTAAATTTGTAAATACACTGTGAGCTTATCAATGTAAAAAGGTAAATGAGCAGCATGTTTTATGCTACACCATTTCTGATGATGAATGCATACATAACAGATCTATATACAAAATATTTTACTCCACCATTTACTCAACTGTTTAGCATCCCCTATTCAGCTAAGATCAAAAGGCACACAATCTGTTTAAAGTTTCATTCTGAAGAGCACAGTTCTTTGGTTTTCCACAAAACTGTCGCTTATCTACCTTTTGATATATATATATATATATATATATATATATATATATATATATATATATATATATATATATATATATATATATATATATATATATATATATATATATATATATATATATATATATATATATATATATATATATATATATATATATATATATATATAGTAAATTTGCTATCTAACAAGGTACAAAATAATTACAGACATTCACCATTAAAAGCCATTAAAACCATAGAGAGTACTATGAATGATTTAGGGTATGAAGTCCAATCTCTTCAAAAATGCTTACATGGGCCTCATTATGAACCCCAATTTCGTTGCATGCTAACAACATTTTGCTATTCTGTGAGCACATTGTGTAACTTTAAAGTTTACAGTTAACCCTGTCTTAAGCCGCCACTCAAAAAAGGCAAAACAAAGGTCTTAAGGACAAATAGTAGCTTAATGAAGGTCGAAAGTATTGCAGAATGCTCTCTTGGAGCATTCTGCAATACATTTGACCTCCATTGAGCAATAATTGGTCTTGAAAAACTAATATATGGTCTTCTTTTTGAGTGCCCACTTAAGACAGGTTTTACTGTATCTTAACAACATTAATTGAACAATAGTCACTGGTACAAAACCTTATAAATGTACTTACAAAGATGATATCCAGATGTTAGATAAAATTTAAAGTAATCATTATTTGTAGGTAGGTAATCATATATTAAAAAAATTCTAGTGTTTCAAATTCTAGATTCACAGTAGGTTATAAAATGTCAAGCGCTACCCTAGTTACCTAACAAAAAATACCACTGAAAATGCTAACATAGGAAAAATTATCTCTGAAAAAGAATGAGATCAAACAGCACTATAATTGTCTATTGCCGGGGCCTATCAAAAATTAGGCCTTAGGTGTAAGTTAAGTCTGATGGAATTTCCCACTCTAATCAATTGGACAAGTCCATTTCCGTTTAAAGGGTTGTTGGGTGGTATTTTTCATTTTTATTCAAATATTGATACAAAATTTTGTAAGCAAACAGTGGAGACCCTGATCAGATGCCACATTCTGTGTCATCTGATCAAGGTCTGCAATGTTTGCATATGTCCCACAAAAAGGACGCTAGGCTTATATGGGTTAATTTTCATGCTTTTAATTCCATCTGCTGACTATTTTTAAAATTAAATTTTTCAAACTTTTTCAAACCAGTCTTTCAGGAACACTATCAGAGTGTCAAACAGTTTGGATCCAGACCAGATCAGGACCAACATTCTGTCCATCCTGATCTGGGTCCAAACTGTTTCCAAAGGTTATCAGCAGACGACTATTATGTATGAAAATACAGCCCTCTGTTTGCAAGACATCCATGGGAAAGGGAGTGATTTTGCAGTATATATGACAGCCAAGGAAAAATTTGATGAATGGTGTTTTCTAATAAAGTTCAAGTACTCATAAGAATTGATTCAAATGAACTAGGTGCAATAACAAATTAACCTCATTTTTTTACTTATCGTTTAATATGTCATACTATTGCCATTATTTAACCACCATTTAAACATAATGGTGTCACTAAGGTTAGCATTACTACATTATGAAACCCAGACTCTTCCATCAGAAGTCTGATTCATAGAACTGGTCAATGACTCGGGAATGTATTATTGTTTGTATAGACAATCAGATCTTAAGTTGTCATCCCTAAAACTGATCTCCCAAATTGTTCCATGATTGCAGAACAATATCAGGATTTGAAAGATACTTACGTCCTTTGATGACATCATCAACAATCAACATATTGTCGTATTGCAGAAGCTGGTTTTCAGATTGACGAGCAAGACTTTCTAGGTACTCCTTGGCATGGTCTGCTGCTGAGTTCTGGAATACAATATAGCTAGGTTTATTGGAATAGTTTACAGTCAGCCCTGGCTTAAACAAGTTAAAAAAAATAGATACTAAATTATTTCCTACTCAAGCAGGTGCTTGCTTAATAGAGGTAAATTTTAATGGAAACTAGCATTTTGGAATTTGAAATTTTGTTGTATGATTGCTTAATACATGTGGTCGGTAAGATAAGTTTGGCTGAATTAAACCTAAAATTTGGACATAAGCCTGAGCAAACAGTGCAAATCCAGATCAGACTACTCTCAGATCAGACTACTCTGAAGAGTAGTCTGATCAAGATCTACACTGTTTGCCATTCAGTAACTACATCTAACACCAAATGTGTGGAAACATTCCAGGTTGAGGTACCTGGTCTCATATTTGAGATACACCGGTGGGTACAAACATTGAATATCCAAAAGTGCTTGAAAATATCTGTTTAGTAATGCAGTAAAAGTGTTAGGTTTGGGATCACGGTTTATAGCTATGGTTTCCTCTTTAATTGCAAGACGGTGGGTCAGGCCTCAGACTCTATGACAGCTCTGACGTAAAGCTTTAATTGATGGGTTGGGGCCTGATGCTTATCTGTAGCTGGACCCACCGTGGCTCAACTTGAGGTATTCTTTAGCTCTGGCTATCTGTGAGTCATGAGCCCTTTTCTTTGTTTCATCATGGTGTTGGTGTGTTAATTTGATTAGAGTGTTTCTCCATGATGATACATTGCATTAGTTAGATGGCCTCCATGCGAGCTGAACATTTCTTGTACTTCAACAACAGCAGAATCTAGGGCGAAGATTTGGTACCAGTAAAATGCATTTAAGCCCCCCTTGTGATGGTTGAGCGGCTCTTCCTCGCGGTGCTATAGGGTTGTCTGCGGTTTGTGATTGTGGTATTTCCTGATCATACTCACTTACTATTTTGGAAAAGCCAGGTTTTAAATCATTTAATGGGATAGACAAAAATCATACCCTTACTGTTCGTCATTTAGCAGCGCATACAATTTATAGAATTTTATTTAAACTGCACAATATCTAATGCCAGTATTCATGGTGTCCACTGTTTAATGAGATATAGAAGGCTGGTTAAATTTTATTTGATGAAATGTGGAATAATTTTCTCAAACTGTCAGCCTTACCTGTAAAGTCTCCGACTGTTTCTCAACAACTTCCATATATTCGTTGTGTCTCTCAGTCTCTGCCTCGCAAAGAGAAGTCAACTGATTCACTTGATGAGGATGTCCGAGGTTTGGTCGCAGCAGGTGCTTATGTTCCTGTCGTTTCTTGTCCAGCTCAAGCTGAGTATTTTTGAACTGTGATTCTAGCTGTGTCATAGCATTCTGTGAAATATCTAGCTGTTCTTTCACAAGGTCATTGGTTACTAGAGATGGTACATGTGTGGTGGACTTCTCAAGGTGAGTCAACTGGCTCCGCAATTCTTAAAATACAATTACCATATTCAGTGTCTATTCTAGGCAGGGTGACTGGGGGGCTCTCCTTATCTTTGAGAAACCACCCTATTTTTAGGAGAAGAGGGGGTATTTTTATATAGACAAAGGCAGGAAAATATATTTATTTAGTAAAATGTTCTGTTAGCATTAAAATCCCCCCTGGTTTTCAAATCCAAGAATAGACACTGCATATTTGCCCTAAATATTTGTACAGATAGGTCTGTGCAAAAAGTGTGGACCCAGATCAGACTGCTCCTCAAGAGATTTATCATTGTATCTTTAGATATTAACAAAATTTATCACAGAAGCTATTTTAACCTTGCCTAATTCAGCATTATTATTTCCGAATAATCCTGAAAAAATCCTCCATAAACATGACATTGAATAGCTGGGAACAAAATCACTCAGGGGTCGAGAAAACCAAATTTTCTTGGTTCTGGACGTTTTTGTATAAGCTGAGACCATTTAGCATTTTCAAATGCCCTTTTAATTTGGTCCAAAATTTCATAAAAATTCAGCGTGAATTCAGAATTTTTACTTGGTCCGTCCCGAACAAATCAATAAATGATACAATCTTGCCTGGGGAAATATTTCCGGTCATCATAACAGCTGTCAAAACATGTGATACTTAATTTGGGCGAACTCATTTCCGTAGCGGGTAGTGGAGACTCAGTCTATCCTACACAGTATGGCTGGAGCCACTGCTGATGGTATACATAAATGGGAGTGATGTGTCGTCCCCGATTTTGCATGGGTATGCGACTTACCCGTCTGAGCAAAAGCCATTTGTTGTTCCCCCAAACATTAAAAATGAATCGGTTTTCTAATGGTAAGACATCATTTAGATGATACCAGATGTGAATTGCTGTAAAACCATGCGAGACAATAAGGGGCAGTTCATTATCGTAAAGGTGGTAAGGGAAGGCTCAGTAAGTCTGCACATTATGCCCAGCAGTCCGGCAGCAGACATTGCTGCTTGTATACTTAAATGGAATCTGTGACATCTGTCTCACTATAGTAGATGACTTAAGAATATGCGACAGTGCTGTGTGTCTTAGTGTTCATACTTACCCAACCCAATTGCGTTATGTCCCTTGATATTGATTATAGTCTATTTTAAATAATGGCTGTGAAAGAGTCTTATTGCATATTTCGTAATTTTCATTGTGAATAAAGTAATTAAATATGGTATCTTTGGATTTTATGATTAACTGAGATGGAATGCAAGTTGCATTTACTAAAAAAAATATTTTTTCAATCGTTTTTTTATCAATATTTTGAGTTTTTTCAGCCAACATTCGGACCAAATGGGATTTGAAGATTGCTCTAGCCCTGATCTGATACCACCAAATCAATATTTACCTTGCAAGCACTGGTTATGATAATCATCAGCTTGTTGGTAATAGGACTGTAATTTCTGAGAGATCACCTCTGTACATTGTTCATAGGTCTCCTGTAGGGCCTGAGGTCTAGTCACTGGTCGACTGCCCTTCTGCCTATAGTACATCTGAGGAAGAGAACAGCTATATACATTGGGCCCAGAACATGAGATTTTTGGTACATATCGCATTTGTGCAAAAGCCTCCAATAAACGCCCATGCAGACATATCCAGTGGGACTATTAGTCTAAATTTTGATCTGAGTCTTTATCTTTATGCTTTATAGCAGCAAAAGCTCTGGCTAGTCTGCCCATGTGTCTTCATTGATCTAAAATGGCATAAGTACCCAAATCTCATAAGCTGGTTCCTTTACTCTTTTGTCTAGCACAACTACAGCGTAAGCATGTTGCAGAATGACACTATATCAACCCATTTTAAAGATGCACCCTCCGAATTATCCCCAGGAAGTGACAAGCATCAACATCATCTTTGTCACTTGTCACGTCACCAAATATCAGAACCTTTCTCTCCCACTTACCTCTGAGGCTGACAAGAGTCCATCTAGAGCCTCTCTCAACACTCTCCTGACTATCCCCAGGAAGTGACTAGCACCAACATCCTCCTCCTCACTTGTCACATCACCAAATATCAGACCTTTCTCTCCCACTTACCTCTGAGGCTGACAAGAGTCCATTTAGAGCCTCTCTCAACACTCTCCTGACTATCCCCAGGAAGTGACTAGCACCAAATATCAGAACCTTTCTCTCAAACTTACCTCTGAGGCTGACAAGAGTCCATCTAGAGCCTCTCTCAACACTCTCCTGACTATCCCCAGGAAGTGACTAGCACCAACATCCTCCTCCTCACTTGTCACATCACCAAATATCAGAACCATACTCTCCCACTTACCTCTGAGGCTGACAAGAGTCCATCTAGAGCCTCTCTCAACACTCTCCTGACTATCCCCAGGAAGTGACTAGCACCAACATCCTCCTCCTCACTTGTCACATCACCAAATATCAGAACCATACTCTCCCACTTACCTCTGAGGCTGACAAGAGTCCATCTAGAGCCTCTCTCAACACTCTCCTGACTATCCCCAAGAAGTGACTAGCACCAACATCCTCCTCCACACTTGTCACATCACCAAATATCAGAACTTTCTCTCCCACTTACCTCTGAGGCTGACAAGAGTCCATCTAGAGCCTCTCTCAACACTCTCCTGACTATCCCCAGGAAGTGACTAGCACCAAATATCAGAACCTTTCTCTCAAACTTACCTCTGAGGCTGACAAGAGACCATCTAGAGCCTCTCTCAACACTCTCCTGACTATCCCCAGGAAGTGACTAGCACCAAATATCAGAACCTTTCTCTCAAACTTACCTCTGAGGCTGACAAGAGTCCATCTAGAGCCTCTCTCAACACTCTCCTGACTATCCCCAGGAAGTGACTAGCACCAAATATCAGAACCTTTCTCTCAAACTTACCTCTGAGGCTGACAAGAGTCCATCTAGAGCCTCTCTCAACACTCTCCTGACTATCCCCAGGAAGTGACTAGCACCAAATATCATAATCTTTCTCTCAAACTTACCTCTGAGGCTGACAAGAGTCCATCTAGAGCCTCTCTCAACACTCTCCTGACTATCCCCAGGAAGTGACTAGCACCAACATCCTCCTCCTCACTTGTCACGTCACCAAGTATCAGAACCTTTCTCTCAAACTTACCTCTGAGGCTGACAAGAGTCCATCTAGAGCCTCTCTTAACACTCTCCTGACTATCCCCAGGAAGTGACTAGCACCAAATATCAGAACCTTTCTCTCAAACTTACCTCTGAGGCTGACAAGAGTCCATCTAGAGCCTCTCTCAACACTCTCCTGACTATCCCCAGGAAGTGACTAGCACCAAATATCAGAACCTTTCTCTCAAACTTACCTCTGAGGCTGACAAGAGTCCATCTAGAGCCTCTCTCAACACTCTCCTGACTATCCCCAGGAAGTGACTAGCACCAAATATCAGAACCTTTCTCTCAAACTTACCTCTGAGGCTGACAAGAGTCCATCTAGAGCCTCTCTCAACACTCTCCTGACTATCCCCAGGAAGTGACTAGCACCAAATATCAGAACCTTTCTCTCAAACTTACCTCTGAGGCTGACAAGAGTCCATCTAGAGCCTCTCTCAACACTCTCCTGACTATCCCCAGGAAGTGACTAGCACCAAATATCAGAACCTTTCTCTCAAACTTACCTCTGAGGCTGACAAGAGTCCATCTAGAGCCTCTCTCAACACTCTCCTGACTATCCCCAGGAAGTGACTAGCACCAAATATCAGAACCTTTCTCTCAAACTTACCTCTGAGGCTGACAAGAGTCCATCTAGAGCCTCTCTCAACACTCTCCTGACTATCCCCAGGAAGTGACTAGCACCAACATCCTCCTCCTCACTTGTCACACCACCAAATATCAGAACCTTTCTCTCAAACTTACCTCTGAGGCTGACAAGAGTCCATCTAGAGCCTCTCTCAACACTCTCCTGACTATCCCCAGGAAGTGACTAGCACCAAATATCAGAACCTTTCTCTCAAACTTACCTCTGAGGCTGACAAGAGTCCATCTAGAGCCTCTCTCAACACTCTCCTGACTATCCCCAGGAAGTGACTAGCACCAAATATCAGAACCTTTCTCTCAAACTTACCTCTGAGGCTGACAAGAGTCCATCTAGAGCCTCTCTCAACACTCTCCTGACTATCCCCAGGAAGTGACTAGCACCAAATATCAGAACCTTTCTCTCAAACTTACCTCTGAGGCTGACAAGAGTCCATCTAGAGCCTCTCTCAACACTCTCCTGACTATCCCCAGGAAGTGACTAGCACCAAATATCAGAACCTTTCTCTCAAACTTACCTCTGAGGCTGACAAGAGTCCATCTAGAGCCTCTCTCAACACTCTCCTGACTATCCCCAGGAAGTGACTAGCACCAAATATCAGAACCTTTCTCTCAAACTTACCTCTGAGGCTGACAAGAGTCCATCTAGAGCCTCTATCAACACTCTCCTGACTATCCCCAGGAAGTGACTAGCACCAACATCCTCCTACTCACTTGTCACATCACCAAATATCAGAACCTTTCTCTCAAACTTACCTCTGAGGCTGACAAGAGTCCATCTAGAGCCTCTCTCAACACTCTCCTGACTATCCCCAGGAAGTGACTAGCACCAAATATCAGAACCTTTCTCTCAAACTTACCTCTGAGGCTGACAAGAGTCCATCTAGAGCCTCTCTCAACACTCTCCTGACTATCCCCAGGAAGTGACTAGCACCAAATATCAGAACCTTTCTCTCAAACTTACCTCTGAGGCTGACAAGAGTCCATCTAGAGCCTCTCTCAACACTCTCCTGACTATCCCCAGGAAGTGACTAGCACCAAATATCAGAACCTTTCTCTCAAACTTACCTCTGAGGCTGACAAGAGTCCATCTAGAGCCTCTCTCAACACTCTCCTGACTATCCCCAGGAAGTGACTAGCACCAAATATCAGAACCTTTCTCTCAAACTTACCTCTGAGGCTGACAAGAGTCCATCTAGAGCCTCTATCAACACTCTCCTGACTATCCCCAGGAAGTGACTAGCACCAACATCCTCCTACTCACTTGTCACATCACCAAATATCAGAACCTTTCTCTCAAACTTACCTCTGAGGCTGACAAGAGTCCATCTAGAGCCTCTCTCAACACTCTCCTGACTATCCCCAGGAAGTGACTAGCACCAACATCCTCCTACTCACTTGTCACATCACCAAATATCAGAACCTTTCTCTCAAACTTACCTCTGAGGCTGACAAGAGTCCATCTAGAGCCTCTCTCAACACTCTCCTGACTATCCCCAGGAAGTGACTAGCACCAAATATCAGAACCTTTCTCTCAAACTTACCTCTGAGGCTGACAAGAGTCCATCTAGAGCCTCTCTCAACACTCTCCTGACTATCCCCAGGAAGTGACTAGCACCAAATATCAGAACCTTTCTCTCAAACTTACCTCTGAGGCTGACAAGAGTCCATCTAGAGCCTCTCTCAACACTCTCCTGACTATCCCCAGGAAGTGACTAGCACCAAATATCAGAACCTTTCTCTCAAACTTACCTCTGAGGCTGACAAGAGTCCATCTAGAGCCTCTCTCAACACTCTCCTGACTATCCCCAGGAAGTGACTAGCACCAAATATCAGAACCTTTCTCTCAAACTTACCTCTGAGGCTGACAAGAGTCCATCTAGAGCCTCTATCAACACTCTCCTGACTATCCCCAGGAAGTGACTAGCACCAACATCCTCCTACTCACTTGTCACATCACCAAATATCAGAACCTTTCTCTCAAACTTACCTCTGAGGCTGACAAGAGTCCATCTAGAGCCTCTCTCAACACTCTCCTGACTATCCCCAGGAAGTGACTAGCACCAAATATCAGAACCTTTCTCTCAAACTTACCTCTGAGGCTGACAAGAGTCCATCTAGAGCCTCTCTCAACACTCTCCTGACTATCCCCAGGAAGTGACTAGCACCAAATATCAGAACCTTTCTCTCAAACTTACCTCTGAGGCTGACAAGAGTCCATCTAGAGCCTCTCTCAACACTCTCCTGACTATCCCCAGGAAGTGACTAGCACCAAATATCAGAACCTTTCTCTCAAACTTACCTCTGAGGCTGACAAGAGTCCATCTAGAGCCTCTCTCAACACTCTCCTGACTATCCCCAGGAAGTGACTAGCACTAACATCCTCCTCCTCACTTGTCACATCACCAAGTATCAGAACCTTGCTCTCAAACTTACCTCTGAGGCTGACAAGAGTCCATCTAGAGCCTCTCTCAACACTCTCCTGACTATCCCCAGGAAGTGACTAGCACCAAATATCGGAACCTTTCTCTCAAACTTACCTCTGAGGCTGACAAGAGTCCATCTAGAGCCTCTCTCAACACTCTCCTGACTATCCCCAGGAAGTGACTAGCACCAAATATCAGAACCTTTCTCTCAAACTTACCTCTGAGGCTGACAAGAGTCCATCTAGAGCCTCTCTCAACACTCTCCTGACTATCCCCAGGAAGTGACTAGCACCAACATCCTCCTCCTCACTTGTCACATCACCAAATATCAGAACCTTTCTCTCAAACTTACCTCTGAGGCTGACAAGAGTCCATCTAGAGCCTCTCTCAACACTCTCCTGACTATCCCCAGGAAGTGACTAGCACCAACATCCTCCTCCTCACTTGTCACATCACCAAATATCAGAACCTTTCTATCAAACTAACCTCTGAGGCTGACAAGAGTCCATCTAGAGCCTCTCTCAACACTCTCCTGACTATCCCCAGGAAGTGACTAGCACCAACATCCTCCTTCTCACTTGTCACATCACCAAATATCAGAACTTTCTCTCCCACTTACCTCTGAGGCTGACAAGAGTCCATCTAGAGCCTCTCTCAACACTCTCCTGACTATCCCCAGGAAGTGACTAGCACCAAATATCAGAACCTTTCTCTCAAACTTACCTCTGAGGCTGACAAGAGTCCATCTAGAGCCTCTCTCAACACTCTCCTGACTATCCCCAGGAAGTGACTAGCACCAAATATCAGAACCTTTCTCTCAAACTTACCTCTGAGGCTGACAAGAGTCCATCTAGAGCCTCTCTCAACACTCTCCTGACTATCCCAAGGAAGTGACTAGCACCAAATATCATAATCTTTCTCTCAAACTTACCTCTGAGGCTGACAAGAGTCCATCTAGAGCCTCTCTCAACACTCTCCTGACTATCCCCAGGAAGTGACTAGCACCAAATATCAGAACCTTTCTCTCAAACTTACCTCTGAGGCTGACAAGAGTCCATCTAGAGCCTCTCTCAACACTCTCCTGACTATCCCCAGGAAGTGACTAGCACCAAATATCAGAACCTTTCTCTCAAACTTACCTCTGAGGCTGACAAGAGTCCATCTAGAGCCTCTCTCAACACTCTCCTGACTATCCCCAAGAAGTGACTAGCACCAACATCCTCCTCCTCACTTGTCACATCACCAAATATCAGAACTTTCTCTCCAACTTACCTCTGAGGCTGACAAGAGTCCATCTAGAGCCTCTCTCAACACTCTCCTGACTATCCCCAGGAAGTGACTAGCACCAAATATCAGAACCTTTCTCTCAAACTTACCTCTGAGGCTGACAAGAGTCCATCTAGAGCCTCTCTCAACACTCTCCTGACTATCCCCAGGAAGTGACTAGCACCAAATATCAGAATCTTTCTCTCAAACTTACCTCTGAGGCTGACAAGAGTCCATCTAGAGCCTCTCTCAACACTCTCCTGACTATCCCCAGGAAGTGACTAGCACCAACATCCTCCTCCTCACTTGTCACGTCACCAAGTATCAGAACCTTTCTCTCAAACTTACCTCTGAGGCTGACAAGAGTCCATCTAGAGCCTCTCTCAACACTCTCCTGACTATCCCCAGGAAGTGACTAGCACCAAATATCAGAACCTTTCTCTCAAACTTACCTCTGAGGCTGACAAGAGTCCATCTAGAGCCTGTCTCAACACTCTCCTGACTATCCCCAGGAAGTGACTAGCACCAAATATCAGAACCTTTCTCTCAAACTTACCTCTGAGGCTGACAAGAGTCCATCTAGAGCCTCTCTCAACACTCTCCTGACTATCCCCAGGAAGTGACTAGCACCAAATATCAGAACTTTCTCTCCAACTTACCTCTGAGGCTGACAAGAGTCCATCTAGAGCCTCTATCAACACTCTCCTGACTATCCCCAGGAAGTGACTAGCACCAAATATCAGAACCTTTCTCTCAAACTTACCTCTGAGGCTGACAAGAGTCCATCTAGAGCCTCTCTCAACACTCTCCTGACTATCCCCAAGAAGTGACTAGCACCAACATCCTCCTCCTCACTTGTCACATCACCAAATATCAGAACCTTTCTCTCCCACTTACCTCTGAGGCTGACAAGAGTCCATCTAGAGCCTCTCTCAACACTCTCCTGACTATCCCCAAGAAGTGACTAGCACCAACATCCTCCTCCTCACTTGTCACATCACCAAATATCAGAACTTTCTCTCCAACTTACCTCTGAGGCTGACAAGAGTCCATCTAGAGCCTCTATCAACACTCTCCTGACTATCCCCAGGAAGTGACTAGCACCAACATCCTCCTCCTCACTTGTCACGTCACCAAGTATCAGAACCTTTCTCTCAAACTTACCTCTGAGGCTGACAAGAGTCCATCTAGAGCCTGTCTCAACACTCTCCTGACTATCCCCAGGAAGTGACTAGCACCAAATATCAGAACCTTTCTCTCAAACTTACCTCTGAGGCTGACAAGAGTCCATCTAGAGCCTCTCTCAACACTCTCCTGACTATCCCCAGGAAGTGACTAGCACCAAATATCAGAACCTTTCTCTCAAACTTACCTCTGAGGCTGACAAGAGGCCATCTAGAGCCTCTCTCAACACTCTCCTGACTATCCCCAGGAAGTGACTAGCACCAACATCCTCCTCCTCACTTGTCACATCACCAAATATCAGAACTTTCTCTCAAACTTACCTCTGAGGCTGACAAGAGTCCATCTAGAGCCTCTCTCAACACTCTCCTGACTATCCCCAGGAAGTGACTAGCACCAACATCCTCCTCCTCACTTGTCACATCACCAAATATCAGAACTTTCTCTCAAACTTACCTCTGAGGCTGACAAGAGTCCATCTAGAGCCTCTCTCAACACTCTCCTGACTATCCCCAGGAAGTGACTAGCACCAACATCCTCCTCCTCACTTGTCACACCACCAAATATCATAATCTTTCTCTCAAACTTACCTCTGAGGCTGACAAGAGTCCATCTAGAGCCTCTCTCAACACTCTCCTGACTATCCCCAGGAAGTGACTAGCACCAAATATCAGAACCTTTCTCTCAAACTTACCTCTGGGGCTGACAAGAGTCCATCTAGAGCCTCTCTCAACACTCTCCTGACTATCCCCAGGAATTGACTAGCACCAAATATCAGAACCTTTCTCTCAAACTTACCTCTGAGGCTGACAAGAGTCCATCTAGAGCCTCTCTCAACACTCTCCTGACTATCCCCAGGAAGTGACTAGCACCAAATATCAGAATCTTTCTCTCAAACTTACCTCTGAGGCTGACAAGAGGCCATCTAGAGCCTCTCTCAACACTCTCCTGACTATCCCCAGGAAGTGACTAGCACCAAATATCAGAACCTTTCTCTCAAACTTACCTCTGAGGCTGACAAGAGTCCATCTAGAGCCTCTCTCAACACTCTCCTGACTATCCCCAAGAAGTGACTAGCACCAACATCCTCCTCCTCACTTGTCACATCACCAAATATCAGAATCTTTCTCTTAAACTTACCTCTGAGGCTGACAAGAGTCCATCTAGAGCCTCTCTTAACACTCTCCTGACTATCCCCAGGAAGTGACTAGCACCAAATATCAGAACCTTTCTCTCAAACTTACCTCTGAGGCTGACAAGAGTCCATCTAGAGCCTCTCTCAACACTCTCCTGACTATCCCCAGGAAGTGACTAGCACCAACATCCTCCTCCTCACTTGTCACATCACCAAATATCAGAATCTTTCTCTTAAACTTACCTCTGAGGCTGACAAGAGTCCATCTAGAGCCTCTCTCAACACTCTCCTGACTATCCCCAGGAAGTGACTAGCACCAAATATCAGAACCTTTCTCTCAAACTTACCTCTGGGGCTGACAAGAGTCCATCTAGAGCCTCTCTCAACACTCTCCTGACTATCCCCAGGAATTGACTAGCACCAAATATCAGAACCTTTCTCTCAAACTTACCTCTGAGGCTGACAAGAGTCCATCTAGAGCCTCTCTCAACACTCTCCTGACTATCCCCAGGAAGTGACTAGCACCAAATATCAGAACCTTTCTCTCCCACTTTCTCTCACTTACCTCTGAGGCTGACAAGAGTCCATCTAGAGCCTCTCTCAACACTCTCCTGACTATCCCCAGGAAGTGACTAGCACCAACATCCTCTTCGTCACTTGTCACACCACCAAATATCAGAACCTTTCTCTCAAACTTACCTCTGAGGCTGACAAGAGTCCATCTAGAGCCTCTCTCAACACTCTCCTGACTATCCCCAGGAAGTGACTAGCACCAAATATCAGAACCTTTCTCTCAAACTTACCTCTGAGGCTGACAAGAGTCCATCTAGAGCCTCTCTTAACACTCTCCTGACTATCCCCAGGAAGTGACTAGCACCAAATATCAGAACCTATCTCTCAAACTTACCTCTGAGGCTGACAAGAGTCCATCTAGAGCCTCTCTCAACACTCTCCTGACTATCCCCAGGAAGTGACTAGCACCAAATATCATAATCTTTCTCTCAAACTTACCTCTGAGGCTGACAAGAGTCCATCTAGAGCCTCTCTCAACACTCTCCTGACTATCCCCAGGAAGTGACTAGCACCAACATCCTCCTCCTCACTAGTCAGGTCACCAAATATCAGAATCTTTCTCTCAAACTTACCTCTGAGGCTGACAAGAGTCCATCTAGAGCCTCTCTCAACACTCTCCTGACTATCCCCAGGAAGTGACTAGCACCAACATCCTCCTCCTCACTAGTCAGGTCACCAAATATCAGAACCTTTCTCTCAAACTTACCTCTGAGGCTGACAAGAGTCCATCTAGAGCCTCTCTCAACACTCTCCTGACTATCCCCAGGAAGTGACTAGCACCAAATATCAGAACCTTGCTCTCAAACTTACCTCTGAGGCTGACAAGAGTCCATCTAGAGCCTCTCTCAACACTCTCCTGACTATCCCCAGGAAGTGACTAGCACCAAATATCAGAACCTTTCTCTCAAACTTACCTCTGAGGCTGACAAGAGTCCATCTAGAGCCTCTCTCAACACTCTCCTGACTATCCCCAGGAAGTGACTAGCACCAAATATCAGAACCTTTCTCTCAAACTTACCTCTGAGGCTGACAAGAGTCCATCTAGAGCCTCTCTCAACACTCTCCTGACTATCCCCAGGAAGTGACTAGCACCAAATATCAGAACCTTTCTCTCAAACTTACCTCTGAGGCTGACAAGAGTCCATCTAGAGCCTCTCTCAACACTCTCCTGACTATCCCCAGGAAGTGACTAGCACCAAATATCAGAACCTTTCTCTCAAACTTACCTCTGAGGCTGACAAGAGTCCATCTAGAGCCTCTCTCAACACTCTCCTGACTATCCCCAGGAAGTGACTAGCACCAACATCCTCCTCCTCACTAGTCAGGTCACCAAATATCAGAACCTTTCTCTCAAACTTACCTCTGAGGCTGACAAGAGTCCATCTAGAGCCTCTCTCAACACTCTCCTGACTATCCCCAGGAAGTGACTAGCACCAAATATCAGAACCTTGCTCTCAAACTTACCTCTGAGGCTGACAAGAGTCCATCTAGAGCCTCTCTCAACACTCTCCTGACTATCCCCAGGAAGTGACTAGCACCAACATCCTCCTCCTCACTAGTCAGGTCACCAAATATCAGAATCTTTCTCTCAAACTTACCTCTGAGGCTGACAAGAGTCCATCTAGAGCCTCTCTCAACACTCTCCTGACTATCCCCAGGAAGTGACTAGCACCAACATCCTCCTCCTCACTTGTCACATCACCAAATATCAGAATCTTTCTCTTAAACTTACCTCTGAGGCTGACAAGAGTCCATCTAGAGCCTCTCTTAACACTCTCCTGACTATCCCCAGGAAGTGACTAGCACCAAATATCAGAACCTTTCTCTCAAACTTACCTCTGAGGCTGACAAGAGTCCATCTAGAGCCTCTCTCAACACTCTCCTGACTATCCCCAGGAAGTGACTAGCACCAACATCCTCCTCCTCACTTGTCACATCACCAAATATCAGAACCTTTCTCTCAAACTTACCTCTGAGGCTGACAAGAGTCCATCTAGAGCCTGTCTCAACACTCTCCTGACTATCCCCAGGAAGTGACTAGCACCAACATCCTCCTCCTCACTTGTCACATCACCAAATATCAGAACCTTTCTCTCAAACTTACCTCTGAGGCTGACAAGAGTCCATCTAGAGGCTCTCTCAACACTCTCCTGACTATCCCCAGGAAGTGACTAGCACCAAATATCAGAACTTTCTCTCCCACTTACCTCTGAGGCTGACAAGAGTCCATCTAGAGCCTCTCTCAACACTCTCCTGACTATCCCCAGGAAGTGACTAGCACCAACATCCTCCTCCTCACTAGTCACGTCACCAAATATCGGAACCTTTCTCTCAAACTTACCTCTGAGGCTGACAAGAGTCCATCTAGAGCCTCTCTTAACACTCTCCTGACTATCCCCAGGAAGTGACTAGCACCAAATATCAGAACCTATCTCTCAAACTTACCTCTGAGGCTGACAAGAGTCCATCTAGAGCCTCTCTCAACACTCTCCTGACTATCCCCAGGAAGTGACTAGCACCAAATATCAGAACCTTTCTCTCACTTACCTCTGAGGCTGACAAGAGTCCATCTAGAGCCTCTCTCAACACTCTCCTGACTATCCCCAGGAAGTGACTAGCACCAAATATCAGAATCTTTCTCTCAAACTTACCTCTGAGGCTGACAAGAGTCCATCTAGAGCCTCTATCAACACTCTCCTGACTATCCCCAGGAAGTGACTAGCACCAAATATCAGAACCTTTCTCTCAAACTTACCTCTGAGGCTGACAAGAGTCCATCTAGAGCCTCTCTCAACACTCTCCTGACTATCCCCAGGAAGTGACTAGCACCAAATATCAGAACCTTTCTCTCAAACTTACCTCTGAGGCTGACAAGAGTCCATCTAGAGCTCTCTCAACACTCTCCTGACTATCCCCAGGAAGTGACTAGCACCAAATATCATAATCTTTCTCTCACTTACCTCTGAGGCTGACAAGAGTCCATCTAGAGCCTCTCTCAACACTCTCCTGACTATCCCCAAGAAGTGACTAGCACCAACATCCTCCTCCTCACTAGTCACACCACCAAATATCATAATCTTTCTCTTAAACTTACCTCTGAGGCTGACAAGAGTCCATCTAGAGCCTCTCTCAACACTCTCCTGACTATCCCCAGGAAGTGACTAGCACCAAATATCAGAACCTTTCTCTCAAACTTACCTCTGAGGCTGACAAGAGTCCATCTAGAGCCTCTCTCAACACTCTCCTGACTATCCCCAGGAAGTGACTAGCACCAACATCCTCCTCCTCACTAGTCAGGTCACCAAATATCAGAATCTTTCTCTCAAACTTACCTCTGAGGCTGACAAGAGTCCATCTAGAGCCTCTCTCAACACTCTCCTGACTATCCCCAGGAAGTGACTAGCACCAACATCCTCCTCCTCACTTGTCACATCACCAAATATCAGAACCTTTCTCTCAAACTTACCTCTGAGGCTGACAAGAGTCCATCTAGAGCCTCTCTCAACACTCTCCTGACTATCCCAAGGAAGTGACTAGCACCAATATCCTCCTACTCACTTGTCACATCACCAAATATCAGAACCTTTCTCTCAAACTTACCTCTGAGGCTGACAAGAGTCCATCTAGAGCCTCTCTCAACACTCTCCTGACTATCCCCAGGAAGTGACTAGCACCAAATATCAGAACCTTTCTCTCCCACTTTCTCTCACTTTCCTCTGAGGCTGACAAGAGTCCATCTAGAGCCTCTCTCAACACTCTCCTGACTATCCCCAGGAATTGACTAGCACCAACATCCTCTTCGTCACTTGTCACACCACCAAATATCAGAACCTTTCTCTCAAACTTACCTCTGAGGCTGACAAGAGTCGATCTAGAGCCTCTCTCAACACTCTCCTGACTATCCCCAGGAAGTGACTAGCACCAACATCCTCCTCCTCACTTGTCACATCACCAAATATCAGAACCTTTCTCTCAAACTTACCTCTGAGGCTGACAAGAGTCCATCTAGAGCCTCTCTCAACACTCTCCTGACTATCCCAAGGAAGTGACTAGCACCAATATCCTCCTACTCACTTGTCACATCACCAAATATCAGAACCTTTCTCTCAAACTTACCTCTGAGGCTGACAAGAGTCCATCTAGAGCCTCTCTCAACACTCTCCTGACTATCCCCAGGAAGTTACTAGCACCATCATCCTCCTCCTCACTTGTTACGTCACCAAATATCGGAACCTTTCTCTCAAACTTACCTCTGAGGCTGACAAGAGTCCATCTAGAGCCTCTCTCAACACTCTCCTGACTATCCCCAGGAAGTGACTAGCACCAAATATCATAATCTTTCTCTCAAACTTACCTCTGAGGCTGACAAGAGTCCATCTAGAGCCTCTCTCAACACTCTCCTGACTATCCCCAGGAAGTGACTAGCACCAAATATCATAATCTTTCTCTCAAACTTACCTCTGAGGCTGACAAGAGTCCATCTAGAGCCTCTCTCAACACTCTCCTGACTATCCCCAGGAAGTGACTAGCACCAAATATCATAATCTTTCTCTCAAACTTACCTCTGAGGCTGACAAGAGTCCATCTAGAGCCTCTCTCAACACTCTCCTGACTATCCCCAGGAAGTGACTAGCACCAAATATCATAATCTTTCTCTTAAACTTACCTCTGAGGCTGACAAGAGTCCATCTAGAGCCTCTCTCAACACTCTCCTGACTATCCCCAGGAAGTGACTAGCACCAAATATCAGAACCTTTCTCTCAAACTTGCCTCTGAGGCTGACAAGAGTCCATCTAGAGCCTCTCTAAACACTCTCCTGACTATCCCCAGGAAGTGACTAGCACCAACATCCTCCTCCTCACTTGTCACGTCACCAAATATCAGAACCTTTCTCTCTCAAACTTACCTCTGAGGCTGACAAGAGTCCATCTAGAGCCTCTCTCAACACTCTCCTGACTATCCCCAGGAAGTGACTAGCACCAACATCCTCCTCCTCACTTGTCACATCACCAAATATCAGAACTTTCTCTCCCACTTACCTCTGAGGCTGACAAGAGTCCATCTAGAGCCTCTATCAACACTCTCCTGACTATCCCCAGGAAGTGACTAGCACCAACATCCTCCTCCTCACTAGTCACGTCACCAAATATCAGAACCTTTCTCTCAAACTTACCTCTGAGGCTGACAAGAGTCCATCTAGAGCCTCTCTCAACACTCTCCTGACTATCCCCAGGAAGTGACTAGCACCAAATATCAGAACCTTTCTCTCAAACTTACCTCTGAGGCTGACAAGAGTCCATCTAGAGCCTCTCTCAACACTCTCCTGACTATCCCCAGGAAGTGACTAGCACCAAATATCAGAACCTTTCTCTCAAACTTACCTCTGAGGCTGACAAGAGTCCATCTAGAGCCTCTCTCAACACTCTCCTGACTATCCCCAGGAAGTGACTAGCACCAAATATCAGAACCTTTCTCTCAAACTTACCTCTGAGGCTGACAAGAGTCCATCTAGAGCCTCTCTCAACACTCTCCTGACTATCCCCAGGAAGTGACTAGCACCAACATCCTCCTCCTCACTTGTCACGCCACCAAATATCATAATCTTTCTCTCAAACTTACCTCTGAGGCTGACAAGAGTCCATCTAGAGCCTCTCTCAACACTCTCCTGACTATCCCCAGGAAGTGACTAGCACCAAATATCAGAACCTTTCTCTCAAACTTACCTCTGAGGCTGACAAGAGTCCATCTAGAGCCTCTCTCAACACTCTCCTGACTATCCCCAGGAAGTGACTAGCACCAACATCCTCCTCCTCACTAGTCAGGTCACCAAATATCAGAATCTTTCTCTCAAACTTACCTCTGAGGCTGACAAGAGTCCATCTAGAGGCTCTCTCAACACTCTCCTGACTATCCCCAGGAAGTGACTAGCACCAAATATCAGAACCTTTCTCTCAAACTTACCTCTGAGGCTGACAAGAGTCCATCTAGAGCCTCTCTCAACACTCTCCTGACTATCCCCAGGAAGTGACTAGCACCAAATATCAGAACCTTTCTCTCCCACTTACCTCTGAGGCTGACAAGAGTCCATCTAGAGCCTCTCTCAACACTCTCCTGACTATCCCCAGGAAGTGACTAGCACCAAATATCAGAATCTTTCTCTCAAACTTACCTCTGAGGCTGACAAGAGTCCATCTAGAGCCTCTCTCAACACTCTCCTGACTATCCCCAGGAAGTGACTAGCACCAAATATCAGAACCTTTCTCTCCCACTTTCTCTAACTTACCTCTGAGGCTGACAAGAGTCCATCTAGAGCCTCTCTCAACACTCTCCTGACTATCCCCAGGAAGTGACTAGCACCAACATACTCTTCGTCACTTGTCACACCACCAAATATCAGAACCTTTCTCTCAAACTTACCTCTGAGGCTGACAAGAGTCCATCTAGAGCCTCTCTTAACACTCTCCTGACTATCCCCAGGAAGTGACTAGCACCAACATACTCTTCGTCACTTGTCACACCACCAAATATCAGAACCTTTCTCTCAAACTTACCTCTGAGGCTGACAAGAGTCCATCTAGAGCCTCTCTCAACACTCTCCTGACTATCCCCAGGAAGTGACTAGCACCAAATATCAGAACCTTTCTCTCAAACTTACCTCTGAGGCTGACAAGAGTCCATTTAGAGCCTCTCTCAACACTCTCCTGACTATCCCCAGGAAGTGACTAGCACCATCATCCTCCTCCTCACTTGTCACGTCACCAAATATCGGAACCTTTCTCTCAAACTTACCTCTGAGGCTGACAAGAGTCCATCTAGAGCCTCTCTTAACACTCTCCTGACTATCCCCAGGAAGTGACTAGCACCAAATATCAGAACCTATCTCTCAAACTTACCTCTGAGGCTGACAAGAGTCCATCTAGAGGCTCTCTCAACACTCTCCTGACTATCCCCAGGAAGTGACTAGCACCAACATCCTCCTCCTCACTAGTCAGGTCACCAAATATCAGAATCTTTCTCTCTCACTTACCTCTGAGGCTGACAAGAGGCCATCTAGAGCCTCTCTCAACACTCTCCTGACTATCCCCAGGAAGTGACTAGCACCAACATCCTCCTCCTCACTAGTCAGGTCACCAAATATCAGAATCTTTCTCTCAAACTTACCTCTGAGGCTGACAAGAGTCCATCTAGAGCCTCTATCAACACTCTCCTGACTATCCCCAGGAAGTGACTAGCACCAAATATCAGAACCTTTCTCTCAAACTTACCTCTGAGGCTGACAAGAGTCCATCTAGAGCCTCTCTCAACACTCTCCTGACTATCCCCAGGAAGTGACTAGCACCAAATATCAGAACCTTTCTCTCAAACTTACCTCTGAGGCTGACAAGAGTCCATCTAGAGCCTCTCTCAACACTCTCCTGACTATCCCCAGGAAGTGACTAGCACCAAATATCAGAATCTTTCTCTCAAACTTACCTCTGAGGCTGACAAGAGTCCATCTAGAGCCTCTCTCAACACTCTCCTGACTATCCCCAGGAAGTGACTAGCACCAAATATCAGAACCTTTCTCTCCCACTTTCTCTCACTTACCTCTGAGGCTGACAAGAGTCCATCTAGAGCCTCTCTCAACACTCTCCTGACTATCCCCAGGAAGTGACTAGCACCAACATCCTCTTCGTCACTTGTCACACCACCAAATATCAGAACCTTTCTCTCAAACTTACCTCTGAGGCTGACAAGAGTCCATCTAGAGCCTCTCTCAACACTCTCCTGACTATCCCCAGGAAGTGACTAGCACCAAATATCAGAACCTTTCTCTCAAACTTACCTCTGAGGCTGACAAGAGTCCATCTAGAGCCTCTCTTAACACTCTCCTGACTATCCCCAGGAAGTGACTAGCACCAAATATCAGAACCTATCTCTCAAACTTACCTCTGAGGCTGACAAGAGTCCATCTAGAGCCTCTCTCAACACTCTCCTGACTATCCCCAGGAAGTGACTAGCACCAAATATCATAATCTTTCTCTCAAACTTACCTCTGAGGCTGACAAGAGTCCATCTAGAGCCTCTCTCAACACTCTCCTGACTATCCCCAGGAAGTGACTAGCACCAACATCCTCCTCCTCACTAGTCAGGTCACCAAATATCAGAATCTTTCTCTCAAACTTACCTCTGAGGCTGACAAGAGTCCATCTAGAGCCTCTCTCAACACTCTCCTGACTATCCCCAGGAAGTGACTAGCACCAACATCCTCCTCCTCACTAGTCAGGTCACCAAATATCAGAACCTTTCTCTCAAACTTACCTCTGAGGCTGACAAGAGTCCATCTAGAGCCTCTCTCAACACTCTCCTGACTATCCCCAGGAAGTGACTAGCACCAAATATCGGAACCTTTCTCTCTCACTTACCTCTGAGGCTGACAAGAGTCCATCTAGAGCCTCTCTCAACACTCTCCTGACTATCCCCAGGAAGTGACTAGCACCAACATCCTCCTCCTCACTAGTCACGTCACCAAATATCATAATCTTTCTCTCAAACTTACCTCTGAGGCTGACAAGAGTCCATCTAGAGCCTCTCTCAACACTCTCCTGACTATCCCCAGGAAGTGACTAGCACCAACATCCTCCTCCTCACTTGTCACATCACCAAATATCAGAACCTTTCTCTCAAACTTACCTCTGAGGCTGACAAGAGTCCATCTAGAGCCTCTCTCAACACTCTCCTGACTATCCCCAGGAAGTGACTAGCACCAAATATCAGAACCTTTCTCTCAAACTTACCTCTGAGGCTGACAAGAGTCCATCTAGAGCCTCTCTAAACACTCTCCTGACTATCCCAAGGAAGTGACTAGCACCAATATCCTCCTACTCACTTGTCACATCACCAAATATCAGAACCTTTCTCTCAAACTTACCTCTGAGGCTGACAAGAGTCCATCTAGAGCCTCTCTCAACACTCTCCTGACTATCCCCAGGAAGTGACTAGCACCAAATATCAGAACCTTTCTCTCCCACTTTCTCTCACTTACCTCTGAGGCTGACAAGAGTCCATCTAGAGCCTCCCTAAACACTCTCCTGACTATCCCCAGGAATTGACTAGCACCAACATCCTCTTCGTCACTTGTCACACCACCAAATATCAGAACCTTTCTCTCAAACTTACCTCTGAGGCTGACAAGAGTCGATCTAGAGCCTCTCTCAACACTCTCCTGACTATCCCCAGGAAGTGACTAGCACCAACATCCTCCTCCTCACTTGTCACACCACCAAATATCAGAACCTTTCTCTCAAACTTACCTCTGAGGCTGACAAGAGTCCATCTAGAGCCTCTCTCAACACTCTCCTGACTATCCCCAGGAAGTGACTAGCACCAAATATCAGAACCTTTCTCTCAAACTTACCTCTGAGGCTGACAAGAGTCCATCTAGAGGCTCTCTCAACACTCTCCTGACTATCCCCAGGAAGTGACTAGCACCAAATATCAGAACCTTTCTCTCAAACTTACCTCTGAGGCTGACAAGAGTCCATCTAGAGCCTCTCTCAACACTCTCCTGACTATCCCCAGGAAGTGACTAGCACCATCATCCTCCTCCTCACTTGTTACGTCACCAAATATCGGAACCTTTCTCTCAAACTTACCTCTGAGGCTGACAAGAGTCCATCTAGAGCCTCTCTCAACACTCTCCTGACTATCCCCAGGAAGTGACTAGCACCAAATATCATAATCTTTCTCTTAAACTTACCTCTGAGGCTGACAAGAGTCCATCTAGAGCCTCTCTCAACACTCTCCTGACTATCCCCAGGAAGTGACTAGCACCAAATATCAGAACCTTTCTCTCAAACTTACCTCTGAGGCTGACAAGAGTCCATCTAGAGCCTCTCTAAACACTCTCCTGACTATCCCCAGGAAGTGACTAGCACCAACATCCTCCTCCTCACTTGTCACGTCACCAAATATCAGAACCTTTCTCTCTCAAACTTACCTCTGAGGCTGACAAGAGTCCATCTAGAGCCTCTATCAACACTCTCCTGACTATCCCCAGGAAGTGACTAGCACCAACATCCTCCTCCTCACTTGTCACATCACCAAATATCAGAACTTTCTCTCCCACTTACCTCTGAGGCTGACAAGAGTCCATCTAGAGCCTCTATCAACACTCTCCTGACTATCCCCAGGAAGTGACTAGCACCAAATATCAGAACCTTTCTCTCAAACTTACCTCTGAGGCTGACAAGAGTCCATCTAGAGGCTCTCTCAACACTCTCCTGACTATCCCCAGGAAGTGACTAGCACCAAATATCAGAACCTATCTCTCAAACTTACCTCTGAGGCTGACAAGAGTCCATCTAGAGCCTCTCTCAACACTCTCCTGACTATCCCCAGGAAGTGACTAGCACCAACATCCTCCTCCTCACTAGTCACGTCACCAAATATCAGAACCTTTCTCTCAAACTTACCTCTGAGGCTGACAAGAGTCCATCTAGAGCCTCTCTCAACACTCTCCTGACTATCCCCAGGTAGTGACTAGCACCATCATCCTCCTCCTCACTTGTCACATCACCAAATATCAGAACCTTTCTCTCAAACTTACCTCTGAGGCTGACAAGAGTCCATCTAGAGCCTCTCTCAACACTCTCCTGACTATCCCCAGGAAGTGACTAGCACCAAATATCAGAACCTTTCTCTCAAACTTACCTCTGAGGCTGACAAGAGTCCATCTAGAGCCTCTCTCAACACTCTCCTGACTATCCCCAGGAAGTGACTAGCACCAAATATCAGAACCTTTCTCTCAAACTTACCTCTGAGGCTGACAAGAGTCCATCTAGAGCCTCTCTCAACACTCTCCTGACTATCCCCAGGAAGTGACTAGCACCAAATATCAGAACCTTTCTCTCAAACTTACCTCTGAGGCTGACAAGAGTCCATCTAGAGCCTCTCTCAACACTCTCCTGACTATCCCCAGGAAGTGACTAGCACCAACATCCTCCTCCTCACTTGTCACGCCACCAAATATCATAATCTTTCTCTCAAACTTACCTCTGAGGCTGACAAGAGTCCATCTAGAGCCTCTCTCAACACTCTCCTGACTATCCCCAGGAAGTGACTAGCACCAAATATCAGAACCTTTCTCTCAAACTTACCTCTGAGGCTGACAAGAGTCCATCTAGAGCCTCTCTCAACACTCTCCTGACTATCCCCAGGAAGTGACTAGCACCAAATATCAGAACCTTTCTCTCAAACTTACCTCTGAGGCTGACAAGAGTCCATCTAGAGCCTCTCTCAACACTCTCCTGACTATCCCCAGGAAGTGACTAGCACCAACATCCTCCTCCTCACTAGTCAGGTCACCAAATATCAGAATCTTTCTCTCAAACTTACCTCTGAGGCTGACAAGAGTCCATCTAGAGGCTCTCTCAACACTCTCCTGACTATCCCCAGGAAGTGACTAGCACCAAATATCAGAACCTTTCTCTCAAACTTACCTCTGAGGCTGACAAGAGTCCATCTAGAGGCTCTCTCAACACTCTCCTGACTATCCCCAGGAAGTGACTAGCACCAAATATCAGAACCTTTCTCTCAAACTTACCTCTGAGGCTGACAAGAGTCCATCTAGAGCCTCTCTCAACACTCTCCTGACTATCCCCAGGAAGTGACTAGCACCAAATATCAGAACCTTTCTCTCAAACTTACCTCTGAGGCTGACAAGAGTCCATCTAGAGCCTCTCTCAACACTCTCCTGACTATCCCCAGGAAGTGACTAGCACCAAATATCAGAACCTTTCTCTCAAACTTACCTCTGAGGCTGACAAGAGTCCATTTAGAGCCTCTCTCAACACTCTCCTGACTATCCCCAGGAAGTGACTAGCACCATCATCCTCCTCCTCACTTGTCACGTCACCAAATATCGGAACCTTTCTCTCAAACTTACCTCTGAGGCTGACAAGAGTCCATCTAGAGCCTCTCTTAACACTCTCCTGACTATCCCCAGGAAGTGACTAGCACCAAATATCAGAACCTATCTCTCAAACTTACCTCTGAGGCTGACAAGAGTCCATCTAGAGGCTCTCTCAACACTCTCCTGACTATCCCCAGGAAGTGACTAGCACCAACATCCTCCTCCTCACTTGTCACATCACCAAATATCAGAATCTTTCTCTCAAACTTACCTCTGAGGCTGACAAGAGTCCATCTAGAGCCTCTCTCAACACTCTCCTGACTATCCCCAGGAAGTGACTAGCACCAAATATCAGAACCTTTCTCTCCCACTTTCTCTCACTTACCTCTGAGGCTGACAAGAGTCCATCTAGAGCCTCTCTCAACACTCTCCTGACTATCCCCAGGAAGTGACTAGCACCAACATACTCTTCGTCACTTGTCACACCACCAAATATCAGAACCTTTCTCTCAAACTTACCTCTGAGGCTGACAAGAGTCCATCTAGAGCCTCTCTCAACACTCTCCTGACTATCCCCAGGAAGTGACTAGCACCAAATATCAGAACCTTTCTCTCAAACTTACCTCTGAGGCTGACAAGAGTCCATTTAGAGCCTCTCTCAACACTCTCCTGACTATCCCCAGGAAGTGACTAGCACCATCATCCTCCTCCTCACTTGTCACGTCACCAAATATCGGAACCTTTCTCTCAAACTTACCTCTGAGGCTGACAAGAGTCCATCTAGAGGCTCTCTCAACACTCTCCTGACTATCCCCAGGAAGTGACTAGCACCAAATATCAGAACCTATCTCTCAAACTTACCTCTGAGGCTGACAAGAGTCCATCTAGAGGCTCTCTCAACACTCTCCTGACTATCCCCAGGAAGTGACTAGCACCAAATATCAGAACTTTCTCTCTCACTTACCTCTGAGGCTGACAAGAGGCCATCTAGAGCCTCTCTCAACACTCTCCTGACTATCCCCAGGAAGTGACTAGCACCAACATCCTCCTCCTCACTAGTCAGGTCACCAAATATCAGAATCTTTCTCTCAAACTTACCTCTGAGGCTGACAAGAGTCCATCTAGAGGCTCTCTCAACACTCTCCTGACTATCCCCAGGAAGTGACTAGCACCAAATATCAGAACCTTTCTCTCAAACTTACCTCTGAGGCTGACAAGAGTCCATCTAGAGCCTCTCTCAACACTCTCCTGACTATCCCCAGGAAGTGACTAGCACCAAATATCAGAATCTTTCTCTCAAACTTACCTCTGAGGCTGACAAGAGTCCATCTAGAGCCTCTCTCAACACTCTCCTGACTATCCCCAGGAAGTGACTAGCACCAAATATCAGAACCTTTCTCTCCCACTTTCTCTCACTTACCTCTGAGGCTGACAAGAGTCCATCTAGAGCCTCTCTCAACACTCTCCTGACTATCCCCAGGAAGTGACTAGCACCAACATCCTCTTCGTCACTTGTCACACCACCAAATATCAGAACCTTTCTCTCAAACTTACCTCTGAGGCTGACAAGAGTCCATCTAGAGCCTCTCTCAACACTCTCCTGACTATCCCCAGGAAGTGACTAGCACCAAATATCAGAACCTTTCTCTCAAACTTACCTCTGAGGCTGACAAGAGTCCATTTAGAGCCTCTCTCAACACTCTCCTGACTATCCCCAGGAAGTGACTAGCACCAACATCCTCCTCCTCACTTGTCACATCACCAAATATCAGACCTTTCTCTCCCACTTACCTCTGAGGCTGACAAGAGTCCATCTAGAGCCTCTATCAACACTCTCCTGACTATCCCCAGGAAGTGACTAGCACCAACATCCTCCTCCTCACTTGTCACATCACCAAATATCAGAACTTTCTCTCCCACTTACCTCTGAGGCTGACAAGAGTCCATCTAGAGCCTCTCTCAACACTCTCCTGACTATCCCCAGGAAGTGACTAGCACCAACATCCTCCTCCTCACTAGTCACATCACCAAATATCAGACCTTTCTCTCCCACTTACCTCTGAGGCTGACAAGAGTCCATCTAGAGCCTCTCTAAACACTCTCCTGACTATCCCCAGGAAGTGACTAGCACCAAATATCAGAACTTTCTCTCCCACTTACCTCTGAGGCTGACAAGAGTCCATCTAGAGCCTCTATCAACACTCTCCTGACTATCCCCAGGAAGTGACTAGCACCAACATCCTCCTCCTCACTAGTCACATCACCAAATATCAGAACTTTCTCTCAAACTTACCTCTGAGGCTGACAAGAGTCCATCTAGAGCCTCTCTCAACACTCTCCTGACTATCCCCAGGAAGTGACTAGCACCAACATCCTCCTCCTCACTTGTCACATCACCAAATATCAGACCTTTCTCTCCCACTTACCTCTGAGGCTGACAAGAGTCCATCTAGAGCCTCTATCAACACTCTCCTGACTATCCCCAGGAAGTGACTAGCACCATCATCCTCCTCCTCACTTGTCACGTCACCAAATATCGGAACCTTTCTCTCAAACTTACCTCTGAGGCTGACAAGAGTCCATCTAGAGCCTCTCTTAACACTCTCCTGACTATCCCCAGGAAGTGACTAGCACCAAATATCAGAACCTATCTCTCAAACTTACCTCTGAGGCTGACAAGAGTCCATCTAGAGCCTCTCTCAACACTCTCCTGACTATCCCCAGGAAGTGACTAGCACCAACATCCTCCTCCTCACTAGTCAGGTCACCAAATATCAGAATCTTTCTCTCAAACTTACCTCTGAGGCTGACAAGAGTCCATCTAGAGCCTCTCTCAACACTCTCCTGACTATCCCCAGGAAGTGACTAGCACCAAATATCAGAACCTTTCTCTCCCACTTTCTCTCACTTACCTCTGAGGCTGACAAGAGTCCATCTAGAGCCTCTCTCAACACTCTCCTGACTATCCCCAGGAATTGACTAGCACCAACATCCTCTTCGTCACTTGTCACACCACCAAATATCAGAACCTTTCTCTCAAACTTACCTCTGAGGCTGACAAGAGTCGATCTAGAGCCTCTCTCAACACTCTCCTGACTATCCCCAGGAAGTGACTAGCACCAAATATCAGAACCTTTCTCTCAAACTTACCTCTGAGGCTGACAAGAGTCGATCTAGAGCCTCTCTCAACACTCTCCTGACTATCCCCAGGAAGTGACTAGCACCAAATATCAGAACCTTTCTCTCACTTACCTCTGAGGCTGACAAGAGTCCATCTAGAGCCTCTCTCAACACTCTCCTGACTATCCCCAGGAAGTGACTAGCACCATCATCCTCCTCCTCACTTGTTACGTCACCAAATATCGGAACCTTTCTCTCAAACTTACCTCTGAGGCTGACAAGAGTCCATCTAGAGCCTCTCTCAACACTCTCCTGACTATCCCCAGGAAGTGACTAGCACCAAATATCATAATCTTTCTCTCAAACTTACCTCTGAGGCTGACAAGAGTCCATCTAGAGCCTCTCTCAACACTCTCCTGACTATCCCCAGGAAGTGACTAGCACCAAATATCAGAACCTTTCTCTCAAACTTACCTCTGAGGCTGACAAGAGTCCATCTAGAGCCTCTCTAAACACTCTCCTGACTATCCCCAGGAAGTGACTAGCACCAACATCCTCCTCCTCACTTGTCACGTCACCAAATATCAGAACCTTTCTCTCTCAAACTTACCTCTGAGGCTGACAAGAGTCCATCTAGAGCCTCTCTCAACACTCTCCTGACTATCCCCAGGAAGTGACTAGCACCAACATCCTCCTCCTCACTTGTCACATCACCAAATATCAGAACTTTCTCTCCCACTTACCTCTGAGGCTGACAAGAGTCCATCTAGAGCCTCTCTCAACACTCTCCTGACTATCCCCAGGAAGTGACTAGCACCAAATATCAGAACCTTTCTCTCAAACTTACCTCTGAGGCTGACAAGAGTCCATCTAGAGCCTCTCTCAACACTCTCCTGACTATCCCCAGGACGTGACTAGCACCAAATATCAGAACTTTCTCTCCCACTTACCTCTGAGGCTGACAAGAGTCCATCTAGAGCCTCTATCAACACTCTCCTGACTATCCCCAGGAAGTGACTAGCACCAACATCCTCCTCCTCACTAGTCACGTCACCAAATATCAGAACCTTTCTCTCAAACTTACCTCTGAGGCTGACAAGAGTCCATCTAGAGCCTCTCTCAACACTCTCCTGACTATCCCCAGGAAGTGACTAGCACCAAATATCAGAACCTTTCTCTCAAACTTACCTCTGAGGCTGACAAGAGTCCATCTAGAGCCTCTCTCAACACTCTCCTGACTATCCCCAGGAAGTGACTAGCACCAACATCCTCCTCCTCACTTGTCACGCCACCAAATATCATAATCTTTCTCTCAAACTTACCTCTGAGGCTGACAAGAGTCCATCTAGAGCCTCTCTCAACACTCTCCTGACTATCCCCAGGAAGTGACTAGCACCAAATATCAGAACCTTTCTCTCAAACTTACCTCTGAGGCTGACAAGAGTCCATCTAGAGCCTCTCTCAACACTCTCCTGACTATCCCCAGGAAGTGACTAGCACCAACATCCTCCTCCTCACTAGTCAGGTCACCAAATATCAGAATCTTTCTCTCAAACTTACCTCTGAGGCTGACAAGAGTCCATCTAGAGGCTCTCTCAACACTCTCCTGACTATCCCCAGGAAGTGACTAGCACCAAATATCAGAACCTTTCTCTCAAACTTACCTCTGAGGCTGACAAGAGTCCATCTAGAGCCTCTCTCAACACTCTCCTGACTATCCCCAGGAAGTGACTAGCACCAAATATCAGAATCTTTCTCTCAAACTTACCTCTGAGGCTGACAAGAGTCCATCTAGAGCCTCTCTCAACACTCTCCTGACTATCCCCAGGAAGTGACTAGCACCAAATATCAGAACCTTTCTCTCCCACTTTCTCTAACTTACCTCTGAGGCTGACAAGAGTCCATCTAGAGCCTCTCTCAACACTCTCCTGACTATCCCCAGGAAGTGACTAGCACCAACATACTCTTCGTCACTTGTCACACCACCAAATATCAGAACCTTTCTCTCAAACTTACCTCTGAGGCTGACAAGAGTCCATCTAGAGCCTCTCTTAACACTCTCCTGACTATCCCCAGGAAGTGACTAGCACCAACATACTCTTCGTCACTTGTCACACCACCAAATATCAGAACCTTTCTCTCAAACTTACCTCTGAGGCTGACAAGAGTCCATCTAGAGCCTCTCTCAACACTCTCCTGACTATCCCCAGGAAGTGACTAGCACCAAATATCAGAACCTTTCTCTCAAACTTACCTCTGAGGCTGACAAGAGTCCATTTAGAGCCTCTCTCAACACTCTCCTGACTATCCCCAGGAAGTGACTAGCACCATCATCCTCCTCCTCACTTGTCACGTCACCAAATATCGGAACCTTTCTCTCAAACTTACCTCTGAGGCTGACAAGAGTCCATCTAGAGCCTCTCTTAACACTCTCCTGACTATCCCCAGGAAGTGACTAGCACCAAATATCAGAACCTATCTCTCAAACTTACCTCTGAGGCTGACAAGAGTCCATCTAGAGGCTCTCTCAACACTCTCCTGACTATCCCCAGGAAGTGACTAGCACCAACATCCTCCTCCTCACTAGTCAGGTCACCAAATATCAGAATCTTTCTCTCTCACTTACCTCTGAGGCTGACAAGAGGCCATCTAGAGCCTCTCTCAACACTCTCCTGACTATCCCCAGGAAGTGACTAGCACCAACATCCTCCTCCTCACTAGTCAGGTCACCAAATATCAGAATCTTTCTCTCAAACTTACCTCTGAGGCTGACAAGAGTCCATCTAGAGCCTCTATCAACACTCTCCTGACTATCCCCAGGAAGTGACTAGCACCAAATATCAGAACCTTTCTCTCAAACTTACCTCTGAGGCTGACAAGAGTCCATCTAGAGCCTCTCTCAACACTCTCCTGACTATCCCCAGGAAGTGACTAGCACCAAATATCAGAACCTTTCTCTCAAACTTACCTCTGAGGCTGACAAGAGTCCATCTAGAGCCTCTCTCAACACTCTCCTGACTATCCCCAGGAAGTGACTAGCACCAAATATCAGAATCTTTCTCTCAAACTTACCTCTGAGGCTGACAAGAGTCCATCTAGAGCCTCTCTCAACACTCTCCTGACTATCCCCAGGAAGTGACTAGCACCAAATATCAGAACCTTTCTCTCCCACTTTCTCTCACTTACCTCTGAGGCTGACAAGAGTCCATCTAGAGCCTCTCTCAACACTCTCCTGACTATCCCCAGGAAGTGACTAGCACCAACATCCTCTTCGTCACTTGTCACACCACCAAATATCAGAACCTTTCTCTCAAACTTACCTCTGAGGCTGACAAGAGTCCATCTAGAGCCTCTCTCAACACTCTCCTGACTATCCCCAGGAAGTGACTAGCACCAAATATCAGAACCTTTCTCTCAAACTTACCTCTGAGGCTGACAAGAGTCCATCTAGAGCCTCTCTTAACACTCTCCTGACTATCCCCAGGAAGTGACTAGCACCAAATATCAGAACCTATCTCTCAAACTTACCTCTGAGGCTGACAAGAGTCCATCTAGAGCCTCTCTCAACACTCTCCTGACTATCCCCAGGAAGTGACTAGCACCAAATATCATAATCTTTCTCTCAAACTTACCTCTGAGGCTGACAAGAGTCCATCTAGAGCCTCTCTCAACACTCTCCTGACTATCCCCAGGAAGTGACTAGCACCAACATCCTCCTCCTCACTAGTCAGGTCACCAAATATCAGAATCTTTCTCTCAAACTTACCTCTGAGGCTGACAAGAGTCCATCTAGAGCCTCTCTCAACACTCTCCTGACTATCCCCAGGAAGTGACTAGCACCAACATCCTCCTCCTCACTAGTCAGGTCACCAAATATCAGAACCTTTCTCTCAAACTTACCTCTGAGGCTGACAAGAGTCCATCTAGAGCCTCTCTCAACACTCTCCTGACTATCCCCAGGAAGTGACTAGCACCAAATATCGGAACCTTTCTCTCTCACTTACCTCTGAGGCTGACAAGAGTCCATCTAGAGCCTCTCTCAACACTCTCCTGACTATCCCCAGGAAGTGACTAGCACCAACATCCTCCTCCTCACTAGTCACGTCACCAAATATCATAATCTTTCTCTCAAACTTACCTCTGAGGCTGACAAGAGTCCATCTAGAGCCTCTCTCAACACTCTCCTGACTATCCCCAGGAAGTGACTAGCACCAACATCCTCCTCCTCACTTGTCACATCACCAAATATCAGAACCTTTCTCTCAAACTTACCTCTGAGGCTGACAAGAGTCCATCTAGAGCCTCTCTCAACACTCTCCTGACTATCCCCAGGAAGTGACTAGCACCAAATATCAGAACCTTTCTCTCAAACTTACCTCTGAGGCTGACAAGAGTCCATCTAGAGCCTCTCTAAACACTCTCCTGACTATCCCAAGGAAGTGACTAGCACCAATATCCTCCTACTCACTTGTCACATCACCAAATATCAGAACCTTTCTCTCAAACTTACCTCTGAGGCTGACAAGAGTCCATCTAGAGCCTCTCTCAACACTCTCCTGACTATCCCCAGGAAGTGACTAGCACCAAATATCAGAACCTTTCTCTCCCACTTTCTCTCACTTACCTCTGAGGCTGACAAGAGTCCATCTAGAGCCTCCCTAAACACTCTCCTGACTATCCCCAGGAATTGACTAGCACCAACATCCTCTTCGTCACTTGTCACACCACCAAATATCAGAACCTTTCTCTCAAACTTACCTCTGAGGCTGACAAGAGTCGATCTAGAGCCTCTCTCAACACTCTCCTGACTATCCCCAGGAAGTGACTAGCACCAACATCCTCCTCCTCACTTGTCACACCACCAAATATCAGAACCTTTCTCTCAAACTTACCTCTGAGGCTGACAAGAGTCCATCTAGAGCCTCTCTCAACACTCTCCTGACTATCCCCAGGAAGTGACTAGCACCAAATATCAGAACCTTTCTCTCAAACTTACCTCTGAGGCTGACAAGAGTCCATCTAGAGGCTCTCTCAACACTCTCCTGACTATCCCCAGGAAGTGACTAGCACCAAATATCAGAACCTTTCTCTCAAACTTACCTCTGAGGCTGACAAGAGTCCATCTAGAGCCTCTCTCAACACTCTCCTGACTATCCCCAGGAAGTGACTAGCACCATCATCCTCCTCCTCACTTGTTACGTCACCAAATATCGGAACCTTTCTCTCAAACTTACCTCTGAGGCTGACAAGAGTCCATCTAGAGCCTCTCTCAACACTCTCCTGACTATCCCCAGGAAGTGACTAGCACCAAATATCATAATCTTTCTCTTAAACTTACCTCTGAGGCTGACAAGAGTCCATCTAGAGCCTCTCTCAACACTCTCCTGACTATCCCCAGGAAGTGACTAGCACCAAATATCAGAACCTTTCTCTCAAACTTACCTCTGAGGCTGACAAGAGTCCATCTAGAGCCTCTCTAAACACTCTCCTGACTATCCCCAGGAAGTGACTAGCACCAACATCCTCCTCCTCACTTGTCACGTCACCAAATATCAGAACCTTTCTCTCTCAAACTTACCTCTGAGGCTGACAAGAGTCCATCTAGAGCCTCTATCAACACTCTCCTGACTATCCCCAGGAAGTGACTAGCACCAACATCCTCCTCCTCACTTGTCACATCACCAAATATCAGAACTTTCTCTCCCACTTACCTCTGAGGCTGACAAGAGTCCATCTAGAGCCTCTATCAACACTCTCCTGACTATCCCCAGGAAGTGACTAGCACCAAATATCAGAACCTTTCTCTCAAACTTACCTCTGAGGCTGACAAGAGTCCATCTAGAGGCTCTCTCAACACTCTCCTGACTATCCCCAGGAAGTGACTAGCACCAAATATCAGAACCTATCTCTCAAACTTACCTCTGAGGCTGACAAGAGTCCATCTAGAGCCTCTCTCAACACTCTCCTGACTATCCCCAGGAAGTGACTAGCACCAACATCCTCCTCCTCACTAGTCACGTCACCAAATATCAGAACCTTTCTCTCAAACTTACCTCTGAGGCTGACAAGAGTCCATCTAGAGCCTCTCTCAACACTCTCCTGACTATCCCCAGGTAGTGACTAGCACCATCATCCTCCTCCTCACTTGTCACATCACCAAATATCAGAACCTTTCTCTCAAACTTACCTCTGAGGCTGACAAGAGTCCATCTAGAGCCTCTCTCAACACTCTCCTGACTATCCCCAGGAAGTGACTAGCACCAAATATCAGAACCTTTCTCTCAAACTTACCTCTGAGGCTGACAAGAGTCCATCTAGAGCCTCTCTCAACACTCTCCTGACTATCCCCAGGAAGTGACTAGCACCAAATATCAGAACCTTTCTCTCAAACTTACCTCTGAGGCTGACAAGAGTCCATCTAGAGCCTCTCTCAACACTCTCCTGACTATCCCCAGGAAGTGACTAGCACCAAATATCAGAACCTTTCTCTCAAACTTACCTCTGAGGCTGACAAGAGTCCATCTAGAGCCTCTCTCAACACTCTCCTGACTATCCCCAGGAAGTGACTAGCACCAACATCCTCCTCCTCACTTGTCACGCCACCAAATATCATAATCTTTCTCTCAAACTTACCTCTGAGGCTGACAAGAGTCCATCTAGAGCCTCTCTCAACACTCTCCTGACTATCCCCAGGAAGTGACTAGCACCAAATATCAGAACCTTTCTCTCAAACTTACCTCTGAGGCTGACAAGAGTCCATCTAGAGCCTCTCTCAACACTCTCCTGACTATCCCCAGGAAGTGACTAGCACCAAATATCAGAACCTTTCTCTCAAACTTACCTCTGAGGCTGACAAGAGTCCATCTAGAGCCTCTCTCAACACTCTCCTGACTATCCCCAGGAAGTGACTAGCACCAACATCCTCCTCCTCACTAGTCAGGTCACCAAATATCAGAATCTTTCTCTCAAACTTACCTCTGAGGCTGACAAGAGTCCATCTAGAGGCTCTCTCAACACTCTCCTGACTATCCCCAGGAAGTGACTAGCACCAAATATCAGAACCTTTCTCTCAAACTTACCTCTGAGGCTGACAAGAGTCCATCTAGAGGCTCTCTCAACACTCTCCTGACTATCCCCAGGAAGTGACTAGCACCAAATATCAGAACCTTTCTCTCAAACTTACCTCTGAGGCTGACAAGAGTCCATCTAGAGCCTCTCTCAACACTCTCCTGACTATCCCCAGGAAGTGACTAGCACCAAATATCAGAACCTTTCTCTCAAACTTACCTCTGAGGCTGACAAGAGTCCATCTAGAGCCTCTCTCAACACTCTCCTGACTATCCCCAGGAAGTGACTAGCACCAAATATCAGAACCTTTCTCTCAAACTTACCTCTGAGGCTGACAAGAGTCCATTTAGAGCCTCTCTCAACACTCTCCTGACTATCCCCAGGAAGTGACTAGCACCATCATCCTCCTCCTCACTTGTCACGTCACCAAATATCGGAACCTTTCTCTCAAACTTACCTCTGAGGCTGACAAGAGTCCATCTAGAGCCTCTCTTAACACTCTCCTGACTATCCCCAGGAAGTGACTAGCACCAAATATCAGAACCTATCTCTCAAACTTACCTCTGAGGCTGACAAGAGTCCATCTAGAGGCTCTCTCAACACTCTCCTGACTATCCCCAGGAAGTGACTAGCACCAACATCCTCCTCCTCACTTGTCACATCACCAAATATCAGAATCTTTCTCTCAAACTTACCTCTGAGGCTGACAAGAGTCCATCTAGAGCCTCTCTCAACACTCTCCTGACTATCCCCAGGAAGTGACTAGCACCAAATATCAGAACCTTTCTCTCCCACTTTCTCTCACTTACCTCTGAGGCTGACAAGAGTCCATCTAGAGCCTCTCTCAACACTCTCCTGACTATCCCCAGGAAGTGACTAGCACCAACATACTCTTCGTCACTTGTCACACAACCAAATATCAGAACCTTTCTCTCAAACTTACCTCTGAGGCTGACAAGAGTCCATCTAGAGCCTCTCTCAACACTCTCCTGACTATCCCCAGGAAGTGACTAGCACCAAATATCAGAACCTTTCTCTCAAACTTACCTCTGAGGCTGACAAGAGTCCATTTAGAGCCTCTCTCAACACTCTCCTGACTATCCCCAGGAAGTGACTAGCACCATCATCCTCCTCCTCACTTGTCACGTCACCAAATATCGGAACCTTTCTCTCAAACTTACCTCTGAGGCTGACAAGAGTCCATCTAGAGCCTCTCTTAACACTCTCCTGACTATCCCCAGGAAGTGACTAGCACCAAATATCAGAACCTATCTCTCAAACTTACCTCTGAGGCTGACAAGAGTCCATCTAGAGGCTCTCTCAACACTCTCCTGACTATCCCCAGGAAGTGACTAGCACCAAATATCAGAACTTTCTCTCTCACTTACCTCTGAGGCTGACAAGAGGCCATCTAGAGCCTCTCTCAACACTCTCCTGACTATCCCCAGGAAGTGACTAGCACCAACATCCTCCTCCTCACTAGTCAGGTCACCAAATATCAGAATCTTTCTCTCAAACTTACCTCTGAGGCTGACAAGAGTCCATCTAGAGGCTCTCTCAACACTCTCCTGACTATCCCCAGGAAGTGACTAGCACCAAATATCAGAACCTTTCTCTCAAACTTACCTCTGAGGCTGACAAGAGTCCATCTAGAGCCTCTCTCAACACTCTCCTGACTATCCCCAGGAAGTGACTAGCACCAAATATCAGAATCTTTCTCTCAAACTTACCTCTGAGGCTGACAAGAGTCCATCTAGAGCCTCTCTCAACACTCTCCTGACTATCCCCAGGAAGTGACTAGCACCAAATATCAGAACCTTTCTCTCCCACTTTCTCTCACTTACCTCTGAGGCTGACAAGAGTCCATCTAGAGCCTCTCTCAACACTCTCCTGACTATCCCCAGGAAGTGACTAGCACCAACATCCTCTTCGTCACTTGTCACACCACCAAATATCAGAACCTTTCTCTCAAACTTACCTCTGAGGCTGACAAGAGTCCATCTAGAGCCTCTCTCAACACTCTCCTGACTATCCCCAGGAAGTGACTAGCACCAAATATCAGAACCTTTCTCTCAAACTTACCTCTGAGGCTGACAAGAGTCCATTTAGAGCCTCTCTCAACACTCTCCTGACTATCCCCAGGAAGTGACTAGCACCAACATCCTCCTCCTCACTTGTCACATCACCAAATATCAGACCTTTCTCTCCCACTTACCTCTGAGGCTGACAAGAGTCCATCTAGAGCCTCTATCAACACTCTCCTGACTATCCCCAGGAAGTGACTAGCACCAACATCCTCCTCCTCACTTGTCACATCACCAAATATCAGAACTTTCTCTCCCACTTACCTCTGAGGCTGACAAGAGTCCATCTAGAGCCTCTCTCAACACTCTCCTGACTATCCCCAGGAAGTGACTAGCACCAACATCCTCCTCCTCACTAGTCACATCACCAAATATCAGACCTTTCTCTCCCACTTACCTCTGAGGCTGACAAGAGTCCATCTAGAGCCTCTCTAAACACTCTCCTGACTATCCCCAGGAAGTGACTAGCACCAAATATCAGAACTTTCTCTCCCACTTACCTCTGAGGCTGACAAGAGTCCATCTAGAGCCTCTATCAACACTCTCCTGACTATCCCCAGGAAGTGACTAGCACCAACATCCTCCTCCTCACTAGTCACATCACCAAATATCAGAACTTTCTCTCAAACTTACCTCTGAGGCTGACAAGAGTCCATCTAGAGCCTCTCTCAACACTCTCCTGACTATCCCCAGGAAGTGACTAGCACCAACATCCTCCTCCTCACTTGTCACATCACCAAATATCAGACCTTTCTCTCCCACTTACCTCTGAGGCTGACAAGAGTCCATCTAGAGCCTCTATCAACACTCTCCTGACTATCCCCAGGAAGTGACTAGCACCATCATCCTCCTCCTCACTTGTCACGTCACCAAATATCGGAACCTTTCTCTCAAACTTACCTCTGAGGCTGACAAGAGTCCATCTAGAGCCTCTCTTAACACTCTCCTGACTATCCCCAGGAAGTGACTAGCACCAAATATCAGAACCTATCTCTCAAACTTACCTCTGAGGCTGACAAGAGTCCATCTAGAGCCTCTCTCAACACTCTCCTGACTATCCCCAGGAAGTGACTAGCACCAAATATCAGAACCTTTCTCTCAAACTTACCTCTGAGGCTGACAAGAGTCCATCTAGAGCCTCTCTCAACACTCTCCTGACTATCCCCAGGAAGTGACTAGCACCAACATCCTCCTCCTCACTAGTCAGGTCACCAAATATCAGAATCTTTCTCTCAAACTTACCTCTGAGGCTGACAAGAGTCCATCTAGAGCCTCTCTCAACACTCTCCTGACTATCCCCAGGAAGTGACTAGCACCAAATATCAGAACCTTTCTCTCCCACTTTCTCTCACTTACCTCTGAGGCTGACAAGAGTCCATCTAGAGCCTCTCTCAACACTCTCCTGACTATCCCCAGGAATTGACTAGCACCAACATCCTCTTCGTCACTTGTCACACCACCAAATATCAGAACCTTTCTCTCAAACTTACCTCTGAGGCTGACAAGAGTCGATCTAGAGCCTCTCTCAACACTCTCCTGACTATCCCCAGGAAGTGACTAGCACCAAATATCAGAACCTTTCTCTCAAACTTACCTCTGAGGCTGACAAGAGTCGATCTAGAGCCTCTCTCAACACTCTCCTGACTATCCCCAGGAAGTGACTAGCACCAAATATCAGAACCTTTCTCTCACTTACCTCTGAGGCTGACAAGAGTCCATCTAGAGCCTCTCTCAACACTCTCCTGACTATCCCCAGGAAGTGACTAGCACCATCATCCTCCTCCTCACTTGTTACGTCACCAAATATCGGAACCTTTCTCTCAAACTTACCTCTGAGGCTGACAAGAGTCCATCTAGAGCCTCTCTCAACACTCTCCTGACTATCCCCAGGAAGTGACTAGCACCAAATATCATAATCTTTCTCTCAAACTTACCTCTGAGGCTGACAAGAGTCCATCTAGAGCCTCTCTCAACACTCTCCTGACTATCCCCAGGAAGTGACTAGCACCAAATATCAGAACCTTTCTCTCAAACTTACCTCTGAGGCTGACAAGAGTCCATCTAGAGCCTCTCTAAACACTCTCCTGACTATCCCCAGGAAGTGACTAGCACCAACATCCTCCTCCTCACTTGTCACGTCACCAAATATCAGAACCTTTCTCTCTCAAACTTACCTCTGAGGCTGACAAGAGTCCATCTAGAGCCTCTCTCAACACTCTCCTGACTATCCCCAGGAAGTGACTAGCACCAACATCCTCCTCCTCACTTGTCACATCACCAAATATCAGAACTTTCTCTCCCACTTACCTCTGAGGCTGACAAGAGTCCATCTAGAGCCTCTCTCAACACTCTCCTGACTATCCCCAGGAAGTGACTAGCACCAAATATCAGAACCTTTCTCTCAAACTTACCTCTGAGGCTGACAAGAGTCCATCTAGAGCCTCTCTCAACACTCTCCTGACTATCCCCAGGAAGTGACTAGCACCAAATATCAGAACTTTCTCTCCCACTTACCTCTGAGGCTGACAAGAGTCCATCTAGAGCCTCTATCAACACTCTCCTGACTATCCCCAGGAAGTGACTAGCACCAACATCCTCCTCCTCACTAGTCACGTCACCAAATATCAGAACCTTTCTCTCAAACTTACCTCTGAGGCTGACAAGAGTCCATCTAGAGCCTCTCTCAACACTCTCCTGACTATCCCCAGGAAGTGACTAGCACCAAATATCAGAACCTTTCTCTCAAACTTACCTCTGAGGCTGACAAGAGTCCATCTAGAGCCTCTCTCAACACTCTCCTGACTATCCCCAGGAAGTGACTAGCACCAACATCCTCCTCCTCACTAGTCAGGTCACCAAATATCATAATCTTTCTCTCAAACTTACCTCTGAGGCTGACAAGAGTCCATCTAGAGCCTCTCTCAACACTCTCCTGACTATCCCCAGGAAGTGACTAGCACCAAATATCAGAACCTTTCTCTCTCACTTACCTCTGAGGCTGACAAGAGTCCATCTAGAGCCTCTCTCAACACTCTCCTGACTATCCCCAGGAAGTGACTAGCACCAACATCCTCCTCCTCACTTGTCACACCACCAAATATCATAATCTTTCTCTCAAACTTACCTCTGAGGCTGACAAGAGTCCATTTAGAGCCTCTCTCAACACTCTCCTGACTATCCCCAGGAAGTGACTAGCACCAAATATCAGAACCTTTCTCTCAAACTTACCTCTGAGGCTGACAAGAGTCCATCTAGAGCCTCTCTCAACACTCTCCTGACTATCCCCAGGTAGTGACTAGCACCATCATCCTCCTCCTCACTTGTCACGTCACCAAATATCAGAACCTTTCTCTCAAACTTACCTCTGAGGCTGACAAGAGTCCATCTAGAGCCTCTCTCAACACTCTCCTGACTATCCCCAGGTAGTGACTAGCACCATCATCCTCCTCCTCACTTGTCACATCACCAAATATCAGAACCTTTCTCTCAAACTTACCTCTGAGGCTGACAAGAGTCCATCTAGAGCCTCTCTCAACACTCTCCTGACTATCCCCAGGAAGTGACTAGCACCAAATATCAGAACCTTTCTCTCAAACTTACCTCTGAGGCTGACAAGAGTCCATCTAGAGCCTCTCTCAACACTCTCCTGACTATCCCCAGGAAGTGACTAGCACCAAATATCATAATCTTTCTCTCAAACTTACCTCTGAGGCTGACAAGAGTCCATCTAGAGCCTCTCTCAACACTCTCCTGACTATCCCCAGGAAGTGACTAGCACCAAATATCATAATCTTTCTCTCAAACTTACCTCTGAGGCTGACAAGAGTCCATCTAGAGCCTCTCTCAACACTCTCCTGACTATCCCCAGGAAGTGACTAGCACCAAATATCATAATCTTTCTCTCAAACTTACCTCTGAGGCTGACAAGAGTCCATCTAGAGCCTCTCTCAACACTCTCCTGACTATCCCCAGGAAGTGACTAGCACCAAATATCAGAATCTTTCTCTCAAACTTACCTCTGAGGCTGACAAGAGTCCATCTAGAGCCTCTCTCAACACTCTCCTGACTATCCCCAGGAAGTGACTAGCACCAAATATCAGAACCTTTCTCTCAAACTTACCTCTGAGGCTGACAAGAGTCCATCTAGAGCCTCTCTCAACACTCTCCTGACTATCCCCAGGAAGTGACTAGCACCAACATCCTCCTCCTCACTTGTCACACCACCAAATATCAGAACCTTTCTCTCAAACTTACCTCTGAGGCTGACAAGAGTCCATCTAGAGGCTCTCTCAACACTCTCCTGACTATCCCCAGGAAGTGACTAGCACCAAATATCATAATCTTTCTCTCAAACTTACCTCTGAGGCTGAAAAGAGTCCATCTAGAGCCTCTCTCAACACTCTCCTGACTATCCCCAGGAAGTGACTAGCACCAACATCCTCTTCGTCACTTGTCACACCACCAAATATCAGAACCTTTCTCTCAAACTTACCTCTGAGGCTGACAAGAGTCCATCTAGAGCCTCTCTCAACACTCTCCTGACTATCCCCAGGAATTGACTAGCACCAACATCCTCTTCGTCACTTGTCACACCACCAAATATCAGAACCTTTCTCTCAAACTTACCTCTGAGGCTGACAAGAGTCCATCTAGAGCCTCTCTCAACACTCTCCTGACTATCCCCAGGAAGTGACTAGCACCAAATATCATAATCTTTCTCTCAAACTTACCTCTGAGGCTGACAAGAGTCCATCTAGAGCCTCTCTCAACACTCTCCTGACTATCCCCAGGAAGTGACTAGCACCAAATATCGGAACCTTTCTCTCTCACTTACCTCTGAGGCTGACAAGAGTCCATCTAGAGCCTCTCTCAACACTCTCCTGACTATCCCCAGGAAGTGACTAGCACCATCATCCTCCTCCTCACTTGTTACGTCACCAAATATCGGAACCTTTCTCTCAAACTTACCTCTGAGGCTGACAAGAGTCCATCTAGAGCCTCTCTCAACACTCTCCTGACTATCCCCAGGAAGTGACTAGCACCAAATATCATAATCTTTCTCTCAAACTTACCTCTGAGGCTGACAAGAGTCCATCTAGAGCCTCTCTCAACACTCTCCTGACTATCCCCAGGAAGTGACTAGCACCAAATATCAGAACCTATCTCTCAAACTTACCTCTGAGGCTGACAAGAGTCCATCTAGAGCCTCTCTCAACACTCTCCTGACTATCCCCAGGAAGTGACTAGCACCAAATATCAGAACCTTTCTCTCAAACTTACCTCTGAGGCTGACAAGAGTCCATCTAGAGCCTCTCTAAACACTCTCCTGACTATCCCCAGGAAGTGACTAGCACCAACATCCTCCTCCTCACTTGTCACGTCACCAAATATCAGAACCTTTCTCTCAAACTTACCTCTGAGGCTGACAAGAGTCCATTTAGAGCCTCTCTCAACACTCTCCTGACTATCCCCAGGAAGTGACTAGCACCAACATCCTCCTCGTCACTTGTCACACCACCAAATATCAGAACCTTTCTCTCAAACTTACCTCTGAGGCTGACAAGAGTCCATCTAGAGCCTCTCTTAACACTCTCCTAACTATCCCCAGGAAGTGACTAGCACCAAATATCAGAACCTTTCTCTCTCAAACTTACCTCTGAGGCTGACAAGAGTCCATCTAGAGCCTCTCTCAACACTCTCCTGACTATCCCCAGGAAGTGACTAGCACCAACATCCTCCTCCTCACTTGTCACATCACCAAATATCAGAACTTTCTCTCCCACTTACCTCTGAGGCTGACAAGAGTCCATCTAGAGCCTCTATCAACACTCTCCTGACTATCCCCAGGAAGTGACTAGCACCAAATATCAGAACCTTTCTCTCAAACTTACCTCTGAGGCTGACAAGAGTCCATCTAGAGGCTCTCTCAACACTCTCCTGACTATCCCCAGGAAGTGACTAGCACCAACATCCTCCTCCTCACTTGTCACATCACCAAATATCAGAACCTTTCTCTCAAACTTACCTCTGAGGCTGACAAGAGTCCATCTAGAGCCTCTCTCAACACTCTCCTGACTATCCCCAGGAAGTGACTAGCACCAAATATCAGAACCTTTCTCTCAAACTTACCTCTGAGGCTGACAAGAGTCCATCTAGAGCCTCTCTCAACACTCTCCTGACTATCCCCAGGAAGTGACTAGCACCAACATCCTCCTCCTCACTTGTCACACCACCAAATATCAGAATCTTTCTCTCAAACTTACCTCTGAGGCTGACAAGAGTCCATCTAGAGCCTCTCTCAACACTCTCCTGACTATCCCCAGGAAGTGACTAGCACCAAATATCAGAACCTTTCTCTCAAACTTACCTCTGAGGCTGACAAGAGTCCATCTAGAGCCTCTCTCAACACTCTCCTGACTATCCCCAGGAAGTGACTAGCACCAACATCCTCCTCCTCACTTGTCACATCACCAAATATCATAATCTTTCTCTTAAACTTACCTCTGAGGCTGACAAGAGTCCATCTAGAGCCTCTCCCAACACTCTCCTGACTATCCCCAGGAAGTGACTAGCACCAAATATCATAATCTTTCTCTCAAACTTACCTCTGAGGCTGACAAGAGGCCATCTAGAGCCTCTCTCAACACTCTCCTGACTATCCCCAGGAAGTGACTAGCACCAAATATCATAATCTTTCTCTCAAACTTACCTCTGAGGCTGACAAGAGGCCATCTAGAGCCTCTCTCAACACTCTCCTGACTATCCCCAGGTAGTGACTAGCACCAAATATCAGAACCTTTCTCTCAAACTTACCTCTGAGGCTGACAAGAGTCCATCTAGAGCCTCTCTCAACACTCTCCTGACTATCCCCAGGAAGTGACTAGCACCAACATCCTCCTCCTCACTTGTCACATCACAAAATATCAGAACCTTTCTCTCAAACTTACCTTTGAGGCTGACAAGAGTCCATCTAGAGCCTCTCTCAACACTCTCCTGACTATCCCCAGGAAGTGACTAGCACCATCATCCTCCTCCTCACTTGTCACATCACCAAATATCAGAACCTTTCTCTCAAACTTACCTCTGAGGCTGACAAGAGTCCATCTAGAGCCTCTCTCAACACTCTCCTGACTATCCCCAGGAAGTGACTAGCACCAACATCCTCCTCCTCACTTGTCACATCACCAAATATCAGAACCTTTCTCTCAAACTTACCTCTGAGGCTGACAAGAGTCCATCTAGAGCCTCTCTAAACACTCTCCTGACTATCCCCAGGAAGTGACTAGCACCAAATATCAGAACCTTTCTCTCAAACTTACCTCTGAGGCTGACAAGAGTCCATCTAGAGCCTCTCTCAACACTCTCCTGACTATCCCCAGGAAGTGACTAGCACCAAATATCAGAACCTTTCTCTCAAACTTACCTCTGAGGCTGACAAGAGTCCATCTAGAGCCTCTCTCAACACTCTCCTGACTATCCCCAGGAAGTGACTAGCACCAAATATCGGAACCTTTCTCTCAAACTTACCTCTGAGGCTGACAAGAGTCCATCTAGAGCCTCTCTCAACACTCTCCTGACTATCCCCAGGAAGTGACTAGCACCAAATATCTGAACCTTTCTCTCAAACTTACCTCTGAGGCTGACAAGAGTCCATCTAGAGCCTCTCTCAACACTCTCCTGACTATCCCCAGGAAGTGACTAGCACCAAATATCAGAACTTTCTCTCCAACTTACCTCTGAGGCTGACAAGAGTCCATCTAGAGCCTCTCTAAACACTCTCCTGACTATCCCCAGGAAGTGACTAGCACCAAATATCAGAACTTTCTCTCCAACTTACCTCTGAGGCTGACAAGAGGCCATCTAGAGCCTCTCTCAACACTCTCCTGACTATCCCCAGGAAGTGACTAGCACCAACATCCTCCTCCTCACTTGTCACACCACCAAATATCAGAACCTTTCTCTCAAACTTACCTCTGAGGCTGACAAGAGTCCATCTAGAGCCTCTCTAAACACTCTCCTGACTATCCCCAGGAAGTGACTAGCACCAAATATCAGAACTTTCTCTCCAACTTACCTCTGAGGCTGACAAGAGGCCATCTAGAGCCTCTCTCAACACTCTCCTGACTATCCCCAGGAAGTGACTAGCACCAACATCCTCCTCCTCACTTGTCACACCACCAAATATCAGAACCTTTCTCTCAAACTTACCTCTGAGGCTGACAAGAGTCCATCTAGAGCCTCTCTCAACACTCTCCTGACTATCCCCAGGAAGTGACTAGCACCGACATCCTCCTCCTCACTTGTCACACCACCAAATATCATAATCTTTCTCTCAAACTTACCTCTGAGGCTGACAAGAGTCCATCTAGAGCCTCTCTCAACACTCTCCTGACTATCCCCAGGAAGTGACTAGCACCAAATATCAGAACCTTTCTCTCAAACTTACCTCTGAGGCTGACAAGAGTCCATCTAGAGCCTCTCTCAACACTCTCCTGACTATCCCCAGGAAGTGACTAGCACCAAATATCATAATCTTTCTCTCAAACTTACCTCTGAGGCTGACAAGAGTCCATCTAGAGCCTCTCTCAACACTCTCCTGACTATCCCCAGGAAGTGACTAGCACCAATATCCTCCTACTCACTTGTCACATCACCAAATATCAGAACCTTTCTCTCAAACTTACCTCTGAGGCTGACAAGAGTCCATCTAGAGCCTCTCTCAACACTCTCCTGACTATCCCCAGGAAGTGACTAGCACCAAATATCATAATCTTTCTCTCAAACTTACCTCTGAGGCTGACAAGAGTCCATCTAGAGCCTCTCTCAACACTCTCCTGACTATCCCCAGGAAGTGACTAGCACCAAATATCAGAACCTTTCTCTCAAACTTACCTCTGAGGCTGACAAGAGTCCATCTAGAGCCTCTCTCAACACTCTCCTGACTATCCCCAGGAAGTGACTAGCACCAAATATCAGAACCTTTCTCTCAAACTTACCTCTGAGGCTGACAAGAGGCCATCTAGAGCCTCTCTAAACACTCTCCTGACTATCCCCAGGAAGTGACTAGCACCAACATCCTCCTCCTCACTTGTCACACCACCAAATATCAGAACCTTTCTCTCAAACTTACCTCTGAGGCTGACAAGAGTCCATCTAGAGCCTCTCTCAACACTCTCCTGACTATCCCCAGGAAGTGACTAGCACCAACATCCTCCTCCTCACTTGTCACATCACCAAATATCAGAACCTTTCTCTCAAATTTTGCAGGCTTACTTGAACGTCTGATCCTAAAAGAAAACAAAACATGAAACTTCAAACCAACAAAATTCACATAATCATTTCGTATTTAACATTTTTGTGAAAAAAAAAGCAAAGGTAACATAGTGTTTCAGAGCCACAACACTCTCCTTTGTAACATCATACAAGCAACTCAGAGGTTGTTTCGAATATTTAAAATTTAAAACCTATACATTCAAGCAAAACTTGAACTTTTTGATTTGAAAATGGATTTGGTTCCATTTAACAAATACTCTAACATCTATGTACATAGGTAAAAATATGAAAGATTCTACATCAACATATGACCTATTGAATACGTAAAATAAAAGAAGTGAGAGTTTTTGATTGGAAAGCCAATCATTGATGACCTAGGGCCAAAGAAAAATATTTAATTGTTTCTTAGACCATTTTTTTGAAAACAGATGCGGCAGGGCGGGTTTTTATTTTTATCTTTATTCAGCAAAAAAACAGATGTGGGAACTTTTATTTGACACTTCTAACCATATTTTTTGAAAGTTGTGCTTGTATGGCTATTTCACCGGATATTATTCAAGTCAGGTCATAAAACTTGATAGAGAAAGCCTCTGTACATCGAACAGATTTGACTTCATCACCAATGCATAAAACTTACACTGTTGGGGCTCGATATCTAAAAAAAAAAGTGGAAAAATCATGTGCAATCAAACTGGAAATGGATGTGGGAATAAATAAACTACACAACATTACCCGCAATGGACCACAACATCTGAGTGGAACCCCATGATCATTACCCATAACGATGTAATGAAATTAACTGGAAATAAGGTTTTAATTAATTTTTAATTTTAGAGAGCAGTAAAAAAAAATTAGTGCAAGACTTTTAAAAAAGATGCGGTAGTGCCTGTGAAACAATTCATTTTTGTTATTTGGCCTAAGTTGTAAGTATTTTTTTACCTCCCCAGATAAAAACCTTCACCAAGGAAACACTCTGAAGGAGTGACACAGACGGTAAAGCTAGCCTGGTACCCCATATAAATAAGAGTAGTGTAAGAGGGTACCAGACTAACAATCATAAACAAAAAATTGAAGTAAAAAAAACCTAAGTAAACCTTGAAGGTATCATAAAGTAACCAGGCACTTGGGGCATTCATGTATTATCCTGCTAAAATGTAAATTTCCTATTATTTGTAGAACTTCAATGGCTAGAACTCTGATGGCTGGTTCAACTTGGCTGGCAAGAACTATCATCATGATCCATACAGGTAATCTTAAGCATAATCCACCCTGGATGGCTGGAACTACCCTTGCTTAGAACTATTTTTCATGGGCCCAAGCATATTAGAGCCATTGAAGTTCTACTGTATAATCACACCTATGATGGAACCCCACTGTCATTGAAAGATGCCTTCACTAATGCTGGCTCGATTGTAATTACGTAAACCTAAATGTGCCACAAAATAAAATGCAGCAGACACGGTTTCAAATTTTGTCACTGCCTTAAGAAACCAAATCAGGCTTGATATTACATGCAAATCATCTGCCAGCAGATTGCAAGAATTAAATATCAAGTCTTCTTTTCCAAGAAAATGAAGAAAACTAACACAAATTGTGTTGTCTGCTACAGTTTTGTTGTCTGCTGCAGTTAAAATTTGTGATTTTGGGTTAAAAGTCTCAAGATACATTGCGCAGGAATAAAACAGCCATTAAAACAGCCCTTTCTGACAAACACCACTCCAGATAAAGATGAACTTATAAAATGATTTACACCCATCCTAAAATAGTTCTACTAAGCTGTGGATGAGAAGACCCACTTTTTAGTGTAACATTTTCATTCTTTAACAAGAAAATAATCTTAAACTTTACACAGAAAATTATGACATAGCTGGAGTTATCACCCTGTGAGCAAAGTCATTGCAAATGTGCATTAAAAGCAAGTTAGTCAAATCAAACCACATATGAGAAAACAAAATATTAGATAAAATCATATCAGTTAGAGTGAAGGGCTTATCAGTCTCCTTTAACCCTTTTCCTGCCATTAGCGACAACTGGTGTCTGCTCTCTCGTCTGCTCACATACTTTGGTAGCCTATATCGCAAACAATATTTATCCAGATCAGACTGCTCCTTTAGGAGGAGTCTGATGTGGATTCATAGAGTTTGTTTCCATGATAAAAGTGCTTTTCTTGAGTGTCTTTGAAAATATGCAGCTGGCATAATAAGACGGATACATTTTCAGGATAAGAAAATATTGGTAGGATAAGGGTTAAAAAGCTAATCAAATAAGACCATGTATGAGAAATAAAAATGTTAGACAAAATCATTTCAGTTAAGGTGAACTTCTTACCATTCTCCTTTAGATGAAACTGATGCCCTACAAAGGCATAAATATAATAGCTGTTTATTGTTTTGTTTGAGAAACATTCCAATTTCATGTTGTTATGGACAATCAATTGAGTACCAAACCTTATATGCTCTTTAAACATTTTCTTCTCAAACTGCCATCTATTGCATTTTATAAATGTTTGTTTGTTTGTTAATAAGATGCTTTATGGCCCAGTCAGCACATTTTCATTCATGTCCAGACAATTCCCTTGGTTGAACCAGTACTGAGGATAAAGTGTTTCGCCAAAGGACACAACAGAGTGGGTCCGGTGAGGTTCAAACAAAGGACCCCTTGGTCTCGAGTCCAGCACTCAACCATTGAACTCCTCATCATAAATGTAAACAGTCTTTCACACAGTGTCTAATTATTAATGGCTCAAATGTACTGTAAAGTTACTATCCAAAATGAGCCATGTCAGAAAAAAACTCCTAAATAACAAAGGTGCAGATCTGACCAGATCCTTTGCTGTTCACTGATTGGATAGTATAATAAATATAAATACAACATACAATTTTCAAAGAGTCTAGCTAGTCTCTGTAGCTGAGCAGGTTGGTCTGAACTTTACTTGGTTGCATATCCAAAAGAGAGTTTTCCTCATAAAATGGGACAAATACTCTATGACATTTACTTTTTACCATACTAAATCTGAACAAATAGGTATGGCCACCATTAAAGAGGTGCTTAAAATTGGGTGACAGTGTAGCAAACAATATAGACTCTCATTAAACTGCAGATCGATAGTAGAGGTAAGTGATAACTTTTTAACCCTTTGTATACTGAAAACCAGCAAACAGGCACTTTGGCAAACAGTGAAGATCCTGATGAAATGCTGCAAAATGCAGCATTTCATCAGGGTCTGCACTATTTGCTAAGACAAAAAGGATCTTCAGAGAAAAAGAAATGCAAAATTATTTGAAAATTATAACCTGTGACTTCACACACTTGTTGTGTACAGTGAACAATCTTAGGCTTATTCAATAGCATACAAAGGTGTAAATTTCATGCCATTTACCATACCATGCATAAAGTGAAACCAGAATTTTGACATAAAAATCTTGTGATGTACAGGACAACATTTTTGACAAATTACCCATCCTCCTCCTCTGTTAAAGTATTTTCACTACAAGTACAGCGGTCAATTAGTGAGTTATCCTGTATATTCACTTATCAACAGCAGCTATCTTTATTTTCATGAAATGTATAAAATCATGGAAACTGGAATAAAACTGGAAAACTATACAATGGTGCATTTTAGATCATAATTTCGTCCAGCCCATATATAGCAAAGATGTTTTTTTCTTCTGAAAATAACTATTGGCTACACTATTGAAAGAGAATATGCCAATTATAGATTGAAAAGAGTTATTTAAATTACAATATACTAAATAAGACCTGTTGCTAGACAGGAAAGCTCACCTGATTTTGGACCAGTTTGTTCAACATGCCAAACATGACCCTGTTCGGTTGAAGGGTTTACAAATAATGAGGTATTAAAAGCTTTTATGCAAAACACTACCATGAAATTTTTTAGTCCTTGACCTTGACCTTGAGATAACTTAGGGGGGTGGGGGTGGCACTGCAGAACATGTTTGACCAGTATGTATGCATCATCATACCAAACCTGAACGAAATAGGTTAAAGGGTCTTACACAGGTTTAGATATACAAACTTTTTTCAGCGTATATTTTAAATATTTTCTTACCCATCAGTTTTAACATGTTTAGGGTGCTCAAAAGAACCCTTTCATTGAGATTGAAAAGCTGTGCATCACACAGATTTAAAATCTAATTCAATTTCTAAATACTTGTTACATGTTCCATCTCTCAATCATATAGCATTTCCGCATTTTCAGTCATTACTTACGCCAAAAGCTAACCTTCAGGCATTTGGTTATGAACTCATATATTTCTTGAATTCCTTATCTTTAGCTAAAATAGATTTAAAAGTCTTGTGTTAGTAACTAGTATATGAGCCAGTGCATAAGATTTCCAACAATGTGGTATGTGTGACCAGCAAAGCTTCAGATCAGCCTGCACATATGCGCAGTCTGATCAGAGCCTTTGCTAGTAGCTTGAGTATTCTATGATTGTTAAGCTACTGACTGAACACCATTTGGAGTTTTTAAGCTGAAAAGGAGGCTGCGGAGGCTCGTACGAGTCTAAACTTGTCAAAATGTCAAATTGTTGGAAATCACATGTCACGGCTCAATGTCATTTCATATAAACTTACGCAGCAGATTGTGCCTTTCTGGCATTGCCATCAGTTGAAGCAAGACCAGGTGACACACCTCGGCGACTCATCTTTCCACGTTCAGATGAAGCATTTGTTGACATGGAGGATTTCATCTTGTCCCGTAGCTCTGTTCCAGGGGCTGCAATGATATTCAACACATTTAATTTCAAAAATGTTTACGCCAGAATTTTTTTATTAGTTGATTTACGGGATTTTTTTTTCAGATTTAGGGTCGAGGGGACGAAAAAAATAAATAAAAAAGCTCTGAAAATGACCAGTTAACTTGTCATTTTCAGAGCTTTTTTTTTTATTTCAGAGCTTTTTTTTATCTCCAGAAAAAACAGTAAAACTAGTAAGGTAAACCAACAGTCTGTATAAAATCTTTAAATATTTTATCATTTTCCAAAATATCTGGACAGGGCAATCACTTTTAACAGTGTCACTCTCAAAGATACACAGACAGAACCTCAATTTTTTTTTTTCAACGAAACAAATAATATTTAGAGTCGGCGGATAAAATATAAAAACAATTTTAGATTATTTTTTTTTCTACTTTACGGAAAATTACAGTAGGAGGGTTCGTAAATCAACTAATAAAAAAATTCTGGCCTTACAATTGGTGTGTCATTGTCACCATGCAAATGCATTTGTATGTGTAATTCTACATTGTGTTTTCACGAACAGATGTGACATTACCTGATGTTTTCATTATTCAATTAGAGTCTACAGTTTAAAGATGACAAAAGAGAAAAGGTAAAATTTGTGTTTTGTTACTTCTTTGGCCATATTTCAAACATGAAATCAATGTCAACTAAACTTTGCTTTCCTCTAATACTTGTAATGTTAAGTTCATACAAATGTACTTGCATTTTTATCATCTTTTAGAAAATCTTAAACTGTAACAATGTAAATACAAATAATGATTATCTCTGGGCTCTACAGTAAGCATGTTCCTATAGTACCTGTACTAGTAGAATCATGGTCAGGACAAGTAAATTCTTGGCCCTGGTAGCCTGATTTGGCTAGTTCAAGGAAAAAACTTTCAAATGTAGCACAGAATGTTACTCATCGAACCATATGGAGCTCAACTTATTAATGAAGAAACAAATTCTATTAACAGACTTGCCCATGCATAATACACAAGTTTAAAGCTTTTTTAACACTTGCACATGTGTTGGCTCCTCTAATGTTCAATTTTATATAATTTGAAAGTTAGCGCATTTTAGGTCAGGGCTAGTGCATCTTAGGTCAGGACAAGTTCATTTCACAAGGCCCTTGTCCGACAGGGCTAGTAGGTTAAAATGTTAATGTAGAGCCCTGTATCTTAACTGCATGATTTTGATCATTATATAGAGTTAAATCATGGTTATTTAAAATTCTTGGGACCAGCCAGTTTACCTAGATTTACCTGTAGTTGGAGTTAAAAGGAGTAAGTCATTAAGCAAAATAGATTATTTTCAGCATTTTATATCAAAACACCTGTTGTAGATGCTTAAAATAAATGTATCTATGAGACGTTTTTTAAGCATCCAAATCATGAGTTTGAAAAGGTAATTATTAAACTGGCTCAAAAATATGTCTTACTCTCAAAATCCAACGTATTCCTAATTCAATTGGAAATTGGAATTAGGAGGTACTTCAAACTACCTGAGTTCAAAATATCACATTTTCACTGTATCTATAGCTTCATTGGCTCACAGAAAATTATCAAAGAAATGAACTTGAAAAATATAAAACAAAAACAGAACACTTTACACAGTCAATGCAGTCTGTCAAATGAGACTGCTATAATGCAACTGAATGCTGCTGGCCTTAAAGGGTCTTAGATCTTTTTCAAAGAGAAAAAAATCTGCTGTCATTTATAGTAGCGGGAAGATAGTTTTCTAGCAATTAACTCATTATATATTTCTGACATGTTTTGTTGTCTGTTGGAAATACAGTTTGGATCCAGATCAGACACGACATGTTGTTGGTTCTGCTCCTGATTCAAACTTTTTGATACTCTGATGGTAATCCTCAAAGAAAATTTTGAAAAAGTTAATTTTGAAGAAAAAATTACAGTCAAACCTGTCCTAAGAGGCCACTCAAAAATAGACAAAACAAAGGTCTTATAGACAAATGGTAGCATAATGAAGGTCAAAAGTATTAAAAAATGCTCTCTTGGAGCATTCTGCAATACTTCTGACCTCCATTAAGCAATAATCGGCCTTAAAAAACAATATTTGGTCTTCTTTTTGAGTGGCCGCTTCAGACAGGTTTTACTGTAACAGCAGTCTAAAAAATGCTATACCTGTTTGTACCTATCTATGAAATTTCAAAACCTTATCTTAAATTTTGAACAAACACATGAACAGACCTATGCACAGACAAGCCAAAAGCAATATGCCCTTTCAACTTTTTCCAAAGTTGGGGGCATAATGATAAATAAGGAAAGAAACACAAATTTACACTAAAATAATTGCTTAACTGTTAAACAGTAACATAGCAACTAAAACAAACATCTTACAAGAGCCAGATGCAATACTAGCAGACTCTTTTGGCACTGCAACCGGAGCCAGATATACCTGCACCACTACAAAAGGAAATATATTAATGCGGCAATCCCAACAAAAGTTGTCAGCTGAAATGTTTAAGAAGCCTCTACAGCAAAAAGTGTGGACCCAGATCAGACTGCTCCTATAGGAGCAATCTGATCTGGGTCCACATTGTTTGCTTCTATACTTAAAGTCCCCAGTAATGATAGGCAATTATTTGCAGCAGACAACTTCAACAGACGACATTTTCAGATGCATTTTTTTCTTGGCACTTTAGGTTGAGCTGAATTGGGTATTTAGCTATCAATTAAGCACACAGCAAAGACTGGTAAGACTGGATGTATGCCAAGGCTGATCTGGTCTACACTGGGTGTAAAGACAAATTGTTGGTTTTGCGTTGAGCTGTGACATGTGATTTCCAACAATGAGGCATTTTGACAAGTGTAGACTCAGACGAGCCTCTGCAGCCTCCTTTTAAGCTTAGAAACTCCAAAAGATGTTCGGTCAGTAGCTTAACTCTCATAGAATATTCAAGCGACTAGCAAAGGCTCTGATCAGACTGCGCGTATGCGCAGGCTGATCTGAGGCTTTGCTGGTCTCACATACCACATTGTTGGAAATCTCATGTGGCGGCTCAAATAAAAGCTGAATTGGGTATTTAGCTACTCATTAAGCACACAGCAAAGACAGGTCAGACTGGATGTATGCCAAGGCTGATCTGATCTACACTGGGTGTAAGGCCACACCAAATAAATTTTTAGATTCTCATCCAAATTTTGTAAAAATTTGGGGTGGGTGGGAGGTTTTTATTTTTTATTTTTCGGACTGCTTTTAAAAACAGAACAGTGCTGAAAGAAACTTTTAATACCATAAAATTAAATTGTCAAAATTAATAATGATAAATATTAAGTGTCCAAATAAAAACCAGGGTTTTTCTTTTTTAACAAAATGCTGGCCAGAAAAATTGCACCAAAAATTTTCAGCCTTTTACAAACATTTTATTTCTTTTTTTAAGCAAATAAAAAAATTGGGGTGGAAAGTTTTTGAAAAACCTTCCACCCCAATTATTTTTATTTGCTTATATTTCATATGGGCGGGTGTGAATGAGAATCTAAAGAATTATTTGGCATGGCCTTAAGTGAAATTGTTGGTTTTGCCGTGCACATGCTCATATATTACTCTTTATCTCCTAGTGTCGTCTGCTGATAACCTTTGCAAACAGTTTGGACCCAGATCAGGCCCAACAAAATGTCGGGCCTGATCTTAATCCAATCTGTTTTACACTCAGATGGTATTCCTCAAAGAAATTTTCGAAAAAGTTGATTTTGAAAAAAATCAGCAGGCGAACAAAATAACATGAAAAATTACCGAGGGGCAAAGAGTTTGTTTATGGTTTCTGGTAATCTATTTATCATTTCACACATTAGTTTCAATTTTCAAAATGGAAATTATGACCTAATTATTGAGTTTCGCATTGATTCAACGTCATCGACGTCATTCATAAAGTGCATAAAGAGAACTGAAGTGAGATAAACAACGTTTATCAGTTCAACGTGCAACAAACAGTTAATATGAGAGGTAACTGATAAATAGAGAATACTAGGTGAGTGTCTTTTGATATCAAATTTACAAGGCAAGGCTATGAGAACGCTTGTTGACATCGCGAGGCTTGCCGAGCAATTCAATAAGCCTTCTCAAAGCCGAGCCTGGTAAACTTGATATCAAAAGACGCGAACCTGGTATTCTATTTATCAGTTTATCCATTGTTTCATTCTTCAAACTAGCGATTATGAAGTCATTACCGAGATTTGTGTTGAATGTTGATTCAATGTCTTTGACATTATTCAAAAAGTGCAACGTCATGGTGATCTGAGAAAGGCACATGCCGTGAGATAGGCAATCTTTATCAGGTCAACATGTAACAATGCAGTTAATATGAGAGGTAACTGATAATAAGGGTTAATATGGCGCTGTGAAAGCAAGTGAGAGAGAGACTTGAAAGCATGACTTTGTGTAACAAGTGAAATACAACACTAACCAGGCATATATTCACCATCAAGTTCAGCATCCATTCCGAAACGTAACTTGGTCTTCTGGGTTCTAAAACAGAGATTGAAAACATTAAATGCTTAGAATGTATAAGGGAAAATCATTAAACATACAGGGTTCATACACGCAAGTATAAGTAAACTTCAAGGACTTCTAAAAGCCTCTCCAACAGTTTTCAAGGACTTAAAGTTAATGAAAAATACTGATCTAAGTGTTAAAATTCGACTTCAGAAATGCCAGACTGAGATAATGGAGACATTTGTACTGGAAAATTAGTATAAAATTGTTGCGCCTATATTTGGTGCAGCATATGCTGCACCAAATAAAGGAACAACAATTTTATACTGATTTAGGTCTCTATCAACAGTGCTAAGACCTACAGAAAATAGTAGAATTCAAGGACTTTTCAAGGCTTTGGAGTCATTTTCCAGTACTTTTCAAGGTTGATTTAATTTTCAAGGACTTTTCAAGAAAGCCCTCTAAATTCAAGTACTTTTCAAGCCTGTGCGAACCCTGACATACTTGAGAGTCAGGATAAGGGGTTCCAGTAATTGTTAAATGTTTGCCCTCCAATAATGCAACTTCTGCACAAATGGGCTATGAAGGTCCTGGAACTCTCATTCCAGTCTCATTTAGTACTGGCGGAGCAAATTTGTGAAATTGGGCTAGCCCCTTAGGCAATGTAATTAAAATATTTCTCTATTCTAAGCTATTTTGTTTAGTAGAGTGCAGACATTTTAGGGTTTTTTGTAAAAGGCAACAACACATGCCAGTATAGATAGTTCTTGTCATCATTAGGACATAGGACATGCCATCAATCTGTGAGTCTTTACCTGCGGAAAAATCATCAGTGAAAAAGTTGACTACTTGGGAGATAATAGGGCCAAAGTGCTGTTAACAACAAAATTATCTGCTTACATCAGCAAGAATTATAAAAGATTAGTCATATGTTTTCCTTACTTTATACTTACATATTCAGGAACAGTAGGGATGACATTGTGCAGACGGAATTGTCACATCGATCCCTAAAGGATTGATGTCTGCTTTAGAACATTGTCAAAATTCAAATTAACAATGCCCACACTCTCACTAAACACAGCCAGGTGTAGGATAATGGCAGGCTACAGCCAGAATTCTTTTTTCAAAGCCTTAGTGGGTGCATATAACTGGGTGTCTGAGTGCACTTTATATACAATTTGCGAGGGGCCACGGCACACCGTCACAATAACTGAAAAAGACTACTTACTTCATAATATTCTTGATTACTCCAACAGAAGGATCCTCTGATGGCATCTTCCCGGCCTTGCTAATAGGAGTAGGTCCCATGTCCTGTGCAAAACCAACTCTAGCACCTACAATAAAACCATAATTTATACAGGTAAGGCTATGTAAAATTCAAGGACATTTCATGGACCTTATGAGGATTTTTTTTCTACAGTTTTCAAGTAGATTTAAAAAAATGTTAATTACACTTAATACAAAATTACTAAACATCTAAATTCTAGGCAAAGGTAATGCTTATAAGTTAGCATAAACATGTTTGTCTTTGCTGTATAAAGGCAAAATAATTTGGGTCTCGTCGTGTGAAAACCTGTCTTTGGGGTTTCTGACTAAGCCAGTTTCAAACCAGTCTCCTCAGCTACAGTGACTAGTTAGAAAATTCTAATTTCACTTGTAGCAAGTTTACATATGATACTTTCCAAATAGCCAATAACAAAGGCACTGATCAGACTGCGCCAATGCTCAGGCTGGTCTGCCCCTGTGTTGTTCCCCAACCCCTGAAGACAGGTTTTTTAACGTTAAAGCCCATTTTATACTGATTATTGGCCTCCATTTAAAGGTTAAAGTCTTAAAGAAAATAATAGGATTCAAGCATTTTTCAAGGAAGACCTTAATGAGAGCATTCCATATACAAGTACATTTCAAGCAAGTACCAAACGGGAAAGTAAAGAGGGGAACATAGCTCCTTACTTGACTGTTGAAATTTTCTCTATGTTTACTGGGATATTCAATTACATAATTTCAGAGTCAGGGCTTAAAATTTTCAAACAATAATGCATTTCTGTTCTGAGGATTTCTTTATAATATCTCAGCAAACAGTACATATGCTGAGGTGATTGACTATTTTGCATAAATTCATACCTTAAAGCGCCAACACGAATGCAGCAGATGACAAATTTTGCGACACCTTTCCCAATTTTTGACAAAAATAATGTATGATATTACATGAGAATTGTCTGCGAGCAGAAGATTCTCATGAAATATCATGCCTTATTTGTTATTTTTGAAAAAGCGGCAAAATTTGCAATAGTTTTCTGCTGCAAATTATAGGTGGCGCTTTAAGGGTTAAACAGGAGCAATAGTTCTTGCACAATCATTCTCCACCAGAGAGCGTTATGAATAGGGTCTAAATAGGAGCTATAGTTCTAGCACTGTCTACAATAACAAAAACACTTTTCCCCAAAGGGGGCACAGGAGTAGGTGCACAGGAGTAGGTGCCAGATATTTACGCTTTTATAAAACTCTTTACGATAGAACATTTTGAGCCAGCACATGAGATTTTAGTTTTTTTATTGAACAGTCAAGCAGCAAAGGCCCAGACGAGCCTGTGCATCTGCAGGGTATGAAAAGAGAAGAAGACCCAGACCGAACTTTAAACTTCTAGCTTCACTAAATAGCTGTGCAAGTCTGTTTTAGTCATATAAGCCTTACATCATTTTTATGTGATATAGGAAAACATTCTGTGGCATCTGATCTTGTTACAGTAAATTTTGAAATTTTTGCAAGGGTTTTATTTTCGCGAAACTTTGCATATGCGAAGTTTCGTGAAAATAAAACCTTTGCGAAATGACAAGATCACTTTGTCCTTCACTGATAAAGGTAAATCATGTCCTACTTCCAAATTTTTAAGCTCGCAAATATGTCTTTTAAAGCTATTTGTGAAAATAAAATTCTTCCGAAAATTTCCAAATACAGTATATACTGCTAGCTTACAAAATATTCTATCAAAACTTTTAATGAAAACGACTTAAACTGGAAATGGACCTGTACAACTAATAAGGGTTTGAAAATTAATTTGACTTTCATGGGCTAAAGAGTGACTTCAAGCATATTTGAGAAGTACCATCTCCTCAAAGGCTGACCCATTTTGTTTGGTACCCAGCCAGTATACAGACTCAGGCCGCTGTCAGCCTTACAGTGAAACACCATTTAACCCTTAAAGCAGCAATCGCAAAAAAAGTCGTCTGCTTTTCTCGTCTGCTGAAATGTTTAAGAAGCCTCTATGACAAACAGCGTGCACTTAGATCAGACTGCTCCTATAGGAGCAGTCTGATCTGGGTCCACGCTGTTTGCTTCTATACTAAATTCGTCAGTAATGCTAGGCAATTATTTGCAGCAGACGACTTCAGCAGACGACATTTTCAGATGCATTTTTTTTCTTGGCGCTTTAAGGGTTAAATGGTGTTCCACTGGTTGGTGGATTGTTTTGTTTGATTTGATTCTTTACGTCCTATCAGCAATCTTTCAGTTAAACAGGGACAGATCTTCCTTGGTTGAACAAGTACTAAGCTAGGATAAATGTGTCTTGCTCAAGGACCACAACGCAGTGACGTTGTGGTCCTTGAGCAAGACACATTCACTGGTTGGTCCATTGTGGCCCACTTTACCATGCTTACTAGGTATAATTCAGGTCTATACATACCAACAGCAGGTGCTCCCTGCATAGTTCCTGAAGGTGGCCTCAATGTGGGGTCCTTCATACAATTCAGGTAGTTACTACGAGCATGGAAGGCTTCAAATATACCCTTCAAACTATCATTCAGCTGCTGGGCTGTAATTTGCTGAAATAAATTGTAATGAAAAATAGTATCTACAGTCTGATTAACCTAAACCTATCCTACCTTCATATGCGTTAGATATGCATACCTGTAACTTTCAGAAATTACTAGGAAATTAAATGCCCAAGTGCCCTATGTTCCATAATAGCAATTAATTGTGCATTTTTACACATGGAAAAGTTGGTATAGAATTTAAGAATGGGAGTTCTTATAAATCAGAGATAGTTTTAGCGAGCCCATGCCTCCAGATAAGAGTATGTAAATTTAGAAAATAATTCTATACAAAAACGCATGTTATGGGTGCTCAAAACACGAATTAAAGTGAGGGATATGAAAATAATCCCAAATTTACGCTTAGAAAGTTTGCTTATATGGACCTGTGTACGAGTGCCAATAGTTTGTACATATCCACTCTTTATAACATCATGATTTTTGTTTGTTTGATTTGATTCTTTACGCCCCATCAACAATCTTTCAATTAAACAGGGACGTGTCTTCCTGGGTTGAACCAGTACTAAGCTAGAATAAATGTGTCTTGCTCAAGGACCACAACGCAGTGACGCCGGTAAGGCTCAACCCCGCGGCCCCTCGGTCTCAAGTCAAGCACTCTACCACTGAGCCACTGCACTCCCTCCCATAAGGTCATGAGGATTGCAGTATTACATGAGTGACACAACCAGTCTGTAAATCAAAAGCAGTTTGGACTTGGACCCAGATCAGGCCTGACAGAATATCAGGCCTCATCTGAATCCAAACCAAAACTCAGAAAGTGTTTCCGAAAGAAATTTTTGAAAAAGTAAATTTTGAAAACTTTCAGCAGACAGCAACAAAAGCATGAAAAATTACCCAGCATGCAAAGTGTAAAATAACAGTATAAAGAGCATTTCCTGTCCGCTTTAAGGATTTTCAAAGAAAAAGATAAATACTCTATGAAGTTGTAATTTCTTGAAGATATTGCCAACAATGAATTGTTGAAAATTCCACTGATGATGGACTAGTGGCAAGTTGTTTCGCTCTTAGCACAACAAAAGGTATTTGCATGATCTTTTGAAACTGACAAAGTGAGTCTTATCTATAGTTTGTTTGTGTTGATGCTTTACATCCCAGTTAATATTTTTCAGTCATGTTGGGATGATTTCTTGTCCTCCTGGGTTGAACCAGTATTAAACAGATGATAAAGTGTCTTGCAGTGCCTCAATTGAGTCTCGAACAAGGGACCTTTTGATCCCAAGTCTAACACTCCTACCACTCTCACTGTGCTCAAGCATTATCTACATTAATCTTTCATTTTAGACAGTTGTGTTCTGAGAGTTAAACGCATATCAAAACATGCAGTTACACAACAACATAAGTAAAACACACAAGCAAAATGACAAACCATGCTTTTATTTTCGCATATATTACATGTACTATTATAAGTGATTTGCATATTAAATGTTTTAAAAATATTCTCTAGCATTGCTGAAATATTCTTATACTAAATTTATGCATGCACATACTGTAAATGGCCGAAAAATTTGAACACAAGCAATTCAATAGAATCAATTAACCTTAACCGTACTGGATATTTTTCTGTACTACATTCCTCCCTAATATTTTTCTAACAATTAATCTGCAGAATTCCAATTTAAGTACGCAGAGAGAAAACAGTGTGGATCCTGATCAGTTGGATTTCTCAGGAGATCTGGATCTACAGTTTCAAAACAAGATATAGCCAAATTCATCACAGTAAGGATTCAGCAAATAGTACAAACAGAGATCAGATTGCTTTGTCTGCTAAGAGACTTCACTGTTTGCTATTCTAACAAGCAATGTAGGCTAAACATTCTAACATTTCCAACACTTTCTCTTTCTTTCCTTACATGAAATGTGGGTTACCAGGGCTGGAATTCACAAAATGCTTGTCAACCTAGCAAACAGAGAAGACCCTGATCAGACTGCTTCTTTAGAAGCAGTCTGATCTGGGTCTGCACTGTTTGTCTAGGCCTTTTTGCCAGCAAATAGTGTTCAAAATTTTAAAACATCTCCCCTAAATATCAAAGATCTGAGATCTGAAATATTTAGCTGAGAAAAGTACAACACCAGTGTTCAATATTCAGGGCCTTTACTGTAGTTATTAATCACAACATATCTTCCTATACCTTGCGCTTCATAGCAGAGCTTGATTTCTGTAAAATCATTTCATCAAAAAATGAACGTACAAACACAAAACAATAAAAGCTAAACCTAACAAAAAAGTTCTGACTTGACAGATCTCTCCCTCTACTAGAAGCATTTTGAAAAAGCTTGCCTCTAACGAATATGTCAAGAAAACTTACAGCTCTATTTTGATTAAAGTTTGGGTCCAGGCAGCAATATCAGTATTACATATTTCCTTTCTGGAAAAAAGGTCAAAGAAAAATGCCAATGAGGTTGAATCAATGCTTAAACTATCCTTTGAAAAGATTTAATAGAATACTAAGTTTCTAAAAGATTTAATACCTATTTTTATTGTGTTTTTTTGTTTGTTTTTTTTGTTTTTTTTTTGTTTTTTGTTTTTTTTTGGGGGGGGGGGGGTGGGGGGGGGGACTTTTTTATCCTTAAAATCCTGTAAAGCCACGAACCAATTTGAAACCAGCATCCCAAATTAATGCTCAACTACAATAGTTGATGGGTGACTGAGAAAGTCTATGATTAAATTATAATCACCAGTTTAAAAAGACTAATTGAACCAAGGGGTATTTTGATAAATAGAATACCAGGTTTGCATCTTTTGATATCAAATTTACCAGAATGGCTTTGATAACGTATGTTGAATTGCTCCGCAGAGCCTAGAAATTCAAAATGTATTTTCAAAGCCTTGCATGGTAAACTTGATGACAAAAGACATTCACCTATACAGGGTTCCCACAGAAATTCAAAAACACAATTACATGATTTTTCCATGATTTTCAATGATCAACAATGTAATTTCCACGACTATTTAATGCATGCACAGTCTCCAACCTCCCCTTTAGCGCCATCTTCACCACGCACAGCAAAAATGCCGAATGCAGCAACAGTAATGTACTTAAATAGCATGCTTGTAGACCATGCATGCATTTTGAAATAATTAAAACTTGAAACCACCAGTAGCAAGAAAACTAGCTGTCAGACAAGTCTGACAGCTAGTTTCCTGGCTACTGGTGGTTTCGTCAAATTATTTCACAAAATTCCATGATTTTTCCATGATTATTCAGGTTTTTTCAAATTCCATGATATTTCCATGCATGAACTTTTTTTCTTGCTTTTCCAGGTTTCCAGAGCTTGTGGGAACCCTGCCTATAGTATTCTCTTTTTATTGAACCATCTTCCTGCCCTTACCTCTTTATCCAAATTTGGTCTCTCACAAGCATCTACTCTACGATCTAGATCATTGATATACTGTGCCAGCTGCTGAGCTTGAGTGTTACTATCGGCAACTTCAGCTTTGATCTTCACTTGTGTGTTTGTCAACCAGCGAGCAATCTTTTCCATGAAGATCAGGTCAAACATGTGACTTTTAAACCTGAAATATGGAGCACAATAACAAAACTATTAGATATCAAAAGAAAAAGGTATATTATAGATAGACAAAAATTACATAATAATTCAAAATCTTTTTAACATTTCAAATGAATGAATTCATTTAAGTTACACTGCAGTCCCTATTAATTTTTTTGAACAATACTATGATTTTAACATTTTTAGCTCTTTTAGATAATATAATGTTAACATTAAAAATATAATTTTCATATTGGCCCAGTTACAAGACCTGCTGTTGAAGACCACAGGCCTTGGGATAATGCAGTTGTCCAAGAACCTGCAACTAGTCCAATACAGAATTTTTTGATTAATGATTTCATAAATATTGGACATTATATAGGCTGATTGTCACCTGTATTGGCCAAGTTTGGCAAAACAAGCCCAGTTTATGACTGGCATGATGTAAAATGCTATTGCTATATAAGTAATTCATTACTATTATTTGTTAATCAATAATCTATTTATTAAAGGCTGTGTACCAGCTCTGCCTTTAATATATTTTTATTTTGTTTGTTTGTTTGTTTAGATTCTTTACATCCACTCAACAATCTTTCAGTTATGCGGGACGGGTCTTCCTGGGTTGAACCAGTACTAAGCTAGGATAAATATGTCTTGCTCAAGGACCACAACGCAGTGACGCCGGTGAGGCTCGAACCGGCGGCCCTTCGGTCTCGAGTCAAGCACTCTACCACTGAGCCACTGCGCTCCCATATATATATATTTTTTTTTTTTATTGATTAACAAATAGAAGTAATGAATTACTTATATAGCAATAGCATTTTACATCATGCTGTGTACCAGCTCTACCAGATAACTTGACTCGAGACCAGGGTGTCACAGGTTTGAGCCTCACCGGCCTCACTGCGTTGTGTCCTTCAGCAAGAACATTTATCCTAGCTTAGTACTGGTTCAACCCAGGAAAACCTGTCCCTTTATAACTGAAAGATTGTTGATGGGAAGTAAAGAATCAAATCAAATCAAACAAACAAACAAACAAATCTACCAGATATAGTAATATTATAGACCCATGAAAAGGTGAAATGTTAATCAATGATGGCACTTTTATTGCTACGAAGAATATGAACTTTATTTCTTCATTTTGCTTGTGGATCATAATGAGTTATCTTTTTAGAGATTTGGTGTTAAAACAATGTGGATGTGAAATATCTCAAATGAACACATTCATAGCTACACAATCTAATAAAAAACAGTTTTATCATAAATTGAAGGTGGTGGCTCAGCTCTATACTTAAAGGAGTAAATTTCCTGCAGTTGTAGCAAAAAGTAGAACTACCACAGATAATTTAATAGACTATATTCTTAAATATTGGCTGCTCATTCTTGAAAGCATTGGTAAGTGTATCTAGTTTTCCACTGCATTACTGAATATAATTTCCAAAAACATTGTATTTCTTTCTCTGAAGATCCATATTGTCTTAGCAAACAGTGCAGACCTTGATGGAATACCTCATAATAGGACATTACATCTGGGTCATCACTGTTTGCCAAATTGCCCATTTAGGGGTTTCTGGTCCTCAAAGGGTTAGATGATCAAATTATCAGTAGATCATACCTATCTTCAAACTCAATGGCAACCTTTGTAGCCTGCTCAAGACGTTTTGACTCCATTCCTTCAAGGTCAGACATTATGGAACCTTCTGATTGGTCAATTTTGTTGGCCATTTTATCTAGTCTTTTCCTGTACTCTTCAATTTCCTCGGGACAAAAGTTACCACCATCGCTGAAAACCCTATAATGTAAAAAAATACATTGGTTAACCCATTCCCACATGAATATTCATGCTAAGCACCTCTAACTATGAATATCTATATAAATACACTTTCACATTTGTACATAGAACAAAGAAATTACTTGTCAGGTCCACTAGTGTAGGATCATATCTAATCATATTGTAGTGATCCAGATTTCTCAACCTCAAGTACGAAACACAATTCGATAACAGCACTTTTACTTATTAAATCATCGATGTTGTTTTGTGACATTTACATGACTGAGTTAGGATTAGCTTACCTTATGTGCCTACATGTTGTAATCCGTGAGAACGAGTAAATGATTGTGTTGTTCATGATAATTTGGTCTTAGCCAAGTGTGTTTACAATCATTAATCTCCATGTTGTATGCTGTGCATTGGGTTGAGTGAAATGCATTATGGGAGTATGTTTGTGTGAACGCAGCGACTGAGTTTTGCAGAGATTCATAGTGCTTACACCAAATTTATTCCAATTTAATTGTAAGAGTCATTTAGAATATTCAATTGCGGTTGTTTTTGGTATTTTTTTATATTGAAGTTCATAGATAAATATTGAGTTTGCAGTGTTTGAAATGAGATACCCCCTCCAATTTTCCTCAATGTCGGCAATGGCGGACAGGGAGATTTCCGTAGTGGGAACGTCTTCCGACGTTTCTGACGTTGTGGGATGACGGGATCCCGTCGCATCTTTGCTGTGGGTTGGAAATCCCGCTACAGTAGAGCTGTGGGTTGGCGGGAGGTGGGATCATTGAGTATAAAAGCAGAGCACGCAAGTGGGACGAGGACTTCATTTTGGCTTTTGTTAAGGCAACATATCGCCATTTTTACTGAAGTTTCCTAAATTTCACTGAGTTTTAGCAAGCTAATTCTGGTAATAAATACTCCAAAGAGAGAATCATTTCTTTGGTAAATTCTGTCAAATTCTTATTAAATCCTCGCGATTTTAGCCTTCTAGATTTCATGCTATCTTGAGATTTATTGCTATTTTGTACATTTGCATTACATTTTAGTCAACCCAAGGGGTGGGGATTTTACCACTTATTCTGCTTTTAATTCTCTGAAGGTTAATTCAAAAGTATTTCTAAATGACTCATTGACTTGTGCAATCTTTTGATCACTGTATCGTTGATAAAGGGGTAAAATTAGGACTGCGTTGTTTAATCGGTTGCATATTGCCCGTTTGAGAGTGTTGGATTTAGATTAAATATGGCATTTTAATTATTGACCTATAGATCTAGTTATAAGGTAGCTAAACAAATCTTGTAGTTTTTTTTGATTATCCAATTATATATTTTTTGCTCAGCAGTCTATAGTCTCTTCGTTTTACTTTCACTTCCCATGCAACAACACACACCCCCCAGAATCGAAGGTCAATTCACTTGTCACAATCACACACACAAATTCCCCTATTTCCATAGAATACACGAAGTCCATTTTTTTTATTAACAAAGCTCTGAGAGCTTTGTGGAAAGGTAGGCGAAACTTGCACTGAAAAGTACATGTTTGTGTCGGCCCATATATATTATCATTAGACTACAGAATTGCATGAAAGACTTTCTCTCACCAGATATACAGTCAAAGTCCATTGTCACGCTACCGCATTTTCAAACCTAGGACTTTGAGAGATAGACACTTTGAACTAATTTGCACCAGTTTATTGAGCAGTCAGTCTAGCACTTTGAGTCTAATAAGAAGTCAAATAATAGAGGGGTCGTTTAGCACTCTAACACCCGACATGTAACAATATTTCCGTAAGCAAACAGAGTAGACCCTGATCAGGCAGCTCTTACAAGAGCTGCCTGATCTGGGTCTGCTCTGTTTGCAAAAACATTGAAAGATGCCTCTATGAGGTAAAGGGTTATACATATCATTAGTGACAACTTAAGTTTAAATGATATTTTGTGATAATAAGGCCCTTTACTCAATATATACATAAGTTAGATTTCATTACATTTGGCTAATGTAAGCGAAATGAAATTATAAAGATCTTGTGTGTTAAACCAATTGTTCTAACACACCTCGCCTATTTAGCCAATGCCAAAAAAACGTGTTATATCAAACAAAAATGTCACTGTTTTGAAAGCGCATGGAAATCATGCACTAGCTGACCTCAATCGTTACTGCAAAATGACATCATTCGTGGCGTTAGACGATGTAATGTTGTATTCACGCTTGAAAGACATTACAAATACATATACACATATGCAACACAGTCCAACTATTGGCAGGATTTTTTCAGTGCAATGGCGGAAAGTCGGAAGAAGCTGAAGACTTCAAATGTGTTTTCGTCATTTATTGTGTTAGAATGGAAATATAAGAGCTCTAGTCCATGAATTGTTGAGTAATAATTCACTGTTTGTCGGTCAGTTGTATGAAGATAAATCGCTCGAGCTGAGCGCTCCTGATTTGATCTTCTTTACAACTGACCTCAAAAGTCCAAACAGTGAATTATTACTCAACAATTCACTGCTAGAGCTGATCTATTTCTTAATTAATTGTTGCATTCATGTAATGATTGGAAGTCAGAGTTTTAGCTTGTACTGGATGATGAAAGCATTAGAATTTTTAATGTCTGTTAAATCAAATTGATCTCTTAGAGACATAGCATAGCTATTGTTTTAATCATAAAATGCAAGCTAAAAATCCTACTTTAACTCTCATATTTAAATTTGATATTATCAATAAAATGATTTATAATCTTACACAAAACTTTTTCATTTTCCTGATAAAATCAGGGTCTTTTTAAACACATAGCAAGACCCTGATAAAATTAATCATTTTATTTGTAAAATGAATGCCAGAACAACCATCCATCAAAATGTGTGTACATAACATCATGTTGTTATATGAACAATTTCACCATGGGATGTTGATGGTGGCCTTGATCACATGATTGATTAATCTTTTGCATTGACATATGGGCAGCGATGCCAGAAATCTGTCTTCTGACCAGGCATGTCTCAAACCAGACTGCTCTTCTACGGAGACTGGTTAGACCATTGAAATTTTGCATTGAGTAAGTTTGACTGCTATCCTTTCCAGATAGCAAATAACAAAGGCACTGATCAGAATGTGCAGATGCGCAGGCTGGTCTGTGCCTTTGTTGTTCATTTGCAAAAAATCAGTTTTGCTAGTGTTGAAACCCATATGCAAGTGGCTATAACATTGGTGTCAGCTAAGGCAACCACAATGAGAATGTAATTATATTAGATTATATATCTTGATTTGTTAGAAAGAAATATCAAATAGTTTAGACCATATATTATTTAGGAATTGGTAAGCAAAAAGAACAATTATGTGTACACTGTGTAGATGTGTAAGTTTAACAATTTGCTAGCTAGCGGCAAATTTTGTCCTCTGCTTATAATCTTAGCATAAATCTGGACCCAGATAAAGACCCACAGAAAATCAGTCCTGATCTGGATCGAAGCTGTTTGATATTCTGATAGTGTTTATGAAGTATTTTTTTGAAAAATGTCAGCAGGCTACTACAAATTCATAAAAAAATACCAAGCATGCAGAGTTAATACTAAAAATAGACATCTGAGCCAGTTCACAAGATTTTGGTACTTATTGCACATGTTTAAATTCAATATTATTAGATGTGTGCAGCTATCTAGTGGGGCAAGAGGCCTAATTTTTGGACTGAGTCTTCATTTACACACCTACTTTGTGTTTGTTTGTTTGATTTGACTTTTACGTCCAAGTCAACAATTTTTCATTTATGTTAGTATGGTTCTTCCTGGGTTGAACCAGTACTAAGTAAGGATAAATGTGTCTTGCTCAAGGACACAACACAGTGATGCCCGTGAGGCTCGAATCCGTCCCTCAGTCTCGAGTCAAGCACTCTACCACTGAGCCACTGTGCTCCCTACCTACTTTGTGTGTATGAGCAGCAAAGGCTCTGGTGAAACTGCACCTTTGTGCAGGCATGGCCGAGCCTTCACTGCTGGGATTTGCGATAAGTTCCAAAATCTCACTGACCATATCTATGGATAAAAAGACTTACTTGAAGGATTTGATAAATCTGGCATTAGATTCTCTAAGCATCTGTAAGGTTTCATCAAGGTGCTGTCTGAACTGTCTCAGAGAAGCTCTAATCACTGACATGAACTTGTCCAACTCAACATTCAACTGGTTCTTTAGACCATACAACCTGGAAGAGATAATAAAATCAACAGAGAAGGTTTCAACCAAAGCTACCTTTTATACATCTAGATATTATAACAAAAAATAAGATTTTGCACCTAAAATTGTTTTATTTTTCTGATCTATCTATCTTAACATATCAGCCATGACATGTGATTTCCAACAATGTGGCATTTTGACAAGTATAGACTCAGACAAGCCTGTGCAGCCTCCTTTTAACCTTAGAAACTCCAAATGGTGTTCATTCAGTAGCCTTACACTCTTAGAATATTCAAGCGATTAGCAAAGGCTCAGATCAGACTGTGCATATGCGCAGGCTGATCTGAGACTTTGCTAGTCGCACATACCACATTGTTGGAAATCTCATACACTGGCTCATATGTCTTATCATCTATCCAATTCAATACAACCACATTTTACTGGTGCATTATGTATACTGAGGGGAACACAGGCTAAAATTTCCAAAATATAATGCACTTCTGTCTCTTAATGTTGTTTAGTCTTAGCAAAATTGCTGACCCTAATGAGATCATGCATTTTGCAGAAAGTCACCTGGTTCTAAACTGTATGTTGAGTTTTGGCCTCTCTAAGTACAATAGGAATAATGAAAGTGTTTACAAATTTCCACTCAAGAAAAGGTTAAAGGATAAAATTTATGTGTATAATGGAGGCTGAACCTCATTTGGCTTCATACAAGTTCAAAGATATTTTCTTTGATCATTACTGATAGATGCAGAGCTACTTACTTGGCAGCTTTGGTAGCATTTATAAAGACTACTTCTAGAGCCTCAATATCTTCTCTAAACTTGGCAGCTAGTTTGTTGTGTTCACCAGTCATATTGGTAAACTTGTTCCTCACGTCTGTCAGAGCTTGAAGTATACCCTTGCAGTGTCTAGTCACCCTCTCAGAGTGCATCACCAGCTCAGCTGAAATAAAAATTAAGCTTTGTTTTAATAAGAATCTTTTCTGACAGCACAAATGAATACCGTAAAATGGGAAATTTTCGCGTCGTCCAATTTTCGCGGCATTTCGCTGTAAGTCATGATCCGCAAAAATTGAAATCAGCGAAATATTTTCCAAGTTTGGCCAATTGCTTATTTACCTTTATACAGAACAATAATTGTGAATTAATTTGTGTTCATAAAACACTGTTTTCCATAGACTAACCAGCGTCGTTTACAGGTCAAGCTACATGTATAGTGTTTATTGAACATGAATAGATCAATCAAGCTCATGCTCATGAGCGTTCAACCGTTACACAATAGACGGCTTGGACAGTGAGAAAGATAATGGATTAATTACGCTTCACCGGGCCGCATAGCGCAGTCGGTAACGTGTCTGGCTACAGATGCGTGTCTGACTGCAGATCCAGGGGTCACGAGTTCTATCCCGGCCCGGTCCCATACTTTCGTGGAGATTGATCATGAAATAATTTCTACGGTCATTCTCCTCCCTTCCGCTGATTCATTCAAGAAGGGTTGTTGTCAGTTACAAGCGAAAGTATGTGCACAAATTACTGGTTAACCGCTTGCTCAAGCCTGCCCAGGAAAAAGTGTGGTTAAGTGAACTGACCGTCCCGCAATGACCATAGCTGTTGACATGGGACGTAAAGCAACAAAAACAAACAAACGCTTAAACACACCTGATCATTTAATCAGATTTCAACCAGTGATCACATATTTCTGTCAGCTTTTGTTCACATAATAATTAAATAATGGTGCTAAAAAGCGATTGTTTTTGGAGAGAAAAAAAGACAATGTCAGTACATTGCCAGTTAAAGTCGACTCTTAAAATGTACCGCTATTCTATGCACTAGTTTCAACTTGAGACCAACGAGAAACTACGATTTGTCTTCAAGATGAAATACAGAAAGCACCTAATTTCAACCATTGCAATTTATCAACTTAATGGATACTTCAGACATTTCGCAGGACATTTAACTTGCAATTCTAATTTTCGGGGGTACACTAGACCGCGAAAATTAAAAAACGTGAATATTTATCCTCATGTTTTTGAGGCAAATACGCGAAAATTTGGCGACGCGAAAATATTCCACTTTAAGGTATCCTCCTTATTTTCTTTAACTATATTGACTCTCTAACTCTCCCATAATATTTATTGTAAAAGTCGAACAAGTCCTTTTATAACATGGTGAGCAGTGTAATAATTAGTGATGGAATGACAAACAGTGTAAACCATGGTCAGAGTAAAGCGCAATGATTGGCTGCTTGTGGACACATGTCCGCAAGCAGCCAATCAATGCACTTTATTTTGAGCTTGAGAATGAACTCAAGTTTTATAACCTCAAGGCCTGATCTTGGTTTTTACTGTTTGCTAAGTGCTATTGCCTGAATATTACAGGAATTGTCTTTTTGATCTATATATCAGCCATCTAATAAGATGATGCTTCTCGTCATATAGGTGCTATGCCTTGCTTTAATTCTTTCCTAGTTGGCAGCAACTTTTTCATGCTGATGACCTTTGCAAACAGGTTGGACCCAGATGCATGAAGTCAATAATTTTAAAGCTCTTTGCTTGCTAGTGGCAACTTTTGTCGTCTGCTGATGACCTTTGCAAACAGGTTGGACCCAGATGCATGAAGTCAATAATTTTAAAGCTCTTTGCCTGCTAGTGGCAACTTTTGTCGTCTGCTGATGACCTTTGCAAACAGGTTGGACCCAGATGCATGAAGTCAATAATTTTAAAGCTCTTTGCTTGCTAGTGGCAACAGAGTTGATTCTAGGATTTTTCCAGAAGGGGCCAACTCCCCCCTTGTGTTCCCAAAAGGGGGCCAACCTGCAAATCAAATGGGTAATGGTGTTTTTCTAAAAAAAAACATTGCTGACCACCCCTTCATCCCTTAAAAACACTGCCGACCAACCCTGCACCCGTTTTTCTAAGTCCACACCTAAGAAAAAATCGAGCAGGGGTCGTCCTTAGGCGATTGCCTGTTCTGTTCACCCCCCGACCACAATAACCCTGGCCTTCAAAAGTGTTGGGAAAAGACAGAGTATGGAGAAGAGTGGGAGGGGTATCTGATTTGAATATAAACAAATGGAATCAGAGCACCCTCTTCTCCAGAATGATAGATTTTTGGAAAACAGATATATTAACTAAATGGCACATACCTTATGTGACCATGGTTGGTAGAAGACAATTTAATATTCCAATTTCCTCAGAAATGGTCATTTTCCTGCCAGGCCATTCATCGTCTTTGAAGATCATGATACACTCAAACTTTTTTGCTGTGGGCCAAACGAGGTACAGCTTTCAGGTTCAGGTTCCTGTGCTCACGTTTGCACACTGTCATTATAAGATTTCTGCATCTCATTTTCGCAAAAATGAGACAGCCATTTTGTTTAAAACGAAAGTAGAAATGCCCAATTCATTATCAACCAATAGAAATCAAGGCTCGCCAGAGGACGAGATCGGCGGAAATCAACAGAATTAGACGAATGGAATACACTAAAGGGACCGAAATGTAAACAGAATGACCAGAAATATGCTCAAGATAACCAGAAATGCGCCAAATCTCGGCACAGTGCGGAAATAGCTAAGCAGGGAACTTGAAATTTTGGGCCAATCTTGCAAAAAAAGCGTAATTATCACACTCCCGCAGCCTAGAATCAACTCTGTGGCAACTTTTGTCGTCTGCTGATGACCTTTGCAAACAGGTTGGACCCAGATGCATGAAGTCAATAATTTTAAAGCTCTTTGCCTGCTAGTGGCAACTTTTGTCGTCTGCTGATAGCCTTTGCAAACAGATTGGATCCAGAAAAGGCCTGATTGAACGTCTGGCCTGATTTGGATCCAAACAATTTGACACTCTGACAGTATTCCTGAAAGAATTTTTAAAAAGGCTTATTTTGAAAAAAGCCAGCAGATGACAAAAAGCATGGGAGGTAAGCTATTATATGTTTCATTTTTATCAAAAAATTAATTGAATATACAATAAGCAGACAGTGAAGACACTGTTCAGTTTTTCTAGGACATCTGATATGGGTGTGCATAGTTTGCCTATAAAAAGGACACTAGGCTTACATAGGTAACAAGGACAAAAAAAGGACACTAGGCTTACATAGGTAACAGTAAATGTTCTTAAATTTTGAACACAATTTGCCTGTAAAACAGGGCCTAGACAAACAGTGCAGACCCAGATCAGACTGCTTCTACTGAAGCAGTCTGATCAGGGACTTCCCTGTTTGCTATTCTGACAAGCATTTTGTGAATTACAGCCCTGAAAACATAAATTTTTAGTATTGAAAGAGGAAACTGTGCAGAATTTTAGAAATTTACTGTAAATGCACATGCCAAGTTATCCAGTTGCGCTAAATTCCAGTTTTTGGTATGGACCATTTTTTACTTCAGTACTTTGTGTCTGCAAATGGTACAGGTTATAACTAGACTGAGCACATGCCCAGGCTGATCTGAGTCTTGGTGGGTATGAGCCTTTATTTATTCCTACCTGCTCTCACATTATGAACATCATATTCAGCTCGCCTAGCTCTAGGTTTGTGTAAATGGAGTCGTAAGTCTAGCTCACTGTTCATCTCTTCACACTGCAATAATAGTATATAAAAGTTTTGTACTGAGTGCAGTCCCTTTATAGCACTATGTTTTGGGTACATTGGAATGGATCTGTTATAAGTGAACCTTGTTATAAAAGGACAGTTTTACAAAGAATTTATAGGAAAATGACCATTTCATGGTCATTTTCCTTTAATTTCTTTGAAAAATTGCATGTTAAAAAAATTATTGGGAGCCACAAAATAATTGTGTTATACCCAAATCTCTGTTATTACAAGTTGTGTTATACAGGGACTGTATTGTAATTCTTTTTCTCTTTATTTACATAGTACATATTTTATCATTATTAAGCTTTCAGCATTTGAAAACTTAGATGTTATATTTCTTTTGGGCACTTTTTTCTAATCATAATTTTATTATGCTAAATGAATAAACTTCTGAAAATTTGTAATACCCTATAAAAAACATAATTAACAGCACAGATCCAGATCAGACTGCTTCTCCAAGAAACCATCTAACCTTGGCCTGCACTCTTCAATTTCTGATAAGCAATTGGTGAATGAAAGGCCTAGCTAGAATTGTGCAGTCGATAGCATGCCATTGCAAATACCCAAACTTTGATAGCTTTTGACCAGGCCAAAAATATATGTGCTCTTGCATGGCCATTGTGTAAGCATGTCACTAAAAAAATTTGATCAGATTCTGTTCAGTGGTTTAAGAGGAGGATTCATAGCAGAAGGATAACCAGAGGCAATCACAATATCCCCAATACTTTTTAAAAAGCATGGGAATGATAACCAGAATTAAGTGAGAAGAGTGCTGGAAAATGGTCGAACATCTACCCTAATACTGACCTTTACAGTATGTTAGATATTCTTTTTGAGCATAAGCTTTATAAGATAATCCATTGATTTGTTGAGGTAAGATCCTCTGTTCTGTGAAATATTCTAAATAATTATGCCTAATAATCTCTTTAAAACTTTTGCCACAGGTTAGAATGATTCAGTTATTTTATTACATGTATTTGGCCTCCTGTATAATTTCATGCCAGCTACAATATGGGCTGTGATGCGAGAAAACCCATCCTTGAAGTTTCTGACCTGGTTTGACGGTTAGACACAAACCATCTACTCAGCTACAGAGACTAGCTAGAATAGTGCATTTTTGCCTGTTGCAAGTTTAGTTATTCTTTTTCCCATAGAGCAAGTAACAAAGGTGCTGATCAGACTGCAAGGATGTGCAGGCTGATCAGCATCTTTGTTGTTGGCATACAACAAGGTCAGATTTTCTCGCAACTCAGCCCATATGAGCCGTGACATGTGATTTCCAACAATGTGGCATTTAGACAAGCGTAGACTCAAACGAACCTGTGCAGCCTCCTTTTAAACTTAGAAACTCCAAATGATGTTCAGTCAGTAGCTTAACACTCAAAGAATATTCAAGCGACTAGCAAAGGCTCTGATCAGACTGCGCGTATGCACAGGCTGATCTGAGGCTTTGCTGGTCGCACATGCCACATTGTTAGAAATCTCATGTCACGGCTCATATTATTCACAACTTGGTAATATAGACCTATAAAAGAGAAGCATTCTGAAATTTAGAGTATATGGAAAGAGGATTACCTTGGCTACAACCACACTGGCTGCCCTCTCTGCTGCCTGTTCTGTCCAGTCTTCAAGATGATTAAGAAAATTCAAACGAATCCTGCAAATAAGAATGGCAAATTAGTATTTATGCATTTACAGCTTCTAAAAGCCCCAAAATTCTGATTGAATCTGATTGCTATATAATAATGGAATACTTTTTTTTTTTTAATGGAATATTGGAATATTGTCATTCAGTACACACAGCTGCCAAAATGTGGCTTTCAGAGTTACATCATATCAATTCGTCTCATGCTGGGTATTTTTCATGCATATGTTGTTGTCTGCATACTTTTTCTGATTAACACTTTCAAAAAAACTTTCGGCAACACTATCAGAGTGTCAAATGGTTTGGATCTAGATCAGGACCAACATTCAGTCAGTCCTTATCTGGGTCCTAACTGATTGCAAATTTTATCAGCAGATGACAAAAGTTGTCGCTAGCAAGGAAAGAGTTCATTCCCATATTCCCTATTAAAAAATAAATTAACCTATTGAAATATTTAAAACTTCTTGTATTTGTGAGACATACTGCTACAAGAATAAATTTAGCTCGCAAAACAAGAAAAAAAAACTTACTTCTTTTTAATTTCCATCAATAAGGCCTCTGGAATTTCTATTTTCCTGAGATAAGATGGTTTCTCCTCTGGTGTTTTTACTTCTGTCATGAAAGCAGGAGATCCCGGCTTCTTCTCATCCGCTTTTGATTTCTCTGCAGATATCCCATGTTCCCCTGCGACTGTGAGAACATAGAATGTGGTGCCCTTGGCAGTAGAGAGGACCTCACTGACTGCTGCCGGGAGATCTTTATCCTGAAAGATACAAATCAACACATTGAGCTACATTGTACAGTGAAGTCATTTTATAACGCATGTTTTTTTTTTTCACTTTTTCACACTTCAGTAGCTTTTGACCTCCCCAGGGACTCTGGGGCGGCCACGGTAAAGTCAAGCGAATTACTGGCAAAGCTTGAGCTTGAGGACCTTGACCTCATTTTGAGAGAGAGAAGGCTTCGCTGGTTTGGGCATGTGGAGCGTTCTAGTGGTGCAATCAGAAAAGCATGTGATATACAGATTGATGGCAGGCGGGGGGCAGGGAGGCCCAAGCTAACATGGAAGAAACTGACAGAGAGAGACTGCCGTGAGTGGAAGCTCACGACAGTTGACCCTCAAGAAAGGAGCACCTGGAGATCAGGTGTGAGATCTGCTATGCATGCAGCTAGCCAGTTACCTGGAAAGGGGTCCACTGATGTGGATGATGCCCCTGCACCTGCACGTTAATCAAAAATCTGATTATGATGATATAATATATGCTTGGTGTCCACAGGAATGGAAAATGTTATGAATTGTGTTATAAAGAGACAATTTTACAAGGATATTATAGGAAAATAACCATTTCCTGTATATCCTTTACAAAATTCCTTGGTAAAACATACAATTTGGGAGCCACAATATGACAGTGTTATATCCAAAACTGCCTTTTTTTGTTGTTTGTTTTGATTCTTTACATGCCAGTCAACAATTTTATGGTCATGTCAGGACAGGTCTTCCTGGGTTTAACAAGTACTAAGCAGAGTAAAAAGAGACTTGCTCAAACACACAATGCAGTGCCTCTGGTGAGGCTCAAACCCGCAACCCCAACCAAAGCTGTGTTATAAAGAAGTTTCATATAAAGGGGTTGCACTGTACATTATGTACCTATATTAACTCATAAAGATTTAGGGTTCGAGAAGCACAGATTTAATACATAAATCAATGCATTTAACCATACCTATTATTAATGCACCAGTCATTTGTATCCACGCCCCCCAACCTACAGGGATAGCAATAAAATAGCTGGGCTATGGTGCAGGGCAAGGTTTTTTTTATTGTCCCCGCAGTGCAGGGGAAGTGCGGGGGTTATAACATTGGAACATCTGCCCCGCTGAGATTTTCTGTAGTGTAGGGCGGGGCTAAGAGTAGGGTTGTTACCATCAGCTTGTCCCCACAGGGAGGGGCTTATATCAGGGCTCTGAAAAGTGAAGGGTCACTATCCCGGCCCATCCCTGTAGGTGGGGGAGCAGTGGCTACAAATGACTCGTGCATAAGTCTCCCTATTAATAGCAAGTCTCCCCTGTTTTGGGAGACACTACCTCTCCATCCCTACGTATTTGCGAAAATTGCCCGATATCACCATTTTGAGATCATCTCACTACTATTTTCCCCTAATTACAAACAAAAATGATAGGAAATTTTCAAAATCTTTCACATGAGAAAATGATACTGACATGGCATATGTCTATGTGAGCAGTGAATGCTCTGCCATGACAACAAGTACCTCTGTCACCTTGATGGATCTCTAAACAAGTAATACCCAATTCCCATCAGCCGGCTCATTTTCCCCTTGCACAGCTTCTTTCATTCTACCTAGAGACATCAATTATTTACATTTCTTCAATACGTTTTAGTGGTATAAAAAATCTTCACAAAAGGAATGAGGTAATGTCATGTTAAGCAAATATGAGCTGGCTCATGAGATCTTGGCCCTTATTGTTGAGACAAACAGCAATTGTTCAGACAAGACTACTTGTGCCAGGGTATTTGCTGTCCACACACACAATACATGTACTTGGAAAACAATGAAGGTTCATACTAAACTCTCTACTATGATAGATATTCAAAAATTCCAACACTTTTTTCTTTCTGTTCTCAAATAAAATGTTGGTCATCAGGGCTGTAATACATAAAATGCTTATCAGAATTGTAACAGGGAAGACCCTGATCTGACTGCTTCTTCAGAATCCAACAATGCTTGAACAGCAATCACTTGGGCTTTGTATAGTCCAAAAAGTGACTCAAGACTCTCAAAGTGGCTCAGGGAGCCACCTCCACAGTAAGGATAGGTGGCTTCCGGAAAACAGACTCCTAAAACAAGCTCCCATCTTATTACACTAGACCGGTCAGAACCTTGCTGCTTCAGTCACTGTCTACAATGATACACCCCACCACTAGCATAAGCTTCTCCAGTACAGCAAGCATCAGCAGCATGTCTCTTTCCATGGAAGTTTCAGTGGTCAATAATACCAACATGGGCTAGAAGAGACTGCTTCAAGAGACGTAAGAAATGTCAAAAGTACTTGACATGTGCAGCTCCATTAATTAAAGGTCTTGTGAACCTTCAAAAAACTTTTTCGAACTCCTTTTGATTGAAAAGCCAGTAATGAGAGAAACAGAATGTTGAAAGGGCCATCAAAAAATTCAAAATAGTTACCAAGTTATGAAGGTTCCAAAATTTAATTAGATGAAAATATGCGAGAGGCTTGAGCTTTTTGAAATATCAAATTTAATATTTCATTTATTTTAACATTATTTAATATTTTATTTGCTGAAAATGATTCAATATGATAAAATACAACATTTACATAATATAACAGCTTAATTGTGCTGTTTTTATTTCCCTAGAAATCGCACTACATAAAATATGACATTTGGAAAAAAATCATCTCGAAACAATAATGTGGGCAGGGCTTATATGCTAATTTGCATAATTTTAAAACTTGCATAACTTTTGACTCGGTTGGAATTTTAAGATAGGGTTTTAGCATTTTGGCTTTCTCAATACTGTCATTTAAATCATGAAGAGTTTTAAAAATGTTTTTGAAGATTCACAAGTCACCTTTAAGATAGGTCTAAATATGTTTGGATCAAGATGACCCCACCACAGTCACTTTTCTTCCAAAAACATAATTATGTTCAAATCATAATCTGGTGAAAAACTAATATTTTCTTTGCTCTGACCTATTCTCTCCTACTTGACAAACAGATAATATTTGTGTTTGCCCTAAGACTTTGTCGAGTACCCCATTTACCCTATAAATTTGGACTGAGTGCTAGGTCTCATCAAACAGCATAAACAATTATCAGACTGAGGTCTGATCAGGGTATGTTTTATCTGCAGCTCCTTTAACCGTTTGTATTAGGGAAAACCCTAAACGAGTACTTTTGCAAACAGTGAAGACCCAGATGAAATGCAGCATAATACTGCATTTCATCAGTGTCTACACTGTTTGTAAAGGTAAAAATGATCTTCAGACAAAAGAACACAATTATAACCAGGCATCGCTTGATATGTACAATGGACTATCTAAAGTTTTATTATATCAAACCAGAAGGAAGAATCCATTAGTATACAAAGGGTTAAGGCATGAGTAGACTATAAAAGGCAAAATTAGCCACCTCTCCTCATAAATCCAATAACAGTCAAAGAGTTAACATCCACTGCAGCTCCAGTAGCTAATATCTCTAATTTGATTGGCTGGTTGATTACCTGTGAAATAATTGACAGCTCTTATCTGCTGCCTATCAGATTGATCAGGTCAGCGGTCTAATCTAATCTGTCAGTAGCTAAGTGCCGCCCCCTCACTGCCACATATATTGTGAGAGGGTGGCCCTTAGCTACTGGCAGAATAGATAATAGATAGCCACTCCCCTGCCAGGAGGTCCATGCAGGAATACTATATATACTGGTATCATGTGCGGATCCAGGAATTTTCGTCAGGAGGGGGTCCAGGTCAAATTGACAAAAAAGCTCTGACAACGTTTTTTTTTTTTGTTTTTTTTTTTTAGACCTCAGCCTATTTTACAGAAGTCGAATGGTTAATTTCTAAGAAAATTATCATTTTTCAAGGTTCCGGAGGGGGTCCAACATTTTCCAGGGGGGGGGGGGGTCCAGACCCCCTGTCCCCCCCCTCTGGATCCACACTTGGGTATACTTTTACACATTGTTTTCACCAGCAACGATGAATACCATATTGAAATTAATAATAGAACACACTGTGCCCATATTCTTTTTTTTTTTAAATTCTTTGCTCCTTAGAAGACAGTGTAGATCCTGATCAGCCAGTTGATCAGGATCTACACTGTATTTCATTCATATGATGAATCCTTTCTAACCAAATAAAAAGTAAAAACACAGTGTGCCCTTATTATGAGGAGCATGACATTTATTTTTGTGCGCTTATACAGCTAAAAAATAAGTGTTTCCGAATATTTAGGATATCTACAGTAGCTTTTTAATGCTTCAATGGTTCTTAATAGAACCTGTTTTCGGATACAAAAATAGATCATTGTAAAGAATTATACTGATTAAGTCAAGCATGCCAGTTTTTACACCATCTATATTTCACATCAGATTTCTCAGAGTTTAAGTGAACTTTCGTGACATTTTCAACCGTAAATATACAATACAGGTATGTCATAAGTTGGATATTAGAAGTTATTGCTAAATTCAATTTCAATAGGTGTGGAATTAATATTTTTCTCAGGTTTTATTGCTATGGCTGTCTCTATACATCAGATTGAACTTTTGTGACATCTTCAACCATTAAATATACAATACCAGTGTGCCTTATGTTGGATATTAAAAGTTATTACACACGTACTAAATTCAACTTCAATAGGTGTGGAATTAATATTTTTTCACAGGTTTGTTGGTATTGATATGATGGATGCCCCTAAGAAAAAAGATTACGGTAGCCGTATTTGTATTTTGGTACATATGTTAAGTTAAGGAAAACAGCAACAGTTCAAAATTAGCCCGTTTTTTTCACCTTATTTGACCTGATCTGGTGATCTGGACGTTTTTTAGAAAATACTGTGGTAAACAAATTCAGACAGGTGAACTTTGTCCTGCCACGTCATAGTATTACCATATTGGTAGATTAAAGCCAGGCCATAATAAGAGAAAATGGACCTTAAAAATCAGAGTGATATCATAGCAACTCTTTCCTTAAAAATCAGAGTGATATCATAGCAACTCTTTCCTTAAAAATCAGAGTCATATCATAGCAACTCTTTCCTTAAAAATCAGAGTCATATCATAGCAACTCTTTTCTTAAAAATCAGAGTCATATAATAGCAACTCTTTCCTTAAAAATCAGAGTCATATCATAGCAACTCTTTCCTTAAAAATCAGAGTCATATCATAGCAACTCTTTCCTTAAAAATCAGAGTCATATCATAGCAACTCTTTCCTTAAAAATCAGAGTCATATCATAGCAACTCTTTCCTTAAAAATCAGAGTGATATCATAGCAACTCTTTCCTTAAAAATCAGAGTCATATCATAGCAACTCTTTCCTTAAAAATCAGAGTCATATCATAGCAACTCTTTCCTTAAAAATCAGAGTGATATCATAGCAACTCTTTCCTTAAAAATCAGAGTGATATCATAGCAACTCTTTCCTTAAAAACCAGAGTGATATCATAGCAACTCTTTCCTTAAAAATCAAAGTGATATCATAGCAACTCTTTCCTTAAAAATCAGTGTGATATCATAGTAACTCTTTTCTTGCTAGAGGCGACTTTTGTGGTTGCAAAAAGTTTGGATCCAGATCAGGACTAACAGAACATCGGTCTTGAACTGTATCCAAAATATTTGACACTCTGATAGTCCAGATCATCATCTGGAATTATCATTTTAGAAATTCAGCACTCAATTAATAGTTATAAGTGCTTTTGAATACCCTTTGTATTTTCCCATACATAGTGGGACTGCCCATTGTGTATTTTAAGGGGTCACAGGTAGAATTTTCTAAGTTATGATGCATTTCTGTCCCTGAGGAATGTATTAATCATAGCAAACAGTGTAGACCCTGATGAAATGCAGCATAATGCTGCATTTCATCTGGGTCTTTCCTGTTTGCCAATTAACCGTATAGGGGTTTCCAGTATACAAAGAGTTGAACCAGTTACATGCCCACCTTCTTTTTACCTTAATTCTTTATTCGTATGTAGAAAATGACATAAAATGCATATACAGAAACCTGTATTAAGCAACCACTCAAAAAGAAGACCAAAAATTGGTTTTCAAGACCGATTATCACTTAATGCAAGTCAAAAGTATTGCAGAATGCTTAAAGGGGCGCATTCTGTAATTTTTTTCCACCTTCAATAAGCTACCATTAATTTTGTCATTAAGATCTTTGTTTCGTCTATATTTTGAGTGGCTGCTTAAGACAGGTTTTACTGTACACATTGTACAAATGCAGACTATAACTCTAGTCCATCACTGTTTGCTTTCTTCCCACAAGATAAACCGGACAAATTGAAAAATCAACGAAGCAATACATCATACTTTAATTTGAAATCTGTCACGTCTTACCAATTCAGGCTTAAAGGTAACCATGCACCCAAGGTATTTGCTGCTGCACAGCAAAAATAGCCTCCAGTTTATATCAACAGATAACATCCGGCAAAAAAACTTGAGAGAAAATAATCTAACAGTATGTGGGCCAGCACACGAGATGATTTAGTGAGGATCTTAATTTCCATAATATTTGTTGTATAAAATCAGAATCATTTGATTAGTTTTTTGTTCCTAGCTAAGAGGAATGAGGAAGTTGTCAGCATTATTAAATTGCTGGTACAATTAGAATACTATATCTCATATCTTTATTTCTTAAGGCTGAGTGCCAAACAATTTGTTTGTTTTGTCTGATTTGATTCTTTACATCCCAGTCAACAATCTTTCAGTTACGTCAGGACGGGTCTTCCTAGGTTGAACCAGTACTAAGCTAGGATTAATGTGTCTTGCTCAAGGACACAACGCAGTGACGCCGGTGGGGCTCGAACCCGCGGCCCTTCGGTCTCGAGCCAAGCACTCTACCACTGAGCCACTGCGCTCCCACTATTTGTTTGAGTTCTATACATCTCATTCAACAAATTTCAGTCATGTCATGACATTCTCCTGGGTTAAACCACTATTATAAAGTACCATTAGTCAGGATAAAGCATCTTACTCTAGGACACAACGTGGGATGTGATTATGATATTAAGTGGTGCATGGCTTCAAACAGGCCTCCAGATAAGATATTTCTTTATTTCTCGTCCAAAACATAAGTTGTTGGTATTTGAAAGAACCGTCTTTTGAGCACCCACAACACATGTTTAAATTGATAGGGTAAGAAAATAATAGCAATTTTACACAAAAATATTAATTAACTGGCCCTATTTACAAGGATCAAAATGTCACATAAAAATTTCATAAAAAGTTACAGGTTAATTTGGAGGGGGAAAAATAAGTCAAACATATTTTCAACTTAATGAAAATGTTTCGCATAATTTTTGACAAAAGACGAAAAGGTCCTTTTGGGTGGACTTATGCACTAGGCAGGTAAACCAATAAACCAATATTGATTTTTACCTGGGATCAGTCAATAGGAAGCCCAAAACCTGTGTATTTTTTGAGAAAAGATCATTAATACTTGCATTTGTGTATTGGTATAAGAAGGGATTAGTTAATGGTAAAAGAAGTGTGCAACTTATCCTACTGAGTTTAGTGAGTGACAGTGAAAGTATTTATCAGTAATTCACAAAATTGTCCCAGGAATATAATTATTTAAAGTTGGATATCTATTAAGCACAGGTAAATTGTTTTATGTGATTATGTGCTATTTCATAATATTCCCCCAAAACACATACTGCCATGTATCTATCTTCATAAAGGCATATAGGATCATTAAACCAAAGACGATCATTTTAAGACTTAATGTTGCCAAAATTCACGCAAAAAAATGGTCACATTGTCCTGCAAGTAGTCAACTTTTCCATTGGTAAATCTGCAGGTAAAGATCGATCATGGGCAGATCCAGAGGTGGGGACAGGGGGCCTGGACCCCACCCCCTCCTGGAAAATCACAAGTGATATAGGGTTTTCACAGGAAAAGCACCACCCCATACCTTGGTTAGTTTCCTTTGCTTCTGTAAAAAAAAAGTGTCAGAATTTTTGTTGGGCTCGGACCCCCCTACCCCTCCCTTTGAATACATCTGGATCCGTGCCTCGTAAATTGCATTTTGAACATACAAATGCTTTACCCAGGTGGAATTGGTGAGTACTCTACAGGGACAGATGGATAGTGACAGACAGACAGACAGACCCGTCTGATAATACTTTCCCCTACTCCATTCATCCCAATATGGCCTCAGCTGATGCATGAGCATTCTCAGTCACAGACAAGAATCAGTTTGCAAATGTCATTTATTATCCTGAACCTAAAAATACCTTTTCAATTCACAACTATATTCATGAAGTTAGCTGATCTCGATCAAGACTATATATTTTTACAATACCTGCTACAGAAGCTCAAAAAGTTACCCCTTTAGGGGATAGGACAAAATGAATCCTTTTAACTTTGCATGATACCTGTAATTTAAATACTTTAGATAGAAGATGCATGTTTAAGCTATAATTTTCTGACGAGAAAAATATGTGAAAAAGAAAAATCGTGATGACACCCTGACAGGAGCGTTTAGCCAGCACATGTGATAATGGCATTTATCTCACATGTTTTATGTCATACCTCAAACATATGCAGCTATGACAGCTATACCCAGTAAATGCAAGCTGTCTTTTTTTAGCATGACCGTTCATCTGCACAACCCTACTTCATGTGTGCTAGCAGTAAAGGCTCCGGTAGGAAATTAGAGGAAGAGCAGGTTTGTATGCATATATGAGCCTATGCTGGGCGGAGAACAAAATCCCGCGAGCTGGCTCATATTCAGGTCAAAAGTGTATGTAAAATGATATATAGAGGTTAAGCTTAAATTTCAATTCTTACCCTGCTTAATGACTTAACGATCAATTCATAACTTTTGTCATCTGCTGAGATCCTTTGAAAATAGTTTGAAGCCTGACTAGGCTGGTCATAACGTTAAGGCCTGATTTTGATCAAATCTGAATGTTCTTGAGTTGTTGTTCCCCCCCCCCCCCCCCCCCCCATTTTAAATAGAAATTAATCTGCAGACAACAAAAAAAAACATGCAAAACTACCCTGCAGCATACAAAGTGTTAAAATCTTATCCTCTTTAGTCTTTAGGCCAGAATTTTTTACTAGTTGATTTACGAACCCTCCTACTGTAATTTTTCGGAAAGTAGGAAAAAAATAAAATTTAATTTCTAAAAAAAAAATTTTAATTTTATCCGCCGACTCGAAATATTATTTGTTTCGTTGAAAAAAAATATTCTTTTTTGAGGTTCTGTCTGTATATTTTTGAGAGTGACACTGTAAAAAGGGATTGTCCTGTCCAGATTTTTAGGAAAATGATAAAATATTAAAAAATTAATACAAACTGTTGGTTTGCCTTACTAGTTTTACTGTTTTTTCTGGAGATATTAAAGCTAAAAAAAGCTCTGAAAATGACAAAAAAAAAAAAAAAAAAGTCTGAAAATGACCAGTTAACTGGTCATTTTCAGAGCTTTTTTATTTTTATTTTTTCTTCCCCCGACCCTAAATCTGAAAAAAATTCCCGCAAATTAACTAATAAAAAAATTCTGGCCTTAACATCAAATTGCTACCATGGATTCACAGTTTGAGTAAGTAGATCAAGATCAGCCAACATAATTTTCAGAATCCAGCTCCTGTGGCTTAAATTCACACTGTTTGCAAAAGAGATATATTCAGGCCCAGCATGACAAGTGTTAATGACAAAAAGGAGAAAAATCTTTTTTAGCATTTCTTAAGAATTTAAATACAATGTCAGGGTTGTTAAAAATCAAGTTAAAGACACCTCATCTGGGGGAGGGCAACATCAAGGTTTACCGGCCACCCGCAAGGGCCAGGTTCTCACAAGTGCAGCACAAATTAGCTTTGAAAAAGCCAGACACAAAGTGTCCTTGCTTTTGTACACTGTAATATAGGCTACTGAATTAATTATCAACTCTTTCCTTGCTGAGAATTTTTCGTGAATTTTGTCGTCTTCTGATTTTTCTCAAAAATAACATTTTCAGGAATACCATCAGAGTGTCAAACAGTTTGGATCCAGATCAGGCCCGAAAACATAGTGTATAACTGACCAATGCAACAACAACTTAGCATGCGACATAGTTCCACAAACAATAAATACCACATGTTAAATCTCCCACAAGAAATCTGAGGTTTACCTTAAAGTTAGTGGATTAATGCACACCTGTTTAACTTTTAGCATGCTGGGTAAATTTTCATGCTTTTTTGTCTGCTGTTTTTTTTCAAAATCATCTTTATTTAAAAATGGATTCAGAAATATCATCAGAGTATCAAGCAGATTGGTTCCAGATCAGGAGCTAGATTCTGTTATGCTTGATTTGAGTGCAAACTGTTTGAAAAGGTTATCAGCGACAACACTAGTAAACAAATAGTTGAACTAGGCGTGGTTTTCGTAATGGTGAATTAAGATAAATGTGTACAGTAGCAAAAAGGCATGAGTAGCAAAAAGATGAAAGAACTATTCATGTTCTATAATATAACACTCAATAATATTTTGAAATCTACAATGTACTTTTATTATATACTTAAAGCCAAAAGTAACTTTACACTGTTATTATATATGCCTTTTCTGGGCATTGGTGAGTGGTATTTTAAATGTGTTTAATTCATATTAAAGTTCAACCATTCATTCATATGGCAGTTGAATTTCATGTTTTTGCTGTCAAAAATGCAACCAAAATGCCCTAATGAAAGAGGCAAGGGGGCAAAATAAACTTTTCCAAAACGCATCACTTTTGATGTGTTACTGTAGCTTTGCGATTGGACAATTTTTAACTTTAAAGAACCAGTCTGAAAACTGGCTATCGTATTGTTGTTTAAAGTTCAAATCAGCCCTGATCACCCTTCGAGTAACACAAAATAGAGGTGTGTTTTTACGTACATACCCCTTTTGTGAGCTTTACTGTGCTTTCAATGGAATTTCCCATAAGAAGTTGTTTGCCGTTTTTCTTCCAAACCAATGGGAATTTTTATCAGATTATCTTGTCACATACTCAGGGCAGAAGTTTCAACAAATCGCTGATTAAAAACTTTGAATGTCATCTGAGATAAAGCTTTTAGCAGTGACTAAAGTTTACTATTGTTTTAATTCAAAGGGAGATAATTTCAAAGTGAACCAACTTTAAGCTGCTGCAAAAAACTAACTATACGTCAGATACTAAATGTCTTGCAGTATTTTAAATGAGCAATCAATGGTCCTTCAAATAGTGTGTTCAAATCCTAGGTTTACTTTGGAATTTGCTAGGAAATGCTGATTTTGTGCGTTTTATGAAAGCACAGATAACTCGAATGGAGATTAATTTACCTAAGTTTTTTTTCATGAATTAGGTCAGGGCGGGCGCCAGCAACTCATTGCAATATTAAATTTGGTTAAAATCAAAAACAGTAAAGATATATTCGGAAGTTCACAGTGTAAAGTTACTTTTGGCTTTAAGTATATTAATAACTACATTTTTTCATGGTAACACACTTGTCTGACTTCATAATGTAATTAGCATAGTAAACCATGCAAGGAAAACATATTTCCCATTAACGATTGTCATGCTGAACTTTGTTAGGTATAGATTTAACTATGCATGATGGGTAATTTATCATGCATTTTTATTGTCGCCTGACATTTTGTTCAAAATTAACTTTTCAAAATATTATTTTAGGAACACTTTCTGACAGTGTCGAATGGCTTGGATCCTGATCAGGACTGGTTGCCCTACGTCTGATCTGCTGAATAGATTCAAATGCATTCCATGGAAAGCAAACACTATACGTTGTCATGAATGGTGGTAAAAGGTTTCAGATCTTCCACAAGACTGCTTAAATTCTAAAAACTTTTGATAAGAAAGGCAAAAAGTTCTATGGAATTGTGGCTTTTCTGAGTTCAATAGGATTAACCGTTTACCTACTAGTGTCATCGGCTGATAACTTTGCAAACAGAGTGCCGGGCCTGATCTAGGTCCAAACTGTTTGACACTCTGATAGTATTCTTGAAATAATTTTTCAAAAAAGTTGATTTTGGAAAAAAATATCAGCAAACGACAAAAAAAAAAAAATGCAAAATTTCCCAGTACCGGTAAGCAAAGAGTTAAATTCCTTAAGCTTCCTCTATCCCCCTAGTTCTCATTTCAGAATCCATAATGAAACAATCCCATTAGATGAGATACTGACAGTGTGAACAAGATGACAAGTCGGCCATCATTTGAGAGCTTGACAATAACACTAGAGCATGACATTGACGAACAGTACCAGTATCAACCAGGGGAGATAATCCGAGGAAAAATAGGAATTCATCTACACAGAAGTACCTTGGTACAGAAAATTTATATTACCATATTTGGTGAAGGAGTTGTTTCATGGGATGATCCCTATTTAGGTGTGTTTCAAGCTAACGAAAACTATCTCAATGCTTCCAAAGTGATTTTTGAAACAACCAATCAAAGACCTAGAATTCTGGATCAAGGATTTCATGACTTTCCCTTCGAGTATCAGCTTCCGGAGGATATACCGTCATCCTTCATAGGAAAATATGGGAGTGTTACGTATATTCTTAAAGCAGTTGTACAAGGTGAAAGAACAGGGGATACAACTATAGCAACAGAACCATTCTTAGTGTTAAGGGAATATCCATTGCCTGAAGAGGTCTTTAGTCCATGTGAACGGAAACTGGAGAACCGTTACTGGGCATTGTGTTCAACGGGAAAAGTGAAAATTATTATAGGTTTAAATAAAACTGGCTATGTACCAGGAGAAGATATATTTGTTCAAGCGGTGATCCAGAACAGAAGTCCATTACGCATAACTGCCATTCAAGCATCTCTTATCATGAATTCCATTTATTTTGCTCAAAAGGAGAGCATTCCGTTCAGACAAATTGTTAATAAAAGACGTGATGATTATGAACTGGTGGAGGGTGATGGCAGAAGATGGCAAAATGTTAGAATCTCAATTCCACCTTATATTCCTGAATCAAAGCTAGAGTTCTGTGACATCATAAATGTTTCGTATTTATTCCAGTTTCGTGTGGAACTGTCTGGAGGTCAAGAAGTGAGAACAGAAATACCAGTTTTACTAGGTGCTAGGCCAAGAGGGTTGGAAGTTCCGGCTGATAAACAAAATAACATAAACACTCATTGGACAATGGGTCCGAAAGAGCTGGCTAGAAATGGAACCCATGAGTTCAATAACATTGAACATGAAGACAATCATGAGGGTTGGTCTGCTGGTGCACCAGAATTCCGGCAACCTGACACTCAAGTTAAAAATCCATTGTATAGACCAGAAAGTCAGAAAACAAAGCGGGCACCAGCACCCAACTATTTAGGAGAAAGACTTGAAAATACACAACTTTGATACATGTAATCAGAATATTAATGAGCCAGTTTCTAGCAAAGGTAAAAGTTAGTATGTGCGTCCATTGAAGACTCAAATCAGTCTGTGCATCCGCGCAGTCTGATCAGAGTCTTTGATGGGCACTCTATGGGTCCAATGTTTCTTCAGGTGGAAAATTAATACTTTGATCAGACTGTGTGGATATGCAGGCTGATTTGAAATTGAATCTTTGCTGTATAAGCATATGCCATGCAGTGTTATCACCAATCATTGATAGGGTCAAAGCAAAACATATGAGTGGTTCATATTACATGCAAAAACTACTCTGGAAGGCTGGTTACAATGGGGAAATATTCTATCTTGAAAGATTACTTTACGAAGTTAACTATGAGCCATCTCACCAGGGTCTACACCATTTTCCATTCAGAGGTCCACTTCATAAACATGTTTGAAGCACCCAAGTTGATCTGTGTAAACATTGGAATCTGGCCCAGAGGTTATAAAACTTTAACCATGCTCAACTCAGTTGAGTACGAAATTTATCCTGCTCATAAATGTTAAAATGCCAACAATTGTTGGCATTTTAACATTTCTTAGCATGATAACTACAACATCTGATGATCTGAGAGACTTAAAGCAAGACACTTCTTCATTTGTCGGTACTTTAGTTTTTATGAGCAGTTGAAATTTCGTGCTCAGTTGAGTTGAACATGAAAAAAGTTTTATAACCTCTGGGCCTGGATCTGCTTGTTTGCGTTAATTCAAGTTTATCTGTGTAGACATTGGAAGTCTTAAAATGTTAAGAGCAGTAAAAATTTAGGAACTTAAGATAAGGAAACATAACCACATATTTTTTTTTGCTTTGACCTATTAAAAACTTTAATGTGAACCAGCTGTCACTATAACAATAAATTAAATAATATAAGATACAAACAATATAATGATTAATTAAAGATACATGAAATAAAAGTATGATATTGCTTACTCTGTTGACCCCAAATACCAATGATTATAAACTTTATTATATCCATATTTTTTGGAATGTTCTAAATTTCGAACGGTTTTCTCTCTGTTCTCAACTAAAATGGGCTGGTATCTACAAATTACTTGCTAGAATAGCAAACAGGAAAGACCCTGATCAGACTTCTTCTTCAGAAGCAATCTGTTCTGGATCTGCACTGTTTATCTAGGCCTTTTTGCCAGGCAACTAGTGTTTTGAAATTTAAAAAAAAAGTTAAACCAATCAGTGCAGACTCTGATGAGGCACTAAAAAAATTTACTAGGTCTTTACTACTTGTCACTGCTGCAAGGCATTAAGAGTAAGCTTTTAGATTTCAATTATATATACTTAAAGCCAAAAGTAACTTTACACTTTGAACTACTGAATATATCTTAACTGTTTTTTATTTAACCAAATTAAATATTGCAATGAGCTGCTGGTACCCACCCTAAACCCAATTCATGAAAAACAACTTAGGCAAATTAATCTTCTTTCAAGTTATCTGTGATTTCATTAAAAGCACAAAATCAGCATTTCCTAACAAAATCCGAAGTAAACCTAGGATTTGAACACGCTATTTTATGGGACATTGATTGCCCATTAAAAATACTGCAAGACATTTTGTCTCTGACGTATAGTTTGTTTTTGGTAGCATCTTAAAGTTGGTTCACTTTGAAATTATCTATCTCCCTTTGAATTAAAACAATAGTAAACTTTAGTCCCTGCTAAAAGCTTTATCTCAGATGACATTTGGATTCTTTTTATCAGCGATTTGTTGGGACTTCTGCCTTGAGTATGTGACAAGATAATCTGATAAAAATTCCCATCGGTTTGGAAGAAAAGCGGCAAACAATTTCTTATGGGAAATTCCATTGAAAGCACTGTAAAGTTCACTAAAGGGGATATGTACGTAAAAACACAACTGTAATTTGTGTTACTCAAAGACCGATCTCGGCTGATCTGAACTTTAAACAACAATTCAATAGCCTGTCTTTCAGACTGGTTCATCAAAATTAAAAAATGGCCAATCGCAAAGCTACAGTAACACATCCAAAAGTGATGCACTTTGGAAAAGTTTATTTTGCCCCCTTGCTTCTTTCATTGGGGCATTTTGGTTGCATTTATGACAGTAAAAACATGAAATTCAACTGTCATATGAATAATTGATTGAAGTTTAATATGAATTCAACACATCTAAAATACCACTCACCAATACCAAGAAAAGGTATATATGATAACAGTGTAAAGTTACTTTTGGCTTTAAGTATATCAACCAATAAAGAAAATAAAGTTGTTAAAATTGTAAAAATTTGTCAAGTACAGAGGAAACCGAAGTTTTGAGGATTTTTTCTGACCCAATGAACTAGATGTAACGATTGTCCCAAGGCTTGCTATTGTGCTAATGACTAACCAATAAAGCGTCACCTATAATTTGCAGCAGACGACAATTTATAACTTTGCTGCTTTTTCAAAAATAACAAATAAGGCATGATATTTCATGAGAATCGTCTGCTGGCAGATGATTCTCATGAAATATCATACCTTATTTTTGTCGGAAACTAAGAAATATACTGCGAAATTTGTCGTCTGCTGCAGTCGTGATTGGCGCTTTAAGGGTTAAATTGTTGGTTTCTTTGCTTGCTGTAAAGGTTCGAAATTTATAACATTTTATCTTTTACTTTTCCTCACTTAAAATTTGGGTTGGCAGGTCTTTAATTCCTAAAACACTTGTCAGAATAAGAAACAGTTAAGACCCTGATCAGACTGCTCCCTTTGAGCAGTCTGATCAGGGTCCTAACTGTTTGTGGACATATTTTCAATTCAACAATATATAAAATGACTTTCAATTATGTTGAGTTTCGTGCAGCCTTGTACATTAACTTCACAAAGTGCCTGAACTGGCTAATCTGAATCTGTTCTGTTTGCACTGGCAGTTAATTTATTAGGCTCAAGGGGGCAATAGTAAAGAGGACAAAAGTGTACAATTTCTCACTAAATGTATAAAAGCTTTTAAGTTCATGTCTTTAAACTTTTTGTGATAAAATTTACTGATAGGTAACAGTCTTTACCCTTAAAAATTCTTAAGTCAGTCATTACCCTTAAAAAGCCAATTATAATTTTTCTAAAGACAGCATTTATGACAACAAAGTAATTGTCATGTTAGAAATGAATGAGGCTTAATATGTAGATGATTCACATGACTGTAGAAGATTCATATGAAATATCAAGCCTTACGTATTTATCCCATTAAATGAAGAATAGGGCACAAATTTGTCTTCAACTACATGTGTGCAGTGATGATTTTGGCTTTAAGGGTCTACAATTTTCCTTTTTAAGCAAGTCAATAAATGACTAAATTCCTATAGTACTAGGCAGACAGCATAATTATCATATCAATCCACAATGACTTTAGCTAATAGCTTAAACCATTCCTTTACAGCTATCAGACAAGCATTATCCCAGTCCTACCAAACACATGAAAAATTAATGAAAACCTGGTTGGATGACATCATAGAAATGACAAATCAATGTTACCTGAGTATGTGCTTGATTGTAAACGTGAGAATGAGCAGAGAAGCACACTATTTTTATGCAGTGTTTTCATATAATGAGCCGTGACTTGAGCTTTCCAACAATGTGGTATGTGCGACCAGCAAAGGCTCAGACCAGCCTGCGCATACATGCAGTCTGATCAGAGCCTTTGCTAGTCGCTTAAATATTCAATGACTGTTAAGCTATTGACCGAACACCATTTGGAGTTTCTAAGCTTAACAGGAGGCCAAACAGACTCTTCTGAGCCTACACTTGACATGTCAAAATGTCACATTGTTGGAAATCACATGTCAAGGCTCATAATGCATGTTTGAATCTTTCCTTGCTTGCTGTGACTTCTGTTTGCTCTCTGATTGTGTTCCTAAAAGAATTTTTTAAAAAAAAAGGTCAGCATGCGACAACAAAAACATGAAATCAAAACTGCCTCTTTCTTTGTTGTGCAAGTAAATAAGGCTTGATATTTCATGTGAATTATGTGCTGTCAGACAGATGATTCCCATGAAATATCAAGCCTTATTTACTCTTAAAAATACTTTTTTAGAGACTTTTTAGGGTTAAAATGAGAGTTTCAAGTGATTATCTAGGATGAAAATGACTTACCGCATCTTTGGTCAGTTTTGGTCTCACAGGAGGTTTCTTCCGTATTTTACTGTCAGATTCCTACAATAGTATACATAAATGATAAAACATGCATTAAAGTAAATTATTGATTGGATTCTTTACGTCCCAGTCAAAAAATTTTCAGTTATGTCGGGATGGATTGAACCAGTACTAAGCTAGGATTAATGCGTCTTGCTCAAAGACACAACACAGTGACGCCGCTGAGGCTCGAGCCTGCAACCCCTAGATCTCCAGACAAGCACATTACCACTGAGCCACTGCGCTCCCTATTACAATATATATTGCTGATCTGATCCATTATATATAATAAGGCCATGGTTTCTTAATAAGCTCTTTGCAGATCAGTTTTTGAAAATTAAACTTTCAGGAATACCATCTGACAGTGACAAACAGTTTGGACTCAGATCAGGTACATTTTGTTGGGCCTGATCTGGATTCAAACAGTTTGCAAAGGTGACAAAAGTTGCCAGTCGGGGATAAAAAACATGCAAAAATTACCTTGCATGAAATTTGTTAAAAAGATGAGTTTTCCAAGCAGGTCTAATCATGCACATAATCGATGGCCACTGTTTTCCTGTACTGCTAATTGTATAAATTTACAAATTAACCACTGGTTTGTCAAACATGACTGTTACATACTTACAACACTCAGACAAAACAGTACCCTCTCATTCAAAAGGACAAGCTTATAAAGGCCTCTAGGACAATTTTTTCTACAAATTATGACTCCTATACATCATCTCATCAAAAGATTCTACACAATAAATATGGACCTTGACAGGAGAAAAAACTGTCTCCAGGGTCTTTGGCAAGGTGCATGAGACTCAGTTCAGCCAGCTATGCTATGGAGACTAGCTAGAATATTGTTTTTCTGCAAGTAGCAAGTTTCCAGTATAGGAATAACAAAACAAAGGCACTGATCAGACTGTGTGGATGCACAGGCTGGTCTGTGCCTTTGCTGTTTGCATGCAACAAAATCATGCAGGTTTCCTCACAATGAGGCCCATAAAACATATACTTCTGAAAAGGTGAAACTAACAACAGAAACAGTTGTTCTAATGAAATGACAACCCTTAGATTTATAGTCTTTTTCAAAGGGTAAGCATGCAGTCTTAAAATGGCCCTCTCAGGATACTCAAATACATTTGTACATTTAAGTACTTCAATATAACAGCTATAATAAATCACTGCTCACTTGTACTGCACTATATACTAGTACATGCATTTGTCAACAGTATTTGCATTAACCATTTTATAGATAAATAGAACCTTCCTTTAAGTTGCATACAATTAAGTCTGACCGGTCCATTGTATATACTGAGGGGTCACAGGTTATAATTTTAAAAAATTGTATTTCTTTCTCTGAAGATTGATTTTATCTTAGCAAACAGTGTAGACCCTGATGAAATGCCGCAGCATGCGGCATTTCATCTGGGTCTTCACTGTTTGCCAAAGTACCTGTTTACTGGTTTCCGGACTACACAGGGTTTAAATGCCATACATACAACTGCAAAAACACAAGCTTAGACTTTAATGCTACTGAAACAATTCATGGTAATTCAAGGTCATCTCATTATGACATACCTCTAGAAACCAGCTGATCAGGCTATGAATAGTCATTCAATTTACAGTTTTACATGAGAGAGCTAACAGAAATGCACGAAAAGCTAATTGGAAACAATGCAATGCTGAAAAATGGACAGCAAAGTGTATTAGGAGCATGTTTTAATTATTATTCATAATTAGTAGTATTTTAATACTTAATTTTAACAAAATAAAAATATAATTTGCAATGACAGAGTGTAATAAATTTTTAAGCTATTAAAAAGTCCAGTCATATTAGCAATCTAATGGATTAGCTAAATAAACATGTTAATAAATTCAAGGGTGATAACCTGCACCATGGAAGTAATATAGGAACCATTTTAAAGGCTGACATTTTGTTTTGAAAAAGCTATTATACATACAATAAATTATTTGATCACTTCAATGTATTTGTTGTTGTTGTTTGTTTTTTTTTGCGCTAGTGAATATATTCCACTTGCCAGTGTCTTTATAATTATTGTGCCTGGTCTACAAAAACTTCACTACAATGATACATATTAAAGAAACAAGCATTTGGCACAGATCTTGTGCACACTCTAGCATAATAATACAATGAAATGATTTCCATACAAAATGGCAGACAAGAAAATAGTTCAGACATCATGTTGTGATGTAGGTTTTTACCCATGAAATAAGCTATGAGCAGCTTTTTGCTTCCTTTCAATATTTCAACATACAGATCTATAAATATTAACCTATTTTAAGCCAAATTAAATTTCCCTCTCTTATCAATTGGACCAGTATATTTCCATTTTAATGGTTGTTGGGTGGTATTTTCGTTTTTATTCAAACTCTTTTGATAGAATATCCTGTAAGCAAACAGTGGAGACCCTGATCTAACACTGCATTTTGCGTCATCAGATCTCGGTCTGCATTGTTTGGCGATGTTCCACAAAAAGGACACTGGGCTTATATGGGTTAATGTAATCCACCTTATAAGGCATGCTAAAAATAAAGTGTGTCTTGTCTAATAAACGAAAAATCTAATTTCTATATTACATGTATTATGTTGTGCATTCTTACCCTATCTTATAAAATTAATGTAAACAACAAATTTGGGCCAGCTCATGAGATTTTGTTGCTTATCGCAAAGGCGAGTACCAAAGGCTCAGAAAATCCTGCATCAATGGGAGCTATAACTGCTTGCACACCCAAAAGTATACAAGAAGATGTGTGTTAGGACAAAAATTTAGACTTTTATCACCATTTGAAAGCTGCCATGCAGGGGACAAAAATTCCACTGGTCTGCTCGTAATTATGAGTGAAATCTAGAAAGGACGAGTAATTCTTTACTCGAGGAAGTCATATTACATATTACTCCCTTATTTTCTTATTGCATACACTTTTAAAGGACAAGAATGTGTGTTTGCAGGACAAATGAAAACTTTTAAGTCACTCGTCCTGCAGGATAAGTGCAATATTGAAATATCATTGTTCCATGCCATGCATATTTCAAAGGTGACCTTAGTATATGCCACAAGTTTCTCATGGGCTGGCTAAATCTTCTTATACACAGTGGTATAATTAAGCTTGTGTGCCAGTAACTATTGAAATTTATCTACTGCCAAATTTATAAAGATAAAGAGCCGTTCTGAGAAGCCTGTGTGTGTGGTCAGGCTTCTGAGAACCATTGCTGAATAACTTGTTAGATTATAACTATTTTATTAAGAGCTGACTAAAATAATTCTTATCGACAGAATGTTCAATGAAAGCTAAGTTAACCTACCAACAACATAGTTCCCATACAGATTTATATTCTTGTTTAAATGAGCCAGCACATCAGCTTTTGGTACTTATCACATTATCAACCAATGGAGGCACAGGAGTGTCTGTGCGAATGTGTTGGCTCACCAGAGCCTTTACTGCTTGCATACATTACACAGTTTCAATATTGATGAAGACTCAGACCAAAATTAAGATCTGTAGCCCAGATGGATATGCCAGCATGGGTTTTTAAAGGAGGCTAATTTTGTCCATATGCCATAAGTACCAAAATCTCATGAGCTGGCCCAGACAGTAAAACCTGTCTTAAGCAGCCACTGAAAAAAGACCAAACATTTATTTTCAATACTGATTATTGCTCAATGGAGATCAAAAGTATTGCAGAATGCTCCATGAAATAAGACCAAACATTTGTTTTCAATACCTATCATTGCTTAATGGAGAGCAAAAGTATTGCAGATTGCTCCATGAAATAAGACCAAACATTTGTTTTCAATACCTATCATTGCTTAATGGAGATCAAAAGTATTGCAGAATGCTCCAATGGGAGCATTCTGCAATAATTTTGACCTTCATTAAGCTACCATTTGTCATTTAGATCTTTGTTTTGTCTATTTTTCAGTGGCTGCTTAAGACAAATTTTACAGGGGTGGTAACAGTCCAAGATTCTCAATCAGGAAAATCTCTCAGCTTAGTCCTGAACTTGGCCAAAAATGTTCTAAAATCACCAATAAAATGTTTAAAAGAACTAAAGCAATCAATTTATGCTTATTTTATAGTAAATATCTTATTAAAAGACCATGATAGGTTCTGATAACAAATTACAGCAATAATAAATTTGATCTTATATGTGAAATGCATGAATTCTCAATCAGGAAAACCTGATTATCCTGAACTTTATAACCCCTGATTTTACTGTATATCTAAATTAAAATAACTATGTTAAAAATGGATGATCAAAAAAAAAGCAAAAGCTTCATTAAAGCTGTGAGGAAGCTGTAATGTCCTATTAAAATATTTTTTACCCCCAAAATGAAATATTCTTCTAATTTCTCCTTCAGATCCCCAATATCTTCCAAGTCCCCTTCCTCTAACTCGTCCAAATCCGAATATAACTCAGCATACTTCTCTAACTCAGAATAATCTGTATCAGTAGCACCCGACTCAACAGCCACCACATCTTTAGTACCAACATCAGTTCTCTCCCCCTTATCCTCAGATTGTATTGGATCTTCTTTTTCTTTACTAATTTCTGTCAGATTCTCTGACTTGTCAGCCCCAAATGTAACATGTTTGCGACTGCTGGCTGTTGACGAGGCCCTGTCACTATCAGACCTGGCGTCATCTTGAACTAATTTAGCACTCTGCCATTTGGCTTTGTCAAAATGAGCTGGTGTTGACTGACCAGACAATGCTGAATTATTGGTAGCACTCGGACCCTGTTGGATTAAAAAACATAACAAATAAAAAATCTCAACACAACATCAGTGTCAAAGTCAAAGCATCATCAAAATCTCTATTAATTCCACTAACCGAATACAGTATAAACAATGCTATGTAACCTTTTAACATATCTGCAGGCCCCGAGGTTATAAAACTTTCTTCATACTCAACTCAGCTGAGCATAAAATTTCAACTTCTCATAAAAACTAAAATGCTGAACAACACTGATTTTCTTGCTTTTAAACTCTCAGATGTTGTATTTATCGTGCTATTAAATGTTAAAATGCCAACAATTGTTGGCATTTTAACATTTATGAGCAGGAAAAATTTCGTGCCAAGTTGTGTTGAGCATGGAAAAAGTTTTATAACCTCGAGGCCTTATCATTTACATGATTTCTTAACATTTACTTGTGGTAGCCTAGCACTGCTGAATCTTAAACCTTTTCTATGAGACAATTTTCAATATATTTAACGCTATATACGGTAATACCCCTTTGTATGCTGATGTCTTCTTCAATCTGGTTTGATAGAATAAATTTGGGATGGTTCACTGTACACATCAAGGGGTCATAGTTTAGAACTTTTAAATTGAGAAATATTTCAGTCCCTTAAGATTGTTGTTATGTTTGCAAATAGTGCATACCCTAATGAAATGCCACATTCTGTGGCATTTCATCTGGGTCTGCACTGTTTGTCTATGTAAACAATTATGGTCTTCCAGTATACAAAGGAATAAAAGGATTAAATTGCACTGATATTATTATATTTTTTGGCATAAGAAAATGGAATATGAAGAAATACTACTGTCTGAAAGGGCATTACAGAAAACACTGTCAACTTTCCCATAATAATAAAAGTTGACTTTGCTCTTCAAACATCAATGATTCTTAACTTACTTTTCCGTCAAACTAAATTTGGAACTGGAAAACAGCAGCTGCAGCTGACTGATTTCAGAATCTGAATTAAGAACTGACTATAATAGCAGAATAGCAGGTGTAGCTGAGCAATATCAATAACTAAGGTAGCACAAATTATGAGCCCTCTGCAGATTTGAAAACAAGAAAATACTCTTAATAACATGTACATGTTATAATCACTAATATCAATGCAATAACTTACAAAATTACAGTACAAAACACTGAATTTCAATCAACTTTACATGATTATGAGCCAGCACTTGACTAAATGTTACTAATTGCATATGCATAAAATTACTTTTGTGACACACATTCACAGATATCAAGTGGGGGCTCCAAGAGGTCTAAAGCTTGGTCTGAAGCTTCATCTACTTCTTAGACTTTATTAAATTTGAACTGCGACATATGATTTCCAACAAAGTGCATTTTGACAAGTGTAGACTCAAGGAACCCTTTGCAGCCTCCTTTTAAGCTGAGCGACTCCAAATGATATTCCGTCAGTAGCTTAACACTCATAGAATATTCAAGCGACTAGCAAAGGCTCTGATCAGACTGCGCGTATGGGTAGGCTGATCTGAGGCTTTGCTGGTCCCACATACCACATTGTTGGAAATCTCATGCCGCGGCTCAATTCTTGTGATGTTGTAAGTAAAGGGTCTGAGACTATGCAATAAGTACCAAAATCTTGTGTGCCGGCTCATACCATTAAACTATTAGTTTATGGTACTACCATTTGCAAATAGAAACATATACATATAAGAATAACAAAATTAACACTATTTCTTCCCATAAAAAAGAGTTCCTGGAAAAAAAAATCAGATTAGATTCTAATTACTTACAGTTCTAACTATACATCTAGAAGCAGCATAAAACTAACAAAATATAAAGGTATAAAACAAAAAATATTAAAAGCAGACAATATAGATTAATTACAATAAACAATAGCAAATTTAACAATCCTAGTACAATGAATTGTAATGTCAAAGGAATGAACATAATAATGAGCAAGTGCACAGGCGTACCTCTCGTTATGCAGTAAAGCATGTGCGTAATGAAAATTGAACACATTCAAGTGAAAATCACATAATGTTAATCCTTACTATAGGGGACTGCTCTTAAAGGAAATAATAACCACCCTCTTTTAAGAGAAGTCCCCATTTTGAAAAGGGAAGCAATTGATGAGAATCACTGCTTGACTCAGTAGTCTCCCTTTAGTATGCATTACATTCTGGCTATGCACTTGAAGTGCAAATGATAATGAAAATAAATCTGTTTATTACCAAAAGGAAAAGATATTTATATTTTGCTAATAACCTGCCTGAAGGTTTTAACAAAATATGATTAAATGTCTCTTCTTTTTGACTATATTATAATAAATGGATTTCTAATTATATTTCACTCCACCAATTCTCTAATCAATGATCATATAATTAATGACATTTAATGTTTATTTGAAAACCCCCTTCATCGGATGCCCAGGCTGGTCTGTACCTTTGTTGATTGTATGCAACAAAATCCAGTTTTCATACAACAAGGCCCGTATAAAACTAACACAAATATTGCTTTGTTTTTTTGTATTTTACGTCCCAGTCAACAATTTTTAAGTTATGCGAGGACGGGTCTTCCAGGGCTGAACCAGTACTATGCAAGGTTTAATGTGTCTTGCTCAAGGACACGAAACAACGCAGGGCCCCAGTGAGGCTTGAACCTGAAACCCTTCGAAATATTGCTTGTATCCCTTGGCAATCATGTGAAATAAGAAGTTTTAAGCAACACTGTAAGATGGAATGAGCGAGCCCAGGTGATAATAGCTGCTGTATAAAATGCTAGCAATCATTATTATTTGTTAAAAAATCTCACACATCTTAACAGAAGAAAAAGCATAATAATTTATAAATCAAAGATGTTAGATTGCTGTTTATGTAACCCAAACATGCACAACAGGATGAAATTTAAATCATTAAAGGTCATATGAATCTTAAATCAAAATGGTATTCATATTACCGGTATATAGATGAGCCACACCATTAGAAAAAATTATCTGGGAATTGTGAAATTTGCAGCCAGGTAAGACTCAAACCTGCCTGCTCAGCAACAGAGACTAGCTAGAATATTTCAAGATTGGATGTAGATAGTGTATAGTTATACTATCCAGGCAGGAAATAACAAAGGTACAGATCAGACTGCACAAATGTGCAGTCTGATCTGTACCTTTATTATTTGCATACAGTACAAACTGTGTCCCATACTCATATCTAAAAAAATATCAGAGAAAAAAATATCATATGCAGTAAAGTACACAATCAAACTTAACTATTTGCTGGCTGGGAAAGTTTACATGCTTTTTGATGTCTGCTAACTATCTTTAAGGAATATCATCAGTGTCAAACAGTTTGGATCAAGATCAGGTCCAACATTTTGTCTAGCCTGATCTGGGTCCAAACTGTTTGCCAAGTCATATAGCTTCAACAGTACCGTGTTTGTTGTTTATGGGTAAAAACTGTTTTTCAAACAAAAGGGAAAAACAAAAAGTACATTATACCCTGATCAGAATACTCCCTCAGCAATCTGATATGGCTTTATACTGTTGCTAGCACATATGACATAATAAGGAAGCCCTATCAGCTAGACAAACCAAACATCATACAATGTAAAGTGACATTACAGAAACTAATTTTAGAATCATGTTTGTTTCCCATAAACTGCAGCAAATTTTGACAATATCCAATCAGATGTCTCATCATATTTTACAAAATTTTATGTATTAAATTTTATGTACTTTATTATTTAAAAAAAAAAGGGGGCAAAATGTATACCAAGCATGCAAATAATGGGTCTAAGTGACATTTTACAAGGAAATTATTACTAGAAGAAATACAGTAAACCATTTAAATCAACTCGAGCATGCTTCTTTTCAATTATAGAAGAAAACTTAAAACACAATCTGATAAAAGTATGACATAAAGTAAATTAGCCTCATTCAACTGAAACTGTCATAATAAAATGAGCCGCGGCATCAGATTTCCAACAATTTGACATTTTGACAAGTGTAGACTTGGATAAGGCTCTGCAGTCTTCTTTTAAGCTTAGAAACTCCAAATGGTGTTCAGTCAGTAGCTTAACAATCATAGAATACTCAAGCGACTAGCAAAGGCTCTGATCAGACTGCGCATATGCGCAGGCTGATCTGAGGGTTTGCTGGTCGCACATACCATATTGTTGGAAATCTCATGCACTGACTCAAATATGAATGAGCTGTAGCATGAATGGAAAAGGGTTGATATGAAAATAAAATAAAATAAATAAAATAAAATTATAAAGTAAATGATTCAAAATGATAAATTTTTCTCTCTTTCTTTTCTTAACTTAAAAGTTGGCTTGACAAAATGTTTGGCAAAAAAATCAAACAGTGAATCCTCTGGTCAGACTTCATGGTCAGTCTGTTCTTGGTCTGCCATGTTTATTGGTGCCTTTATGTCAGGTAAAAATTGTGAGAACCTGGATTAAATCTTTTATCTACTACACAATATAATGAATCCACAAATGAGCTGCTACTTGTGATTTCCAACAATCTGGCACTTTGACAAGTGTAGACTCAGATAGGCATGTGCAGCCACCTTTTTAGCTCAAAAACTCCAAATGATATTAGGTCAGTAGTTTATTATATTCATTGAATATTCAAGGGACTAGCAAAGGCTCTGATCAGACTGCGCGTAAGTGCAGGCTGGTCTGAACCTTTGCTAGTCGCACATACCACATTGTTGGAAACCTCACGTCTCGGCTCAAATCACTGATGACTTTGTTCAGCTAATCATGCTTTAGGCAATTTGCCCCAAGTTGTGACTGTTTTTTAAGACGGTCCAGTGATTGATTGTGAGAATTGACAGCAGAGGAAATAAAAAAGAATGGTTACAGCACTCTGTTAAGATGAATATTAGACCAAGTCAACGTAATGCAGAGCCAAAATGTAAAATAAACTCAAACAAAAAAACAAGTCAATGCAATGCAATATTAAAAAATCAGAGACTAAATCTTATGCAATGATCATAGCACTTATTTCCTGACCAAATGTAAAAATGTGCTCACCAGCCTTACATGCCAACAACCATCTTCTTGTTTGTTTGTTTGATTCTTTACATCCCAGTCAACAATCTTTCAGTTACGTCGGGACAGGTCTTCCTGGGTTGAACCAGTACTAAGCTAGGATTAATGTGTCTTGCTCAAGGACACAACGCAGTGATGCCCGTGAGGCTCGAACCCGCGGCCCTTAGGTCTCGAGTCAAGCACTCCACAACTGAACCACTGTGCTCCCATTTGACAACATTAATTTACAATCTAATGATCTAAGAAAATCTAACTATGATAAACCCTTTGTGTACAGATAGTTTCTTCCATCTGATTTGATCATATAAACTTGCAATGGTTCCTTGTACATATCAACAGGGATCATACAGGCAAGTACAAGTAAAATTCAAGGACTTTTCAAGGACTTCTCAAGACTATCCTACAGTTTTCAAGGACTGAAAATTTATGAAAACTCCTGATTTAAGCATTCAAATTCTTCTTCAAAAATGTTAGATTGTGATAATGGAGAAATTAGTACTAGAAAATTAGTATAAAATTGTTTTGACTTTGTTTGGTGCAGCATATGCTGCACCAAATAAAGGCACAACAATTTCATACTGATTTAAATCATTATTAACAGTGTTAAGTCCTACAGAAAATAGGAGAATTCAAGGACTTTTTAAGGCATTTGAGTGATTTTCCAGTACTTTTCAAGGCATATTTAATTTTCAAGGTTTTTCAAGAAAGCCCTCTAAATTCAAGTACTTTTCAATCCTGTGCGAACCCTGCTTGATGGAGACTCAGTTTAAAATTGCAAATATCAAACAGTGCAGACCCTTCATTTTTGCCAAAGTACCTGTTCACAAAGTGGTAGAGTGTTGGACTTAAAATCTTGAGGTCCCTGTTTCTAAAGCTTTTTGAGCAGAAAATTGCAATTATTTTCTTACCAAGCAATCTAAACATATGTTTTGGGTAATCAAAAGAACCTTCTCATTGAGACAATTCTTTTGATTACCCACAACATATGTTTTGGTTGAGAAATAAAAACAATAATTTTCAGGTATGCACATTGATCTGGGGGCCTGATGAAAATACAAAAATGATAGGAGGCTCATAAAAGCATATGCAATTTATAAGAGCATAAAAAATGCCCAAAGACTGGACAATGTTGAAAACTAAATCTGACTAAAGGGCGGTTATGCCTAGACTACAACTAAGGGGATCTATATACATGTCAGTTATTAAAACAGTAGAAACATCTTCAATAAAATAGCAGGGAAAACTAAATCAAACTATAATGTATAGCATAATTTAAAAAAAAATTCATCTAAAAGTACTGAAACAGTAAAATTAATGATTTCAAATATCTGGCAAAAACAAGACCAAGAAAAAAACAGCAGTCACAATACTGAAACAATAGCCTAAGATATGACACATTTTTTTTTGGCAGGGGGGGTGGGGGGACAAAAATATCAATATTTCTTTCTCTCCAAAAGTATGTGTTGTGCAAACATCTAATAGGTATCAATAACCTATGCTTTTATTGAGGGAAAAAAAGAAAAAAAAAGTGATTTGAATCACCCTCTAATACAGGGCTAAGCTGAAACAATTCATGTTATAACACATAATAATACCCTATTCACTGCAATATGGCTTTTGTTTAAATGTATTGTAAGTTCTGACAGACAGCTAATGATATTTGATACAGCAGGTCTAGGGGAGGCAATCCATCACAATCAGGGGATAATTCAGGCAAGCACTGATGTTGTATTGTAGTCCTGTTATAACACAATAGTTGGAGCCAGTGATAATGCACTAAGCTTTTGGCCAATCTTATAAAAAAGGACTCTTTACCAAAGAAATCATGTGGAAATGACTACCAGTTTTTCTATTATTTTTTCTTTGTTTAATTCTCAACTCTGATGGCTTTTCATAATGATAGTGCCATATCAAAACTGATATGGGCAGCGACGCGAGAAAACCTGTCTTCGGAGGTTTGGGAACAACAAAGGCGCAGACCAGCCTGCGCATCCGCACAGTCTAATCAGCTCATTTGTTATTTGCTTTTTGGAAAGTATAATATGTAAACTTGCTACAGGTGAAATTTCAATTTTTTAGCTAGTTTCTGTAGCTGATTAGACTGGTTTAAGTCTCGCTTTGTCGGAAACTCAGAAGACAAGTTTTCTCACGATGAGTCCGATATAATGACTAACAACTACACAATACACTAATAGAACAGTTATGATGACTAGGGTTTGGGATGACTGTATGACTATTAATACATTAGCCACTACATTCAGTGAAAACCTTACCCCATCACTCTCTTGTTCTATATCTTCTTCCTCAGCCTCCTCGCCTACTTCAGCCTGATTTATACGGGATATATTTGAGCTGTGATGTGTGATTTCCAATAATGTGGCATTTTATCATGAATAGACTCAAACGAGCCTGTGCAGCCTCCTTTTATGCTTAGAAACTCCAAAATGCTGTTCGGTCAGTAGTTTAACAGTCATAGACTATTCAAGCAACTAGCAAAGGGTCTGATCAGACTGCGCATATGTGCAGGCTGATCTGAGGCTTTGCTGGTCACACATACCACATTGTTGGAAATGTCCTGCACTGGCTCATTTCTTAATATGTATTGTGATTATCTTACATTATTTGACAAGTTTCCTTGTAAAAAATTAAACTTAAATGTCAGTTGTAAAAATCAAATAAATATTATTTCAAAAAGCATCATACTTCAAACATTGAATAACAGGCCTTGAGGTTATCAAACTTCTCTCATACTCAACTAAACTGAACATGAGATCAACTGCTCATTGAAAGTAAAATACTGAAAGGTAATGGGTTTTTTTCCTTCTTAAAACACACAAATGTAGTATTTATCCTACTAATAAATGTTTCTCATACTCAACTCAATTGAGAATGAAATTTCACCTGCTCATTGAAAGTAAAATACTAATGGATTTTTTTTTCTGCTAAAAACACACAAATGTTGTATTTATCCTGCTTATAAATGTTGAAATGCTATGAGCAGGATAAATTTTTCATGGGTGTGTTATAAGCAGGATTTTTTCACGGCTTACTGTCAACTGTCAGATTCTACTCCTATGAAATTGTAAAGTGACTGTTCAAATGTTTAAACCAAATCTTTTTGGTTGCTTGGTTGAGACGAGCATGAAAAAAGATTTATAACCTCAAGACCAGGTTTCATATTAAAAATATATCTGAAATTTGTCAAACAACACCTATGACATATGGGCCTCGACGCGAGAAAAGCTGTCTTCGGGGGGTTTGCGAACAACACAGGCGCAGACCAGCCTACGCATCCGCTCAGTCTACTCAGTGCCTTTGTTATTTGCTTATTTGAAAGTATCATATCAAAACTTGCTACAAGCAAAATTTGACTTTTCTTGCTAGTCTCTGTAGCTGAGGAGACCAGTTTGAGTCTCACTTTTTCAGAAACCCCAAAGACAGGTTTTCTCGCATCAGGGCCCATATAAAAATACTTAAATTATCAAGGCTATTTTATTTTATATTTAGTCTACATGGATGCAAACACCAATTAAATACGTAAAAACGTGAAACAGACATAAAAGTGACATAAATATCCCATTACCAAACCAACACTAATACCGCTAAAAGGATAAACTCTGTTATGTTTTTATGAAATTACTGTACATAAAGCCATCAGGGAACAGTAAAGCTTACCGGGTTATTGCGATCCACCGTAAACAATCTGCAAACAGCCTCGTCATAATTTCTCAGCTCCTGTTGTACCATATTAGGATACTGTTTTACAATCTGGGTTTGCTCTTTGTGAAATACTTCATAACTGAAATGATTGGGTCAACAGGAAATCAACTTACTTGATAAAAATGAATCAATAAAAATGTTGAAGAATAAAAATTGATTGATATGAGTATAATATTTGTAATTTAAAATAATGAAAATATATTAACCCTTTGTAAACTGGTATCCCTAAATGATGGACACTTTGGTAAACAGTGAAGACCCAGATGAAATGCTGCTGACTGCAGCATTTCATCATGGTCTTCACTGTTTGCCAAAATAAGAACAATTTTCAAGGACAGATAATTTGGAAATTCTAACCTGTGACTTATTAATAGCTGTACAATGAGCCATCTAAAGTCAGATGGCAGGATCCATCAGTATACAACGGGTTAATGCTTATAGAAAACTAGAATTGTAAGAGAATCTGACTATAGCCCTGCTGCAGCACTTTTAATGAAATAAAACGGCCAAGTTCCAAAGTTATTAAGCAGAAAAATCTAAAGACATTAAGCAGGAACAAAATTCTGATATCAATCAAGGGCCATGACATTGTTACAAATAAGCAAAAAATAACAGATAATAATTCCCACCTAGATCTTGTCAATATGAATGCATATATAAAATTTGGGGAATTTCTGTCAATTTGTTCTCAGGATATTGAGCTGAAACAAAATTTTGGCGTAAATAAAAGGCCATAACTCTGGTACAAATGTGCGAAAAATGACATGTAGCAATTCCAAGCTAGATCTTGCCAAGATGAATGCATGTATAAAATTTGGTGAAATTCTATCAATTGGTTCTCAAGATATTGAGAGGAAACAAAAATTTTGTGTAAATAAAGGGCCATGACTTTGATACAAGTATGCAAAAAAAACAAGTGTTACAATCCCACCCTAGACCTTGCCAAAATAAATGCAGATATAAAATTTGGTGAAATTCCATCAATTGGTTCTTAAAGATATTGAGTGGAAATGAAATTTTGCCGCAAATCAAGGACCATAGCTCTGGTACAAACGTGCCAAAAATGACATGTAACAATCCCAAGCTAGATCTTATCAATATGAATGCATATATAAAATTTGTAGAAAAAATGTCAGTTAGTTCTCAAGATATTGAGATGAAACAAAATTTGGCGTAAACCAAGGGCCATAACTATGGTACAAATGTTCGAAAAAATATGTGTAACAATCCCAAGGTAGATCATGTCAATATAAATGCATATATAAAATTTAGTTAGATTCTATACAGTATTTCTCAAATATTGCAATATGAGAAAACCCACACTTTGGCTATGCATCACGATTAGACTCAGATCAGCCTTGGCATCAGCTCAGTCTGATTAGAATCTTCACTGTCTGAATGAAGAAGGCTTGATTCCTAAGTTACCCACTGAGGGCACAGTGAAGACTCTGATCAGACTTTGCACACACTCATTTTGTTGGTTTTGTCATGTCATGGCTCAAAATATGGATGATGAAAGTTAGGACCAAAATTTAGACCTGTAGTTCCACTGTGAAGCCACTTGATGCACATGCAGGATTGATCAGTGAATTTAGGAATACAGTAAAACCTGTGTAAAACGGTCAATTTCAATAAGAACAAAAATTGGTTTTCAAGACCAATTATTGCTTAATGCAGGTCAAAAAAATGCAGAATGCTCCAAAGGGAGCATTCTGCAATACTTTTGACCTTTATAAAGCTACCGTTTGTCATTAAGATCTTTGTTTTGTCTATTTTTGAGTGGCCTTTTTACACACGTTTTACTGTACATGTATGAGCCAAAAGCTCATTGGCTGGCGCATTTAGAGTATATATGAAAATCAAACAAATTGCATAACAAGAAAATACACGTACGCAAGTCTGATTTTTTCCAACATTTCCAGGGCTCTTGTCAAGCTGTCTTTGAGAGCCTTTTCAGCTGCGTCTTGTCTCATTCTGTCCATGATGATATCTAAGTGAGCTTCTTTATCCTGTAATGATATACAGACCATTTCATTGAGAAATTTCGCTCATACCAGTAATGGTGATGTTGCAGTTTCAAATTAATTCAGCTGTCAGTTAAACTGGATAATTTCACAAGAATGTTTTGTTGCCAGCAGATCTTTGTACCTAAAATTGAATTTAAAAAAAAAATCTTTTAGGAATACCCTCAACATGTCAAACAGTTAGATCCAAATCAGCCGGACATATTACGTCATATTGCACCCAAGGCAGCGGTCTAGATAAGGAGTTGGACCAATGGGTATTTCACCCCCTACTTTTTAATTCAATGAGTATTTTACTCCATATTTAAAATATCAAATTGCAGAAAATGCAAAGCCTTGTAAATAGACCCAATATTTGCTTATTTTTAAGAAAAGTTGCTTGTATCAAATACATGTTGCGTTTTTAGGAAATCTTCCAAGATTTATACAAATGGTGTGTATTAATTATTTTTTTCTTACTAAGAATAAAAGATTTCACCACATAAATTGAATATCAGCACTGAAACCTTAAACTGCAAAGGGTATTTTTACCCTTCAATTTAATTTTCAATGCTGAATTCCAAAAAATCTATGCTAAAATACCCTTTACCCCCTCTTATCTGGAGCCCTGCCAAGGTATTGTCTATATAAAATACTTTCAAGATCAAAACATTGGTCCAGCTATGGACTATTTCAGGGTTAAATTGAAATGAAATTATTTTCTTACCAATAAACTTAAACATGTGTTTTGGGTGCTCAAAAGTACCCACAACATAATTGAGCCAAAACATGAGATTTCCAACAATGTGGTATGTGCTACCAGCAAAGGCTCAGATCAGACTGCGCATTGTCGCAGTCTGATCAGAGCATTTGCTTGTCGCTTGTATATTCTATGACTGTTAGTCTACTGACCTAACATCATTCGGAGTTTCTAAGCTTAACAGGAGACTGCACCGGCTCGTGCCAAAATACCACATTGTTGGAAATCACATGTCACGGCTCATATGTTTTGGTTGAGAAAAAAGGAAAATAATCTCCACTTACACACTCTTATCTGGAGGCGTATAAAACATAGTATATACCTGGTTCTGATTATCATGGACTTGTCTGCTCTGTTCTAGTTTCTCCTGCAAGGCTCTCTCTTGTCTAGCCAGTCCAATCTCATGGACATCCCACACATGTGCTGCCCCCTGGGCAAACTTAAACAAGGACTTTAACTCCTCAGAACTCTTCTTATTGTGATCCTCTAATGCTTTCTGTAGAAAAGACATAAAAGAGTATTAAATCCAATTGACTCTTTATGCGCCAATCGCAACAAAAGTCGTCTGCTTTTCTCGTCTTCTGAAATGTTTAAGAAGCCTCTATGGCAAACAGTATGGACCCAGATCAGACTGCTCCTATAGGCCCTGGTTCTGGGCCAACGCTGTTTGCTTCTATACTTAATTTGTCAGTAATACTAGGCAATTATTTGCAGCAGACGAATTCAGCAGACAAAATTTTTCAGATGCATTTTTTTCTTGGTGCTTTAAGGGTTAACAATTGCTCACATAATTTTGAATTTTGTTTTTTAGTGCCATGGTTCAGATTTGAAATGATTTTTTTAAACGTAGGACATTTCCAAACTTCTACCATGTGACATTTTTAAAAATTGACATCAGTGGCTAAAATAAACAGCTTTGCAGTAGCCTGGTCCACCATATTCTCACAGTACTAACAGTTCAGCAATCAATATTCCTACGCTTACCGAAGATACAATCAAATCAATAATAAAATTTGTTAGCTTATTATCCAGTCCTTCAATGCATATCATCTATTGACAGTTATAGCCTAGATTTTCTATCTGGCTTCCAATGTAAACACAACCTCCACACAGCAGCCATTTTGAATGGGGACTTCATATTCTCACGGTAACTAGTTTGTTTTTGGCTTGCATGAAGTTCCTGACCTGGTCATGTATGTTTTTCTTCAAATTCATGAAAATTAATATGTAACTCGCTTTAAGCTGTCACAGCATCTAGCTCAAAGCATCTGGGATTAACTAAAAATATTTCGAGAAATATGAAATTTATATGACATGGGTAGGAAGCAGATGCCATTTGCAGTGTAAAGGTGATAAAAATATTTTTCGTTCACAACTTTAACAGTTTTTAAGTTTCTATTCTGTGAGTGGTTTGTAGCCTTCAGTTCACTTATTTGCACATGTAAAATGCTGGTAGATTGTGGTGTGATTCATTTATACTGGAATAATGGTTTACCTTGAGAATAAGGATGCCGTGAGAATATGGAGTTTGAGTATACCAATCAGTCCAATTAACTCTTAGCACACTTTTTGACATCTGCTGATTTTTTTTCAAAACTTTTGTTTTCAAAAACAATCTTTCAGGAATACAATTAGATAGCAGAACAGTTTGAATCCAGATGTTGGATCTTATGTGGGTCCAATCTGTTTGCAAAAGATTAACAGCAGATGACAAAAGTCGCCACTAATGGGGAAAGAGCTAATGTGAACTTGGACTGGCCCCACAGGCTTGAGCTAATATCTTGACCATTTGCATGCAGAGAAGATGTGAAAATGTTTTGTTTGATTATGAGTAGAGTAAGGTATCAGTAGGATGCTACATATGCTAGGACAAAGGCCAAGCTTGCCAACATGCCTAAAACATTGATGTACGTGATAGCAAACTAATCATCGACTTATTTTCCAAGAAAATCAAGAAACACATACTATTAGTACATATTGCGTATGTGTAGACTCATTCTTCAAACATACATTCACAGCTACCTATTGGGTCTAGAGGCCTAAGTTTAGGCTTGAGGCAATATTAATGTTCCTTCTTTGTGAGTGTGAGACTGTGTCTAAGCTCCTTAGCAGCCCAAATTCTCATGAGCTGGCCCATATCCAGGGTTCTTCAGGCAAGTATGAGTAAAAATCAAGAACTTTTCAAGGACTTCTAAAAGCCTCTCCAACAGTTTTCAAGGACTTAAAGTTAATGAAAAATACTGATCTAAGTGTTAAAAGTCTACTTCAGAAATGCTAGACTGAGATAATGAAGACATTAGTACTGGAAAATTAGTATAAAATTGTTGTGTCTATATTTGGTGCAGCGTATAGCTGCACCAAATAAAGGCACAATAATTTTATACTGATTTAGGTCTATCAACAGTACTAAGTCCTACTGAAAATAGTAGAATTCAAGGACTTTTCAAGGCTTTTGAGTGATTTTCCAGTACTTTTCAAGGCAGATTTAATTTTCAAGGACTTTTCAAGAAAGCCCTCTAAATTCAAGTACTTTTCAAGCCTGTGTCAACCCTGATGTCACAAAGTTTATCATTTGCAGCAGTCATGACTGGCACTAAAACTCTTAGTATGCTTGGAAATTGTTCTTGCTTTGGCTGACAATTTTTCAAAATCATTTTTTAAAAAAATATTAATTTCAGGAACATTATCGGAGTGTCAAATGGTTTGAATCCAGGTCAAGACTGATTGGTCCTGATCTGGATCCAAACTGTTTGCAAAGGTTATTAGCAGATGACAGAAGATGCCGCTAGCAAGGAGAGTTTAAAGTAAGCATATACAATTATAAGGAATAGTTACCTCCATTGATTCCAAGGTCTGTTCATAGATTCTCTGTCTATCACCCACCAAAGGAATCATAAATTCTTCCACAACTGTCTTAGCTCTCGAGGCAGCACATACTCCAGTATCAACAAGCTCGTTCTAAAATCAATCAAAAATGACATTGCTATATTTACTCTATATGCATTAGCTTAACCCTTAAATTGCCTGCAAAAATGCATCTGAAAATGTAGTCTACTTTAGTCATCTGCTGTATAGGTTTGCTCACATTAGTGACTACTGTAGTTATAGAGTCAAACAGTATTGACCTAGATCAGACTGCTCCTGTAGAGCAGTCTGATCTTGATCCTCACTGTTTGACCAAGATGTTTCTTAAACATTTCAGCAGATGACAAATGCATACCACTGTTGATGTGACTGGCACTTTAAGGATTAAAACACCAATCAAAATTTTGTCATTTCTGGAGAACATGCATGTTTTTCTAATTTATGTTCTGCCAGGGTACAGCCAAGGTCATATGAGGAAAAGGCTTGTATTCTCATCAGACAGACTGGACAATCAGAAGGTGGACCCCATAACCCGATTTACCAGGCAAATGGTTTATCCACATCACCGAGGCATCACAAAAATCTTAAGTCATCTATTAGTTTTAGTTTGTTAAAAACCTGCTTGGCTTTAAAGGTTATATCAATTTGTGCAATTTGGGTACATAGTAATATGGGGAACACTTGTGTAAAATTTATTTTGAATTTTGACTTGTGGTTCAGGAACAGATGTTGTTTTAAGAAAAAAAGAATACTTCTGGGCCACATAAGCTGGCTTCTGATGTGGCTAATTGATCAGGATCTCTAAGTTTTCCATTCAGCTTGAAATACCATGAAAAAAAATGAAAGTGTGCTACTTGCAATGCATGATCAACAGAAGCAGATGCAGCATGACAAGGTTTACTTTATATTTAACTGACTGTTCCAAGGCGGTGCCTCTTTTGTGGATCATTTATGTTATTTCTGTCTTGTTTTTGTTTTATTTTCATGCGCGTCTGTTTATTGATGCCTTGTGGTGAACTGCTTGGAAAGGGCTGACCTCTTGGTTCTCCTTTGTGATGTCTAATTGTGAAGTTGTCACTTTCCCATTGTTATCCTGGGTCAAGTGTGGTGCTTGATTGTATAGATTCCTGATCTTTGCCCTTTTCTTACTTTTACTTTGCTATACACACAAGAGGAATATTTTGAATCTGTACTAACCTTTATTTCTTCTATCTCATCAAGGCAGGATTGGCAGACATTCTCATATTCCTTATGTAGTGAGGACAAGTGCAGCTGGTTTGTGGTATCTGTAAACAAGTTTAACATAAATATGTTGATCATCATATCTATGGCAATGCCCCAAGGTTACATACCTTTTTAATGCAACTGAAATGAAATTTATCCTGCTCATAAATGTTAAAATGCCAACAATTGTTGGCATTTTAAATTTATTAGCAGGATAAATACACCATCTGAGTGTATTAAGCAGCTTGGGAAAAACATTATTTTTCAGTATTTTAGTTTCTATAAGCAGTTGAAATTTCAGGCTCAGCTGAGTTGATCATTAGATATTATTTTACAACCTCCGGCCGCGTCAAAAGAAAATGGTATTTAACCCCTTCACTGCCATATATAAGTACACGCAATATGCCACGGGGTGGGGGGGGGGGGGGGTAGGCTATTTTGATGCGATTATGGTGTTACATATAATTTCATACAAAATCCTAACCAATGTAGGGATTTACACCAAATTTTTCCTGCTTGTTTGAGACATTTGGTTCAATGTCTGAAATAATGTTTTCTAGTGATAGCATATCAAAAAAATATTTATTCAAAAGCTGAAAATACATGAATGTCTACTTTCGTTTTCAACATCATTGTTTTGGAATGGTTGGAAAACAATGGTTCAAAAATGTTAGAATGACAGTCATTTTCCTCATTTACCATTGCTGATTCCAATTAATATCAATTGTCATCCATATATACAAGCCATTTCAGACTTCCTAAATAACCTCTACTTCCAAGAAACATGACAAACTGCTGTCACAATCGGCTGCCATCTTTGAAAAACCCAGAGCTCTTCATAAAAAGGGCCGTTTTTCCCTGTAAAAAGCAAGCAACTGAAGCCATTTCGGCCACAGACTTTTGTGATAAATCTTGATTAAATTAACTTTTTCATTCTAGAAAAAAATAAGGATAAGTGAGTTCTGTCCCTTGACTATTATCGTGCTAATAACACACATATAAACAACAACGTGTTTACCAAAAGAGGTGCTCATACCTGTCGCGTATAGAAAGCAATTTTCATAACGAGCAATGCTCCAGGTAAGGCAGTAAAGGGGTTAAAGCCACAATAGGTGTCCTTGACCTTTTTTCTTTTTCCTAAATTATCAGTTAAGCATTTGATATTGTAAATATAATCAATAATTAGTTAATTGACAGTATAATACATCAAAATTCAAAAAGAAAAAGGCATTTACTCATTAATCATATGTTGAACATTCCTGAACAAAGTACAAAATTACGAGACTGAATCTAATTCTGATTACTTCCTACCTATTTCTGTAGTCATATCCTGCACTCCCTTATTCCAGTGGTACACTGAAGTTTTTGTTGATGAAGGTGGTTTCAAATCACTGAAAATGAAACAAGAATACAGCATGGGTGAGCAGCAATGGCTCAGAGAATCCTGCGCATCCAAGGAGTCTCACCAAAGTCTTCACTGCTGGCATATGTATGCAAAGTAGAGAAGTAGAAAAAACAATGGACCAGGCACTAGACCTCTTGCCACTCTAGATAGCTGCACAGTGCACAAGCCAGTGCCACAAGTGCATTAAACGTTTTGTATACTGATGAATCCTAAATAAGTACTTTGGCAAACAATGATGACCCAGATGAAATGCAGCATAATGCAGCATTTCATCTGGGTCTACACTGTTTGCTAAGACAAAAAAGATCTGGCTAGAAAGAAATATAATTTTGCTTTGTAATTATAACATGTGACCCCTCAATATATACAATTGACCATCCCAAGTTAATTGTATCAAACCAGAAGGGAGAATCTATTAGTACATTAAGGACTAAAGAATGGTAAAACATATATGCAAGAAGAATTACTATCTCAAAGGCATGCCTAAATAATGTTTTACAATTATTGCTTAGAATGGTAGATCAATCACATGTCTTGTCAACCAAAAGTTCAATATGATGCTCCTATAGTCTTTCGAATGGGACTTTCAAGTATAACCTCATCCCCCTACAACCTAAGCTGAGTAAATGTTGGTGGGATATATTTTTTAGGCTCATTGAAATATGAATTCATTGGTCATATGCAAAGTAACACCCAGAGAGCATCACAAGAACTTTGCCTGAATTTGTTTACAAGTTGTCAGTTTCTACCTGTCAGAGCTAAGGATTTATCAATCAACCCACCTACATTTGGGACAAAAATAAAGGTGTATAATCTCAAATTTTAGAAAACATATAAAATCCGGGAAAAAGTAAGACTCGGTTTGCATTGGGAATGCCTCCCATAACATGAGGTAAAACTGGTCAAATAAAAATAATGAACAGCAAAATAAGTACCTGAGCTGTCTGATCAGTTCTGTTCTCTTTGTATTGAGGAGTTCCTGTTCAGATGTCATAAACTGTAATACTTTCTGTACACCAGCAGGGGAGGTAACCTTCTCATGATGCATAAAATCTCTGGAAAACAGGAAACAGGGTTTATATTCCATTCGTTTTCAGATTACACTGAATTTCATCAGCCAGTATAACATGCACAGATTCATAAATTTTGGCAACTTAAAAAATGCAAAGCTTAGAAAAAAAGACAACTTTTAAACTTAACATCAGGACTTTAGTTCAAAGTGTGTAACAGAAAAATAATTTTCTTATTTCTCAACCAAAACATATGTTGTGGGTACTCAAAAGAACCGTCTCAATGAGATGGTTCTTTTGAGCACCCAAAACATATGCTAAAAGTTATGGGTAAGAAAATATTCACAATTTTAAGCTGATTTTTTTTTATATCTAAACCTGTGTAACAAGACATGGTATCATATGGCTTCAGTCACTTGTCAGTATGTCTAAGCTACTTACTTAAATCTTTGTATAGCCAGCTCAGTTTTCAACATTTTCCAATCCTCCACTCTTCTACACCAGAGAGCATGCTGAGTTTTCTCCCTTTCTATATCTGCCGACATCAGTCTGACATACAGATCTCCATAAGCCCTGCGATTGCTCAAAACTGTTTGGTTGATAACCTGAAGGCACAAAAGATATATAATTAGCACAAAACCAAGACCAAAATCAACAATTTCTGACAATCACCAACATCCATTGTAACCAATCTGGGCACCTTATACACTCAATGAAATTGATGACACATTGAACTCACGATGTTACAATCACAGGGGCCAGTCCAGCTTTACAATATGCCATCTCAGATAGAATACTGAAATAGACTATAAGCTAAACTTATTACTTTGTGGCATACTGTAAACACTGGACAGACCCCTGTGGTTACAGCAGATATACTAATGGAAGACCAGGACTTATCATCAGAGAAGTTGATCAAATCACCTGACACAGACCGCTTAGATGACTTTAATGGATTCATACCAGAGATGCCAATCCAAAGCCTTGTGTTTTTATATATATAATTGACCCAGGGCTGCAACAAACATTTAAACCTAAAATCTGTGATTGAATCTTGTATAGTAAAAATAGCTGTCTAATGAGTGCTAACAATGTTTACTAACCTGTGACTCTTTATCCATAAATCTGTGAAGGTCTGGAGCCAATACATAGGCTATCTTCTCCAGGGTTTTAGCATAGTCCTTGAACACAGACTGGATCTAAAATATTAAACATACTATTGACAGTGATTTTATTTGGGATTTTGGGAAGCTACCTTTTCTTTAATATTTGGGAAAATATTTTTTCGGAAATTGGGAAAATAAGTGTTAAAATACATGAAATTGGGAAAATAAAGGCCAACTTTGGATATATGGCCTTAAAATGGCAAAATGAAATCACTGATTGATGACTGTAAATTAAGGAAAACCCAGTAAAGAAAAAGAGACTTTTTTGTCTAGAGACGTGATTGTGCAGACAGGGAGGGAAAAAAAAGGTTTTGAACACCAAATTTTATTCCTGGACTTGCATAAGTCACAAGAACTAAACTTCCAATATTCCTGTATTGCAAATTTAGCCCAAAATGGCCGGTTTCCTATTTAAAGTCAATTTTGGTGGCCATTTTCTGTTACCAAAGCAGCTGTAAAAATCAAGTTATTACCAGACTTAATACTAAGGCTAGTGTCCTAATAAACAATCAATAAAACTGAGTGAAAAGCAACTTTTATTCTTTTGGCCTCATGGGGGGTTTTATGGTTAACAGAGGCATATTACAGAAACAAGTCGTTGCTCACTTGACTATATCTTATAATGACTAAGACTTATTTAATACTAAGTACAAACCATTTCCATTCTATCATCCTCGGCTCTCTTGAGATCAGCATCCAGCTGTGTAATCCAGTCTTGTCGGGTCAGAGAGTGACTCTGTATCTCTGTCCAGAGAATGTGAAGGCCATCCAAGGTGAAGGTCAACAAATCCTATAATGAATGAAAAATTAGGATAGCCCCAGATCACAAGATAAGCAACCAAGAAGTTTGAGTTGATAACTTGATACAAGCCTAGCTTCCTTTTGGTGGGACAGGGGCAAGCAGTGCAGACCCAGATCAGACGCCACAAAATGTGGCATCTGATCAATGTCTCCATTGTTTGCTTAAAGAATATTCAATTGAAATTTGAATAAAAATGTAAAATACTACTGTACAACCCTTAAAATGGAAATGGACCAGTCCAATTGATAATAGTGGGAAATTCCATTCGGCTTAAATGGGTTAACAATTTGTCAGTCATGTCAAGACAGTATATGGGTTCAGACAGTACAAAGCAATGAGGTTAAAGTGTCTTGCTCAAGTATACAATATGGCAGTAAGGGTAGCATTTTGAAACTGCAACCTCTTTGCCATAAGTCTGTCACTCTACCAACTGAGCTATGCTGCTCCTAATTAAGCTAGGGGTTTCTCGCTAAAAACTTTGCTTATCATGATATGGTAAAACCTTTCTGATGGGTAAAGTGTTTGCTTTTCATTACCCCTGGTTTGAAATCTCAGAACAGACACTGCGCTTGAAACCATTTATGCCTCTCATTCTCAAAATAGGGACAATAGAAGACCCAAATTAATGGATACATAATAGCATCAGGATCTGCCCCTGTTTGCCAATACAAGAATAGTTTATTGTAATGACATGGAGAGGATACTGTTTTTTAAGGCATTCCTATGTTAAAACCCAATATAGGCTAGTCCAAGTTAATGAAAAAAGAGCCACACTTATGGCTACATGAAATTCTATATTAGGGATGGAAGGTTGGATTTTTGTAAATCCTTACATGTAATTGGGATGACAGGGAAACAATATGGTTGAAAAGGAAAATCCCTTGCAAATCCCCTAATACCCCTATTCCACACAGGCACCGAATCCCACAAATTGACAAATATTTGGATTCGTTGCTGAATCGTACTCAGTTCGTGAAGATCTTAACTGATTCGCACAGTCCGTAGTGAGTTCTTGCAATTTGTAGGTCTATCGGGAATTCGGCTCAAAAGTTTTGAACTGTTCAAAACTTTGGCCACGAATTCCCCGATTCGAAAAATCGTGCGTGATTCGTACCAAATTCCTAAGGCATTCTTGGACATTGTAACTGAATCGTAATCGATTCGGAGGCGTTTTTGTGCATTGATAGCTACTCTTAGCTCATTCGTGCCAACTTCGTGGGAAATCGGGAGATTAAACCAAGCAATAAAACCAAGGAAGAGATAGTAGAAGGACTTATCCTAAGATTAATTACCCCGTCACGCGCATGTGAGCAGTCCTAGAAGTTGAAACAGATTTGGCAGATTCTGGAGCACAATCAGGATCAGTCAGTAGCTTCTGGCTGGTAATTTTGCCAATGGCGAACTGCCATATTTTTCCAAGTAAAAGAGTCTGGGTCAGGGCCTCTCGACTTTAACGTAATTGTTTTCTTCTAGCTATATAAGAAGCCTTTTTCAACGCTCAAGTTGCAGGATCAATTCTACTGCTGCTTTACGAGGAACAGTCATTAAGGAACTGATGCCCCGAAGCATGTATGGGCCTTTTTTATAACTATTGTGAGAGAAAATCTCGCGAATCGTGGCAAATCGTCGCGGATTTCTGTTAATTTGTGCCCAATTCGTGTTGCATTCGGCATATTCTTAACTGATTCGTAATTGATTCCTTAACTTTCGCGCAGCATGTTCTAATGTTATTTTGCTAATCGTAATGAATTCTTGCGCGATTCCAGCCGAATTGAGCCGATTCCCCCGAATATTCGTAACGACATCGTATCTGAATCGGGACCGACTCGTAGAGCATCACGATGGGAGAAAAAAATATTATGAAACCTCACGAATCCCCCCGAATAAGAAAAAAAATCAATTCGTGGCGATTCGGGTGATTCGTGGCCTGTGTGGAATAGGGGTATAAAGTGTTAAAAAACGTCTGGGTCAGGGGCCAAAAAATAGGCACGGTCAAGTAAACTGAAACACAACTTTTTATATGTTAGGTCTATTAAAGCAGAATGGAATATTCCATTTCACATAAATGTGTGATGTAACTACAATCTGAAATTCTTACCTCATCCTTCTCAAACCGGGCCAACAGAACAGCTATTTCCTTGTCATTCTCTTCTAGTCTATTCATCAAGGCTGAGCAGGTTTCAGTGATTCTTGGTTCAAGCTCCTGTAATATACATGTACACAGTGGGTTTTAATATGAGTCATATCAGAACAAAACTTGTCATGTAGCTTGTCATGTAATACTCAAACCTGCTTACACAGCTACAGAGACTACCAAATTCATCATTCACACCATATGTTAGGAAACTAACTCCTCACCATGCTTTCCCTAAATTTGAATGAATTCATTAAGCTACAGATTAACCTCATTATCTAGTGGTCATTTCTTGTAATTAATTTGTAAACTTCTATTTACAGTGCCGGATCCAAAGGGGGGGTTTGCTCGACCCCCCTCCCTGCCCCCCAATTTAAATATCCTATGAAAATGAAATAATTTGGTCTCAGTGAGACCGAATTATTTCATTTTCAAGGGATATTTAAGAAAAATGAGATAAAATCAGCAAATCGAACTCCCATACCTTTATACATATGAACACCCTTAAGGCCTTTCCAGAAATCCTGGATCCGCCCCTGCATTTAAATTAATAAAAATATTTGAAATTTTGGAGCCACAACATCACTATGTTATATCCATATCCATGCTATAATGAGGTATGTTATAAAGGCACTGCACTGTACCTACCGAACTGATAACACTTAACTCCTGATGCATCTCTTCAACTGCAGCTTCGTGTCTTTCTTTACGACTTGCTGCTATCCTCTCTATGATATTGGAACCCTCTTTAGCAGGGGCTGAAAAAAACAGAATCATAGTACTCAGGTCCATATAAGAGGAAAATAAGAGTTAAAATTTTGGCCAGCATGTAAGATTTTAGCACTTTGCTTAAATTGTATATGTGAAAAATTAGAGGAAAAAAATCACCATCAGCACACTAGATAAGCAGCGTATTTGCATAAATACGCAATTAAAATCCTCAAAAAAGCAATTAAAATGAAATGTGTGCGTACCAAAAAGCAATTCTAACTATCGGTATGCAATTACATGCGATGTCATTGCGTACCATTTGGTCCATTTCGTTTCCATTTGGGTAATAAACAAATGCCAGTCGGGTATTGATTTTATTTTTACTAGTGAGCGTGCAATATAACTCCAGCTTATGAATAAAATATCGGTGCCCAGTCCAGTATTTTGCGGAAAAACACTATGATGAAAGTGAAACTTTGCATAGTGTACACGCTCGAATGTCAACAAGGAGATGATATTTGCTTCAGGTACAATAAAATCTGCTAGTTTGGTACTTTAGAAAAACAGACGATGGGAGTGATTAAATATGCAAGCACATTCCTGATGGCTTCATGCAATAAGAAAACGTGTAATCACAGTGAAAAAAACGTGGTGTAAAAATATATATGAAAATACGCAATTGTTTTTGCAAGTACGCAATTGAGGATAACTAGGGTGCGTAAATAGCCAATTGACCCAAAAGCTTATCTAGGGCGCTGACCATTTTAAAAAAAAAATGACTATGACATACATGTTGCACTCACCTACACTATCCGGGAGTCCCCTTACTTCCTTTCCAGCAATACTGCCTTCACTCTCCATCATCTGAGTGCTGACATACTCAGCATATTGCCTGAAATGATACAGCAGATCTCCATTTAGACATTAGAGCATAAAATACAATTTGTTACAGGGAAATCTTTAAAAGATAAAACCGTAATTTAAAACACATTAGCAACCCAATTTTTAAGGTTACCTGAAACATACCAGTTACTGTAGCTATAATTCATTCTGGCCTTTTATCTACAACATGACTGCATGAACAACAAAAAATGAATTCCTATGAAACTCAAGTTGTAACAAAACAAGGTGTATTTGAAGAGAATTAACTAAGGTTGATTGCAAAAGGTGGATAATATTAAAGCTACCATATGTGGATATTTACCATATATACTAGTCAAAAGTTCTAACAGCCACGTGTGTTTTTACCGATATTCTGAAAAGTTGTAAGCACTATATGAATTTCATTTCCAGTACCAAATAGGCCAGCTATCAGTAAATGATACCAGAAAACGACTGAGCAAATTTCATTAAATTGTATCCGAGAGGCTTTATCAAATACACTGACCCTCAATTTCATTATTCACAAGAATTTGCATTGGATGGTGGGGTAATTTTTGACAAATTGGCCAATAGCAACGGGTCTCATGCAGATGGAGTTTTCATTTCGACATTTTAGTGTTCAATATGAGTTTGGCTTTTGAAATGAAAACACTTTGCGTGTGAAAGGTGGTTATTTCAAAAAGTCACGACTCACAAATTGTGCCAAAATGCGAATTTTGAAAATGGGGGTACCACTATTCAAATTGGCATCCTGTATGTACTGTTAAACATTTTATCAATATCTTTACTGTCTAGGGTACATGACACGTCTTGCTATTTCGAGATGCAACAAGATTAGTCATAGCTTTCCACGTTTTGAAGAAATTAATAAAATGGTGGTGGCTGGTTAGAACTTTTGGCTAGTATATATACATATCCCTTACTTACCATACTTTAAAAAATTTGAAAACATACAATTGATTACATGATGTGGTGGTATAAATTGGGCCTAGAAGTGAGAAACCTGACATTGTTGCATGCAAACATCAAAAACTCAGACCAGCCTGTGCATCCATATAGTCTGATCAGAACCTTAGTTATTTGCTATCTAGAAAGTACAATAATCCAACTAGCTTCATGAAAAACAGCAATATTCTTTTGGGAAACAATATGGCTGAGCAGGCTGGTTTGAGTCTCACTTTGTCAGAAACCCCAAAGACAGGTTTTCTTGTGTTGTGGCCCAAATTTTGGCCAGCTCATAAGATAATGGTTTCTCATGCAAACTCTTTCTTGCCTTTAACCTTAACATATGCCCCTACATTGAGCAACTTCAAGTGTCAAGTTAACCATACACTTAATGAAAGGACATAACCAAATACTTTGACAAAATTCATAGGACAAGAGCTGGCCAAATATACAATTCAAAAATGATATTAGAATGTAGTAGCCTTAAACACTATTTGTATACAAAAAACAAAGTTCAAGATTCTCTGTGAGGTACAATAGAACCCACCTTTCATTATCTGCTTCATGTGATCATTATAGAAAACAGCAGTCCCCAAACTATTGTCTGGAATTCCAGAAGCAACAATAGAAGAAAATAACTTTAAATTCAAGCAGGTGCAACTGTATATTTTGGTTACAAAAAGATTTGCAATCGCTTCTTAGTTACAACCTTGAACAATTATAAGTCACATGTAAATTGTATGTCAAGTGAAGTTATGACCAAGGGATCGAGTGATGACCAGTTTTACTTTCGTTTTTTACACATTATTATTCTGGACCATAAAAAAACATCTACATTTTCTGTTACATGTAGATACTCAAACATATCATTTGGACATTATATGCAAATGTGTAAAAGTAAACAAATTAACCATGTTATATCCCAATACATGATAATGTACCAGATAATCGTTGAGGAAATGAGCTCTATAAGCAATATGCTTTTGTTCAGATCCTCTCACATTGTTATATATGCTTGTGTGTATGTAATTTGATAGATTCTGAATAAATATGTTAAACCAAGATAATGGTACTTATCACATCATCACATGTGTGCAACACCATACTTTAAACTTCCATGCTGGCCAATCCAGAGGGGCTAGAGATCTAAACTCTGGATTGAGTCTTCATCTATGTCCATACTATTAGGTATGAGCAGCATCTGTGCCACCTTTGGTTGAATTTACAGTAATTACAACAGTCTCATTAATGGCTCATAAAGTAAAGAAATGTGAAACAGTCAATACACTGATCTTTTACACTGCATGCTTTTATTAGTTTGTTTGATTTGATTCTTTACGTCCCATCAACAATCTTTCAGTTATGTAGGGACGGGTCTTCCTGGGTTGAACCAGTACTAAGCTAGGATTTCTGTGTCTTGCTCAAGGACACAACGCAGTGACGCTGGTGAGGCTCGAACCCGCGGCCCCTCCGTCTCGAGTCAAGCACTCTACCACTGAGCCACTGCGCTCCCACACTACATGATCATTCTATATGTCTGAATACTTGAGATAATTAGGATACATATGAATCTATGGGATCAAAACCACTAATAGGCAAGGAATATACTTTATATTTTCTATATTTTACTTTTATACAAAGCCAAGGAAATAACTAGAGGACCTGATGGTCCTGAAGCACTCACCTGATCTCCTTAATAATGTTAAACTAGGTCAAGATCAACTACGGCTTATAATGAAACATATTTTGTTTTATGAGGGTTGTGGCCATTTTGATCAAGTGACCTAAAACAATCTAATGAAAACTCCATCAAACAGCCTAGTGATTTCTGAGGAAAAGAGGTTTACAGAAGGGTATGTGGCAGTCCAAATGAGTGGCCATGGAAAAAAGGTCACAGGTCAGCTTGACATTCGGTACTTATATAAAACCATTGTCACATTCGGTTAAACATTGCTTGCAAGTATTGTGAGTTATAGAAAAATGAACATTTCAAGATTTTTCCCATAATAAATGCATTAGGAAACAAATTTGACCTTGCCATTAAGTAGGTCAAGGTCAACCTAGATTCATCATTTGTGCAAATCTGGTAGGGCCCACATCTCCAATGCTACATACCAAGTCTCAAAGCCACTGGCCTTTTGGTTCTAGAGTAGAAGATATTTAAAGGGATTTTACCATATATGGATGTGGTGGCCGTCTTTGTCATGTGACCAGTACAATTGGTATAAACTTTGGCTAACCTATCATAAGGAGTCTTCATATGAAATTTGAGTTCAATTGGCCTTGTGGTTTCTGAGGAAACTATGTTTTAATGTGTTGATGGGACTCCATTTGAGCGACTTAGCTGAAAGGTCAAAGGTCAGCCTGACCTTTGGAACTTATTTATAGCCATTGTCTCATTAGGTTAAACATATCAAGTGAGAATAATGACTAAGGCTTCAACAGTTTTAAAAAAAAATCAACTTTTCATAAATTTTCCCATTTAAATGCATTAGGAAGCAAATTTGACCTTGTCGTTAAGTAGGCCAAGGATCATCATTTGAACAAACTTGGTAGGCCCCACATCCCAAATTCTACATACCAAGTCCCGAGGTCATTGGCCTTCTGGTTCTTGAGAAGATTTTTAAAGGGTTTTTACCATATATGGGCGTGGCGGCCATCTTGGTCATGTGACCAGGACCATTTGAACAAACTTTCTTTCCCGCGTCCTAAGGAGTCTCTTTATGAAATTTGAGTTTAATTGGCCCAGTGGTTTTAGAGAAGATGTTTGAAAATGTTGACAGACGGACGGACGACGGAGTGACTGGTATACTATTAGCTCACCCATGAGCCTTCGGCTCAGGTGAGCTAAAAATAAATACACATTACTTGTAAACCACAGGGTTTTCCACATAAGGATCATTAGGGAATCCATCAGCCCAGGTTTGCTGTCTCTCTCCAAGAATACCATGTTCAACATCATCCTTCGTCAGATGTACAATCGGCAATGTAGCTCCACGCCCTGCTCTTGCTGTCATGGAATCTTTTGTTACCTTTGTCAGGCTTCTGTTCAGCTGAACCTTTATAGCATAAAACACAATACCATATTAAACCTAATAAGTGAACATGTTTTTATAAGCTCACCCTGAGTTCTTTTAGAGTTGTGATGCTGTACCAACTTCTGATTTTCAACCAGTTTTGTTGTGCAATTTCATTATTATCATAATTGGTTCTTGTCACGATAAAACCTGTCTTCAGCATTTCCGACAAAGGGAGTTTCAAACCAGTCTCCTCAGCTACAGGGACTAGCTAGAAAATTGAAATTTCACCTGTAGCAAATTTACATATGAAACTTTCCACAAAGGGAATAACAAAGGCGCTGATAAGACTGCGCGGTAGCGCAGGCTGGTCTGCGCCTTTGTTGTCCACAAACCTCCGAAGACAGGGTTTCTCGCGACGAGGCCAATTCATAATTAATATGGATTTATCCAATGGATGAAAAACAGTGTGGATCCTGCATCTACACTGTTTTCACAATATGGTATCATACAGAAATTAGAAAAAATATGCACACAGTGCCCTTATTAGTTTAAATTGATATATAAACTCATGGTAACATGCTCACCCTAATTACAATATCTGTTCTAATAAGAGCACACCTGGATAAGCATTTCCTGGAATATTTGTCATAAATCATTTTACACTCAGAATGGCCAGGGCTCTATAAGGTTATGGCCTAAAGGGCACTCTCTATTGCATATAACATAGAAAGAATTTTAAAAGCAGACCTGTACCAGTGAGACTGAACTTACTAAGTGGATCTTGGGCTTGTCAACCAAAATAGACTGTATAACATATTGACCTAATTAGCGCACTGTGTGCATAAAGTTTTCAAAATTCTATATCCTCTTCTGAAAACAGTGGGGATCCAGATCAGCCCAGCTTCTGATGAAGCACATCTGATGTGGGTCTGCACTGTTTGCCTAAGTCCATTAAATGAGATGCTCGGTTTACATGGGCCAAGTCACAACAATCTATATTAAGACACAACAAAAAGAAAGCTATTGAGAGATGAAATAAACCCTTACATGCTGAATGCAAATATATCTGTTTTGAAAACACTATGGATCCAAATCAGCTGGCTTCTGAAAAGCCAGATGATCTGGATCCACACTACTTTAAAATCTGCTTGTAAAAAAAATGCTGATATCTGGAATCTTGTTAGTTAATTGGGGAAAAATGGGAAGAGTGTTGTACACAAAACAATCCAACAAGGTAAGAGTTAACCCTTAATGTGCCGATTGCAACAAATGTTGTCTGCTTTTCTCGTCTGCTGAAATGTTTAAGAAGCCTCTATGGCAAACAGTGTGAACCCAGATCAGACTGCTCCTATAGGAGCAGTCTGTTCTGGGTCCACACTTTTTGCTTCTATACTTAATTCGTCAGTAATGTTAGGCAATTATTTGCAGCAGACGGTTCAACCGAGGACATTTTCAGATGCATTTTTTTCTTGGCACTTTAAGGGTTAAGAGGCTGAAAAACAGAGACTGACAGACAAAGTGTTTAAAGGCAGAGGTTGAAAGACAAGAGGCTGAGACAGAGGTTGAAAGATAAGAAGCTGAAAGACAGAGGTTGAAAGAGGCTGATAGACAGAGTTGACAAAGAGACTGACATTCAGAGGTTGACAGACTCTAGAAAATACCTGAGCCTCGAACATCTGTCTATATATCTTGCCACTGGGCACAACCCTCATTGTCCCAGTTTCTGTCATGTTGATTTTCTGATGTCAAAATTTTCTTTAAAAAATTATATCAACATCAAGTAACCACTGTCCAATTCATTGCCACCTTTTTGCTTATCCTGAATTCCAATGACAACTGGAAAAAATAGAAACCTTTCAAACTTTCAAAAGTACAAGAATATATTATATTGATCTTTCATAAATGTACACAATGTGGATTTGATCCTTATGTCATTGTAAAATGAATTGCAACAAGGGTTTTTTTTGTTATACCCGCTTTTTTCTTTAGAAAAAAGGGTATATTAATTTTGTACCAAAATTGGTCTGTCGTCTGTCTGTCCGTGCATGCATGCATGCGTAAGCCTGTCTGACTTTTCTTGTAAGTGCATCTCATCCTAAACCATTTGACATAGCAACTTCAAACTTTACAGGTGATTAGGTCACTTGATGAAGAAGGTACTAAGCAATATTTTGTGTGACCTTGACCCCAAGGTCAAGGTTAAAGGTCAAATCATTTATTTTCTTGTTAATGCATCTCCTCCTAAACTGTTGAATGTTGCAACTTCAAACTTTGTAGGTGTATAGGTTACATGATGTAAAGGGTACCCGACAACATTTCATGTGACCTTGACCTCTGGGTCAAGGTCAAAGAATGCATGTTCTTGCAATGCATCTCCTCCTTAACTGTTGGACGTAGCAACTTCAAACTTTGCAGGTGCATAGGTCACATGATGTAAATGGTACTGGGCAACATTTCATTATTTTCTTGTAAATACAACTCCTCATAAAGCATTAGACATAGCAACTTCAAACTTTGCAGGTGCATAAGTCGCATGATGTAGAGGGTACTGAGCAACACTTTGTGTGAACTTGGCATCAAGGTCAAAGGTCAAATAATTGTAAGTGAATCTCCTCCTAAACAATTGGTTTGTTTGTTTGATTTAATTCTTTATGTCCACTCAACAATCTTTCAGTTATGCGGGACGGTTCTTCCTGGGTTTAACCAGTACTAAGCTAGGATAAATGTGTCTTGCTCAAGGACCACAACGCAGTGACGCCGGTGAGGCTCAAACCCGCTACCCTTCGGTCTCGAGTCAAGCACTCTACCACTGAGCCACTGCGCTCCCTAAACAATTGGATGTAGCATCTTCAAACTTTGCAGGTGCATAGGTCACATGATGTAGAGTGCACTGAGCAACATTTTGTGTGACCTTGACCCTAAGGCCAAATAATGTATTTCTTGTAAATGCATCTCCTCCAAAACTGTTGGGGGTAGCAACTTCAAACATTGCTGGTGCAAAGGTCACATAATGTAGAGGGTAATCTGGCAACATTTATGATTTTGTGTGACCTTGACCCAAAGGTCAAGGTAGGTTAAAGGTAAAAAAGCAGGTATATGCAATAGTGTACCATCAACTGCAGTCTAGTTCATTTTGTCATGGGTTTGGTCAATTTTGTTAAAAGCATAAGATCTTTTTAATAACGGAGTTTATCTTTAATTATATAAACATGAAATTTGCAAACCAATAGGCCATAAGTAAGTATATGCAAGTGACATTTAGATCTCTAGATATAGCTTCACTGGATATGACAGCATGGGTATTTATTACAGGCATTTGTGCATATGGGATAAGTACCAAAATCTTGTGTGCTGGCAGATATAAGAAAAGAAAATTTGCAAATAGACAAAGTGGTACACTACTTATCGCATATGCATAAAGCTACTCTTTATTTTAACTCATTGCCTACAAGTGTCATCTGCTAATAACCTTTGCAAACAGATTGGACCCAGATCAGGCCCGACAAAATGCCGGGCCTGATCTGGATCCAATCTGTTTGACACTCAGATGGTATTCCTGAAAGAATTTTTCGTAAAAGTTGATTTTGAAAAAATCTGCTGACAACAAAAAGGCATGACAAATGTCCCAGGGGGCAAAAAGTTGAACATGCGTACATAGCTATTCAGTGGGACTAGATGCCTAAATATTGGTTTGAGCCCTCATCCATGTCCAGGACATTCAACCAACCAATGACATTCAAGTATAAATTATGAACAGTCAATTGGAAAATCCGAGGCCCGATTTTAGAATCAGGCTTCGGGTGACCTAGGGTGTATGTAAAATGTTGCATGTATGAAGAAGCTGCATTTTGTTAGCCAGAACTGGCATATGGAAAATTATCATAAAACAAAAATTAGTTCTGAAGCATGAGTGTAGGTCCAGCCCTATTAAAATTGATTATTCTGACCCGAAAAGTTTTATCAACAGAATAAATGAAGTTTAGACTTTTTCAATAAGATATTGCTATAGCATCTTCCTTTTTCCATACCAAAGTACCAAAATCTTGTGTGCTGGGCCTGCTGGCAGTTGTGGAATGTTGTAACTGTTTGTTTTGCTGCAAACTTGTTATTGTAATGGTATGGTTTCTGTGGCGTCAGCATCACATTATCAAAGTAGACCCTTAATTAACATCAGAGGTATAATTCCACTGAATTGGCCGAGGCAGTGCAGATTGAATGAACAGTCTCATTTTATTGTCTGTTGTTGTTGGTCTAGAAAAAATAGATAAAAAGTTGGGTTTCAAAAATGTGAGTATAAATGCATTAAATGGCCGTATTTTGATTCCAGATTGTTGTTCATAAACATTTATTGACACAGCAGTAACTAATATAGAAACACCACTAAAAAGGTCGAATAAAATCAAAATAAGGTTTACCCTCCCAATTTTTCATCAACATTCGGCCATTTTGGCGGCCATTGTTGCCATAGTGATTTCAATTTTTTGGACGAAATAATATTCTTAGCTAATCTAAAATAAATCTTCTTTTTTGCGTTAATATTGTTGTTGTTTTCCTACAAAATTGATTTCAATATAATAACAACGGTTAGTTCGCTTGTTTTCACATTTCAAATAATGAAAAATAAACGAAAACATTTCGGATAACTCCCCAATATTTTTCTCCATATTTTACCTCCGATTTTTCACCGACAAGACAGGTCACCGACTTACTCGGTATTTTCGAACTATGTGAAATGTACATATGCCGAGAAAGATTGTGCAGGTTTAAAACAGTCTATGCACAGACTCAAACATGACTTCATCGTGTATTTAAAGACAAAGATTACTGTCCAATAGAGATCATTAAAGGATTAACTGATAAGGGACAGTTTCAGTATCTCACAAAATTAGTGGGGCCTCAAGAGGGGACTTACCTGTATGCATCACAATTTCATTTGCTAAGATAAAGATCAATATTTTATCATAAAATACCTAATCCCTTTATGGGACCACTTTATTGCCCCAGTGAGGAAGTCATAATCACCTCATTATGGATGTCCTTTTGATCTGCCCAGTATGACCCCTGGAGAGAGTCATAATGAGTGGTACCAGTATTATTGCTCAAATATTTGTCCCTTTAAAAGCTGTAGAACGGCAGTCGCTTCTTGAAGGTCTCTAAGCTGGGCTCTGAGACAGCACACTCTGGCAGCTGGTTTCATATGCGAGTGGTGTTTGGGAAGAATGCGAAAAGTACTTCAACGAAAGAGAGGCCTTAAGAACCCATATCTTCAATACCACTGGAATTTCAGACCTTTCTTGTGAGTTCTTACTCAACTGTACAAAAAGTGACTTAAGAAAAATTCATGAAATGAACATTTTCTCCGTGCTGGGTGATTTCATTACCCGGACAGCTAGATTTTAATGTGCACCTCCAGTTTAACAGTTATACCAAGAGACAATTTACTTCAGAAAATAATACCCGAGAAAAACAAGAGAATACATACCAGAGATGATGCAAATTACAATAGAGACTAATTCTGTCGTCAAGACATAGATTCAACGATTCAATGAGTATCAGTGTTAGTGCAGGACAACATGTGATCATTACTTGGAAAATGCACCCATGTGCAATGTTGCATGCCTTTGTAAGAACAAAATTGGCGTCATCGGACAAAGATGTGCTGCATGATAAAGGCACTTGTAAGAGAAGTGATCAACATAATTACGCCAATAAGATAAAAGATTATCAATAGATGTGCATCAAGTGACACTTTGTTCAAACATGTTAATCTCCTAAATTAATCAGTTAATCATTTTCACATACATTCAATCTCATGCCCAGGCAGGCACATAAGCGTATTTCTGCAAGAATACTCACTGCTGTAAACAGGCAGAGGATTGACAGAAATCCAACCGGTAAACCCCGGTGGGCCTGACAACAGCCAAAGCATCAGGCCCCTACAATCTCATCAAAAGATAAGTCTTTAAGTGAGGAGGGTGCGACACATTTGAAAAATGGAGAAACTTGGATCCGACTTAAAGACTTATCTATTGATGAGATGGTAGGGGCCTGATGCTTTGGCTGTTTGTCGGGCCCACCGGGGTTTACCTGTTGGATTTCTTTTGCTCCAGTATTCAGTTTAATTTACTGTTGAGTCCTTATCCTTGCTTTATCTCCTTGTTATATCTTGATTTATATGTTTTAGGAGATGATGCATTGATAAGTTAGGGGTCTTTCATGCAAACCAATTATCTATGTGTCTTGATCCACATCTGAATTAAGGGTGAGGTTGGCGCCATTAAACCGGTTTAAGCCCTCCAGTAAAATATTTTACTGACTGTTCCAAGGCGGTACTTCTTTTGTGGATCTTTTATGTTTTTGTTCTGTCTTGTGTTTGCTATGTTTTGTGCGCGTCTGTTTATATGTGCTTCGTGGTCACCTGCTGGGAAAGGGCTGACCTCTTTGCTCTCGTTTGTGGTGTCTTCTGTGAGTTTGTCACTTTCCCATTGGTATCCTGGGTCAGGTGTGGTACTTGATTGTATCGATTCCTGATCTTTGCAACCTTACTTACTTTGAAATCAGAGCGGTTATCAAGTACTTCTGTAAGAAAGGAATGTCTTTTGCTCCTGTATTCAGTGTTATATACTGTTGAGTGCTCATCTTTGCTTTATCTCCTTTTTATATCTTGATTTATATGTTATAGGAGATGATGCATTGATAAGTTAGAGGTTTTTCATGCAAACCAAACATCTATGCGTCCTGATCAACATCTGAACTATGGGTGAGGCTGAAGCCGTGAAACTGGTTTAAGCCCTCCAGTAAAACATTTTTACTGACCATTCCAAGGCGGTGCTTCTTTTGTGGATCATTTGTGTTATTTATGTCTTGTGTTTTTCATGCTTTCATGCCTGTTCATTGCTGCCTTGTGGTAACCTGCTGGGAAAGGGCTGACCTCTTGGCTCTTCTTTGTGATCTTTAACTATGTTTTTGTCACTTTCTCAGGTGGTATCCTGTGTCAGGGTGGTACTTAATTGTATGGATTCCTGATCTTCGCCATCTTTCTTACTTTCCAATAATTCTTTTAAATTTATAAACTAAATTGCCATAAAATACAGGTTCTGATATATGCCTTCTTGCAGATCTTGCAGAAGAGTCATTAGAAAATTAAGTGAATATGATCAGGTAATGTGTATAACAAGATCAAGATCATCCATCCCAACCTAGTATTCTCCACACGGCCATACCCTTTAGGTTGTAGCCTTCACAAGGTACCTGGGTGTGGACATTGCAAATGACTTGTCCTGGAAACCCCATATCACCATAATTACAAAAAAGCAAGTGAGTGGTCAGAAAATAACATCAGCTTGATTATTATCAGAATGAGATAACATGAAACCTCTCTCATAACAAAACAAAAACAAATCAGCAACAAGAGAAGCACTTTTAGTAACCATTGAAATAGCTATAATTTGTCTATATTTTGAGCCAAATCTTATAAATATATTGTCCAAAAGATAATGGAGAGCACCACACATTTTCTGACATGGCTACAATATCCAAGGGAAGGATGGCCGCTAGTGGACTAGTCTGGTTCCCTCCCCTAGGTCTACCTATCGAATTGATAGACTGCTGCATCGACCTCGTATACAGGAATTACATTGACGCCCGGTAGAAGACCGATTTCACCAGGGCAAATTCGCCCTGGTAATCCTGATCATTGAACGTTTACGAATAGCAAGCGTCTCGAAAAGATCTATTAATAGACGGGCTGCCGCATTTACATTTTACAGAACACATAATAATCATAGTTTGAAGCCGTTGCCCCGTAGCATATATACACCTATAAACACTGGGCTAAGGTGTGCAATTAATTCTTCTATTGAATCCGTATATAGCTAAGTAACAGCGTGGAGGTTCTATAAATAAAACCGGAGAATCCGATACACCTTCGGCTTAGATCAGTGGTTGAATTAAACACGTGACTAACGGTCTGCTACAGTGTCTACTATTCTTAATAGTGGATGATGAAGCAGTCTATCGAATTAAGACGATAACAGGGCACCAGTTTAAGTTTGTAATTGTAAGGCAGCTAGTCCTGGGGAGTTCAGTATCGGCCGGAGTTTATCATTCATTTTCAAGATGGCCGCGCGCATCGCAAATATTGTTGAGTCGCTTGCAAATGCGGAAAATCCTGTTGAACTCTTGGAAGACTTAAAGACACTATTGGCCACTTTACCAGTTTTGAGTTTAGCTCAAGTTGTTCCAAATCTATCATTCAATACCGTGTTTGATTGCTTATCAACGGACAACAGGTAGGGTAGAAATCTGCATTGTCATGAAAGGTATGGAGATTAAATGCCGACAGTCACCCTTAGTCGGCAATAGATCTTTCTATTTAAAGTAAGATATTCAATATAAAATCAAGGTATATAAGGACTCTAGGAATGCATATGAATGAGTATGTTCATTATTATATCTGCATGCCTCAAGATTATAAAACTTTTTCATGCTCAGGTCAACTTAACGCGTAAAGCGTGGTAGCTCAGTGGTTAGCGCACTTGCCTCTGATGCTAAAGGTTGCAGGTTCGATCCTCCTGGTGGGAGGCAAAATTTCGGTGTCAGAACACGAATTCCCCGGTGTCATTTGCAGGGATGTCACAAGATAAATGTGGCCGGACCCCTTACGGGTTAAACCCTTTTTTCATACTGTATGTCATCAACTATGTACAGTATTCTTAATAAATCTTCGGGTAAGAACATTGTATGGAAATGCTTGAAATGTGGAATACCAAACTTTTCCACATCACTTTTTGATACCACAGCTTCTCTGGAAACCCATAACCGATTTGATTCGCTTTCTTCCCTGTCCGATCCTGAGAGTCCAATACCAGATATCATCGGCCCCCCCCACTGCAGCCTCCTCTCCTATAGTACAGGAGCCTAAGGAAGCTAAAGGGAAGGCAGCCAAGGCTGCCTTAAACCATTGCCTCAGAATTTTGATTATGAATTGTCAGTCAATAAAGAATAAGAAGGCTGAACTTCATACAATTATCGACTCGGCAAAACCAGACATCATCTTGGGGAATGAGTCCTGGTTAACCCTTAAATCAAAAACTCGGAAATTTTCCCCGACTCCTTTGATGCAGTTCGGAAAAACAGAGCAAGTGATGCCCATGGTGGTGTCTTTATTGCTTTTAAGCGTGACTTGCTCTGTACTGAAACTCCGGAACTGGACACCAACTGCGAAATAGTTTGGTGTAAGTTGAACATTATTGGATGTAGGACACTGTACCTTGGTTCTTTTTATCGCCCCCTGGCAAGATTGACAATGAGTATCTTGAGGAATTTAACTCATCCTTATCTCGAATTATGTCGAATCGAAACGCTCATGTTCTGGTTGGAGGAGATTTCAATTGCGGGGACATAGAGTGGAGTCACATGCAAGTACCTTATGGGGTACAAAAAAGACAGTCTCAGCAGCAACTTTTGGATATTATAGGAGAGCACTGTCTAACTCAAGTTGTAAACATACCAACGCGCAATGATAAAACTCTTGACCTGCTTTTTACTAACGCCCCATCTCCTGTGAATAGAGTCAAGGGGATGCCCCCGATCGGCAAAGCTGATCACGACATTGTATATGTTGAGTATGACATTAAGGCTAAAAGAATAAAACAGGCATCACGCAAGATCTATCTCTATAAACGTGCAGACATGGTCGGACTTAAAGACCAAATGGCCCAATTTAAGGACGCCTACCCTTCTGAAGACCACAGTCACATGTCAGTTAATGACATGTGGGTCAAATTCAAAACAGGCTTTGTAGAGGCTGTAGAAAGGTTTATCCCATCAAAAATGACTAAAACAAAATACTCTGTGCCATGGATCGAAGCAACGATCAAACGGCTTGTAAAAAAGAGATATAAGCTTTACCTTGGTGCTCGCAAATCAAAGGACCCTGATGTCAAGATTCATTACAAGCGGTTCAGAGCACATGTTCAGAAGGTACTGAGAGATGCCTATTGGAAATACGTTTCCAATATATTTACGTTCGAGAACGATAGCTCAGATCCTGACACTCCCAAGCCTGAAAAGATTAAAAAGTTTGGTCATTTGTCAAATCACTTAAAAAAGACGCGTATGGGATCACATCACTCAGAGAAAACGGAATTCTTAAGACAGATACTAAGGAAAAAGCCAACATTTGTAATAGGCAATTCCAATCAGCCTTCACACGTGAAGACGACTCTGACCCGCCCTCGAAAGGGGCTAGTCCGTTCTCCTCCATGGGGGACATAACAGTTGACCCGAAAGGGGTCACCAAACTGTTGGACGGACTAAATGTTCATAAAGCCTCTGGCCCGGATGGATGAATGCCAGAGTACTTAAAGAGTGTAGCAATGAGATCTCTCCAATACTGGCACTCATCTACAATGAGTCTTTAGCTCGGGGCGAGGTACCAGATGAGTGGCGACAAGCAAATGTTTCTCCGGTCTTTAAAAAGGGTGAAAAATATGATGCTGCTAACTACAGGCCGGTGTCGCTCACATGCATCTGCTGCAAAACCCCAGAGCATATTTTAGTCAGCGACATCAACAAACACTTAGCCTTAGATAGCATACTTGCTGACTGTCAGCATGGTTTCTGAAGTCAGAGGTCTTGCGAAACCTAGTTGGTCCAGTTTGTTCGCGATATCATCAGCAACCTGGATGGGGCTGTGAATCGTGGGCACAAACAGACAGATCTAATCATAATGGATTTTGCTAAGGCCTTTGACAAGGTTCCACACAGGAGGCTATTACACAAATTGGAATATTATGGGATTAGAGGATCCACCCAAAAGTGGATCAACTCATGGCTCTCTGGGCGCATTCAACAAGTTGTTTTAGATGGCCAAGCCTCAGATCCAGTCCCAGTGCTATCCGGCGTGCCCCAGGGATCGGTCTTAGGTCCGGTCTTGTTCCTCCTCTTCATAAATGATCTGCCGGATAACATCAGGTCTTCTGTTCGCCTGTTCGCAGACGATTGTGTCCTGTATAGGAATATACATTCACTTCAGGATTGTTTGACCTTGCAAGAAGACCTCACCAGCTTAGGACAGTGGGAAGCCGATTGGCAAATGAAATTTAACGTAGCCAAATGTCACTCAATGAGAGTGACTCGGCATCAGCATCACAAACAAATTCTTTTCTACTACTCACTACACAATCAAACTTTGGAAAATGTTCAGTCGGCAAAATACCTTGGTATCACCATTACAGATAACATGGATTGGGGTCAGCATGTCTCTGAAATCTCTTCCAAAGCAACTAAGACACTTGGTTTCCTTCGCAGGAATTTGGCTTTTGCACCTAGGAGTACAAAGGAAGTTGCATACAAAACTTTGGTTCGGCCTAAACTAGAGTATGCAGCACCCATTTGGAGCCCTCACTCGAAACTTCAGATTAATCAGATTGAGAAAGTTCAGAGGACAGCAGCCCGCTGGACCTGCAGGAGATGGCGAAACACCAGTAGCGTCGGCGAAATGCTTGATGAGCTTGAATGGCCATCTCTTGAGGCCCGTAGGGACCAGTCCTCCTTGCTTCTCTTTCACAAGATTCATTGTGGAGCAGTGTCTATTGAAAAAGACAAGTATATGACCCCTGCTCATAGTTTGAAAACTACCAGGTCATCGCATAGTGCTCAATACTGCAGACACCAGACATACAGTGATGCCCTGAAGAATTCTTTTTTCCCCCGAACTATTCCACATTGGAATAGTCTGCCTCCTTCTGTGGCAAATGCCCAGTCCACAGAGGAGTTTAGGGCACTCCTTATTTAAACAAAAATTCAGCCAAAAGTTTTTGTGTTTTTTGTGTGTTTTTTTTGTTTTATTTTTTTTTTGTTTTTTGTTTTTTATTTTATCAAAATTTCCAAATTCGCACTCCCTGGTGTAATGCTCATGTATGAGCGAACCAGTAAAGATAGAAAGAAAGAAAGAAAGTAATCATTTTCTGTTTTGAAACTGTTGTCTGCTAATTGCACTAACTGCATATAATCATAGGGTCGCCCTAAATACCGACAAGAACGTTCAATAGCCGACAAGAACAGACAAGAGGCATTTTATATATTAATTCACTAATATTCAGTTTAAAAAATTGTTTTATAGGTTCTTAGATGTCCAATATTTGCAAAAATAGATTTTTGAAGCAGATATTTACCAAATAACGGACCACCTCAACAACTGGTCGCATATCATCAACTACCGTCAAGAAAAAGTTAAGAGCAGTCGTACACCGACAAGAAGCTTTTAACTTTATATATTTGGAGTATAAATGGTGGAAATTTTCTATATCTTATCATATTGTATCCTAGAATTGCAAAAGTAGCGCTTTGAATCAGATCTATTCAGATTTTTTGTCCAAATCAGCAGCATCAGCTTTATTACCGCACTACCGACAAGAAAAAGTTAAGAGCAGTCGTACACCAACAAGAAGTTTTTGACTATATTGGAAGCATAAATGGTGGAAATTTTCTATATCTTTTATTTTGTATCCTAGGATTGTAAAAGTAGCGTTTTGACTCAGATTATTCACTTTTTTTTGGCTCAAAGTTTAAGTATAATATATTTTTTCTCTCACGTTTGTGTTTCCTTTACGTCACAAAAAACTTCTTGTCGGTAAGTAGGGGTATATAGAGTATTGCAAATCATTGTTTTTTTTGGGGATGCAAAAGCAATCCTGTGGCTAATTTTGGATATATAACGCATGAAGAGGGTCTAATAAGTAGTATTTTAATAGCAAAATGCCTCTTGACGGCTCTTGACGGTTCTTGTCGGCTCTTGTCGGTTCTTGTCGGTAAATAGGGTGAACGTAATCATAGGCATACCAGACTATTTCTTTCATGAAACCAGATCAGACTGCTCCCTTAGGGTCCATCTTGTTTGTAACATAGGCAACTTATTTCAGTGCATCAGCAGATGATAAAACAGACCACATTTGTGGTGAATAATGAGAATAGAGTGAAAATATCTTTCAGGAACATCATCAGATTGTCAAACAATTTGGAGTAGGACCAGGATAGACATTTTGTCAGGCCTTATTGTCAAACAATTTGGAGTCAGACCAGGACAGACATTTTGTCAGGCCTCATTCAGGTTTAACGGTATGCAAACTTTATCAACAGATGACAAAGTTGCCCCAAGTAGTGGGGAATGAGTCAACCTAAAGCCCACCAATATTTTTATACCCCCACAAACTTTGTTTTCACGGCCGTGCATCCGTCTTTCTGTCCATTTCGTAACGTTTTGTTTCCTTTTGATTAATATCTTGAAAAGTCGTGTTGGAATTTCATCAAACCTTGCAAACATATTCATATCTACAAGACATACTTTTTAAAAAAAAATAAGGGCTTGGGCCAATTCTATCAGAGTTATTTCCCTTTGTAATTATAAATGGCTTTTTATATTGGGTTTACCCTTATGCTATGATAGTGCATACACAGTCTGATCAACTCCTACTATAGCTCTTGATGGAGCAATTTGATAGTTTGCCGTCACAATGTAGACACATTGAACATAACCATTAAGGAGTTTGGTTCTGATTTTTTTTTTTAACAAAATTACAGCTATGAGAACTTAGACATTTTTCCCCTAATATGACTTTTGTATAGGCAAAGACAGTACCTTCATGGGCCGATCAACTCCTACCACAGCTTTTGCTGAATTAAACCAATACTTAACCTACACAGTGTAGATATATTGAAGATATGCATGAACAAGATTGGTTAAAAAAAATTGACAAAATGACAGCAATGAGAACTTAGACAATTTTTCCTTTAGCAAATACAAAAAGCCATATTACTAATATGGCTTTTTGTATATGCATAGATAGTGCCTTCATAGGCCAATCAAGTCCTACCACAGCTTTTGCCGAATTAATCCTACACAGTGTAGACATATTGAAGATATGCATGATGTAGTTTGGTGCACAAGATATAATTTTTGACAAAATGACAGCTATGAGAACTTAGACAATTTTCTCTGTATAATGGTACATGTATAATATACATGTATGCATAAATAGTACCTTCAGGGCCCTAATCATGGGCCAATAAACTCCTACCAAAGCGTTTGATGAATTGATCCAATAGTTAGTCTTACCAAATGTTGCAGATTGCTAACTTAAAGATCATTTGCATAGATTCTACTGAAACCTAGTTTTCAAAACTTAGGTCTGCTGGTTCAAACCATAACTTGGTAAAAAAAAAGGTTTTTCCACTGACCCTTACTGTGCCGAGGTATCTAATAAGCATTGCTTATAGGCTTTATTCATTTATCCTGAAAATGTTGCTTTTTACTTCTGCTGCATATATTCAAGTGCACTTCAGACCAGATATAATTCTATACATTTTGAAAGGCAAAAGTGCCTTTCAAAATGCATAAAATTATATTTTTTCCAGAATTTTTTTTTTAAATATGTGTGCCTACCCTACCTAAAATTTTCAGACCTGTTACCCGAAACATATTTATTTTTTTATTTGACCTTAGCAAGTATCCTGTCCACTTGGTTAATGGTTTGCTTTTTATTTTCCAGTGAGCAGATTGAGGTGTGCTGCGATGTTCTAAAGAAGTTATTGACAGCACTTCATCCTAACATCATTCTTCACAATTTCCACGCAGAACTTCTGGCAGGCCTTCAACATCCAACATCTGCTGTGAAAAAACTCTGTGTGACACAGGTGAACCTGTTCTTTTGCTGTCTTGTTATAATTTATCTTATATGCCTTCATGCATTTTCCTGCCAGCATTGAAATCTGCTAATTGTTAAAATTTTAGGCCTTTAATCAATAATTTGTAAAGCCATTTAAAAAAACAAAAACAATATCAGCTTAATCTTTATAATTAAAGTCCACAAAATCACAAGTCGTCTTTAATGGTTTATCATTTGAAAATTAGTCAATATTAAAGTTGCTAATCAGTCAATATACATATATTCAGTCATAAGAAGTTATAAATTCTTTTCTTGCTAGTGGTGACTTTTGTCATCTCATTCTGTTGATAAAGTTTGCATACAACTTGGGACCCAGATCAGGCCTGATAAAAGCTTGGGCCTTATCTTGATCCAAACTAATTGACACTGATGGTATTCCAGAAATAATCTTTTGTAAAAGTTAATTTTGAAAACTTCAACCAATTCCATGTCTGCTCTCCATATCCACAACTAAGTGGGGTTTTTTTTTACCAGACTTGCAAATAAACAGCAATGGTACATGGAAAAGAAATGATAGAATATTTGATGACTTTGATTTGATTTTCAAGGTCACACTGTGCTGGTGAAAATCTCAATTTTTGACCAAAAGAGCTTGCCTACACCCTTCTGTTGAACCGAAAGATGGATACTGTCCAAAATATATGTATAGGCACAAAAAAGAGTTGTTTTGATTTAGTGACCTTGACCTAATTTGCATGGGTTCCATCCTAGTATAAAAAACCAAAAATCAGCCTAGTCTGTGCACATTAATGGAAAAAAATATTAGATTTTAATGACCATGACTTTTTATACCCCGCCACAAAGTGTGGCGAGGTATTATGTTATACCCTTCGGTGTCTGTCCGTCTGTCCGTCCGTCCGTCCGTCCGCACCATTTCCGATCGATAACTTGAGTATTTATTCACGGAATTTTTTCAAATTTTGCATACATATTGTTAACGGCGATGAGTGGTATGGGATTGTTAATGGGCAAAATCCGGCCATTTTTAACGGAGTTACTGCCCTTTTTCGTATTGGAAAAATGGTTTCTGGCCTGTTATTCCTTTACTGTTCATGATATCTGAATGAAACTTCACAGATATGTTGCACATCAAAGGTTACATATTGTGACTAAGGACCGTCACTCTGACCTTCCCAGTTTGTGAGTTATCCGCCCTTGATAGGTCTGAAAAAAGGTTTTTGACCTATTGTTCCTTTACTATGTGGAATATCTGAATATAACTTCACAGATATGTTTCACATCAAAGGTAACATATTGTGACTAAGAACCGTCACTCTTACCTTTCCCGTTTGTGAGTTATCCGCCCTTGATTGAATTAAAAAATGTTTTTTACCCGTAGTTCCTTTACTATGTGGAATATTTAAATGAAACTTTACAGATATGTTTCACATCAAAGGTTACATACTGTGACAAAGAACCATCACTCTTACCTTTCCAGTTCATGAGTTATCTGCCCTTGATTAATCTGAAAAATGGTTTTTGACCTGTAGTTCATTTACTATATGGAATATCTGAATGAAACTTTACAGATATGTTGATCATCAAAGGTTGCATATTGTGACTAAGGATCTTCACTCTTACCTTTCCAGTTCATGAGTTATCTACCCTTGATTGATCTGAAAAATGGTTTTTGACCTGTAGTTCATTTACTATATGGAATATCTGAATGAAACTTCACAGATATGTTGAACATCAAAGGTTACATATTTTTAGTAAGGACCGTCACCCTTACCTTTCCAGTTCATGAGTTATCCGCCCTTGATTGATCTGAAAAATGGTTTTTGACCTGTAGTTCATTTACTATATGGAGTATCTGAATGAAACTTCACAGATATGTTGACCATCAAAGGTTACATATTGTGACTAAGGACGTCATATCACTGTCTATCTCAGTTCTGTTGCTATTTAGGCATTATATATCTCACAAAATAACTTTTGGTGCCCCCAGCAGTGGCGGGGTATTACGCAGTGCTTGCGGTGCTTTTATTTTCAAGGTCATCCAATAAAGATTGTAAAAAAAAAACTCTGTAACATAAATTTGACTTTATCCTGGCAGGTGTGACAAGGCCTCTGCAGAATTCTTGTTTTTAAGAACTTTCAAATTTTAACTGAGCAGTTATTATTGCAGGTTGGTAGAGTCTGCTCTGAGTCAGTAGAAACTTTACTAGAGCATGAAGAAGTTGTACAACAGCTTGTCAGATGTCTGGCTGACACAGATCTGGATATTGCCAAGGTCGCAGGAGATGTTCTTGTTACTATGAGTAAGCTACCATATTCACTTTGTTTAGCTCAGAGTGGGCATAGCTTTTCAAAATTAAAAATAGGGTAGATCAAGATCAGCTGATTGCTGCTGAAACCTGCTGATCAGAATCCACACTTCATTCATGATAAATCCATATTAATTGTACTGAAATTATACTGGCCACTTACATGTAATCAGAAGACGGTATATAGAGAATACTAGGTGAATGTCTTTTGATATAAAGTTTACCGGCAAGGCTGCGAGAACACTTGTTGAATCACGAGGCATGCCAAGGGATTCAATATGCATTCTTGAAGCCAAGCCCGGTAAACTTGATATCAAAAGACGCAAACCTGATATTCTATTTGTCAGTTAACAAGTTTGTTCGCTCCTAAGACTAGCGATTATAAATAATTATTGATTTTGTGTTGATTCAACTTCATTGATGATGTCATTTGAAAAGTATGATGTCATGATGACATTGTCAGATAGACAACGTTTATCAGGCCACCGTGCAACGATGCAGTTTATATGAGAGGTAACCAATAAAGTTAGATACAAATGTTAAACATTTTTGCACTAATGGATTTTCCTACTGGTTTGATACACTAAACTTCGGATCATCTGTTGAATTGGTCCATATATATTCAGGAATTGTTTTCCTTTCTCTGAAGATGATTTTTGTCTTAACAAACAGTGTAGACCCTGATGAATTGCCGTATTATGTGACATTTCATCTTGGTCTGTTAAGAATAGTTGAATGACTTATGATGTGACTTTTGTCATCTGCTGATGACCTTTGTAAATAGTTCAGAACTAGATTAGCCCCAACAAAACATCAGACTTGATCTAAATCAAAACTGTTGGACACACTGATGGAACTATTCCTGAAAGATCTTTTTGAATGAGATGATTTTCAAAAGATCAGCGCATGACATACCATGCACATTGTCCAGGTCCCAAGGTTATAAAGTTTTTTCATGTTCAACTGAGCATGGAATTTATCGTGCTTATAAATCTTAAAATGTCAACAATTGTTGGCATTTTATCATTTATTAGCATGATAAATACAATATATGAGAGTTTGAAAGCATTTTTGGTGTGTATGAGCAATTGAAATTTCATGCTCAGTTGAGTTGAGCATGAAGAAGTTTTAAAACCTCAAGCCCAGCAAAAAGTGAATGTTATTGTTTCAGGTTGCAGGAATGAAGGACTTGATGCATTGTTCCAGCACAATGCCATAGTAACACTACAAGAGGTGCTCTCCATGAATGATACTATAAGGTTCAGAGTCTATGAGGTTAGTATACTATATGCTGCATGAATGATACAGATCCAGAACCTATGAGCTTAGCATACAGAGACAAAATCATACCTTAGTCTCCATGAATGATACCATTACCGTAGATTTAGTTTGTACAGATTTAGTTTGTACAATACGAGGGTCATCTAATAGAGAATGAGACTTTCTATAGCTCAGTGAATTATGAAATCTCATTCAAAGCTAGCACATCTTTTTGGCTATTCACATGTACCATATTCAACATGTTACACACTTCCATCTTTTGTTGCTATGCAACATTAGAAGACTAGGCAAACATCCGTGGACGGCTCAGTATTGGTGGTCACCATGGCAACAGATTAAGATGTATAGTTTATTTTTCTAGGAATACTTATATATGCTCATACAATCTGTCTTTAACCAATAGGAGAAAGTTATGTTCCAAAGTCTTGGGCTGTTACCATAGAAACAAAGTTTTAAAAATCATAAAATCAGGTTTTTATGAAATATCTGGTATTTTCTGCTGGCCTCTTGACTTCAATTTAGTTAATATCAAATAGTCAAAGGCAATATAAGTGATCAGGGTTCTGTTCATCGATACCTAATTACAATCAGCTGCACATGGCGATACATTTTGTGGGATATCCTTTGCTAACATAGTTACCATGGCAATGCAAAGTACTGTAGTGTGTTTATAGTAAATCAGTTGCTAGGCAACCAAAATAAAGGATTTGCATATTTGGTTCTTCTTTATTTAATCGTAGAAGAAAAGAGGTTAAATTATATCTATGAGGGAAAATAAAATACTTTAAATGGCCATGGGAATTCAAAAAAACAATGTAAACATGGCCATGAGTCTTCAAGTCCATCCACAAAACAACCTGTTACTAGTCACAAACATATTGTTTCTATTTCTAAAATGCTAAGATGTTAAACTATTTTAACTAAATGCACACACAGATTTTCAGACTATAAGAAAGTCTCATTTTTTTATTGGATGACCCTCGTATGTCATGGAATATGAAAATGTTGCTTTAACCCTTTACCTCATAGAGACACCTTTTAATGCTTTTGCAAACAGAGCAGACCCAGATCAGGCAGCTCATGTGAGAGCTGTCTGATCAGGGTCTACTCTGTTTGCTTATGGAAATATGATAAGATATGATCCTACACTAGTGGACCTGACAAGTAATTTCTTACTGTTTTAATTGCTAGATTGAAGCTAAAAATAGGTATATGTAGCTCCTTAACCATTTTCTTGCCATTTATGACAATTGTTGTTGGCTCTATCATCTGCTTATGTGCTTTGGTAGCCTATATTTCACACAATATGGACCCAGATCAAATTGCTCCTACAGCAATCTGATCTGATTCCATAGTGTTATTTTTATAGAGTATTCTGGAATGCAGCAGATGTAATTAACCGACCACACTTTTTGTTACTGTTCTTAATTTGAATGTTGGTTATCAAATCATTGATTTACAAATACTTGTCAGAATAGCATATAGGGAAGACCATGATCAGACTTCTTTAGATCATTCTGATTTTTTTGAAATTTTAGAAATTCTGCAAACTTCTAAATATCTTGTATAGTTTAACTCTTTCTTTGCTAGCAGCAACTTTTGTTGCCTGCTGATTACTTTTGCAAACAGTTTGGACCCAGATAAAGAATCTCGGTCCTGATCTAGATCCAAACCATTTGACACTGATAATGATCCCAAAAGAATTTTTTGGTAAAGTTAATTTTGAAGAAAAATTACACCAGCATGCAAAGGGTTAAATATGGGATTAAATTATTTTATTGTTGTCTTTGATGTGTTAGTCCCAGAAAAGTCACATGTCTAATTCAACATGGTTTATAGTTTATAGGTAAATAAAATCTGCAAACTAATAACCTTTGGAATGAATTTCGGACGTTGTACCTAGTTTGTTTAGTTGTTTCCATATCATGGTATTTAATTATCTTAATTCACAGGTCCTAATCAGAATATGTGCCCACTGGCCAACAGGACTACTTTTTGTTGCGGAGAAAGGTCTCTTACAGCAGTTTTTGAATGAGCTACACAAAGATGATATCCTGCTGCAGTTGAACTGTCTGGAACTACTTTCTGACCTTGCTGTTACAGAACATGGGTTACTATATTTAGATCAGGAGGGGGTTGTTGGTAAACTGGAAACATTAATGCAGATGACAGAGAATGATCCATTAGCAAGTTTCTTGATTCCAGGTAAATATAAATCATATAAAATTTGTTGCCTTTTTTAGTTTTAGGGGATATATCCTGCTTTGCTCTGTATTTGACCCCCTTATTGTTACTTTTGCACATGCTGGTTATGGCTACAACATATAAATTTTATTTTTAGCAAAAGATAATGAGTAAACATTTGTAACAAAGAAAAAAAACGAACTAAAACATAACAGCAACACAAAATTCGTAAACATCGGCCTTTGATCAAATGAGGTCATCAGTCTGAATCACCTAGATTTGCACCCTCTAATTGGTTGATAGATAAAAGGCCAAGGTCGGGCGTGAAAAGTCTGTTCCTTCTGAATGATTCGGTAACTGTCTAATACGGATTTTCACATTTTTTTTTAAAAAAGGCAGCAAATGATTGGGTCATTAAAAAGATAACAGAAACAAACTAACAACTGGACGATGGATATCCAATGATAACAATAGCTCACTATCAGCCTATGGGTCAGGAGAGCCCAAAATGGATATCACTCTAAAGACCTGTCTTGGTTTTAAATCTTGAGAAAAATCATATAATTTTTGGTTTGTAGTTCTAACCAGAAAATTAGGGCTAGGGTTCAGTTCTTTTAGAGTTACAAGCTATATATTTTATGTGAATTGTGAAGAGGATAAAACATTCTTTTCCATATGTTAACGTTTGCCAAGCCCTCGTGTGATAATGTGTTGAAGCCTGAACCGCTTTGAGATGAGGGCTGCAACACATTGTCACACGAGGGCTTGGCAAACTTTAATATACGGAAAAGAATGTTATATCCTCATGTTTATATACCTTACTTTCCAGCACAAACATTTACAGAACACAGTTCCAAATAATTTTATTCAATTATATGCAGACGTAGCATCATGAAGCATACAACAAACAGAAGTATTTTTCAACAGAAAAATGTAAATAACTCCTAGCCACTGTTCTAGATTGTCCTGGCTGCATTGTCAGTATATCAATAAAGGAGCATATTTTATGATAATTGAAATAGTTTTGTCATTTTTACATAAACATTAGCGACGTCATCTTAACTTGCAGACAATGTCATTGACCAGGCTTTAATGGCAATGAAGCCCTTTACTGCCATGCATTAATGGGAATGAAGTCCGTTGCCAGTAATTGGTCAACGATCATCCGCATTGCAACTTGTTAAATTTAGATGAAACATACAACTGTTAGTGGTTGAAACACGTCCAGTTTCTATAGTAAACACTGATTAGGTATATAACAATGCATTGTCAATCAATCAATGTTTGATCTGAGTATACATTGTTTGTCGAGACCTTGATGTCTGAATTTTGTAGCTAAATGTGAATTCATCTTTAGGAAGTGTGTGGTTCTAATCCATGAATACTGTGTCCAACAATTTGATGAGGAAGTGGTTCATTGCCAGGTTTATCCATCCAGATGTAAAAAATGGGGTTAAAACATCATTCTGATGCACTTGCTTTTGTAACACGACTTCTGATTGGATAACGTCAAAAATTTGCGACAGTATATCCTGCGATATACTGTAGGAAACAGTTTGATGTCATTAATTACGTCACATTTCTATGGATGATGTGCGGCATTATGCGGCTTGCAATGCTCCAATTTGAGACGAAACTGCGGAAGTGCATTAGAATTGGGATAACCATATTCAAAATTTTCATTTGGGGAGGTATGCTGGATATGCGTTCAGAAATCACGTTTTACAGCTCCGCTCCCATGTCGCCGTAAATCTAAATTTCCAACCGTATATCTGACCATATACCTCCCCAAATGAATATTTTGAATACAGTTACCCCCTAAATGACTACTTACTGTGGGAGGCTGAAAACCTGCTAGAATGTCACATTATCTGCATGCATTTTGATTGCCCAGGGCATAATGCTGACATCACCATTAGTGATGGTGCTGAAGTTATGTTTTGTAAACCGCCCAAGATGCGCTTAGGTAAAGTGTAAAGCCTGTTGTATATGCTTACATGAGTTTCCTTGTCAATGCATGGATTTGCTCTGGTTAAAACAAGGGTGATTATGGCGTGTGGCATTATGCATTAATTAGGGGACAACTGTACAGTAAAATCTGTGTAAAACAGCCACTCTCAAAAAGATCAAAAATTGTTTTTCAAGACCAATTATCGCTTAATGCAGGTCAAAAGTATAGCAGAAGGCTCCAAGGGGAGCAGTCTGGAATACTTTCGACCTTCATTAAGCTTCCATTTATCATTAAGATCTTTGTTTTGTCTACTTTTGAGTGGCCGTTTTACACAGGTTTTACTGAATTCAAAATTTTCATTTTCATCGGATAAACAGTTAGAAATGTAGTTTTACAGTGACGCCTGAGCGGAGCGGTAAAACGTGATTTCCGACTGATGTCAAGCTACATAATCAGGTGCATTAGAATCATTATAACTTCTATTCAGGGCTAATCAAGTTCTTTGGTTGTGTGGCCAGGATTCATCCTAAAGAAGTGTGCGGTTCTAATACAACATTTGTGAACACAGTGTTCAACAATTTGACCAATCCAGAAAGTGAATCATTACAGAGTTTATCCATTCAAACTCTAGGATTTATAGGAAGTTCTATTGAAGGAAAGATGGCACTGGAAAAATTAGGTATTGTATAAACTCAGTCTGGAAGCCCCTGTTTTCACTCATTCTTAACTCTTCCCTTGCCAGCGAAGACTCTTGTCATCTGCCTTTGCAAACAGTTTGGATCCGAATGTCAGTCATGATCTGGATCTAAACCGTTTGACGCTTTGATGGTGTTCCTGAAAGAATTTTGGAAAAAGCTAATTTTGAAAAATCCAGCAGATGACAAAAAACATGCAACAATAACCCAGCATGCAAAGGGTTGAATATTATTTACTGCACACATGCATGTTGATAATTGCAAAATCTATATGCACTTATTACTTCAACAGAGAAACTGTTCAACTAGAATGTGTAAGTAGGCACCATCTTGGTCATCTTGTATTTCAATACTTGCCCCTTTAAACCTCACTAAAAATATGCAGCTGATGACATATTAAAAGTCATATCCTGCTATTTTTTTGTCCTGAAAATGTTGTCTGCTTTTTATGCCTGCTGTAATTCAAGTGCACTTCATGCACAGTCTAGCCAGAACCATTTCTGCTAGCACAATCAAGAAGGTACAGACCAAATGATTTCATTTTCATGGGATATTTAAGAAAAATTAGATAAAATTGGCAAAACGAACCCCCCATTCCCCCCCCCCCCCACACACACACACTTATTACATATGAACCCTCTTTCCAGAAATCTTGGATCCGCCCGAGAAGGTACATAGACAAAGGCTCAGGCCAATATTTAGGCCTCTAGCCTTATTAAGATAACCGTATGTTCAACCCTTTGTATGCTAGTGACTCATAAATGCGTAACTTGGCAAACAGTGAAGACCCAGATGAAATGCACCGCATAATGCAGCATTTTATTTTATCAGGGTCTACACAGTTTGCCAAGACGAAGTGATCTTCAGAGAAAGAAATCTCATTAGCTGGTCCATATGTTTAAAATGATGGATAAGAAATTTTTTACAATAAACATCTGTCAGGGTGAATATGTTTTTGAGCGTAAAATTGTGAAAATTTTCTTACCCATCAGTTTTAACATATGTTTTGGGTGCTCAAAAGAACCGTCTCATTGAGACGGCTCTTTTTGAGTACCCACAACATATGTTTTGGTTGAGAAATAAAAAAATTAATTTTTGATTACACACCCTCTTATCCAGGGGCCTAATTATACCCCCAAAAGGTTTGCTAATCTGTACATATACATTCATATTACAGGTACCAGGATGGACCAAGGTGTACAGTGCATTGGAAGGTGTGTCAGGGACTCACAAACTGAAACTAAGATTGTTTCATTACAGGCCATGGCTAGCCTTATAAAGTTAAAGGTACTGTATTTCATCCTATCCTGACAGTATTTTTGTCCCCCCAAAAATTTATGTGTGCTGTATATATTCAATTACACTCAAAACTACTTTTATCATGGCAGCAAATAATATGAACCCTGTAAACATTCAAATTGACCTTTGATTGAGTTTTTTTTTTAAAATTGATTTCTTCTAGATCAATTCGAACCTTAACATAAGCTTTTTCTTGATCCAAAATACTTTTAACTCTTTGCCAACTGGGTAATTTTTCATCCTTTTTTTGTCATTTCCTGATTTTTTTCAGAATCAACTTTTTCAAAAAAAATTCAGGAATACCATCAGTGTCAAACAGTTTGGACCCAGATCAGGCCCCACATATTGTAGAGCCTGTTTTGGGTTCAAACTGTTTGCAAAAGTTATCAGCACTAGTAGCCAAAAAGTTAATCATCTGCTGCATACATAATTAATGCTTTAAGGATTAAAATTTCTCTTAATTTTTAAAAAATCTGCAGATGACAAAAAAGTGTATAGATGGCTGCATAAGAAGATTGTAAATTTTTTGTAAGGTGTGTTTCGGTCTGACCTTTGCACTTTTTTCTTTATAGGTTCCAGATCAGACAGCAGAACTTCTCAAGCTTACAGAATATTGGTATGCCCATTTTGGAACCAACACCTTTCAGTACCTGATGTCTGTCGCGGATCAACCATTTCCAGAGCTTAGAGTTGCCATCCTGCTTGTGTTTCAGGCATTGGCGTTCCAACCTTGGGGTCAGACAATAATGAATGATCATCCAGGTTTCCGGGAATATCTCTTGAATAGGTCGACAGAAAAAAACAAAGAAGGGAAGGAAGGAAAATATGCAATAATACAAATCTTGGCAGATTCGCCAACTGTCCGGGACGTTTTTGGAGATCCGTATTATGTTCAGTTGAAGACATATTGTTCTGAAGGGCCTTTCTATGTGAGGGCACAGGCACAAGTGGCCATGGAGGGAGAATCGTGATTCACATTTATGGGTGAAAGTTTTCAGAATCATGATCAAATTCAGGATTTTGGGGCTGATCCACAGAAAGTCAGCCCCCAAAATCGTGAATCATAATATCATTGTTCCAAGATTTCTATGCACTGAGTGCTTTATATTATAAAATACTATGGTAGCGTAATGGTCTTGGACTTAAATTTTTTATTTAAGTATTTTGAATTTAAACCTTTTACCCATGTGCATGGTTAATTTTGTTGACTTTAACCAGTAATTATACCAGTTTCAAACAACTTCCAGATATTGCCTTTTACTAAATACTTGAGCTAGTTCAGAAAATGTTGGTACTTTTTGCACATATGACAGTTCAGAAAAATCTTGACAAATAGCTTCATTGGGTATCTGTATGCATGTTTGAAATACGAGCCCAGACATGGGCAAACCGCATGAGGAAAACTTGGGCCATGAGCTACCCATTGAGTGCACAGTGAAGAATCTGATCAGACTGCACAGCTGCCCAGGCTGATCTGATACTTTGCTGGGTGCACAATCATTTGATTTGTTTTTCCATGTCGGGTTCAATGATTTTTGTGAGGGTTTTATTTTCGCAATACCACTCTGTCATTTACTGATGTAAGTAAATCATACCCTAGTCACGAATTTTTAACTTTGCAAATATGTCTTTTAACACTAATTGCAAAAATTCCGAATTTACAGTAGTTGATGGGATCAGATGTGTAAAATGGCAAACAATGTAAATCATGGTCAATATGTTCCAGCAGTCTGTTCTGGGTCTACACTGTTTGCTTTGGATTATATGCTCAAATATTGAGAGTGATTTGTACCTAAGATATTTGATCTGATACTTTTCAAGCATATTTTACCATTAACAAATAATCTGGAAAAACAATTTTTTTCAAAATGCTATAAATTCGTAAATTTTTGCTTGGGTTTTATTTTCGGGAAACTTTGCAAATGTGAAGTTTCATGAAAATAAAACCATCTCGAAATGGCGAAATCACTCTGTTGTTAACGGATGTAGGTAAATCATGCCCTAGTCGTGAATTTTTGTCCCAAATAAATTTTCGTGAAAATTTCGGAATTTACAGTAGAGAAAATCCTTCACAATATAAATACAGAAGACTTGGTTTTCATTAAGTCTGTTCAATTGAGTAATTATTTCAGCTTTGTTTAATGAATTTGATTATGGTAACTTTGCATTTTTCTTTCAATCACATAGACTATATATGTGTTCTAATGAAATACTATTAAGAATCTACGCAAATGTGTCTGGGGTCAATAGCAAATCACAAGCAGGCCTTTTACGTCTTCAATAAAAACTCTATCTCCTAGCGTTATCTGCTGATAACTTTTGCAAACATCAGGCCCGACATTATTTCAGGCTTGATCTGGATCCAATCTGTTTGACACTCAGATGGTATTCCTGAAAGATTTTTTCTAAAAAGTTGATTTTGAGAAAATAAGCAGACAACAAAAAATGCATGAAAAAATTCCCAGGGGGCAAAGAGTTAAATGATCTGGAAAGTTTTTCATATATCAGCCAGCACACAAGATTTTGGTCCTTATTACATATGTGCAAATGCCTCTAATAAATGCCTATGCTAATGTATCCAGCAGGGTAGAGTTCTAAGTTTTGGTCTAAATCTTCATCTACATCCATATTTTGTGTATGCGAGCAGTGAAGGCTCTGGTGATGCAATAAGTACCAAATTCCGTTCACTGGCACATATATAGGGTATATACATGCTATCAAAACTAAATGCTTTATTTATATAATTATTGTATTTATTGACATTAGTGTTATTCAGTGGATAATATCAGGTCAAAAATAATGTTATGCCCACACGTTACATAACACTCAGCGGGAGACGATGTCCTTTACATCAATGCAAATTTTCATTGAAATAAATAAACTTTAAAGGCAATAAAATCACATTTAAAGGTCATATGAATAACTTTACAAATAGAGGATCTTTTTACACTCCTGACCATTTAATATTTTAAAATTTATTAAACTCGCCAAAGGCTCGTTTCATAAATTTCATATGAAATGATCACTCATGTAAGATACTCTATTTGTAAAGATATTCTATAACTGTGAATGCACAGCTATCTAGTAATGCTAGTGGGGTATGAGTAGTAAAGACACTGGCAAGACTGTTCATAGTCTGAGCCTACACTGCTTATCCTATGAGATACTGTAAATTCGGAAACTTTCGCGAAGGGTTTTGTTTTCGCATATGCGAAGTTTCGTGAAAATAAGACCTTTGCGAAATGGTGAATGTTTACGTCGCAAATACGTCGTAACACTATTCATGAAAATAAATATTTAGTGAAAATTTCCGAATTTACAGTAATTCTCACATGTGGGCTTATGCAAACTATGGCGACCAACTTTAACATGCTTGATGAGGCATACATACTAACTTAAACTTATTTTATGCATTACAAATTCATGGACTGGTTTACTTTATAATGACTGAAAATGAAGGTTTGAACAGCTGTGCAAGATAGGCAGTCTAATCTAGACCTACATTGTCTGTGTATGGTTAAAGGGCTCTTTGTGATAGGTATATGGAAATCTAACTTTATGTAACAATGAAATCTTGAGAAAATATAAACTGTCAGATAGCTTTCAAACCCAGATATAAGAAATACATTTTTTACCGTTTATTATGTTGTTCTTTCATCTATACCCTTCTCAATCTAGCAGGCCCCCAGATAAGATTGCGAAACTGAAAATTATTATTGTTATTAAGCACCCAAAACACATGTTTAAACTTATATTGTGTAAAAGAAGCCCTTTAACATGTATGATAACAAACAGCTTAGCTCCTGATGAGATGCCACAAACAGGATCTGCACTGTTGGCTTTATTTGATGATTTTGACATGTAAGACTGATAATTAACCTTGCATACAGTTTGGAGCCTGATCTGGATCCAAATGGTTTGACACTGATATTTTTCATGAAAGAAGTTTTTTTAAAGTCTGCAGATTACAACAAAAACCTGAAAATTTAGCCAACATGAAGAGTTAAAGAGACTAAGTCTGCAACTAGGAACATTTTTCGAAATTTTTTATTTTCTTTTTTAAATCATTTGTAAAAGTAGCATTAAGTTATGTTTTCACAATAAATCTGTTCACTATAGCTGAAAACTGCACAGAAAAGTGAATTATCTTGTAAAGCAGGTGTGTTTTTCTCTTGTTGGTAATTATTTGCGTCCCTCCAATAATTATAGACAGTTAATTTTAACATAAATGCTGTTGTTTTGATACTGATAATTTGTTCAGATTTACGAAATTGGTAAAATGTATACCTGAATTTTAGTTTTTTTACTGTGTTCTTGAAAAATAGAAGCATTAGTTCTAAAATTAAAAGATCAAAAGTTACAGACTTTGCAGCTTTAAATAATCCACACATGCATGTAGCATTGACTTCACAGTCAAGATGAGCAAAATTTATGAGTAGAATTGTAAATATTTTCTTACCTAAAATTTTTAGCATATGTTTTGGGTGCTCAAAAGAACCGTCTCATCGAGACGGCTCTTTTGAGTACCCACAACATATGTTTTGAGTGAGAAATAAGAAAATTATATTTCTGGTACGCACTCTTAATGTACATGATCTCATGGTGAAATCTGGAAAATCATCAAAAAAAATATGCACCTCATCTGTTGCTCTGCATCTGATACCTTTTGTCCATGGTAAATGCTCTAAAAAGTGTGCAGACAGAACACTGTAAAAGTTACATACATCGCAGGGAGACCACTGAGACAAGCAGTGATTCTCATTATTTATGTCTGTTTTCAAAATGTGGACTTCTTTTAAAAGAAAGAATTGGTTCCTGGAGTCCCTTGTGGTATAGAAAAACACTAATTCAATATTGAATAATCCAATTTTCATGTGCTGACCATTTTGTCTAGTTTTCTACATGGCTACAGATGGTTATCGAAGGATATCTTTTAGTTCCAAATAAAAAAGCACATTGTGGAGAATTTCTTAGAATTGCCTCAGCAATGTGGTTTTACTAATTTTATATTGAGATTTTAGGAAAATTATCACTATATTGCCACCATACCGCACATGCCCATCCTTATCTGTAGCTATGCCATGTGGTACATGTAGGAATGAAATAAAGCCAAGACATGTGCTTTAGAGAAATAAATTTATTTATACATTATAAAATTTAAATCTACATATGAAGCAATAGATTAATTAATAGTGGTTAAATGTCACGGTATGCATTACTCAATATATATCACAACATCTTCGTAATGTGTTTCATTATAACTTATAATGAAACACATTACGAAGATGTTGTGATATATATTAATAACCGAGTTTTCAATTTTATAACACTATTCAAAAATAAGTACATTGGTGAAGGTTCAATTCAAAAATCCTGAACTTCAGAAATTCAAACTTTAAAACTTGCAGTATGCCTACAAAATGTTCATAATTTCAAATTTTAATCTTGTGATAAATTGAAAATAAATCAGAAAAACCATTATATCCTGCCTAATTCAGGATTTGAGGCTGGCTTTTTATGGAAAGTTAGCCTCAAAATTCTGAATTCAGGAATAATCCTGAAAACTTTCACCCATGTATGTATAGATTAATGACGAACAATATAGACCCAGATCAGACTACTCCTTGTGAGCAGTCTGATCTGGGTCCATATTGTTTGCTTCTATGATCAAATCAATTTTGAAGTGCATATAGATATATGCAGCAGACGTAAAAAGCAGACATTTTCAGGACAAAAACAGTAGTTGGGGATAAGGGGTTAATGCTCATTTTTCTACACAATCTATATGCTTTTGTAATTGCATCAACATGTACCAAAGTTATGCTTTGGATCCAGACAACTGTTACAAAGAGGCTGTGATATACATCCTGTGACATACATGTACTACATACGACACATACATACAGTGCAAATGTCAGATCTTTTTAATTTATTTAATTTATAGATTATATACAGTAAAACCTGTGTAAAACTGTCACTCAAAAATAGACAAAACCAAGATCTTAATGACAAAAGGTAGTTTAATGAAGGCCGAAAGTATTGCAGAATGCTCCCCTTGGAGCATTCTGCAATACTTTTGACCTGTATTAAGCGATAATTGGTCTTCAAAACCAATTTTCTGTCTTTTTTGAGAGTGGCAGTTTTACTGTAGGTGAATTTAAAGTTTATACCAAAGATTCTCCCTGAAAGCTACCAAACTTATCCCAGTCTGAAGGCTCAAGCTTGAGCCCTGCCCACGTTGGCATCACAATGGGTTACAACATATGGTAAATGTTCTAAAATTTCCAACACTTTTTCTTGTTTTGTTCTCAAACAAAATGTTGGTTATCAGGCCTGGTATTTACAAAATGCTTGTCAGAATAGCAAACAAGGTAGATCCTGATCAGACTGGATCTAAAGGTAGACCCTAATCAGACTGGATCTGTGCTATTTACCGTAATTAAACGCAGACATCATTCCAGTGACACATGTTTGTATAAGCACTGTTCTACTGTAAACTGTTGTTTTGGGATAACTGTCTTGATTTGGGATTTTGAGATTTGGGGAGATATATCAGTGGTTTTATCAGCGCAAAACATTTTATCGAAACAAAAAAATGTAAGCAGAGCTGTAAAAGGTTTTTGAGAATGTAAGATGGACCATGACCTGCAAAAACATACACATTGAATTTGATCAATTTTACACCTCTGCTTAGTATTGGTTCAACCAGGAATACAGGAAAACATCCTAACATGACTGAAAAATGTTGACTGGGGCACAAAGCATTTACAAAACAAGGTCTGCAATATCTCGTTAGCAAACTCATAGGATCCCCAGGAGTTTTTGAAAATAATCCTGAGTAATATTTAGAAAAATAGACAAGTGCTGTCCCTGTTACAACACTGATTTGGATATAACACCATCATGTTGTATCTCCAAATTTTTTTTACTTTGGAATTTTACAAAGAAATTATAGGAAAATGACCATTTTATGGTCATTTTCCTATAATTCCTTTGTAAAATTGTCCTCTTATAACATGGTTCACTTATAACACAGTCTATTCCAATGGATCCCAAAACATAGCATTATAAAGGGATTGAATTGTATTTAGATTCAAGTTGTGATTTTACCAGATAGCCCAAAAATTCCAGCATAAAATAATTTCCATTAGTTTTAATATTTGTTCTGGGTGCTTAAAAGAACCGTCTCATTGAGAAGTTTCTTTTGAGTAGCCATAACTAATGTAGAAAAATAGTTTTTTTTACTACACTCTTATCTAGAGGCATTTGTACATGTAGGCTGTAAATAGTGGTTAGGAAAGTGCCAACCATTTTGGTATGGAATAGAAATAAAAAATGATCTTATTTTTGCGACAGTCTCCTAAAATTTCAGAAAGCCAAAAATGTTGCTTTTCAATCATCCTGAAACTTAATAATAAGTGGTATTTCGGTGAATGTTCTAAACTTTAGAAAATTAGTTGGCTACAAAAAATGTCTTAGACAAACAGAGCAGACTTTTTTAATTGCACATACATGTACTATTAGCAGGTTTTCTTGCAACACAGATCATATAAGGTCCTTAAATACATAACATGTATCTAATTTAATATTAACCCATATAAGCCTTAGCGTCCTTTAGTTGGACATAAACAGTGCAGACCCAGATGAGACTTTGCAGAACGCAGCATCTGATCAGGGTCTCCACTGTTTGCTTATAGAAACTTCTATTAGACTTGATCAAAATGAAAAATACAACCTAACAACCTTTAAAATAAAAATGGACCGGTTCAATTGATAAAAATGGTAAATTTCATTCAGCTTAAAAGGGTTAAGCAAGCACAATCAAAACAGTTTTATGGTTATTTTTGTTTGATTTGATTCTTTACATCCCAGTCAGCAATCTTTCAGTTACACCAGGACGGGTCTTCCTGGGTTGAACCAGTACTAAGCTAGGATTAATGTGTCTTGCTCAAGGACACAACGCAGTGATGCCAGTGAGACTTGAACCCACAGCCCTTCTGTCTCGAGTCAAGCACTCTACCACTGAGCCACCGCGCTCCCTGTTTTATGGTTATAATTAAGAGCCTACTTTTCCAGGTTTCTGCATTGAACAGCATGACAAATACCAGTCTGCTCATTCTCAGAAGCACAAAACCCTCTTTACGTCAGTCACAACTTTTGTCGTCTGCTCCCATGTCTGCTTAATTTCTTTTGTAGCCAATATTGCAAACAATATGGACCCTGGTCAGGGTTCATATTGTTTGCTGTCATGATAAAATTTAGTTGGAAGTGAACTTGAATATGCAGACGTTATAAGCAAACAACATAATCACATTTTCAGGACCTAACATTTAGCATTGGCGTAGCACCCCACGTGCGTAATAAAAATAGTAGCAATCAAGGGAGGTCACCTAATGTGGTAAAAGTGATTTTCCACATCATAAGGAACGCAATTGAAGTGAATCACTGCTTTGTACAGTACTCTCCTTTTGATGTGCATAACTTTTTCAGCGTTCTTGCTACACCATTGTATAGGCATAGTACAACAGCCCAAGTAAGCATTTAATTCATGATTTTGTTTGTTTGTTTTATTTGATTCTTTACGTCCCATCAACAATCTTTCAGTTATGTAGAAACAGTCTTGCTCATGGGCCACAACGGTCTCGAGTCAAGCACTCTACCACTGAGCCTCTGCGCTCCCAGTTTAATTCATGATTATCTGATCCGAACAGTAAATAACTAAGGCACCGAGGCAGGTTGATCTGCACCTTCGATGTAAGCACATGCTAATGCCTATTAGCAGCAGCTCATATACAATGTAGCACAGGCACTTATGAACCCACACTCTCTTAACTTTGACTCAATTCTTTATGTCTTGGTCAACAATTTTTCAGTTATGTCTGAATGGGTCTTTTGGGCTTGAACCAGTACTAAGCAAGGATTGATGTGTCTTTCTCAAGTACACAATGTAGTGATGCTGATGAGGCTCGGACCTGCAACCCCTCGATCTCAAGACATTTAAGCAATCTACCACTGAGCCACTGCTCTCTATGAAACCACGCAAGCTACATTAGGAACGAAGTAGACTTAGTACCTTTGGCTTGCGAAGATGGACATGTACCTGAAACTTGATTACATCACCACTTTCCTAAAAGTTGATAGCGGCAACTTCTCAGGTCTGCTGAATTTTGTTTGTTTGATTTGATTCTTTACATCCCATCAACAATCTTTCAGTTAAACAGGGACGGGTCTTCCTGGGTTGAACCAGTACTAAGCTAGGATAAATGTGTTTTGCTCAAGGACCACAATGCAGTGACGCCGGTGAGGCTCGAACCCGAGGCCCTTCTGTCTCGAGTCAAGCACTGAACCACTGCGCTCCCCCCAAAAAATGTCTGTCCTGACCTGAATCGAAACCTTCTGACACTCTTGATATTGTTCCTAAAAGAGTTTTTAGAAAAAGTTAGATTTGAAAAAAAGTAACCTCTTTATAACACAGTTCATGGATATAACCTAGTACATGTAGTAAGATGGATCACAAAAATGTAAAGATTACACGGCAAAATGTCCTTTTTTTTTTCCATGTAAGTAAATATTCTAAAAGATACTCACAGGCATGCTTAATGCTCTTTCTCCATCACCAGAGAATGTATCTTATGTTTCCACACTAGTGAAAATACAGCACAGGGTTCATACAGGCAAGTTTGAGTAAAAGTCAAGGACTTTTCAAAGATAACGTAGAAAGAAGTACTAGAAAATTAGTATAAAATTGTTCCAAATAAAGGTATAACAATTTTATACTAATTTAGATCCCTATCATCAGTGTTGAGTCCTACAGAAAGGATTTTTCAAGGCCTCTGAGTGATTTTCCAGTACTTTACAAGGCAGATTTACCTCCAAATTCAAGTACTTTTCAAGCCTATGTGAACCCTTCAGTACACCTTGTTGAAAAGCATTAGGGTGTGACTGCCATTGAAATAGTGAAGATTTTTTATACAGGTAAATACCGAGAGATCATCTATAAGGGATATTTTTCAATAAAGGAATATTCACAATCACCATAATTCAGCCCGATTCCAGCATACCGTACAAGTTGGCATATGCTTACAGTGATTATTCAAATCAGCCTGGGCATCTGGGCAGTCTGTTCAGAGTCTTTGATGGGTGTTCTATGGGTATCCAAGGGTCCAACGTTTCTTCAGGACTCTGATAAGACTGTGTTGATTTGCAGACTGATTGAATCTTAGCTGTAAGCACACATCAACATGTACATTATGCTGGAAAGTAGCGGTCTAAGTCATATAGCACAGGTTTAGATAAACAAAAAATTTCAGAGAAAAATTGTATTCTTACCTACCAACTTTAACATATGTTTTGGGTGCTCAAAAGAACCGTCTCATTTTGAGTACCACAACATATGTTTTGGTTGAGAAATAAGAAAATTAGTTTTTCGTTACACACTCTTAACTAAAGTCCTGATTAGTGAATAAAACTGAATTTGGTGTGGGTCTTCTTCCCTAGCGCATACTTCACATCAGATTGGGTAAGACTGTCATGAACTTCCAGAATATCAGTATGTCTTTGATATAATTCAAGAAGTTTCCTCTTTCTTTGTACTGTTTATTTGCACCGACATACGGTAGATGCTCTAAAGTTACAAACACTAGTTGCCTGCTAAAAAATGCCTGGACAAACAGCATAGACCCAGATCTGACTGCTTCTGAAAAAGCAGTCTGATCAGGGTCTTCCCCATTTGCTGCACAAATCCTGATCAGGGTCTTTTCCATTGCTATTCTGACAAGCAGATGGTGTCAATCTCAACCCTGATAAGCTGATCACCAACATTTTAAAATTGAGAACAGGAAGAGAAAAGAGTTCCAAATTTTAGAACATTTACCGTACATAGACTCCACTTTCTTTCTAGCCTTCAAAAGAATCTAAAGAGGTCACTGCCTCCTGAATATGGTTTTCATTTTCTAAAACCGTGTGTCCACAAGCATGCCTGCCTGCTTTTCAATCCATAAAGACCTTAATTTCAATGGAAGGAGTTGCATTAAAGCAGGTACGTGGCTTGTTAATTTCTGGTCCCTCAGATGTGCCTGTCAAACCAAAGTGTTGCAATCCGAAGAAAATCACATATGCTTCGGTAGTGTCATTTAGGAATTCTTGAAATGATCTGAAAAGATAACAATAACACTGTACGAAACATGTTTGCATAGGTCTAGATAAACAAAAAAATGTTCAGCGTAAAATTGTCAATATCATCTAGCGTAAAATTGTCAATATCATCTTATCCATCATTTTTAACATTTTGTTTGGGTGCTCAAAAGAACCATCTCAATGAGACATTTCTTTTGAGTACCCACAACATACATTTTGGCTGAGAAGTAAGAAAATCAATTTTTATTGAACACCCTTATCTAGAGATGATAAACAACACACTTAGCGCTGTATACCATTAAAGTTTGGGTCCAAAGTAAAAATCATGTTAACTCTTTTCACTCTGGATACCCTTAAGCATGCAGGTACTCTGGCAAACAGTGGAGACCCAGATGAAATGGTGCATAAGGCAGCATTTCATCAGGGTCTCCACTATCATAGTCTATTTGCTAAAATAGAATCAATCATCAGGGACAGAAATATATCTAGTTTTAGAAATTTTGACAAGTGGCCCTTCAAATACAAAATGGACAAATCCATGCTTATCGAATCAATATATATACTGCTCAACAAAAGTTTAGCACGGATAAATAAAAATTAATTTTTATTCAAGCAAATGGTTTAAAGTTATAAAATATCTCCTGAAATGATGGTTTGATATGTGATAGAGTTGAGGAAAGTAATTGGTATACTTTAATTGGATTTCCACTGCATCGTTTGTTGCTTTAAGCAAGAGAGGGGTCAAAAACGTGTTTCCACTCCATTATCGGCAATACAAAATTGATACAGCATCGGTTTATAACATCTTTTGTTTTCCAGCTTGGTCAAACAAAAGATAAAGGTTAATTGTCTTCATTGAGTATTAGAAGCAAAAGTTGATTCTTGAAAAAAACTAACGTCGCTGTAATAATGACGTTTACAAGTCAAAACAGTACTTTTTTTGGTGTGTATGCATGCTTAATTGAAAGGGTTTTCGTGTACAAGATGATGCCAAAATAGAGACAGTTTAGGGAAAGGTAAGTTAATCTGAAGTTGAGGCTAAATATAGGCGGTAACGCTATCTAAAGGAGACATTTTCAAAGGGCCAACCAACAGAAATGTTCCAGGTGCTTGTGCCATTCTAGCATCAAAAAGGTTACTTGATCTCTTGATTCAGTTCGCTGAAGTCAAGAAGTGGAAAAAATGCCATTTTAACTTCATAATGGAACAGTAAAAGGCAGCGTTTACGGGTATCAAACTTTGACGTTTTCAACCTTTTTCATCATCGAGAACCTTTTGCTTTATTCTAGAATCAAAAGTTTTAGTTTTTCACGTAGACATGTATTCTTTACATGACCATGACATTACATTTAACGTCGATTCACTGACGCCTAACCAGATAACATTTTGTCTGGCGGACATGAAAAAACAAAAATTTCAAGATCCCCATACATGTTGATTACATTATATAAAATGTTTTGTGTTCATTCAAAGTGGGACATCATATTCAAATCCGTGCTAAACTTTTGTTGAGCAGTATATATGGGATAATCCATCAGAATGAAAAGAGTAAATGTTAATGCACAAAACAAGAAATGTCACAGTCACGTGACGAATGCCCCCAAAGGAATTGGTAAAGCATAAGACACATTTGAGGAAAGTTAGCTGTAATATAGGAGATATGCTCCAGACACGATAAACCTAGAAATGAGGCCAGAAGTCAATGTCAAGGTCAATGTGACCCTAAATGGTACGCACCGCTCCTCCATCCAAAGAGGAATCAACACACCAAATTTGGGATTCCTACATCAAGTAATATAGAAGATATGCTCCAGACACGATTATTCTAGAAACTAGGTCATAGTTCAAGACCATAGTGACCTAAAAATGGTACACGACACATCAGCATCTAAAGATGTATCCATACAGCAAATTTGGGATTCTCATCTCAAATAATATAAGAGATATGTTCTGGACACAATTATTCTACAAACTAGGTCAGAGGTCAAGGTCAAAGTGACCAAAAAATGGTATGTGACACTCCACCATCCAAAGTTGCATCCACCCACCAAATTTGGGATTCCTACCTTTAATAATATTAGAGATATGCTCTGGACATGATTTTTCTAAAAACTAGGCCAGAGGTCAAGGTCACAGTGACCTGTAAATGGTACAACACACTCCACCTTCCCAAGATGTATTCACACACCAAATTTGGGATTCCTATCTCAAATAATAAATTAGATATGCTCCTGACACAATTATTATTAAAACTAGGTCAAAGGTCAAGGTCACAGTGACCCGTAAAAGGTACAAGACACTCAACCATCCCAAGATGCATTCAGACACCAAACTTGGGATTCCCTTCTCAAATAATATAAGAAACATGCTCCTGACACAATTATTATTAAAACTAGGTCAGAGGTCAAGGTCACAGTGGCCAGAAAATAATATGTAAGACTCCACCATCCCAAGATGCATATACACACCAAATTTGGAATCCCTACCTCAAAGAATATAAGAGATATGCTCCGAACACAAAAATTCTTTAAATTAGGTCAGAGGTCAAGGTCACAGTGACCCAAAATGGTATGTATGACACTCCTTCATCTCAAGATGCATTTAGACATCAAATTTGGAATTCCTATCTAGAAGAATATAGGAGATATGCAACAGTTTCTAGAAACTAGGTCAGATGTCAAGTTCAAGGTCACAGTGACTAAATTATGGTAAGCGACACTTTGTCATCCCAAGATGCATCCACACACCAAATTTGAGATTCCTACCTCAAATAATATATGAGATATGCTCTGGACATGATTATTCTAAAAACTAGGTCAGAGGTCAAGGTCACAGTGACCAGAAAATGGTACATGACACTCCGCTATCCCAAGATGTATCCACACATCAAATTTGGAATTCCTAATTCAAAGAATATAAGAGATATGCTCTGGACACAATAATTCTTAAAACTAGGCCAGAGGTCAAGGTCACAGTGACCCAAAATTGGCATGTGACACCCCCTTATCCCAAGATGCATTTACAAACCAAATTTGGAATTCCTATTTCAAAGAATATAGGAGATATGCACCAGACTCAATGCAATTATCAAGAAACTTGGTCAGAGGTCAAGTTCAAGGTCACAGTGACCCAATTATGGTACGCGACACTTTGTCATCCCAAGATGCATCCACACACTAAATTTGAGATTCCTACCTCAAATAATATAAGAGATATGCTCCGGACACGATTATTATAAAAACTAGGTCAGAGGTCAAGGTCAAGGTCACAGTGACCCAAAAATGGTACGCGACACTCCACCATCCCAAGATGTATCCACACACCAAATTTGGAATTCCTACCTCAAAGAATATAGGAGATATGGACCGGACATGAAAGCGGGACGGACCGACTGACGGACGGACAGTGCGATTACTATATGCCTCCCAAAGTTCCTTTGGGGGCATAATAAAAGAGCCTTTGAGATGAAGTATTGTAGGATTATAAATACATGGATGATGTTCAGATATGCAGTTACAGATATACCTCTATGTAACCATTTCTGTCTTGAAACCCTAAAAAGGTACATACTAAGGCAAACAAATGCTACATTTCATCAGGGTCTGCACTGTTTGCTGAGGGCTATGACAGGAAAAGGTGTGAGGGGAGGGGATGGAAGGCAACTTTAAAATAATTCTTTGGGGTGGGGGGTTCAATGTTGTTTTTGCTCTTTGGTGATGCCATTTCAATTTATTTAAATTTCTAGGTGCACATGTTACCCCTAAATCACACTTTTTCCTGAACCAGCCCTAACATTAAAACAACCTACATGGACACAAATACATCACAATTTAGATACTTATACCAGTCACCCCTTAAAATACAAAATGGACAATCCCTTACATGTATGAGAAAATCCATCAGAATACACAGAGTTAAGTTTTGCAAAGGAAACTCAGTGCATCCCAGTTACATGTACATATTTATATTGTTAAAAAGAAGAATTTTCGTAAATTATGAAGTAGTGACTGTGTTATTCTAGCTCACCTGTAATTTTGTATGACATCTTCCCTGGAAACATTTCTTCCGTTCATGCTGTTTCCAACATGGTACCTCTCTTCCGCTGATGAAAGCTTATACCCAAGTTTCTATATCATCTGAAAAGAAGGGATTACTTTTTATTTCTTCAGTTCAAGAACATATAATAAATAGAGCAAAGCAACGATATTCCTATAATATTAAAATAACTAAATGTATTGGTAGGTGTGCAAATGTAATAGTATACAGTTATTTCATGCCTGTTTGTAGTATAGACAAAACTATTACCCCGAGGTGCTGTGGACGACCTGATGCACTATTGCACGAGGCCGAAGGCTATACTATACTACAAACAGGCATTAAATAACTGTTTTATTACCTAACCCATTTGATGAAATACTTAGCAGCTTCCTTGCATGTATGCTGTAGACGATGCGGTTAATTGCAAAACAGAAAATTTCACCAAATCTGCAAAATTTTGGTCTCACTAAGAAAACGCGTACCCACACTTTATGTTTCTGACCACAAACAACGGAGTTATTGGAGTTTAAAGTTGCCAAACCATGCCTTATTTTCACCATTGTTGCATAATGTCTCCTTTCATAAACGAACCGTTCAGGTATCGGTGTCGCGCATGTCTATAAGCGCCTGTGTGTTTTTAACAGGGAAGCGGATAACCAGGCCATGGTATAGTGCCAGTCAATAGTCAAATTTATTGACTGGTCAATAGTTCAGTGACTCATGATTTTTTTCCATTTTAACCCTTCTCATGCTATTAATCGCATAATATATAAACTGAACCGAAGTTCTAAGTGGCCACTTTTCAATTTCATTTTTCTGACTAAAGGCTAATGATATTGAAATGATTTTTTGTCCAATATGTACATTTCAATGGACAAAAGGAGTGCTTTGGAAGAGTTTTCTATCACTTCACGATTTTTGGGTTCAAAAATGTAAAAATCAACTTTTTTGAAGAAAATAAGCGTTTTAATTTCAGTTTTTATCAAATTGAAGTACAGGAGATTTAACAAACCTGGCTAGCCGACTTAAAAAACACCAAATACTTGAATTTTTGCTTATAACTGTTTTTATATGATTTTTTGTTTTAAAAAAAGCTCATTTTCCACATTTTCTGATATTTTTGAAAATCATCAGCTGCACATACTAAAATCATTGTATGTGTTTTAATTCATGTGAATATGTTTGACCAAACACATCACAGCTTGATCAGCATGTAAGGTGGCCACTTATAAAAAACATTGCTGATATAAAATTACTACAAACGTTTTACTAAACAAAGGCCAGAGAAGATATTTGATGAGAATTGGAGAGGTGGCTCAGTAAAACAGCTGTTATTGTATATGTGAAAGACAAAGATTCGGATGAGTGCACATCCATGCAGTCTCACCAGAACCTTGCTGTTAGCTTGTTTGGGTCAAGCCAAAGAAAAGCTTTGACTAAAAATTATACAATAAGATTTTTCTCCATTTAGCAATAACTTCATGTAGATTTTTTCTCCCAATTTGTTAGCTATAGCTATTAAACAAGAGGCCTATCATGACTCTGGATTGCTTACTTTAATTTTAGCCCTGGCCCAGATGTTATAAAAACATTTTTCATGCTCAACTAGGCAATTGCTGGCATTTTAACATTTCTGAGCAGGATAAATAATTTTAAAAGGGTTTTACCATACATGGGTGTGGCGGCCATCTTGGTCATGTGACTAGGATCATTTGAGCAAACTTTCTTTCCCCCATCCTAAGGAGTCTCCATATGAAATTTGAGTTCAATTGGCCCAGTTGTTTCAGAGGAGATGTTTAAAAGTGTTGACGGATGATGGACGGAGGCCGGAGTCATTGGTATCCTATTAGCTCGCCCATGAGCCCTCGGCTCTGGTAAGCTAAAAAGTCAGTAGAAGACAACGAAACCATGAAAAATTACCCGGCATGCAAAGATCAGTGGCAAACTCCCCAACAGTGGCATCCTCTATGGGTCAGCTTCAGTCAAAAACTCCCCAACAGTTGCAACTTCTATGGGTCAGCTTCAAAGGCAAACTCCCCAACAGTGGCATCTTCTATGGGTCAGCTTCAGTGGCGAACTCCCCAGCAGTTGCATCCTCTATGGTCATTAATCCCTCTCCTTGTGGTAAGTCAAAACCTGGATATAAAATCAATATTATTTCATGTCCACTGTCACATTAGCCAACAATCTCCTTATTGGCTGTTACCATTAAATCAGCTGGTATCCAGCAAAAGGACAGTACAGACACTACAAGTTGGCATGTGCGTACAGCGAAGATTTAAATCAGTATGCCCAGCCACGCAGTCTGAAGAAACGTTGGACCCTTTGCTACCCATAGAACACCTATCGAATGTGCAGGCTGATCAGTCTTCGATGGGCCCACATGTCAACTCGTACCTTTTGCTGTGCACCGGCTCCTATGGTATTGAGATGCCTGGTTTTGAAACTGTGGACATGCTATAGTATCTAAATATCTAATTTAACCATTTACTGCATAATAACGCCCTTTGACGCCTTTGAAATATTATGGATTTGAAAATATTATGGAAAATGAAGCATTTGCTCTTTTGGAGCAAATGCTCTATTGTCCTTAATATTTTCAAATGTATTCATTTTTCTTATTTTTTTCCCTATGGAGTAAAGCTGAATGGAATTTCCCACTCTTAATTAATTTCCATTCTGAGTGTTGTTGGGTGGCATTTTTCCTCTTATTTTTCATATTTATTCAACTTTTGATAGAACATTCTGTAAGCAAACAGTGGAGACCCTGATCAGGCAACAGTGTCTTATCTGGATCTTCTTTGTTTGCATATGTCCCATAAATAGGAAGCAAGGCTTATATGGGTCATAGCATCCTAGCTCTAGATACAAGCTAACTAAACTCTTTGTACTATGCTGACTTATTTTGCATGACTTTTTTTTTTTTTTTCGAATAATCTTTCAGGAATACAAGAGGAGTTTCAAACAGTTTGGATCCAGATCAGGACTGACATGTTGTCAATCTGTGTTCAAACTTAAAACAAAAGTTATCTGCAGATAACACTAGCAGGTAAAGGGTTAAGTAAAGAAGGTTCGTTGTCAGCCCTGAAAAATTCACCTAACATCAATCACGGAAAATCCTAGATGACAGTTATTATTTGAGCCGTGGCATGTGATTTCCAACAATGCGGCATTTTGACAAATGTAGACTCAGACGACCCTCTGCAGCCTCCTTTTAAGCTTAGAAACTCCAAATGGTGATCAGCCTGTAGCTTAACAATCATAGAATACTCAAGCGACTAGCAAATGCTCTGATCAGACTGCGCGTATGTGCAGGCTGATCTGAGCCTTTGCTGGTCGCACATACCAACTTGTTGAAAATCTCATGCACTGGCTCATTTTTAATGGGTCTTAACATCAAACTTTCAGAAAAATGATTACATTTTAATGCTATATACATTCTAAACCATGCTGTACTACCACACAGTACCAAAAAATTGATAAATCAAACAATATACAAAATTATCAAGTTTATACCGTGTGCGAATACGAATATGGCCGGTACGTACTCAGATTGTGTGTCCAATATATATGGTTAATTTGGGTGGCGTACGATCTGACCTCGTAGCCTGTTAGCGCGTCGGACTCTTGAACCAGCGGACCTGGGTGGGCACCTATTATACATTATTTTTTTCTTCTTATTTTATCAGCTTTATAAATGAATTACTTCCTACAAGTAATATGAATTGATATAAATGACAAGAAGTACACTCCATAACCTTTTATATTGAATTATCCTTAAAATATGTGGGAGTGGGGGTAAATTTTGCTCTCCTGAAAGAAAATTAGTTTGGTGGCCCCCATTTTTTATTCTTTTTTCTAAAAGGTAAAATATAGGTCTATGAAATAAAAACAAAACTTTGAGATTGTTAATGCCAGATTTTTTAATATACAATTTACTCTAAAAATCGTATTCCTATTTTGGGGGAATTACCAAAATATATCATTCAGTATCTTGTCACGGCTTGGGAAAACAAATAAATTTTCACTTCTAAAAAGCTTAATGACGTGAGTAATAGTCAAAATTGAAATAAATAAGCTGGATGGCTATTACAACTAATTTAACTTATATTAAGGACATGGGTTTTTTCAGAAAATTTGTAAAATGCTGAAAACTTCCATGTGAGATTATGAAAAATAGACCGTGGTGGCATATCTTTTTTATTTCATAAATTGACAGTCCATACTGAAAACAAACTGTATGCAAAGAATTAAAGATTTTACTGTGGGAAGTATTACCCGCAATTGCCCTTAACAAATATTGATTGACTCAATATTGGGTCATGCATCTCTTCTAACATTTTGTATGCTCAAACTCCTTGTAGAGTACTTTTACACACATTGTAGACCCGGATGAGATGCCACAGTATTAAAGTCAAGGACAATCCACATAGACATAATCTGTTTTTGTTTGTTTATTTGATTTGATGCTTTACGTTCCCTGTTAACTTTTTTTAAGTCTAGGTGGGATGATTTCCTGTCTCCCTGGGTCGAACCAGTACCATTTAGCAGCAGATAAATTGTCTTTCTCAAGTAGACATTTACACAGTGAGTCTGTCCGCGGTGAGTCTCCAACTAGCAACCCCTCTATCCCCAGTCTAACGCTCTCCCATCTGAGCCACTGTGCTCCACTTTCTAGTACAGATGCTCCATTTAGTAGTACCATTAAGGTTGTCATTCACTAGCTGAACTTGGAAATCAAACACATGTCCTGAGATAGACTTTGAGAGCCATATTGAGGGGCCTATTCTGCTGCCCTATTCTTGCCAAAGGTTTGCTTTTTAGCATTGAACAATTTTGTACACATGCACAACTAAACTCCAGCTGTTAAGTTTTTAGACTTAATTTTTAGCAATAAACTCCAGCTGTTAAGTTTTTAGACTTAATTTTTAGCAATAACATTTTTGTCTTTAATTTAAGCAAAATGTGTTCGTGATGAAAAGTATTCAGGAACATCTCCGCCAACTTCTCCAATTGGTTCCAACATCCTAGATGCTGCAGGTTCCTCTGTGCTTAGATGCACTCTTTGAATATTTTAAACAAAGCGCAAATAAACAAAGTCCAAGATGTCAGTCAAAAATGTACATTGCACCGCCCTAATTCAATTACTAAAGCGATGGATGGCTTGATCAAATATAATAGAAATTGCGACTGATTCGCTCGTGCGTTAAACTAGTAGGGTCATCTCAAAACCGTTCATTTCATAGCACGTGCATAAGAGAAATATTGCACGTCATGCGATAACCCAGCCTTTGTTCCTACAAATGAGCCTGCTTTAAGTTGATTCTGCATATGCACGGTAAATTCTGAGTATGTTAACGGCAGTTTTGTGTTATGCACAGCCTTTGAAGAACGGGATATGCACCGCTTCCGAATATTTTTTTGAAAGTACCCCTTTCTGTCACGCCTATACGAATTATACCTGTAATTAAAAGACTTATAAATTTAAGACGAAATCAATTTATTGCAAAATCTTCATCCATATACACACAGTATTTTAAGTCAAGGACAATCCACATAGACATAATCTGTTTATTTGTTTGTTTATTTGATTTGATGCGTTATGTCACTGTCAACAATTTTTCAGTCATGTTGGGATGATTTCAGGTCTTCCTGGGCCAAACCAGTATTAAGATGTATATAATGTGTTTGCTCAAGGACACATTTACACAGTAACTCTGCCGGCGGTGAGTCCTGAATAAGCATCCTTTCGATCCCCAGTCTAATGTTCTACCATCTGTGCCCCTATGCTCCACTTTCTCGTACAGATGTTCCTTTTAGCAGTGCCATTAAGATTACCATTCACTGACTGAACTTGGAATCCAAACACATGTCCTGAGTAAGGCTTTGAGAGCCATATTGAGGGGTCTATTCTGCTGCCCTATTCTGGCCAAAGGTTTGCTTTTCAGAAATTCCAAAACCGCATCTCCAGGCCTCCATCCAAGAATTAAAATGACATAGACTGACTATGACTACAGCATCAAAAATGGCAAATACAAAGCAGGATTTCTCTCTTGTCATTGACAGTAACACCAGTTGAACACTAAGTCTTCTGCACAGTCAAAAGGTTCATTCTAGCATAAATGTTTCTGTCAAAGGCTCTTCTAGTTCTTAGACATAACTGCACAAATAAGGTATCACACTGCTACAAGGGACACAAACTATAACATTCAGACAAAACTGCACAATAAGGTAATGTCAACCTTAAAGACTAGAAAGTCCAAGAATCTATTGATCTCCATCTTCCTGACTATGTAACTGCCCCAACAAATACCTCACCAAGCTCTCGTATATCAAGACTTTCATAAGCCTGTAGCTGAACATACATTGAAATCTATATGACTGCCATGTGCATGACCTCCTGGATAAAAATGGCTATCAAGACCAGCAAAGAAGCCCTAGACCGAGTCTTTCAAAGAGATGCCAAAGAGCTCTTGTAGGTACAATGGTAAGTCAAACAGAGGCAGATCCTGGCTATCCACCTGGATTAGTGCCATGTCTTGGCAGATTGCCTGATGGTGAAATATTTGCAGCTTTAGTATGGTCAAACAAACTGAGTGTCATGGGCAGCATGGTTTGGCCCTCAAAGATCAATGCAGACACAGGCTCCTTGAAGAAAAGTGCAGAGTGCTACTGCCCACTTTGGATTCTGGATTAACCCTACTTTTATGCCACCATCCAGACCACATCAACCGAAATCGGCATTAAAACGGGGCCCCATTTAGATTTCAATGCAGATTTCTAGTTAACTAGTAAGGATTGCCACACAAAATAGGTCAATATCAAAAGCCATCATCGACAATTGCCAACTCCACAGGTCTCTCAAGAATTGTGTTGTCTGAATTGTTCTTGGTGGAGCAAACCTGAAGCCACAAAGAAGACACTTAAGTTTGTGTGTACATAGCATCGAACAAATATTTAACCCTGCAGGTAGTCCAACAAGACAAGGCACTGGTCCAGGTAGGTAGATCCTAAGGTTCTACTCTGATTGGCTCACCATTGTATAGGCAAGAGCCATTTGTCACCCTTCAGCAAAACCAGGTGCAGGGTTTTCAGGACAGCCTTCGTAGCTGTTTCCCCAAGAAATCTTGCACAAAGCAGGTATACAGACTTCAATGCATGTGCAGCAACAGCCATATGAGTCTTGGTATAAGTGGGCCTAGATGAGATGCTTGTTCAGCCAGTTGACACAGGCAGGAACATGAAAACCTACAGATTACGAGACTTTGCCAGCCTTTAAAGTAGACACAACCTTGTTGAACAGCATGGTCTGGATGGTAAAGTTTACATCCCTCATGTCAATGTGCTAACTTGTTCTTGCACTGTTATCAAAACATGACAGTTTCTTCTGGCAAAGCCATGGCCAGCTGCCACACTATCCTATGGTGAGCCTCATTGACAATGCAGATGTGTTCCATTAGCATTTGCTGTCAAAGATGTAGGAAAAAGTTGTGCATGTTTTATTTGCCACAGATACTAAAGCTATTCTATTGTGAAGAAGAGTCATACTGGTCCCCTTTTCTGTGTCCAAAGAACAACTCATACATGGTCTTCAGCTGGTCCATAGTAAGCTGTGTAAGAATGTGACAGGTAGTACTGGGCTACATTGTACCAGTAGCAAAGTGACCACATACATCTGAACATACACAAATATTTTTCAGATGACAAAAGAGGTGGCTCTGACCTGACTTGATATGGCTTTAACGCTCAAAATCCTTGTAGAGTACTTTTACAAACATTGTAGACCCAGATGAGATGCCACAGTATTAAAGTCAAGGACAATCAACATAGACATAATCTGTTTTTGTTTATTTGAATTGATGCTTTACATCCCCTGTCTACAATTTTTAAGTCATGCTGGGATGATTTCCTGTCTTCCTGGGTCGAACCAGTATCAAGCAGCAGATAAAGTGTCTTGCTCAAGTACACATTTACACAGTGAGTCTGTTGGCAGCGAGTCTCCAACTAGCAGCCCTTCTATCCCCAGTCTAAAGCTCTCCCATCTGAGCCACTAGTTGTGCTCCACTTTCTAGTACAGATGCTCCATTTAGTAGTACCATTAAGGATGTCATTCACTAGCTGAACTTGGAAATAAAACACATGTCCCAAGAAAGACTTTGAGAGCCATATTGAGGGGCCTATTCTGCTGCCCTATTCTTGCCAAAGGTTTGCTTTTTAGCATTGAACAATTTTGAACAAATGCACACCTAGATAGGTTTTCTTCCTCGAATAATGGGCTGCTTCTGCCTGAATGTGACACTGGCTAAGTTGTCATAGGACCAGTTAAGCAAAATTTCTGAGCGTAAAAAAGCAATTATTTTCTTACCCAGCAATCTTAACATATGTTTTGGGTGCTCAAAAGAACCGTCTCATTGAGATGGTTCTTTTGAGTACCCACAACATATATTTTGATTGAGAAATAAGAACAATAATTTTCAGTTACGCACATTTATCTGGAGGCCTGCATTGTACCAGTAGCAGAAGTGACCATGCACAAAAAACTTTTCAGATGACAAAAGAGGTGGCTCTGACCGGACTTGACACATTGGTTGACTCAATACTGGGTCATGCATCTCTTCTAACAATTTGTAAGCTCAAAATCCTTGTGGAGTACTTTTACACACATTGTAGACACAGATGAGATGCCACAGTATTTAAAGTCAAGGACAATCCACATAGACATAATCTGTTTATTTGTTTGTTTATTTGATTTGATGCATTATGTCGCAGTCAACAATTTTTCAGTCATTTTGGGATGATTTCCGGTCTTCCTGGGCCAAACCAGTATTAAGATGCATATAATGTGTTTGCTCAAGGACACATTTACACAGTGACTCTGCCGGCGGTGAGTCCTGAATAAGCATCCTTTTGATCCCCAATCTAACATTCTACCATCTGTGCCCCTATGCTCCACTTTCTAGTACAGATGTTCCTTTTAGCAGTGCCATTAAGATTACCATTCCCTGACTGAACTTGGAATCCAAACACATGTCCTGAGTAAGGCTTTGAGAGCCATATTGAGGGGTCTATTCTGCTGCCCCGTTCTCGCCAAAGGTTTGCTTTTCAGAAATTCCGAAACTGCATCTCCAGGCCTCCATCCAAGAATTAAAATGACAGACTGACTATACAGCATCAAAAAGGCAAATACAAAGCAGGATTTCTCTCTTGTCATTGACAGTAACACCAGTTGAACACTAAGTCTTCTGCACAGTCAAAAGGTTCATCCTAGCATATATGTTTCTGTCAAAGGCTCTTCTAGTTCTTAGACATAACTGCACAAATAAGGTATCACACTGCTACAAGGGACACAATCTATAACATTCAGACAAAACTGCACAATAAGGTAATGTCAACCTTAAAGACTAGAAAGTCCAAGAATCTATTGATCTCCATCTTCCTGACTATGTAACTGCCCCAACAAATACCTCACCAAGCACTCATATATGAAGACTTTCATAAGCCTGCAGCTGAACATACATTGAAATCTATATGACTGCCATGTGCATGACCTCCTGGATAAAAATGGCTATCAAGACCAGCAAAGAAGCCCTAGACCGAGTCTTTCAAAGAGATGCCAAAGAGCTCTTGTAGGTACAATGGTAAGTCAAACAGAGGCAGATCCTGGCTATCCACCTGGATTAGTGCCATGTCTTGGCAGATTGCCTGATGGTGAAATATTTGCTGCTTTAGTATGGTCAAACAAACTGAGTGTCATGGGCAGCATGGTTTGGCCCACTAAGATCAATGCAGACACAGGCTCCTTGAAGAAAAGTGCAGAGTGCTACTGCCCACTTTGGATTCTGGATTAACCCTACTTTTATGCCACCATCCAGACCACATCAACCGAAATCGGCATTAAAATGGTGCCCCAGTTAGATTTCAATGCAGACTTCTAGTCAACTAGTAAGGATTGCCACACAAAATAGGTCAATATCAAAAGCCATCATCGACAATTGCCAACTCCACAGGTCTCTCAAGAATTGTGTTGTCTGAATTGTTCTTGGTGGAGCAAACCTGAAGCCACAAAGAAGACACTTAAGTTTGTGTGTACATAGCAGCTAACAAATATTTAACCCTGCAGGTAGTCCAACAAGACAAGGCACTGGTCCAGGTAAGTAGATCCTAAGGTTCTACTCTTATTGGCTCACCATTGTATAGGCAAGAGCCATTTGTCACCCTTTGGCAAAACCAGGTGCAGGGTTTTCAGGACAGCCTTCTGGCTGTTTCCCCAAGAAATCTTGCACAAAGCAGGTATACAGACTTCAATGCATGTGCAGCCACAGCCATATGAGTCTTGGTATAAGTGGGCCTAGATAAGATGCTTGTTCAGCCAGTTGACACAGGCAGGAACATGAAAACCAACAGATTACGAGACTTTGCCAGCCTTTAAAGTAGACACAACCTTGTTGAACAGCATGGTCTGTGGATGGTAAAGTTTACATCCCTCATGTCAATGTGCTAACTTGTTCTTGCACTGTTATCAAAACATGACAGTTTCTTCTGGCAAAGCCATGGCCAGCTGCCACACTATCCTATGGTGAGCCTCATTGACAATGCAGATGTGTTCCATTAGCATTTGCTGTCAAAGATGTAGGAAAAAGTTGTGCATGTTTTATTTGCCACAGATACTAAAGCTATTCTATTGTGAAGAAGAGTCATACTGGTCCCCTTTTCTGTGTCCAAAGAACAACTCATACATGGTCTTCAGCTGGTCCATAGTAAGCTGTGTAAGAATGTGACAGGTAGTACTGGGCTACATTGTACCAGTAGCAAAGTGACCACATACATCTGAACATACACAAATATTTTTCAGATGACAAAAGAGGTGGCTCTGACCTGACTTGATATGGCTTTAACGCTCAAAATCCTTGTAGAGTACTTTTACAAACATTGTAGACCCAGATGAGATGCCACAGTATTAAAGTCAAGGACAATCAACATAGACATAATCTGTTTTTGTTTATTTGAATTAATGCTTTACATCCCCTGTCTACAATTATTAAGTCATGCTGGGATGATTTCCTGTCTTCCTGGGTCGAACCAGTATCAAGCAGCAGATAAAGTGTCTTGCTCAAGTACACATTTACACAGTGAGTCTGTTGGCGGCGAGTCTCCAACTAGCAGCCCTTCTATCCCCAGTCTAACGCTCTCCAATCTGAGCCACTAGCTGTGCTCCACTTTCTAGTACAGATGCTCATTAAGGATGTCATTCACTAGCTGAACTTGGAAATAAAACACATGTCCCAAGAAAGACTTTGAGAGCCATATTGAGGGGCCTATTCTGCTGCCCAATTCTTGCCAAAGGTTTGCTTTTTAGCATTGAACAATTTTGAACAAATGCACACCTAGATAGGTTTTCTTCCTCGAATAATGGGCTGCTTCTGCCTGAATGTGACACTGGCTACATTGTCATAGGACCAGTTAAGCAAAATTTCTGAGCGTAAAAAAGCAATTATTTTCTTACCCAGCAATCTTAACATATGTTTTTGGTGCTCAAAAGAACCGTCTCATTGAGATGGTTCTTTTGAGTACCCACAACATATGTTTTGATTGAGAAATATGAACAATAATCTTCAGTTACGCACATTTATCTGGAGGCCTGCATTGTACCAGTAGCAGAAGTGACCATGCACAAAAAACTTTTCAGATGACAAAAGAGGTGGCTCTGACGGGACTTGACACATTGGTTGACTCAATACTGGGTCATGCATCTCTTCTAACAATTTGTAAGCTCAAATTCCTTGTAGAGTACTTTTACACACATTGTAGACACAGATGAGATGCCACAGTATTTTAAGTCAAGGACAATCCACATAGACATAATCTGTTTATTTGTTTGTTTATTTGATTTGATGCGTTATGTCGCAGTCAACAATTTTTCAGTCATATTGGGATGATTTCCAGTCTTCCTGGGCCAAACCAGTATTAAGATGCATATAATGTGTTTGCTCAAGGACACATTTACACAGTGACTCTGCCGGCGGTGAGTCCTGAATAAGCATCCTTTTGATCCCCAATCTAACGTTCTACCATCTGTGCCCCTATGCTCCACTTTCTAGTCCAGATGTTCCTTTTAGCAGTGCCATTAAGATTACCATTCCCTGACTGAACTTGGAATCCAAACACATGTACTGAGTAAGGCTTTGAGAGCCATATTGAGGGGTCTATTCTGCTGCCCTGTTCTCGCCAAAGGTTTGCTTTTCAGAAATTCCGAAACTGCGTCTCCAGGCCTCCATCCAAGAATTAAAATGACAGACTGACTATACAGCATAAAAAGGCAAATTCAAAGCAGGATTTCTCTCTTGTCATTGACAGTAACACCAGTTGAACACTAAGTCTTCTGCACAGTCAAAAGGTTCATCCTAGCATAAATGTTTCTGTCAAAGGCTCTTCTAGTTCTTAGACATAACTGCACAAATAAGGTATCACACTGCTACAAGGGACACAAACTATAACATTCAGACAAAACTGCACAATAAGGTAATGTCAACCTTAAAGAATAGAAAGTCCAAGAATCTATTGATCTCCATCTTCCTGACTATGTAACTGCCCCAACAAATACCTCACCAAGCACTCATATATCAAGACTTTCATAAGCCTGCAGCTGAACATACATTGAAATCTAAATGACTGCCATGTGCATGACCTCCTGGATAAAAATGGCTATCAAGACCAGCAAAGAAGCCCTAGACCGAGTCTTTCAAAGAGATGCCAAAGAGCTCTTGTAGGTACAATGGTAAGTCAAACAGAGGCAGATCCTGGCTATCCACCTGGATTAGTGCCATGTCTTGGCAGATTGCCTGATGGTGAAATATTTGCTGCTTTAGTATGGTCAAACAAACTGAGTGTCATGGGCAGCATGGTTTGGCCCACTAAGATCAATGCAGACACAGGCTCCTTGAAGAAAAGTGCAGAGTGCTACTGCCCACTTTGGATTCTGGATTAACCCTACTTTTATGCCACCATCCAGACCACATCAACCGAAATCGGCATTAAAACGGGGCCCCATTTAGATTTCAATGCAGATTTCTAGTCAACTAGTAAGGATTGCCACACAAAATAGGTCAATATCAAAAGCCATCGTCGACAATTGCCAACTCCACAGGTCTCTCAAGAATTGTGTTGTCTGAATTGTTCTTGGTGGAGCAAACCTGAAGCCACAAAGAAGACACTTAAGTTTGTGTGTACATAGCAGCTAACAAATATTTAACCCTGCAGGTAGTCCAACAAGACAAGGCACTGGTCCAGGTAGGTAGATCCTAAGGTTCTACTCTGATTGGCTCACCATTGAATAGGCAAGAGCCATTTGTCACCCTTCGGCAAAACCAGGTGCAGGGTTTTCAGGACAGCCTTCATAGCTGTTTCCCCAAGAAATCTTGCACAAAGCAGGTATACAGACTTCAATGCATGTGCAGCAACAGCCATATGAGTCTTGGTATAAGTGGGCCTAGATAAGATGCTTGCTCAGCCAGTTGACACAGGCAGGAACATGAAAACCAACAGATTACGAGACTTTGCCAGCCTTTAAAGTAGACACAACCTTGTTGAACAGCATGGTCTGGATGGTAAAGTTTACATCCCTCATGTCAATGTGCTAACTTGTTCTTGCACTGTTATCAAAACATGACAGTTTCTTCTGGCAAAGCCATGGCCAGCTGCCACACTATCCTATGGTGAGCCTCATTGACAATGCAGATGTGTTCCATTAGCATTTCCTGTCAAAGATGTAGGAAAAAGTTGTGCATGTTTTATTTGCCACAGATACTAAAGCTATTCTATTGTGAAGAAGAGTCATACTGGTCCCCTTTTCTGTGTCCAAAGAACAACTCATACATGGTCTTCAGCTGGTCCATAGTAAGCTGTGTAAGAATGTGACAGGTAGTACTGGGCTACATTGTACCAGTGGCAAAGTGACCACATACATCTGAACATACACAAATATTTTTCAGATGCAGAAGAGGAGGCTCTGACCTGACTTGATATGGCTTTAACGCTCAAAATCCTTGTAGAGTACTTTTACAAACATTGTAGACCCAGATGAGATGCCACAGTATTAAAGTCAAGGACAATCCACATAGACATAATCTGTTTTTGTTTATTTGAATTAATGCTTTACATCCCCTGTCTACAATTATTAAGTCATGCTGGGATGATTTCCTGTCTGTCTGGGTCGAACCAGTATCAAGCAGCAGATAAAGTGTTTTGCTCAAGTACACATTTACGCAGTGAGTCTGTTGGCGGCGAGTCTCCAACTAGCAGCCCTTCTATCCCCAGTCTAACGCTCTCCCATCTGAGCCACTAGCTGTGCTCCACTTTCTAGTACAGATGCTCATTAAGGATGTCATTCACTAGCTGAACTTGGAAATAAAACACATGTCCCAAGAAAGACTTTGAGAGCCATATTGAGGGGCCTATTCTGCTGCCCTATTCTTGCCAAAGGTTTGCTTTTTAGCATTGAACAATTTTGAACACATGCACACCTAGATAGGTTTTCTTCCTCGAATAATGGGCTGCTTCTGCCTGAATGTGACACTGGCTACATTGTCATAGGACCAGTTTAGCAAAATTTCTGAGCGTAAAAAAGCAATTATTTTCTTACCCAGCAATCTTAACATATGTTTTGGGTGCTCAAAAGAACCGTCTCATTGAGATGGTTCTTTTGAGTACCCACAACATGTTTTGATTGAGAAATATGAACAATAATCTTCAGTTACGCACATTTATCTGGAGGCCTGCATTGTACCAGTAGCAGAAGTGACCATGCACAAAAAACTTTTCAGATGACAAAAGAGGTGGCTCTGACCGGACTTGACACATTGGTTGACTCAATACTGGGTCATGCATCTCTTCTAACAATTTGTAAGCTCAAAATCCTTGTAGAGTACTTTTACACACATTGTAGACACAGATGAGATGCCACAGTATTTTAAGTCAAGGACAATCCACATAGACATAATCTGTTTATTTGTTTGTTTATTTGATTTGATGCATTATGTCGCAGTCAACAATTTTTCAGTCATGTTGGGATGATTTCCGGTCTTCCTGGGCCAAACCAGTATTAAGATGCATATAATGTGTTTGCTCAAGGACACATTTACACAGTGACTCTGCCGGCGGTGCGTCCTGAATAAGCATCCTTTTGATCCCCAATCTAACGTTCTACCATCTGTGCCCCTATGCTCCACTTTCTAGTACAGATGTTCCTTTTAGCAGTGCCATTAAGATTACCATTCCCTGACTGAACTTGGAATCCAAACACATGTCCTGAGTAAGGCTTTGAGAGCCATATTGAGGGGTCTATTCTGCTGCCCTGTTCTCGCCAAAGGTTTGCTTTTCAGAAATTCCGAAACTGCATCTCCAGGCCTCCATCCAAGAATTAAAATGACAGACTGACTATACAGCATCAAAAAGGCAAATACAAAGCAGGATTTCTCTCTTGTCATTGACAGTAACACCAGTTGAACACTAAGTCTTCTGCACAGTCAAAAGGTTCATCCTAGCATAAATGTTTCTGTCAAAGGCTCTTCTAGTTCTTAGACATAACTGCACAAATAAGGTATCACACTGCTACAAGGGACACAAACTATAACATTCAGACAAAAAAGCACAAAAAGGTAATGTCAACCTTAAAGACTAGAAAGTCCAAGAATCTATTGATCTCCATCTTCCTGACTATGTAACTGCCCCAACAAATACCTCACCAAGCTCTCATATATCAAGACTTTCATAAGCCTGCAGCTGAACATACATTGAAATCTATATGACTGCCATGTGCATGACCTCCTGGATAAAAATGGCTATCAAGACCAGCAAAGAAGCCCTAGACCGAGTCTTTCAAAGAGATGCCAAAGAGCTCTTGTAGGTACAATGGTAAGTCAAACAGAGGCAGATCCTGGCTATCCACCTGGATTAGTGCCATGTCTTGGCAGATTGCCTGATGGTGAAATATTTGCAGCTTTAGTATGGTCAAACAAACTGAGTGTCATGGGCAGCATGGTTTGGCCCACTAAGATCAATGCAGACACAGGCTCCTTGAAGAAAAGTGCGGAGTGCTACTGCCCACTTTGGATTCTGGATTAACCCTACTTTTATGCCACCATCCAGACCACATCAACCGAAATCGGCATTAAAAAGGGGCCCCATTTAGATTTCAATGCAGATTTCTAGTTAACTAGTAAGGATTGCCACACAAAATAGGTCAATATCAAAAGCCATCATCGACAATTGCCAACTCCACAGGTCTCTCAAGAATTGTGTTGTCTGAATTGTTCTTGGTGGAGCAAACCTGAAGCCACAAAGAAGACACTTAAGTTTGTGTGTACATAGCAGCTAACAAATATTTAACCCTGCAGGTAGTCCAACAAGACAAGGCACTGGTCCAGGTAGGTAGATCCTAAGGTTCTACTCTGATTGGCTCACCATTGTATAGGCAAGAGCCATTTGTCACCCTTCGGCAAAACCAGGTGCAGGGTTTTCAGGACAGCCTTCGTAGCTGTTTCCCCAAGAAATCTTGCACAAAGCAGGTATACAGACTTCAATGCATGTGCAGCAACAGCCATATGAGTCTTGGTATAAGTGGGCCTAGATGAGATGCTTGTTCAGCCAGTTGACACAGGCAGGAACATGAAAACCAACAGATTACGAGACTTTGCCAGCTTTAAAGTAGACACAACCTTGTTGAACAGCATGGTCTGGATGGTAAAGTTTACATCCCTCATGTCAATGTGCTAACTTGTTCTTGCACTGTTATCAAAACATGACAGTTTCTTCTGGCAAAGCCATGGCCAGCTGCCACACTATCCTATGGTGAGCCTCATTGACAATGCAGATGTGTTCCATTAGCATTTCCTGTCAAAGATGTAGGAAAAAGTTGTGCATGTTTTATTTGCCACAGATACTAAAGCTATTCTATTGTGAAGAATAGTCATACTGGTCCCCTTTTCTGTGTCCAAAGAACAATTCATACATGGTCTTCAGCTGGTCCATAGTAAGCTGTGTAAGAATGTGACAGGTAGTACTGGGCTACATTGTACCAGTAGCAAAGTGACCACATACATCTGAACATACACAAATATTTTTCAGATGACAAAAGAGGTGGCTCTGACCTGACTTGATATGGCTTTAACGCTCAAAATCCTTGTAGAGTACTTTTACAAACATTGTAGACCCAGATGAGATGCCACAGTATTAAAGTCAAGGACAATCCACATAGACATAATCTGTTTATTTGAATTGATGCTTTACATCCCCTGTCTACAATTATTAAGTCATGCTGGGATGATTTCCTGTCTGTCTGGGTCGAACCAGTATCAAGCAGCAGATAAAGTGTTTTGCTCAAGTACACATTTACACAGTGAGTCTGTTGGCGGCGAGTCTCCAACTAGCAGCCCTTCTATCCCCAGTCTAACGCTCTCCCATCTGAGCCACTAGCTGTGCTCCACTTTCTAGTACAGATGCTCATTAAGGATGTCATTCACTAGCTGAACTTGGAAATAAAACACATGTCCCAAGAAAGACTTTGAGAGCCATATTGAGGGGCCTTTTCTGCTGCCCTATTCTTGCCAAAGGTTTGCTTTTTAGCATTGAACAATTTTGAACACATGCACACCTAGATAGATTTTCTTCCTCGAATAATGGGCTGCTTCTGCCTGAATGTGACACTGGCTACATTGTCATAGGACCAGTTAAGCAAAATTTCTGAGCGTAAAAAAGCAATTATTTTCTTACCCAGCAATCTTAACATATGTTTTGGGTGCTCAAAAGAACCGTCTCATTGAGATGGTTCTTTTGAGTACCCACAACATGTTTTGATTGAGAAATATGAACAATAATCTTCAGTTACGCACATTTATCTGGAGGCCTGCATTGTACCAGTAGCAGAAGTGACCATGCACAAAAAACTTTTCAGATGACAAAAGAGGTGGCTCTGACCGGACTTGACACATTGGTTGACTAAATACTGGGTCATGCATCTCTTCTAACAATTTGTAAGCTCAAATTCCTTGTAGAGTACTTTTACACACATTGTAGACACAGATGAGATGCCACAGTATTTTAAGTCAAGGACAATCCACATAGACATAATCTGTTTATTTGTTTGTTTATTTGATTTGATGCGTTATGTCGCAGTCAACAATTTTTCAGTCATATTGGGATGATTTCCGGTCTTCCTGGGCCAAACCAGTATTAAGATGCATATAATGTGTTTGCTCAAGGACACATTTACACAGTGACTCTGTCGGCGGTGAGTCCTGAATAAGCATCCTTTTGATCCCCAATCTAACGTTCTACCATCTGTGCCCCTATGCTCCACTTTCTAGTACAGATGTTCCTTTTAGCAGTGCCATTAAGATTACCATTCCCTGACTGAACTTGGAATCCAAACACATGTCCTGAGTAAGGCTTTGAGTGCCATATTGAGGGGTCTATTCTGCTGCCCTGTTCTCGCCAAAGGTTTGCTTTTCAGAAATTCCGAAACTGCGTCTCCAGGCCTCCATCCAAGAATTAAAATGACAGACTGACTATACAGCATCAAAAAGGCAAATACAAAGCAGGATTTCTCTCTTGTCATTGACAGTAACACCAGTTGAACACTAAGTCTTCTGCACAGTCAAAAGGTTCATCCTAGCATAAATGTTTCTGTCAAAGGCTCTTCTAGTTCTTAGACATAACTGCACAAATGAGGTATCACACTGCTACAAGGGACACAAACCATAACATTCAGACAAAAAAGCACAATAAGGTAATGTCAACCTTAAAGACTAGAAAGTCCAAGAATCTATTGATCTCCATCTTCCTGACTATGTAACTGCCCCAACAAATACCTCACCAAGCTCTCATATATCAAGACTTTCATAAGCCTGCAGCTGAACATACATTGAAATCTATATGACTGCCATGTGCATGACCTCCTGGATAAAAATGGCTATCAAAACCAGCAAAGAAGCCCTAGACTGAGTCTTTCAAAGAGATGCCAAAGAGCTCTTGTTAAGGTACAATGGTAAGTCAAACAGAGGCAGATCCTGGCTATCCACCTGGATTAGTGCCATGTCTTGGCAGATTGCCTGATGGTGAAATATTTGCAGCTTTAGTATGGTCAAACAAACTGAGTGTCATGGGCAGCATGGTTTGGCCCACTAAGATCAATGCAGACACAGGCTCCTTGAAGAAAAGTGCAGAGTGCTACTGCCCACTTTGGATTCTGGATTAACCCTACTTTTATGCCACCATCCAGACCACATCAACCGAAATCGGCATTAAAACGGGGCCCCATTTAGATTTCAATGCAGATTTCTAGTTAACTAGTAAGGATTGCCACACAAAATAGGTCAATATCAAAAGCCATCATCGACAATTGCCAACTCCACAGGTCTCTCAAGAATTGTGTTGTCTGAATTGTTCTTGGTGGAGCAAACCTGAAGCCACAAAGAAGACACTTAAGTTTGTGTGTACATAGCAGCTAACAAATATTTAACCCTGCAGGTAGTCCAACAAGACAAGGCACTGATCCAGGTAGGTAGATCCTAAGGTTCTACTCTGAATGGCTCACCATTGTATAGGCAAGAGCCTTTTGTCATCCTTCGGCAAAACCAGGTGCAGGGTTTTCAGGACAGCCTTCGTAGCTGTTTCCCCAAGAAATCTTGCACAAAGCAGGTATACAGACTTCAATGCATGTGCAGCAACAGCCATATGAGTCTTGGTATAAGTGGGCCTAGATGAGATGCTTGTTCAGCCAGTTGACACAGGCAGGAACATGAAAACCAACAGATTACGAGACTTTGCCAGCCTTTAAAGTAGACACAACCTTGTTGAACAGCATGGTCTGGATGGTAAAGTTTACATCCCTCATGTCAATGTGCTAACTTGTTCTTGCACTGTTATCAAAACATGACAGTTTCTTCTGGCAAAGCCATGGCCAGCTGCCACACTATCCTATGGTGAGCCTCATTGACAATGCAGATGTGTTCCATTAGCATTTCCTGTCAAAGATGTAGGAAAAAGTTGTGCATGTTTTATTTGCCACAGATACTAAAGCTATTCTATTGTGAAGAAGAGTCATACTTGTCCCCTTTTCTGTGTCCAAAGAACAACTCATACATGGTCTTCAGCTGGTCCATAGTAAGCTGTGTAAGAATGTGACAGGTAGTACTGGGCTACATTGTACCAGTAGCAAAGTGACCACATACATCTGAACATACACAAATATTTTTCAGATGACAAAAGAGGTGGCTCTGACCTGACTTGATATGGCTTTAACGCTCAAAATCCTTGTAGAGTACTTTTACAAACATTGTAGACCCAGATGAGATGCCACAGTATTAAAGTCAAGGACAATCAACATAGACATAATCTGTTTTTGTTTATTTGAATTGATGCTTTACATCCCCTGTCTACAATTATTAAGTCATGCTGGGATGATTTCCTGTCTTCCTGGGTCGAACCAGTATCAAGCAGCAGATAAAGTGTCTTGCTCAAGTACACATTTACACAGTGAGTCTGTTGGCGGCGAGTCTCCAACTAGCAGCCCTTCTATCCCCAGTCTAACGCTCTCCCATCTGAGCCACTAGCTGTGCTCCACTTTCTAGTACAGATGCTCATTAAGGATGTCATTCACTAGCTGAACTTGGAAATAAAACACATGTCCCAAGAAAGACTTTGAGAGCCATATTGAGGGGCCTATTCTGCTGCCCTATTCTTGCCAAAGGTTTGCTTTTTAGCATTGAACAATTTTGAACACATGCACACCTAGATAGGTTTTCTTCCTCGAATAATGGGCTGCTTCTGCCTGAATGTGACACTGGCTACATTGTCATAGGACCAGTTAAGCAAAATTTCTGAGCGAAAAAAGCAATTATTTTCTTACCCAGCAATCTTAACATATGTTTTTGGTGCTCAAAAGAACCGTCTCATTGAGATGGTTCTTTTGAGTACCCACAACATATGTTTTGATTGAGAAATATGAACAATAATCTTCAGTTACGCACATTTATCTGGAGGCCTGCATTGTACCAGTAGCAGAAGTGACCATGCACAAAAAACTTTTCAGATGACAAAAGAGGTGGCTCTGACCGGACTTGACACATTGGTTGACTAAATACTGGGTCATGCATCTCTTCTAACAATTTGTAAGCTCAAAATCCTTGTAGAGTACTTTTACACACATTGTAGACACAGATGAGATGCCACAGTATTTAAAGTCAAGGACAATCCACATAGACATAATCTGTTTATTTGTTTGTTTATTTGATTTGATGCGTTATGTCGCAGTCAACAATTTTTCAGTCATATTGGGATGATTTCCGGTCTTCCTGGGCCAAACCAGTATTAAGATGCATATAATGTGTTTGCTCAAGGACACATTTACACAGTGACTCTGCCGGCGGTGAGTCCTGAATAAGCATCCTTTTGATCCCCAATCTAACGTTCTACCATCTGTGCCCTTATGCTCCACTTTCTAGTCCAGATGTTCCTTTTAGCAGTGCCATTAAGATTACCATTCCCTGACTGAACTTGGAATCCAAACACATGAACTGAGTAAGGCTTTGAGAGCCATATTGAGGGGTCTATTCTGCTGCCCTGTTCTCACCAAAGGTTTGCTTTTCAGAAATTCCGAAACTGCGTCTCCAGGCCTCCATCCAAGAATTAAAATGACAGACTGACTATACAGCATAAAAAGGCAAATACAAAGCAGGATTTCTCTCTTGTCATTGACAGTAACACCAGTTGAACACTAAGTCTTCTGCACAGTCAAAAGGTTCATCGTAGCATAAATGTTTCTGTCAAAGGCTCTTCTAGTTCTTAGACATAACTGCACAAATAAGGTATCACACTGCTACAAGGGACACAAACTATAACATTCAGACAAAACTGCACAATAAGGTAATGTCAACCTTAAAGACTAGAAAGTCCAAGAATCTATTGATCTCCATCTTCCTGACTATGTAACTGCCCCAACAAATACCTCACCAAGCACTCATATATCAAGACTTTCATAAGCCTGCAGCTGAACATACATTGAAATCTATATGACTGCCATGTGCATGACCTCCTGGATAAAAATGGCTATCAAGACCAGCAAAGAAGCCCTAGACCGAGTCTTTCAAAGAGATGCCAAAGAGCTCTTGTAGGTACAATGGTAAGTCAAACAGAGGCAGATCCTGGCTATCCACCTGGATAAGTGCCATGTCTTGGCAGATTGCCTGATGGTGAAATATTTGCTGCTTTAGTATGGTCAAACAAACTGAGTGTCATGGGCAGCATGGTTTGGCCCACTAAGATCAATGCAGACACAGGCTCCTTGAAGAAAAGTGCAGAGTGCTACTGCCCACTTTGGATTCTGGATTAACCCTACTTTTATGCCACCATCCAGACCACATCAACCGAAATCGGCATTAAAACAGGGCCCCATTTAGATTTCAATGCAGATTTCTAGTCAACTAGTAAGGATTGCCACACAAAATAGGTCAATATCAAAAGCCATCGTCGACAATTGCCAACTCCACAGGTCTCTCAAGAATTGTGTTGTCTGAATTGTTCTTGGTGGAGCAAACCTGAAGCCACAAAGAAGACACTTAAGTTTGTGTGTACATAGCAGCTAACAAATATTTAACCCTGCAGGTAGTCCAACAAGACAAGGCACTGGTCCAGGTAGGTAGATCCTAAGGTTCTACTCTGATTGGCTCACCATTGTATAGGCAAGAGCCATTTGTCACCCTTCGGCAAAACCAGGTGCAGGGTTTTCAGGACAGCCTTCGTAGCTTTTGTTTTGTTTGTTTGATTTGATTCTTTACGTCCACTCAACAATCTTTCAGTTATGCGGGACGGTCTTCCTGGGTTGAACCAGTACTAAGCTAGGATAAATGTGTCTTGCTCAAGGACCACAACGCAGTGACGCCGGTGAGGCTCGAACAGCCTTCTTAGCTGTTTCCCCAAGAAATCTTGCACAAAGCAGGTATACAGACTTCAATGCATGTGCAGCAACAGCCATATGAGTCTTGGTATAAGTGGGCCTAGATGAGATGCTTGCTCAGCCAGTTGACACAGGCAGGAACATGAAAACCAACAGATTACGAGACTTTGCCAGCCTTTAAAGTAGACACAACCTTGTTGAACAGCTTGGTCTGGATGGTAAAGTTTACATCCCTCATGTCAATGTGCTAACTTGTTCTTGCACTGTTATCAAAACATGACAGTTTCTTCTGGCAAAGCCATGGCCAGCTGCCACACTATCCTATGGTGAGCCTCATTGACAATGCAGATGTGTTCCATTAGCATTTCCTGTCAAAGATGTAGGAAAAAGTTGTGCATGTTTTATTTGCCACAGATACTAAAGCTATTCTATTGTGAAGAAGAGTCATACTAGTCCCCTTTTCTGTGTCCAAAGAACAACTCATACATGGTCTTCAGCTGGTCCATAGTAAGCTGTGTAAGAATGTGACAGGTAGTACTGGGCTACATTGTACCAGTAGCAAAGTGACCACATACATCTGAACATACACAAATATTTTTCAGATGACAAAAGAGGTGGCTCTGACCTGACTTGATATGGCTTTAACGCTCAAAAACCTTGTAGAGTACTTTTACAAACATTGTAGACCCAGATGAGATGCCACAGTATTAAAGTCAAGGACAATCCACATAGACATAATCTGTTTTTGTTTATTTGAATTGATGCTTTACATCCCCTGTCTACAATTATTAAGTCATGCTGGGATGATTTCCTGTCTTCCTGGGTCGAACCAGTATCAAGCAGCAGATAAAGTGTCTTGCTCAAGTACACATTTACACAGGAGTCTGTTGGCGGCGAGTCTCCAACTAGCAGCCCTTCTATCCCAAGTCTAACACTCTCCCATCTGAGCCACTAGCTGTGCTCCACTTTCTAGTACAGATGCTCATTAAGGATGTCATTCACTAGCTGAACTTGGAAATAAAACACATGTCCCAAGAAAGACTTTGAGAGCCATATTGAGGGGCCTATTCTGCTGCCCTATTCTTGCCAAAGGTTTGCTTTTTAGCATTGAACAATTTTGAACACATGCACACCTAGATAGGTTTTTTTCCTCGAATAATGGGCTGCTTCTGCCTGAATGTGACACTGGCTACATTGTCATAGGACCAGTTAAGCAAAATTTCTGAGCGTAAAAAAGCAATTATTTTCTTACCCAGCAATCTTAACATATGTTTTTGGTGCTCAAAAGAACCGTCTCATTGAGATGGTGCTTTTGAGTACCCACAACATATGTTTTGATTGAGAAATATGAGCAATAATCTTCAGTTACGCATATTTATCTGGAGGCCTGCATTGTACCAGTAGCAGAAGTGACCATGCACAAAAAACTTTTCAGATGACAAAAGAGGTGGCTCTGACCGGACTTGACACATTGGTTGACTCAATACTGGGTCATGCATCTCTTCTAACAATTTGTAAGCTCAAAATCCTTGTAGAGTACTTTTACACACATTGTAGACACAGATGAGATGCCACAGTATTTAAAGTCAAGGACAATCCACATAGACATAATCTGTTTATTTGTTTGTTATCTGATTTGATGCATTATGTCGCAGTCAACAATTTTTCAGTCATGTTGGGATGATTTCCGGTCTTCCTGGGCCAAACCAGTATTAAGATGCATATAATGTGTTTGCTCGAGGACACATTTACACAGTGACTCTGCCGGCGGTGCGTCCTGAATAAGCATCCTTTTGATCCCCAATCTAACGTTCTACCATCTGTGCCCCTATGCTCCACTTTCTAGTACAGATGTTCCTTTTAGCAGTGCCATTAAGATTACCATTCCCTGACTGAACTTGGAATCCAAACACATGTCCTGAGTAAGGCTTTGAGAGCCATATTGAGGGGTCTATTCTGCTGCCCTGTTCTCACCAAAGGTTTGCTTTTCAGAAATTCCGAAACTGCATCTCCAGGCCTCCATCCAAGAATTAAAATGACAGACTGACTATACAGCATAAAAAGGCAAATACAAAGCAGGATTTCTCTCTTGTCATTGACAGTAACACCAGTTGAACACTAAGTCTTCTGCACAGTCAAAAGGTTCATCGTAGCATAAATGTTTCTGTCAAAGGCTCTTCTAGTTCTTAGACATAACTGCACAAATAAGGTATCACACTGCTACAAGGGACACAAACTATAACATTCAGACAAAAAAGCACAAAAAGGTAATGTCAACCTTAAAGACTAGAAAGTCCAAGAATCTATTGATCTCCATCTTACTGACTATGTAACTGCCCCAACAAATACCTCACCAAGCTCTCATATATCAAGACTTTCATAAGCCTGCAGCTGAACATACATTGAAATCTATATGACTGCCATGTGCATGACCTCCTGGATAAAAATGGCTATCAAGACCAGCAAAGAAGCCCTAGACCGAGTCTTTCAAAGAGATGCCAAAGAGCTCTTGTAGGTACAATGGTAAGTCAAACAGAGGCAGATCCTGGCTATCCACCTGGATTAGTGCCATGTCTTGGCAGATTGCCTGATGGTGAAATATTTGCAGCTTTAGTATGGTCAAACAAACTGAGTGTCATGGGCAGCATGGTTTGGCCCACTAGAATCAATGCAGACACAGGCTCCTTGAAGAAAAGTGCGGAGTGCTACTGCCCACTTTGGATTCTGGATTAACCCTACTTTTATGCCACCATCCAGACCACATCAACCGAAATCGGCATTAAAACGGGGCCCCATTTAGATTTCAATGCAGATTTCTAGTTAACTAGTAAGGATTGCCACACAAAATAGGTCAATATCAAAAGCCATCATCGACAATTGCCAACTCCACAGGTCTCTCAAGAATTGTGTTGTCTGAATTGTTCTTGGTGGAGCAAACCTGAAGCCACAAAGAAGACACTTAAGTTTGTGTGTACATAGCAGCTAACAAATATTTAACCCTGCAGGTAGTCCAACAAGACAAGGCACTGGTCCAGGTAGGTAGATCCTAAGGTTCTACTCTGATTGGCTCACCATTGTATAGGCAAGAGCCATTTGTCTCCCTTCGGCAAAACCAGGTGCAGGGTTTTCAGGACAGCCTTCGTAGCTGTTTCCCCAAGAAATCTTGCACAAAGCAGGTATACAGACTTCAATGCATGTGCAGCCACAGCCATATGAGTCTTGGTATAAGTGGGCCTAGATGAGATGCTTGTTCAGCCAGTTGACACAGGCAGGAACATGAAAACCAACAGATTACGAGACTTTGCCAGCTTTAAAGTAGACACAACCTTGTTGAACAGCATGGTCTGGATGGTAAAGTTTACATCCCTCATGTCAATGTGCTAACTTGTTCTTGCACTGTTATCAAAACATGACAGTTTCTTCTGGCAAAGCCATGGCCAGCTGCCACACTATCCTATGGTGAGCCTCATTGACAATGCAGATGTGTTCCATTAGCATTTCCTGTCAAAGATGTAGGAAAAAGTTGTGCATGTTTTATTTGCCACAGATACTAAAGCTATTCTATTGTGAAGAAGAGTCATACTGGTCCCCTTTTCTGTGTCCAAAGAACAACTCATACATGGTCTTCAGCTGGTCCATAGTAAGCTGTGTAAGAATGTGACAGGTAGTACTGGGCTACATTGTACCAGTAGCAAAGTGACCACATACATCTGAACATACACAAATATTTTTCAGATGACAAAAGAGGTGGCTCTGACCTGACTTGATATGGCTTTAACGCTCAAAATCCTTGTAGAGTACTTTTACAAACATTGTAGACCCAGATGAGATGCCACAGTATTAAAGTCAAGGACAATCCACATAGACATAATCTGTTTTTGTTTATTTGAATTGATGCTTTACATCCCCTGTCTACAATTATTAAGTCATGCTGGGATGATTTCCTGTCTGTCTGGGTCGAACCAGTATCAAGCAGCAGATAAAGTGTTTTGCTCAAGTACACATTTACACAGTGAGTCTGTTGGCGGCGAGTCTCCAACTAGCAGCCCTTCTATCCCCAGTCTAACGCTCTCCCATCTGAGCCACTAGCTGTGCTCCACTTTCTAGTACAGATGCTCATTAAGGATGTCATTCACTAGCTGAATTTGGAAATAAAACACATGTCCCAAGAAAGACTTTGAGAGCCATATTGAGGGGCCTATTCTGCTGCCCTATTCTTGCCAAAGGTTTGCTTTTTAGCATTGAACAATTTTGAACACATGCACACCTAGATAGGTTTTCTTCCTCGAATAATGGGCTGCTTCTGCCTGAATGTGACACTGGCTACATTGTCATAGGACCAGTTTAGCAAAATTTCTGAGCGTAAAAAAGCAATTATTTTCTTACCCAGCAATCTTAACATATGTTTTGGGTGCTCAAAAGAACCGTCTCATTGAGATGGTTCTTTTGAGTACCCACAACATGTTTTGATTGAGAAATATGAACAATAATCTTCAGTTACGGACATTTATCTGGAGGCCTGCATTGTACCAGTAGCAGAAGTGACCATGCACAAAAAACTTTTCAGATGACAAAAGAGGTGGCTCTGACCGGACTTGACACATTGGTTGACTCAATACTGGGTCATGCATCTCTTCTAACAATTTGTAAGCTCAAAATCCTTGTAGAGTACTTTTACACACATTGTAGACACAGATGAGATGCCACAGTATTTTAAGTCAAGGACAATCCACATAGACATAATCTGTTTATTTGTTTGTTTATTTGATTTGATGCATTATGTCGCAGTCAACAATTTTTCAGTCATGTTGGGATGATTTCCGGTCTTCCTGGGCCAAACCAGTATTAAGATGCATATAATGTGTTTGCTCAAGGACACATTTACACAGTGACTCTGCCGGCGGTGAGTCCTGAATAAGCATCCTTTTGATCCCCAATCTAACGTTCTACCATCTGTGCCCCTATGCTCCACTTTCTAGTACAGATGTTCCTTTTAGCAGTGCCATTAATTTTACCATTCCCTGACTGAACTTGGAATCCAAACACATGTCCTGAGTAAGGCTTTGAGAGCCATATTGAGGGGTCTATTCTGCTGCCCTGTTCTCGCCAAAGGTTTGCTTTTCAGAAATTCCGAAACTGCGTCTCCAGGCCTCCATCCAAGAATTAAAATGACAGACTGACTATACAGCATCAAAAAGGCAAATACAAAGCAGGATTTCTCTCTTGTCATTGACAGTAACACCAGTTGAACACTCAGTCTTCTGCACAGTCAAAAGGTTCATCCTAGCATAAATGTTTCTGTCAAAGGCTCTTTTAGTTCTTAGACATAACTGCACAAATAAGGTATCACTCTGCTACAAGGGACACAAACTATAACATTCAGACAAAAAAGCACAATAAGGTAATGTCAACCTTAAAGACTAGAAAGTCCAAGAATCTATTGATCTCCATCTTCCTGACTATGTAACTGCCCCAACAAATACCTCACCAAGCTCTCATATATCAAGACTTTCATAAGCCTGCAGCTGAACATACATTGAAATCTATATGACTGCCATGTGCATGACCTCCTGGATAAAAATGGCTATCAAGACCAGCAAAGAAGCCCTAGACCGAGTCTTTCAGAGATGCCAAAGAGCTCTTGTAGGTACAATGGTAAGTCAAACAGAGGCAGATCCTGGCTATCCACCTGGATTAGTGCCATGTCTTGGCAGATTGCCTGATGGTGAAATATTTGCAGCTTTAGTATGGTCAAACAAACTGAGTGTCATTGGCAGCATGGTTTGGCCCACTAAGATCAATGCAGACACAGGCTCCTTGAAGAAAAGTGCAGAGTGCTACTGCCCACTTTGGATTCTGGATTAACCCTACTTTTATGCCACCATCCAGACCACATCAACTGAAATCGGCATTAAAACGGGGCCCCATTTAGATTTCAATGCAGATTTCTAGTTAACTAGTAAGGATTGCCACACAAAATAGGTCAATATCAAAAGCCATCATCGACAATTGCCAACTCCACAGGTCTCTCAAGAATTGTGTTGTCTGAATTGTTCTTGGTGGAGCAAACCTGAAGCCACAAAGAAGACACTTAAGTTTGTGTGTACATAGCAGCTAACAAATATTTAACCCTGCAGGTAGTCCAACAAGACAAGGCACTGGTCCAGGTAGGTAGATCCTAAGGTTCTACTCTTATTGGCTCACCATTGTATAGGCAAGAGCCATGTGTCACCCTTTGGCAAAACCAGGTGCAGGGTTTTCAGGACAGCCATCGTAGCTGTTTCCCCAAGAAATCTTGCACAAAGCAGGTATACAGACTTCAATGCATGTGCAGCCACAGCCATATGAGTCTTGGTATAAGTGGGCCTAGATGAGATGCTTGTTCAGCAAGTTGACACAGGCAGGAACATGAAAACCAACAGATTACGAGACTTTGCCAGCCTTTAAAGTAGACACAACCTTGTTGAACAGCATGGTCTGTGGATGGTAAAGTTTACATCCCTCATGTCAATGTACTAACTTGTTCTTGCACTGTTATCAAAACATGACAGTTTCTTCTGGCAAAGCCATGGCCAGCTGCCACACTATCCTATGGTGAGCCTCATTGACAATGCAGATGTGTTCCATTAGCATTTCCTGTCAAAGATGTAGGAAAAAGTTGTGCATGTTTTATTTGCCACAGATACTAAAGCTATTCTATTGTGAAGAAGAGTCATACTGGTCCCCTTTTCTGTGTCCAAAGAACAACTCATACATGGTCTTCAGCTGGTCCATAGTAAGCTGTGTAAGAATGTGACAGGTAGTACTGGGCTACATTGTACCAGTAGCAAAGTGACCACATACATCTGAACATACACAAATATTTTTCAGATGACAAAAGAGGTGGCTCTGACCTGACTTGATATGGCTTTAACGCTCAAAATCCTTGTAGAGTACTTTTACAAACATTGTAGACCCAGATGAGATGCCACAGTATTAAAGTCAAGGACAATCCACATAGACATAATCTGTTTTTGTTTATTTGAATTGATGCTTTACATCCCCTGTCTACAATTATTAAGTCATGCTGGGATGATTTCCTGTCTTCCTGGGTCGAACCAGTATCAAGCAGCAGATAAAGTGTCTTGCTCAAGTACACATTTACACAGGAGTCTGTTGGCGGCGAGTCTCCAACTAGCAGCCCTTCTATCCCAAGTCTAACGCTCTCCCATCTGAGCCACTAGCTGTGCTCCACTTTCTAGTACAGATGCTCATTAAGGATGTCATTCACTAGCTGAACTTGGAAATAAAACACATGTCCCAAGAAAGACTTTGAGAGCCATATTGAGGGGCCTATTCTGCTGCCCTATTCTTGCCAAAGGTTTGCTTTTTAGCATTGAACAATTTTGAACACATGCACACCTAGATAGGTTTTCTTCCTCGAATAATGGGCTGCTTCTGCCTGAATGTGACACTGGCTACATTGTCATAGGACCAGTTAAGCAAAATTTCTGAGCGTAAAAAAGCAATTATTTTCTTACCCAGCAATCTTAACATATGTTTTTGGTGCTCAAAAGAACCGTCTCATTGAGATGGTGCTTTTGAGTACCCACAACATATGTTTTGATTGAGAAATATGAACAATAATCTTCAGTTACGCATATTTATCTGGAGGCCTGCATTGTACCAGTAGCAGAAGTGACCATGCACAAAAAACTTTTCAGATGACAAAAGAGGTGGCTCTGACCGGACTTGACACATTGGTTGACTCAATACTGGGTCATGCATCTCTTCTAACAATTTGTAAGCTCAAAATCCTTGTAGAGTACTTTTACACACATTGTAGACACAGATGAGATGCCACAGTATTTAAAGTCAAGGACAATCCACATAGACATAATCTGTTTATTTGTTTGTTTATTTGATTTGATGCATTATGTCGCAGTCAACAATTTTTCAGTCATATTGGGATGATTTCCGGTCTTACTGGGCCAAACCAGTATTAAGATGCATATAATGTGTTTGCTCAAGGACACATTTACACAGTGACTCTGCCGGCGGTGCGTCCTGAATAAGCATCCTTTTGATCCCCAATCTAACGTTCTACCATCTGTGCCCCTATGCTCCACTTTCTAGTACAGATGTTCCTTTTAGCAGTGCCATTAAGATTACCATTCCCTGACTGAACTTGGAATCCAAACACATGTCCTGAGTAAGGCTTTGAGAGCCATATTGAGGGGTCTATTCTGCTGCCCTGTTCTCGCCAAAGGTTTGCTTTTCAGAAATTCCGAAACTGCATCTCCAGGCCTCCATCCAAGAATTAAAATGACAGACTGACTATACAGCATAAAAAGGCAAATACAAAGCAGGATTTCTCTCTTGTCATTGACAGTAACACCAGTTGAACACTAAGTCTTCTGCACAGTCAAAAGGTTCATCGTAGCATAAATGTTTCTGTCAAAGGCTCTTCTAGTTCTTAGACATAACTGCACAAATAAGGTATCACACTGCTACAAGGGACACAAACTATAACATTCAGACAAAAAAGCACAAAAAGGTAATGTCAACCTTAAAGACTAGAAAGTCCAAGAATCTATTGATCTCCATCTTCCTGACTATGTAACTGCCCCAACAAATACCTCACCAAGCTCTCATATATCAAGACTTTCATAAGCCTGCAGCTGAACATACATTGAAATCTATATGACTGCCATGTGCATGACCTCCTGGATAAAAATGGCTATCAAGACCAGCAAAGAAGCCCTAGACCGAGTCTTTCAAAGAGATGCCAAAGAGCTCTTGTAGGTACAATGGTAAGTCAAACAGAGGCAGATCCTGGCTATCCACCTGGATTAGTGCCATGTCTTGGCAGATTGCCTGATGGTTAAATATTTGCAGCTTTAGTATGGTCAAACAAACTGAGTGTCATGGGCAGCATGGTTTGGCCCACTAGAATCAATGCAGACACAGGCTCCTTGAAGAAAAGTGCGGAGTGCTACTGCCCACTTTGGATTCTGGATTAACCCTACTTTTATGCCACCATCCAGACCACATCAACCGAAATCGGCATTAAAACGGGGCCCCATTTAGATTTCAATGCAGATTTCTAGTTAACTAGTAAGAATTGCCACACAAAATAGGTCAATATCAAAAGCCATCGTCGACAATTGCCAACTCCACAGGTCTCTCAAGAATTGTGTTGTCTGAATTGTTCTTGGTGGAGCAAACCTGAAGCCACAAAGAAGACCCTTAAGTTTGTGTGTACATAGCAGCTAACAAATATTTAACCCTGCAGGTAGTCCAACAAGACAAGGCACTGGTCCAGGTAGGTAGATCCTAAGGTTCTACTCTGATTGGCTCACCATTGTATAGGCAAGAGCCATTTGTCTCCCTTCGGCAAAACCAGGTGCAGGGTTTTCAGGACAGCCTTCGTAGCTGTTTCCCCAAGAAATCTTGCACAAAGCAGGTATACAGACTTCAATGCATGTGCAGCCACAGCCATATGAGTCTTGGTATAAGTGCGCCTAGATGAGATGCTTGTTCAGCCAGTTGACACAGGCAGGAACATGAAAACCAACAGATTACGAGACTTTGCCAGCTTTAAAGTAGACACAACCTTGTTGAACAGCATGGTCTGGATGGTAAAGTTTACATCCCTCATGTCAATGTGCTAACTTGTTCTTGCACTGTTATCAAAACATGACAGTTTCTTCTGGCAAAGCCATGGCCAGCTGCCACACTATCCTATGGGGAGCCTCATTGACAATGCAGATGTGTTCCATTAGCATTTCCTGTCAAAGATGTAGGAAAAAGTTGTGCATGTTTTATTTGCCACAGATACTAAAGCTATTCTATTGTGAAGAAGAGTCATACTGGTCCCCTTTTCTGTGTCCAAAGAACAACTCATACATGGTCTTCAGCTGGTCCATAGTAAGCTGTGTAAGAATGTGACAGGTAGTACTGTGCTACATTGTACCAGTAGCAAAGTGACCACATACATCTGAACATACACAAATATTTTTCAGATGACAAAAGAGGTGGCTCTGACCTGACTTGATATGGCTTTAACGCTCAAAATCCTTGTAGAGTACTTTTACAAACATTGTAGACCCAGATGAGATGCCACAGTATTAAAGTCAAGGACAATCCACATAGACATAATCTGTTTTTGTTTATTTGAATTGATGCTTTACATCCCCTGTCTACAATTATTAAGTCATGCTGGGATGATTTCCTGTCTGTCTGGGTCGAACCAGTATCAAGCAGCAGATAAAGTGTTTTGCTCAAGTACACATTTACACAGTGAAACTGTTGGCGGCGAGTCTCCAACTAGCAGCCCTTCTATCCCCAGTCTAACGCTCTCCCATCTGAGCCACTAGCTGTGCTCCACTTTCTAGTACAGATGCTCATTAAGGATGTCATTCACTAGCTGAACTTGGAAATAAAACACATGTCCCAAGAAAGACTTTGAGAGCCATATTGAGGGGCCTATTCTGCTGCCCTATTCTTGCCAAAGGTTTGCTTTTTAGCATTGAACAATTTTGAACACATGCACACCTAGATAGGTTTTCTTCCTCGAATAATGGGCTGCTTCTGCCTGAATGTGACACTGGCTACACTGTCATAGGACCAGTTTAGCAAAATTTCTGAGCGTAAAAAAGCAATTATTTTCTTACCCAGCAATCTTAACATATGTTTTGGGTGCTCAAAAGAACCGTCTCATTGAGATGGTGCTTTTGAGTACCCACAACATGTTTTGATTGAGAAATATGAACAATAATCTTCAGTTACGCACATTTATCTGGAGGCCTGCATTGTACCAGTAGCAGAAGTGACCATGCACAAAAAACTTTTCAGATGACAAAAGAGGTGGCTCTGACCGGACTTGACACATTGGTTGACTCAATACTGGGTCATGCATCTCTTCTAACAATTTGTAAGCTCAAAATCCTTGTAGAGTACTTTTACACACATTGTAGACACAGATGAGATGCCACAGTATTTTAAGTCAAGGACAATCCACATAGACATAATCTGTTTATTTGTTTGTTTATTTGATTTGATGCATTATGTCGCAGTCAACAATTTTTCAGTCATGTTGGGATGATTTCCGGTCTTCCTGGGCCAAACCAGTATTAAGATGCATATAATGTGTTTGCTCAAGGACACATTTACACAGTGACTCTGCCGGCGGTGAGTCCTGAATAAGCATCCTTTTGATCCCCAATCTAACGTTCTACCATCTGTGCCCCTATGCTCCACTTTCTAGTACAGATGTTCCTTTTAGCAGTGCCATTAAGATTACCATTCCCTGACTGAACTTGGAATCCAAACACATGTCCTGAGTAAGGCTTTGAGAGCCATATTGAGGGGTCTATTCTGCTGCCCTGTTCTCGCCAAAGGTTTGCTTTTCAGAAATTCCGAAACTGCGTCTCCAGGCCTCCATCCAAGAATTAAAATGACAGACTGACTATACAGCATCAAAAAGGCAAATACAAAGCAGGATTTCTCTCTTGTCATTGACAGTAACACCAGTTGAACACTAAGTCTTCTGCACAGTCAAAAGGTTCATCCTAGCATAAATGTTTCTGTCAAAGGCTCTTCTAGTTCTTAGACATAACTGCATAAATAAGGTATCACTCTGCTACAAGGGACACAAACTATAACATTCAGACAAAAAAGCACAATAAGGTAATGTCAAACTAAAAGACTAGAAAGTCCAAGAATCTATTGATCTCCATCTTCCTGACTATGTAACTGCCCCAACAAATACCTCACCAAGCTCTCATATATCAAGACTTTCATAAGCCTGCAGCTGAACATACATTGAAATCTATATGACTGCCATGTGCATGACCACCTGGATAAAAATGGCTATCAAGACCAGCAAAGAAGCCCTAGACCGAGTCTTTCAGAGATGCCAAAGAGCTCTTGTAGGTACAATGGTAAGTCAAACAGAGGCAGATCCTGGCTATCCACCTGGATTAGTGCCATGTCTTGGCAGATTGCCTGATGGTGAAATATTTGCAGCTTTAGTATGGTCAAACAAACTGAGTGTCATGGGCAGCATGGTTTGGCCCACTAAGATCAATGCAGACACAGGCTCCTTGAAGAAAAGTGCAGAGTGCTACTGCCCACTTTGGATTCTGGATTAACCCTACTTTTATGCCACCATCCAGACCACATCAACTGAAATCGGCATTAAAACGGGCCCCATTTAGATTTCAATGCAGATTTCTAGTTAACTAGTAAGGATTGCCACACAAAATAGGTCAATATCAAAAGCCATCATCGACAATTGCCAACTCCACAGGTCTCTCAAGAATTGTGTTGTCTGAATTGTTCTTGGTGGAGCAAACCTGAAGCCACAAAGAAGACACTTAAGTTTGTGTGTACATAGCAGCTAACAAATATTTAACCCTGAAGGTAGTCCAACAAGACAAGGCACTGGTCCAGGTAGGTAGATCCTAAGATTCTACTCTGATTGGCTCACCATTGTATAGGCAAGAGCCATTTGTCACCCTTCGGCAAAACCAGGTGCAGGGTTTTCAGGACAGCCTTCGTAGCTGTTTCCCCAAGAAATCTTGCACAAAGCAGGTATACAGACTTCAATGCATGTGCAGCAACAGCCATATGAGTCTTGGTATAAGTGGGCCTAGATGAGATGCTTGCTCAGCCAGTTGACACAGGCAGGAACATGAAAACCAACAGATTACGAGACTTTGCCAGCCTTTAAAGTAGACACAACCTTGTTGAACAGCATGGTCTGGATGGTAAAGTTTACATCCCTCATGTCAATGTGCTAACTTGTTCTTGCACTGTTATCAAAACATGACAGTTTCTTCTGGCAAAGCCATGGCCAGCTGCCACACTATCCTATGGTGAGCCTCATTGACAATGCAGATGTGTTCCATTAGCATTTCCTGTCAAAGATGTAGGAAAAAGTTGTGCATGTTTTATTTGCCACAGATACTAAAGCTATTCTATTGTGAAGAAGAGTCATACTGGTCCCCTTTTCTGTGTCCAAAGAACAACTCATACATGGTCTTCAGCTGGTCCATAGTAAGCTGTGTAAGAATGTGACAGGTAGTACTGGGCTACATTGTACCAGTAGCAAAGTGACCACATACATCTGAACATACACAAATATTTTTCAGATGACAAAAGAGGTGGCTCTGACCTGACTTGATATGGCTTTAACGCTCAAAATCCTTGTAGAGTACTTTTACAAACATTGTAGACCCAGATGAGATGCCACAGTATTAAAGTCAAGGACAATCCACATAGACATAATCTGTTTTTTGTTTACTTGAATTGATGCTTTACATCCCCTGTCTACAATTATCAAGTCATGCTGGGATGATTTCCTGTCTTCCTGGGTCGAACCAGTATCAAGCAGCAGATAAAGTGTCTTGCTCAAGTACACATTTACACAGTGAGTCTGTTGGCGGCGAGTCTCCAACTAGCAGCCCTTCTATCCCCAGTCTAACACTCTCCCATCTGAGCCACTAGCTGTGCTCCACTTTCTAGTACAGATGCTCATTAAGGATGTCATTCACTAGCTGAACTTGGAAATAAAACACATGTCCCAAGAAAGACTTTGAGAGCCATATTGAGGGGCCTATTCTGCTGCCCTATTCTTGCCAAAGGTTTGCTTTTTAGCATTGAACAATTTTGAACACATGCACACCTAGATAGGTTTTCTTCCTCGAATAATGGGCTGCTTCTGCCTGAATGTGACTCTGGCTACATTGTCATAGGACCAGTTAAGCAAAATTTCTGAGCGTAAAAAAGCAATTATTTTCTTACCCAGCAATCTTAACATATGTTTTGGGTGCTCAAAAGAACCATCTCATTGAGATGGTTCTTTTGAGTACCCACAACATATGTTTTGATTGAGAAATAAGAACAATAATTTTCAGTTACGCACATTTATCTGGAGGCCTGCATTGTACCAGTAGCAGAAGTGACCATGCACATAAAACTTTTCAGATGACAAAAGAGGTGGCTCTGACCGGACTAGACACATTGGTTGACTAAATACTGGGTCATGCATCTCTTCTAACATTTTGTAAGCTCAAAATCCTTGTAGAGTACTTTTACACACATTGTAGACACAGATGAGATGCCACAGTATTTAAAGTCAAGGACAATCCACATAGACATAATCTGTTTATTTGTTTGTTTATTTGATGCGTTATGTCGCAGTCAACAATTTTTCAGTCATGTTGGGATGATTTCCGGTCTTCCTGGGCCAAACCAGTATTAAGATGCATATAATGTGTTTGCTCAAGGACACATTTACACAGTGACTCTGCCGGAGGTGAGTCCTGAATAAGCATCCTTTCGATCCCCAGTCTAACGTTCTACCATCTGTGCCCCTATGCTCCACTTTCTAGTACAGATGTTCCTTTTAGCAGTGCCATTAAGATTACCATTCACTGACTGAACTTGGAATTCAAACACATGTCCTGAGTAAGGCTTTGAGAGCCATATTGAGGGGTCTATTCTGCTGCCCTGTTCTCGCCAAAGGTTTGCTTTTCAGAAATTCCGAAACTGCATCTCCAGGCCTCCATCCAAGAATTAAAATGACAGACTGACTATACAGCATCAAAAAGGCAAATACAAAGCAGGATTTCTCTCTTGTCATTGACAGTAACACCAGTTGAACACTAAGTCTTCTGCACAGTCAAAAGGTTCATCCTAGCATAAATGTTTCTGTCAAAGGCTCTTCTAGTTCTTAGACATAACTGCACAAATAAGGTATCACTCTGCTACAAGGGACGCAAACTATATAATTCAGACAAAACTGCACAATAAGGTAATGTCAACCTTAAAGACTAGAAAGTCCAAGAATCTATTGATCTCCATCTTCCTGCCTTTGTAACTGCCCCAACAAATACCTCACCAAGCTCTCATATATCAAGACTTTCATAAGCCTGCAGCTGAACATACATTGAAATCTATATGACTGCCATGTGCATGACCTCCTGGATAAAAATGGCTATCAAGACCAGCAAAGAAGCCCTAGACCGAGTCTTTCAAAGAGATGCCAAAGAGCTCTTGTAGGTACAATGGTAAGTCAAACAGAGGCAGATCCTGGCTATCCACCTGGATTAGTGCCATGTCTTGGCAGATTGCCTGATGGTGAAATATTTGCAGCTTTAGTATGGTCAAACAAACTGAGTGTCATGGGCAGCATGGTTTGGCCCACTAAGATCAATGCAGACACAGGCTCCTTGAAGAAAAGTGCAGAGTGCTACTGCCCACTTTGGATTCTGGATTAACCCTACTTTTATGCCACCATCCAGACCACATCAACCAAAATCAGCATTAAAACGGGGCCCCATTTAGATTTCAATGCAGATTTCTAGTTAACTAGTAAGGATTGCCACACAAAATAGGTCAATATCAAAAGCCATCGTCGACAATTGCCAACTCCACAGGTCTCTCAAGAATTGTGCTGTCTGAATTGTTCTTGGTGGAGCAAACCTGAAGCCACCAAGAAGACACTTAAGTTTGTGTGTACATGGCAGCTAACAAATATTTAACCCTGCAGGTAGTTTAACAAGACAAGGCACTGATCCAGGTAGGTAGATCCTAAGGTTCTACTCTGATCGGCTCACCATTGTATAGGCAAGAGCCATTTGTCACCTTTCGGCAAAACCAGGTTCGGGGTTTTCAGGACAGCCTTCGTAGCTGTTTCCCCAAGAAATCTTACACAAAGCAGGCATACAGACTTCAATGCATCTGCAGCAACAGCCATATGAGTCTTGGTATAAGTGGGCCTAGATGAGATGCTTGTTCAGCCAGTTGACACAGGCAGGAACATGAAAACCAACAGATTACGAGACTTTGCCAGCCTTTAAAGTAGACACAACCTTGTTGAACAGCATGGTCTGGATGGTAAAGTTTACATCCCTCATGTCAATGTGCTAACTTGTTCTTGCACTGTTATCAAAACATGACAGTTTCTTCTGGCAAAGCCATGGCCAGCTGCCACACTATCCTATGGTGAGCCTCATTGACAATGCAGATGTGTTCCATTAGCATTTCCTGTCAAAGATGTAGGAAAAAGTTGTGCATGTTTTATTTGCCACAGATACTAAAGCTATTCTATTGTGAAGAAGAGTCATACTGGTCCCCTTTTCTGTGTCCAAAGAACAACTCATACATGGTCTTCAGCTGGTCCATAGTAAGCTGTGTAAGAATGTGACAGGTAGTACTGGGCTACATTGTACCAGTAGCAAAGTGACCACATACATCTGAACATACACAAATACTTTTCAGATGACAAAAGAGGTGGCTCTGACCTGACTTGATATGGCTTTAACGCTCAAAATCCTTGTAGAGTACTTTTACAAACATTGTAGACCCAGATGAGATGCCACAGTATTAAAGTCAAGGACAATTCACATAATAATAATCTGTTTTTGTTTATTTGAATTGATGCTTTACATCCCCTGTCAACAATTATTAAGTCATGCTGGGATGATTTCCTGTCTTCCTGGGTCGAACCAGTATCCAGCGGCAGATAAAGTGTCTTGCTCAAGTACACATTTACACAGTGAGTCTGTTGGCGGCGAGTCTCCAACTAGCAGCCCTTCTATCCCCAGTCTAACGCTCTCCCATCTGAGCCACTAGCTGTGCTCCACTTTCTAGTACAGATGCTTCATTTAGTAGTACCATTAAGGATGTCATTCGCTAGCTGAACTTGGAAATAAAACACATGTCCCAAGAAAGGCTTTGAGAGCCGTATTGAGGGGCCTATTCTGATGCCCTATTCTTGCCAAAGGTTTGCTTTTTAACATTGAACAATTTTGAACACACGCACACCTAGATAGGTTTTCTTCCTCGAATAATGGGCTGCTTCTGCCCAAATGTGACACTGGCTACATTGTCATAGGACCAGTTAAGCAAAATTTCTGAGCGTAAAAAAGCAATTATTTTCTTACCCAGCAATCTTAACATATGTTTTGGGTGCTCAAAAGAACCGTCTCATTGAGATGGTTCTTTTGAGTACCCACAACATATGTTTTGATTGAGAAATAAGAACAATAATTTTCAGTTACGCACATTTATCTGGAGGCCTGCATTGTACCAGTAGCAGAAGTGACCATGCACAAAAAACTTTTCAGATGACAAAAGAGGTGGCTCTGACCGGACTTGACACATTGGTTGACTCAATACTGGGTCATGCATCTCTTCTAACAATTTGTAAGCTCAAAATCCTTGTAGAGTACTTTTACACACATTGTAGACACAGATGAGATGCCACAGTATTTAAAGTCAAGGACAATCCACATAGACATAATCTGTTTATTTGTTTGTTTATTTGATTTGATGCGTTATGTCGCAGTCAACAATTTTTCAGTCATGTTGGGATGATTTCCGGTCTTCCTGGGCCAAACCAGTATTAAGATGCATATGATGTGTTTGCTCAAGGACACATTTACACAGTGACTCTGCGGGCGGTGAGTCCTGAATAAGCATCCTTTCGATCCCCAGTCTAAGGTTCTACCATCTGTGCCCATATGCTCCACTTTCTAGTACAGATGTTCCTTTTAGCAGTGCCATTAAGATTACCATTCACTGACTGAATTTGGAATCCAAACACATGTCCTGAGTAAGGCTTTGAGAGCCATATTGAGGGGTCTATTCTGCTGCCCTGTTCTCGCCAAAGGTTTGCTTTTCAGAAATTCCGAAACTGCATCTCCAGGCCTCCATCCAAGAATTAAAATGACAGACTGACTATACAGCATCAAAAAGGCAAATACAAAGCAGGATTTCTCTCTTGTCATTGACAGTAACACCAGTTGAACACTAAGTCTTCTGCACAGTCAAAAGGTTCATCCTAGCATAAATGTTTCTGTCAAAGGCTCTTCTAGTTCTTAGACATGAAGTTGTGCATGATTTATTTGCCACAGATACTTAAGTCATGATTTTGCAGCTATACTACGGTGACAAAGAGTCATACTGGTCCCCTTTTCTGTGTTCAAAGAACAACTCATGCATGGTCTTCAGCTGGTCCATAGTAAGCTGTGCTGATTATCATCGGTAAATTTCTTAAATAGTTTGCTTATCAGCACATTTCTGATAGAACTTTTTGATGCTTAGAGTAGAAGAATACATGACAACAACCTCAGACTTCCTCGGCTTTGTTTTAAACACATTAACACACCCAGATATGTTTGCCTCCTCCCATTATGGACTGCTTCTGCCCGAATGTGACAGGTGGTTACTACTGGGCTACATTGTACCAGTAGCAGAAGTGACCACACACATCTGAACATACACAAATATTTTTCAGATGACAAAAGAGGTGGCTCTGACCTGACTTGACATGGCTCCAAGAAATATTGGTTGACTCAATACTGGGTCATGCATCTCCTCCTACATTGTGTATGCTCAAAATCCTTGTAGGGTATACTTTTACAAACATTGTAGACACAGATGAGATGCCACAGTATTAAAGTCAAGGACGATCCACTTAGACATAATCTGTTTTTGTTTGTTTATTTGATTTGATGCTTTACATCCCCTGTCAACAATTTTTAAGTCATGCTGGGATGACACCAATGGTTTAAGAGGAGGTGCATTTACAAGAAAATACATTCTTTGACCTTGAACTTGGTCTCAAGGTCACATGAAACGTTGCCTCTACATTATGTGACCTATGCACCTGCAAAGTCTGAAGTTGCTACATCCAGCGATTTAGGAAGAGGTGCATTTACAAGAAAATACATTATTTGACCTTTGGCCATGACCTTTAGTGGTGTCAGGGTGTCATGAAACATTGCCCAGTACCCTCTACATTATGTAACCTATGCACCAGTTTGATGTTGCTATGTCCAACAGTCTAGGAGGAGATGCATTTTCCAGAAAATACATTATTTGATCATGTCATTGGAGTCAAGGTCACACAAAACATTGTCCGGTCCCCTTACATCGTGTTACCGATGCACCTGCAAAGTTTGAAGTTGCTACATCCAACAGTTTAGGAGAAGATGCAATTACAAGAAACATGACATACGAACCCATAGACAGACAGATCGATGACGGACAGACTTTGGTACCAAATTAATTTAGCTTTTTTTCTAAAGAAAAAAGCTGTTATAAAAATGGCCCCGCCCACTGGTAGCCATGGTTTTTTTTTAACAGATCAAATTAAATTAAGCAATCTTGGAAGAGGGTCACCCTCACCCAAGGACCATTTGTGTCAAGTTATTTCTAAATCAGGCCATTAGTCATTGACAAGATTTTTTTATGTTTTCCCTACACATACATATAGGAAAAACTGACTTCGCCCCTAGCAACCATGTTTTTCAACAGATTAAATTTATTTCAGCAATCTTGGTAGAGGGTCACCTTAGGACCCTTTGTACCAAATAAATTTCAAATCAGGCCTTAACCCTAAATGCGCCAATCACAACAAAAGTTGTCTGCTGAAATGTTTAAGAAGCCTCTATGGCAAACAGTGTGGGCCCAGATCAGACTGCTCCTATAGGAGCAGTCTGTTCTGGGTCCACCCTATTTGCTTCTATACTTAATTCATCAGTAATGTTAGGCAATTATTTGCAGCAGATGACTTCAGCAGACGACATTTTCTGATGCATTTTTTTTCTTGGCGCTTTAAGGGTTAATGCTCTTCTACTAGATTTTTAAAGAATTCTGCATGGAATGGGAATCTTTTAGCAACTTTGAAAGGGGACCACCCGATGATCAATCCTGTGAAGTTTGGTGAAATTCATCAAGTGGTTTAGAAGTTGTGTGAAGAAATTGTTGACATACCTCGGACAGACAAATGAACAATGGTGGCTGACGGACATCACAAGATCACAATTGCTCACATTGAGCCTATGACTCAGGTGAGCTAAAAAAAATTATACTGGGACCTAAAGCATAAGCTCAAACAAACCTGCCATTTACCTACTGTCCTGCCAAGCAAGAGTGACGGTGACGTAATATTTTGTTTACAAGTACAAAGTAAAAAATAACTTGTAGACTCCACTTGATCTAAAGTGAATCGATAGATCACTTGTGTATTAATCCTATCCTGAGGATAGGATTAATACACAAGTGATCTATCAATTATAAGTCCCCGTAACTTTGTAAACAAAACATGATGTTACTGTCACTCTTTGCTGGCAGCACAGTATACAACTATTTCATACCTTTCTGTGCAACAGTCAAAACTATCACCCCGAGGTGATGTGGCTGACCCTATGTCACTGTTGCACGAGGCCGAAGGCCGAGGGCAACAGTGCATCGGGTCAGCCACAGCACCGAGGGGTGATAGTTTTGACTGTTGCACAGAAAGGTATGAAATAGTTGTTTTATTACCCAACTCAGAACTTAGCCTACAAATGGTGATAATAAGCGCGATACTGATGTCCGTACGGTTCGCTCTTTAAACTCCCAATAACTCCGTTGTTTGTGGTCAGAAACATAAAGTGTGTGTACTCATTTTCTTAGTTAGAATGAGGGGAACACTTTGAAACCAAATTGAACAGATTAGGCGAAATTTTCAGTTTTGCAACAAATCCGCATCTCATACAGCGCGGGAGCGCAGTGGCTCAGTGGTAGATTTTTTGACTCGCCTCACCGGCGTCACTGCGCTGAGGTCCTTTAGCAAGACACATTTATCCTAGCTTAGTACTGGTTCAACCCAGGAAGATTCGTCCCTGTTTAACTGAAAGATTGTTGATGGGGCGTAAAGAATCAAATCAAACAAGCAAACAAAATCTCATGCAGCGTAGAGAGGTAGTTGCTCAGTGGTAAAATGCTTTGAGCCTCAACGGCGACACAGCGTTGTCACAAATCCTTGCTTATTACTGGTTCAATCCCGATACAACTGAAAAATTGGTGACGTGGACGTAAAGAATCAAATAAAACAAAACCTTCCTACAGCGTAACGCTTCTTATTTTACTTTTGAAGTCAACAGTGTACAGCTGATCAGCGTATCACGTGACTGGGAAACAGTTAAAAATGTCTTCCCCGGGAAACAGTTCCTTGAAACCGGATCATACCGGCAGAGACGGAGAAGTAGCCAAACAGTCAAAAATGCTTAATAACTCTGCATATAGCATGTTGGGTAATAATATCTACTGTCATACCAACCAAGAGTGACAGTGACATAATACTTTGTTTACAATTGCTAAGTAGAACACTAACATGTACACTTCACTTGAGCTAACGTGAATCAATAGATCACTTGTGTATTAATCCTATCCTGAGGATAGGATTAATGCACAAGTGATCTATCGATTATAAGCCCCCGTAACTTTGTAAACAAAACATGAAGTCACTGTCACTCTTGGCTGGCAGGACAGTAAGTAATATTGTGCTGTAGACACCTTCAGTTCTTTTCTAGATAATGTATGTACTACTTTTCTCCTCAATTTGTATTGAATTAACTTGCGAGATTCCATCTATAGTCATGCATTTACATGCAGAGTGGAAAAGAGTGTAAATCCTGATCAGCTGGCTGCTGATCTGGATATTACCCTGTTTTCAATACATGATGTATCCAAGTTTAGCATGACAATTGTTAAGCACCCACAATATATGGGCCTCGTCGTGACAAAACCTGTCTTCGGGTTTACCGACAAAGTGAGATTCAAACCAGCCTGCTCAGCCACAGAGACTAGCTAGAAAATTGAAATTTCGCTCGTAGCAAGGCTAGATATGATACTTTCCAAAAGGGGAAGACTGCCCAGATGCGCAGGCTGGTCTGTGCTGTGTTGTTCAAAAACCCTCGAAGACAGGTTTTCTCGCGATGAGGCTCATATATCTTTGCATTGAGATAAAAGAAAATGTCCTATGCACTGTTTTCTAACTTAACTGGAGCTTTGAGCTCTTCTCATACTACATAACATCAACTGTTACAATTGGCATTAGCTGCATGTGCAAAACATGTTATATACAAAGATCAAGTAGGATGTATTTATTGGCTTATAAGAAGATCTAAATTATCATTAGCTGCATGTGCAAAACATGCTCTTTAAAGTTGAAGTAGAATGTATTCATTGACTTATAGGTATATTTAAGTTAGCATTTGCTGCATGTGCAAAATGTGCTGTAGAAAGATCAAGTATGATGTATTTAATAGCTTATAAGTAGATCTAAATTATTTTTTCCCTCTCAAACAATGTGGTTTTGGACATAAAGATTTTTAAAGTTTTCATTTTGAGAATCTATTTTTAGCACCATGTGACTTAGATAAGGAACCATAAGAAAATATTTGAAGAGGGCCATGTAAATATGATTCCTGTCGAGTTTGATAACAGGAAGGCCATTGGGCCCTGGGTTGCTCACATGAGAATGACTGTTTATAAAGGTATAGGAAAGCATAGCTCCTCTCAATTTGATAGATCAGCAATTTCATTAAGACTTAACATGGGTTATGTTGACAAAATTAACAGGATGTAGAACCTCAACAAATAAACATGTTACATCCGCAGAGATGCATAATTTGAACAAACTTGGCAGAGTGATACTACAAACACAATATCAAGGCTCTAGGCCTTGTGGTTTCAGACAAGAAGACTTTTTTTATATTTTAGGCCTTAGACGACGGAGGGATGGACTGACGCACAACAGACAGACTGAAAGACGATTGGCAAAGACCGATCACAAAAGATTTCCTTGAGCCTCCAGCTCAGGTGAGCTAAAAATCCAGCAAGAAGCTTAAGAGGACATTTCTTTTGAAGCAATTGTTCGTGACGAACAAGACACGACACATGACAAACATCTAACAAACACAATAACTCACTTCTTTTCAAAAACATTCTTTCAGAACACTATCAGAGTGTCAAACAGTTTGGATCCAGATCAGGATCAATATTCTGTAGGTCCTGATTTGGGTCCAAACTGCTTGCAAACCTTATAACCAGAGGACAAAAGTGATTTTAAGCTCACCTGAGCAAAGGCTCAAGGCCTTTGGCTCAGAATCAGAGCTTAAAATCACATTCTTAAGTACTGCACAATCAGATCTATCTGTCTATAAAATTATCTGTCCATTAAATTTCAGGTTAAAATTCAGCTGAAGAGAAATATAATCATAAAATGAACAAATAGCAATAATGAAAAAATAAGGTAGGTTGAGTTATGGCCCTT